>OZ012680.1:104475194-105922548 GCA_963942445.1 Argyra leucocephala | reverse complement strand
AGGTTCAGTGTTGGGGCCGATATTATTTCTTATTTATATTAACTCTCTCTTAAATCAAAATTATAATGGGCTGTCGACTGCTTTTGCAGATGACACTGCTTTTTCTTATAGTGGCTCTAATTTGATGGATGTTGTAATTAAAATTAACTACGATTTGCAGCTTATTAGGAACTGGTTTTTTGTTCATCATTTAACTATAAGCCCTAAGACTAAGTTAATGTTTTTCAAAACTTCTTGTAATAGTAATGAAATTAGCGATTTATCTTATCACTCGCCGGTTTGTAAACGTTTTCCTTTATTTGTTTCTCCAACCTCAAACATGTCATACTTTGATTCTCACACTCTGCGATAATGGCTGTTTTTATATTGAAAATGTTAGCTCTTTCAAATACCTAGGAATTATATTGGATAATAAATTAAATTGGTCTGAACATACTCATAATTTAAAAAAATATTTAAATAAAATTGTTCATTACGGCTACCATTTGAGAAAATGTAGTACGTTGGAAATTTTAAATATATTTTACTACGCCTTTTTCAATTCCAACTTGAATTATAGTTTAGCTTGCTGGGGTGGTTCTTACAATAACAGAATTCGCCCACTTCTCCTAGCCCAAAAACATTACTTAAGAACCATGCTTAATGTTAATCGTCTATCATCTAGGTTCCCACTTTTCAAAAGAGTCTGTATTTTGCCACTCAGACATCTCTATATCTACAAAACTATGAAAATTTTTTTCATTAGATCTGGTTACCTCGATCAAAGGTTAACGCCAACTTACAACCTACGTATTAATTATTTGAATTATGTTGCTGTTCCAATGGCCAGAACAACACAATTTACGCATTGCTTTGTTAATATGGCACCACGAATTTTTAATAGACTACCAATTCACACCAGAAGTGAACGTAATTTCTATTCATTTCTTAGACAGTTGAAAATCTGGTTATTTCAGTTCGATCACTCTCAAATTGAATCACTATTTGATGGTGGAAATTTGTATTAAATTACTGTTTTGGGTATGTATTATAATTAAATGTGGTTTTCTCTTCATACTTCAATTATATTATATTCTTTAATTTTGCTTGAACTTATAGTATACTTGTAAAATTTTTACTTCAATATATTTGTTATTTCTTTTTTCTTTACATTTTTTGATACATTGTTTACACTATTTTTATTTTTATTTTTAATTCTATTTTTTTTTTTAACTATTTTGTCTAATCTTAATTTGTAATTACTTATGATTTTAGTACCCCGCTAAAACATTTATATTTATATTTTTTTTTTTCTTCATTTATGTTTGTTTCATTCAACACGTATTCTTTGGAATATATTCGAATGATCCTACTTATTTTCTTACATATATAAAGTTTTGTTATTTTTACTAAATTATTTCTTATTGAATTTTATATTATTATTTTTGTTCCTATTAACTATTCTAATAAACTATAGTTTTTTTTTACTTTTATTAATTTTATTGAATTTATTATATTAGTTTATTAGATTTAAGAGCTTTATGTTTTGATAATATTCAATTTTATTTTGATGTAGTTTGTAAAAAAATTTATATTTAAGAAAATAATGAATTTTAAATCTTTAAATCTTTAAATCTAGTTTAGTTTGTTCAATTCCAATTTAAAATTTTCCATTTGCATCCTTATATAATAAAAAATAGTTGAATAATTTAAGTAATTATTTCGATATATCATTTTCCTAATTCCGCCCGGTCGATCGTAAATACGTACTGCATAAATTTACGTGTCCCTAATTCCCGCTCAAAACAAATTAGCAATTTTAAATATTTTTTATTTACAATTTAAAGGAAGTATGCATTAGAATCTATTTAATAATATATATTTTACAGTTAATTGAATAAAATAAATAAGTGAACATGCCAATTTAATTATTACGATCTTAACAAAATAAAAAAAAATCTCAACATTTAAGCTACCTGTAACTGTAATTCTGTATCTAATATGCAAAGACTGGTTTATACCTTATTACTAGTTACAGCTTAATCAAAGTCTCTAATATGAAGGATAAACAACATCTAGGCAATGTTATAAACCAAAAATTCTTTTTTAATGATTAATATCTTCCCTAATATTTTCTTAAAGAGTATATTAAAGAGAATAATTTCATATTAGAATTAATTTTTCATATTAAATTAACCTATATTTTTTTCACTAGCAAAAACAAATTAATAACAAAATGAATAATTATTTATTTCTTCGAATGTCTGTTAATTCAATGATTGAAACTATTATTGAAAATATTAAAATTGTTATTATTATTTTATTTCCTTTGAATATGATTATTCTTTATTAATCTAATAAATGTCTAAAAAGCTTTTCAATTTTGAAATTAAATATAAAATTATTAATTAATTTCCATCTGAATGGATTTACTTTCTACTGAGTATACCTTAGAATATAATATTTGATATTTTGAAAAACTTAATTTTCACCTTTAATATATACCCATCCATCAATTTAAGGTATACACATATATATATATATATTTTTCTATTTATATTATTCAATTAGAAACGATAAAAATTACAAAGAACCGTCAATGAATAATATTCGATATTGAAATAAATGTAGATAGCTATAATATATACATAAGTATAATATTCTAAATGAATATAAATATGAATACATAAATAAAACACTATCCTTGAAAGTTCATCCATTCCATATATTATTTCTATTTGATATTATTGAAATATAATCTACGGTTATTGAAAATATCCGGATCTGTTAATAAGGTTAAAATTAAATTACAATTCTATATAATAATAATAAAATAATAATAATAATAATTGAAAATGTGATGTTAACATGCTGTTTGATATATTTTTAATAGGATTTTAATTTTAACATAAATCATATTATATAAAAAAATCTATACATGTATATAAGAAGAGAAGTATCTACCAAAGATTGAAATATAAAAAAAAATATTTTAAGTGAATATATTAATTTCAATTAATTAAAATTGGTTAGGTATTTCAAAATTTTTCTAAATGAAATGAAATAAATTTGTTGGGTGTTTGTTATAATATTCCTCATACGTCCATATAACATATTTGAAAATACATAATAAATATTGTGCTTTTCAATATAAGTATGTATGTATTATGTATAGCAATTTAAATAGAAATACATAATATAATTGAATTTGGCTTGAGAGAAAATAAAATAATTTGAATCTAACAAAACAAAAAATATAAATGTGAAAAAATATCATTTTAAGAACTAAAATACGAGTATACTAATTTTTTGATTGGTGCTTCATCTTCAAAAAAATCAAATGAAAAAATTAAGATATTGTAAAAAGAATAGACACTGTCAAATTATTTCAATATTGAAAATAGTTCATCAATATAAATATTTGATTGTTATTATAGACAGTGATCTAAGTGCCTCACTGATGGAGGTATAATGGAGGGATGGTAATTAACTTAAACTGGCGTTCATAAATTGCTGAAGTAATTAAAAAATGGAGAAGAATTGCTGGATTTTTAAACTGATAAGAATCAAAGGATACCAAAAAGCCGTAAATTGATTTTCTATGTAGATTTTATGATTATGTAAATTGATACTTTAAGTATGTTCCATAGTACATTATGTAGGCTATTCAGATATGATGAAATGTCCCTTTCAAAGAGTGTAAGTCGATTGGACATGGACAAAGAAAAAAACAGAGTTGAGTTCAATTCGTCAAAAACTCAACACCGCAAACTTCTCGGCTTTAAATCTTTTCAAGGTATTGCTTTTTATAGAAAGAAATAATTTGAGCGTTTTAGGTATGTACATGAATAAAATAAATGATTTGGAACGATCAAATTTGGATATCGCCATGAATATTGGTATCGACAAGTATGTATATCGCCAAGCGTTAATACCACCAGGCGTTGACATCACCAAGATCAGATATCGCCAAGCCTTACCAGTCGCCAAGTGTTTGGACTTCTTAATAACTATATAAAACACTCATACATCGAAAAATTGAATATATGTAATTTATTATTATTTTTGATTAGTTCTTCCCTTACAGCTTAATGCTATCTTGATCGCCATTAAAATTCGTCTATTTGATGTAAACTCTTAATTATATTTGACATCGACGTGTAGTTATATCACTTTCCCTCTGTTTTATAAATAGATACTTTGTAAGTGTGATCACGTATTCAGCAGAATTAAAAACAATACGTATTCTTTTTAAACAATTCCAATGCGAAACAAGATGCGAAACAATGTTCATAGCTGCATTGTGGAAATCCTAAGAAGGCGTAAAACAGGTTACGGAAATTCGTTGATAGTTTACACTTCCAGAAAGTGAAACCACAGACTTTTTTTTTGTTTTATATTCAGTAACTTAGGTTAGAATTCCTTTTCGTGCATTAAATATACGGTAGTGAAAATTTTACAACGGTTTATGTCCCACATTTATCAAAGTATTTATTTATTAAATTCCTGGCATATCAATTTCTTAAATAGCGTAGTTCAATTTTAATTAAGTTGTTACCCAAAATTATACTCCCATTGTTTTTTTTGTCCCAATGACAAGAGTACTGGATCTGGTTGAAACGCCAATAAATTATTTTTTTCCCATTTATCGGGAATCGAACCTGAGGCTTTTCAGTTGAAAGGCAGACGCTCTGCTAAATGCATCATTCTGATGTGTATTCATATTTTTTTTTTTCGTGGAAGTGGCCCTAATATGTCAGGACCGGTATGTAAGCTTTTAGTCATTTATGCCCTCCTCCATCTTTAACTTTGTCAAACCTTTTAATAAAGGTCAACAGTCAAACCTTTTAATCAAGGTCAAAAAGCCAAATGGAGGGTTCTATCCTGCAGAAGCTTTCAAAGGTTATGTAGTGGGTTTCCAACAACCTGAGTCTTGAAAGAGCCAGGCACTCTGCTACAATGTGTGGAGGTTTTGTGTTCATATACAATTTTCAGTGATTTAAATAAAAATATTCTTATTCTTCTTCTTCTTCGGTGGCCAACAGACCATGTAGGTCCTAGGCCTTACTCATCAACGTCGTCATTTTTTTTTTTATTACGGGCGGCTTCTCTCCAGTTGAAGATACGAAATTGTTTCATATATGCCGATACGAAAAAATTCGTATCAAACGAAGGCTTAGTCCACCCCGACATCTTGTAGTTTCGGATTACAAGGTTTTCTTGGATAGAGCATTTTTATTCATCCGCGTTAGAATTTTTTTCTTGTGGTGTTGTTTAAGCGACTGTAGTCTCTTGATTTTAATTTTCATGACTACGTCCATCTCGTTATTCAGTTCATAGAGTTCAGTATTATATCTTCTCCTCCAGACCCAATCGTAATTTTCAGGACCATCTATCCGGCGAAGAATTTTCTTCTCATAGGCGCTAAGTGAGGGAGTATGCACTCCGGCAGTGTCCATGTTTCTCATTTGTAGAGCAAAACCGGGAGTATGGTGTTTTTGTAGATTTGAACTTTGGTTCATCGGGATAGGAGCTTTGATCCGAAATGCTTTGACAAACTGAAAAGAAACATATTAATATTTATATTTTTCAACTTCTATCTAATATATTTCTTCCAGTCTTATCCTGTCTTATCACAACCCAAAGGAACGTTGTGCTTAAGGTATTAAATTTCATTCTAATAATACCAGTTTTTATTAAAAATGTATTTCCTATATAGATTCTTTAAATTTAGGTACATAATTTAATTTTTACAGAGATTTCATTCAAGTGCTTTTTCAGCTGTGACTTTGATCTCAGTTTCATAACATTTAAATTTTACTACAAATTTTACAAGAAAAAATCATATTCATGGATGTGAAATAAATTATTTGATATCGAAATTATTTGATTATTTACAAAAATTTGTATTTTTGTATACGAATACGGTCTTCATTGATAATTTCAGGACAATTTTCCATCCCCTTAATAATAATAAAATACCAATATTGTAAGATTTCCGATATTAGTAATAATTTTGAATTTTTCATTATAGCAATAACAAAATCAAGAAAAATTATAAATTTTAATTTTTCATTTTCTTTAAAGGTAGTTGGTCAACAAGTAAATACAAAGGGAGGAAAAAAAATCAAAGGTTATTTTTAAAATGTTTAAATAAAAAAAACAATTTTTGACATAATTTCTTGAATAAATTTTACCAAAACAAACAGCAACGGAATAAAAACGGAAGAATTCCTTCAAGGACTTTTTGATTTTATTGATTTTCGGTAAATTTATAAAATAATTTTATAAATCATTTAAACGTTGATTATTGAAAAACAAAAACAAAATCAATTCAAATCAAATTCAATTCATCATGTAAACAATGATGTAACAAAATATAATTTTCTAATTAAATTTTATAAAATGCCTAAAAGTTATTAAAATTAATGGTAAAGTTTTTAATTCTAAAATAATAAAAAAAATTAAATTTTCTCTACAATTATAACAGTAACAATTATTGAAAAAAAAATGATGTAAAAAAATTTTTGTGGGAGAAAGTTATTGTTAGAATTAAATTTTTTATATTATGACGCTCACTTTGAAATTTATTTTCTAGGAAATCATTTTTTTACATAATTTAGCAAAACATTGAAATAAAGCTGTTAATCATACTTGATTAATAATTTGATTGAAATAATTATTTTTTTTTTTTGTTTTGGATTGTTTAGGTAAAAATTTTTAAATCATTCTTATAGAGATTTCGTAATAGATTTTTTTTTATTAATTTTCTATTCTTAGAAAACTTCATATCAATCAGTATAGAATTCGAACTTCCATACCTTATCGGTTGATACATTGTACATTTGCTCAGTGATGGTTCCCCAAAAATTTATAACCAGTTTGCAGTGAAATTATTTTACAACGTAAATACCAAATAGACTAAAGCATTAAAACAGCATGACAACCACTCAGGGCTGGCCCAAGACTAAATGGCGCCCTAGAAAAACTTTTTAATGGCGCCTCCTAAATAGAGTTGAAACTTAATAAACATTATTTTGCTTACTAAATATAATATTTTATTTCAATTGTTCATTATAAGATTGTTACATTATCGTGCAAATGAATGCTTTGATAAAAAAAACTGTAATAGCGGCTTGTCTTTGAATACCGGCTTGTAATTTCTTATCAATAGTATTATTATTTTGAACGCGTATTGTAACTTCTATCCACACAAATGTGTCTTTACTTTATGTTGCTTAGAGTTTTCATGGGATTGCAAGCAATCATAATACTCTTCCAATCATTAAATCTTGTGTTTTATAATTTAGATCTTCCAAGAGAGTCAAAAATTTTACATGTAAAGCAGAGTACTGAATCTTTACTTTCGGAATAAACTAGCCACTTTCTCAGTAAAACTTCTCCATTACGGAGGTAAACTTCTCCATTACGGTCTTCTTAACATAGAAGTAAAAATAAATTTTCCATAATATTTTCACAATTTTCGGTATGTTGGTTGGCATATTTAAGAAATTTCAATGCCCAATGTAATGGCAGTAATTGTGGCGCTCCAGGCAAGCTCCTTGCTCGCCTGTATCTTGAGCCGGGCCTGCAACCACACAACTTATCATCAAACAAAGTCTGTAAATTGAGAAAAATGCGGTATAAATATCTGAACCACTTCACAACCGATTTTCATTATTATTCGTTGAAATGTCAGATATTTAAAAGAAGACGTAGCGAAACTAAATATTTTTACGAAATTTTTTAATTTTTTAGAAATTTCAATTTAAAATTTTACCCCATGTATAAGTACACATACATCCTACTAATAAAAATTTTCATTTATCAAATTGCCACAATTTACCAATGTACAGAGTTTTTTTTTCGGCCAGAATTAAATTTAAATTTATTTATTTTTTTAAATATATTATTACGTATCAATGTTCAATTTCAATTTCATTTAACTAACGATATCCT
Organism: Argyra leucocephala; assembly: GCA_963942445.1. Classification (NCBI taxonomy): domain Eukaryota; kingdom Metazoa; phylum Arthropoda; class Insecta; order Diptera; family Dolichopodidae; genus Argyra; species Argyra leucocephala. The sequence continues at coordinate 105,914,610 of OZ012680.1, read as the reverse complement.
TGGTTTCAAAACTTATACATTTTACTAATAGTAGTAGTATTGTTATTAAAAATATTGATTAAATTCAAATATATGCTATCCTATCGAGTTGCACCGGTTCCATGAATACCATTCACTATAAATCATGTCGTTCGTTAAACCGAAATTTAACCGATTATTGAAAATAAATTTAGTCAAAGAATGTCCAACTATTAAAGAAAGAAAAGCTAATGAAGTGATTAACTCCGATGCATATAAAGTCTATTGTCAAATACAAAATTAATGGAAAACATCTATCTTGTTGATAGTATCTTAAAAAATATGATAGTATCTTAAAATTTTGTTCCCCCATATTCACATTTTACTATTTTTTTTTTTTTTTTTCTCCTATTACTCCGCGTGGTAGCATAGGGCTTCGATAGTGAACCTCCATTCCTCTCTGTTGAGTACTACTTCCTTAATATCGTCCCAGGTATAATTGTTGACTGTTAATTCTTGATCGATTGTGCGTCTCCATGTGTTGTATGGTCTGCCGGGTCTCCTTTGTCCTTGTGGATTCCACTCTAGAGCTCTTCTTTCTATATCACTTTCTGATTTCCTTAGTGTATGACCTATCCATTTCCATTTTTTCCTATTTATCTGTCTGTTGATAGGTTCTTCTCCAGTTATCATCCATAAATCTTCGTTGCTAATTCTTGCCGGCCAGAATATTCTGCATATAATTCTCAAGCACTTGTTGATGAATACTTGTAGCTTCTGTTTGATTCTGACCGAAGTGAGCCATGTTTCACTGCCATATATTAATGTTGACTTAACACATGCTCTGAATATTGTTAGCTTTGTTGTTCTCGATATTTGGTTGCTCCGCCATATCTTCATTAGGCTCCCAAATGTTCTTCTTGCCTTATTTATACGGCTGTTGACATCTTCTGTTGCACCTCCTCTTGATGTTATAATGCTCCCCAGGTAGTTGAATTCTTCTACGTATTCTATCTGTTGTCCACTCACTGTTATTGGCTCACTATAACTGTTGTTTGTCCTCATTGCCTTGGTTTTCTCGATATTTAATTCCAGTCCCGATTTCTTTGCTTCTTCCTGTAATCTGTTGACTTTGTTCTGTAGGTCCCGTTGATTTCTTGATATGAGGCATACATCATCTGCGTAGTCTAAGTCTTCTAAGTTTCCGAAGAGATCCCATTCTATTCCATTTATTCCAGTGCAAACTTCTCTTAGAATGTCGTCTAGAATTGTGTTGAAGAGAAGTGGAGATAGTGGACATCCTTGTCTAACTCCTATATTGGTGTAGAATGGATCACTGATCTTACCTCTGTGTTGAACTGTTGTCTCTGCATCTTTATACATCGCTTTATATTTTACTATTAATATTATATAATATATTAAATATACAAGTGCGAGTGAGATGAATAAACAAACTTTACTAACTGACCGGAATATCGATATTGGCAATCAAATTTAAAAATATAATGTTAGAGGAAAGGAAATGAAATTTAACATTATTTGAGATATAACTATTTTTTATTTTTGTTTACATTAACTTTAAGTGAAATAAAACAGAGTAACAAGCAAATTTAAGTTTAATTCAATATTTTTTGTTAAACTAAACTTGAAAATAAAAAAACATAATATGTAAAGAATTAACAAATACTTATTATTACCTTAACTAACTATTAGAAGCTATAGATCGCCAAACTGTTTGCTGGCCTCTTGTCCACCGCATTAGTACATCGCATTGCTAAATCATTTGTCCATATAATCACTCAAAATATTGCGAAACTCGATCACAAGAGACCTAGTTGTGCTTGACTCAAACCTACTCTTGTAATACGAATGCGTCAACCCTGACCCATGTAGCGGTATTTTCTGATTCTTACGCACAATTTATACGGAAATGCGACGATATATATTGGACGTTTGTGTGACGACTGAGCGGACGAGAGCCATCGCATTTTTGGTCACAAATTGAAAAGTTTTTTTTGGGATGGATTGTTCTGAAGTACGATCAAGTGTACTGAACAAAAAGTATTAATCACAACAAAATTTATTATCTATAAAATTTTTCTAGAGACGTGATGCCCTTGAAAAACTTAAAATATTTTGATTCTGGGCATACAAGCCGAGGATATTAAGAGTAGAATATTGTTGATGGAGGAGGCGAAATTTGAAAAATTTGTTTTATTAAATTAGAAAATATGAAATTAACTTTCATTGAAAAAAAGGTGACGTTCGAATACAGTTAGAACAAAGAAGTGAAACCTAATGCATAAGACGTTGATTAAATACCTATAAATTCCAAATTTGATAACAGACTCACTTTGTTACACCATATAAAAACAAAGAAAGTTGGATTGAATATTGAATTTAATTTTAATTCATACTGGAAAGGCTGATGACTAGTACCCGGATTTTTAGGTTTTAATCTTTTTTGTTTATTCTAGTTAAAAGATGTTTGCATAAATACAAATCCGTTTCACAAAATTCCTTTTAATTTGGCATCATTTTGTAAAAAATCTTTTTTATCTATTCAGGATTTAACACCTTTTTAACAACCTTTTTAACGATCTTTTCTCTTTTTTTCACCTTTTTTTGCTAACTTATTGTGTTTTTCCTAATTTTCGCTGAATTTTTTTTTTTTTTTAATAAATCTTTGGATATAATAGGCATTTTAAGCAAATACGAACAAAATAGATAAAGCAAACAGTACAACTACAGCTCGTCTTTTCGACGATTCGGTGAAAATTTTAATCGTGATGCAATTTTACTTTTCCTATCGAATGTTGTTCCATATATGGTAAAAGGAGTTGCTGCGGTTAAAATATTTTACTCAAAAATTCTTTATGCTACATGCTTGGCACATGCAATATATCGAGTTGTCGAAAAGATAAGATCCCTGTTTCCTGATGTGGATCGCGCTATTGCATCCTTTAAAAAAGTTTTTCACCATCACGAATCCAAATTTTAAAGGAAATTAGACTTACCAATTAATTCCACCGCAGCGAATAATAACTAGATGGGGCACTTGGCTGAAAGCGGTGAAATATTAATCACAAAATTTTGAAAAACTTCAAAATGTTTTAACCCATTTAGAGGAAGACCGAAAAATGTTGTCAACTCAAACAATAGAACTTAAAAACGACTTGGTGTTTATATCATCCAATTATTGCTTTCTAGCGTCATCAATTACACTCCTAGAATCAGGAGGATTAACACTTTCTTTACAAATTTCAGTTGTTGAAAATGCAACCAGAAAATTAAATAATGTAACCAATTGTGAAGAAATCAAATCGAAAATAGAAGATGTTTTAAGAAAAAATGTTGATTTGGAGGTTTTAATAAATATATCCGACACTCTTAGTGGTAATACACCAGATAATCAGCCACAACACACAAATGCAGAAATAATATCGTACAAGTTTGCTTTGCTCCAATAATTTCTGTTGATAGTTATTTTTTTAATTGTGATTTCTTTTGTTTTGTGAAGAAAAAACAAATAAAGACAACTACTTAACTGGTAACTTAATGACTTTTTTTTAAAGATTTTTTGTTAGCCTTTTTAAGTGGCTAAAACGAATATTTTTAGAACCTTTTTAGGTGCTTAAAATCAAATTTTTGAAACCTAAAAATCCGGGCCCTACTGATGAGCAAAAAATCGTCTATAACATCAAACAACAAATTATTAATGTATAATCAGATATTAAAATCTGTATGGATGTGTAAGGAGCTGCCAGTAATGAAAACCTGGAATTTTTTTATAAATTTTAAAATAAAATTACAAGAGAAATCACCATGTTCCATATGGTTTGAAAGAAACAGTGAAGTGGGCGATTTTCTCTACGTAACCACAGTTTGAGTTTTTTTGTTTGAAAGCTTTAGCACAAATTGTGTCCATCTAAAACAAAAGTTTATAATATATACAATTATGGACATTATACAGAATTTGTAAAAATAAAAAGAAGAAGTAAAAAATCAATGCATTAAACAAAAACAGAAATATTAGATTACATAAATTCACTACCAAAAGCCTAATAAATAAAGAAAACTACCTAATAGAGTAGAGGCTAATATAGTAGAAGCTAATTTCCAAGTCTATTGAATTAATATCATAACTAATTTTATGCATACACAATCATATTCAATAATTTTTTTTTTGCTTTTGAATTCAAGATGTATCAAATTATTTATATGTGAAAAACTATATTCATTGTAGAGTAATTCCGCATCATAATAGAATATTTTCCGTTTCCAGAGTTTCATTTTATTTTAGTGATTATACACAAATTGTATTCCGGATTAATTTCAAAGAATAATTATTGAAAAAGCTTTTTTACAACGTCTATACCATGAATTAGATTTGAATCTTTTGATTAGTATAATCAGATAATGTAACTATTACACCATATCGGTGGTCAAGGTAAGTCATCATGTTTGGACAACAATGGCTGACTATTATATTCAAAAAAATATCATTCTCGACATCAATTTATATCAAATCTGAAAATACTTAACTAAGACTTCATGCATGCATGCCAATTCTACACAAAATTCTTTTTCAAACTAAACGAAATACAACTGTTTAATTGCTATGTGTACGCGGCACCAGAAAATCAAATAGTTTGGTTGCTTATAAGTTCGCGCGATGAATTTTTGCTATCAAAAAGTTGCGCAACTAAAAATTGCATGTGTGCGCCTAGCCTTGGTAGCCGATTCTATTTTCTTTTCTTTTCCTACTTTATTCGTGTTTATACTATTACAAATTTATTTGTAGGCGATTCTATACAGCACACTTTTTTCATACAAAAAACATAAAGGAGATTTTGTGGTAAATTAAAATCCTACACACAATGGCCAGCTATGAAGCTCACTGTCTCTTGTGATCTGCACTAACTCATACATTAAAAAAAATTGTATTTTTGCACCAACGCTTCGTTTTTTTTTTATTTATGTTTTTTATATTTATTTAAATATTTATATAGAAAATAATACAACTACAATACAAAATAAACATATTATATTAAGTTACAGTACCACATTGCAATAAAAACTATATTTTTTATCATTCAGAAAACTTTATTCAAAATAGAATGCAAAAATTTGCCTGCAACAGTTAAAAATAACAACAACCACAATATTCATATAAAAATTAATAAGTTAACAAAAAAAAAAAAAAAACAACAAAATGGAACACATGTACAAAATTCCTAACATGATTTCTATTTCTATCTCTTTTTTTATACTCAATATCCATAAAAATTTCAAAAGAAAACTTTTTTAAATGTATAAAATAGCTCAAGGGTTTCATTTATCTCTTTGGAATAACTTTGAACAAAAAAATACAAAAAAAAATGAAAGAAAAAATAAGGAAAATTAAAAACAAAAATAAATATCATACACAATCACATATCCAGTTCCACATCCTTTTTATATTATAAAAACAAAATGTGTCCACTTTAATACATATTGGCATTCGAATGTGGGTTTTTTTTTTATTTTTTATTTGGAAAAACCAACTACAGAAACAAATTTATTAATTTAACAAAAAATAACTGAATATTTTCTGATCGAATGATACCAGATGAAACATATTTAATAGTAAGTTAATAAATTATTAGGTGTGAAATATTGACAAAATGACTGCAAAACACAAGGACTCAACAAACAAAAAAAAAAAAACAAAAAAAATATATAATCCATTTACCTGACATATTCATTAAATAGTTGTGACATGTCATTTTCAATTTTTGTCTTACTGAAATTTTTGGAATTAATTTTTTACTTTTTTTATTTCTTGTTTTTGGGATCATTATTTATGATTGATCGAATTATTTCGAATTTTTTTTTTATTTCTATTTTTTTTTTTAAACCAAAATTTTTACTTTTTTACAGAAAATATTACTGTAGGTATTACATGAGAAAATGATTAAATTATAAAATTTCCGAACTTTCCTTTAAATAAATCAAATTTTGAGGATGTCATCAAACGGTCATGATATCGGTCTATATCCGATTTTTTTTTTTCAATTACTTCCTAATTGATTCACATTTTTATAATTTTTTTTAATTTGGAATCACATGTTGTAACTAGTAACTAGTTTCAAACAAAATCGAAAAATTAAGCAAATCAAAAATTATTTCTAGGTCCATTCAAAACCATTCACAACATTTCCAAATCACATCACAAACGATTATTAATTTTTTGAAAATCGGGACCAAAATCATAAACTGTTATTAAAAAATCATGTATGTCCAAGACGTCGCAAACGATCCAGCTTATCGATATATGTATAAAGGGGTCACAAACGACCTACTACACTGTTTTACGTCCTAATAAACTATTTAATTAGAATAAAATTAGAATACAATGACAGGGACTATTTACACGAAATGTTTAATATTTTGGGTATATGGTCAAAATCAAAAATTAACATAAATATTCTTTCAATATATTTTCTCTCTTTTTTAATAGAAATTATATTCAAAAATATACAGAATAGTACTCAAGATTTGATGTGCAACAATTCGGTATTTTTTACTCGATTCATTAATTCTTGATATTAATGGAGAATTAACTTAATTTGTCAATATTGGTATTTTTTCTAAAACTACCTATTCCAAATTTTTTTCATTAATAATTCAGAATTAAAATCAGATAGCAAAAAAATAGTTCTAATCCGATCTTAGCTAAAGCGGTACAATCTATAAAAAAAATTCTTGAAAATTAACAATATCGTATACCTTGAACTTAATTACATTTTTAAAAAATATTACTGCAGATTATTATATATATATTATTCTGCATTTATCTGGATGTTTGTAAGTTCGACGGAACGCTCCAACACATACACAAATTGCATATGTATACAAATGCATATACATACAAATTGCTTTGTTGCTTTTTTTTAACCCCTGTCTACTATGCTGAACCTTTGCAGAAAAAAATACCATTGCATGAAATATATTTTTTTAATTTAATGTTAGTCTTCTTCGCAAATAATAAGGAAAAATAAAAAATAATAATAATAATATAAATAAAACAAACAATTTTTTTGATTTATAATAATAAGGACTAATAGAAATTTAATTAATAGTATTTGCATTGTATTATATTATACATTATACTACTTTATTGCTTATACCTTTTATTTTTGTCATTATTGTGTGCGTAACTCACTTCACTCAAAAAAAATTATTTTTGTTTTTTTTTTGTTTTTTTTTATTATTTGCTGTATTTGTATTCTGTATGTTCTGTATGCTCCATTCCAAAAATATTATTTTATTTTCAGTGTTAAGTGTTCGCTGTTCACTTCACTGTTCAGGTTCACTTTTTTGTATTTTTTGTGAATTTTACCAATTTAGATACAAAATTTTGAATATTTTATTAAAAATAACACAGTACCATAATAACAGTTTATTCATATAGCAAAATAAGATCCCTGTACAGTATACAAAAGACAAAATTTTCGATTCTCTGCTCCATATTCGATTAAGATAAACATAGTTTGATAAAATATAAGAACCTATATGTCTCTAAGTATAAAAACATATGGCGAAATTTTATTTTTTATATACTATAGTTCAACATCACCTATCGACTTATATTTGTTATCCAGCACTAGACCAATGTAGTTAAATTAATGTTTGCACTGTATCAATGACAGTACCATTCATAAAAAATTAAGTATTATAAAGTTTATTATTTTCAAATATCTTTGTCTCTTTGATATTTATGAATAAACGATTTTTGGTAAGCCAGTCATTTATAGACACAAGATCTTCCTTAATTCACATCGAATACAAAAACTTTTATAAAAGTCGCTTAAAATTGTTTTACCTTAATGCTATACTGTTTTGTTTAAAACTTTTAAAAATTAAAAACAAAATATAAAAAACAATACCTTAAAAATGTAAAGCTAGGTAATTTTTTATTTATAGGTAATACAAGTTTTCCTTTTAAGACCCATTTTTCATAATAATTAGTAATAATTTATCAAAATTAAAAATTCCTGTTGACTTACGTTGATTTATTATTTTTTCTTTTATTTTACAACTAAATATTTTGTTTTGCTGTTCTATACCTGTTTGCTGCCTAGTGTTAGTAGTTGCTTTTATTTTTGTAATACGTGTGAAAATTTCTTACATCTTTATTTTACACCCGAATTAATACTACTGTTCAAAAACATGAATATTTTTTAATGATTTTAACAGCTATTTCTCATGTGATATTTAAAATAGAGTCCTCTATAAGAAAAAATAAAATTTAAATTTAAGAAAAGATGTTATTTTTTTATCTCTTCTGAAGTAAATATTGTATCCGAGTAGGACCAAATGACTTAAATCTCAAAGGAAACTTGATATTTCCAGCTTCCCAAAAATATATATCCTCAATTGTGGACTTTATGCTTTAAGGACGAAAAGGACATTTGAAAGCATCTTTATTGTCTTGATATTTTTGTATATAACCCGTTATATCTGCTGATCTAATCATTATATATTCGGTACTGGGACGTTTTTTTAGTAAAATTTTGAGGTTTTTAAAGATGGATATGGAATATTGTATTGTTTTTTTTAAATGTCACAATTACATCGCAATAATCATCAAATGAACGTTAATATATTTTCCAAACCGTTATCTTAATAAATAATATATATGTATATTTAATATAACAACAGATATAACGGTTCATGTACAAAAGTATTAAAATGTTCTTTTCGTCCTTAAATCGTAAAATTCGATATTAAAGGTATACATACGTAACATTCGCCTGTCTAGCATTAGCATTATAAATGAAACAATTTATTTTATTTGTTTATTTTCTTTATTTTCTTAAAAAAATCAATGTTTTAAATATTTTTTTATTACATAATAAATAAGTTAAATTGAAAAACTTAAAACTATAATTCCCTTTATTTAATATCTTAAAAATAGTTTAACATTTTAATACTTATTCAAACAGTGCTCGACACACATTTTCGTATTTCGCAAGTTGAAAAAGTGATAAACTCTTAATTGTGTTATGCCAATATATTGAAAGATATACATTAAAAAATACAAAAAATGTGTATTAAATATTATTATTAATACTTGAATAATTGATTTACTATTTAAATATTTATATTTCATTTATATAGAATGAAATTACACTGAATATTTATATTTGTTTATAAGTATTTATTATTAGTACTCGTCTCGCATATTCGTATCTTCGTATTTTGCAAGTTTAGAAAGTGGATTTTGCATGAAGAAATATAGTATACTTTGCAACTATTCTTGTTTATCTTTATTATGTAATTAAAACTTTTGAAATAAGATTTGATGTAATTGCAATAAAATTTGTAAATGTAATAAAAATAAGTAAAACAAAATTTTCATGAAATAAAATCTGATGTCTAAACGCTTCCTAACAAATACTATTAATAGAGACGTACATTTCAACAACATGTGGCGATCAGAGATGTCGCTGGCAGTATATATATGAAATTAAATTATTTTTTTACATTTAAACTAAATACATACCACAGCCACATTAAAAACACATTAAAATAGCCATAGATACGTGTTTTGTGTTTTTTTTTATTATCATAATAGCCCTAACTATTTCAAAACTCAAAATAAAAAAACAAAACATTTATTTATAGAATTTATATTTTTATTTCACTTCTTTTAAATTTTGGTTTTCACGTTTTGGTATGATTAGATAATGACCATTATAGTGAAGGTTATGAATGGTTATGGCTTTGTTAAATCATATCGAATCATATAGGCCATTTAACGAAGTATCATATGACATCATATGACGCCTTATGACTATTATAGTTAGGGGTAAAGCCAATAATTATGCTTTTTCTCTTATTCTTCAGTTTGTATTGTTATCCCGCTAGGGTCTCTGATGTAGGTAAGGGTAGTCTGTAATTATGATTCTCCATGTACAATATAATATTTACTCAATGCTATTGCGCATTTGAATTTATACTTTTGAATTATTTGTTAATAAAATAAATAAATTTCAATTTGTGGAATTTGTGAACATGGTCTGGGTGAGGTAAAAAATATAATTTCTAAATTCACTATTTGTTTTACCGGTAAGTTTTTTTGCTGTAATATCGTAATATCGTAATATTTTAACAAAGCTATTATCAGAGACTATAATATAATATTCTGATAATTCGGTTTTTGTCTTTGCTACTTTGTTTTTTTTTTTAAAGTAATTCATATCAGATAGTCAATGCTATTGCTCAATTGGTGAATTGTTTTTAGGTTAATTTTAATTTATTTTTGGTTTTATTTGGTTTTATCGTTTTGTGGTTTATATCTTTAAATAAAATTTTTCACACTATCGTAATTCTTAATAGTTCTAATAAAGTTGTCTAATCTAGTTGAAAAAAGCTTTGTGTTGTAAAAGCTTTGTGAAAACTAAATACAAGTCTACTTCCAAATTCCACTTTTTTTATTTAGAATTTGATACTTTGTATTTTATTCATAATCTGTTTCTATTAAAAGAATAAAACTGGCCTAACACTATAATTTTGACATTAATAAAAATAAATAGAAATAGGAGTACCAAAAAAATTTGAACAAAATATTTGTATTTTTGTATGGGATAGTTGGAAACTTCAAGCTTCTTTTTGGTTTCATCGCCGTCGTTTTTTTACTTTCATTAATTTGAATTTGGAATATATAAAGGTTCTTGAAAATATAAAAAAACTACTACTATAGGTACTACATTGCATTTAATTCGAAATATTCTATATATTACTATTTAAGTTTAAATTTTTGAGTTTATTTAATATTTTTTTTTTAATTTTATTGTTATTTTATATTGATTTGTACAATATGTATTGAATGTGACGTTTATTGAAATTTATTTTTATATAAGTATAGTTAATATAGTTTTAAGCAATTATATTTGAAATAAAGAAATACATTTATTATTATTATTATTATCGAAGATGAAAATTTTTATAAACGATATTCATCAATTTCGATCTTTTTGAAATTCATTTATTTTGATATTATTGTAACAACATATCAGCATGAACTTTTAAAATATATTGAACAGAGTAAAGCTTTCATCACGACATTTAAAGTCATAAATAAATATCGATTAGAGTTTACGTTCATTATTCAGTTTATAACCAAATCAAAGAAAAGAGTCAGCAGGATATTTTTTTCATAACTGTTATAATAGTATTATGCAGTTTGCAATGCAACAATCAATAACAGTTCAATTGATTTAATATAATGATGTAAAAATATGTATTAATAATTTTGTTGTAAATAAAACAAAAAATAAAAATTGAAAATTTAATTTATAGAAGATTAAACACATTAAAATTTTAATGATTTCAAAAATAAAATATTTGTATTTATTGCTTAACCAACATTTAAATTAAATTTTTTGGGCCTATTCGTAATTATTATAAAAGTTATTGATTGATAATTAAATTTAAGAAATTTTATTGTATTATACAATTATTTAATTAAATGATTAAATACATTGCGATATTAATCAACATAATAATATTATATACCTAATATGTTATATATAATAGCGCTTGTAGGTCAAAACTCATACAATTGATATAATACAATACATACATAGTATAGTATATACTTAGTTATAATTTTTATAATATTAACACATCAAAACTGATTTGTTTTTAAAATGAATTGAAATGAAACAATAAGGCTAATCCAATAATTTGATGTAGTCAAATTTATTTAATTGATCCTGATATGATGTATCATCATCATGTTTTTCTATTTATGTAGGTATTAGAAAATTTTTGCCATTACATTGATTTTTCCATTTAGCACGCATTTAATTTTTTAAGTTGATTTAAAACAATTAAATTTATTTATAACAGGTAAGTAAATAAAAAATAAATCACTACAGCTTGATTAAATCTTTTGTGTTCGTTTTTTGAATCTTATGTGATCCCTCTTTGTTGTTAGTCCTTTTGTAAGTATGTTTGAATCATCTTTCCATCAATTCTCGTAGATAGTTTCAGCTATATCTGATAATTTTTTTGCCGACCATATGAATTTTTAAATATGTACAGACTAAGAGACTGCTCAGAATTTTTATCATGTTTATAATTTTCACAATTTAAATCAAAAACCTAATTCCGGTTTAAATTAATAAAATTCAAAATTTTTATCATCTAATTCTTTCCGGGTAAAGACTAGTCGATAAATATTATTGACTATATACGGTTGTAATACGGTTGATTTAAGAATATCTAGATATCTAGGTAGAGAAATATCGTTTAATTTACAAAAGGGTAAATATTTTAAAAGTTAGCCATTAATTCTTCGTTATAACAAAATTTTTGGAATCTGAACTGCTTTAAATTGATATTAAAGATAATAAAAATATTCCTTTATTCTGTACAACTATCTTAATTATTGACTCATACATTTTGAGTACAGAATCTAAATACTATTTAACATAATTCAATTTGTATATTTATAGAGACTCTATTTTTAAAATTTAGTGGTCTGGAACGTATTTAGCTTATGGTTAGTTATATTCATATTCAGTTATGTTTAATGCTCTATTTCTGGACGGACGAATTAATTTGGTTGAATCACTAGACGATATGAATATTTTTCTGCTTTCGTTTGTACAATGTCTTTATTCGTTGTATAATGTCGTTTGAAATTGTCTGTAATGTTTAAATTCAGCCTTATTCATTGATAATAAATTTTAGTACTTTGTTCTGAAAACGGTAAATTATTTCAATATTAGAGTTGTGAGAGGTTTCCAATAGCTCAAATCCGTGATTCTAGAATGGCCTGATTATGGTTTTATATACAAGATAGTGTGACGAGTTGTACTCATACTCAATTAAGCTTATTGAACATACCTAAATGAAAATCTAAGTACTTTACAGACTCACTGATGTTTACAAACACTCTGTTTATGAAATGGATGGCATTGTAACCTCCCTTACTATTTCTTAAAGTAATATGAAGAGATTTATAATCATTGGTTTTGATTCTTCATGTTTTTAATCAGTTTTGTATACCTATAGTAAATTATTTGATAGTTTTTCGAAGACATGATCGCTGTGTCATAAGCAAAAAATGCAGTAAGAATGTTGGAAGATCTGATGTAAAAATGACATTGATAAACACCACAAACATCAATTTGTAATAAGGCAGTTTGTCCACTTATGTATTTAATAAAAAAATTATATCCGTCAGATAGGATAATGAAGGTTTGTAATAAGGGTGGGGTAAAATTCTCTTGTGATAAATTTTGTCGAAGCTTACGTAACGTCCAGAAAAGCAGGGCAATATTTTTATTGATTTAAATTAATCAAAAAAGTATTTTATAAGTTTTACTTCATAATTGAACAGTCATCAAAATTGAAGGATTGAGCAAGTGAAGTGAGCAAGAACGATAAACCAATCTATAAATATGTATGTATTTGTGGCGTTTGAAAAAAAAAAACAAAAATAAAACTGAATCTAGTATAACTAATTTTTAATTTTATAATTTAGTATTTTTATTTAACTCATTCTTTTATTTTAATTTAACTTCACTTATTATTTTAATTAAATGCATTTTCCTTAAATATTTTGCAAAATAAATTAAAAAACAAGAATTGTACTTTTATTTTTGTAGTTGAAAGTTTTGAAGAAATTAAAACTTTAATATAAAATTAAAATGTTTAAATTTTTTTTTGTATTTCATATATTTTTTACCTATTATAACTTTAAGTTTTTCGCAATAAAATTTTTGTTAAAGTTTTCAATTTATTTTTATTTATTATTTACTCTTTACTCTTTACTCTTGGGGTAAACTTGGACGTAGAAGTAAATGATTATCATTTTTACATTTTTAAATTTAATTTAACCTAATGAATCTACCATTTTTTATAGTTAAATAACAATATTTAACTTTATGATATTATTAAAATCAATCTTATTAATTAATAAAAAAATTTTATTTTTTATTAAACTTTAATATTTATTTATTTTTACCAATCCCACATACATAAAAAATCTACAATACTGTTTTATTCCAAACAAATTTTTATAATATTGTGATTGCCTAAATCGACTTTAGGAGTTGATTCGCTTTATTTATTTTCTAATTATGATTCAAATTCACTGAAGCAACTTTAAATGTAAATTATTTTTCCAAATGACTTTCCTAAAAAAATTTACGTTTTTGTTTATCTTAACATTTTTTATTTATCCCAATTTCAGTGTGATATTTCAAAAGTTTAATATTCTGAATTTGATACTTCAGTATCATTATAAAATATTTATTGTATATATTTTAAGTATAATATTTAAATTTAAGTTTTAATTAAAAGCAAAAAAAAAATTTAATATAAGAAATAAAGATAATATAAATGAAAATAATAAATAAAAATAAATTGAAAACATTAACGAAAATTGCATTGCAAAAAAATTAAAGTTAAAATAGGTAAAAAAAAAATATCAAATACAAAAAAAAATTTAAACATTTTAATTTTATATTAAAGTTTTAATTTCTTCAAAACTTTCAAATATACAAAAATACAAGTACAATTTTAATTATAAAATTTAAATTCCATATACGTTTAGATACCCTATATTTTTCAAGTTGAGAATTCCTAATTGGCAAATATCATTTTTAATTAAAAACTTTAAGCTTCAAGACAATTTTTTTTTTCCTAAGAGACTAATTTCGTTACTTGTTTTAAATGTAAATTAGTATAGGTACGTATACACATATTATATTTACATTTTAATCGTCATAACAAATTGTATTTGTCATGACTTTATAAATTCTCAAAAATAAATTTAAGTTTTGACATTACGTATGTCATTTATATTATATGTACGAAATGTGTGCTAAATACAGTGAAGTCAAAAATTTATGAACAGATGATGTAACAAAGAAAATCATACTTATAATAAATGTAAAAAATTGTACTTTTCAATAAATGTCACAACTATCTTTAATTTTCGTTAACAACAATCTTAATTTTCGTTAATTTTTAAATAGTTCTGAAGATCAAATAGAAAAAATTTATAATCTTGATAACAGCAAAAACGGATGAGAAAATAATAAGTGTTTACACTTAAGCTCACTAATTTCACGCTATCATAATTTCTTTATAAAATTTTGGTTTTTCATTGTTAGTATGGGGTCTTCAAAACAATACTAACTTCCCAAAATATCATTGAAGAATATCCTGAGTATATCTGGTTGTATTAAATCAGGTATCCTTAAAAGCTCAAATAAATAATTGAATTAATACGGAAAAAAATAATCACAACGTAGACCCATTTGCGACTTTAGATATAGGACCAGAAATAATATATTTTTTATTATTTATTTTATTAACTATATATTCTGTTCTAGTATAGAGTATATTATAAGCTGAAGTATTTCATTATTATATGGTATTATCAATTAATTTTTTTTACTAATTTTTTAATTTATTTATTTTTTGAAGTTCAGAAAGCGAAAACGAAACTAAATTTCAATATACATGTATTGTTTTTTGTTCAACACATTTAAAGCGAAACTAAATCGAAATATTCAAAAACTTGAAATAAACTTGACTTAAAAGTGTCAAAGTCAATACAATAAAAATAGCAAAAAATAGATTTTGCCATGAAATTAATTAAAAACTGCTGATGAGAACAGAGAACTTTTTAGTTTCTCAATCCCATAAACAATTATGATTTTCATCAGTTGGAGTAGGTTAGTTAGTTTAACAGGAGATGGCAGTCATATAGCAATCCGTAATGATCAGCACTAACTCACGTGAGCGATCCGTGAACCACGATAGCAAACACGAATTGAAACATTATCTATTCTTCGAACAAATCCTTAGAAATCTTTCCGTCACCGTCAGACTGTCAAACATAAGCCCTACCAACCATCTGAGCCTAATTTTTGGGTAGACCTAAGAAAAGACAGAGAAAATGTCTGAATGTTCTCCTGAGTGTCAAAACCCTCAAAAATGAAACAGTTCTGATTATCGACAAGTCCAAATCGTATCGCAATGCAAACTTGTTTAGCAAAAACCTGTCAATATACCCATTATCATCCTAATCTTGTTTCTATAAAGCTGAAGCAATTTCCTTCTAGCGGCCATATAATTTTAGTTCCAATAAAAGAATTTTTACATTAATTTGGCTAAACACTAACAACAAAAAATTATAAAAAAAAACTTGATTGCAAGCACCGCTTTACATTCTATATGTAAATAGTAACCTGAAATTGGCATGAATTAAAAGGCATAAATTAGCAAACACACATACCGGAGATAAAAACTATGACTTTTTATTTAGCACTTCGTCATCACCAGTGATACACAAATTCATCGTTCTATATACAACATATACCCAGTGATCATTTCCCATTTTCATCCCCAGTAACAGCGTTATATCGAAAATGCAGTATGAAAGTTTGAACTACAATGTAGTATGTTCCATAATATGCTATATATACAACATAAATAATTATAACATGTTTCTATTCTGTTTTTTACTTCGTATAGTTAAACCGATATGCAAGCATTTTAAAAATATTTACATTATGAGCAAGCCATACACACAAATGCTTGCACGAAAGTAATTGTGCACACTCCTAATGCGTGCACGAAAGAACGTTTGTGTATGAGTAAACATATGGAGAAGATTGCATGTGCGTATTCTGTACTTAAAACTGTACATTTTTACTACCATACACATGCATGATTAATCGTGCTCAACCACGTAGGCGTGGAGTTTACGTTTTCTGTTTTTACAGTTAATTTTTGAAATTTGTTTTTTTATGTTAGTTCAAATTTGTTCTTCGAAATAATGCTTGAGCTGAAATGGCCATTGAAAATTTTAAGTTTTCATAGTTTCGGCCAGTTGCCAAAAATTTTATACAAACTATAAGCCGTTCTTATGCCGATATATTTTCTCTCATTTGTGTATTTTGTTTTTGGATGTACGGTTTGACCAAATTTAAAAGAGTATCAAATATTTCCGCATCCATTCTCAAATAAATATATAAATCTTCTGGATTATTTTCTCTTAATTCCTTAAGTAATTTCACCTCACTATAATTTTTTCCATTTTTTAACCACTGTTGTTGCCAACTTTTACGTTTCTTTTTTGAATTTTATATATTTTAAATAAATTAAAGCAAAAACTACAGGTACTTTACTTGCACTCATGATTAAAATAACCAGAAAACTATTCGATTTTAATTTAGAACGTTCAAATTTTACCACACGCCTCACGCCACTCCAAAATCTTAATTATAATAACAATTTGTATGCATGAACTTAAAGCTTTAAAACGAACAGTATTCGCACAGGCAAGAGTGTACAGTGTATGGGTAAACAATACACTATGCAAGATTGCAGGAAAAACTCACACTTTCGCGTACAAGTTTGCGTGCGAGTAAGAATTTGTGGTTTATGGCCTGCTAATGTATATATTTCGTTATGCAACATACTATATTGTTGGGAAAATTATTTATAGTTATGGGAATAGCTTTGTAACGTAGACTTATACAAAACTAAATTGTAAAACTCTCTCACCCACAGCCACCGCGTTAACTATGTTATTTTAGCGATTATTGTAAAACAAGAAGAGAGTCTAATTTAATTAGACTTTACTTACTTTATTCTAATAAACAGTGTTAATGTTTTCAGCCGTAACGCTTTTTTTTCAAAGATCTTGTATTTTGTCCAATATGATTTATTGTTTGATTTATCAATATATTTGTCATTTTGATTTAATATTTTGGCTACAAAACAATATGTCAGTGCATATGTTGGGAAAATTATTTATAGTTATGGGAATAGCTTTGTAACGTAGACTTATACAAAACTAAATGGAAAATTAAAATGTGTTAAAAACAAAAATCAGCTACAACAGTTTATCTCACTAACTTTTGTCATTTACTGTACCATGACAAAATTATTTTTATTTATTTATCGAAATTTTAATTTCAAAGAAACCTTTACCAGTTTTTTTAGATACAACGTTTAAAAGTATAACAAGTTGATTTTTAAATTCATCTTTAATTAAAATCAAGGAAATTTTAATATCATTAAAAGACAAATTTATATACCTTTAAAAATGAATCTTTGATATCATATAAATTTTTTATTTATTTATTCGTCTAAATAAATTATTTTTCATTTAATTTTTACAAAATAATTTTTCCTCTATATATTTTTTGAAGTATTATTGAAAGAAAAATTAAAATGAATCATTTAAAAATTTATATGAAATTTAATTTGAATCAAAAATAATCAATAATTATTGAAAATGCAATTCATTACATACACAACAGTATTGGTTGATAATAATAATTTTAATTAATTTTAGTAAAATCAACAACAAAGTCTAGACTTTTAATCAATTTTTGAAAAATTTCAATTTAGTTGAAAACTGAATAAGGCAATACCATCAGCAAAATTTTTAAAGCAGTAGGAAATATGCTGCTTTCATATTGTAATTAAATTATACCCCACACAACACAATAAGGTAGCAAAAATCAAAGCAGCAATAGTAAATTAGTTTAATTTTTAATTTTGCTACTGCTGCCTGTCAATATTTATAGATTTTGAAATTATGTCATTAGACATTATGTAATTTGAATTTTTCAAACAAACAAAAAATATTTTTGTTGTTTGGTGCAGTGAATATGTTTTTTTGAGAACAAAATTAATAGAAATGGGGTAAGAGTACAATAATTATTGTATGATTTAAAAATTCTGTAAATTTTAAAACGTTCCCAATAAAAAATATTAGAAAAAAGGATGAAATTTACAGTATAAAAATAGTTGAAATCATTTGTGTTGCTTTGCAATGCTTCCGGATTATGTTTGACTCTGCATGAAAATGGAGGCTTTTTTTAATTACATATTTTGGTGTATTTCTGTGCTTTCCTGTCTTGCCTTATACTTTTGGCACTATATAGAAAAATTTGTAAACAACAAATAAATTTACTGTTATTTTTAATTTGTAGTAGAGTGAAAAAAAAAATTTAATTGTTTTTCATGTGGTCCACAAATCAATTGATTGAAAACTGTTATAATGTAAAGACTAAATAAAGAAAATAATTTAATTATTTTTCATTTGAACTAAATAATTAAAAAAACAAGTGAATCCAGAAATTAATCAGAAATCCAATAATGAATTAAAATTCGCATCTAACACCATGCGTAACATATTTTGTATACCGGTTGTTCCAGAGCATGCGAATCAGCTTTTAACGAGACGAAGGATTCGTTATTTTAAAATTTAAACAACATTTTATTAACTAAATCGAAGGTGCTCTATCGATTGGTGATATTTTCAACTTCCGAGAAGGGATGAAAAAGGGTTTTTTAAGCCCAAAAACCGCGGAAATTGGCCGAAATCGATATTTTCAAATGGAAAGAGGTATTTTTTTATTCAAAGTCGGTTTCTACGTCAAAAAATAAAATAATTGAAATTTTAAAATAACGGCTCCTTCTTCTTTCATAAAGCTAATACGCATGCTCTGAAACACCCTGTATATAGCAATATTGTTATAGATATCAAACTTCTTTTGAAAAATTCTTTAAACTTTTAATGACAAATTTTTAGATATTCTGAACATCGTACTACTCAATTATAAAACTATTTGATCTAAATTTTGTTCGTATTTTAAATCTGTTTTAGTACCACTAGCATAATGATTTTCCATTACCGTTTTCTCATTTTACCCATAAAATTGTAGTAGATGACAAAATTTTAGATAAGCTCAAAATGTTTTAAAATAAAAAATTCTCTAAATAACATTTTTTATCGTGATTAGTTTAAAGATTTTTTTTCCTTTTTGTTATATGCAATCTCCCATACATGCGGGTAAGGCATCCAATGATAATCCAAATAAAAAATTTAACAACTTCTGACATAAAATTTGTCAATACAATATATATGTTTTTTCCATATTAATCTTAATTCTAAAGCTTTTAGAGAAGCCTTCTTGAGTCTTCGTTGAATCCGAACTATCAATTCAATTTCAATTCATTTATTTCTTTCAATATATTTTTTTTTTTAAATACAGAGTTTTTTACAGAGTTTAGAGGTATTATCTTTACAGCTGAAACATTTTAAATTTTAAACAAATGGTACATTCTGATATTAATATTAAATTTTTAAGGGAAAACATGATAGTAAAAACTTTATCCAATTTTTTTTTTTATATAAAACTTACATTTAATTAAACTTAAAACTAACTAACCTAATACTAAGATATATATTTATTTTAATTTATTATCTATATTTAAAAATTGAATCCGAACTATATTCAACAATTTTCGAGCAAAAATCTTTGAATGATTTTGCACCCTCTGTTTGTATTTTATATGAAAAGGCTTAATTTATAATCTTTTGTATATTTCACTGGCAATTCATTACCCTTATATGAGCTTTCGAGGGCCTTTCGACACGACAGGTGGCGGGCAAAAATATGCTTTCTAGATTTTGCGACCTGATCCAGTACGATTTGTCATTGGGATAAAATAAATGATAAAAAAAATAGTTGACAGTGTTGGTTATCACTAAATATAAAATGGAAATATGCTATTATGAAGGCGAAGTACTCTACAATAGATATAGTTTTCCACATTTAAATTAGTAGATATACACAGTTGAAAATTTAGGTATAAAACTAATAAATTTTTCCTATTCATATAAATCCTGACTAAAATCATATTAAACTAATAAATAGAGAACGTATTAAAATCAATAAGTATTCTAGATTAATTTAATAACTTATAAAGATAAAATTATTTTTTATTAATTTTATTATTTAATATATTAATATTTATTAATTTAATATATTGTACATATTAGATGTTTTTATATCTTGGAATATATTAATTTAATATTCTTATAGGTATGAATCAAGTTTATAGTCATTTCATATTAAATTTATATGACTGTAGGTATTAAAATTGGATATACCAATCTCTATTAATTTAATAAGTTAATTTCATATTAATATTTATAAGAATAACTTATTAAAATAATAATGAAGAATTTATTGGATTTTATACCAAAATTATATTAAAATAATAAGAAAAGGGTATTATTTTTCATATTACAATTTATAAAAGTATATACCCTTTTTGGCATACAAAGTGCCTCAGATGGGATCATTATAATACTTACGAAAAACATTGTTCAAGATGAATCTCATAAAAATAAGTACAAAATTATTGTATGTATTTAAATTTATTTATTTTTTCAAATTTCTTTCCAAGTAACAATTTACCAAAACTTATTTATATTACGTATTTTTACATTATATACTATGATATATTTTGCAATATAATTTTATTATATAGATTAAGTCTTACAAACTAATGTTTTTCATACTTTTTCATTATTTATATAATTATATAATTTTTTAAATTTCTAGATAATTGCTTAAAATATTGATGCTTCGATTATACCTCATTGTAGACTATTGAGCCCATATTTGCCATAACATTCGGATAATGAATAAGAATAATATGGTGTTTAGGGATGAGTTTAATATTATAAGTGCATATTTACAAGATTAAATAAATGTTCCTCAATTAATTTTTCAAGCCTATTAATTACAAGAAACTCACTATACAATAATTGATTAAAATCGTCACTAAATTTTTGTACTTCCACGAATTTAAAATTATTATCAGTATTTATTATTAAAAATACTCCAGACATTTTAATTTTAATTTATTGTAAATAATTTTTTTTAATTTTTTTAAAATACTTCACAAGAACAGTGTTTCAGCTTCAACTTCTTTTCGAAAACTTTTTACGTTATATAAACTAGTATAAACTTTATAATAATGTACATAATTATTAAATTGCAAAGAGAAACGTATTAATCGAACAATATTAATTTAATATTATAAGTTTATAAAATTAGTACATTATATTAGCTCTCGCTTTCCGTCAGAATTCAGAATGTATCGCTTGAAATTAACTATTTAATGTGAGTAACTTATAAAATTAATACTGAATAAAATGCAAATGTAATAAAGAAATACTATTAAATTTATAAGATTATTTTATAAATTAATTTTTGGAACATTTTTTCATAAACTAACTTTATAAAGTTTCTAAAAAACAATAATAAAATATACTATTTTATAACTTTGTCATATTATAATAATATTTCTATATTATGCACAGAATTTATAAATTTTACTTATCAAAATTAATATATTTCAAATATAAATATAGTAATATTATTTATTAATTTTATATATAAACTAGCTTATTATTTTACATTGCATAGGAGTTTCATATTAGATATATAAGAATAATCAGATCAAAGTGATATATATTTAGAGGATATATTAATTTTATATGAAAATATATATACATAACGTTTATACGAAAAAACCTATTAATTTTTATACCTAAATTTTCAACCGTGTACCATAACAATTCTAGAAAGCTATTGTATTTATTTTTATTTATTTATTTGTTCAAACTTCTCAAAATCAGCTAAGGAGCTGGTACAGAGTATATAATATATTTTTTATATTTATTTTAAAATGAAGCGTATGATATGTATGGTATGTAAAATTTCATTAATTCAAATATATATACGTATGTGATGGTTAACAAGAAAGAAAAAAAAGTTAAAATTATATCAAAAATAGAATAAAAATTTATAATATATAATATGCAAATCGTTAATGTTATATTAATTTAATATTAAAACAAAAGACAATAAAAATAGAAATAAAAAATATCTAACAATTAATTTAAGAAAATAGAAATAAAAATTTATATTAATACTCCAAAAAATATGCAATTCGTTGTAGGGTTAAATTATAATAATATTTAGAGTTTAGACAAAAGTATTGTTTTATATGGTTTTTTAAATTTTTTTGTTGGCAAGTTTTTCACATCATCCGTCAGTTCATTAAAAATTCGAACTTTAGTGTTTAGTGCAGGTTCTAATCCTTGTAAATGCAAGCTAGCTGAATATCTTATATGATGACCTGATATAGTTTCATATTGGTGTATTTAATTATTTTTTCTAGTTGTTGTATTGGATTTTACAAATCTTTTTTAAATATTATGTATTTGTACCACTTGAGTTAGATTCTTAAAATCTTCTAACTTTAATATCCCATATTTTTTGTGCATTTCACTTATAGCAGTTCTATGTCCTAACCCAAAAAGATTTTTATCGCTTTATTTTGTATCCCCATATACCTATTCCATATGTTGAATAGACTATAGTATACTGATATTTTTGTACTTTGAGGAAGTTTTTTCTCTAATTTTTTTAAATAGACTAGCAATACGCTGAATTTTCGGTATCAATTTTTGAATTTGGACATTCCAATTTAATTCGTCATCTATAATGATGCCTAGATATTTTAATGGTCGACCTTCTCTATTACTTTATATTATTATATCGTACAAATATATTTACATTTTTGGTTTTAATAAGCAATAATTTGTTAACGTTCACTGTTAGTTTGTGTACGCTGTCATAAATGTGTGTACATTCAGTCATAAATTTTTAACATATCACTGTTTATTTTATCTTTTAAATACTTATAATTTGTTTCAGCGTAGATCATTACCAGATCGTTTGCGTATAAAAGTGCTTTATCACTTACCTTTACACTATTAAACTTACTAATATAGCGGTATTTAACTTAAAATTTAGTATATTGTGTCCTATGTTTAAAATAACTTTCAAACCACTTATGTTCATTACCCATTATTCCAAATTCTAACAGAATTTTTAGTAGTATATTTTTGTCTACCGAATCGAAAGTTTTAGCTAGATTAAAGAAAACTACACTTTGTATTATAAATATCTGTGTAAAAGCACTTAGGGTGTTCATCCCATAGACTTAGAACAAAAATATAACAAAAATTCATTCGCTTTGGTATACTTAAGTAAAATTTTTCGAAAAATACATGAGAGAAATTTCACCCTTATTTCGACGCTCTTCGATACGGTTTTGTAAAATACAATCTTTAACAGACAATTTTTAAAATTTAAAAAGCTTTCTATAAAATTTTTGGATAAAAAGATAATCGGAGATAATCGTGAAAATGTAATCTGAAATATTGCAAAAATATCGATTAGTCGATTAATCGTAATGAAACTCTACCTATTTGTAGAGAGTATTATTATCTGTAGCTCAGGCTAAATTTAAAAATAATTTAGAATAATTTTTTTCCTAAAATACTTCCAGGAATCACTCCTTAAATGAATTTCAAATTTTTGATCAGATTATTGGAATCGAAAGATCCAATATAAAACTTATTCTCGATAAGCAATTCCTATTAACATATTTCGAATTTCAGTAAAAGTTAAAATCTTAAATTTTAATAAAATCCTACAAAATTTTTTCTTTAATCTATACAGACAGATGCAATCAAATCACTAAAATACATTTTAATGATGAAAAGCTCAATGTAGACGCAACCTTTTCAGAGCTATTATACTTTAAAATACATACATAGTAATTATATGTATACAACTACTTCATTATTTAATGTCCCTAATTAACAACTAGAAGTAAATTTGAAAATTTAATCAGATTCACTCTTAACAGAATATATTTTCTATCTTAAAAAAATGTCCAAAAACAAAACTTTTACATTCAAAAATTTTTTTAAAAAAAATCCAAATTCAGTTTACAATTTTTTTAACCTATGTATACAAGTACATAATGACGTACATAAATATTAAATACCAAACAAGTATATTAATTTTTTTGTGAATGATACTGAAACCACCCACCATAAAGTAATGTAATTAAATTATTTTTATTCTATTTATCTCAAATAGTTACCATTTCATCCAAAAATCATAAAAAGTGAAATTCAAATCATAATATAACGACCATTTAACCGGATCATGAAATTATTATTCTCCTCCGCATTATTTTTTTTGCATTTCTTATTTTTATTTTTTGTTGGTTGATAATTAAATTAAGGTTTAGCTAAAATTAGCTTTAAATTATTTTAAGCGGAAAATATTTTTTTTTGTTGTTTTGCTTCTTTTTTCTGATGTGTTACATAAAGTAGAAAATTACCATTAAAATGAATGAAAATATTTAGAGAAAAAAAAAATACAATAAAAACAAAAAGCGAAATTGTTTAAAACCTTATAAAGAAGCAGCTTTGCCTCAAGTAATTTTTAATTATGATAATGATGATAGCTAGAAAATAACTAAAATTAAAAAACAAAAAAAGTAAAAAATAAATTATGAAGAAAATGAATAATGATGTTCTCAGCAACATTTCTAAGAAATTGTGTTCTATTTTTAACGCTATCTCTTTTGTAAATCAGTAAAATTTTAATGGCAAATCATTTATGAATGTACTGTGCACAGAATATTCAATACGAAAATATTTAAATTGATTTATTTAAAAATTTATGAATTTTGTAAAACCAATCTGTTATTAAGGTAATTTTTAATATAATTTTTATCCATTTTTTTTTTTTTTTGCAATCTATATTCAATAAATATTCAATAATATATTCAATAAATTAATATGAAGCAATAAATTAAATTAATTTATTATAATTTTCAAAAATAATATGATGGAAAATTAACCAATGGTAGATTTTTGTATAACAAAAATAATATTTACTTAATATCAAAAGCAATTACTAAAAACATTAAATATGGTGTTATACAAGGTCCAGGTCAATGACCAGCTGCATATAATTGTAATGTGAGTGCACAATAAAATTTTTGTTGGTCTGTCACAATAAAAGACAGTTTTGGTAGAGCAAATGGTAGTAGATTGTGATAATTAATATTTACTTAATATAAAAAGCCTGTGAACAGACAGCCTGTGTTACAGTCACACTTAAAACAAAATTTATAATACAATTATCAATACATTTATAGAATTAAGTATTGCATTAATACTCTGAATTGGATATGAACTTTCATATTACAAATAAAGAAAAAAAAACCAATACTAAAAGCATTGACTAAATATATTGTAATACAAGGTAGTTCAGTGGGATCAGCTGCATTTAATTATATTGTGACTGCACTATGAAAGTTCTGTCCGCCACAATTTAGGAAGACAATTTAGGTATGAATTTATGACTTACTCATAATATATGCTGAAAATAATTTAGAAATATTGGATACAAAAATAATTGACTAATGAACCGTATCTCCCTTTCCAAGGTGTTACTATACAAAACTCAGATACTCTAATCATTTTAAGTATGCCCATGAATCAAAAAATGACCTGGAACAATTATATTTTGACATAACGAAAGGATTATCAAAGTGTTTGGAAGAACCTTCGGAACTTCTTAATCATTTATACGACCCAAAAACAATGACCCTAAAAAACAATAAAAAATACCTAAATGGCATAAAAAAGGTTACGAACATTTTTTCATAGTCAATGAATATGGTATCATATCCCTACTAGTATGTTTCCACAACAGTGTATAACTTACAGAAATTGAAGAAAAACATCAATATCTTCTTTCTTCTTATCCTGTTCTATCCCAACCATAAGGTTCGTCAGTGCTAAAGCTTAACGCTTGGCTGTATAAGATGTAAAAAAACTAATATGTTAATTTCAACAATACCAAAATGTATGTTGATTAAAGAAGCAAATTCAAATTTATCTAATACAAGCGGAATTACCCGGAGTACAAAGGAGTTGTATGGCAGATAACGAAACCAGTTGAAATTTTTGAAAAACACTAAAACACATATTTAATTAGCTGTGATATAGAATAACAGAAAACTAATTTTGAGGTCTGCTTCGCCTTTGGCCTTTGAAATATTCTTGACGGATATTAGAAGCTAGATGACAGCTGCCAGATTTTCGGAAAATGGTAAAATACATATTTATTTGTTCCTATATACTATAGTACTATAATACAAATTTAGGCCTGTAACACCTTTGATTTTTGCAATAAAGTTGATGGGTGCCACAAGTTGTATGGCAGATATCTAAATCAGTCAAAATTTTGGAATTCCACATAGCCTGTGATTTTAGGTGACAGAGCGTCTTTCTGTAAAATTTGATTGAAATAACATTTGGTAGGAGTTCTCTAGCAAACAAATACTAAAGATATTTCTTTATATGTATATAAAATATAAAATAGCGGTTACAATTAAAAAGTTAACCAGTAGAAATATTAAGGAATAATTGTGTTGACGAAAATTCACATTATACCCACACAAGAAACAGATTTTTTCATACAAAAATTATTTTTGGTTTAGAATGGGAGATATTGGAATACTTTGACGCCAGAAGACAGTCATCGTTATCTCTTTCACTCCAATGTGATATTGCTTAAGGTAAGAAAGTAATACGAAAACGAATTACAGAGAGAGATATAGGGGTTTTTATGTTTGTTGTTATTAAAATTGGATCCTGATTACATCACAAAGGTATTTCGTCTGTTTGATCTTTTCAGTATTTGCTATTGTTATTAGTATTGAAAGATGATGACGTAATTGGAGGGTTTTCAAGCCATTGATGGTTTGAGTATTATCTAAATGATGGCGTTACAGGATGAAGAATGTAGAAATAGTAATATGTTTTTGGAGTGGGGTTAAAGGGGTAGAGAAATGCATATGTGTTTGTGTGAATGTACATATACTATGTTAAATGTTAAATACAGATTTTTGCAATACCTATGAAATTGAAGAATAAAAGAAATTTTGAAATAAACAAGTGTTTTCTGAGATTAAAAATCTTCAGCAGTGAGAAATAAAAAAAATTAAGAAAATAAACCTAATAATGGTAAAAATACATATTTTTTTTGTAAATTTCCGGTGTTATGAATTAAAATTTATTTTTACATAATGTTGGCATTAGCGATAAAAAGAAATAATGATTGATAAAATTGTGTGTTTTGTAAATCACAAAGTAAAAAAGTTTTTAAAAAGTCTTATCAAGTTCACTGACGTTCTGTCATTCTGAAATTCGGTCACTGATCTTTTGAACTTTGACTGGAGACTATTAGTCACATTTCCTGTCATTCCGAGACTTCAAATCTTAAATGCAGTTTGATTATTGAAAGCAACATTTTCTTTCAAAATTGAGCAGTGCTGGTCCGCGTCGACGCAATTACTTGGACCAAAATAAATATTTTGATTTGGAAACACTTAAGCATTTTAGTCACACTATGGACTCAAAGTTTTGACTACAGCTTTGGTACGGGGAATAACACTTTCTATTAAAAATGCGGAGACCTGCGCCTCGACAAAACCCTTACATAGGCCCAAATTCATATAACTTTCTTCTCTATGGAATCTGGTAAAGTATTTTAATTATACTTCCCTTTAAGGTAGAAACTTCTAACTTCAGACTCAATTTGATATAAATATGTTCGAGGCAGCTTCTCTGGATATTATCTCTATGTGAAACAACAATGTAAAATGTCCGTAGACGAGTTTATAACATAAAATAAAACATTACCCAAAAGATAAGAAATTGGTATGAAAATAAAAGAGAAAGAGGTGGAAAGAGATTTACATGTAGTATACATTAACTTTGGCATTCTTTGTATGTACAATGTACAACAGAGTTCTTTGGTTAGATTATCCCTTATTTATTCCGATATTATGCCAGGGTTCTTTGATTAGATTTGATGCTTTTAGCCATATCAGACGTGTATTAGAGATGAAAGCTTACATTTTCGTTCAATATTTGTCATCATTCATATTGTCATCAATTTCGTATCTTCAATTTGCTGAAAAGCCGTCCGTGCTCCATTATAACACTAATCAAATATTAATCTATAATCAAATTATATTTATAATAAAATTAATAAAAGGAGATAATTTTAACTCCGTCATTTAAAGCCGTCACAACATGCGGAATTTTAATTTGTAAAGTTTTGAAAGTCGGGATTTTGAGCAAAAAAAATTTCACTAAACTATCAGATATTGCATACAGCTACTAAATCAGATATCTATTGTTGTAGGCAAAAGCTTACATCATCTTGCTAAGCGGTGAGATGATCATCCAGTGGGCTACTACAACAATTACCGTTGATAACGCCATTTTATCTGTTCTATAATAGAATGTAATTCCTAATCGAAATTTTGATAGCGGTGTTTTGTCGGGATATCATGACAAGCCCGAAGTAAACAATCTATGACACTACTGAGTGCACTGTATAAAGTTCTTGCATTTATTTGTAGTATTTTACTTTCAATTTTCTTACAATTAAACCATTATTCAAACAGTTCGATATCTTTCGTAAAATAATTTTGAATAAATTAAATTTTTATGATATCTATTTTTTATATATTATGATAAATTAATTTTTAAAATAAAAAAAAAACAAAATAAATAAAATTATATCAAGAAAAAAATAAATAAAATAAATAAAATAAATGATTTACATTTGCATAAATTTACAAACATTTCATATTAAGCAAATTATTATGTTTAAATAAATTTAATTTATTTTATTCTGAATAAACCCATCCATCATAGTATAATTATCATTTAAATCATAAATTTTGTTTTTACTTTTAATTAAAACATTAGTTAAATTATAATTTTAAACATTATCATTAAATTACAAAATAAGTTTACTGAATGGTTATAATATTGAAATCGAAATAGTTATCGGTCTGTGACCCTCTAAGTGCGCCTCCTCAGACATTTATAACCAAATTAAGAGGTTTGCATTGCTTTCCAAAAAATGCAACAAGTTTTGGCATAACTGTAGTTGTAGTTGGTGGTTCTCTAATTTGAATTGTATATGGATTTTTAGATGATTTAGAATCAAATTCAAATGTTCGTGCAAAATACGCGAAGCAATACTTCGAATGACAGTTTTAGCAAGATTCGTGCCCGAGAATTCAATTTTCATATTATTTGAAAGATTTTCTTCGTTTTCATGTGGTTTTGCGATGTGATCTTTTAAAATTTGTTTTTTTGTATAAATGTTTATATATCTAATAGTGTCAGATTTAATGTATTAGAGACGAAAGCTTGCACTTTTGTCCAATATTTGTCATCATTCATATTGTCATCAATTTCATGCCTTCAACTGCAGAAAAACTTGTCCGTACTCGACAAAAATGAAGGACATTGATGAATCAGGCTTGGAACTTACATGGTCTGTTGGATACATAATTTTTTTTTTTAACAACATGATCATTCAGTGAGATTAATGGAACCCGACGCCGTTCGATGCAAGAAATAATCGACATGTAAATATACACACTGTTAGTATAGATTATAAAAATTAAAATTGGCATATTATACATTTATGTTATGTTACATGCATGTTTTAACGTTAATATTAATAAAATTTCAAAATAAATAAAATGAAATGAAACAAAAAAATATCAAATGAACAAGTAAAAAAAAATTAAACCTAAAACATTAGCTGCTTTGCTTAGCTGACCTACATTATTACGCTGATTACTTTTTACAGCCCTAAAGCTTATGTCGCACTCAAAAAAGCTCGAATTAGAATTTACTTCACGAAGTATTCTAGTAATTAACTCTAATCTGCCTTATTCTATAGGGTGAAATGGAATATCTATCGAATATCTCAGCGATCCTGAGATGATTGCGATTGGTTCGTTCAACCAGAAAATTTGAAGTGATTATCTTTCCTTAAAAATTTATTGCTTTAGATATTTTGGATTTCAATAACCAAAAATATGTTTTTTGTAATTTGTAAATCTAAATAAATTAGGACTAATTCAAAAATTTATTGTTTTAACAGACATAGTGATATTTTGCTATAAAGTGAATTCATAATGAACTGGTTTAGTTACGTAGCTTAAATGACGTAGCTTTTCTTCCCAAACAATTTTTTCAAAAAAAAAATTTTAATTTGATTAATACTACAAATAAAAATTTTAGTAAGGATGATTTTTAAAATTAGATTTAGTGAATTACTTATATTGATGGATAAGGTAAATCATAATTAGCCTGTCAGATTGGAAATATATTTTATTTTAATCAAATTTTGATCAACCATAATTATATACTTAAATATTTCTTATCATAATCATAATCAATTTTTCAAAATCATGTTTTAATATAATTGATGTGTTTTTGTTTATTTTTAATTTAAAACAATTTATTAAATATTGTTATATGAATATTATCTAATTTTTTTATTTATTAATTATGTAAATAATATCTGATTAATAAGTGTAAGCTTTTAATTAAGTAATTTATTTTATTTTATTTATTTGATATCAATTTTTTTTTTCAAAACTTGGAAAATGTATAATTTATTTAATTAAATAGTAATTGGGTATTTTATGATAAATTTGTATAATATATATTAGCAATTTTTTAAATTTTTATTTGATTAAAATTATTATTATAATAAAATTTATTTATTCTGAACTCAACTTATTAATTTTCGATTTTTTTTTTGTTTTTTACTTTAATAAGCATATTTTTAAAATAAATAATTAATTTTCTAATTGTTTTTTTCACAAGTGATTTAATTAAATATCAAAATTTAACAATAATTAATTAATTATGAAATTGAAGCCATTTTTTTTAAATATATTTAAATAGTAATATTATGGAAATTTATGTTAAACAATACTGAAAATGAGAAAATAACTGCAGTTGAGTTGCAAATGGATCAGTTATCTTTCCTTCTTTCATTATTTTGTATCAATTATAAAAATCATAACAAAAGTGAATTTTAGGGTGGCAGAACAGTCAGCTTATATGAAAATATTGTTAGTTAGGCTGCTTTTGTTTTTAAAAAAATATTTTTTGTTTTTATAATAGCATTAAATCATCGACAAAGGTACTTTAGAGACTGCTTCTGACCGGGAAGAGCAGTTTGAAGGACCACTCCTATCATTATTGCACAATTATATTATAGAATGTTTAATATATAGCCTTCGTAAATGGAATTGCTTCATTTCATTCAAATTGTTAAAAGTAATTTATACTCTCAATTTTGTCATTTATTTTATCCCAATGACAAAGGATACTAGACCAAGTCTAAACCCCTCTTTCTTGTAACTAATTTAACTAAATTAATTTAATTTTACTTTATTATTTCAACTCCACATTATAAATATACAGCCAAAATTTAGGATCCTTTTCCGGGTAGGATGTGGATATCTTATAGACTATAACCATTAATTTACAATAGACTAACAAGACAACTTTTGACTCAAATAAACCTTTGATTAACAAAAATACCATAATTAAGGCTTTGACAGATAAAACGTTTTCGGTCTTGTTCGTTTTAATTGTTAAGCAAAATTTTGATTGTCAATTAACCTCTGGAAGCTTCGGTCCATATTGAATCAGAGGAATTTTTCACCAATGAGATTAAATCATAAATGAAATATTCAAATCTCGATAAATATCGATATTCGCACATACCATGAAAAATTGACTATGTTATGTTGCAAAGTACCTTATTTTGGAACGTTACGATGGTTTGAATATGAATTTGTTTAAAAAATGTTGTATGTATGTCTTATGTCAAGACTGGCTTCAATATTTGATTATACATCAAAAAAATTGTAAGATTTAAGAAGTCGAAATATCTCATATATCTCATTATAAACTATGTACAGGGGTCTGGTTTGGGATCGACAGGGAAACATTTGATCGGTCGCTGACCCAGATGCGCAACTGTCGAGTTCCTATTCAAGTGCTTACACTACCTCCACGTGGTGACCCCTGGGAACTGTTTTACATAGCATCCGCTAGTAAGCAGGCCAAAATTGTAAGTGCGCCAAAATCCTCAAATTTTGAGGTTGGCGTAAGGCTGACTCCCTTACCCGTAAAAATTACATAGTTTTGAGAGACGCAATTGAAGCCTCGGATACGATCGAAATTATTGGAAACAGACCCGGCAAACGTTTAAAGGACTCCGATTTAAGAATTTGCAGTTGGAATGTAAGAACACTCTATCATCCAGCTGCATCTAACAAAATTGAAAATATTCTCTCGCAGTATAAATCAGACATTACTGCGATACAGGAAATCCGATGGAAAGGATCTGGCATGTTAAAAAAACGAACATGCGATATATATTACAGCTGCCACGAAAAACATCACATATTTGGATGCGGATTCGTAGTGGGAAAACGGCTTAGAGGAAACGTCATTGATTTTACACCGGTTAATGAACGTCTAGCCGTCATCCGTATCAAAGGCAAATTCTTCAACATCAGCTTAATATGTGTGCACGCACCAACCGACGAAGCGGAGGACTCAATGAAGGATGAATTCTACGACATCTTAGATAAAACATATGGGTCCTGTCCTGAGTACGATGCGAAAATCGTGCTTGGAGACTTCAATGCTAAAATCGGTAAGGAAGGAATTTTCGGCAAAACTGTTGGTAACCATAGTCTTCACCCCACCACCACAGATAATGGATACCGAACAATCGATTTTGCAGCAGCTCGTAATATGGTTATAAGTAGCACAAATTTCCCCCATAAAAATATCCACAAAGCTACCTGGCTATCTCCGGATGGACGTACAGCGAATCAAATTGACCACATTATGATTGACGCCCGACATGCTACCAGTGTGTCGGATGTACGTACCTATCGAGGAGCTAACATCGACTCTGACCACTTCCTAGTTGTCGCCCAGTTCAGAGCACGAATTTCCAATGTTAAAAAAGGACGCACCAGCCATAATAGGAAGTTTAACATTGGAAGACTCCAAACACCTGAGATAGCCTTAGCATACAAGGAGCGATTAAGTAATATACTCAATACCACACCTCTACAACATAATCTCTCCGTCAACGGAAAATGGAAACAATGCGCAAACATCATCACGATGGCTGCTACACATACCGTGGGTTTTGAAACACCTCGCGTGAGAAACCCATGGTACGACGATGAATGTTTAGCAAAGACGGTAGAGAAAAATGAGGCCTACAGGAAAGCGCTGCAACGTAAAACAAGAGCAGCTCAAGAAGAGTATAGAGCGAAAAGAAGAGACGAGAAGAAAATTTTAAGGCGCAAAAAACGTTTATTCGAAAAGTCTCAACTTTTGGATATAGAATCAAACCGAGACAGAGGCGAAGTACGGAGCTTTTATAAAAAAGCCAAGCAGCTTGCAGCTGGTTTCAAGCCCCGTACACACGCGCTGAGGGATGATTCGGGAAATTTGGTAACCGATACGCAAGGGATATTAGAGACATGGAAACAGCATTTTAAGAACCTGCTGAATGGCGCAAACATAGAAAACACAGATACGCCTCGCCCTAACCCAGTCAACTCCGAAGATACAGATATACCCAGTCCTGCAGAAGTGGAAGCAGCCATCCGAAAATTAAAGAACAACAAAGCTGCTGGACAAGATAACCTGCCAGCTGAACTTTTTAAGGCAGGAGGTGAAGTGATGATTGAATTCATGCACCAAATCATCAAACAAATCTGGATCGAGGAGAGCATGCCTGATGACTGGAATTTAAGTTCAATATCTCCTATATTCAAAAAGGGCGATTCCATGTCCTGCGCCAACTATAGAGGAATATCCCTATTAAACGTTGCGTATAAGATCCTTTCCAATATTCTGTGCGAACGTTTGAAGCCCCATTGTAACGCTGTGATAGGAAACTATCAGTGCGGCTTCCGTCCTGGTAAATCAACCACCGACCAGGTGTTCGCATTAAGGCAGATCCTGGAGAAGGCCCTCGAATTTCAAATCGATACGCACCATCTTTTTATCGATTTTAAATCTGCCTATGACAGCATACATCGATCAGTGCTTTACGAATCAATGTCGGAATTTGGTTTCCCAGCCAAGCTTATCCGTTTGTCAAAAATGACCTTGGAAAACACCCGGTGTGCTGTGGTGATTGGGAGGCACATTTCTGATTCATTTCGAACGTGCTCCGGATTTCGACAAGGCGATGCGCTGTCATGTAATTTCTTTAATCTGGTGTTGGAGCATATAGTGCGACGTTCCGGTGTGAACACGCAGGGCACTATATTTTACAAATCGGTGCAGCTCCTGGGTTTCGCTGATGACGTCGATATTATCGGAACATCACGACGAGCAGTCATCGAAGCCTTTACACAGATTGAAGAGGAAGCAGGTAAAGCGGGTCTTCTCATAAATGAGAGCAAAACAAAATATATGCTGTCGACAAATAAAATGTCCTCACAACATCATATAGGACACAACATCACTGTCGGCTCATATAATTTTGAGGTAGTTCAGGAGTTTATCTACCTTGGAACCAACATCAACTCCATCAATAACATCGATGTTGAAGTAAGGCGAAGAATTACCCTTGCAAACCGTTGCTACTTCGGTTTGTCGAAACAACTGGGTTCAAAGCTCCTATCCCAAAATACCAAGGCACAATTATACAAAACGCTCATCCTTCCGGTGCTGCTATATGGTTCTGAATCGTGGACATTACCAAAAGCAAGCGAGCATGCACTTGGTATCTTTGAGAGAAAAATTCTTCGTCGCATTTATGGTCCTGTGTCTGACGAAGGGGTTTGGAGAAGAAGATACAATGCCGAACTATACCAGCTGTACAACGACATGGACCTAGCTAAAAAAGTCAGAATAAGACGGCTTCATTGGCTAGGCCATGTAGAGCGTATGGATGAAAATGCTCCGGCTAGGAAACTCTTCGAATCCAAACCCCAGGGAACGCGTCGTCGAGGGAGGCCACACCTTCGTTGGAGAGATGAAGTATCGGCAGATGTGAAAAAACTACAAATCACCAACTGGAGAGATTCCGCTCGTGACCGAAATCAGTGGAGGACAATTTTGCGCCAGGCCCAGGACCTTCAAGGTCTGTAGCGCCCAACAAGTAAGTAAACTATGTACCGTTATTTAGATATAATTTTTTTGTAATTCAATAAAACCAACAAATTTATTTTTAAGTCCGTATCCTAATAATATCCTAATAAATACTTTTAAATATTATACAGAGTCCGCTCTAACTTGTAAGTTCTTTAAAGGGTTATTCTTTGAAGTATTCTAGAAAAAAAAAATGATTCTCTATTTTGAAATTTAAGTCTATAAGTCTACAGGCTTATTCGGTTAGTATCAGACTTACGGTTTAGTATAAATTTTAGTATAAATTTAGTTTTTATAAAAATAAAAGGTGGTTTGAACCATCATTTACATTTTCGTCAGACTTACCGTTCTCAGGTAAAGTCATGAGAAATTTGATAAATAAATACTCGACAAAACATTATAGTGAAATAATTTGTAAAAACTTGCGGTACTGTATTTGCACGAAAAGATGATTCTTCCTAAGAATTGTCAAGAATATAAAAAAAAATAAATAAAAACTGAAGGTTAAATATACTGTAACAATTTTATTTTATTAGTTCAAATTACTTAAGTTACTGAAATTGGATTGAAATGAAATTAGTGAAATTGGATACTGAAATTGTAAAGCATCGTTCCACGTACCAAAACAATTTATAGGAAAAAAATGTCAAGCGAAGTTTTCTAAGATAAGCTGATAGATTGTTTGGGCAAATCTTATGTTTGGGCTACACTTACTCGATAACGGTCAGTGTGATGCCAGTCCCAAAAATTTGAAGTTCTGGTTAAATTTAAAAATTAACCCAATGGAACAACTTTTTTCTAAATATAATCCAAAGAATTACCCATTAAAGGATTCAAGTCATATAGCGGGTTTACCCTGTACTTCATTTATACTTCTTTGGGAAGGAAATTTGGGTCTTCTGAGGAAGATGTTGTATCGGCGTAGGACCTAATGACCATATCCGAAGGATAGCTGGAATTGCTAGCTTTCCAAAAATTAATGTATTGAGTGGCGAATTTTATCCTTTAAGGACGAAAAGGACATTTGAAAGTATCCTTGTTGTTTTGATGATTTTGTATAAAAACCGTTATATCTGTTGATCTATTAGATATATATACATATTCAGAACATATATATATATATATATTCTGAATATATATATATATATTATATATTCTAGAAACATAACGGTCTGGAGCATATTTTAACATTTATTTAATGATGTTTGGTGCTGCCGTTGTGGAGATATTGTAGTTCAAAGTAGGAAATTTTGGGAAAAAAAACAATCTTTATTTTCTTTTTTGAAAAAGCAAATACCTCAAGATTTTACCATAAAACCTCCCCAATATTTATATACTGTTAGAAAGGTCTCATTTTTTTCTAAAACTTTATATACCTACGACGAATAGTTTAGTCGCATTTATTTAAATTAAAAAATTGTGTTTTTTTTACCCTTTTTCTATATAAAACTAGGAATGCCCCTTTTACGAAGTACCAATCTTAGTTGAGGTAATTTTTTTTAATTAACTGAATCGACCTACCAAAGTTTCGAAACAACCTAATAACACCGTATTGATGTATAATGACATAACCGAATTATGATGGAATTAGTTCATGCGTTCCAAAGCATGTTTGTGCAAAGCTTTAAAAAAAATCAACAATAGTTATGCCTGGAGTATATCCATTCCAAAATAATAATGTATTTTTAAAAATTAACTTAATTAATAATTGGGCATAGAGAAATGGTCAAACAAAATTATTTTTATTGAACTTGGAAAAGAAGTACTTGATTCGAAACAAATGAGGTTAAAAATTTGATCTACAGTGAATAGAACTTTACTTATTCCAGAAATATTCACATTTTTATCTACTTCCTACTTTCAATTTTAATTGATGATTACTCGTCCACTTAAACTTTGCTAAACCGATTTCAAAATCAAAGGAACATTATAAATTATTTTATTTTATTTTATTATGGAAACAGCTTTTTGGAGTTGGAGCCATATTTTTCCAAAACTCCTCGCTCAAACTCATATCATTAGCATTTTTTTTTTATTGTTTAACTCATGTTACTTAGGGCAGGTAGATAAGTTTTTAATATAAATTGGTCGAAAACAAAAATTTTCGGAATCCATACAAATTCTCCCTGCAAGCTATATAATACATCAA
This sequence comes from Argyra leucocephala, assembly GCA_963942445.1. Classification (NCBI taxonomy): domain Eukaryota; kingdom Metazoa; phylum Arthropoda; class Insecta; order Diptera; family Dolichopodidae; genus Argyra; species Argyra leucocephala. The sequence continues at coordinate 105,876,700 of OZ012680.1, read as the reverse complement.
TGGAGAGAATGTTGAAGGAAATATTAATAGCAATATTATCTGTTATGTTGATCTAGAAAAAAATATTTTTGATAATCAGATTTATTTTTAGTGATTTATTAAATATAATTAAAAGTCGAATTTCCTTTTACTAATTAATCATTATTATATTTAATCTGTAAATTAAAAACAGTACGGTACAATAATATCTGAAACATTTTAAGACCGATTTATTTTTCAAAAACCGACCATTTTAAAGCCAACGCCAATATTTAAAAGGAGACGTGGCGAATACAAATATTTTTTCAAATTTTTTGAATTTTCAATTTAAATTATCACACAAAGTATAAGATATTTTAGCATACAAAAATTTTGAATTTATCAAATATTTATCAAATTATTACGAGGTTGTTGTTTACGATAATTCAATAAAAAATATAGTGTTCACGATAAACTGAAATGACGGAAAACAATTGATGACGAAATATTGAGTAGGATATTTTTGTCAAACTTTCTCGAATTTCGAGGATGCGATCGAATACAAGTTAAATTTAATTTTACAAAATTTCGATATTTCGGCAGCAATTTACTTCCTTTATCAGGGCTTACAACTCATATTTTCCTCAGTTCGGATGTTAAAAATTTTAGAAAATTCGTCGACCCGAATATAGATTTTTGTAAATAAATTTTTTCCACGGCTCGTATCTTTTGTTTTGACATTACATCCAATAAAGAACTGATAGAACTAAAAGTTTGACTTTTATGATAAAATTAAACGAATTGTGATAGATTAGTTATATACTTCGTAAACTTTCAGATAAAAAAGCATCAACATCACTAAATTCCAACCCTCAAAGTCAAGGAAAATGATTTTTGAACTACACACAATTCTCAAAGTCATTGAAAATGTATATAGTTTAAAGGTCAGTTAAAGCGAAGTTGTGAAAGTACACGCAATTGAAATACCGTAATAAAGACTAGCGTGCAAAATCCTAATATATGTACGTAGAAATAGATTTTTGAAGACCTATATGACCTTGAAGCACGATGATCAATAATGATAAATGCCTCATGTAAATTAATCAATTAAAATTACATATTAGAAAACAAAAACCATACAAAAATAATTGAATTTCCATTAATATATTATGTCTACTCATAAAAAAGAAAATTTATATTTAAATCTGCTTCAGTATTCATTTTCTATTCAATTTATAGAAATAAAATTTGTAACCATATCCAACTAAATAAATCTTTAGTTGGTTAGCTCTTCAACAATATTTCCAACAAAAATGTAATTCAAGAACAAAAAAATATACACGAATTTTTTAAAATATTCATTCAGAATGAAGCTCTAAATTCAAAATCTGCTCATCTATATAATAATTTTAAATAATATATAATATATTTGCATATTCTTTATATAAATTCAATTTCTATGGAATTTAATTTATTTCCAGCAATTTTATTATATTCATATCGCATAATAAATTTAAAAAAAAAGTGAACAAATTTAAAGTGGAAGGAATTGAAACAAATTAAAGTTAAGTTTTTTTTAAGCTCACCATTTGCGAATTAACAAATTTCCTATATTCATAAAAGCTATTTTTCTTAAATTTGCATACGAGATATTTCAATATTATTTTTATACATCATCTCTCGCTGCTTTTTCTATGCTTTATCTAAATTCTTAAGTGCAAATCTAGTATACTAGTACCTATACTTCCATCAATGTGTATTCAAAATTCAACAAGTGGGCTTTCAATCATTCTTTTGGAAATAAAAAAAAGGTCTATTTTTGTTTTTCTTATTTATTTTTTTTGTTACATTTTGTATACAAAAGAACATAAAAAGGATAACATTATGTATTAAGGATACGTGAACAGCAATTTTACATAGCTATGTAAACATAAGTAAACAAAATTGTTATTATTTCTTTAGATGAAATTATGATATAAAAATAGGTTCCTAATTTTTAAAATTAATTACATAAAATTAATAAACTAGAAAACAGAATTTGATGGAGAAAAGGTTTTTCATAATAAAAATGTAATTTAAAATTGAAATACACAATGTTTGTGTGGTTATAGAAAATTTTTCTTAGAACATGTGGTACATATTTGGTTAACTGTGTTACTGGCAAAATAATTGTTAAAATTATAACGTTTTTTATATTTTGATACCTCAAGGACATAAAAAATAATTAATTTCACAGGAATTGTTTTTACAAATAACCACAAGTTATAGTTAAATCAATGTTTTCGACAATTGATGTTTAGAAGTCATATGGTAATATTTAAGCTAGACTAAGTAGAATTTAATCATATATATTATGTATTCAATTATAATTTAAAAAAAAAAAATAATAATTTTAAAGATAAATTTACAAAAATATAATTATTCATTTTGGGTTAATATTTAACCATCCATAAGAGTCTGGTTCCAGTACATCAGGTTCTCTCTAAATATTAAATATAAAATAAATTCAGAATAAATATTGAAAATCAAGTTGAGTAATAATCTTCTTATAATAATAATAACAACAATAATAATAATAATAAACTGTCTCAAAGAAATAAAAAGATGTTTACAAATGACGTAACGGTCCTAGGAATATGGGACGCAATTAACAATTGTTACGTTTTGTTACGACGAGTGTTTTTTTAAAATCTTAAGTAACCAAATTATATCAGCAAATATCATAATGTGAAGCCAGGAATAAAAAAATATATATCTAATAACTTATATCCATTTATATAAAATGGTAAAAATTTGCCTTAAGATAACTCTTTACTATTATTTCTCTGGGCCGAGCCACTGTAATCTCTTGACTTAAATTTTAAGACTATGTCCACTTTATTTTACACCTCATAGAGTTTGGCATTATATCTTCTACTCCAAACCCAATCGTCATTTTCAGAACAATATATCTAGCGAAAAATTTTTTTCTCAAAGACAACAAGTGCGTGTCTATGATTCTGAGGGCAGTGTCTATGATTCTGATTTGTTACTAGGACAAGGTATTTTATCAGCAATCTCTTAGCGAAGCATGTTAAATCTTTTTCTGATGGAAGTCTTATAAAAGAATGCATTGAAACAGCAGCTGATATAAAGATGAGATGGCAGAAAATGTCGAATTCTGCTTAAAAAATCGAAAGTTCATTTCAATATTTTTCGATTTGCCTTGACGAATCTATCGATATTTCTGATAGCGCACAACTCGATATTTTTGTACGTGGTGTATATAGACGCAGATTTAAATATAACTGAAGAACTCTTGGACTTGATTACTTTGAAAGGAACTACAACAGCTGAGAATATTTTTTCAGCATTAGAGGAAAGTTTAAATAAATATGAGCTCACACTTTCGAAACTTAGTGGTATTACAACCGATGGGGCCTAGTTAAACTTCTTTAGGATTAAATAGAACACGAATTTCAGAATGTTTTTTTTGTGTGTCACTGTGTTTTACATATTGAAAATTTGTGTGCCAAACAAATTAAAATGAAAAACGTAATGAATATTGTTGTTTCTACAGTTAACTTTATAAGGTCTGGGGCTCTTAACCAGCGCTAATTTAAAGAATTTTTGTTGAATCTTGAAGCACAGTATGGTGATGTCATTTATTTTAGTGAAGTGCGCTGGTTAAGCAAGGCTAAAGTTTTGCAACGATTTTACGATCTCTTACCAGAAATTAAATTATTTATGGATATGAAAGGAAAACCTATTAATGAATTTGATAGCGAAAGATGGACTACTGATCTACAACATCTTGCTTTTTTAGTTGATATTACAAATCATCTTTCGTTTTTAAACATAAGCATGCAAGGTATAAAATTTAATATTATTTGCGTTTATTACAAATATAAAATCCTTCGTAGCGAAACTTGAACTTTGGGGTAATCAATTGGAGCAAAATAATGGTTTTAACTTCCCAAATCTGCAACGTTGTTCAATAATTGAACTTTAAATATACGCCCGAGTAATAACGATTTAAAAATTGAATTTTACGACAGATTTACCGAATTTCTTGCCAAAGAAAAGGACATACGTATTTTTACCTCTCCATTCACAATAAATATTGAAAATGTTCCAAGTGAATTGCAAATGGAAATTATAGACTTACAATCCAACTCTGATCTAAAACATATCTTTCAAGACAGTGATATTATTGATTTGTATAAAAAAATACATGAGTACAGACAAATATCCAATGATGAGAAAATTTGCATGCCGAATTTTATTTCTATTTTCCACGACATATGTCTGTGAACAATTTTTTTCTTTGATGAAGCTGACAAAAACAAACCATAGAAGCAGTTTAACAGATATTCATCTAAAAAATTCATTGCGATTGGATGTTACAAACATTATACCTAATATCACATATCACATTAAATTTATTTATTTTTGGTATATTTTTAATTATTGTATTTTGTACTAACAAATAAAATCTAAAATAAACTATTTTGTACTCAAACTTATATACATTTTGTTTATTACACAAATATCATTTCCTGTGGCCCATTGATATATCGAGTTATAAAAATTAACATAATAACCAAAAAGTTGGCACAGGGCAGTAATTGATCTCTTAAACAAAAAATAAAATTTATTTTATTTAAGTAAAAATGGGCAAAGCAATATTTTTCCATAAACAAATAGCAAAATAAAAAATAATTGAATTAAAAAAAAATTTTTTTTCTAAAACGTAGTTAAACTGTAACATGTGTTTTTATTAATTTTCTTCAATTATAAAATATTAAATTTTAAAACATCAAATTTTAAATTCAAAATTTTAAATTAATTCACTATTTTTACTTGATCCAATTTATTTTATTACCTTTACCTCTATATTTTGTAAAGGTGTTGCAAATTATATAAAAAAAAAAAAAGATAAAAATTAGGTAAATCGGAAATTTGTTAATAAACTTGTTGATTGCAGAAAACTTAATTAACATCTATAATATAACCACTCGACATTTCAAATTAAATTTATTACGCCATAAAGCCGCCAATATTTGGTTTATCATTATTGGTATAAAATTTAATAAATTCATTAAAACAGAATAATTTCATTTGAAATTAAATTATATGATTAACAATAATTAAAAAGAAAAACAAAAAAATTAAGTAAATTTTAATAATCAGTGTTCTCTCAGTTTTTTTTTTTACTTTTATTACATATTTCAGGATCTATAAATTTCAAATTAACTTCAACAGTATATTTTTATTCTCATTTTTATGTAATTTAATTATTAACTGGCCAACTTTTGTATAATTATAAAAACCCTAATGTTATTATTTTTTTATATTTGATTATTAATTAAAATTATAGCAGTGTTGAATATTGTTTTTGTTTTATCATAAAAAAAATTTAATATTATTATTATTTAAATTAATGAAAACTAAAATTGCTAGTAGTATTTAAATATCACAGGATTATAATTTCTCTTTTAAATTTAATTTTTTTTTCAACTACTCTACTTTTACAGGCTACTTTCATTTTATTAATATTCATGATATTCTGTACATTATAAATTATAATTACCGTAGGTAGCAGCTATATAGTTTTTTAATTTTTGGAATTTTCATTAAAATATTTTTATTTCCAGTTCAAATTTAAAGTAATTTTGTGTAGTAAGTATTTAAAATATAATTAGTGTGTATGTAAATTTTTAGGTTATTTGTAAATAATAAATAAATTTAATTTTAATTTATAAATTTAAAAACAAATTCAAAATATGTTGATAATAACAAAATGAATATTCAAAGTTGTCTGAATAACTATTTCTTTCCTTATTTAAAATCAGCCACCTAATTCTACCCCCTTTCCACAAAACTACAACAAGTTGGGTAGAGTATAAAAAAAACTATGATATTAGAGCTAAAATAAGAATACTGAAATTCACCAAGCATTGTAACAATGCAAACTTTAATTGTTCAAAAAAGTAACACTTGGTTGGAATGCGGCATTATATTAGAACGAAGAAAGTTATTGTACAAAATAGAAATGTAGAATTCGATTGTATTTTTGTTGTTTGTATTTTTCTTGAGCTTCGGTAGTTATAAACCACAGTATTGTTCAAACGTGGAAATACATCAAAAGAGATATGATTCGTGACGTCCGGAATATGACTGAGTTTCCACAAAGGAATAAAACAAGTGGCATAAAACAAATTTTTGAATTTTTACTATTCAGTGTTGAATATTTGAAGGTTCTTCTTGTTTCGAAACAATGAAACTGTTTAAGAGGAGAAAATATTTATTTATTTGTAATATTTCAAATGTACATCAGACATAGCCAGCCAGTCTTTAAATAAAGTTTTTTGATTTCTACTAACATGTATCATACTAACATGTATCCTATCCAAATAAACGACGATGCTATAAACCCAAAAATGTGCTCCAAATACACAACGAAGCTCAAGCGAAGCAAACGATGAAGTTACAATTGGGTTGTCAACTAAATGTTTTGAACAATTTTCATTCAAGATAGTCAAGACCACCAGGGAAATTACAAGCCAAAGTGTGTGATTTATATTCCATCTTGGTTCGTTTCAAATGTTTTATAGATATTAAGAAGTTCTAAAGGTGAGAAAAGGAATTAATATCGACTCAAATAAACCATTAAATCATAATTAATCATGTAAACCATATTCAATTATGAAATAGGGGAAGAATCTATTTAACATCTGCTCTGTGAATGCGAAGGAATCAATCAAATGAGATTTAGCCACCTGAAAACAGCATTCCCTGAACAATTTGAACTATCCAGCATACCATTAAAGAATATCCTGTATGTTGAATACAAAATTAGGTATCACATGATTAATAGCACTAACTAACATATCTAATGATTATTCACAATAAGTTCATTTACTGTCTAATCTAATCAAATCAATCTAATCTAATCCATAAATCATTCAATTTGCAGTGAAAATTCAAAAAATTCTACTAGAGTACTGTCATCTGTAAATTGTTGATGACAATCCAGAAGAGAATGAGATAAATATCACATTCTTGTGTAACAGCAACATTTATATTAAATTGTTCAGTCGTACATTCGACCACTGATACACAAATCAAATTATTCGAAAGAAAACCTTCAATTCAATCAGTAAATACAGACCCTAGCCATATTGGACATTTAGCTATCAACACCTTTATAAATATCATAAGCAACAATATCGGATCCATCGGAGTTATATAAAATGATATTGAAATTTTTATAAATTCAAGTTATTATGTCATCAGTAGACCGGTGCTGTTTAAAACCATTAATTAAAAGACTAGTTGCCTTATATACATTTGCCAGGAAATAAATTAATAGGTACATTATTTATTAATGTATTAATTTATTTCCTGGCAAATTATTTCTAATTAGTTCTAATTTAGTATAATTTATTTCCGGGCAAATATTACCCAATGCATTATCATGACATATTGTCACATAACTTTCCATGACTTTGGACAAAATTGAAATCATCGATTCAGGTTTGTTGCATCGATTTTGTTAGTTTTGGAATTAAATCCAAATTGCCATTGTTTGGGATATTAACCAGTAGCAAATATCAAATCAAATAAGTTACATAAAGATTTCGAAATTGGGAAGAGAGTTTTTTCTGTGTATCTGTTGATAATGCTAATAATGTTAAAGCTAGAATAAAACATCTAGATCGTTTGCTGTCTAAAATCCAACAGGACGATATCATATGTTTTCTTTATTTCACTTGTTTCTTAGAAACTAATTTGGGTTGACCAGTATTGGTCTCCACATATAATTACAGGAATTCCATCAGTGCGAGTAGATTTATTTGTATTTAGTTTTGCCAACGCTTTCGCTATCTTAAATTTTCTTCTAAAGTAAATTTTCTCAATTGAAAAATCAACTTAAGATATTAAAGGTAAGATAATAAATATTTTTCAAGATTGTTGTTGCATTCGAAATTAAATTATTAAAAATCGAAATCGAAAGAAAAAATGCAAAAGTATCTATCACAATTAAAATCATTTCAAAACCATTCCTAACTATAAGAGATGGAAATAATTTTATGTAACACTATAATAATTTAAATAATTGATATGTAATTGCAATGTCACATCAGAACTCCTACACAGAAAAGTCAAAATTATCACAAATCAAATTTTGTATTGTATAATTTCTAAAGCAAAGCCAGTAATTAAAAAAATATCGTAGTTTATTATGTAATTAAAAATTCAGTCAATAATCAAAAATCATTCTTCTGATGGTGTAATAATTGATGAAATCGATCCAAATATTAATTAAAATTATAGAGAATCATTATTATTAATATTTCACCTAGAGCTTACAGCATACTCTATACCAACGGAAATTTTCAAACCTAACAAAATCGATGCAACAAACCTAAAGCTATATTTTCAATTTTGTCTAAGATCATGTAAATTTTGATCAATGATAAACTTTTGAAATATATAGTGAAAGCAAAGGCACATTATGGGATAATGTTTATTTATTAATTTACTTCCTGTTTAATTTTCATCCAATTTATAGTTTTGCAGGCGATAGTACTCTGATAGCATTGTCCCAAAATTTAATGCTACAAATTCTGAAGTTAGTAATGGAAGATGAATAATGGTTAAAATAATTTGAAAAAGATATTTAATAAAAAAATGCTGACTGGGACATAATAAACAGAGTTGAATTTAACTTGTCAAAAACTTAAAACTGCCCAATTTCATGCAAAATTTAAAATTTTTTACTCAATCTCTCATTCTGAGGCTTTACCTTACAAAACTCGGATAGTCTATACATTTTAGGTATGCTCGTGAAAAAATTATTTCGAACAATAACATTTCGAAAATAGCTACCATGTGTTAGGGCTATTTAAGTCGATGTTATCTCTCTTTTCACCTTTGGAACTCCTTAATATCTATAAAACATTCATTTAAACGACCCAAAATGGACAATAATTTATTTACTTGAACTGCCTATTTCCATACAATCTTCGACTACGTTCAAAATTACCCAATTCGCTTAATTTTATTTCAGTGTCCTTTACTTCACTAGAACATAGTCGTGTAGTTGCAATATTTTCTCTCTTTTATACAGATACTTGGTAGGTGCGGATACATACTCAGTAGAAGTAAAAAAACTACTTTCTCCACTTAAACAGTTCTAATAAGACCAAGAGAAGCCGTAAATGTCCACCACTATAGTAGATAGGAGCCGATGGAAAGAATTTATTTCCACCCTATGCCCCCGGATTGGGTTGCAGGATATTGATGATGATGATAGTAAGCATACCAAGATCTGTTTTATACTGTTATGGAAACTCGTTCATACTGCGGACTTCATGAATGTAGAATCATATCTCTTCTGATGTATTTTCCCATTTGAACAACCACGTGGTGTATAACTAGTGCATAACAGAAACCCAAGCGTTACATTTTAAGCTATTAAAGCTTACATGCTTGGATGTTTAATAAAAAATACATGTAATGGTCCGTATATTTCAGTATTTTTATTTTAGTTCCAATAATATCGTTTATTTTTTACACTTTACCTATAAACACTATGATTTTTTTACATTATTAACAATAATTCACTAATTCTTCGGCGATATGACAAAAGTCCCGGAGTCAAAACTTCCCCGAGGACTTATGTCTCGAAAAATAAGCCAAAAGTCCCCGGGACTCCGATGAGTGAGGCAAAAGTTCCCCGGGGACTTCTTACATTGAAATATTTAAAATAAGACAAAATATTTTTTTTAAAAAAAATGTTGACAATTAGCACACACTTTAGAGTTGGATTTGAAATCAGGTATTCCCTTTTTCCGAAATTAAGAAAAAATCAATAATTGTACAGATAACTACATTTCCCACGTAACATTTTATTGTTATAAAAACAAAGTTAGTGCTATAAGACATAGGAGTCTGACTCCCTATTAGCACTAAAGTTGTTATAATGACGTTTTTATGGAAATAATGTGATTAATATTGCTATAAGAATGTTCTGTTTAGAAGAAGCTCATTTTATCATTTTGGTCACAATAATTAATACATTTTTCTTACCGCAAAATATTATTTATTAGTAAGACATATTTTATATTATAAATCATTTACATATAAAATATAAAATGTTTAATTAATATTCATCTCCCTTTCTCATGAAATAAATACAAACTCCATAAAATTATTATTTAAAATAAAAAATAATGTCTATCTCACTCTTGCATAACATAAATTATTGCAATTCAAAAACATATACACTAATCCTATAACAATATTACAGCAATTACTCCGGTGCCTTATACAGAATTCTCCATTTTGACTATAACTTATTCATAACGCTTCGGAAAAATTTCGGAGCACTCAAATTAGTGTTGCACAATAGTGTAGTAAAAGTGCGCAAGAGTCTTATAGCAATAAAAATCTTACGTGGGTTTGCACGGCTATTTTTCAAATAGAAATAAATTAATGTCAGTCCTAACTTTGCAACCAAAGTCTCGCATATACATATTCATAAATATTCTGGGAAAAGGGACAACTTTGATTTTGTAACCAACTTTAATATGCTTTCTAATATAATATTTAGAATAGAGAATAATATATAAATATACGTACTTATTGTTTTTTTTAAAGGCACATTATTAAGTTTTTTAAATATTCAAATACAAAATAAAAATAAAATTCGATTTTGTTTGCATTTCGAATTGGGTTTATTTCTGTTCAAAATGCAGTTTAAAACTTAATCAGATGGCGGCGAATTATATTTCATTTTTTAGGGGACTCCCTGGGGTACTTTCGTCTCCGAGACTTTTGTCATATCACCAATTGTTCATTTTCCAGTTGTTCTGGAAAGAATGTAGAATAGAGCTTACAGCATATTAGAATATATTAATTAGAATAAAATAAGTATAGAATAAATTAATTAAAAATTCAATATTTTTTTTAATTCAATTAGAAAATTTGAAAATGATATTAATTATTTTATCACTATAATATTAAAGTAATAAAAAACATTTTTCAGATAAAATGCATAGGTAAGGTAAGTATCTACATATTATTATTGCCATTGTCAAAAAAATACAATCACTCAAAAACTTTTTTTTCTTTAAAAATTTCTATTTAAAAATTAACCAACCCTTATAAAATAACTGATGATTTTACTCCAAAAAAAAAAAAAAAACGAAATAATACTGAATATTTTATTGTATATAGAATGTATCTTAACACTTCATCTTATTCATATATTCATTAAAAAATTATATTTCATTATTTTATTTTAATGAAACTTTTTTTTTTGTACTTAGATCTAAAGAAATTCAGTGAAATAAATTAAGAATTTTATTTTTAAAAATATTTTTGTAATATTTTCTACTAAGAATGATAATTATGAACAATTTGAAGCGTCAACCCATATCAAACTGAATAAATAATTTTTGAATTAGAATTTTACTCGTATACGATGATTTCAGGTCCTTTATTTTATAAACAAGTAATTTTCTGAACAAATTACATATGTAACGTAATATGTATATGTATTTTGTATACCAGATTTGATGTATTAAAAAAATAATACGAAAATTCTATAACCAATATTAACTTTCACTATATACGAGTATCAAGAAAACAAGGCCAAATAAACAAAATTGAATTTTACTATACATATATATATACGAGTTCTATAAAAATGTATATAAATTAGATGAATTAATATGATTTTCTTTGAATTAGCTTTAAGTCAATAGTCAGGGGAAAAAATTATTATATTAATAATTATACTAGTGAATCCCCTGTGCAATTGCACAGAAGCAGTTCTTTCAGATACGATTGACAAGTGACAGCTACGATGTTTTCTGGATTGCTTGATTCTTGAATATATATATATATATATATATATATATAACGAAATTAAAGTATAATACCTAATACTTTATGACGAAATTAATACTAATTTCAATATAACTTAACACAATAAAACCCCATTACTCTCAATGTAGTAAATCGATGTATTTTAATTCGTTTATAGGTAAAAACGTTTGTAGTCACAGCTCTGTTATAACAGTAGTGAACAATTTGTTTGAAAGAAAGTAATAAACTTCATATGTTCATACAATCGATGTTAATAATAATATAATTTTAATAAATTCGTTTAAATAAATAATAAATTTGAATTAATCTGAAAGTAAAACTATGATGTATAATACTATGATTTTACCGCATTTGGACAACTGTTCATCATTGTTGTTTCTATGTAGTGAAAGGGAAAAGGATAGGATGCAAATTTTAAAAAATAAGGCTATGAGAAACATCTTAAGATGAAGTAGAAGAACTAACCGAAATTACATGCTCGGACAATTAAAATGGATGTCAGTACGGCAAAGACTCAATTTCAATATTTTGGTCTTTATTTTTAAAATGAAAAATAATATGCTTCCAGACTATTTAGGAAATTTACTAAAATATGTTGGAGAAACAAGTCATTACAGCCTGAGATCGGCAAATTTGTTCAGGTTACCATTGTTTCGTAGGAGTAATACACAAAACAATTTATTTCATAAAGGTCTTCAATTATTTAATCACTTACCAGTGGAAGTCAGAAACGCAGAAAATTTAGATTTTTTCAAAAAAATTTTGATAACTTTTATAAAGTATAACGAATTATGAAATTTGTATGTTGTCTATTGAATATTCATAAATTTTTATGTTATTATATTTTGATTTTGTATTTTGAATTTTCTAATTATTTAAAATTTTGTGGTTTAAATTTTTTTATGAATTATTTTGGTAAATTATTAATTATAAATTTTTAAATATTGTGTAATAACGATATTGAACTAATTTTATTTTATGTAATTTGAAAATAAATAGATTTAAGGCTTTAAAATAGTATTAATTACTAATAAATGAATTAAAAAAAAAAAAAAACACTTAAAAACAAAAAACTAAGTTAAAAGTGAATTATTTTATTACAAAACTGATTATATATTGTCTTTTTCTATTCTTTATTACAAATATGTATATTTTGTGATTACATAACAGAATTGCTATTTATGAATAAAATAAATTTTAAAATAGTCATACGAAATATTATTAAATTTGATTTTGTTTATAAAGATTCAATTTTTTTTTGGCCACGCCTGTAGTCACAAAACGGTTATAGTCAGAAATATTACTGAAATTTAGCGAATGACTATAACCGTGTTTTACTGTATATATTTTTTTAACAATAGCAGAAGCATATGAACTAACATTTATTATATCATTTTTGAAGAGTATGATCTGATCTGATTTTTGTTTTTCTGTTATGTTTTTTAACTTTTTGTTTTTGTACTTTTTTCTATAAGTTTGTGTGTCTATTTGAAATGACAGAATTTTTATGAAGCATTTTTAAAAATTGTCCGTAATTGAAATTTATTTTAGAGTATAGATGTCGCTCAACCTAGAAATAAGAGTCATTTATTTGGTGTAACTATTTGAAATGTTTTAAGTATTCAGAACCAAGATCTTGCTAAAATTTTAATATTTTAGTGGTGTTAGTAATACTATTCAATTATTCTTGCTTTTTTACTCATTACGTCATTCATCTTGTGTATCATATATAAGATTTAACAAAAATAAAAATTTAATTTAATTCACAAAATTACAATCTTTAATATTTTTTATATTATTTTTCTATTTCTGAAAACCAACTGGAAAGTAACAAACTAAAACCAATAAATATTGCTGCTGATATAAAAAAAAATCCTTAATAACTAACAATAATTAAATTTTATAATGTTTACATTCTCATTTTTTTCCCGTTAGTCCTGGTAGGAGTATAGGGCATGAACTTGTCTTCTCCATATTGTTCTCGCTTTTGTGCAATGATTCTGATATCCTTCCATGTTCATCCAGAACTAGCTAATTCAGCTGTTATGGTTCGACACCAGTTATTGTTGGAGCTTTCTCTCCTTCTACTATTCTGATTACATTTTTTTATGATTTTCTCAAAGTGTGACCAGTTCCGTTTGCTGTTCTTAACTTGGTTCACTGCCGGCTACTCATCTGTTAGCTGCTATAAGTCTTTATTACCGATGGTGTTGGGCCAGAATATTCTGCAAATTCTTTTTTGCCACTTGTTCGCAAATACTTGAAGTTTTTGATTTATCGTATTTATTATCATCCAAATTTCATTGTCATATACAGAAGTGTTAACATCACACTTTGCATATTCTAATCTTGATTTTTCTTGTTATTTGACCACTTTTTAATATTGGACTTCACTTAGTAATAGTATAGTTCACTTAGTTCACAAATACAGCTCTGACCTTACGTAGTGTATTGCTGATATTTATTTATCTTGATATTATGTTGCCTAGGCAGCAGAAGCTTTCAACATGTTTGACTGCTTTGTTTTCTATTTTGATGGTGTCTGTATTTGTTCTCGTGGGTTTGATTTTGTCTATGTCAGTTTCTATAGTTTTGTTCAAAAAGATCCGATTTGTGTTTGATGTCGCAGAAGCTATACAACAACAGACAAATTGTAGCTGTTTGTAAACAAAAATATATGATATGCATAGTCAAAGTCCTCAAGCTTCCGGGAAAGATTTTCATCGATGAAACAGAAGTGGTGAGAGAGGACATCTTACTCCAACAGTTATGGTGAATGTGTCACTTATTTATCCGTAAACTGCTAATTAGCTACATACAATGCTTGTGTTAATCTTATTATTTTTGCTGGTATTCTCTTTCTTCTTAATAAAACTAAAATTAATGGCGCACATCTATTAAACAAAAATTATGCTTGTACATTAATATTCAAATAAAAATTAAAATAAATAAAATTTACTTGAATGTTTTGCTATGTTCAAGCTGCGCAAAACAAATCTAGCATGCTGGGACACTTAAATCGATTTACACCTCAATTGATTGGTTCCGTGAAAAAAAATCGAGCGAAATAAAACTGAATCAACTTCATTACCAAATTTTTTTCTAAATATTTTCTCAAGAAATACTGCCATGGATATAAGGTCGAATTAAACAAAGTCGAATTTAAAAACAAGGTAGAATGGAATAGGGGTAATCACATATAATATAATAGAGTTAGTTGTCAACATTTCACCTCATAACTATTCAATATATTCACCAAAAATGAAAGAAAATAAAAAGATTAAAAAAAAACCTTCTAAAAAGTAAATTTAAATTATCAAAACAAAAAACATTTTTTGTTTCCTTTTTGTATTTTATATTCTTTCTCTCTCAATAATTTTGTTTTACCAAATATCAGTAAAATTTAAAAAAAGAAAATTGCTTTGCTTCTTATAATATATTTGATGAAAAAGTGGGTGTGGTCTGTAACAGACATTAAATCGTAAGTAAGTTGTAAACAAAATTATTATTATTTTTTTTTATAAACATGTTTTTTGTTTTGCCAATGTGTGAAGTGAATTCCAATAATTTTTCAATAAATTCCAAAATTTTTTTTTTATTTAGAAAATAAATAGAAAATCATGGTAATTAAGAAGTATTTTTTTTTTTTTTGTACTTATTTATTTATGTCAAAAGAGCTCAATTGCTCGTATAGAGAATACTTCATTGTTTTAACAAATAATGTACTACTACTAATTTTAATTCAGTGCAGAATACTAAAACTAACCTAATCTATAATATAGTATCCTAATTAAATCTTTATATTTTATTTTTTTTTTTTTTTGCCTTCATTTCATACTTAGTTCAAAATACATTAAATACTTTAACCTAAATTCCATAGCTATGCAAATTTATTTATTTGTACTTAAAATGTTGTAGATGAATATGAATACATACTAATTTTAATTATCACAAATCTCGTTTTTTTTTTTTTTTTTTTTGATAAATGATTTATTAAAATTTTTTTTAATTTAGTTTTAAACTTCCTGATATCATTTTCTTTTTTTAAATCTTCCCTGATTTCATTATACATTTTGTATCCTATATTGTAAATGCTATCTCTACCGTTATATCTAATATTTGTTGATTTAATTGTAATATTGCTAGCACGCCTGGTGTTATGATTGTGAATCTCCTTATTTTTTTCTAATTTGATGTTATTATTTATTTTATTATTAAGCACCATATGTATATGTGTAATCAGTTTGTACCTAATATTAGTTTATTTGGAACATTTTGTGGTTTCTATGTACATATCTCTTTTTAAACCATACCAAACCATAGTTTTTTATTAAAACATGACTATTTACTGGTTGATAGTGGAGAATATCAGTCTATTTAAATCCCTATTCTGTTAAAAACTTTAAATTTAGCTTTAACTTGAATTATAATTAATAAATAGGGGTCTCTAGTAAGAAAATATTTTTTTAAATTTCAACAGTTGTTGAAAATATTATCTGTTATAGTCTTCAGTGTTTGCATACATAAATAAATTGACCACGAAATTCGAAAAAAAAACAAAGCATTCTAACTCAATCAATTTTTGTCTTTTATTGTTTTTTCTTTTTTGTTTTTTTTTTTAAATCACTAATATTTTTTTATTACAATATAATAACTTTTTACTAATAATTTTCAACTGACTATTATTTTCTATTAACCAAAAAACTGCAATAATTATTTTTAACACAATACGTACTTAATTTTCAATAATAATAAATTCAATGGATTATTCGATTTTATTTTCAATAAATCAGAGATTTTAATTGAAAAATTTTCATTTAATTTTATTAATTTTTATTTGATTTGTATTTATGTACATACAAGTCTCGATGAGACATTTATTTCTTTTATTTTGGTTTGCATTCGAATTTTGAATAAACATTAGTATTTTTTTCCACGTGCTGAACTCTAACAACAACCTGAACTCGACATAAACAAAATTAAATAAGAAAAATATTTATAGAATAACTTTGAAATAATGAAAAATAATTAAAAGTTTTCAAGATCAGACAAAAATAATATTCCAATTCCAATAAATCATTAAATAAACACCAATTTTCTCATTTATAATAATATTGAAAGAATTATTAAGATTGAGATTGCTTTTTAAGAGGTTTTTAACCTTAATTTATTTTTCAATTTTAATTATTTATTGAGTTTAATTTTAATTAAAATAAGATGACAGCAAAATTTGCTCTTTGTATTCGTATGATTATTTAGAAAATTCTGGGAGAAGGTATTGTGGAGTAATAAATTTATTTAAGTAAATTTTAGAATATGTTATTAGATAGCCCAATCGATTTCTTAGAACAATTAGGTATAATTCTAAAACCAAAAAAAGTTAATATTTTAACAAAATTAGTTAGGGTTAGTCCATAATCCAAAGTATTTTAAATCTGTTACTTGTTTCAACCTTTAATAGGAAAAGTTAAAATTTATATATCTTATTATACAAATGATACACCATGCAATTGTAATAAATTTTAACTCATGTGGAACATTTGACACATAAATTTTTTATATGGAATACGCAAAAAATTTTGGTGTAAATTGGCGGGAAATATATTTTTATTTTGTCACTTTTTTATCTTTTTTTTGTTGTTTTGTAAATTTTTTTTTTAATTAGATAAAATGGCAAACCGAAAATTGGACCAAAGGGATATTGAGGTAATATTACGAGATTGGAAGAATGATGAAAGCGAAAGTGATTTTGAAAATGATGATGAAGAATGGGATGAAAATCATGATATTGGTAGGGAAACAGATGGAGAAATAATTTCAATATTTTAAACATGCCAGTTTTATTTGAAGAAAACTTAGCTGAAGATGTTAAGTTATCTGACTTGTGTAAGATAACTATGATACCGAAATGAAACCGTTTTTGTGGATGATAAGTTCTTTGAAAGATAATGAAATCAATTTTTGCGGTGTAGAAGGATTATCTGAAGAATCTTGAGACTTGAAACTCCAACGTCAATATTCAACTACCTATTTGGAAAAGAAACAATTGAAAATATTTATATGCCGCTACTAAGAATATTTCACATCCTTTCACTATAAATACAAAAGGATATAAAACAATTCATCGGTATATTATATATACAACTATTCACCAAATTACCTAATACTCGGTCGTACTGGGCTCAGGATATTGACAGTACAATAGTTCAGGATACTATGACTGTGAATAAATTTGAAAAAATTAAACAGAATATACACTTTGCGATATAATGAAAATTCGTAATGACGTGGTACATGATCGTGGAATATCTAAGAGATGTATTGAATAATATTATTTATGCCAAGGCTACATCTACAATTTTTAAAATAAGAATCGTTCTTTTTTTGTTCGTATACTGCATGGTGTGTCATATTTGACACATAACTTAAATTCAATTTTATAGCTATTTTACAGGTTTGACATAATATCTGAACCCAGAACAAACTTTAATTATTAGATAAAATGTATCATATTCTAAAATCTAGTTGAATTGAAGAATTCATGCAATTAAGGGTTTATTTGTGAATTTTATATTTGTTTATGGAAAATTTAATAAACCTTGGATTAGTTTGGATTTTATAAGACTGAAGATTTTAATTTGGATTTTATAAGATTGATTATAGAGGCAAATTATACTAAATAAATTTACTAATTTAACTTAAGTATAAATTAATTTTAAAATTATAATTTGGATGTATCATGTATCAACATAATAAAACAAAAATCAAATTGCAGCAAATCATCAAAATTGATAAAATACAACGACTGCTTTTACCAATATTGCAACATTAAAAGTACATATATAAGTGTTTTCTTGGCTTAAAATCAAGCTGATAAATTACCTGAATTATTTTATATTTACATAAATTTAGCAAGCTTTTCTCTCTGTTAAGAGCCATTGTTTGAAGGCAGATCTTTATCTTATATATATAATATACAAGATGAACGACGTGGGTATTAAAATGGCTGAATAGTAAATTACACCACAAAAATATTAAAATATTAAAGTTTAAAAATTTTTTGCCAAAAATAAAAATTTGGAAAAGGGTGGTGAATAATTAAAACATTTACATTAGTTACAGCTGGTTACACATTCCACAAACCAAAAACAAAAAATAGAAGTAATAATTAATATAAAATTGTATATTTTACGGCATTCAATCACCATGGGGTTGTTATACAATCACATTAAAATGATCATATAAACAATACGTATTTTTGTAATTTCCAGGCTGAACGATTGCCATCCTAACTGCTTCAAGGGATTTGTATTTACAATAATATCTACAAGATGGTATAGATAGACAATAACATTGTCTACTTCTTATCAAATTTTTTCCTAATTTTTGGTACAGTATAGTACACTATCTTAGTCCGTTTAAATGAATGACTGTCTTTAATACTGACAAATATTTTTTGATTATATAAAGAACCAAATTTGATTTTTTTGTTTTGTTTTTTTACACTCTACAGTAACTTAGGTGGAATCACCTTTTCGTGCTTAATTAAGAAGTACGGTACTGCAATTTTACACTACAATCTACAAGATTTCGAGTATTTATTTAACAAATTATACCCTTGACAGACTATACTTCATTAGACTAAAATACTTCATTATTCATTAATGAAGTAAAATCTACTTCATTTAGCATTAAATTAAGAAAAAAGCCATCTGTTGGAAATTTTTAAACTAAATTTTTATTGAAAATCTAAATATTTGAAAATAACAATTCGAATTGACAATCGGGAAAGTGCTTTTCACGCACCAAGCGGAAATTTTTGTAGGAAGAAAAGTGAACTAACAGCTGATTCCTTTATACATGGCTCGCATACAAAAAAAAGTTTAAAAAGAATAAATGTGAAATAAATCAAACGGAGAAGGCAGAGAAATAACAAGAAATTTCTCTTGGAAAGATGTAAGTATTTAAATAATAGACGGATTTTAATTAATTAAGTTTTCTTTCAACAAAACGTGCTAAAAAATTCTGTGTATTGTTTTCAAAAATGTAAACAAGAAAATTGTACACTTTTGAGAACCGAAAGTCAATTTTGGAAATAAATATATTACATGAATTAAATATTTATTTATTAAATAAGTACCTTCTCTTTGTTTTAGGGATACAAACGATGATTAAAAGAATAAAAAGGAGAACAAAAATGCAGATTTTTATAAAATGTTTTTTTGGATCATTAAAATTATAAAATTATGAAACACAAATGTAAAGTTAACTTTCATTCAGTATTAAATTCTTAAGTTAGGAGGATCAACTGTTTGAATGATAGTACAAAAGAAAAAAGTCATAATAAAGTTATGCTTAAGTTATTTACATTAAAAGTGATTTTGGATTGTGAAAAAAAAAATTTGATATAGCTGTAATTTGATTTGAATGGCAATTATTTTGAATTTAAGTCGTTTAATTTTTTTTTTTTGTAAGCACCTAATGAAAAATTGTAGAACTAATATTGATAAAATAATTAAGAAAATACCTACTATATATTTAAAATAGTTGGGTATTAATATTCTTAAAATTAAACTATTTTAAGTTTGAAATTAATTAAAAAATTTAATTTAATTTCAACATTATTTCCAAAACATAAAACTTTATTTGATGAAATGTGGATGTATTTTTGTGGCGCAGCTGGTTTGCAAGTATTTCATTGTATTCGATATGGTAAAGGTGGTAAATCATTTTTTGTTGATGGACTTAATGTCATTCAAGAATTAAAATATGAAGATCCAGAATCTTTAGTTATATTATCAAAAATGAATGTACCAGCCGAATATATCGATAAAGATAAACATCATAATATTCAGCACCAATAATTCAATTCGATTCAATTGCAGAACAACCGAAACAAATACGTTTTAATTTATATGATCATTGTGATTTTAATAGAATTGAATTGAATACAGTTAAAAAAATTTGTAAAAGCTTAAAGAAATTGATGTGAAATTACTACTAATTGTAAATTACTTTTACAATATATGAAATTATAACACAATATATGAAATTACACAATTAGAAATATATGAAATTAATTACTAATTGTTAATTTCTTTTGAATAAAATAGTAAAAATATATAGTTAAATATATAGAATAAAAGAGTTTGTTGTAAAACTAAAAGATAAACATTTTTTATTTCCTATATGTAAGTACATATTCTTATGTAACCAAAGCAAAAAGTAAAGATAATTATTGGCACAAATCCTACAAGTTAACATTACATAGTTATATATTTACAACTTCTCCAAGTTTTTCCAAAATTAATCAAAAGGATTCTTGTTCCTCAGAAATATTTAATTTAATTGCAATTTGATTATATTACAATTTAATATTATTATTTAAGCCCGGCAATTTTTTGTTTTTTTTTATGGATATGACAGATTGTCAAATATTCTATCTTCTTTTTCTTCCTGACACAAAATCCGCCAGGTGTCATGTTACCGATTGACAATTGACATTTTAATATTTTGTTTTGAATTATAATTCGAATTATCATTTTCCTATTTTATTTTGGTTAAGTGGTAAAGGTGATAGTGTTATTTTTGAAAAAAAATAAAAATAATGAAAAATAATTGAATATAATTGAAAATAAACTTTCATTATAATATAGATACATAATAAAATGCCTAAAGACCATCCAGGGCAACATTTAATTTTCAACATATAATATTCTATCCTTAAAAAAAACTTCATTACATTATTTTGAGTTATGATTCTGATAGAAAATAATCTTATAACGGCCTAATTATTCATCAGAGAGGCCTAAGTGCTTAGAAAGTTGATTTCAATGACCACGTATTAAACCAACAAATCAACGTATAGTATAGAGTATTTAAAATTTTTTTTTATTTATATTAACATTTGCCTTCCATTAGATTTTTTCACACAAAGAATATTTCCAAAAAAATTTATTCTTTTTTGCAACAAAATAATTCTTAATAAATGATAAATCTGTTTTCTCTTATGTTTAATTGTATTTTTTTTATATCGTTGAAGTAATCTTAAATAATTTAATAAGCTAAAATTCAAAATAACTTTTTTATTTTCCATTTTTATTGTTTATAAAATAATATAAAAAAAAGTAATAATTAAGTAACTAATCTGTCACCACTTCATTAAACTTTACTTCATAATTAAGTTGAACTTCATAATGAAGTATAGTCTGTCAAGGGTATTACTGGCTTATCAACTCATTAAATGTGGAAAACTACTGCTATTGTCAGGAACTAAGCCCTCTTAAATAGAATAATTTCATTTTATTTAATTTGTTACCAGATTAACTCTCAATTATCTTTTGTCATTTATTATATCCCAATGACAAAGGGTACTAGACCAGCTCAAAAAACCAATGAAGCATTTTTTTTCGGGATTCATCGCGAATCGAACTCGGGACCTTTCGGTTGAAAGGCAGGCGCTCTACCTACTGCGCCACCCATCGTTTAAATACGCTTCAGAATATATTCTACAATAAAGTCCTAAAACCCACTTTGATATCTTATGCGAAAACACTAATTTATCGATCTACTACGTTGAGACTGGGAGTAATGGGATTTTATTGTGTTAAGTTATATTGAAATTCGTATTAATTTCGTCATAAAGTATTTGGTGCTATACTTTGATTTCATTGCAAAGTATATAAGAATCAAGCGATTCAGAAAACAACAACAATTATACCAAAACAAATATTTTTTTTTATATAAAACTGTGTCTGGAAGAACTACTTCTGTGCAATTGCACAGGGGACTCACTAGTAATTATATATTATATAAACATACCACATGTGTTTGAGTATGGCTTTGTAAATTGTTGTTTTGCATTCTGTAATCATAAATGAAAGGACAGTTTGAAATGAAAGTTCAGAATGATGAAAGTTTTGTTTGATGTTTATACATTTAACATTACATAAAATTTTATTTCTAAAGATTTAATTATATGTCGACGGAGTAAATAAAAAATAAAGGTGTTTTTAATTTAATCCATTAATAACTAACGTTAAATGATTGTATTTAAAAATAAATTATTCAACCATGTTCTCTCCATTGGTAAGAAAAATGTAATTAATAGATTACCACAAAAATTATATAATAAAATTTTAAATCTAAAAAAAAAGCAAAATGTTTTCATATGTAAGAGAAAAAAAAATTGCTTATTTTATTTTTAGAATACTAAGGTGTATAATAACGGTATATAATACAACAATTTGAAAAAAAAGAAAAAATTTAAATCTCTTTGAAAATATCTTAAATTTTTTAAGCTTCTCGTAAGAACCAAAGAATTTGCAGTGAAAAGAAAAAAAAAATTAAATTCCATAAACAAAAATCCAATTTTGTTCTTTATAATTCTTTTATGGTAAATCACAGTTTTTTTTTTCTTCTTTCTTATGGAAT
This sequence comes from Argyra leucocephala, assembly GCA_963942445.1. Classification (NCBI taxonomy): domain Eukaryota; kingdom Metazoa; phylum Arthropoda; class Insecta; order Diptera; family Dolichopodidae; genus Argyra; species Argyra leucocephala. Next base: position 105,853,429 of record OZ012680.1, on the reverse strand, counting down.
TTTTTCTTTTATCATTTCTACCTTAAATTTAAACATCCTTATAAAAAAAAAGTATCCTTTTTCTTTTTCTCTTATACGCAATTTATCTTTAATAAAATTATTACCAAATGAAAATGAAATATTTTTTTTCATATATTTTTGTTTCTTAAAATCATGTTCAAATATATTGAATGTTTCTTCTTACATTTATATTCATAAAAACAAACGAATATATGTATGTAGTATACATATTTATACACATATAAATATTTACATATATTTCATTAGTCAAACAACGTTAAAATATTTTAACAAAGTTCAAAACCGTACCACTTCGTTTTATCGACAACTCTAATATGTGACGTAAGGTATTTGCATTGAAAATGGTTTTATTGGTAGAACACTTTCTCTATTTGATATTTTGTAGCTTATAGGTTTATGTATTTTCTCAGACGAAACAAAAACTTTAACGACATCTCTCAAACAACTTCCCACCAAAGAACAAGAATATACAGTGGAAATTCAATAACTACTGATGGCTATCAAAATTCATTGCGAAATTTAAACAAATGTTCAAAATATATAATTTAGGATTAGTAACAACTAGTAGAAGCCAAAAAATTTAGCAGCATACTTTGGATCAGCAAAAAATAAAAAGAACATGGTTCGAAATTATATTAAGGGCTTAAAAAGACTAATTGGTTTGTTGATTTATATAGGGTGGATATAAGAACCGTCGCTTGGCTATGCGCACTTGGTTCTTACGGTCCGTTGTACACCCACTTAGAAATTTTACTTCTGCCTATCAGCAGACCCCATTGCAGAGACAACCAATTCCTTTATTTTTCGTCAGATTTTTTCTCTTCACTTCCGAGAAATCTTCTCAGTAGTAACCTTCTAACATGTTTGCTCTTCTCGTTCTTTGCGTTGATTATATGCAAAGTACGTGAAGCATCGTTTCCACCTCTTCTCCGCATCCTCTTCATAGATTGTTTTCTATTACACCCATCCAGAGACAGAATGACTTTTGGCTTTTCCGCATCCGGTCTCCCCAGAAGTTTTTCGGCCCAATCGTCCCTTCCGAGTTTCTCCAGGCATTTTGTTGGGTAGCTTTTTCCAACTTCATCGTATTTGTTTTCATGGCGCTTTGATGTTTCCCTCTACCCTGAAGAGGTCAGATACCCCATAAAGCAAAAATTCATTCAAAAATTTTAAGAAATTTGGTGCTGTTTTAGTTTTTTTGTTATTTATAGCTTTGATGGCTCCCTAGCTATCACAAAAAATATGTTATCTACGTTTATTCTTCATTCTAGAAGAATTTTTCCTCCACTTTTAATTTCCATGATTTCACATGGGATAGTCGTCGCATTCTTCCTTATTTTTGTTTCTTATAAAGAATTTTCATAGTAGATGCCTATTACACAATTTTCACCTTTCTTGGCTCTGTAAAAAAATGTGAAAATCCGTTTGTAGTAAAATTTGCTCGGACGCATAATCATATTCCAACGAAGGTGTTTCCACAATGCAACAATATGACAACATTATAATCTACAAAAGTTCAAGAAATATTAATAAACTAATTCAAAATGTGCCAACTTATCACAAGTATATTTTCCTTCTCCTATTCTCGACTAGTCTAAGCAGTACATTCTGTAAGCCTAAAACCGTAAAAAAACAAAAATAAAAAATTAAACAACTACTCGTAATACTAGTTTTTCGTAAAATTTATATTTTAGCGTTAGAGTAAGATTTGTATAATTGTTTAAAATAGTCGAATATTTCCCTTTGAATTTTATTCAAAACGCTTATCATACAAATACGCATATTTAGTCTACTACTTGTATTTAAATTACTGAATACATATTAAAAATGAGATAAATGATGCTAAGCATACAGTATACAGCAGAAAGTAGTCAATTGTAAGTATATGTCACCAAGAGTAAAAGTATTAACTTATTAAAGTATAATTAGACCAGTGTTAATTTATGTATGCCAAATATGGTATGGCATTATAATGGAAATATACAGCAAATTTGAAAGAAAATATATTAGAGCATGTCTTGTTAAATATAGGAAACCGGAAACAGATTTTGTTCACTAAATAAGTAATAAAACAATATATTATAGGGAAAATATTTCAAGGATAAATATTTTTATTATTAATATTATAAGAAAACATTTTATAAAAGCTCCGAACATTAAACAAAATAGTTTCATAGCTCATTCAGTTTATCAGGACTACTAGTACATTTCAAATAGATTTAATAGAGGATTTATTCCACCGGAAGCTTTTCCTATCCTAGATAAATAAAATTTTATACAGAGTGTCAGTAACAACATACCTAAAATGTATCATGCTTTCAGAAGAAGTACAAATAAAACAATAGATTTTGCCACAAATTTAAATACAATGGAGCTTCTGGAGATTTAGAAATATGAAATGTCCATTTCAAAAAAAGGCACAGAAATTAACTTTAACAAGGGGTGGTTAAAAAATTAGACAAATTGGCAATTTATTAGATAGTCAAAATAGTCAAAATATAAACATAATTAAATTAAAAATATAAATAAATAATACAAATAATAATAAAATAGCATTTATTTCAACAGAAATAATAGTAATTTATGCATATCTTGGTAAATTAGTAAGCTTAAGGGATTTTTTCAGTAGAGTTAGTTTAGATTTAAGTTAGATTTAGGTTAGGTTTAAGTTTTTTTTATAAAAATTTTTTAAAAAATTACTTTTCGGCTTTCAGCCTTTTCCGAAAAGAAATATAAAAAGAAAATACTTTAGAATTAATAATTAAATATAATAAGTAATATTAAAATACAAAATTATACAAATACAAATTGTACCTTAGAGAATCTTATTAAAAGGTATCAATATTAAAGCTCTTATATCTTTTTTAAGCTCTTAATATATTAAATTTATACTGTTAACTTAATAGCTTATTAAATAAAAAGAAAAAACTTCTTCTTTGTCAGTGTTTTGTATTCAACTTCTATCAATAAGAAACCTCTCGAATTTAGTGTATACTATTTGCATTCTTATTCAGTGTTTTGTATTACACTTTGTTTTGTTTTTTTAATTTTATTAGTTCAATAAAAAACTATTATAACATCATATTTAAAACAAAATTTACAAATTTAAAGGAATATTGAAAGTTTTAATTTTAAACATTCGTATATAAAACTTTAATTTTTAACTATTTAAAATTTCAAAAGTAAATAAAATTTAAATACTTTAAATCTCATTGTTCTTTATAATATCAATTAATTTTCTTTTAAATCTTGAAATATCCATATCATTCTTAACTGCATTGGGTAACAAATTAAAAGATTGTGTACCCTTATAGAGTAGACTATTTTGTGTTCTGGTTCTCCTGTATAATGGGAGTCTGAAATCACCCCTATTTCTTAGAAAGTAATAACCACCTACATATCTAATATTCTTTTGTAAATATTGCGGCATCCTATCATATTTCAACTTATATACGAACATTATTGCATTAAATTTTAGTCTTTGATTTACGCTCATCCATTCCAATTTATTTAGCATATCCTTACTTCGTGTTCTTCTGTCACACTTTAATATAATTCTCATAGCTCTATTTTGAAGTACTTGCAATCTATTTAAGCTTTCAGTATTACATATAAATAAAATCGAGGAACAGTACTCAAAATGTGGTAAGATAATTGCATTATAAATTAATATTGCACACTTTAGTGATATTTTATTTCTGATTCTTGCCAAAAAACGAAGTTTTTTCGAAATTTTTTTACAAATATTATCAGAATGCATATTAAATTTAAGCTCTTTATCTACAATGACTCCTAGATATTTAATACTGCTAACACACTCTAATCGTTCATTATTAATATTTATATTTAAATTTTCTATTCGAGAATTTATCACCATACATTTTGTTTTACTTACAATAAGTTTTAATTTGTTTTTTGACAACCACTCATATAATGTTGCTAGGTCCCTGTTCAATTTATTTTCTAAGTCTACCAAATTATCCCCTACTAAGTAAATTAATGTGTCATCCGCAAACAAAGACACTGAAGAAAAGGCAACACTATCCTTTATGTCATTTATGTATAATAAAAACAACATTACTCCCAAAACGGATCCTTGTGGAACTCCTAGTTCTACTCGTTTTTTGGCTGATACATCCTCTCCTATTTTTGTTTTTTGGAATCTTTCATTTAAGAAACTTTCGAACCACTTCTTTTCAGTGCCTCTTATTCCGTATTTATACATTTTTTCTATTAAAATTTTTCGATCCAGTGTCTCGAAAGCCCTTTTTAAATCTAAAAAAACCACGATGATAACTTTCCCAGAATCAGTTTCTTTCTTCCATTCATTTATTATCCAATTTAAAGATGTTTCAGTTGAAAATCCTTTTCTGAAACCAGATTGTTCTTCACAGATAATATTTTTTGTAGTTAGAAATTCTTCCATCTGAAAGCACACAACTTTTTCGAGAATTTTTTCATACATTGGTAACATATTTACAGGTCTTAAATCACATGCCATCTTTGCATTTTTAATTTTTCTACGGGCACTACTATGGACACCTTCCATGATCTCGGAAACATTCCTTGCGTCAATGAGGTATTAATAATTTTCATTAAGATAGGATACATTAATTCCTTAGATTCTAGCATGATATTTATATTCACTCCATTAAAATCATTTTTACTATTCATACTTTTCATAATTTTATCTAATTCAGATTCATCTATTTCCTTAAACTTAAATATTTCATTTATTTCTTGTATACTATCACTATAATTTATATGTGGAATGTTCCTATTTAGCTTATTAACGCTATCAACAAAATATTCATTTAATTTATCCACTAAATCTTTATTATTATTAATAATTTCATTATTTATTTCTATTTCATTTATGCAATTTTCTTTCTTTCCTAACACATATTTCTTTATTTGCTTCCACATAGCTTTCTGATCTCCTGCTTTAGCACTAATTTTCTTTTCTATAAGGTTATTTCTAATTTCTACACATTTTATAAATATTATAAATATTTATAACTTTTATAAATATTTCTTGCGAGCCTATATTCTTCCCAACTCTCGCTTGTTCTTAGTAATGAGTATCTGTTGTACAACCTAATCTTAACTCTTTTCATTTCTTCTAACTCCCTGCAATACCACTCTGCTGTATTACTTCTCGCTATAAATGATGTTGTTGATTTCTCAATCGAATTTATTTTATCCTTGCTAAATTTTTCAGCAGTTAAATCTAAGTTACTTCAGTTTATTAAGCTAGTGAACCCACAATTATTTAGTTCAGTCAAAAATTTTGCTTTATCAAATTTGACGTATTTAATTATGCTTTCTTTTCTCACGTAGTTATTATTCATTATTTTAATATTAATAGCCTCATGATCAGAAATAGAAAAGTTTTTATTTACTAGTGCTTCAATGTTAGAAACATAATCCGTTAGTACATAATCAATGAGAGTTTGACTTGTATTAGTTATCCTAGTGTAGTCATTAATAATTTGCTGGATACCAAAATCTTGGAATAGTTGCTGTATTTGCCTCTTTTCACTATTTTCATTTTTGAAATCTATATTGAAATCACCAGCAATAAAACAATTTTCAGCCAAATTTACATTAATTTCTAAATATTCCCTTAATTTAATACAAAATTCATTTACTCCTAATTTATTTGATCTGTACAAACCTAATATATTCCAAAATGTTGTATCTAATTTAATCTTTATATTTAAAATCCATAAATGTTTACTTATACTTGACGAGTTTATTTCTATTGCTTTGAAACAATTTCTTACATATATTATTACACCTCCTGTGTGCCTTGAATCTGATAAACATGTAAAAGTTTTATATCCCTTAATGTAATATTCGTGTTGTTCAATATCATCTGTGATATGAGTCTCACATAGAATAACGAAATCAAATTTATATTTCTTCACCACTTCTTCTAAAGCTGCAAAATGACTAGATGAGCCTTGAATATTAAGGTATATTCCATTTAAGACATTGCTAATTTTATTTTTTGGTTGCTATACAAACATTTTCCTTTTTTCAACTTTGATTTTCCTTAATAGAGATGGACAAGTTTTATCAAAAACACTATGTTTAATATCTATTTCTAAATTTAGATTTGCATTTGCTCTACAACAATTTATGCATTTCAATTCTTTATTTGCGCAGTCTTTTGAATGGTGATTTTCGCCACATTTCATGCAAACTATTTCCGAAGTTTTACATTTATCCAGGTTGTGCCCGAAAGCTAAACACCTGTGGCACATTCTAGTATCATAATTTTCATAAACTTTACATTTATCCCATCCGACCATAATCTTACCCAACTCCAACACTCTTTTGAAATCATCAAATCCCAATTCAATTATAGCATTGTATGCCTGATATCTCTTAGTTCTGTATGATCTAATAAATTTTACCTCCTCTTTAATTATAACATTGTTCTGTTGCTTAATTTTCTTTATTATTTCATCACCCTTGTAATCTTCAGTAATACCCACAATTAATATCTTCGGATTTTTGTCCCTTGGTACAATAATCTCATATTAATCCTTTAATTTCATTGCAGCTTCTGTTTTAAAACTCTCTACTGCTTCCGAGTCATCGCAAAAGATAGCAACAGCACCATTTCTTTTTTCTGACACTCCACTTACTTTAAAATTCATTGGATCAATTTGGCGTTTAATTGCTGACTTTGTTAAATCTGCATTTTGATTTATTTTTGGTACAACAACAACCACTGGATCCTTTTTCACCATCTCTGCGAAGGATATTTTATTTTCCTTTACACCGCTTTTTTGAAAATCCATTTGTTCATTTTTTAAGATCTTTAGATCTTCTGAAATCTTATCACTTTGTGTTTTGAATACTTCAGTTAAACTACTCATTTTTTTAATTTCAGCTTCTTGATGTACCTTTATTGCATTTAGCCTATTTACATATCTGGTTTCAATAGCCTCTAATAATCCTTTTATTTCTTTTTCATTTTTCAGCATAGACTCATCGAGATCTCTTTTATATTCTTTTAAGTAATCACTGTTTCTGATGACCGCTTCACGAACGTCATTTAATACCAAATCTACGTTTTGGATATATGTAATGCATTCATCGCATATAAATTTTATTCTCCTATTTGTTTCTAACGACTTGCCTAGTGATTGATCCAACCCTGGACATTTAAATGTAGTGTGGTATATTTTACCACATACTCCTGAACACCTAATTCCAGATTCACCACGAATCTGGCTTCTGCAATGGCTACACTCTGTCATTTATCCACTCGTCATCTATTTTTGATTTTAGTTTTTAATTTTCACCGTTGATAGGCGCTAGTGTAGTTTTATGCAAATACACCAATATGATAAGCATATTTAATAAAAAGAGAAATAAAATATTCGACTATTCGATTTATCAAAAGTTTCACTAATACTACCTTACATTCTAACAAATTTTCTATACTTTAAAATCTTACACTTGTGTTCAATTACAAATTTCACTTTACCTTAAACGAAAGTCGTCTAAAATTTAAATGTTTAAAAAACTGAAAATCATATCTATCTACCTACGTTAATCAAACTCACCAAGTCTTAATCTATTCACCTTTTAGGAAGTTACTAAAAAAAAAAAAAAATCAATTTCTTTTGTAATATATTATATTTAATATCATCTAGACTTAACTGAGATGAACTACAACCTCCTTCCATTTTTATAATATCCTTTGTCATTTTTGAGTAAAAAAAAAAATTATTCAAAAAATGTAATTTAATTCACTCGCATATTATCTTCTCCTACATTTTACTTCTTTCTACATTTTTAAATAAATGGTAAATACTTAAACTAACTTCTGGGGTCTTTCAATTTTATTTTACGTAAATTGAAATTTAAAAAAAAAAAAAACAAATATAACCAAAAAAAAAAACGAAACAGTTTTTACATTACCTCATTTTAATAATCATTCGTATTGCATGAGTGTTGGTATAGGTTCATAATAATTCCATGTATATATACACATTTTTTTAATAGTTGTTTGTTTTAATAAGCCGTTAGTGTATATCATTTTCATTATGCCTTCTATATAATAATCGCAGATGTCGATACGATACTCTTATTCTGTGTGGAAATTATAGTTAAAAAATGAACACTCAGAAAACTTACAAAATTTTTAAATGAATATTTTTATTTAACCTTGAACTAACAAAATTTCATTTAATTCTAAAGAAAAAAATTTTTGTTTTGATTCACCTTTTAATAGGGTCGGCTCTAGAGAACCGTAAAATTGAATATATATAAAAAAAAAGGCAAATTAAATCAATCCTTCAGAAGATATTAGGATGCAGAGTAAATTAAAATTATGGTACATGTAAGTTGGTGAAAAAAAATTTACGCCGTATCACAATAAAATAAGCTAAGCATTAATTATTAGTACTATAGTTATTCCCAGCATAACATAATAAAATACTAGTATTCGCTCTATCCTCGAAATTCGAGGAAGTTTAATAAATAATCATATTCAATTTCATTCTCAATTGTTTTCCATTATTTCAATTTATTGTTTATACAATTTTTTTTTATTGATTTATCTTAGACAACAACCGCATCCGTAATAATTTATTTAAAAAAAAAATTACATTTAAATTTAATTCTGGCGGAGAAAAGAAAATACTCCGTACTTTGATGAATTTGATAAATGTATTTGTTTACTTGTATCATATGCGGTGAAATAATAAATTGAAATTACAATCAAAAACGAAAAATATTTGCATTCTCCCCGTCTCCTTTTAAATATCATTTAAAAGAATAATAATGAAAATCATCGGTTGCGCAATTGTTCAGTTATTTGTACAGTACTTTTTTTGATTTACATCAGATTTTATAAAATTTCAAGATGTTTGATTTACAAGATTAAAAATAATTTAGATTTAGATTTTTTTTAGTAAATTTTAAATTTGTCTGACGTGTAAACGCTGCTTAAGACTGTTTATTTTTTTTATTCATGTATTCAAAAGTCTTACAATAAATCTGTCATAGCTCGTTAAGAATATGTAATACATTTAATTGAATAATAATTTATTTAAGAAAAAATCAAATTAAAAATAAAAATGTCAAGATAACATCAAAACGTCAAACAAAAACAAAAAAAAATTAAAATATAAGCTACCTATCAAAAGATTTTAATTCTAGACAAAGCAACTTACAATTGTTTTTGACTAAACACCGACTAAACGTAAGAGCAATGATGGTGTAACTGCTTTTCCCATCAAAACCGATATTTTTTTCGATCGGAAGTTCTATGCAGATGCGACCTTTTGTATGTCCCCTTTTCTTATTCTAAAATTACAGGTTCAAGATCTTCATAAATGCTACTATTTCTTTAATGTCAATTTCAGAATTAGGCGATATGTATTCCTTGAAATATTTATGTCTTGTGAACTATAACAAATAGAATGTGAGAGATGGAGGAGGCTCATCTTCGTCTAAGCAAAACCTATATCTGCCTGTGTTGGACTTGGTAATCTTGAACAAATTTTTGTCGAATGCACTATTGCCATGAGTGATAAAGATTAAAAGTTTTATGTATCAAATTTTAATAAATATTGGAAGTTGAATCAGTTGAAGAAAATAAAAATATTTTGCGTACATTTAGGAGTAAACTTGTTAATATCGTATTTTGTAGAGTTATTTTCGTATTTTTTATTTAAATTTTAAAAACACACAGATGAAAATATGTGAAGCAATAAATCAATGGGGGTTTTTACACGAGTATTATTTTTCTGCTGTTTTCTGGAAAGAGGTAATAGACGTAAGTATAAAACTCTACACTCGTATTCTTTTTGTAGACCATTCAGTCTGATGTACTTACCTAAAATAAGATTTCGTCCAGAAACTAATTCAAAGTGTGTTTTTATTTTCTATTAGAACCTACAAAAAAATAAAAAAAGGAAGTATAGAACAACAAAGCAGTTCTACAAAATTTAACATAAAAATAAAAAAAAAATGTTTTTAATCATTCTTTGTTTTGCTCATTTTTGCTTTATACCCTTGACCTATGACACCACAAATGCTCGGTCCAACCCTGCTTTTCAAGGAAAAATATCCAAAACAAAAAAAAAACTAAATGGTTAAAAGTAAATAATTTTCTATATATATATATACATATAGTTACTACTGTGTTGCGAAACTTAATTTTATTTTTGAACATAATCAAATACCAAAATGAATAATAGTGGTTAGTGCGGTGAATGCGGTAATGTAATGGGTGATTTTTTTTTTGTTGTTGTTACTCAAAACCTAATTTTAAATTAATTCATCCTTGTTGTCCTACAATAAATTTATTAACTGGAAAATTAGCTTCTTTTTGTATTGTTTCACCCACAGTTTTGTTTTGTTAATTTTGGTTATGTAGCAGTAAATTCAATTGTTAAAAACAAATTTTTTATTTTATTTTATTTTTTCTATTATTTAAAATTTAAATTTAATGGAAATAATTTATGTGATAGGATAATATAAGAATCCTTTTTATTTTTTGACTAAATTTTGTTAAAAATTTGTTTAGAAAAAGTTCGTCATGAAACTAGGGTAATTTTTAAGTAACACCAACAAAAACAAAAGAATTAATTATTTTGTGTTCTTAAATAGCATAATTTAAAAAGATAACAAATTGTCGCTTAAAGAAAATTAAATTAAATTCTGTAAAGACGTACTTTTTGTTATAGCACATAAAACAAATTGGGTTCATTTTTGGATTCTTAGAAATAAATTTCATTTTATTTTATTTTATTTCATTTCATATCGAATTTTAATGAAGATAAAATATAGCAAAAAAAATTCTTGGTTTTAATTTTTTATTTTTAAAGAAGGGACCATTTTTAGGTATACTTTTAGGAATATAAATCAGATATATGAGTCTTAATATAATAAAAAAAATATTTATATTTTTTTTTTTACTTTTCCTAAATATCCTACGGATTTTTGTTGATGGTGTATTTAAAAAGAAGGATTTAATATGATGATTAAGATTTATAGATTAACAAAATTACTAAGACAAGTGCGATAACAAAGCGAAATCAAATGCAGTATACCCACTTTTTTTTTTTACTTTTATGCGTTAGTGTTTAATTTACCACAAAAAATAAAAATAAAAATAATTGATCATATTTAACAAAATTGTTTTTTTTTTCTTTTTTGTAACCGTATACATGGTGTTTCTGTACTACGGTATTATTTTTCACATGTTGAATTAGATGAGGTTGTACTGAACAACATTTTTACTAGATTATAAACAAATTTACATGCTATATTGCTATCCCTTTGACTTGTCTTTGACAAAATAAATATTATTTATACACTAAGATTATGTCCGAAGTAGTAACCCAAGCTTTGCGCTATTATTTCCATACTTAAATTGTTACATTATAGATATGTTAAAAGTCATATGTAAAAAAAAATTCTCAACATCATAATATGTTTTACACATGATAGATACATTTTTTATATTATTTATTTTTTAAAATTGAGGTTTTACAGAGTATATTTATTTACATATTTACATTTATTAAATATTATTAAATTCATTTATTTATATAATTTTTTCATTTAATAAAAAGAAAAAGTATTAAAGTATGTAACCGATAGAAAAAATTATAAGATTCAAAATTAAAAGAATGATTATAATACATACAGGTAAAGTTTTTTAAAAGATATATGCTTTAATATATAATAATTCGATTTATTGTAAATTTTAAGATAATAAGTTATTCTAACACAGATTTATAAATATTTTAAATAATTTAAATATTTATTATAATAAATTTTTATTCCAGAATTTTTATTCCCGATTTTGTTGTAAACTGAGTCATGTCTGAATCGGGAGGTAGTCAGTTTCTATCAATTATATTTGCTGATCTCAAATTGAATTGCCATATTTAATTATTTATCGTTAATGTAGTATTTATATATTGATTGACTGTTTCGGGATTCTATGTATTTGTGATAATAGTATTTTATTTCTATAAAGTAGTATTTCCTCAATCCATAGCGCAATACATTAATATACGGTGGGTGATAAACTAAATTATTTGTTTTTTGTTATCTTAACCATATTTGAAATAAAGGACAAATTCATCTAAATTAGATAGATACAGTGAATAAAAGAAGCGTCAAAATAGCTCAAGGTCGTCTTTTCCTATCATTAATCTACTGACAATTTATATACTAATAAGTAATTTAGCTTATCAAATATTATTAAAACAGAGCAGAACGTCTAACTTCTAAGCATTCAAAATTTATTTATTTATTTATTTTTTTGCAATAATTTATAAATAAATTAAAAATCAAATAAAAGCCTATTAATTAGAAATATAGATATACTCCTAATCATTATACCACAAAAGAAACAAAATTTTATCTATCTCTCTTTAGAACTATAGTGTTAATAAAAAAAAATAATTGTTTATGAAATTGTTTAAAACCATATATGTATAATAATTTACCACGCCTATTCAAATTTAATTAAAATAAAAAAAATTAAGATTTGTTTTAGCTCATATGGTATATATATTTTAATTAATTCTTATAATCGTTTTATTTATGTATATATTTATTTATTTATTTATTTCTTAACGTAAATATATATACTAGGAGCCCCTGTTGAGTAATTATAATTCAAGTTTAAGTATTAGCTTTTGTGTAAAAATTGTGTTCCTACAGGTTTTTTTTTATCAGAAAATCTCATATTAAACAGAATGAATGAATGAATAAGTGACAGGGACTGAACAGATCTTTATGTCAAACTTTGAGTTTCAATAAGTTGTTTTTCAATTGAAAATACTACTAATGAATATTTGAATGCAATGTGAATTATAATGTGCTAGTCTGTTTTATTTGTTTTTTATTCATACTCATAATTATAAGTTATTTTAAACCCGATTGTACAAAACAAGATATAGTACTATATACAGGATAAATTTATTCCAACGATCCAAGATAATTTTAAGAAAACTTAATATTTATCTTTACCTACCCTATCTACATTAAATGAACCTCAGGACTTTCTTTGTAAAAAGTCTGAGGTGTGGTGGTTTATTTTTTTTATTTTTTTATTTCCCCTTATTTTTGGTGAATAAAATTTTTCTTGTAAAATGTTGAGGTGACTTGTTGACAACTAACTACATTATAATATATGATGATATATAAGATGATAAGTCTTTTAAAGTGTTTACAAGTGATATGATAAGATATTGTTAATATCATTACATTCAAAGCAATAATAACGTTCATCAAGGATATAGTCGACATAGAGCTACAATTCTTTACAATAGATCTTATAAGAGGTCACGCTTACATAGAACTTATCATAATAAAACAAATAATATAATTACATACTTTCTTACAACTAAACCAGTCAAAATTGCTTACATACTAGTATAAACAAATTTAATTACACTAAATTAATTAAACTTAAAACAAAAAAAAAAACAATTTTTTTTTTTTTGAATTAAAATTAACTAAAATAATTAATTATAAAGAAACAAAAAAAAAACAAAAGTAAATTAAAAGTGGAAAAATTAAAAAAAGAAAAAGCAAATAATATAAATTTGAAAAAAATAAATTCCTATAATACATAAAATGAACCGAAGTTGATCTAGACCTTAAATTCTTTCCTATTTAAAATATAAAAAAATTGAAATAAATAATTTTTACTATTTTGCCTATTTATAGGGTTAATGCTTAGGGTTAATGATTAATGATAAATGCAGTAGCCTTATCATAGCTCTCTAACCCTTCTATGCGATAATTCAACACTTTACAATAAATACCATAATATTGTAACTGTGACAAAAAGCGATGTATCTAAGTCTGCCATTATGATGTGGAACGATTTAATTTAGCTCCATATGTGATTTATCAAACATTAATTTATTGAGTAAATATAGAGGTATTTTCTTTTTCGAAATTATTTTCTTTATCTTGAACAGTCTTGTATTAATTTAAATATATGAATAACTCTATCAAATCTACGACGATTGGTAAAAAACAGGTACATACATTCCTATGGGGTACGCGTATAAAACCATTGGTTATCTGACAAAAGTCAAATTTTTTTTATGGTATACCAAAAACACTATGTGGAGAAACCTTTTATACCAATTTGTACATTTGACTACGTACGTTTGATTACTTCTGTCATCTAGGGATTTTTAAGGTTTTAGGCATACTGCCCTTCGTGTTTTATGATGAGCAGGACATTTGGGTCATTATATAGTCCGTTTGTGCCCTTTATCCAAATATTTTAACGCATTACTAGAAGTGAAAGCCCATATGTGAGAATTGTACTCCATTTTGGATCATATGAAAGCTTTATAGATTTTCAAAAGGTCACAGTAAGAGAAGAAATCAAAACATTTGGCTGCGCTTTTTGCAACAGTGAATACATATGACCATTCCAGATTTTTTTCGATTTCAGTGTATATATACCTAATATTACTTAAGCTTTCGAACCGCAAAAATTTTTCTTCCTAAAATGAAAGATGGAAAGGATCAAAAATGAAAATTTTTCTGGAGTACAGCTCATTTCAAATTTGATTTTTCGAGCCTAGTTCTAAATTCAGGATAAGCTGTTGCTCATTTTTGACTTAGAATGAAATTTTGGTCACATTTTAACATTTTTGACTTATTTGTAGATCAGAATTTGACTTATAACATAATTACTATATTTTATAGCCATTATAATTATTGTGTTTAGCCTTGCAACCATATTTATTTATTTATTTAATTATTTAATTAGGACTCAAAGAGTAGAAGCTCGACTAGAGTAGATTTAAAGTAAATTTATAATATATTTTATTATAGCACATCCAACTATGTATTTGGTTCATGTTCACATTACAAATTATACAAAACTTATAATATTAACATTATATCACATATTATCATTTTTTTGAAAAACTGCCTAAATTAAATCAAAATTTTTAAATATAAAAACCATAACCTATAAAGTTCAAAAGCTATAATAATATCAAAATTATATTTTAGTTTTTAAAAGTTTAATATACTCGAATTCATTTAAATTTGATACAGTAGTTCTATACAATATTGTAATTTGATTAAATGAATAAAAATTCAAAAAAGAATTAACTCCACCCACACAATTAGTTTTAAATTTAATTTTGTACATATTTTCTCATTAAATTGTTAATAAAAGAAATGATAAAAAACTTTAAAAATAAAAAATTATGAATAAATTTATTCTAAACTTATATAATTTTTTTTTTTTAAATATCGAAAAGAAAATTTTATAAAATCCAATCGAAAATTCTCCAAATTTATATTAATCTCTCTATTTGATACGATTTATATTTTTAGTTTTTCATTTTAAATACATAAACCAAAATCCTTGATTTGATTTAAAATAAGAAAATTTTTTTTCGCCCAAACTCTCATATAAATCGATTAATCTAATTTTAAACATTGAAAATTCTAAAAATTCATTTTGAAAAAAAAAATCGAAAAAAAAACAACAAGATTCAAAGCCTATCATAAAATATGTCCTTTCAAAAGGAAATATTCTTTCAAAACACGTTTAACAACTCGTAACTTTTAATCCATGTTGTAATATGAAACCATATTTCTTCATAACTTTCAATATCAATGTACATTTCCTTCTTTGCAAAAGAAAAAGGATATAAAAAAGAAAAATTGTTAAAATGTTATGGTTCGAGTTTTCTTTTTTTGTTTTGGTTTTTTTGCTTTTTCAATTTTGTTTGAGTTAATTTTGTATTTTTGACGTATACAAACACGAAAATATAGTTTTTGTAATCTAACCCCTACTGTGAAAACAAGGAACGCTATGTGTATTTAATGTAATCGAATATCAAATCAAATCTCATCTTCTCACCTGTAGAGATTTTTTACCTAACTTTGTTTATAAAAAAATTTTATTATAACTACTTCTGCTTTTTTGTTTTTGGTCAAATTTTTTAATCCTAACCTATATAATAACATGCAAATATATTTTCAAATTTACCAAACATTCTCTTTCATCTTATATACTATACAAATACATTATATACAAAGATAGTAAACTTTTGTGGTTTTAGATGAGGTAAGCACAGTGTTATAGATGGATTATTCAACTGGAATTTTTGGGATTAGAATTTTTTTACAAATCGAATTTTAGCGATGAATTTTCGCATCCAAAAAAAACAAGAAATTATCATTGAAGGAATTGAAATAAGTTGAAACAATATGAAAAGAAGTATATGGCATGGGTTAATTTTGTTATTAAAATTTTCTGTTTACATTTTTTTACTGTTATGTAAATGAAAAAAACCATATCCTTGAAATTGGAATGAGATTATTATGTGAATTAGTTAGAGATACAAATACAATAATAAAAAAAAAAAACAAAAAATATTTTAGGTCTATAGGGGTTAAAAGAATTTAGGAAAATAAGTTAAGTTAAATGCTTATTGAGGGAGATTTATCGCAATAAATTGTAATTTTTCTTATGGGAAAAATTTAAATTTATTTCGTTTACTGAATAGCTATGTATACATACATTATATACCTATATTATTTGTATTACTTTTAACAACGGGGAGTTAAATTTTAAAGAAAAGAAGATACAAAATAAATTTCATGATTACATTTTGATTTAAATATATACGATTATGCTTTATATAATATATTGGTGCTTATACAATCATATTGCATTATTTATTATTATATAGCTATAGAGGAAGTGGTTTATTTATTTATTTTTTAAAATCGTGATTTTCTTTGTTTATTTATTTTTGAGATTTTTATACCAAATCAAAAATAATTCAAAAAGTTATCAAACTTTTAAACTTGATATTTTTTTTTTTATTTCGTTTTTATTTTTAACATTTTTTACAAGAATTTAGTTTTTTTCTTTTTGAAAAGTTTTATATTTATTGACATAAAATACATTTTTATTGAAAGGTATATTATGAAAGTTGATAATTTTATTGATTTGTGTTACATGTTTATTAAAGTTAATTCCATTTTTGTTTTGATTTATTTTTTTTAGCAGAAATTCACATTAAAGTACAAATAAAATATATGTTTGCAAGTTATTTTCATGTCTTCAATTAATTTTTATATAAGTATTTTTGATAATCGCTAGCACTGATGAAGGAAGTAAATTGCTTCCGAAATAATGATATTTGTACAATAAAATTAATATCTTAGTTAAAAGAAATTCGTCTTTTAATTAATAAATCCTATATAATGTTAAAAGATATTTTAGATATGGGTTATAGTAAGGGCAATTTGTTTTTTTATTTATTTATTTATTCAGTTCAAACGGTTTACAACAATTTAAATTTATAATATAGTTTAATTCAATTTTTAATTTTTAATTTGTTTTTACCCTTTTTTTATTTAGATTTTCAATTAAATTTTAATTTTTAAATCACAATTACAATAAAAAGCAAATTATTAGAATTGATAAGAATCATTATGAAGTTAGAAATAAATTAATATAAACAAAAAAAAAATGATGAACTCAACGCTAACTCAATGAATTCAACTTCGATTAAAAACAAAGAAAAAGTGTGAGGAAAAACAATAAATTCATAGAGACCAATTAAGTATAATTAGTGAATTAGTGACGAAATAGGATTAGTAGGATTAAGGAAAGATTTGGAATAAGATTTTCTTTAACTTGGCTATACTTAAAGAAAAGTCTATACTATTTTTATGTTGGTTAACTGATTACATTAACATTCTATTTATGGGTTCAAATTTGCCATAATTTGTTCTGTGAAAAGGAAGGTTAAAAATATTTTCTGAACGAAATCGCGTACAAATATTAAACTGCTTTTTGATTATGCCTTTTATAATTTGGGAATCAATTTCACCACTGAATAGTTGATTCATAAATAAAATATTCGCAACAACTCTTCTCGAGTGCAAAGTACTTAATTGAAGTAATTTGAGGCGATCTTGGTAAGGAGGCAGGGTTATTGGGTTGAACCAGGGAAGATTACGAAGGCAAATTTTAAGAAATTTTTATTGAACTGACTCTATTCTGTTGATATGAGTGTAGTAGTAAGGTGAATAGACGGGACTAGCGTATTCAAGGTGAGGACGAACGAGAGTTGTAAATAACGATTTAATTGTATATGGATCGTTAAATTCTTTAGACCATCTCTTTATGAACCCTAACATAGAATTTGCCTTTTTAATTATTCTATTAAAGTGTGGTTTGAATGAAAGTTTATCATCGAAAAGGATACCTAAATCTTTAAAGTGAATTCAAGGTCAATTTTGATAAATTTAGCATCAAAAGTATAGTTGACTACTAAGGGCGAGAAAATACGGGAATACGAAATTAGAGCACATTTGTCAATGTTCAGGTGGTTGGAGCTATCTCAGGTTCAGGTGGTTGGAGATCTTCCTGAAGCAAGGTGAATTCATCAGATGAGGAAATTTTTTCTATTATATATTTATTCTTGATGATTTTAGTTACATCATTAATAGAAATAATGAATAGTAATCGACCTAGATCGCTGCCTTGTGGTACACCTGAGGTTACGCAAAAAGAGTCAAATATATTTGATCTAAATATCACACTATAAGTTAAGTTATCTTAGACAAAAACGATTTGATTCATTTTAAGAAGGTTTCAGGGAGCCCTAATTTTTTTAGCTTTAGAAAAATACTAGAAGTAACTAATGTTTTGTATTAAATGAATTAACTGGTAATAGTTAATTGTTTGTTATTGTTCAATTGGTATTATTTACAATCAAAATTGATCGTGTAAGTTATTGATTATATTAAATATTTTATTAATATAAGTTAAATTATTATGTATAATAACGTAAATGTACCAATTTTGTCCCCCCTAAGGAAAAATTAGTTAAAATTGACAAAATAAGCAAATATAAGTTTTTTTTAATTTTTTTTTTTCAAATTACAATAATTAGTATTTTTTTATTAAAAAAAAATATTTTCATCTAATTATAATTTAATTTTTTCTAAATAAATAATAAAATATTATAACTGCCAAAAAAAGTTTGATTATACGTATTTCCGCTCGACAATTTCAATCTGAACTAATTCCGCCCTTATATGAACTCAATTCAAGTTTTCAACCTATTTGCGATTCACAGTACCTATTTACGTACCTACTATTTTATTTAAAAAAGCTATATAAAATAATTATTAAGAGTAAAATTAATAATTTTTTAAATAATTAACTAGTAGTTAAATTATAAAAAATTTTTATTATAATAAAAACTTAATATTACTATAAGTAATTTGAAAAAAAAAAAAAAATAAATAGTTAAAATTATTTGACATAAATATATATACATTTATTTCAATATGAAAATGAAAAAAAAATTAAACAATGCAACGATTCAGTATTTCAAACAAAAAAAATAATTCAATATAACATAATTAACTTAAATATTATAACAATGCACATTTAAAATAAATAAATACAACATGTTTCATATACATACAAAATAAAAATCACATTTACTAATTCTTAGTTTTGGCAATTTTTATTTGTATGATTTCGAGTACATAATATTGTCCTCTGATGTTCATTAAAACTGGAGGATCAATTTTACAGACTATGTAACTGTCTGAATATATTAGAATATCTTCTTAAACAGGCCATCTCCAAAATGTGACCGACATGGTTTTCACTCCTCTATTAAACTTATTGTGAAATGTGTACAAAGAAATTATTTTGGTAATTTATAATGGACGCTTCAATAAAATTTTGGTGGCAAGGCAAGATAATTTCAGAGATTTTTTAAATTATACAAAATATAATATAAGAAAAACATAGTTTTGGAAAAACTTATTCTTTATGGTTAGCGTTAGAATAAAATTTATCTAATTGTTAAAAATAGTCGAATATTTTCCTTTTAATTTTACTAAATATGCTTATCATACAGG
This sequence comes from Argyra leucocephala, assembly GCA_963942445.1. NCBI lineage: Eukaryota > Metazoa > Arthropoda > Insecta > Diptera > Dolichopodidae > Argyra > Argyra leucocephala. The sequence goes on along the minus strand of OZ012680.1, from coordinate 105,833,473 downwards.
ATACGGGTATTTCGTCTACTAATAAAAGGAAAATATTTGCTTATTTTCAACAACTAAAATATAATTTTTTCTTTAAATATAGACTTGGTATGAATTTAGTGAAAATAGCTTACACCTGCATATTTAGTTCGGATTTAGGACATATTGCACGTATTACCGACCCGCTTTTTCATACAAATTTCAATTAAAACTCAAAATTTAGTTGTAACAAAAAACACATATGTGAAATTGAATTTATATATCGTAATTAGGTCCAGCTTGTTTTGTTCAATTTCAATTTAAAATTGTTCAGTTGCATCCTTATATAATCAAAAAACAGGTGAATAACTTAATTCATTATTTCGATATATCATTTTCTTAATTCCGCCCGGTCGATCGTAAATACGTACAACATAAATTTACGTGTCCCTAATTCGCACTCAAAACTAATTAGCAATTTTAAATATTTTTTATTTACAAATTGAAGAAAGTATGTATTATAATATATTTAATAATATATCTTTTACAATTATTTGAATAAAATAAATAAGTGAACACCATAGTTTAATTATTATAGACTTAACAAAATAAAAAAAGTTTTAAACGTTTGAACTAATATTTTCACTAAAATGTCTACCTAGTTTAGTTTATCAATAACTTTTTTGTTAATATGAATACAAATGTGCATTATTTTGCATTACAACGAAGAAATAATATTCTTTTTTTATTTCAAAAATAAATTTGAAATATAAAGCATGGGAGTATTGTATTTACAAAAAAGTGTTAGGGCGGTATAATGTACTAGGGCGGTGATAGGTACATTTGCGTTACGCAGTGATTATAATATATATACTATAATAGTGTTAAAATTTTGTAACTATGTAATTCACTCTCCATTATTTATATTTATGTACCTATGTATTAACTAGTACACATCACAACATTAGATATTTTATAGTCTATAAATTGAAAATTAATTTAATAATTAATTTGAAAATTTTTGTAAGATTATATTAGAACTTATTAGCAATTTATTGCACTTTATAGAAAAATTTCATTTAAATATATTATAAAAATTTCAAACAAGAATAGTTCGAATAACCAATTAATTAAAAATAAAGTTTAGGAGCGCAAAATTAATCAAAATCAAAATTGTACATTTAAATTATTAGAAATTAGTTTGAAACGTCATTACTAAAATCTAGGTGATAATTAGACCATTAATTTTGAGCTTAAATAAAAATTAAATACACGGTTGGATACGAATATTATCAGATAAATAATTATTTCGAGCATAAGCATTTAACTCATTAAGAAAGATGATGGTGAGCTATCAAAATCTAAGCAAATCCATCATTTAACGACATACAACTTACATACCATTATAATAAGGACGACAAATTATAAATTTATATTTATTAATTTTATTTTTTTCTATTTCTTTATTAATCGTTCGTTTTAATTTTCAATTAATTTTATTGAATTTTTAATACAATTACTTTTAAAAGAATTACTTTGACAAAAGTGTTGTTCATTTTCGCTATTAACCCTTCAGTACTTGAGTTATATATTTTTTTCGTGAGTACTCTCGTTGAGTTATATTGACCCAAGTCTAATAATACATATATACCTACTTATGTGAGCTATTAATGTTGCCCACCAGACAGTGGGAGACTCTAAGGGAATATATTGAGGGTTTTAATTTTCACATATAAAACAATTTCTATTTAAATCTCTATTTAAATCAAACTGCATCTCATTTAGAAATAAATAAACAATTTATGAAGTTTACATCACTCTCAAAACAATGCAACAACTTTTTGTAAAACTCTATAGTTAAATTGGTGAATCTTCTCAATTGAAATAGATTTAAATTTTTTATAAATTTTATATGGAAACAAATTCAAATCATAACATACTTAAGTATACAATACTTTTTTGACCGACAGCTGTAGCAACAACAGTGTCCTACTCTGTATTTATTTCCCAGTTGGAAGCAAAATATTAGTAGTGTATTCTGCTGACATTGTAACATATATAAATTATACGTACATATACAAATTATATTGAATCAAAAAATATTACACAAAATATTAATAAAACTGAGAATTAGGCGTTACGAGTTTTGAGCCTCATTTATTAAACTTTAGACAATAATCAAATCAAATAACATGACTGTCCTGTTGTATTATGCTTTTATTTTATTTTTATTTATCCTATTTTCCTACGTTTTAACAGCCATATAAAGTATGTATATAAAAGCTACCGAAAGAGAACCAAATTAAATTAATTCAAATAATATGTTTTACTAAATATGCTGTGCTATACATTTGTTAACGAAAGAGAATAACCTGTAATTATTGTCAGTTGGGTATAATTGCTATACACTTAATAAAAAGAAACAAACTAAATTAAGTAAATTTTAAGTCCATAAATGTTAACTGATAACTTAGTTTTTTATTGATAGTGTAATAAAATGTATCACAATCAACCCGTATATAAAATTGAATTTGGGAACAAAATCACTGTTCTTCACAACCAATTATAATCTAAAAAAGCACGTAACTTTAAAGCGAAGCAAATTGTACAATTAAACTTCCACAAAATAATCTAGAGTTGGAAAAAAAACTACAAATACAATTCATAGAGCTTTAATCAAAGCAAAAATTGAATGAATAATATAAAATTAACGCAATTTGTACATCTTATGATCTATGGCAATTAAACTAGTCCGGTTAAAATTGAAAACAGATACGATATGAAAGGAAAACAAATAGCTGGACTAAAAATTTGAACTGCGATTGAAGTTAAATTAAAAAATTACCGTAAATATAATAAAGCGGCTAAAATAGCATTTGTAATTAATTTCTGGACGAGTTTTTTAGACAAGTAAGTAGTATATGTTATATATGTAAATATATGGGCCATTTTATATTAGAAAAATATTACGTCATAAATACTTAACAACGTGACAAGATTAGCTCTCAAAAACATTATGGGTAATGTTACCGAGCAACACAAATTATAAATGACAAATACAAAGAAGAACATCCCCCAGATGCACCAATCCAATTAAAACAATTACAGTTCTTAGTTCGTTTGGCATTTACCATGACAACAAATAAAGCCCAAGGACAATCTATGCAAATATGTAAATTGGATTTAGAAACTTCGTGTTTTTCTCATGGCCAATTCAATGTCAAAAAACAATCCGATTTAATTGTAATTTTTCACAAAATGAATAAACTAAAAATATTGTTCATGATGAGTTATAGCATTACAATGATATATTTTTAATTAATTAAAAATATTCGAATAAATAAACGTTATCTTTCATTTAGTTATTTTTATACATATAGTTATACATCCCTATTACATATCAATGTTTTCATCAACATTTTGTCAACATATTGGCAATACCGAAGGTCCAGAGCATACGTGTATCAACTTTTCAAGAGGGGGAGGAACCGTTATTTTAAAAAAGAAATTTTATTAACTAAATCGAGGGTACTCTATCGATTGGTGACATTTTCAACTTCCGGGAAAGGCAGTAAAAGGGTTTTTTAAGCTCAAAATTCGGATTCTTTTTTAATACAAAGTCGGATTCTAGGTCAAAAAATAAGAAATTTATGTCAAACAATTATTTTTTGTTTCCTCAATATTTTCCTTTAAATTTAATAAAAATAAAACAAAAATCCTCCATATTTACCTCTGGTAAACTAATATTATTAATAATCAATTTTATAAATAAATTTTTTAAATAATTTTTAAAAAATTTAAAATATTTTTTTATCACAGTTTTGGGTACATACAAAGCTTAAACAAAAAAAAAACAACATTAGATGTCAGCCAGCACATTTAACATAAAAAATGTTGTTGTTGTTGTTGTTGTTGTTACAAAAAGTCAGATCAATTTTCATTAACCGCGCTACATTAACCGGTCTTTTTTTTTACACTCTTGACAGTAACTTAAACTGAATCACCGTTTTCGTGCTTAATTAAGTACGGTAATGAAATTTTACATTACACTATCTAAAATATTTCAAGTATTTATTTAATAAATTACTGGTTTATCAACTAATTTAATGTGGAAAATTGCTGCTATTGTCAGGATCTAAGCCTTCTTAAATAGAATAGTTTTGATTTTATTTAATTTGTTACCAGATTATATTCTCAATTACTTTTTGTCATTTATTATATCCCAATGACAAAGGGTACTAGACTAGGTCGAAAAATCAATAAACATTTTTTTTACTTCATTGGGAATAAACCTTTCGGTTGAAAGGCAGGCGCTATGCCTACTGCGCCACACAGTGGACGGTCTATTTATCGCACCGTTCAGTGAACAGATCCATGGATTCAGTTTATGTATACAGGAATACAGTTTTGTATTTTCAAACAAATAAAAATAACATTATTTTTCATTTCAATATAGATTTAAGATTTAATTTATCTATTCAAACTGCAATAATAAGTTTAAAAATTTCATTTCCACTATAGGACGAAACAACATTCGCCGGGATCCGCTAGTATTAAATATTTTTTACTTATTACTCAGTATAAACTTTAATTCTGAAGAATATTCTATTTTTCATCCTTAGAGAATTGCAATACCTTAGTTCAATATTTCATAATACGATTTTACAATCTTTTAGTACTTAACTTGATAATTTTATTAAATTTATAATTTTTTTTTTTAATATAATACTTAGTTATTATACTTATTAGAAGTTTCTGAATATTCTTAACTGAAATAAAATCCATATTCTTAGTTTTATTTTTAAAGTACAAGAATAAGAAAATTTGCATTGCAAAAGAAAATATTTTTTTTTTAATATATTGTGGCACTACATTTTACTAACACCTCCACCTACATTCATTTATAAAAAACAAAATAAAAGTTCAATACAAATGTACGTAAAAATAATACGGGTCAATAAGAATGATTTAACTTTTTACCTTCAAATTGTTTTTCTATAATTCTTTAGAGCTAATATATTTTAATTTTGAATAAAATCATTGAATTGTAGAATATTGATTTGAAAAATAAACTTTAAGTTCATACTTAAAAAATTGCAATCAAAAATGCATTGGAATTTTCTTTCAATAAGATTTACTTTCGTAGTTGAATAAAGAGTTTTAAGGATATTTGCGCAAGGGAATTTGTAAAATATAATTGAATTTTTTATTTGTTATATTGAAAAATTTATGAAATAAAAGTTGTAGAATAGAAAAATCTACAGATAAAATACTAAAATTTATATAATATTCGTAAAACACTAGTATTGTAGAAGTAGCAGAATACTTAAGAAATTTCTGAATAGTTATTAAGAGCTTTTTATTGTAAAAATTATTAACTTCCTAATGTATTAATATTTTTAAAAATAGGATTTATTTTTTGTTTTATTTTTTAGTAGAATATTAAAATAAAAAATAATTGTATTAAAAGGTTAAAGTAATATGAATCTTCCATCAATCAGGTATATATAAGATAGAAAGAAAATTGAAGAACAACTCAATATGAATATCAATTCAATTGATTTATTTTGATCAACATACTTATTTTTTTGCAGATTTTGAGATATTGTCTTTGCAGCTGAAACAATTCAAATTTTAAATAAATGGTACATTTCTAATATTAATATTTTAATTTTAAAGGAAAAAAAGGATAGTAAACACCTTATGTGGGAAAAACATGTGCATAATTCTCATGTATTGCTGATATGATATCCAGTTATACATGCATAATTGCGTACCAGACACATGTGCATATTTTATCTGTCAAAAATTGTTTTATTTTGAAATAATGTAGATAATTGCCGCGAATTAGATACAATTTGTTTGTTAATCATTTTGTTTATTTGATGATATTGTCATTATCATGATTGTGACAAAATTTGATCAAATGAATAAATTATTGCTGGGTTGTTGTGCATATTTGTCATATTTAAATTGATGTTTTAAAAATTTATGACGATTGCAACATAAAAGTAAGAAATTTAGAGTATAGACTAGAGAAATTGTCACAGAAAATGAAAGAGAAATACATGGACTTTTCTCGCACCAATAATAAAAATAAACAAGTTATTTTTAAACATTTACATATAAAAGTTAGTTTTATTCCAAAATGTAAGAATTATTATTTCAAAATGTAAAGAAAGACTTTAAAGGATAAATTCGTATAAGAAATCAAATGTAGGAAATCAGTGTCTGGAATAAAAATTCAATTTCTATTTTCTAGTTATTAATGAAGTAAGTTACTGAAATTACAGAAAATTATCTTATTTAAATAAAAAATCTAAACATCACAGATTATACAAAATAAAATATACACACATTTAATTAATATACTACAATAACAAGTATATTATATCTACAATAATAAAGAAATAACTTTTATGACATTTGTCAATCAATATTTCTTGATTAAGATGTAAAATGACAATTTTGGCAATCTTTTGTGTTGGTAGCACTGCCGCTACGCAGCAAAAATTAGAAATAAAGATATCTTGCAGAATTATATCTGATTGGCTCCATTTAAAACCATACATTCTAATTTATTTTTGATGCGATGAATGCATAATTCTGCACATGTATTTCAGCCTTTATTTACTTAATTTTACATTATGTTGATAGCAGGAGGCATTAGGTTAAACAGTTAATCGAAATTTATCACAACCCAAAATATGGAAATTTAGATTTTTTATTATCTGTGGAACACGCTATGTAGTCGATACCTTTTCAAATCTATTGTACTTCCATGTTTAGTTGTTTAAAATGGCATGTCCAAGATCCTGGGAAAGTTGATTTCTTAGATTAAAAATTTTTTATTCAATATTTATAAAAATTATTACTAACTTAAATTATTTAAAAACTCAGGTTTCTTAAAAATATTTTTAATATTAAAAAATATATATATTTGTTTTTTGTACAGTCTTGACAGTGACTTAGGCAGAATCACCTAGCCATAGTTCAAATATGACTTATTATGACTTAAAAATTGTTTTTAACCCATCATAAGTTAAGCTCATATGTATATAAACTATTAGTGCACACTATAAAAACAAGTTTTAATAAGCACAAAATTATATTTTCCGGGGCATCTCATCATCTTATTATTTATTTTTTTAATCCTTCTGGAAATATAGGCCGTGTACATAGTTCATATATTTCTGTTTCAGTAATATACATTTTCACAAAGTAATTGATTAATCTATAATCTATTATTCTATCTATTCCCCACTTATCATCTACAAGAAGATAGGGATTTATCTCTCAGGGGATTAGAAGCTGTGCTCGCCACATCATTAGATTGCATTTTTCGGCAACTGAACTGATTGGGCCATATAAATAAACCACGGGATTCCACTAAGATTATAACTTATCAAATATATGTATAGTTTTAATAATTTGTATGTTTAAAATGAAGACTATTTGATTCCAGTTAAAATAAAATTTTAATAATTTCTAAAGAAGTTTTTAGCATTCTAATTTTAATGCCAAAATTTCAAATATAATATCACAAATTCACTTTTTTTATACATAGTGTCTCCAACTCAACGATCAACCTGCACTATTAGCTGGAATTAAAATTAACATAGTAACCTCACATTATTTTTAAAGTGGTGAAAATATATTCCCTCTCCCACACCAAAATTATTTGATAAAACCACTGCCTTCTGAATATACAGTACATATTATAAACATTTATTACATACAGTACATTTTTTGTTGTTACAGAATTTTAAAATTAGATACCTTAAATAAATTAGGTTTGCAACTGAATCATGATAATTCTGTCCACAAAATTTTTTTTTAATGATAATGTGACCCTATAGCTATGACCGTTTTAGACTAGGAAGTCGCATTATACAAACAACACACCTACATTATTTTGTTATCCCAGAATATACCCGTAACAAATTATCAACATACATTGGACATTTTTATAGTAAATTCAAAATTTTTAATTTAAAATTGACACCATCTTTCTTAACATAAGTAAGGCGTTCAACAGAATTCCTCATAGTATCATATTACTGAATATTATACAAAATTATAGGTTTTTAATCACATAGCCTTAATTGGCTTGAGTCTTTCCTCTCTTCTCAAGAATACTCAGTTTTATTTAAAACGGCAATTTCTGACCAATATTCAGCGTCTTCTGGTGTTCCTCAAGGTAGTCATATAGGACCTCTTAGTTTTATAGTTTCAACAATTGATGCTCCTAAAGTGATAATTATTTCTAAGCTTCTTAGTTTTGCTGATGACTCAAAGCTTTTTACTCCTATTTCTTCCTCATCGGCTTAAACATACAAAACGATAATAACAATTTCGCTTCTTGGTGTTCAAAAATGGACTTGAATGAACACTTCTAAATGCCAAGTCATTACCTTTTCTAGGAGAAATTTCGCTCGGACAGTTTGGTTCAATTACCAACTAAATGGCAGTTTGGTTTCAAGAGCAAATTCTATTATAGACCTCGGGTTAACACTTGACCCTAAACTGAACTTTAAGCTACATTATCATAAAATAGTGAGCAAAGCAAATTCTTCTTTAGGTTTCATTAAACGATGGTTTAAATAATTTTGTGATCCCTACCTCACGAAACATATTTATGTTACATATGTAAGGACTACCCTTGAATATGCCAGTCAAGTGTGGTCTCCACTTTACTTGACTGACATTAATCGAATTGAATCGGTTCAACGAAAATTTTTACGTTTGGCTTTGAATAACTTTTCGTGGAATGATCCATTGCCACTTCCACCTTATTCCCACAGTCTTAAATTCATTGAGTTACAGTCGTTGTTTGATCGTCGGGTTATTGCAGATATCTCTTTTATTTACCAGATCCTTTCGGGTAACACGGTACTCTTTGAAATTTCAAATTTTTTCGTTGTAAGATCCAATCGGAATAACCTCAGAACCGTTGAGTTGTTCCACATTCCCTTCCACACTACTGAATATGGTAGATTGGAGCCAATCACTAGAATACTCCGTGAAGTAAATTCTAACTATAGTTCTTTTGATCGACAACTAAGTGTTTTAACTGTTAAAAAACGATAACGTTTTAATGTACGTACAACTGAGAATTAATAACAACTGTTGTTCTTTTTAGCTTTGATACTTTCGGCCTAACTTTTGGAAGTATTTTTAATAAATGTATAGCTATTAACATAGGTATTAACTTATGACTTTTACCCTTCTACTAACAGCATGTATCTGGTTTAGTTTATTTTCAGATTTTTCTAATAAATGGTGGCGGAGTTTTACTAACCCCACTGGATGATGACTTTTTTTTAGTAGAATTTAGTAAACTTTCGCCTAGTAATAGACGTCTGATGTGCTTGCTCTAAACATAAATCTGACAGTATATAAAAAAAAAAAATTCGACAACATTTCATACTCTCAGAATGAAAAACGTTTCAAACATCTTGAAGTCTTATGATCTTATGATCACTCAAAAGTTATGGCATTTCTACACTACAAAATGTCGTCATCTAAAAATGTTCATGCACCTTGAGATTTATTCGGACCCTAAATTATTGTCATCATCAGTGAAAAAATTTAACTATCTATACAAATCACCTCAAAATGTCAGGGTATTACATAGTTCATAGGGTTCAATCGCCACTTATCGTTTGGACAAAAGATTGAAGCTAGCTATTTCATTAAAATACTAGGCTAAGAAATGTTAATTAATTTGTTATAATATAATTTTGTAAATTTAGTATGCAAGCTAGCTTGAGTTGTTAATGAAATAAAGAATTATTATTATTATTATTAATTCAAAAATGCTTTGTCTACCTTGAAGTTATTCTAAAGTCATCCTTTAAATTTTTAACTGTACATTTATTGTGTCCGGAACTCTCATCATATTTATACGGTTAGACTACTAAGTATTACATTACATCTGAATATTATACGATTATAACTTGTAATCCTTCTGATAAATTTTTTTTTTCAAATAAATTTCCCAATTAACCGTTATCCTTCTAGAATTATTATATTTACTTATTTATGTATTTTTGTTTTACAAGACTATATATGTGTGTGTGTGTGCACTAGAATTATGCGAACACAGTGTCGTTGTTTAATTAGGATTTTTAAAGGGTAAAGTTTATCTTAAGTTTAATATAAACAAATGCATAGTGGTTTAATATTTTTTTTTATTATTATTATTTATTTGTTAATCTCTTATCATTGTCACCATTTTTTATATGGTAATTTAATTTTTTATTTTTTTTTGTTGCGGTATTTTAATTTTTTTTCTTTTTTTTGGTTTAAAAACTAGAAAATGTATTTCAATTTTTATTTAATATTGTAATAATACCTCAAACAACAACAACAACAACAAAAAAGGATATAAACAAGACAATTAATATAGCCCAAGATTAAATCCAGACATATCTATATTTTGTTAGAACATTTGAAAAGGATTCAAAATATTACAAAAACTCAAGAGACAGAAATTTTAATTCATGAAAAGGATTAATTATTAGATATTATAAATTAAAAGAACAAAAAAAACAATTAATAAAATTGCAAAATTAGATATAGAATAGAAAGTGTTTAAAGGTTCTTAAAATTGATTGAAGGATACTAGACAAAAAAAGTGATTAAAAAAATAGAAAAACAAATCCTTTCAAATGTTAAAATCTAAATTTTAAAAAAATTTAATTTAAAAGTTAATTATATATATAAAAATGATAAGATTATTATCTGATAGAAACGACCATCTATCAGATAAAAAAAAATTATTTTTAGTTCTTATCTATCAGACAAAAACTTTTTTATTTTTACAACATAGTTACAATAACATAACCGAAGATATTTAAATATATAAATTTAATAACTTTATTATTTATTTCGATTTATTAAATTAAATTTAACAACATATATATGATTAACTGAACTAGATTTAGTGGTCAATTTCGAATACAACAAACAAAATTGAATGACATATGTATTCTTCAATCTGAGAATCCTGATAATCCAAAAATCTAAATAAAAGAATGTCATCACGTTCTGGAAAAGAATATAACAATAAAATTATCAAATTTATTATGCAAGATATTACACAACACTACTGAAAAAAAATAACAATTTTCCCCCCATTCAAATTCCAATCACTAAACCAAAATGGTTACATCGAATTTGGATTTGACCCATGTCAAAATTACAATCTTAATTTTCTTCTTTTTTTCCCAAACGAAACTAGATTGAAATAAAAAATAAAAACTCTTTCGTTCTGAAAACTTTTCAATACAATATATTGCTATCTCTTTTCTTCTTATTAAATTATCTTTTCTTATGTTCATTTCTTTAAGATAAAAAAATTTAAAAAGAAAATGAAAACTTACTTAACGATTGTTGAGCATAAAATTGTAATTTTTTTTTTTTTGCATATTTTTTGTGGTTTTTTTTTTCAAATCTCAGGTAACATGAACAAGTTGTAAACATGCGAATGGTCCTTTCAAAGTATGTAGATATATGTATATATAAGTGAGAAAAATTATCTAAAATATATTTTTATAAGATAAAAAAAAGAAAAGGGGTAATCATATTTTATTGAATTTATCAGTATTGGGATCGGATTAGTTTTTATATACTACATTAGATACAGACATCTTTTGTTGAACAAATGCATGACCTGAAGTTCAGATAATTTATTTTAAGACGATGGCTGATTGAAATGGAATTTATTTTATATATGGTTGGTAGGCAGGTAGTAGTAGCTGTCGACATGTTTACCAATAATACAAATGACCCGTAATGTCCCCTATCATAGTGTTGATATCACGCTTTTCAAAATTAGTAGGTTAAGGGAGCACTTCAAGTTCAGCATAAGCCAGGTTGCTTTGTGATATTGCTTTGTGATATCTACCTAACCATTTGAAATTTGAAGCGTTTAATGCCATTTTGCAAAGCAATAGATTACTAGATTAATATTTTTTATGTATATATGATCATGATTTTATATATATATATATATGAATTATGTATCAAAACCGGTTGGTTTTTCTACCCTTTATCATTGGGATATAATAAATAAATTACTATTGTGTATAATTTAAATTATATTCAATAAAAAATAATAATAATATTCAACTTTTCATAAGTAAGTGCCCAATGGTAGAATACTTTGGCCCAAAATAACTACAAACGCAAAATTATAGTCCGTTATATGAAGTAGCAAATAATAAAAGTCTAAGTTCTAATGAAAATCGACAAACAGAAGTAGATTGAGTATACACTCAAATAACCAGCAGGAACAATCATCCAACAATTTCAAGAATTGAATCCACAGGAGAAAAGAAGTATACTTAAATTTCGACTAACTTGAAAAATAACACTGCGACAGTGAAATTAGAGACAGTAGAAAAACATCGACATAAATAAACCAATTTAACCAAAGTCGAGTACGATGTAACTTATAGAAGCAAATATTCTTGCAAAAATAGTAGCGATAAATCAATTCTTAGGACAACAGTCTAGCATTACACATTCGAATGTCTACATACAAAGAATATTATTTACAATTGGGAAATTAACGAATCTAATATCGTATATGGGGATAATAACCAGGAACTTTGGCTAATATCAAATAAGTTAAATCAAATACTCAACGAGAGTAGAACCAATGTAGAAGATTTAAAGTGTTACCAATACTGGATATGATTTATCACAGGACACCGCTTCATTCAATAAAAATCTGTTCAAGATTGGTGTGTTTAACATAGCTTACAGGAAGCGAAATCCTCTCAACTTCTTCATCTTCTAACCATTCCAAACAATCAATTTTTGTTCATAAACCACTCAGTGTATACACTCGTGTTTCTATTCGAAATGATCTTGTTAAAGCATTACTACGACCGTTCTACAACGGACCCTTTGAGGTTTATAGTAAAAAAAATGCAAAAGTGTTTCACAGTAGACAAACGTCAAGGGAAAAAGGGGCAAGATAACATTTCCATCGATAGATTGCAACCAACATTTTTAACGGCATTTATATATTCACATTCAAGTTCTCAATAAGCAATGAACCATTAGTAATTAATAGTATTAGTATGTATAAGTAAGTTTTAGTTTAGCAAATAGTCAATAGCAAACTAACTCTTTAAGCAACCTTGAAATAAATGTCCTATAATGATGTTAGTGCTAACTCTCCGAAATCTATTGCACATCTTCAAGCTATTTTTCTGTAGTTCTTATTCAGAAAATCTCTTTGAAGTTGATGAAAATAATTTTAATCACATGATAAACCAACCTGAAAACTAAGTTATCTCAATAGATTTCTCTACTCAGAAAATAAAGAGTTATTTGAATAATCTCAACAGTGATGTATTTCCTGGACCTGACAAAGTACCATCTTTAATCTTAAAAAACTGTTCTGAATCTTTTGCGTTACCATTATCCCTTTTATTCAATCGATCGTTTACTTCTGGAATATTTCCACAATATTGGAAAAATTCATTTATTCGCCCTGTTTATAAAAAAGGTGCTAAAAATATGGTCACAAATTACCGTCCAATAGCAAAACTTTCATGCATACCTAAACTTTTAACCTAAACTTTTCGAATTAATAGTTTTTGATTCAATTTATGATATTTGTTCTAAACATTTATCAATTAATCACCATGGTTTTGTACAGAAAAAATCTACGGTTACAAATTTAGTTGAGTCTTGCTCACACTTCCTGAACACTATGGAGGCTGGCTTTCAGACTGATGTCATTTACACAGATTTGAGCAAGGCATTCGATTTACTGCCTCATAGTGTTATTTTATTAAAACTTAAAAAATTGGGATTTCCTAAATTTTTTATAATGTGGATTAAATCATTTTTATCCAATAGATCTTATAGTGTAATGTTTAGATCAGCTTTTTCTGAATCATTTTCCGCCACCTCTGGTGTACCACAAGGCAGCCATCTAGGTCCCTTACTATTCATTATCTCAATTAATGATGTCAACAATCTCATTAACAATAGTAACGTGATCATATATGCTGATGATATGAAAATTTATAAAAAAATATCTTCATATAATGATTGTACAGTACTACAGAACGATCTTGATTCGTTTTTTAAGTGGTGCGGCTATAATAATCTTCTCCTTAATATTGATAAATGCGCTGTTATTTCCTTTACTCGTAGATTGATTCCAATAATAACTGATTATACTTTTAATTCTAAACTAATCAACCGAGTTTCTCATTTTAAAGACCTTGGCGTACTTTTTGACGATAAACTCACATTTAAACTTCACTTTAATAGCATAATTAACAAGGCAAATTCTATGTTAGGTTTTATTAAAAGATGGTCTAAGGAATTTGATGATCCATACATTACTAAATCTTTATTCACTACTCTTATTCGCCCCCACCTTGCCCTGTCTGGTCACCTCACTATTCCACTCATATTAATAGAATTGAATCTATTCAAAAAAATTTTTTGCGTTATGCTCTACGTAATCTTCCCTGGTCTAACCCAATAATCCTACCTCCATACATAAATCGTCTGAAGCTTCTTCAGATGAACACATTGCAATCAAGAAGGGTTGTTGCAGATATCTTATTCATATCCCAAGTATACAATGGTGAAATTGATTCCAAAATTATAAAAGATCAGATTAACTCATACATTAACACCAGTACGCGTTTTCGTATAGAACATCTTTTTAATCTTCCTTTCCATAGAACTAATTATGGTAAATTTGAGCCAATTAATAGAATGTTAATGGCAGTTAATCAATACAAAAACAGTGTTGACTTTTCTTTGAACAAAACCAGTTTAAAGAAAACCTTGTTTCACTTGCTTCCTTAGTCCTCCTAATTAATCTTGTTTTTCCGCTACTAATATTAACTAATTTGTAGTTTTATAATTAACTTTTAATACTTTTAATAACTTTTCATCTTCTCTTTTTTTTTCTGATGAAATTTATTTTATCTAATTTTGTTTTTTGTTTTTTATAAAAACTATGTTGTATTAAATTTCAAAGTAATTTAAACTTTAAATCATAGATCTTATTTGATACATTGTGTTAATTCAAAATTTTAATAATTAAATTGTATTATATTTTGTAAACTGTTTGAACTAAATAGTAAATAAATAAATAAATAAAGTAGTAAATATTTGGTGTATTATTAATTAATACCCCAAAAATGCAATTTTATTGTTCGCAAGAGTTACAAATATCAACAGATATAAATAAAAATATTTCCAGCTACACATATTCCGATCTCCTGATTTGGAAATCGATGTAACTGCAATAATAAAGTTCGTCAAGAATGTTTACAATATTAAAAATTCAAATGAGCCGTACAGTAGATTTGAAAAGGTCTACAAAAAATACCACTCCAAACTTTCTAAAAGAAAAATTACGGAAACAAATATTGTGCGTTCTGCGTCTGCGTTCCTTTTTAACAAAAAGTAAAGTCATTCAAAGTTATTTGTATTTAGACATTTACTTTAAAAAAAAGTGCATGGATTTTATTTTACATGTAAACGATTATCGTGAATTATCGTGATCGTGAATCATCGGATCTCATCGTGAATTTAATTGTCAATTGACTTATATACTAAATTCTACGTGTTTGTACAACTTAAGCAGGATTTTTGCTAGCCCAATTTATTTTTTAATCAGCATTTTAGAAAGTGATAGTATATTATTGAGTTTTTACTTAAAGATAAAAGAACGAAGCATGATAAAATAAAATTTCCACGATTATTTTAAAAATATCCCAGTTTTTTTTTTTTAAATATTCCCATTTTTTTTTTGCCAGCAATGATTATCCCTGATTTATTACGTTTACTGTTCTTGTCAATTCTCATATAAAATAATGTTATTTCATGGAATCTCTTTCTAAAAATAAATCGGGCTAGCTAAAATCCACCTTTAACTACAATTTAAAATATTAAAAAATTAAACAATTTCAAATATTTCAATTGAAAATCGAAATGTGAAGTGATTCGAGTCAAATTCTAGTCTCCAAAATTTATGGATAGTCCGAAAAATTTCACAAAAAATTACTTATGTTTTTTTAATGGACCTCAAGAGATTATCAATACAAAAAAAAAAGGAAAAAATAGAAAAAAATAAAAATGCAGAGCTATGCAATAAAATAGAAAACATTGTTATGGGAAAAGAAATTTCCACAGCACAGCATGCAAAATAAACTAGAAAAATTTTAGTGTAACAAAAAAAATGTAGTTTAATGTAAAAAATGTGATTTCTTCTAATCGAATTTGAAAATCAAAAATGAAAAAATAAAACAAGATTTTCTTAGTTTTAAAAACTTTTCAAAGTTTACTTATTATAATGATGATGACGATGATGACGATGACGATGATGATGATGGTGAATGATAATGATGATGACGGTCTTCATCTAGTTCAGAAAATTAGTTTTATGTCGATTGAATTAAATTTTGTAAAAAGTACATAAATACTCGATTTTGTTTGATCTACACAAATAATTTGCAATATTTTTAAAGAAAATTTTATTCATCCTCTTTTTATACTTTTACTTTCTACGTAAACAAAAAAAAATAAAATGAAAACGAAAACAAAAATCTTAAGATTTTTTCAATAAACAACAACAAAATTCCACAACTTCAAGTTGATTTTCAATTGAATGAAAAATAAAATAGAGTGAATAGAGTTTTTATGAAATTTGAAGTATTTGATATCAAAAAAAGGTTTACCTACATCTTAAATCTTGAATATTCAATATGTTATTTTTTTTAGTTTTTCTTGTATTTTTTTTCTTTTTTTTTGTGAATTATAATGAAAAAAGGATTGAATGAAATGTATTCAATTTATATGTTTTTCTTTATTGATTTATTTAATCAAAGATGTTCAAATTACCTACATAAAATATGCATTATTCTTTTTGATCAATTTGTTTATATATAATGAAATTTTTGGTGGTGTTTCAATTCAAATAACTTGAGAAAATAAAATTAAAAAAATCCAATTTTTTTTCATTTTTGTATTTATTTTCATATTAAATTATTTAAATTGAAAATTAGATATTAACATTAAATTTATGTACATATTTATTGATTAGTTTTTGCAAATTACAAAATAAATAAAAAATACATTAATTAATTTTTGGGTCTTGAGTCGTCTAATTAAAAAACAATAATAAATTATAATTTTTTTGTTTAAAAATACATTATAAAATTTTTAATTTTATTTTAAGCTTTAAACTTTAAAATATTGTGAAACGTACTAAAAATTTTGTTGCAAAATCATTGTATTTCATCTGTAAATTGAAAAAAGTACAAATATCTGAACTATTTTACACCCGTTCGTCATTATTTTAATTTAAATGATAGATATTTAAAAGGTGACGTAGGTAGGTAGGTAGAAGTGACCATTCCAGAAAAAGTTCTGTAAAACCAATTAGCACTTCTTGTGCCTTTTTGATACCACGACTCGAGTGACCTATTTCGTGTTGTCAGTTGTTATAGGTGGTCGTTCTCTTATCTTCACTCTGCCCAGGGACTCAGTACTAGAGCCACCTTGTGAGATTAAGAAAGTTGGTCAGATCTCCAATTTTGCTTTCCGCGATAAAACTTATATTGCTGGGGAAAGCTTCACCTAAAGTCTGGCGTCTGACTCTAGCTAATGCTGGACAGCTGCAAAGGAAGTATTGAAGAGTTTCTGCCTCATTCTGATCCTTACAACTGCGACAGTGGGGGATTGAAAGGAATACCTAGCTTGGCAGCGTGGCTTCCTATTGGCCAATGACCCGTACTGATGGCTACTACTCTTGCTATATCAGTACGGGACCTATTTAAGAGTTGTTTGGTTTTATTAATATTATACGCGGGTCATGTTTTCTTCGAGGTCGCACAGGTATTTAATCTACGCCACCTTTCATTCGCTCTGGCCCGAAATTGGACAGTGAATGTCTTCCTCAAGGGGCCTGTCGAGATTGGAACCTTGCCTTGCCAGTTCATCGGCTCTCTCATTTCCATCTATGTTACTGTGACCAGGAACCCATAGTGGAGAGAACGGTTATCTAAGTTTCCAATTTCATTTCGGCATTGTTCCACCAGCTTAGAACAGATAGTGTCCGCCACCAAAGCTTTGATAGCGGCTTGACTATCCGTGTAAATGGTGACTTTTGTTTTGGTCGTATGAATGTGATTAAGGGTTTTAAGCGCTTCCCTAATTGCAAGCAGCTCTGATTGAAAGACACTAGCGTATTTAGGGAGACCATAAAATTTTGATATTTCTAGATCTTCTGAGAAAATTCCTGCACCTACTCCGCAGTTCATTTTAGACCCATCAGTGAAAATTCCTATATCATTTTCCCTTTTCTTTAAATCACGCTTCCAATCGGCCCTGGCAGGAAAACCGTAAAGGTGACGTAGCGAAATTATTAAATATATAATATATCCAGCGGTGTGCTGGAGCCGGTTTAGTCCGGCTCGCGCGGGCCGCGTAAGTCGGTAATAAAAAAAAATTGGAAAAATTTCTATACTTTTAAATGCATTGCAATCAAGAACAATACAAACACAAAAATCAGATAAATTAATGAAACGATCAATAGGAGCAATAGAAATGTTCAAAAATAATCCCGGTAACTATGAATAGAAAGTTGCGAATTTTTTTTTTTTTAAATGAGTTTAAATATACATATACTGTTTGAAGATAATAATAAATTTAATGTTCTTCCCAGGGATAAATTATTGGACACAGTTGCAAAGAATATGACATTACGGCTTTTGTCTGGCAGCCATGTAAATTTGGATAACAATGTGACCAATGATAATTATCACGATTTTCTAAAACGTTTTGATATATTAGATCCGTCTATTTGATCGTTTGATGATATTCTATCTCCGTGGCTATAGAAGGTGAAAGAAAACTCATAAAATTGAATTAAATTTTAAAATACAACATTAATATTAATGATTTTCGAGATTTTTTTGATGCAAATATCAAATCACAAAATATTCAATTACCTGATTCAATTTTAAAAGCTAAAAAAATATTAAGTACTACTACAATTAGTATAGTTCAGAAGCTGAAAGAGGTTTAAGCTTAATGAATTTGATAGTCACAAAAATGAGAACGAGTCTTACTGTGGAACAAATGTCAAATTTAATAACAATAAATTTATTGGGGAAGCAGATAATAAACTAGGATGCGGTTCCCTTTGTTATTTCAGGTATAAATGAGAGCCATAGATTGGCAACAAGAGCTCGTCAAAGAAGTGTATCTGCAAATGAACAGGTGAACTTTACATTAATAAATTTATTTAACTTTATTCTTGCTAACTTTGTAATATTTTATGCTCAATAAATTTCTTTATTGTTAATATTGTTCTTGTTTCGATATTTATTCATATGAATTATGTTTTTACCTAATTATTATTATATACGAGACGGTTGTTACCAGCACAACCCTGAATATATCATCATCATCATTTAATCTGTTAATTAAAAAAAAAAGTACGAAATAAATATCTGAACCATTTCCCAATCGATTTTCGTTATTAGTCTTTCAAATGATGAAAATTTAAAAAGAGACATAGCGAAACTAAAGGTTTTTAAAAATTTTTGTAATTTTCAATTAGAATTTTCAATATAAAATTTCACCCCATGGTATTAATCATAAAAATATTTTATTTATCAAATTACCGCAATTCCCCAAACTATAAAGTTACTTCTTTTCCCTGCGAGATGCCGTGACATTGTAAATGTGTCGACAACATCGCCAACATATTGACGTATGATCTTAAATGTAAAAAAAAAAAAACTGTTTACATTGTCTCATGATCGGTAATTAATTTTACAGTGTGTCCACGACTTATTTTCACGACACGGGTTGTTAAGATTATGTATCCGAAAATTTGTTGATACACAGTATAGTTTGTTGAGTTTTTTTTTATTAATCAAGCAATAAGTTTAAAAATACAAGAAAAATAAGTATAAATTTTACTTCGTGTTTCAAAAATAAATTTAAAAATATTTTATTTTATTTTAATTTACTTTAATTTTAATAGGAAATGGACTCACGAAAGAAAGATGCATTTATTAACTAAGGCTAAATCACAAAGAAAATTTTTCTTCAAAAAAACAAAAAAAAAATTTTTTTACCAAATTGTCCATATTAAATCTCCATATACATATATTCTTTCACAAATATATTCAATTCAAATATTTAAAAATTTATCCACAAAATAGGTATTTACAAGAGTATAATATTTTGACATTTGATTTGATTTAAGAGACAATGTGTTTAGAGTGATCGGAATTATAAGCAAAGTACATTGTGTCGCCAACACAATATTGTCAGTTCAGAAAATTTGACATATTGTATTTGTATGTGCATGGTATCGGTTGAAATGTTTTGGATACATTTCCGATGTCATCGAAGTCTTTAAGAACCCATAACTCATAAATGGGTACAGAATAGATCCAAATTTTCTTTCAAATTTTTTTGGTTTATTACAACCTGCCCAACCACTTCTGCAGGTATGGTAGACTATACAAAAAATGCACTGTATATAACTCATATTAATATAATATGACTATTCAAACTACAAGAATGGAGTCAAAAACAATTTAAATAATTCTTATTTAAAAAAAAACATTTTTGAACTGTTCACCCAGCCTTGTACCTACAATTGAATATATATAGAATGTCTTCTTAATTGAATACTTATACATATATATTTTTTAAGCATAGAATGCTCAATTCATTCAAAAAGAAAATTGCAATTTACAAAATTAAATCATTTTGGAATTTTTCCTTTTTTCATATACAATTAAGTAAAAATATTTTCTTTGTTGAATTTCATTTTCAGTAAATTAATGCATAACTTTAAATAATTTAATATTTTTATTTTATTTAAAAAAATTCACAATATATATTTTTTTTTATTTTTAAATTGTTATTTAAACTACTTTCATAATTTTATCATCATTATTATGATAATAAAGTAGTGTACAGTAAATGAAATTTTCAAAAAAGAAATAAATAACAAAAAAAAATAAGAAATATTTAACCAAAAATAACTCATACCAAACCAATCGAATAAAGGGTAATTCATTTTTTTTTTTTTATTTTCTTTCCAATATGAAATACTTGTTCAACTTGCAAACATATTTAAAAATTTTATTATAATTTTTTTAATCGGGATTACAAAAAAATTATTTAAAAATAGAATGTGTAAAAATTAATTGGAGTTGTTTATGTGAATTACGACCCTAACCATTATTAATTCGGACACTGCAAATTTTAAAAATGTTTAATTTTGATAGAATTTAGAATAACATACTTACCGACTGTTTCAATGCATGTTATTAAAGTTATTTGAGAGCTTGTTTTAGTTGCAACATTTTATAGACTTTGAAAAATTTTATATTACAATTAAAAACAAGATTTTATTATTATCGATTAGTCACAAGTACTAATGAAGGAAGTAAGTTGCTTATGAAATATCGATATTTGCAAAAAAAAAATATAAATGATTAGTGAATAAATCACTAAAAAAAAATCTGATTATCAAAAACAATTCATATAACATAATAAAACCCATATTTCAGTTCAAAATAATTACGACCATTTTAAATTCGTACGAAGTATTTAATATTATGTTACGTCACCTTTCGGTTTAAATACGGTATATACTTGTTTTGGCATTGAGTCAATAAGTATCTGATAACCTTCAACAGTAAATAAATTCCTTAGTTTGCTAGACTGTGGACTGTGGATTATTACGCAGAGTCCTTTTCATAGATGACCCAACAAAATAAATTGGATTTAAGTCCGGTCTGCTTGATACCAAAATTTTATGTTACTTCAGCTGTATTAAATGAAGCACCACTCTGCTGAAATGTAAATTTTACCATACTTGGTAATCGATCAATGGAACGCTGTCACTCTCGATCCAAAATATCAATATATATTTCGGCATTTATACTCTTCCATCAATAAAATGGAGGTTTTCAATACATCGTCCGGATATACACCCCCAAACCATTAGACTTGCTTAAAACTACTATCTTTCAATTTTCTATAAATTTTACTAATAAACTAAGATTTCAAATAAGTGTAATAACTTGCATTGAAAAAGTCGGTAAGTATATGTTGAAAAATTGACAAACAGTGTCCGAATTAATAATAGTTTGGGCTTGTAAAAGATTTTTAAATAAGTTGATAACTTATTTATAGCTAAATAATAACTACACATCATTGTCCTGAAATATCATGAGGCATAGGGTAAAACCAGAACTCCTGGTGTATCTGTCCTATCAAACAAACTGTTTCTCTCGTCTCATATCTAACAACATTAAATTAAAAAGAAACAGTTAGGATGTCGGTCAGAACATTAGAAATGTAATCGGAAAAAATTTACGCATTTATTTTACGAATCGCTATAACTGCATTCTTAATTAAATTAATTAAATTTATTATTATTTAAATTTTAATGTTTACCCAATCGAATACAATTTACTCACGCGAATTTTGTGCTCATAAACAAAAAATTTCAATATAGCTACGAGTATATTATTATCCTTGAAAGTATTAAATTTCAAAAGAGTTAACCATTTTAACGTAAGTAAGAATAATTAATATATTTTTATTAAAACAAAAATAATAATAAAAAAAAAAAAAAAAGCATAATAAACCACAAACAAGGCATCAAAGAAAAACAAGATGGAATCACAATATGATATTCATGATCAAAAAATAAATAGTCTAGATTTTACAATTCCGTTTTTTATGTAATTCTGAAACTTATATTTATACTTCGAACTGAACTTAGAACCACGATTAGGCACCCACCCAAATTCAATTGTGGAAAAACTTTTTGAAAAGCATAATCAAAAAACAGTAAAGAAAAAAACAAACAGCAAGAACGAAGATTATCATCATCGTCCTCTACCCCATCCGTAGGTGCAATATAAAAAATTTTTTTTTAATAATTGTTTGTATTTAATTGTTCGATTTATAAACATTTTTTAAAACAATTTTTATTCTGCCAACAAAAATATCAAATGTAGATAAAAGCGCTAAAAAATTATAAATATTCGAATCGGAACTGAACAATAATTGTAATAATCTATTCAAAATGATATTTTCAATTGAATTAGATATAACTAACAAACACTTAAGGGTGTGCCTTATCAGATGACTATTTCTAATTATAACAAATCTTCATAATCATGAATTATAATTTGAATTAGACTTAACTAATTTGAAATTGGCTAGAAGTGCTCTCGAAATATTTCTAATTGATGAAAGCTCAATTCCATAATTGAAAAACATAAATCTAAAATAAAAATTGTCAAATAAATTGTCAAAGGTCCATTGTGTGGTGTCTTAGATTTCCATCTAAGTGTCATGTGGGAATTAGAATTAGAATTAATCAGCCATTTGGCCTTATTAGACGATGTCAGCAGTGATTGTCAACACAGGTCAATACTCTATTAGCTATATTACACCGTTGAATATCAACAGTTAACAATTATTTATGTATTAGAACTAATGAAGTTTAGAACTAATGAGAGTGAAAAATTAATTCTGAAGCCAACAAAAATGTTTATTGCTCTTGTCTATGTATTTTTGAAATGCATACCGTACATACAATTTTGTTTCTGTAAATGCTTTCTCGGTGTCAACAAAAATATCCCAACTACAAATTTAGTTTGTTGACAAGAAAGGTTAGAGACAAAGAAAAGAAAATATATCATTTGATATCGCCTAATTAATAAGGCCCATTAGGCAGACCCAGATACCCTAATAATTATTGTTTTTGAAAATGAAACATACTGTCACTTCTGTTGTCATTTTCCTACTCCTAGATCAATGATTATAATTAAAAATTCTACAATGGTATCTATATACAACAGCGATAGTAATTTTTTTTCAATTCATATATGACATATGTACAATTTTAAATAAATTTGTGTTTTTCTTTTTTTTATTTTTTTGTTTTTACACTTTCTGTCTTTATTTACTGTTATTATAAACAAATTCTCATTCTACAAATCTTCATTAATGTTGATTATATTATTTTTATTTAGATTATTTGAAACAAAACAAAAAAAAAGCAATGTTTATTTTAGAATAAGAATAAAAATAATAATAACAGTTTAAATTTCTATTTAATAACAATAGTATGTACAATATACATACATACATATATTTACGGTGGTATAATACATACATACATTTGTGGTGGCATAATTTTAAGGAAGAATGAATAATTAATAAAATAAAATTTAATTAAGTTAACATTTACTTTAAATAAACAATAAGAATAAAATATTGTATATATATATATATATATATATATATATATATATATTATATATGTTTATATGTATGTAAAATGTGAGAAGAGTAAGCATAGCATATAGAAAGGGATATAATATCAACCTTCCTTGTTGGTACATATTACATTTATTATAAATTTAACAATAATTTAATTTATTAGACTATTATATACATTTATTTTTTATATGTTTGTTATAATAAATATAACAGAATATAATAGGGTGATTGATAAAAACAACCTAGCTCATTGTATAGAGTTTTGCGTATGACTCATTGTACAGGGTAACTATATGTTATATATTAATAAAATAATTTTAATTGCAATAATCAAATTTTGATGAATAGCCACGAAAGCATTTTTATCATTACTAAAAGCGTCCTTCCGATAAAGACTATAAATCGGCATAAAATGCATCTATTTGTAAAATATGGAGTCATAAAAGCTTACTATTTGATTGAAATGATTAAATCCCATCCAAACATCTACTTTATAAACTAACATCAAAAATAAAATCTATACATAAAAATTGTCAATTTTGTACTCGTATGCACTCGTTGGTAAATTATGGATTATCATCCATAATGTAATTAAATAAAATAAATTACTTTTATGTTCAATCTTATAAATTTTCAGGAAACGAATATTTCGTAGAAGAATTTTTAATTCAAAAAAAAATTTATTATTTAAAAAAAACATGATCATTCATTAAAAAAAAACTTCATTACTTGTAAAATCTCATTAGTAGATAACAGAAGTGAATTATATGGATAAAAGAAGTTCAATTACAATTTCAAGGTTTATCATGAATGAAATTAATTTTAAATCAGTTTTAATGAATCTGCACGGTGATTTATGAATTTTTATCAATAAAAATATATACATGTGTTAGTTACATTTCTTACAATACTGTGCAGTTAACTTTCTCAGTTTTGAATATTTTTTTCTACAGCTTTATTTACTTACTATAATTTATTTACAATCTATACAAACTATACATATACAGGGTGGTCTGTTCAGTAACCTGAAAATTCTTTTAATAGCTACTTTTTTTAGGAAAATAACCTGTTTTTAGATTTAAGCTACAAAGAGTTGAAAAAAATTAGGATTACAAAAATAATGTCTATCCAATATCCACTGCAGCTCTGAAGATATGCGAAATGAAGCAATGTGTACTTTAGAAGTTGTTTTTAAAATGTCTATATCTAATCAACGTTACTTATTGAGTTGGTATTAGATGTACCATTTTTGAGTAATAGTTTCCAAAACTAAAAAAAATTGACATAAAAACTGATATTTTTGGGAAAAACAGTAATTAACTATCTTGAAAAATTTTATATACTTAAATTAAAAATGTTTTAATTGTTTTGGATGTACTACATCATCGTCTATAACTTTGCAATACACATAGTGTAATTACTTACATTTCAGTGCTATTTGGGTGTCTGGGTTTATGTAATAAAAATAAAAATTAAGAGTTGAATTTTGTAATAATTTTAGTTAAAGTTGCTAAATTATGGAAATATTAATCTTTCTTAAAGGACTTTTCAGGCCGGAGTGAACCACAATGTCTATTTAGCAAATATTTTTAATACGAATAATGATATCACTGACTTGCCGTATTTATTGTATATTCCATTGAAAACTTGCCCTTAGCTCTTAATTCTAGACATGTTTACTTATTTCACTAATGACCTTTCAATTACACGAAATTTCTAATTTGAGAATTATTCAGATCTTATTAGGTTGCATTAGGCCAACACTTTTAAAGCGTAAAGTTACCACTTATGTACGTACAAATGAAAATGAATATACCACCAATTGATAGAGCACCCTCGATTTCGTTAACAGACTTTTTTTTAAATTTTAAAATAACGACTCCTTCCCCTCTTAAAAACCTGAAACGCATGCTATAAAACACCCGGTATATACCCTCAATTATTTTTGTCATTTATTATATCTTAATGACATAGGGTACTAGGCCAGGTCGAAAGACCAATAAAGCACTTTTTTTTTGCTTCATCGGTTACCACAATAAGGCCCATCAGTGTCACCACTATATGTTGTCAATTTAAATTCTGATATTGTCGAAATATTACGCTAGGCTTAAAAAATAAGAAAGTACCCTAATTTCGAGTCCTCACAACATCAATGTCATCGTTTAATGTTAAAATTTAAAATTCTGATACTTTTAGAATATCATGTATGATTTACAAATTTTAGTATCCGCTCAGAAGAGTTCAGAATGCTCAAATCAGTTCATTACTGAACTATTATTCACTATTATCATCCCATATTGTTGGAATAAACCGACACCTACAGTTAATTACCCTTTTTATAATACTCCAATTTCAATACAAAACCACATAAAAACCGCTTTTCAAGTTAGACACGCGGTATTCAAATATCGTGTATTTATTTTATGAAAATTTTAATAACGGAAGGAAGTTATGCTTTTTTTTTATTATTTTAATTATTTGAGGTTAAGTTAAACGTTATTATGAGTCTTATCTCATTATGGATATTAAATTTGTTTTAATCATAATTTTCTTTTCTCTTTTTTGTTTTTAACTATGTATATATATATAATATATAATAATTTAATATTTTTCTTTATAATAATATGTACTCTTATTTTTTTTTTTATGTAATTAAATAAATCTTGAAGTATTTTTAAGTAATTATGTGCATTGCTAAAGGATATTCTGAAATTATTTTTTTTTTTGCTTTAATTGTTTTTTTTTTTAATTCTAGTGTTCTCTTGAAATTGGATTGTTATGTTATAATAGATTTGTTGTTGTTGTTTTTTTTTTAATCATAATATTTTTATTCATAAATCACAATTTTAGGTTAGGTTATGTTAGATTGAAGTAGTTGTCCGGAAAAAACATATTTGACTTAGGTTTCTAAGGTGATTGAAAATATCAGGATCAAATTTTATAATTATTATAATTCTAATTTAATTAAAAATCATAATTGATGAACTCTTTAATAAACTTTATAGTAAATCTGAAATAAGATCCTTTTGAATACATTATTAAATTATTAATTAAAATAATTTAATAAAAACAAACAATATGGAGAGCACTCACAAAGAAGGGAGTTCCAGAGAAAATCATCAACATCATCAAAGCGATGTATAAAATCTTTAAAGCTTTTTTAGGTAAAATTTATATGAGCAGATTTATTTTAATTCAGCTCTAAGAACCAATCTTTTGTCCTTTTAACAACCTTATCTCGCCTTAAAGACTGTTTGTAACTTCGTTTACATTTTTACTCACATTCGTAATAGTAAAATGTCATCGTCGAATGTAGCTATTGATGCATTCTGTAATTTGGGCAAATCATACGTAATGATTTTTTATAAATAAAAAATTTAACAATAATTAATTTTAGACCCTAATTTTATAAATTATTAAAAGGCGTTTGAAAAGGTAAAAAACATAAAAAACTTATAGAGGTATTAAATATAATTCGCAAAGATAAAAATATCATAATGTGTATATAAATAGCTTATATTGGCAACAAACAACCCGTTTAAAAATAAATAGTGTGCTGACACAAGGCATTGATATTCAAAAAGGAGTTCGGTAAAGCTGTATTCTCTCCTCTTTATGCCTCATAATAATAAAAGGGACCTACAGACCAAAGTCAACAGATTACAGGATGAAGCAAAGAAATCGGGGCTGGAATTAAACATCGAGAAAATCAAGGTAATGAGGATAGAATAAATAGAAGAATTCAACTACATGCGGAGCATCATAACATCAAGAGGAGATACAACAAAAGGTGTCAACAGTCGTATAAATAAGACAAGAAGAATATTTGGGAGTCTAATGAAGATATGGCGGAACAACCAAATATCGAGAACTATAAAGTTAACAATATTCAGAGCATTTGTAAAGTCAACATTAATATATGGCACTGAAACATGGCTCATTTCGGTCAGAATAAAACAGAAGCTACAAGTAGTATTCATCAACAAGTGCTTGAGAATCATATGCATGCAATATTCTATTCCGGCAAGAATTAGCAACGAGGATTTATGAATGATAACTGGAGAAGAACCGAACAACAGACAAATAAATAGGCAAAAATAGAAATGGATATAGGATTATACATTTCATAGGATACACTAAAGAAAACAGAAAGTGATATAGAAAGAAGAGCTCTATAGTTAAATCAACAAGGACAAAGAAGACCCGGCAGACCGTAAAGCACATGAAGATGCACAATTGATTAATTATTAACAATCAACAATTATACCTGGGACCATCATTAAGGAACCAGCATCCAACAGAGAGGAATGGAGGATCATTATCGAAGCCCTATGCTCCCACGCGGAGTAATAGCAAAAAACAAAACAAAAAAATATAATTAAAAGAAATTCTCAATTATTTAAAAAGTATTTTTTATGATTTTAATCTCAAGGTCAATAAAATACTGAGTATTATTTTAATATAAAGGTGAAATTTTATAATAATTGAACACTTTTATGATATTCTTCCATTTACAATTTACAACCTAAAACACCTTATTTGTTTTTGTTTAATTTTATGTTTTACAACTGTATTTTATTATAAGAATAACAATAACAAAATATAAAATAAAAGCATATCCTTTTGTTTTAACCTCCTATTCATAGAAAATTTTCTAAATTTTCAGACAAATTTTGGCAATGAAATCAACAATCTATATCATATAAAGATCAAAACTAAAAAAAAGAACAACAAAAACAAAAAAGAAAATTCTAAAGAAAATTTTTACAGGATCTAGCACTTTAAATTTTAAGGACTAAATAATTTAAAATTTTTGTTAACAAATTTTCTAGATACAAAAACCTTTTATTTCCTTTAGTATAAAAAAAAAAAACAAATTTACGACAAATACTATAAAAATCATTTTTAAACTAATTTCCTCAATTTCTATTTATATTATTTTGATTCCAATTTACATAAAAAGGTGGCAAAATAGGATATTTTTGTGGTATCCTTTCGTCCTGATTTTGATATTTAATATTTTGCTTCTTTTTTTTTTTTTTTTTTTAATATAATTTTAATCTAAATAATATAGAAAATAAATCCAAATAAAGGTTTTGAAGAGAAAAAAACAAAAAATAGAAATAAAAAACTCGTATACGTTATCTTTATCCTTTAAACATGTACATATGAATATATATATATATATCAATATACATTATAAATCTCAATAAAAATGTTAATAAGATGATGTGTTAGATTGAATGAATTTTATTTAGAAATAAAATACTTAAGTGTATTGTATATGATGTACCTATTACAATACCAAACTACATAAATAATTTCAAACTATAAAATTATAGTTATATTAAAGCTAATATAAAAAAATTTAACTATCTATTAAAAAATATGAGTTTTTCATTTTTATTATCAATTCAATTTAAATTTCTAAGAATGATTTCTAAATGAAAAAATAATTAAGATTAAAGAAAGAGATAGAGAATAAAAAAAAACTATTAAAAATCAGTCGGTAATAATACCGTAGTGTGTGTGTGTTAATATAATCATATACGATATAATATAACTTCCGCCCTATGCCTAAGGGATGGAATTACAGGACAATGATGATTATCATTAAAAAATGTTTGTAAGGTTTAAATTGAAAATTAAGTTATTTAAATACATATAGGTTAGGGTTAATTCGTAAATACATATAGGTTAGGTATAATTTCGAAATTTAAATTATTGCAATACTAATAATACATAACATCATTGGAAATCTCATATCTTACAACTATTTATAAAAAGGGTAATAAAACTTCTGTGGAGAACTATATCTTGGTATTATCATTCTTTCAACTATTATCAAACTATTTGAAAAAAGAGTTGGTGAGTAAATCCACAAAAAACAAAATACATAATGACTTTTGCCACAAAAAAAAAATCCACAAAGAACGATCGAAATACAAAAAAATCGCCGAAATAAGGAGAAGGTTACCAGTCTGAAACAAAATTATATTGCCCTTTTCCAGAATATTAATAAATAATAACGGAATCAAATTATTTAAATTTTTATATTTATTTCCGGAAAAAGACCCTGTCTTAGTTAAATAATATTTTTTTTGTGGATTTCAGTTTATGGATTTAGTCCCCAACCCTGAAAAAATTGTTGTAAATAAAATAACACCAATTTTGAATAAAAAAACTAAACGAACAACAACATGATTTCAGAAAAAAAAGATCTACCACATCTAACCTTACAATTCCGAAATCCTAAAATTATTAGAAAGTGGATATCAAATTGATGCGATATACACTGACTTCAGTAAAACTTTTGATCGTATAGATAGATCACGGGATCGTAATAAAGAAACTTACTGCGTTCGGTATATCAAATTCTTTCTTAGCATGGGCGTCCTCTTAGCTTACATAAAGAACTTAAAATGTAAGATTTCAAGGTCTATTATCTTAAACTATATATGCTATCACCGGGTGTACCTCAAGGTAGCCATTTCGACTTACTCCTTTCAATACATTTATTGCAGATATTTCCAGAAATTTAGATAGTGTTAAACATGTTGATTTGATCGCCAATGATCTTAAAATCTACCAAGCTTTTAAAAATAGCTCTAATGTTATGTTACTACAGACTAAATTCACTACAAAAACGGTGGCACTCAAATGTTTTTGAACTTAATATTAAAAAAAATGAAAGGTCAAAATTTTTTCCAGGAAATGGTACACTCTTCTCAACATTAACACAACTGATAATACAATGATTGAGAAGGTGCATTGTATAAAGGATTTTGGCATACTCTTAGATGAAAAACTTAACTCTCACCTACATTATGAACAAACTATCTCCAAGGCTAGTAAAATGCTAGGATTTATTAAAAGAAGATCAAAAGAATTCAGGAAGTTAGCAATGATTAGAGTCCTTTATTGTTCATTTATTCGATCTATTATAGAATATGGCTGCATTATCTGAGATCCAGCTTTTCATATACACTCCGGTAGAATTGAATCCATCCAAAAGCAATTTCTTTTATTCACCTTAAGATATCAATTTAATCCATCAACTGTTTCTAATCTTCCAAACTACTCCACAAGACTTACTTTGCTAAATATGCTCATCTTATCATCGCGCAGGAAAATAATCTCATCTTGCTTCACCTTTGACGTGCAAAGTAATCAGTCTGATGTACAATATCTAACTAATAATTTTAAAATTAATACGAAGTACCCAGGCATACACGAAACAATAAATATTTAGTAAAAAAAACATGTAAAACCTTTTACGGAAAAAACGAACCTATAAACAGATGTTGTGTCACTTTCAGTCTCACAGTGTCACTCATCTTTGTCACGTATCACTTTCAAACATAAACTGCAACAATACATTTTAATGAACACACTAATCATTCTTCATATGTGTATGAATTATACTTCCTAAATTATTATACTTCATTTCATCAAAGTATAATATCCCAAACTAGTGTGAAACATATCCCAATGTCAAGGATAAATATACCCATTAAATGATATTTACTATTTTTGTCGTACGTGTACATTGAGTTCTCATATAAAATAAAGTCATTTTATGTTATCTCTCTCTTTAGAGCCAGTTAACAAAATATGATCACACTTAAAATGGTAACCAGCTAAAACCTACCGTTACACACATGAACAAAAACTTATCTTCTACCAAAAAAGTTTTTCGCGGTCTTCCAGGCTCAGACTCAGTTCTCAAAGCAATAGCTTTATTTTTTCTTACTAAATTTGCAAAACTGATTTTGTTTTGTCTTACCATGCAATCAAATATACATGTACGTCCTGGTCCTGACTGATCAGTGTCCTTTATTTCTATCGATCACTGGGAACTTCTATCCAGTTAAAGATATGAAATTGTTTCATGTCTACTGATATTTTATTTCTCCAACGATGGTTTAGTCTGTCCCGATGTGTTTTACCTTTAAGCCGGGATTCATAAATTCTCTTAGCTAAAGTATATTTTCATTCGTCCCCTATAAATGTCCGTTCCACTGTAGTTTTTTTACTTTAATTTTTGATAAAGCATGTACCACATTAGATTTTGACATTTTCTCCTCCACATCCCACCATCGTTTCAAGTCCATTAAATGTATTGGTTAAAAGCTTTATTTTTAAAGGCTTTATTAGTTAAAGGTACTGGTAATGGCTTAATTTTTTCTTGTCAAATTTGAATTTTTTTTTTTTTTTACCTTCAATAAAATTTCATATATATATATTATACGTCCTGGTCCTGACTCATCAGCATTCTTCATTTCTGCCTGGCCATAGACATCTTTTTTCCAGTTGAAGATAAGAAATTGTTTCATGTCTACCGATATTTTATTTCTCCAGCCAAGGTTTGGTTTCGCAGAGCAATTCTTTTCAGAAAACTGTCAAATCAGAATTTATAGAGCCAAAATTTTATTAATAGTTAAGATTAACCAAGACTAGTTTTGATTTTCCGTTCTTTTCTAATAACACAGCAAATGAGGTCTCAGGTGATTTTCTTCTATGTCAAAAACTATTAAATTAGCTAAAATACATAGTTAAGCTGTCAATTTAACGAAAACACTGTTTGTATACTCTAATCCGATAGGCACGTATATATTATTAAAATTAATTTTTATTTTGTTTATTGTTTTTATGATATTTAAGATTGTTTCATTGTTTTACAAAATATGGATGGTTATTTTTAGAATTTTTCAATGTTAAAACTATTTTAAATCAAAATATATGAACCCCTCTAAAAATGTTCCAATACATCTTAAGAACCACAAAATTATACTAATTTCTGTTTTTATTTAATCCTATTTTTTTTTGTTTTTATTAAAACGTCTTAATTCATACAACGTATATATATATATATATTGTTTAGAAAATCGTTTCGGTCCTAAATAATTTTCAAAATCCCTTATTTAAATTTTCTTTTCTGCCTTTAGAACAATAGATTTGAGAAATGAAATATCAAAACTCTTTAAATTACTTAAATGAAGAAAATAAAAATATTTCAACCTAAAATAATGCCCCCATTTTCAATTGTTTTCGTTATAAAAATAAAAAAAATTATTTGCTTTAAAATGGAATTGCATAGTTATACTTAGTTGAGTTCTAGACAGAAATTACATAAAATATGATTTAGCAAACCGTGGAATATTATTATTTTTATATGAATTGAAACAAAATTAAAATTTCGTAATTCATTTCAATTTCAATGGAAGTACCTAAAAAATATGCTATTCTTCTAAAATAGGAATTTACAATGTTCTACAAAAACATACAAGGATCAATTTTAGGGTCATTATTGTTCTCTATTTTCATAAATGATCTTACCACTGTAGTTGAACTGAATAATTTGCATCCCTATAATGAACTTAGAATTTAAAATGACAAAATTTAGTATAGTGACACTGTTCTAACGAGTCGAATCAGGATTTTAAATGATAATGATGTGTAATTATACATATTCAGACCTTTAGGATTAATTGAAGATACAATTTAGCTCATCAATATATGAAACTGAAAGACATTTAAAATTGGTCAATAATCAATAAATGATGTCGTAATCCTCTTAAGTTCTCTTAAATACACATTGTATACCAGTGTACATTCCTTTATGAGCATAAGACTATAACAATTAGACATTATAATAATTAGATGTTTATCTATCGATTATACCTAATCTAAAAACTTATTAAACCAGATAGCTGAAGGCTTGGTCAACAAAAAAATAATATTTCCTCTTATTGTAATAATATAAGATATTCAATGAATTAGAATTATTTATGCAAGTATATACAACAAATTAAGATATAAGTATGAAACATAATTTTTAATATAAAATTTAATGAAATAATTTAGTTATTGAAAATTATATAGGTATACGTGTACATTAACTTCCAAAAATAAATAATTTTATGTAAAATTAACTTTTTTTGGTATGAAATTAGAGTGACAAAAACAAAGTTAATAAGGGTATTCACGATTAACTGTAGAAGTGTAGTAGGTGTAGATCTACAATGATTTGTACAACGATTTCGTGAACAAACCCTTTTATACTTTCGATGTTGTATTCTATGTAGAATTGTGACAGCGGTTTCTTTACATATGAATTTAATTTATAATTATAAGAATAAGTGAGAAACAACTTTGTTTTTTTCACTTGTAACTACTTCATTCATAAAATAATTCAATTAAAATTTTGTTTAAATTTAATTATTTTATTTAAAAAATTATTTCTGTCTTTATCTCAGCGATTTTCCAACTATATTTATTTACTTTACAAATCTTATCAAACAAATCCAACTTAAAAAGTACAATTGCAACTAAAGTACAATGCTAATAGTACAATAGGTTTGAGTCTTGTAAAAATCTACAAGTCTTGTGGAATATTTTTTCATATAAAAATTTTAAATTTTCAATACACTTCTACATTTCTACACCTAGTTCAAGACTACACCTACAATCTACACGTAATCGTGAATACCCTTAATATGTTTATTATAATAAAAAAAACCATAACCTAACTTACCCCTACTCTTATTAAAACTACTTAAATTAACCTTACAAGCTAAAGATGTCTTATTTTACGAAGGTGTTGAGTTGACCAAAATTCCATCAAAAACGTTGAAATTTACTCCAAATACATTTTATTTTTTTTATTACTACAAACTGTCAGTGCAAAAATTTACTCAAATTAAATCTAAACATATGCGCAAAATGTTGAAAACTACATACAAAAAAAATTTAAATTTACGTTCAAAAACGTTCCAAAACTGTTCTCAAAAAAATTCAGAAGAAAAAGATCAATTTAG
Source organism: Argyra leucocephala (assembly GCA_963942445.1). Lineage (NCBI taxonomy): Eukaryota > Metazoa > Arthropoda > Insecta > Diptera > Dolichopodidae > Argyra > Argyra leucocephala. The sequence goes on along the minus strand of OZ012680.1, from coordinate 105,798,368 downwards.
AACAGTTTCACACAATCTAATGAACACAGAACAGAACACTTTCCAACAAAAAAGAACAAGTAACGGAAACTAATGCACACAAGAACGTGTTCTTTTTTACTCTAGAACATCTTAGAACGTCCTAGAACAGTTTACTGAACACAACAATAATAAAGTGAAATGCGTAAAAGCACCAATAACAAGGATCATATTTTGTCGGTTTTTTTTGTGGCAAAAGTCATTATGGGTTTTGTTTTACGTGGATTTAGTCACTAACCCAAAATATATAACAAATGGTTGATCGAATTTTTCAATTGTAAGGCAAAGATCAGTTCCCTCAACTATGCTACTTCTTATATTATTTATAATTGAATTGCTCCAAACAGCTTCTCAGATGACAGCACTCCAGTGGCATCCTACGATTTTCATAAAAATCTGAAACTACATCTACACTCACTGTATCACTGTATCAACCAAAAGAAAAATCATGGCCAGTCCCCTCAGCCATGATTTGGTCGCAATTAACTAATTGGGGCTCAAAAAACAGAGTATCTTCAAAATACTTCAAAAACTTAAAGTTTTATTTCTCTAGGAGGATGCATCTCCAGAAAAATTTTCATTTTTGATTATGATCTTTCGTTTCATGAAAATAAACCTAAGCGGTTTAAAAGCTTAAGCATATTAGGAAAAAACAAAAAAAAATAAAATAAAGTTTTCATACAACTCAAATTGTTGTACAATTCTCACATATGAGTTGGAGCTTCTAGTAATGCGTTAAAACATTTAGATAAAGTTAAAAAACGGGCTACTCGTCTTATCAATGACCTAAATGTCACTGCTCATCTTGCTCCTCTTGGTCATCGTCGTATAGTTTAAGCTCTCTCGCTTTTTCATAGTGCTAAGAATATCCACTTAAGCACTTTTTAAACACCCTCGTGAAACAGATAGTGCCATTATCTATCTATTATCAATAGTAGTTCTCATTATCTATTAAGAATATTTTAGTACTGAATATAGATTAATTAATCTATGATTAAAAAAATAATTGTCTAATTAAAAATTTTATTTTTTATTTTAAGATAAAATTTGATACTGTTAAGACAATAATTGCTATTATAAATAGAAAAAGCAACTGCCTACACAACCAACCAATAATTAACAGCCAAAATAATATAAAATAAATTTATGTAATTATAAAAATTTTTTAAGTGTGAAATATTAAAATTTCCATGTCATTTTACTTTTAATAAAAAGAACAAGTTCGATTTATTAATTCATATTGATACATATAGACACTTTATGTCAACATTGTATCTATAAATATTACTATTATTTGTGACAAAATTATTTTTAGGAAATTGTTTCGTTCATCATAACACTATTAAAACTCATCAGTATAGGTATTTATAGTGTTAGACTACTTATACAACTCCTATTTTCATTTTGATTGATTTTATAACTTATTAGAAGATGTCAACAGTACATCTGTGAGTTATAAAAATCTTACAATAACATTCTGACAACTACAATTATCCCAACACCGTTTGAAATCCATAGATGGCAGAAGACAAATTATGGAAATTCATTTATAACTTCAACATCTTGAATGTGTAATCAAATCTTAACATAAATTCAAGACAAACATTATCAGTTTAGTTCTTTCCCTTTTACAGTCCCTTCCTAGCCAAACCTACCAATCGGTATATCACAACCTAATGTTTTGGCTATGTATAAACAAAAAAAATCATTTTCTACTAATATTTAATAAAATATTTTATTTTTAAAGGCTTTATAAAATTTATCATTAGGTTTAGAGAAAATTAATTTTAGGGTAATTAAAATTTTAAGTACTAATTGAAATAGTTTTTAGTAGGTACTTATTTATAGAGCCTACCAATTAAATGTAAATACATCTATCACATTATTTGGAAAATGTTATCAAATAAAATAAAAATTAAGTGCTTAAATTTCATTAACACATTTCATCAAAAATAATAGCACTTAATTATTATTGCATATTTAATAAGGAAAATAATTTACTGTTGAACGCATTGAACAACAGTAATACAATATTAGTAGGTGACATAAGTTCAATAACCCATAATAGTAAAATTTTATATTTGTTTGTAATAATTCAAAATTATATTTATATTTGACAAAATATCAAAATCTAATTAAAGATGATACGGGTATTGTTTTTTTTTTACATCATTGGTAGGTTATATATGTATATGTGTATTGTGTATGTAGAAATAAGTGTTCGTATAATACACATACGGTACTGAAATTTATTTAGAAAAACTATAGCGTATTTAGTTACAGTAACATAATAATTTTCATCTATGATAAAAATCTTGTTAAGTATAAATATGTATACACTGTAAAAAAATGTTGACTACTATTATAATAGTGTACATACTACCATTAGTTCAACTTATATAAGTATGTATATTATTTTGAAAATTTTTTTATTTTTTTTCCTACCGCATTTAATTAGGTACGTTTTTTTTTTGTAAATTCAAACACTTGAGGAATATAGCATTCCTTAAGAATTGTTTTAGTGTCCTTATTATATGCAAAACCCTACGTTTGAAGCTTTTTATTTTACTGAATGAGTTAGAATTATTTACAGTTAAATGATCAATAATTAAACGTTGCTTTTTAAGTCACAAAGCTTTCCAAAGCTGTGTCTTTGACCTTTTTTTGGATTTGTCAAATATGTGTATGTATATGAATGTTGAAATCTACTAATTAGTATACATATAAGTATTTATATATTAAAAAATATTTTTAAAATAATTGAATTAATTATTTTAAAATTGATATTAAATTAAAATGTACTTACACTATTTCTATTTCCTTCAAATCTATTTCTATTCTTCAAAATATTGAAATTGCATATTATAAACGTATAATATACATACATCTACAATACTACATGTATATATATAATAATTTACTCACATTAAATAAAAAATATTAGCAAATAACCAGTCTTACCACTGTAATATTAAAATAAAGACACAATATTACTATTAAAATATTTAATAATGCTTTTTAATATTTAAATTTTCTTATTTTATAATAATATTTAACTTAAAACTCTTTATACTGATTCTAGAAATTTTCTAAACAATTCTAGAATCCTTCACTATGAAAAATTGCGGGAAAAAGCAAAAAAAGCAACCATCTTAGGAATATTAATTTTTAAAATTTAATAATATAACATTCATATTATATATAATAAAATTCAAATTAATAAAAACATAAATATATAATATAATTCTTAAATTTAAATAAACACTGAACTTGTATCACTTTATACTTTAATATTTTAAAATTTTAAAATATAATTTTCGAACATAATTAAACCAAGTACACACAACTAAAATTAAAAGTCAACTACAATTCCAGCTACACTTCAACTAAATAATTTTTGAGTCCTTAATGAAGAATAACGGGAATGAAAATATAATATACCAACAAAAAAAAATCAATCAACCATTTTTGTTTTAGGGATATTAATTTTAAATTTTTAAAATATATCAAATAGAATTTAAATTATTAAAAATATAAATATAAAATATTAATCAATTATATCAATCAATTAATATTTTTGTATATTAAATATAATTTTAGAACATAATTATACTAGTATACAACACACAACTATAAAATTAAAAATAAAAGTTAACTACAAGTCCAGCTACAATTCCTTACTAAACATTCCTACAGTTTTTCCTTGATGAAAAATAACGGGAATGAAAATATACAAAAAAAAAAACTCAAGCAACCATTTTAAGAATATTAATTTTAAACATTATAAAATATATAAAATAAAATTTAAATTATTAAAAACTGAAATATATAGAACAAATCTTAAATTTAAATATAAACACTAAATTTATTATCACTTTTTATAAAACGCGTTAATATTTTAAAATTTATAAATATTACTTTGAAATAAAATTAAACTACTTTTTAACACCATTAAACACATCCAACTGAAATAAAATACCATACTTACTACACAACACATTCAAAACACAAGTCCAACTAGATTATCATTTTATATAATATGCATGCATATATATATGTTAAACAACCCTAGTGAGATTTCAGAATATGTAATTGCATTTGTTACTTATTAATAACCAAAAATACTTGATGGCGGTGCCGACATGGTAAATTAAAAAACCATTAGAAAATAATTAATAAGAAACCCAACAGATGGCGTCATATTAAGGTAGAACTATTGTTTCATGATTTTTTATTTCACTACGGCGACGTCGCCATCAACTATATTAGAATAAAGAACACATACAAACACAAATCTGAAATCTCACCACTGCAGTAGTTGGATTTGTAGTTGGCTTTTAATTTTATTTGTGTGGATATTGTACTGTGTTATCTTGTGTGGACTGTAGTATTTTAATTTTATTCAAAAATTATTATTTATAAATTTTAAAATAATAATGTTTTATGTGCTAAAAAATTCAGTGTTTATTTAAATACAAGATGTATATTATATATTATGTTTTTAATAATTTAAATTTTATTTTATATATTTTAAATTAATATTCTTAAAATGGTTGATTGATTCTCTTTTTTTTGTATATTTTCATTCCCGTTATTTTTTATCAAGGAAAAACTCTAGGAATGTTTAGTTTGAATTGTAGCTGGACTTGTAGTTGACTTTTAGTTTTAATTTTATAGTTGTGTGTTGTGTACTAGTATAAATTATATTCTAAAATTATATTTAATATAAAAAATATTAATGTTTTATAAAGTGATAAATAATTCGGTGTTTATTTAAATTCAAGTTTTGTGTTTTTAATAATTTAAATTTTATTATATAATTATCTTAGTTTTTAAAATTAATATTCCTAATATAGTTGCCTATTTTTGGTTTTTTTTTGCTTATTTTTTTCCCACTATTTTGTATAAGTGAATTGTATATTTTAAAATTGCTTAGAAAATTTCTAGAATCAGTGTATCATTTTAGAATAAATTTCATTATTAAAAAATTAAATTTAAATTTTAAAAAGTAGTTATATTAATTTTATATCTATTAAATATTTTAATAATAATTGTGTTTCTATTTTAATATTAGAGTGATAAAACTGATTATGTTAATCAGTATTTTTTATTTAATGTGGATAAATTATTATATATATAATATGTTGATGTATATATGGATTATAGTTATTATAATATGTACATATGTAATTTCAACATTTGAAGAAAATGGAAAAGTAAGTAGGTAAGTACAATTTAATTTTATAAACAACATTAAAATTATTTAATTCAAATATTATTTTATTTCTAAATATTAATTAAACAGTAACAATTATGGTCAATTTAATTGGCTAACTTAATACCATTATTGAATAAATATAATGTCTCAATGTAGAACAAAAAAAAAATTCGTTTTTTTTCAAGCTGAGTCCAATTTAGAAACAATAAAAACAATAAACAACGAAAATAAATTATGAAAAAATGCGAGTTTTAAAATTACATGAGATGAGTATATTTATTCAATGGTACTAAAATAATAATCAAATCTGTTTCATAATATAAGTGTAGCAATATTAGGTACTAGTTGACGTAAAAACAATAAATTATGCAAAATTTACTGCTAAGCAAGCTTAAAGTCACATAAAAAGATCAATTTCACCTTATAATCATTGTGATTTTACAACTGAGACGGTGTGAGTTGAAAATTAGAATTTTATTTGGTTGAAAAAGGAGTATAAAAGCATTCACAATATACCTACATATTTTTAAAAATAAATTTTATTTAGAAAAAGTGTTTAAATATGTATGGGAATTCCAAAATTAAGTACGAAAATTATATTATGCGTATGAGTATCATAGCTTATATTTTTAAACGATTATATTTTTTAATTAAAATTTTGAGACTAACAATAGATAAGTATGGTTAAACAACAGTTTTTTAAGATATAGAAATAAATTGTTTAAACCCATTACAAGTATAATTTTAAGATTAATAGCACTAAGGAAGGAGTTGGAAAAAGGTTTTTTTTTTAACTTAGCTTTACTATTTCTAGCTATATTATTTTTATATTGGTTATGATCGCGATTAGCATTCTATTTGTGGGTTCAAATATGATCAAAAATCAAATTCGTTTTATGAAAAGTGAAGTCAAAAATATTTTCTGTACGAAATCCCGTACTAGTATTAATTTTCTAATTAATAATGCCTCTTATAATTTTGGAATCAATTACTCCATTGAATACTTATTACTTTAATTATAAATATAATATCCGCAATAAATCTTCTCAATTGCAGAGTATTTAATTAAAGTAATTGGACTCGATCATGGTAAGAAGAAAAAAGGGTTAGAGCCAAAGAAGATTATGTGAGGCAAATCTAAGAAATCAATCTTGAATTGACTTTATTCTGCTAATATAAGTAAAGTAAGAAGGTCACCAAATAGGATTTAGGGTATTCAGGGTGAAAGCGAACGAGAGTTGTGAATAATGATTATATAACTACTTATTGGTCATTGAATTATTTATTTATTTATACTATTTAGCTCAAACAGTTTACAAAATTTAGTATTACATTTCATATAATAATTGAAATATAGTTAAATTTACACAGTACACAAAATTCAAAATACAATAATAATAATTTTTTGTATTTTAATATAAATCAAAAAAGTTTAATTAACAAAATATTCAATTAATTTCATATAATTTTCGTCTTAAAGTATCTAACTAACATTCTATTAGTAGGTATTTACTATATATATTTTGTTCTGTGTAGTGTTAATGTAAAAAGATTTGAAAGGCGTAGACGAGTATTTGGGTTATTTGTAATTTTATTTAAAATTGAAAGGGAAATAATACCGCATTTAACGACTTGAAAATATACAAACAAAACATTATCCACTTCCCGTCTTTCCCACAGAGATATAAGATGGAGATGCTTGTGGAGCCTGTGTTCATACGGAGGCAGTCTTATATGATTATATGACCAAGATAAACTGTGTAGTGCAAACCTTAAAAAAAATTTTTGAACAGCTTCTATTCTTTGTATTTGTATGAATTATAAAATGGTTACCACACTTGTGACATACATATTCAAGATGGGGTCTAACGAGGCAAGTTTACAATGATTTAAGAATGTTAAGATCTTTAAACTATATTTTGAATAACGTCTTATAAAACTAAACATTGAACTAGCTTTATTAACTATATATTTTCGTAATGGATCTTGAATGATAATTTATCATCAAAATAAACCCTTAAAGATTATTAATTGAATTAACATTATTTAAAAGTTCGTCGTTTAGAGTATATTGTAGTATAAATTCTCAATACTATACTTAATTAAGCACAAAAATGTGATTCTACCTAAGTTACTGACTAGAAAAAAATAATAAAAAATATCTAAAGTTGAACGGTTGTTGTGTTCGATGTGTGTAAAACATGAGTACATATTTACTAATGTTTAGTAAAAGATTGTTATTAATGCAATCATGTATAAAATTTCATCATCTTGAAGAATATGAACATCTTGCTTCGACGTTATTTGTTTGAAAATCTTCATATTATCATCGTAAATTTTCAAATCGCGATTACAAATTGTTGAAGCCGCATCATTAATGGTAATAATGAATAAAAGTGGTCCTAAATGGCTACCCTTGGAACTCCAGAATTTGCTATTAATGGTGATAAAAATTAAAACCGTATAGCTTCTATTAGTAAAAAAGATATGAGTTGACTCATTATACAAATTTTGTAGGAAATCCTAGTTTTTTGAGTTTTATTAGTACACTAGTATAGACGAATGCTTGTAGCATGATGCTAAGCCGTGAAATCATCATCTAGTGTGTTAATATCCATCACCGTTAGTAACTAATGTTAGTGTAAGAGATAAAAATAAATAGCTAACATACTGTTCAGAGATGGGAAATTTAAATTATAATTAGAAAATGTATTATTTTTTGTAATTATTAATTAGATACAATGCATTAAAATCTTTAATAATGCATTAAAATAATTATTTTTAATTATATTTTCAAGATAATTGTCATTAAAATAATGCGCTACGCATTTACAAGGCATTACCAAAAATAATTCAAATTAATTGAATTACTTTCGAATTAAAAAAATAATTCAACAATAATTCAAGTAATTCAATGAATTATTTTTTTAATTCAAAAATATTTAACGAAAATACAGAACTGATATAAAATAATTTTAAAAATTTGATGTTGTAAAATTTGGTTAAAATAATTCAAAAGTAATTCAATTAATTTGAATTACTTTTGGTAGTGCATTATATATATGTAATACATTACTTTAATGAATTATTTTGAAAATATAATTGAAAATAATTATTTTAATGCATTATTAAAGAAATGAATGCATCATTTTAATTTATGTAAAAATAATGATAATGGAGACGTAAACGTAATACATCAAAAATATAATACATTGCCCCATCTCTAATGCTATTGTTGGCAAAAAGATAAATTCAAATACAAAAAGAAAGAAAAAAAGACCAAATCTCAATTACTATAACTATATTATCGATTATACAGCTTTAATTTGAAGTTTCTTTTACTAAGGTTAGTATCAATACAAGCTGCAATTGAGCTAGATTCACATAACGTTTTAGACACAGGCTCAAATTTACCGTAGTCAGTACTATGGTTAGCAATATTAAATATAGGTAAACGGAACGTAAATTACGCAGATTCTCTCTAAAAGTTATTTAATACCTAATTTTAGGTGCCAGGATATTCCCAGCAAAAATTGAATGGATGAACAAACGTAATATCAGCTCCCAATAAACTGTATTGGAAAGATTTTAGGTCTATAAAAAGCAACCTATCTTCGTAAGAAGGAAGTTGAAAAGGATTAGGCCATAAAATACAATAATACTATCAGGTAAAATATCAAATACTTTACTACAATCGGTATAAATTACATCCGTTTAGAATCCCGCTTCCATATTGATTAAAAAGATAAGCCATTCTTTAAGCCATTTTCCATAGTTCTCTTTAGAGTTTGTCTTAGAATACATTCCCTGTTAAAGTGTAGTTTAAATGTAAGCTTATCATCAAAACGTATTCCCAAATCTTTAAAATTAATTCACATAAGAAATACAGTTGTTTATTAAGGGGGAAGATAAGATCTACGTCAAATCATCAAAAGAACTATTATATAGTTGAAAATCTATTTAATTTCAAATTCTTAAAAAAAAGTATGCATTGATATTAAATTGTTGTTCTATAAATTAAATCAAAGATATAAAATCAAAAATAAATAATATGCCTTTGAGATTTGAAGAACAAAATCATGCTTTGAAAAAGAAAAATTTTTTTAATTGAAAAAAAAAAAACACTTCAATATTAGGATATTAGGTTAATATATAGCCAATATTAAAAACTTTTTGTAATTTTATGATTTTTTTTTTTGATTTTTTATTACATACATACTTTACATGATTTAATATATCATGTACTTAATTTAACGATATTTAAGTATTGTTAAATTTTATTACTTTTTTTCTAAAGGTAAACAAACATAAATGGAATTAGTCTATATTCTGACATACGCGTTAAATAAAAACAAACAAAATAAATTTTTGTATTACCATCATACAGAGATAAATAATTAATAAGGATTATAAAAATTATTTTATTTTATTTTTTAATTAAATGTTTTTAATATTATGGACATTTTAACTATAAAATAATATAATTAAATTTTTAAAATATAAAATTTTATCACATTTAATTGATACAAAGCTCATTGGAAGTAGTATTCGATTAAAATTATAGCTTAAAAAATGTGTAATAGCTATTAATAGTATTCTGTAGCTATCACAGCATTAAGCCATATGTAGGCTGAATAATGATTCAGACTTACAGATCTACATATATACTTTGTGATTTTATTAATTATCCTTAAATATAGATTTTGAAAAATTTTATTAAAATTAAATATTAATAATTACCGATTCCAATTTTGTTTAAAAAACAGAAAAATTGCTATAACTATATATTGATATTAATGTAGTTGTAATTCAATAATTGTATTGAATTTAAATATTTTTAAATATTTTTTTAATTATATAAATTAATTTTTTTTATATATATATACTAAATTATATATATTTAATTAACAAATATAATTTATTTACAAATAAATGTAATTACATTTTGTATAAATAATTAAGACTGTATTTGATTGCTTTTTATTTGATTTCGGTAAAATTTGAAAAATTAAAACACTTTACATTAAATTTAACTTTTTTTTCTTAATATTCAATTTAAATTTTTTAACTAATTTTAATTACACATAAATATATATTTCATTAATTTTTTTTATTAATTAAATAATTTAAAAATATATTCAATTTCTATATTTTCTTTATTTAACCACTTTAATTTAAATTTTCTATTTAATTTTTCATTATTTTATGAAAATAATTTTATTTTTAATAATTTCTTTTTTCACAATATTTTATTTAAATAATTTAAAATATTTTCTATTTTTATTTCTTTATTTTTTTTTTCAATATATTTTTTATATTAAATTTTTCAATAAATTCAAATAAACCACCAATTTACAAATATAAATATTTTTCCTTTTCTTTAGGAATAGTTAACTCAACGAATTTTCCGCAACGACTAACTGAAATTTTGAAATTTTCATCTATTAAATACTTTTTTGCAATTTTCTTTTCACATCTTATTTTATTGTTTTTTTTTTTTGTTTATTATTATTTTCTGTTTTTTTTTTTTTTTCTTTCTGAATTTATAAAACGGATACACTCTGTATCTGCAAATGTACCAACTGATTATAATAACGGTGTAACGAAAGTGAATACATGCATGTATACATATATACATTTGTACATCATTTGGTATGGTACACACAATACCATTATAACAGCTGTGCAAAAACATTAACAAAATAAATAATAATAATAACAAAAACTGTTGATATTTAGAAATATTTTCATTAAAAATTTTCTTTTTAAACTTATCACACAATGAATTTTTATTCCGTTACAAATAACTTTTTGTTTTGATGCGTTTCTTTGCTAGTTAAGATATAGTGTGGAAGTTAAACAGATATCTTTAAGATATATCTGTAAATTTGATATAATATATGCAAAAACAAAGGATTCATATTCAGTTTGTTTACATTTTCTTTTACAGATTTGTTGTTACATAGAGAGCACGTGGTGTATCCTTTTCTAAAATTAACAGATTCTACAGAATATAATATACAGTTGAATACATTTTAATAAATTCATGAAAATTGAATCAAATAAAATTTTAGAATTCAATTATCGATAAAAAAATATAATTATTGTTAAAAATATATTATTATTATTGTAATTTTTAATTTTTTTTTAAATTGATTATTAACAGATAAAAAAAAATAACATACATACGTACATTAATTAAAAATTAGAAATTCATATAAATTAAAATTAGTGAACCAGAAAATATTATATTAGTGGAACATACCAAAAGCTTCAATATTTTATTATTATTACATTACAAAGGTTTAGATTACGAAGATGAAACTGAATGCACAGACCGTTAAAATAAAAAATATGTTTGATAATTTCAATTTGAATTCTTAAATCAATTTTAACCATAATTATATAATTTAATAAAATTAATAATAATATATTAATAAATATATTTTTTCATAACGGTACAAATTTTTATTTCACATAAAAATATTTTATTTAGTTATAAATATTGTCACCAGACCAAAATAATTTTTAATAAAAATCAATGAAACAAATGAGAATGAAATATTTTGTTACCATATCAATTCCACATAACCTACTAAAATATTTTATTTTGACAACCAAACCAAAGCAACAACGGTATACCTGTTTAAAAATATTAAAAATTTATTTGTTATCATTAATTATTATGTGAAAATTATGTTAATTGTTTTTAAAATAGAAATAAATTTAATAAAATGTTGAAAATAATATAATAAATGTTCTTTCAATTAATCAATTATTAACATATTACTATAACAGTATAGGTTAAAACAAAAGCAAATGTAAATTTTATAATATGTAATTTTAACACACATTTATAAACTTGTTTTTTTTTAGAATAAATTCTAACAAGTTATATTTCATTCTGAAATGAAATATGTCTGATCCAAAATATTTGACATCATTGATATCGGGAGGAGCTGCTGGACTTTTTGCTGATATTGCACTCTTTCCTATTGATACAATAAAAACAAGATTACAAAGTGAAAAAGGTTTTTGGCGTTCTGGTGGTTTTAAATCAATATATAAAGGATTAGGGCCAATTGCAGCTGGTAGTACACCAACTGCTGCATTATTTTTTTGTACATATGAATCAATTAAATATCATATTGGGGAATCATTACCACAATATAAAAATTCTCCATGCATACATATGTTGGCTGCTTCTTTAGCTGAAATTGTTGCATGCGCTATAAGAGTACCGGTAGAAATTGCAAAACAAAGAAAGCAAGTTGCATTAGGAAATGATGTTGTATGTAATCGAAATGGTTTACAAATTTTATGGCAAGCTTATAAAATTGAAGGATTTTGTAAAGGTTTGTATAGAGGATATGGAACAACAGTTTTACGAGATATACCATTTTCATTTATACAATTTCCATTGTGGGAGTACTTTAAAGTTCAGTGGTTGGTATGGAATGGTGCGGATGATTTAACACCTTGGTCTGTAGCAATATGTGGTGCAATAGCTGGTGGTATTTCTGCTGGTATTACAACACCCATAGATGTAGCAAAAACAAGAATAATGCTAGCAGAACAAAATACAATAAATAAAAGAAAAATGAATTTGAATTTTATATTGAGAAGTATTTACAAAGAAAAAGGTATAAAAGGTCTGTTTTCCGGATTTATTCCTCGTGTCACTTCTATTACTATTGGTGGTGCGATTTTCTTTGGTGCTTATGATATGACAACAAGAATATTAAGTGGAAAAGATATTTTTGTTTTAAAAAGTAGTTCCAATTAAATAATTTTTTTTAATTGATAGATTTAGAATATTTTATATCTTATGTTAATAAAAAACATTTTTTTTTTGTTTTTAATGTTTTAATAAAACTTAAATGTGTTCTTTTCTATTTAAAAAATTTGTTTACCTTCCTGTTGTAATAATTTTAACAAATTAATAATTAAACCCGTAATAAAATGAAATTTTTTAGAATTAAAAAAAAAAACAGTTAAATAATCGTTAAGATATTGAATCTTAACTGACTATATGCCTATGTAATTTCGAATCCCAACCAATAGACAATAGCTCATTACAATTTAATGGATTCCATAGTGCATCACGTACAAAATTTGTTGCAGTTGAATCTTTATAGATACATTCGAATGATGCATCTGATGATGAATCTTTTCTACTATCATATATTCTAATTAAATTTGTTTCGCCAATCACAGCCATTTTGGACCTGAAGAATTTATATAAATTTATTTCAAATTAAATGAATTAATTCAATTAAAAATAAAAACTAACCCACAAAATCGTAATTTTGTTATTGGCCTAGTATGTACTTGAATATTTTCTAAAAATTTATTTGGCATTTTTGGATCAATAATATGAACATCACCTGCTGCATCACCTAAATATATCATTTCATTGTTAGCTTCATTAAAATTACCCCAGTATATTGTTGTAAAATCAATATCATGATTTTCGTATAGACCTATTGCTGGTCTTGTTTGTCTATAATCCCATATTAAGGCGCTTCGATCAAGTGAACAAGTTGCAAATACAGACTCACTGTTTGAACAGCTGGATATTGCTGTTATACTATCAGAATGAGCATTATTCATATTATGAATTAAAATAAGTTCTGATTTTCCGAATTCCCATATTTTCAATTGCCTTTGTGTGCACCCGGTTACTACGAAATTCTTATTACTTAAAGTATCCATACCCAATATAATGCCAGCATGTTGTTTTTCTTCAGCAATTTTGAAGAGAGAATATGGCGATTGAAAATTATTTTCTGGTTTTGTTGACCAAATTTGTATACAACCATTTGCTTGACAATTAAGAAACTAAAAATATTAAATAAATTTTAGAACCAAATTATAATTAAATATTATTTAAAACATTACTCACTATGTTTTCACTCAAATAAATTAATTTTGTTACATTAGAATTTAAATGAATTTTAAAACAGGCTGAATTTTCAGTACCAAATGTTTGTGTATTTTCAAAACCCCAAACGTAACCATCCCATATACGTCCGGTTAATTCATTACAACCTAAAATAATTACCCCATTCTTATTTATATCAAAACAGTCAAAATATTTTAAAAGCCGAGGAGTTCTGTTTATCGGTTTATTTCTGTACTGCCTTAAATTGAGGTTATAATTTAATTAAAATTTACAAATTAAAATATAAAAATCTCACAATGAATTATAATTTGGATGATGTGTATCTAGTCTTAATTTATCTTCATCTGGCGGCACATAATCCTTTGGTGGCTTATATAATTTTGCATAATGTGGTCTTTCCATTTTAATTTAAATTAATAATATAAACCTAGAAACATAAGCTAAAATTTTCTCAACCACTTTTAAATTTTTTAGTTTACAAATTATAAATGTTTTAATTTTGACAATTGAACTGACAATGAAGAGAAAATTGAAAATAGCAAACGAAATAAATGGAAATGAAATATGAAATTGAAATATGTATATGCAATGTCATCTAGTGAAAATATATTTAAATATATATGAATATATAAAAGATCAATTTAAATATTTTATATTTCTATTTTCTTAATATATTTTAAAAATTTTAACATTTTAAATTTTGGAAATTTTACTGTTTTTTCAATTTGAACTTAACAATTCAGTTTTCGAATTTCTATATGACAATAATTACTTTACAAAAAAATAATATACCATATTTTACAATATTTCTCAAACTGTTTATATAAAATGATTTTTAACAGTTTAAAATTCTTTTTCCTTTAAAATTTGGATGATTAATAAGATGTCAGGCAAACATTTCATTAAATTGATTTGACAGTTATTGTTAATTTTCTCAAATTTTCGGGGCGGATTGAAAAGGAAATTGTAAATTTCAATTTAATTAATTCCTTATAAAACTAAAACAAACAGCTAATCAATATTTAGAATTGAAAAATGGCCGCAGAAATAAAACCTGCGCCACGTAGTAGTAATGACCGATTTAATTCTACAAAAAAACCAGAATTATTAAGTAAATTAGAAGGTAATAATTATGACGTGAATGCAGCTCGTTTAATTCCAGAAAATGGAGTAATCAGTGTTAGTGATGATCAGTAAGTATTTTTAAAAACATAATATGAATTTAAACTATGTAGTTGAAATTAAAAAAAAATCATTAACTATATACATATATATATAAATATATTAAGTATATACATAATATCCATATGTGTACACATATGTGATGTACATTTAAAAAATAAAAATACAAAAAGTGCAACTGCGGCGCAAATACAGTTTCATAAAACAAAAAGATGATGATATCATTTATTTTTTACATATGTATTTTATAGAACCATTCGGGTATGGCTTCGTAGAGATACTGGTCATTATTGGCCTAGTATATGTCAGTATATGCCATCTGGTTGTACTTCATTGGATTATGTTGAAGAAACAAGACAGTTATTTATTGGACAAGAAAATGGAACTGTTACACAATATACATTATCTGAAGATTGCAATCGATTATCATTAATACGTGATTATTTGGCACATACAGGTAGAGTGACTGCATGTATTTTGTCAAGGGTAGATGCATGGGTTCTATCTGTAAGTAAAGATAAAACTTTTGTGTATCATTGTACTCAAACTGGACGTCGTATCGGTGGATATACATTTGAAGCAGCATGCACTTGCTTACAGTAAATATAACTTGTTTTTTTTAATCTGTAATTTTCAATATATAAAAAAAAATTCAAGGTTTGATTCGTTGGCAAAATATGCATTCATTGGAGATTACAGTGGTCAAATAACAATGCTTAGACTAGATATAAATGGCCCAAATTTTATTACTACTTTTAAGGGACATACAGGTACATATTCAATTCAATGTACATATTAAAAATAGAATTAAAGCTTATCTATGTTATTTATTTACAAAAAGGTTCTGTTCGTTGTTTAAAGTGGGTAGAAGGGCCTCAATTATTATTCAGTGGAGCATTTGATCAATTAGTTATTGTGTGGGATGTTGGAGGACGTCGTGGAACTGTTTATGAACTTCAAGGCCATAAGTAACACACTTTTTTTTTCTTTTAATATAGAATTATAGTATATTCAATTTGTTTTTGTTTTTTAGCAATAAAGTTACAGATTTGGCTTATGCAAATAAAACACAACAATTAATATCTGCTGGTGAAGATTCTGTTGTTGTATTTTGGGAAATGAATGCAATGCGAAAGGAAGTGCCCGAATGGGTTGAATCAAACAATTGTCAGTTATGTTCTCGGCCATTTTTCTGGAATTTCAAATCAATGTTAGACCAAAAACAATTAGGTTTGTTTGTTATTAACTCAATATGATGAAATATAATAGAAATAAATAATAATTCTTAAATAATTAAGGTATTCGTCAGCACCATTGTAGACATTGTGGTAAAGCTATTTGTGATAATTGTTCAACAAATCGCATTAATATACCGATAATGGGATTTGAATTCGATGTTAGAGTTTGTGATCCTTGCTTTAAACAGTTGCAACCGATAGAGTAAGTTATTTTATATTTTTGTCTTAATTTTATACGTTTTTGATTATCTCAAAAAAAATTAACCTTATCAGTTAAAGGTCACAATGAAATGATTCATTTCATTTTTTTTGTTTGTTTTTTTTTTTTTTAATTATCCAACAACAGATGAAAATATGTATACAATTAAGTACAAAATGCTCTGATAATACTTAATAAAATAAAAATTTTATTATATATTTCATAATTTTAGTCGACCATCTTTAGCTTCATTTCATGATGCAAAACATTCAATAGTATCTATGGACTTAGATGAAAATCGCAAAAGATTGTTAACAGTTGGACAAGATCGCATTATTAAAATATGGGATTTATCTTCTATTTGGGCATAATATTTACTTAATGATACTGAATGTTCCTTATCACCATTAACATCTCCAATATCAACATTACAATCAACATTCGCCCAATTTATTAATCAAAATAACGATTCAATTTCTCAAAATAAAACAACTACAGATAAAGAAAAACAAAACGATACAAAACAACAAACATCGAATATTTCAATAAATTCTGAAATTATAAGAACAAATAATTTTAATTTCAATACAAATTTATATAATAATGTTTCTCCTAATTCAAGTTCTAATAATAATTACAATAGTAATAGCTATAACATTACAACAATATCAAAAAATAAAAATATAAATGATAATGATAATATAAAATTTCCAAATTTTTCAAATTCTGAATTACAAAAAGATGATGAAACTGAATTACAATTTCAAGAATTATCATTAACACCTATTTTTGATGATAATAATGATATAAATGATGATGAAGATGAACAGTCTAATGCTACAGCAATAAAATCAATAGCGGCAATCATAACTACAGATACTACTATAAAAAGTAATACAAGTAATGATGATAAAAATCTTAATTTAAATAATGAAAAATCAAAATGTTCAATAAATAATATAAGTGACAGTAATTTAAAAGATAATATGAAGATTATTAATAATGTTGATGATAATACAAAATATCCGTTTGTTTATTTTTTACATGAAAAATAAGAAATTTCATAATTATAATTTTTAAATTCAATAATTTAACATTTACGTATTTACTAAATACTTACATCTCTTGTTTTGTATTAACAAAAAAAAATAATATTTGTTTTTTCTGTTTTTGTTAATTTGTTAGTTTTTGTGCATTATTTTTAATTCGGGTATAAAATCATATTCATATTATGTACTCGAAAAATGTTAAAAAAAAAAATTCGTTAGAAACGAAAGAAAAACGGTTTCTTCATAATAATATTATTTTATGAAATTATTTAAAATATATATATATATATATATATATATTTTATGTATTGTAAAATGGAATATATATGTATAATAATAAAATTAAAATTCAATAAATTTGTAATTTCTACTTTGAACTTTTAGGTAATTAAATATTTATGAACTAAATTTTAGAGCCATAATTTTTGTTTTTAAATTTTTCATTTAAATTTAAATAAAAAAAATATAAATGTTTTTTTTTTTTCATTTCAAGAATGACCTAATCTGCAACTTATCGTATCTCTAAACTAAAAATATTTAGAATAGTTCCTTTAATGAAATTCACTTTAAATAAATAATGTATTATACACAAAACAAAGAAAAAAAAACAAAAAAAAAAAAACAGAATTAAAATATTTAATAGAAAATTATTAGGAAAAAAATATTAAATACTGAAATTTAATATTTAAATGTATATATAAAATATATATATACAGATCATTTATGCATAAATGTCGTGAATTATTATGAAGAAATTATATTCAAAACACAAAAAAAAAAGTCTATAGCTTATTATCTATAAAGAAGATATACATTTTCAGAATTATTTCATATCAAATAAAATTAAAATTAAAGTACACACATATATTTTGAATTAATGTATTTACAAAATTATATAAATTAATTTGATGATTTTTCTATAATATGCAAATACATGCGAATGTTTTGCTTTCCTTTGTATTTTGTTTTCATTTTAAAATTTTACTATTTGCCTATTTATAAAATAGTATCATACATTTATTATATGTATATATATTTATTACTTAATATTTTTGCTTTATGGATTACAGCACTAAATTCAATAATTTATCATTTTCATTAATTTATTTGAAAAATAAACACATTTTCCCACTGAAAAGTCTTGTAATGTAACGTATTAAAATAAAATCGAATTGTAGAAAATTTTATAATAATTGTATTTGGAAATGAAATTATAATAATGTATATGAAATATACAAAAAAAATCTCAAGAGATGAATATGAATTTTCAAAAGAAAAAAAAAATAAGTAAAAATCAAAAATAATTAAATAAATATAATAGATAAATTTTATTGTAAATTAAAGTATGAAAATATCTACAAAATTCTGCATCTATATATTTATATGTGTGTATTTATATATGGGTACATATATAAATGTTTTGTGTAAAAATTTTTTTAAAAAAGTTAAATATAATCAAAGAGTAGTCCTTGATATAAACAATATGTTACACTTATATAAAAATTTATACTTATTTCGGTGGAAATAATTTACAAATAAATATAAGTAAATAACTGCTATAATGTTTTATTTCATTATCAATTACACATGATATTATATTATTCTAAATACTTTCTGCAATACATTTCATTTATAATTTGTTTTTATATATTTAAATCTGATATTTTTTTTTTTTTATATATATATATATATATATATATTGATATTCAACTGAAGATCACTTGCAATAATATTATAATGAGATTAACCATTTTAAATTAAATTAATTTTCAAATATTTAATTTTAAAATTTTTTTCAAATTATAGCAGAACTGAGAAACCAGTAATCAATTTTTAAATTTTTTATTTAATATATTATATATTATATTTTATATATTTTAATGTTTATGAAATAATTTCTCGAAATTTTGCAATTTATATGTTTTTATTAGAAAAATTCACTGATTTACATTAGAGAGAAAATAAAATTTAATCAAATTTTATATTCAAATCACTTAAAACATTTTATACAAAATTATATACAACATATACAAAAACGCGATATCATTTAATATCTGATATTTAAAAAAATCTACTCAGAACTATCAAACACCTTATTATAAAATATTGAAATTTTTAATAATTTTTTTTTTTATTTAAATTATAATTTTCAAAATTTTTAATATTAAATAGCTTCAATTAATTAAATTCAAAAAATTAAAATTAAACTACATTATACATATTATGTATATTCGTATTATAACAAAATTAACAAAATACAAATATGTATGTAAATTTAAGGAAATTTGGTAAACAAAAACAAAAAAAAAAAATATTTTTGTTATGAATTTTTTTTTTATTCTAAATTCATAATTATCTGAAATTTTATAAAATTATTAAAAAAATTAAAGACAAGAGAATAGAAATATTTATATATATATAACATGTTATATATAAAAAAAAAAAAAAATATAATATAAAAAGTCAGAAAAACTGTACCACATTATATATAAATAAAAACAAAAAAAAAAAGAAATAAAAAAATAATAAAAAAAAAATGAATCAAAAAAATATTATAACAATAAAAACGTAAAATATGTTTTTATTTTCTACATTTTAATTGTACTAGGGGTCCCTGTTGAGTAATTATAATTCATGTTGAAGCCAAATTTAAAGTTTTTAAAAGAACAGTAATTTACGTACTGACATAGACTTTTCACGATATAGTAGAAACCACTCATGTTTAATAAAACGTTTGGAGGTTAATAAGTTTTATTTAGGACATATAAATACAGGTCCTTCTATTTAGATAAAATTACTAAATATATTATAATTATAGATACTCTAACTCTACTATGTAAAGATGAAATTGCCGGTCATATGAAGAATTCAACTGATTATTTTTTTGTTTTTGTTTTTATATTTTTTATTTCAGATGAACTTGTTTTTTTTTTTACATATGTACATAGGTTCATTGCAAGTAATAATAATAACTCATTTGTTTGTTTTTGTTTTTATTTTAAAAAGAACTCACATATGCATAATGTATTTGGTGAATAATAAATCCATATGATTAAAAAATCTTTCAACTGTGTGCGCATTATTGTTTTATATATGTACAATTTCTTTATGAGTTCATTAAGGAGAAGCGAGATAAAATGAAAAAGTGTCTACTGCGCAGGTCCTTAAATGCTTGTCTATTATAATTATAGATATTTCCTAAAGTATACTTTAAATCACTATCATCTATCATCTTAAATAAGAAAAATAATTAAATAAATCTATTTTATAGCTGGCCTGTAATAAATTGCAATTCTGAAATTTTTCAATATTTGTGTAATAATTTTAAATGAAACGATTAGCCTCTACAATTGTATTTACATAAAGGTAAAGGGTATATATATAGATATAACAATTAATAGATATAACACTTTTAAAATCTAATAAATTTATAGAATAATAATCTAGTACCAATTAGGGATTCTCAAACGGTTTTCCGGTTTATTATATTGAAGAAATAGGTCAGACATAATTAAACACAGATCTCTAATAATTTCTACAGACATTTCTATTACATCTTATATAGATGGTTATTTCAAATGTTATTCGTATCAAGAGTATGGAAAAAGTTATGTTAAAAGTGCCAGGCATATATCTCGCACGAAGTGAGTATTTTTGAAGCAACAGAAGGAAGTGCATAAATAATTTTGAAAAATTAATATAAGATACTAATGAATGAGCATTCCATTGTTTAAGTAAGTGCATTCGTTGACCATTAAATTTTTATGAATTTTTAGTATAAATTTTATTTTTTATTTGTGTATGGTAGGTGTTTTGTTTTTGTACCTCTCGACTTGCGTTACGTTTCGGTTGCAGAATGAAACGTTAATTTCTGCTTCAGGTTTTGTCTTGTTCTTGCCTAAGTTGTTTGTGGTTTTTTATATTTTTCTTTAATATACCTTTTGCACCATTAACAATGGTTGCTTTATTCTCTTGTTCCTTACATTTATTTGCTAATGAATGTAATTTTGTTTCATATTGTTTTTTCGGTGTTGCTAATTTTTCTATTTTTTCTTTAATTCTTCTAAAGGAACTTTTTTATCACGATCCACCATTTTTTTTTAAAACTATTTTTTGTTTTTGGATATGCCAAAACTTCCAAACGTTTCAAATGTGCCGCCCTGTATTTTGTAGAGTCTTGTCATCTTCAAATGTGTTTCTTCAAATTTTGATTTTCTTCATATTTAAAACTACATAAGTAATTTCAATTCACTTTACTAAAAAATTGCAACGTCAAAACATCAAAAAATTTGCGCTCCCAAATGCAGCAACTATATCTATATAAGCAAGTGGTTATAAGTCCACAAAACATTAGGTCTCTGTAATATTACGTATAAAATTTTGATCTTTTTAAATTATTTTGGTTTTCTTCCGGCTTATTTTCATTTTATTCCAATGACAAAGGGTTTTTTACTGAGACCAAATTTAGTTTTCTTGAACGAGGGTGTTAGCATGATCATTTTTACTGGTCGATTGCCACGTATATGTTAGCCCAGAAATTCCCAATTTTATGCTCAAGCAAAATTTGCGAATCTGATTTTTGGCTGGTACTTAGAAGAATCCCTCGAACGGGTTTTGGTCCTATCAAATGCGCAGTCGATTGTTTTCTCGCTCATTAATCTGCAATTTCAATTCTTTTGAGATGTCAAAATACCCTGGTACCAACATTATTGTAACAATCTGAAATATAGGTAAATCTTGGCTTCTTCCATATACCCCTGATCCTGCTCAAGCCATTGTTATTGGGCCCTCAGTACACCATACTAATTCTCCTTTGTCAAGTGGAGATGATTTCCCACGTCTCTCTTTTTGACAGGATAATATTTAATGATTTTCCAAAATTATTTCTGCCAAGCAGTACAGTAGTTCAATATTACAAGATCCACTTTAATTGCAAATAAAAATATTCAACGAGTTAATATTATGTAATTATATATATAGATTCTAGGTGAAACATTAGACTCAGTCTTCTGACGATTGAGTAATAGCCAAGAATTTTAATATTTATTAAATTTTGAGTTAATATTACTTAAGCATCCTGTTTGTAATGCTTCAGAAGAAATCCACGATATTTTTGTTAGATGAATAAATGCATAACATATACTCAACCGTTAAACCGATTAAATTATTTTAATAAATTTACAAAAAAGATTTTTTTTTTTTTTAAATTTGTTTTTTCAATTAATAATGACTAACACTTCTTATACTCGTACTAAGTAGAATTCTTTTTTCAGATAAAAATTATGATAATACAACATAAATGAATTTCTCGAACAAAAACACTTAAGGTGTGTTATATTTTGCTACTGTATCATGATGATGATGATGATGATGGTACCTAATAAAAATTGATGATTCATAGAAATTTTTGTTTTTTTGAAATAGATACAAAAATTCTAGATATTGTAATTATAATGATAAATGATCAATTAGAATAAATTTCAAACACGCTTCATTTATGTTTTAAATATATAGGATCCAGTTAAAAAAAATATATACATAATATTAAATTTCACTGTAGATACATATTTTATAATATTGTATATTAAGTGTTTCATTTAAAAAAAAAAAAAAATATGATGACTAATATTGGAGAACAGAACATCTTTTTACAGAAAATTCCAAACTATTTTCATAATTTTACCAAAACTCAAAAAAAAAAAAAAGCAAAAAAAGAAACGATTATTTTCACACCTCACCCAAATCGATTATCATCGAACGAATAAACAAAAAAATACATTATGATTAACCTTTATCTAGAAAAATACAATGAAATCGTTTTGAAAATTAATTTGAACAACTTTTAAAATTAATTTATTGAATTTTTGTTTTTTATTTATTTGTTTGTTTTTTTTTTTTTTCATTTTTTTTTCTCAAATTATTAAATAAACGCTAAATTGCGATGATTTATTTTTTACCAAAAAAAACTAGAAGGAAAATAAAATAACTTTTTTTATTGTTTATTTTGTTATTTTTTTTTTTAGCGGCTCCAACTTGTCTGGTTAGTTTGTTTTCAATTTGTATTAATAACAGGTAAAATACCAGTATAATATATCAATTTCGTTGTTGAGATACATATTTAGTGTGCTTTCTTGGAGGTATGGATATTATGATTAGTAAATTTTTATATTTTTTAAATTTAATTTAAAAAAAAAAATGTCTATCAGTCCAAATAGACCAGTAAAAAACGAAATGTATGTAAATAATAATTTCCAAAATATTACATGCAAACAATTTTTAATGGATATGCAGCCCTTCGTTTCATACTTTTCCAAAATGACTGAAGTGCGTTTTCTAATTGCTAAGTTTTTATATTCATTATTATTATTACAGTTAAATAAAAAATTTACAATTTTACCTTGGAAGTGGATGGTGTCACTCGAAAATGTGATTTAAATATATTTTCTGGGAAAGTTCTAATTATTTAAAAATATTTGTTTGTTTTAGGTATAGCTACTGCTTAATATTTTTTTCATTAATTTTATAACAAAAGTACGATTTCTTTTTTTTTCTTTCTTAACATATTTTTAAGTTCTAAATTAAATAATATATCATCATATTCTGATGGTTCACAATTTTCTAAAAATACGTTCAAAACGTTATTAAATAACATTTTATTCATTTTCTGGTAGTTTTAAAATGTATTAATTGCATCAGCAACGCAAAACATCATTGGCAAATTGCATCACTAATTTTGCACTGATACAATACAGTGATACCGCATCATGATTGGCAATGTTGCATTTCCGAATTTACCTATTATTATCAAATTTTGATGAGTACACTGCATTGCATAAGTAAAAAAAAAGTTAATAAATATTTTTTATAATTTGAATACCATAAATTAAATACAACTCTTGACATTAAATACAACTCTTTTACACCATGATAAAAAGGTATAGTGGTTTAACATTAGACTATTAACATGAGTGGTAAATTGACCAATTTTTAAGAGTGGTAAATTGACTGACCAAACAAACTATCGTTCGATTTCAGTTATAAATTCTATGCCGAAATTTTTTTAAACCATAATTAAGAAAAGATTGGGTCATTTTATTAGAACCAATAGTATATTGCATCCCCACGTAACAATTTGATTGCTATAAGACTCTTGCGCACTCTTCTAACACTCTTCAAAACGTTATACCAGTATTAAAGTGTTAATTTGGGTGCAGTAGAATTTGTTTGTAAAATATAATGGCCGTCGCAAAATATTTATTTCAAATATGTATTCAAAAGCTACAGTTAGTTTATTAGTATAGTTATATGAATACAGTAAAATAATAACACTACTACTGCTGCTGTAGCAATTCTATTCTTTTAACAACACTTTAACTCTTGTTATAGGATTATGAAATTTTAGATTTATAACAACATTGCTGTAGCACTTGCTGAAAATCTCTTTGTAACAACTCCCGCAATTGCTATAAGAACATTCTTATGGCAATATTAATCATATTATTCCAATAAAAACATCATTATAACACCTTTAGTGATTATCGGATGTCTTACAGCACTAATTTTACTTTTATAAGAATAAAATGTTACGTGGGCCATGAGCAATATGGAAATATTTTCTAATAATACAGCGGGTTGTTTAAGTATAGTTAATTTTATAACTAAAGGTTTTGATAAACCCAGATATATGACAAGTTTGTTTTTTGACTTACCGAAGGCCTTTTATTGTCTGTACTAACGTGTGCTATTGAGAAAATGACATGACCTGAATTTCAAAACAATCAAATTTCCTTTTTTTAGTCTAATTTATCTAATCGTACGCAAAAAATTGAAAATGGAAAAATACTGAGCAAGGAGAAAACTACTAAGAAAGGCGTTCGCAATGGTTCAATTTTGTGATTTTCTTATTTTTTAAGAATTGAATTTTAAAGAGACTAAGCAACAATCGAAACAATTAGCGGCATTTTTAAAGATTACGTACTATGTCAACGAAGATCAAGAAATTTTATTTCCGAATTTGTAAAATATTTTTTTTTGTTTGTGAAATACAAATTTTATAAATTTAGTTTTAATTATAAATTAATTACCGGTTTTTCATCGTCCACTTAGGATTTTTTTTATAAGACATCTTAATAGTTTTTTTTGTCAGACTTTCGCAAAGACGTTTTAATGCAAATCTTTACAATTCCTTTATATGTCCTAGTTCCTTTATAAGACTACTACAAGAAGAATAAGCATTTAGGCAAACATAAGAGTTACTCTTGAAATCCACAAATACAGAAAACAATATTTTTAAAGTAGGTAAAACAGGCACCGGCCTCAACTACTCATTTATTGTAAAATTTTTTTCTTTTCGTTTTGTGAAACTTTGTTCTTTGGGGAATTTGAAATTAGAAATTTTGAATTGGATGATTTTGTAATTTATGATTTTCAATTCCGATTTTTATACCCAAATTAGCTTTAATAAATGAACTAGATGAGTATTCAAACCCAACGAAAATGAAATATTATTTTATTTAAGCTTCTGCGATACAACTGAGATATGATTGTTGAATTAAACAAGCCAGTGATGTCATTAGTTGTATCCTTTTCATACGGCTTAAGGTCTAGGTCAATCGTTTAGTATTAAAACATACAACTTAAAACCCAAATATTTATTTGGTTTTTATGCAGGTCTCAAATATTTAGTAATAATTTATTGTCCCTATAGTGTCTATTTTAAATTTTTAAATATTTATGTTTGTTATTTAGACTGAAATGTTAGTTAATTTTTGATGATTGAATTACCGAGTATATGGTCCAAAATAAGAATAACAAAAGAAAATTGGTTAAAACAGGAATGCTATGAAATTGAAAAACTACAACACCTGCATGATGACTTCAGCCTACACAAAAAGCGCAACGAAACAGCAGGGGTGCACAAAACACATACTTCTACACTTCTTAATGAAAACGGTCAAATAATCACTGAAATTAATGAAAAAACTAAAACCTGGCAAAAATATATTAAGAACTTGTTTTGTGATTCTACTCCATCCCGTGTACAATATTGAAAAGTCTACAGAACAAACCGAAACGCATATAACCAAAGATGAAATCGAAAAAGCTGTTATGTCAGTCAAAAATAATAAAGACGTAGGAACAGATGAGACTCCGTCAGAAATAATTAAACTGATCAATGATGAAAGCCTCATTGTCCTTCAACAAAATTTCAAGAATACTTATAATACTGGAAATTTCCCTAAAGATTGACTAAATTCAACATTTTGTCACCCTTTCGAAAAAAGCTAATGCCAAAAAATGCGATGACCACCGATTAATAAGTTTAGTGAGTCATGCACCCAATTTTCCTAAAAGTGTTAGATAATCGTATATACAAAAATTGTGAGTTGCACATGGGCAGAACGCAATTTGGATTCAAATAAGGAACTGCAACTAGAGAAGCCCTTTTTAATATTCAAGTACTTGTACAAATTTGCCGTGATGCTCATAAAAATGTTTTATTTTCTTATGTTTTGTGGATTATGAAAAGGCGTTTGATAAGGTCAACCATCAAAAACTTATGGATGTATTAAATAGAATTGGCATAGATAGAAATATTATAATGTGTACAAATAGCTTATATTGGCAACAAGCAGCCCGTGTAAAAATAAATAGTATGCTGACACAAAGCATTGATATTCAAAAAGCAGATCGACAAGGCTGTATATTCTATACCTTTACTGTTTAACATATATGCTGAAGCCATTTTTCAAGAAGCGGTAAATAATTTAGATGTTGGTATAAACGTAAATGGCACTTATATAAATAATATAAGATATGCAGATAATACAGTCCTTATAAAAGACAACCTATAGGGATAGTCGATAAAGTCAAACGTCATAGCGAATTGTTCAACTGAAAAATGAATATTTCAACAACTAAATTAATGATCGTAAGTAGAAATAGAACACCTTACACTGCAGCAACAATTAAAATAAATAACTGTTCAATTGAGAGAGTCTCCGTACACAAATATCACGGATGCTGGTTACACGAGGATTAGAGCTGCGAAAATGAAATTAAATGCCGAACTGAAACAGCAAGATGGATCTTAAAAGTAGGAGAACTCAGCAAACTTGAAGCCTTCGAAATTTGGATTTACCGAAAAATGCAAAAAATATAGATCACATTGCAAACGAAGAAGTTCTACGTAGAGCAAACACAGAAAGAGAACTACTTCTAAGGCTAAAGAAGCAAAAAAACTCCTACTTTGGCATATTATGCGTGGAAATAAATATGAGCTACTTCGCAGTTAATATTTCAAAGAAAAAGTGGTATAGGAAGAAAACAATTAACATGGTTTCGCAACTTTAGAAACTGAACAGGCATCAGAAACATTGGGCCATTTAATTGAGTCAACAACGGATCGAAACATCTATCAGGACATCGTTGCCAAAGTTATATAACCGCTGACATCCAATTATGAATAGGCAATAAAAGAAGAACAATTTAACAAGTTTATCAACTTAAAAAAATTATCCAGATCATTAACCTACATCGTTCTTTGCATTTAATAAAATCTAAATCTTAAACATTTTTCCAATATTTTCTTAACTGTTTTATAGGCAATTTCAATTACGAGATCAATTATTATATTATTAATATTTTTGTTTTATAAATTAAAAAACCCACATAAAATCAAAGTGCTAATAAATCTTTAATTATGTTTTACTTCTTTTTCTTTTGTTTTTTCTTTTACTTTTTTTTTTATTGTTGTAGAAAAAATTCAACCTTATTGATTTAAAGTCATTGCTTTTTTATGGATATCTTTTATGAAGTTGTATTTAACCAAATTTATTATGAATTTGCGCACGCAAATCTTATTTTGACGAATGAGGATGTCCAAAGTGAAGATATATAGTCGCATTAAAAAAAAAAACAAGAACAATTTTTTTTATTGAATTTGTTTTTTTTTTTATTTTGTTTCTAACGATTATAAGTTGACCACCCCGAAATAATGATGATTTTATCTATAAAAAAAAATTAAACAATTTAAAATCTGCTTATTCGTTTTAATTCTAATATATTGTAATAGTTAAATTCTTTCTTTTATTAAAATTCGGTTTCAAATTGCACATTTTGGTATAAAAAAATATATATACGTATATATTATATATGTATGTATATTGTATATATATGTTGTATATAAATATTATGCTTCGAAATTATTCTTTAGAAAAGGGTTGAAAAGGGGTGTGGTGATGTTTGTTAAATGTTACAAAAAAATATATTAGATTAAAATTATTTATGTCCTCGTACTTATTTAAGATATTTATAATTTTAGCAATTCAAAACTTAATTTAATAAAAAAAATAATAATAATAATATCTTGTAGATATCTATATATGTGGGTAAATTTAGGTAATTTAATATATAATATATTATTGATTAAAAATAAATTTTGTATTACCAATTTATGATTAGTTTACATACCTACTTGTGGTTGTGGTAATTCTAATAAATCTCGTGAATTTTTGGTTTTTTTTTTTTGGTGTGATTCAGGTTTTTGTTTTTAAAATTATTATGGTATATATTTTGAATTTTGAATTTTAATCATAATACCTTGAAAGTTAAAAAAATAGGACACTTTTGGTAATATATAGATTTGACATAAGAGCACTTGATACATAATTTTACCAGTTTTATTAATAATATCTCCCAAACATTTTTTCCTATCTGATTTTATAATGTGTACTATCCCAATCAGGCGAAATAGAAGAAGAATCTATTTAACATCTGCTTTGCTCAGTGAATGCAAAGGGCTCACTGGTAGCAGACTTCGCCACTTGGGATAAGCGTTCCCTGAATAATGGAAGCTATCAAACATACAATTGAAGAATATCCTGAGTGTTATCACAAAATCAGGTATCCTTATTTAATGACTCAGACACGGGTTATCACAATAAACACTGGTCATTTGTGGCTGGGTTGATATAGGGGCGGATTCGCTCACGAAATTCAAAATCTATCTATCCCTACCATCAAGCGGTACATAATTGCTAAAGATTTATTATATAGATTGCTTACGCTATAGATTGCTAAACGTTTTGACTGATTATAAAAAAATATGTCGAATTCAAATGCCTTGCTAAAATCTGTATATATTCTCTGAGCTCTGTATTGTAAAAAAATCCAAAACTTTGACAATGTTCCGAATTTCATATTGTATGTCAAAAATATTTTACAATGTTCCAAATTCCAAATTGTAAAATATTGGTTTTTCAAACAAAGAAAAAAGTAAATTATGCATTCAAAAAATTTTGGATGCTTTCGTAAATTTTTTACACTTTACCGCTATATAATTTTATTTTTATTATTAAAAAAAAATATATTATTATTAAATTTATTTACATTATATTATTAAGTTTAATTTTTACCCAATAATAAAATAAAAGTTTATTATAAAATTAAAAAATTATAAAATAACTCAAAGAAAAAATGGCGGAATCAGTGTAAGCAATTGGTAAGAGGTATACTAAGTACATATTTTAATAATATTTATGCATGCATGTATGTATGGGTACCTAATGCATGATATATAGGCACATTTATATTAATGTTAAAAAATTTATTTTTTGGTCGAGCAAAAAAGTGGACACAGCCAAAAAAATTTATTAATTATAGTACGGTTGGAATTTGAAGGGGATTGAACATCAAAAATTTGCCTTCCGAAATATAAAAAAAAACTTTGTATTTGTTTTTTTTTTAATTAGTATTGTAATGGTTCTCAATTTTAAATTTCAGTTCGGTTTAAAGGCGGTTTAAAAACATTTTTTTTTACAATACAAAACTAGCCAATTATGTCGACTTGTAATCCTTTTTTGTTTATAAAAGATAATTAGAAAGTATATCAAATAATGTAAAGAACATTAGATTAGTAGTGATGGAATAACATTTTCTAAATCCGAGTTGTTCCTAGTAAATAGTCGAATTTATTATTGGTGTTATTTTATCCGTTACAAGTTTTTTAATAATTAAAATTTAAAATGGCTATAGTAGATTGTATTGATATATGCTTCTATACTTTTGATTAGAGTGTTACCTCTATCATCGTTTTTTTTCAATACATATATATATCATAGGTACAATGTTTTCCAAATCAATGACAAAATACCTAATATATAAGGATTATATTAAAAAATAATTTAATAATTAGAATACAAACTAAAAATTTATTGGTTACAAGAACTGAACTGATGCAAGGAAGTAAAATCTTTCCGAAATATCGATATTTGCAAAAAGAAATAAATTTATTATTCAAAGGAAATTCTGCTTTCAACTAAAAAAAATACAGTTATACAAAAATATCGGTGGAAAAGGTCAGAACCAGACCCTTTTTTGACGTTTGCATCACTAATTTCTGTAAACACATTGTCAGATGATAAAATTAAATTTTAAATGACAAGAATTGTGTTAATTAATGGCTGAGAGTTCACGTTTATTTCCGGTAGTAAATATTTCATTAAAATTTTATGAAATGTAACTACCATCTTTGAAGATGATTCAGCCAATTGGAATAAAAAAATATGAATTTATGACAGGAAATAACGTAATGTAATGACATTATAATGAATGTTTTCAGTTCAGCTACCCAGTATGAAATCGAGAAATGATTATATAGCCACTTCAAAGAGCATTAGTCACTTTATTTACTATATATATTTTACCTATTAGGCACTTTTTTCTTCCACCATTATACTTTTAAAAAAATTAATGCAGGAGGAAATAAATTTAAATTTATTTTAAGTAACACAGTTTTGCGATCGTGAAATTGTCATATATACCGGGTGTACCATAGCATGCTTATCTGCACGTATCAGCTTTTTAAGAGGGGAAGGAGCCGTTATTTTGAAATTAAATACAAATTTTATCGACTAAATCGAAGGTGCTCTATCGATTGGTTGTATTTCCAACTTCCGGAAAAGACCGGAAAAGGATTTTCTAAGCTCAAAAATCGAAGAAATTGGCCGACATCGAGATTTTCAAATAGAAAAGAGTACTTTTTTATGCAAATTCGGATTCAACGTCAAAAAATAAGAAACTTTTATTCTATAAGTATTGTAATATATGGGTATTAGACCTCTCAAAATAATGTCAAATAGTCAAATACAAATATATCTGATTTATTAAAATTAGTCACGGCGGTCATTAAACGTATTGCAATATCCTTCTACAGATCTAGTCAATGCTATCTCTGATATTTCGATGAATCTGGAAATAATTTTTATCTGGTTGAAAAAAAAACACTTGTCCTAAATGAAGTATTCAGTCATTTGTTCGTTAACGTCTCACATTCATATGAAATGTGTTATGTCATTTCTTCTACTTTACCACATACTCTACAAATATAGTGATTAGTGATTTATTCAACTTATGAAATCGGTACTTTAACTTGGTAGGATTAGTGACCAGTATAAGGTAGGTCCGTTACATAACGTGTTCTACAAAACATTTCTTGGAATGTAGACATTCTTGTTTTGCTGTCAAATATGATTTGCTTATACTTATTTAATGAAGCCAGTCTTTCAAGCAAGTCTTTTATCTTAGTTTTAATTTTAGTTGTGTTTTATTTTTGAGGGGCCATTTGTATAATTACAAAAAGATAGTCGCTACTAGAATTTAGTATTATAAGTCGAGACACTAGAATTTAGTATTATAAATCGTTTTAACTATAAGCCATTATTGCAGTTTCATTACATTTAATTTCGCCCGTATAAGTGTAACTCTGTTTGTGTTTTTGAGAGTTTTAAGGAATATCCAAACAAGTTCAGATTTTATTTAAGTTACTGGAAACGCCGGTAATGATGTTTGATTGTGTGAGCGAATGTATTGTAGCATATGAATGGTTTGATTGTTTGAGCGAATGTATCATATACAATACATTGCGATATGTATTGTATATGAATTGTTGAGGTATTGGAATGTAATCCTGCAGAAGTTGGTGTATATGAACTTTATTCAGAAGTGAAAATCTATGCGAGCTTAGGCAATTCTTATAAATCGGAAATTTATGCATTCTCGTTCATTTTTAACATAAATTGAAAAATACCTCAATTGTTTCATAGCATAAAATTTTTACAAATTATTTTCATATTTTTTGATTAATAAAAATATGATCTTTCAGGCTTTGATGATTTATCGAAAGGATTTCAGAGGGCAAACTATAGAGTAAAATCTATATCTTAGTATATTTTTAAATATTAATAATCTAATTCCACTCTTTTTTTGTAAATTGGGGAGTTCTATGTAACCGCGAACTCTTAAGATCTATTGTACTTCCCCGTTTATCTCAGAATTGCAGGTTTATGTCCTTGATAAATGCTGTTATTGTTTTGATGTCAATTTCAGAATCAGGTGATTTGTATCCCTGGAAGTGTGAAATTCCACTCTTGTTTTTGGGTCAATAAAAACAAATTATTGGTAAAGTAATTAGATATAGTAATTATATATATTATAGTATATATATATTAACATTTCCCTGAAAAAGAAATGCAAAAAAAAACATCAATCGATACGCGTAATAATTCATAGCGCTAACCTTTTTATCAGTTACCGCACCTGCCACAATAGGAAACAAAAATAAATTCCATTAATCAATTATATTTTAATTGCACTCCTTAAAATTATTTTATTTTGTACGCGCACCGGTTTAATCATTCTTAAATTGAATTAACTAATCTGAATCTTCACCTTGTAAAAAAATTAGCGGATATTGCAACGAATCATAGGAACGGTGTGTTTCACTAACATTTTTCAAGTGGTCATTTCCACGTTGCAAAATAATGTGACGCCTATTGAACTCTTCTCCAACCATGACAATCGTTACTTCATCTTCAAATCTTGCTTCATTGAGCATCCCTACATGTTGGCCGGCTGGCATTTCATCCGATATATATTTATTCCAGAATTGTCAGCAGGTATATTATCAATCAATTTGTGATTCAAACATTCTAACCAATTCATTATGCTCACGAATAATTGGTTTGCTTAATTTCGGAATAATTGAATAACGCCGATCAAATGCTTCATCTCCATTTTCATTAAATAAACTTGTAGAAAGCGATATTTTTGGTTGTAGAATGGAAATAATGAACCAATTTTGTGGTACACTTGACCTTGAATCTTTAATTCATATTCAACAAATTGGTTAAATTTTCGTATAAATCAAAATATAATATTAATATCTGAATTGAAATTCGCATTATTTAACTTAAAAGTTGGCATAAATCTATCACGAACAATGTGTTGTGCTCCATATGATGATGGATTCGGAGCGTAATCAATGTTATGAACATAACTAAAACCTGCACGATGTAAATTTCCAATTGAATGGTTACGTCTCCCTTGTTGCTTATTTTGATTGTCATGTTGTATGTTATACGTTCACAATCTCTTCTGTTTCTAACTCTCACGCACTTTCAATTCGTTCTTCTCTTTGTTCTTGATTTTTATTTAATCTTGACCGTCCCATTCGATGCCTTGTTAATTCATTACCTTCTAATCGCTCTTATTCATTCTGATTAGATTTATTTAAACGTATTTGACTGCTCTTGCGTGTTCGTCGGCCAATTTGTGAACACCTTTGTCGCAGCATTATTCAATAATTTTACTTTGTTAACATGAAAAATTTTCTTTACATATTTTTTTTTATTTAATTTTAACTAATGAATGATTACAAACCTATGATTAAAAAACAACAATACTCACAATGTAAACGGCAACCAATAAACACACAGAAATTAAATAAGTCAAATGGCGCACGCAAGCAGAGCCTTCGTGTTGTATACCAATACCGATAAAATGTACTTCTCATAAGAAAAATTTAACATAAGTTCACACATTTTATATGTGAATAACACACTATCACAAAAGTGTGCGTAAAACGCATATCCGTAGACATTTTTCGATGTTTTTTCTTTTAAAACTATCAGTGAAAGTAGGTCTTTCCAACGCATGTATTGTTTTGTAATTGTAAATCGGTTGAGTGATTCTCGAGTTATAAAATGACGAACATAGAAAAATTTTAAACATAGGACAATTAAATAGTTACACCTGGTTACTCCAGGTTATTTCCCAGTTGAGCGACATCTATACTCTAAAATAAATTTCAATCTTATTTAAACTTATAAGAAAAAGTACAAAAACGAAAACACAAACAAAAATTTAAAAGAAAACAAAAAAACAAAAATCAGATCAGATCATACAATTCAAAAATGATATAATAAATATTAGTTCATTTGTTTCTGCTATTTAAAAAAAAATATATACAGTAAAACACGGTTATAGTCATTCGCTAAATTTCAGTAATATTTCTGACTATAACCGTTTTGTGAGTATAGGCGTGGTCAAAAAAAAAATTGCATCTTTATAAACAAAATCAAATTCAATAAAATATCTTTCGTATAACAATTTTAAACTTTATTTTATTCATAAATAGCAATTATTCTGTTATGTACCTTATCACAAAATATACATATTTGTAATAAAGAACAAAAAAAGACAATATATAAATCAGTTTTTTAATAAAATAATTCACTTTTGCCTTATTTTTTGTTTTATTGAAAAAATTGGCGTTATATTTTAAATGAGACTAAACGACATCGATTGTATGAACTTATGAAGTTTATTACTTTCTTTCAAAAAAATTGTTGACTATAACAGAATTGTGACTACAAAGGTTTTTTACTATAAACGAATTAAAATACATCGATCTACTACGTTAAGAGTAATTGGAGTTTATTGTGTTAAGTTATATTGAAATTAGTATTAATTTCGTCATAACGTATTAGGTATCATACTTTAATGTCATTATATATATACTAGCTTGGTAACCCGCCATAAATGACGGAAGCAAAATAAATTCTAGCATTTCTTTCCTTCATTAGAGTTTTTATTTCAAGTTTAAGAAAAATACGTATTTGTTTACTAATTTATCATACCTTTGTTTTTGTATTATAACGCTTTTAATTACCATATCAACAGAATATTTGTAGTAAGGTGCAAAATTTTCTAATCCCCAAGGGTCATTTACTCGATCATTTTTGCGACATCCTTTTTGCCAACATTGAAAATTTATCGTATAATTCAGAATCAAGTTAATCCTGTTAACATTCAATAACATTCGCTGCGTAAGTTTAGCGTCAAAGTTTATAGCGAACAAATAATATTTTATAATGAGCCACAACTTTGTACGAAAGCAATTTTAAAAACAAAAATAAATAAAATTGTAAATATAAAAAAACAATAATATTGTAGGTACACATAATATTTATTTTGATGAATAAAATAAAAACTCGTGTTGGAAAAAATATTAAAATAAAAAAATTTACTGCAAATAAATAGGAATTTACAAAACTGTTCATTACTTGTGAACCATTGATCGGTTATTTAAAATTTCATTTCATTTAAAAAAATTGATTATCGAACTGTTCATGTTAAAATTCATACATAATTATTATTTATAACATACATTAAAAAGAAGAACAACAATCAATATGGTTTAACCGAGATAAAAAAAATGCATCACCACTCTCTACAACATACATTTCTACACACTTGAAGAAAACAAATATATCTAAAAATATAAATTTACAAAGATAAGAAATCAAAAATAATAGTACAAAATTTCATTTAATTTCTTTATAAATATATGGGTTATTATTGTTTTTATGTGTAAATCAGCAGAACAAAAACCTAAACCCATAATACATACTAAATATTGTATTCGATCATAAATTTATATATCATATAGATATATATATATTAAAAAACAAACAATAAACAAAAAAAAAATAAAAATAAATAACAGTTTTAACTCATCATCGCATCACATTTCTAGCTAAAGTATATATATATCTACCTATAGTACTATAGTACAGGCAAAGCATACGGTAGCAAAACTATGATGCTATGATCATTATCACAACAACAACAAAAAATCAAAGAAAAAAAAAATATGTAGACACATGCAGATTGTGTATAATTTTAAGTAATAAGAATAACCTTTAAGTGCATTATGTTTTTTTTTGTATTAAATGCTAAAATAAATTAAAATTTCTATTCTATATAAATTCTATTTTACTACTATATAAAATTTCTATTAGTCCTTCTTATTATAAATCAAAAAAATTGTTTGTTTTATTTATATTATTACTATTATTTTTTATTTTTCCTTATTATTTGCGAAGAAGACTAACATTAAATTAAAAAAATTATTTCATGCAATGGTATTTTTTCCTGCAATGGTTCAGCATGGTAGACAGAGGTTAAAAAAAGAGTACGAAAGCAATTTGTATACATATTGCAATTTGTATATGTGTTGGAGTATTCCGTTGGACTTACAAACATCCAGATAAATGCAGAATAATATATATATAATATTCAATAATCAAACGATTCAGAAAATAACTACAATTATACCAAATCGAATATTTCTTTTTATATAAAATCGTACATGCAAGAACTGCTTCTGTGCAATTGCACAGGGGATTCACTAGTATAGATATAACAACCTATAAAAGTGTAGAGATTTTATTCTATAATTATAATTAACACATAAGTTTTACCAAACAACATATAATTATAGTTATATAAGTATACTATGTGTTATTTATATATATATATTTTACTCAAGTAAAATTTTGTTTGCTTTTTAAAACTCACATATGATTTTTTTAAACCTAATATTCGTATATGAGTTATAAAAACTAATTGAAATTCAAATAAGAAGTTATCTAGGACTTCTATGTAGTCCAACACTGCAAAACTGTTTTAATTAAGACTTTCAAAGATTGAAAAAAAATCTCTTAATAATTTTTTGATGAATCTCTATTATTGCCAAAAAGGTTTCGCAGACTTTTTTGATTCCAGGTCTTCACAGTTATTCAATAAAAAAACAAAGCCTGATGCAAAAAGGATGCAAGAAGGACCTATACTAAAATACAATATATATTTTTCATTACTAATTATTTCTTGATATAAATTATAGACTCATATTTAAAAATACTAACTAGATATGTACTACTCAAACTTTGATGCTTATGACGCTTAATTTCGCGCATTGTATTGTGACTTAGAATTGAATTTTGTTCAAATCAATAAAAGCTCTATATAGTTGAAATCAAAATTTTCCATCAATAATTTGAAATCATAAATTAAACTTAAGAATCAACCTAATATATATGTATAGTATATATACAATGAAATTATATTTCTACAATGTATATAATTTTGTATACACATTATGTACACATAAGTTGTAGCAGCAAACTTTTATATTGGCGTTATTTATCAGTAAATTTTTTAACTTGAAAACTTTCACATCCGTGTTTTAATAGAACTAGAATTCTGAAACAAAAAAAATATATATATATATATTTTATATATATTTTTTTTTATTTTTCAAAATCAAGACTATTGTAAATTTTTGCAAAAATTTAATCTAAAAAAATTATTGATTTAATTTAAAGGTTAATCACTTCATCATATTCTTCGGAAGACGACATTTTGTCTACGTAAAATTTTTTTTTTTTATCTGGGAGAATCCATCCATTTTATAAACAAATACAACAAACTTATGACATCCTATATAATATTTTTTTCTTAATTTTTGTTTTTTTTTTTTGTGTTAAATATTTAATAAATAAAAATTTAAAATTTTTAATTTATTTTTTTTATTTTTTATTTTTTTTTTATTTTTTTTTTTTATTTTAGATATTTATCTTTAATAACATACGAACACAATAAATATACCATTTTATTTATATGTATTATAATATAAACAAATATGTATACATGTGTACTTTAATATTAATAATTAATTTATTTAATTAATCGAATATATTGTGATTATATTTTGATAAGAGACAGTTTAAATTGTGGGAAAATTTTAGTTGAACTTTTTATAAATAAAAATTTCTTTAGAAAAAAAAAAGTTGAAATTTTTTTATTTAAAGAACATTTTAATTAAATTGGCAATATCGAGATTGTCAACCTAAAGTTTAAAATTTATTTAAAAGAGATTTTTGTTGTTGTTGTCTTTTTTTATCATTTTAATTTAATAACTTGAGAGAATTTTTTGTGTTGAAAATTGAATTTACTTTGAAATAGGACTCTACTGTCGTCTACTGAAGATTTTTTTTTGTTTCAAAAATGACATTATTAAATAATGTTTATGAAGGTGAGAGATTGTTATCAAGTATTAAGTTTGAGGAATAAAAGTTACACATCGAAAATTTTTCCGTCAACTGGACTATTTAGTTATAGTTACAACAAGGATGAGAGCATCCTTAAGCGTTATTGAGAAATAAGCTAAGTTCGTGGAAAATTATGCATTTTCGCATATATCGCCTTTTACATAATATTTTTGGGTATATTTTCTCCTTCAGAGTATATTTTTACATATTAGAATATTTTTGTTAACATATTTCTTCCAAGCTATAAGCAATTTATAATTTAACAAACTTTTAAAATAATTCTAACACCAGTGTTTGAAATTTTATTTTAAAAGTGTGAAATTTGTTATCTAATATATTAATAATAGGCTACTGATGTCAGTAAAACTTTCCACCTTGGTGAATTAAAGCAAAAAGCAGTGACATGAACCTAAAAATTTAAATGTGACGATTTTTAAAAATATTACCGCAAAAAATTACCGATTACATAATAAAGAGAATTAAAAAGTTCTTAATATTGTGCTCATCTTTCAAAAAAAT
Source organism: Argyra leucocephala (assembly GCA_963942445.1). Taxonomy (NCBI): domain Eukaryota; kingdom Metazoa; phylum Arthropoda; class Insecta; order Diptera; family Dolichopodidae; genus Argyra; species Argyra leucocephala. Next base: position 105,758,807 of record OZ012680.1, on the reverse strand, counting down.
TAGCTATAGAAAAACATGTTCAAGCTCTAAACCCATATAGGAAAACTATATATTGATAAATCATAAAATCAATAAAATATGAAGCTATTTAATAGAATTTTTATAATTACCCAAAAAATAAAGTACCTATTGAAAAATTTTAAATTCGCTGGTTTGTGTCTTTGAATTAGCCAACTCGAAATGTTTCTAATGACTCCACGGAGTTAATAAGGAGATTTAAAATAGAAAAAAATTCCCTATATAACAAAAAAGTTATGGTTAAACTGGAAAATATGCTAAGCAAAATTAATTGTTTTGCGGAAATAGAAAGCTTTGTTTTCAGTTATTATATATTCTTGGGGCTTATGATCGAAAACGTACGGAAAACGCGCCGCTTTTTTTATTTGGCCCACCACCAGTTGCTCTAACTTCAGTTTTGTTATTCACTAGCTTCCTATATGTACTTGGAATGCGTTAACAACAAAAAACAAGAATTGGAAATGTTCCTAAACTTACGAAACATAGATGTCTGTCTCGTGTCAGAAACCCATCTAACAAAGGGGCACAATTTAGTAATTCGTGGATACAAAGTATATCATACAACGCACCCTGACAATCTACCAAAAGGAGGTAGTGCGGTCATAGTAAATGATCTTATTACTCATCATGAACATTGTAACATACAAAGTACAGAAATGCAACTCACAGCCGTACAAATAAGGTGCACAAAGCAAAATATCAACGTAGGAGCGCTGTACTGCCCGCCCAATCACGCTATTAAAAAACATATGTTCCAGAGCTTATTAATGAAATTAGGTGAAAGATTTATTCTTGGAGGTGACTACAATGCTAAACATCTAGAATGGGGCTCCAGGACGACCCTTACTCGAGGTAAAGAACTGAGAGAGGCGCTGGGAGAAACAGGTTGTTTATTTCTTTCAACAAGAAAACCAACATATTGGCCTGCAGATATAAACAAAACTCCTGATCTGTTAGACTTTTTTATAATGAAAAAAGTATCAACTAATTTCACATCTATAGAAGATAATTATGACCTCAATTCCGACCATTCTGCTGTCATCCTAAAATTAAATACAACAATAGTGAAAAAATCTAGTAAACCATTTTTAACTAACTCATCTACAGATTGGTTAAGCTTCAAAAAGATTCTGCTAGAAAAAATTAACTTAAGAGTAACATTAGACAATGAGGAACAACTAGAAACTACTACTGAAAAACTTATGCAAGCTGTCCAGTTTGCAGCTTGGAGTAGTACTAAGACAAAAAAATCAAAAAAAATCAAAAAAAATCAGCCCTAGATATCCGGTGTATATCCTTAACATGGTAAAAGAGAAACGAAAAGCGAGAAGGAGGTGGCAACAAACGCGTGACCCATACAGCAAAACGGATCTTAATAATAAAAGTCAGGAGCTAAAGAGAGAAATAAAGAAATTAAATGATAGATCTCTGAATTATTACCTAGAAAATTTAACAGCTACTAAAGAAACAAATTATTCTTTATGGAAAGCTACGAGTAAAATGAATAAGTCTATTGTGCATTCTGCACCACTGAGGAAAAATTATGGCTCATGGGCAAGGAGCGATAAAGAAAAAGCTGACACTTTTGCAAATCATCTCGCTGAAATTTTTAAGCCAAATGAAATGAACACTGTTATTGATCTAACTGAAATATATAACCATGAAGATATAAATATTCCCTTAATAAGTCGAAAAGAAGTAATTAAGGAAATAAAAAACCTAAAATTAAATAAAGCCCCAGGTTTTGATTTAATAACTTCAAATGTGCTAAAAAATATACCCAACAAAGTTCTCACACTCTTGGTATATGTAATGAATGCCTGTATTAAGCTTAAACACGTACCTAGTATATGGAAAGTTGCCGAGATAATAATGATCCAAAAAACCAGGAAAGCCTGCTAACGACACCAAATCCTACAGGCCGATATCTTTGCTCCCTACAATATCGAAGTTGTCATCCAAAAGCTAAGTTGTTTGCTCCCTAAAAATTATGTTGAATTATTTTCATCATATCTCTCAAATAGAGTTTTTCGAGTTAAAAATGAGAATGAATACTCCTCTCTAAGAGATATAAAAGCTGGAGTACCGCAAGGTAGTATACTGGGTCCAATTTTATATTTGTTATACACCTGTGATATACCCGATGTAGAAAATATAAAAATAGCAACCTTTGCAGATGACACAACGTTGATGGCAGTTGGTTCAACTATAGAAGAAGCAACAAACAAACTGCAAAAAGCTAATGACGAAATTTCCAACTGGTGCAAAAAATGGAAAATTAAATTAAATGAAGCCAAATCTAGTCATGTAAACTTCACCTATAAAAACATAGTAACTCCTCTCTCAGTTAAAATTAATGATGTCGTGATTCCGTACGAGAATAAAGAGAGAGATCTCTAAGAGATATAAAAGCTGGAGTACCGCAAGGTAGTATACTGGGTCCAATTTTATATTTGTTATACACCTGTGATATACCCGATGTAGAAAATATAAAAATAGCAACCTTTGCAGATGACACAACGTTGATGGCAGTTGGTTCTACTATAGAAGAAGCAACAAACAAACTGCAAAAAGCTAATGACGAAATTTCCAACTGGTGCAAAAAATGAAAATTAAATTAAATGAAGCCAAATCTAGTCATGTAAACTTCACCTATAAAAACATAGTAACTCCTCTCTCAGTTAAAATTAATGATGTCGTGATTCCGTACGAGAATAAAGCTAAATATCTGGGCATGACCTTGGATGCAAAACTGAAATGGAAAGAGCATGTGAAAATCAAAAAGCACTCCAGTTCAAATATAGAGAAATATACTGGCTGATTGGGCGGAATTCTACGGTCTCGACCTATAACAAAGTTTTGATGTATAATCAAATATTGAAGCCAGTCTGGGCATACGGTATTCAAATATGGGGATGTGCTAAACAAATCCATATTCAAACTATTCAAACGTTCCAAAATAAGGTACTGCGCAACATAGTCAATGCTCCATTGTACGTTCGCAATGCCGATATTCATCGAGATCTGAAGCTCTCATTTATAAAAGACGAAATAATGAAATGCGTTGCACGGCATAAAACTCGTCTGATCCAACATGTCAATACCGAAGCTTCTAGCTTAATTGACAATCAAAATTTTGTGAAGCGACTAAAACGAACAAGACCACTTGAGTTAGGTTAAAACCTTTTATCTATTAAAACCTTATTGGATTTTGTTAGATCAAAGGTATCTTAGTTTCTTTGAGTTAAATGTAAATTAATGGTTAGTCTATAAGACTAGTTTTAATGTTGCAATAATGATAGGAGTTTTTAGTGGGTTAAAGTCCCACAGTCCTTCAAACTGCCTTCCCCGGTAATAGGTAGTCCCTGAAGCCTCTTTCGATGATTTACTACTATCTGGAAAAAAAAAAAAAAAAAAAAAAAAACTAGCTTCCTTTTAACAAATGACTTGTAATCTGTCCACACCTACAATAAATAAGAGTAAATGCATGTGTAAAAACAAAACCAAACCTTACTTTTTTCTACTCTTTTTGCGTTCTTTCAGGTGGTCCTAAAGTGTTTAAAAAAAACCTTATCTTGATAAGTTCGAAGAGAAATTTAATGCCAATCATTTGCCTTCACTCGTCTTACTAGTTCGCTGTACTGCTCCTGATTTGTTATTTTTCTCCTAATCATAAAAATTTATATTTAAATTAATATTAAAAGTGTTTAATAGAAATCAATACATCTTAAATTTTTCCATTAAAACTATTAAATATTAAAAATTACTTACATTTTTTAATTATTAAATTTCCAAACGTTAGCACAACAATACTTTTCACTTTTATTCAACAGACTAGTTTCGAACGTTTTCAAACATACAAAAAAGATATTTTCGAAAAATCGTTTACAGTAGATAAGTTTTTGCTATTTACAAAAACGTTTTACAAACAATCACACAAACCTGTTTAATAATTTAAACAAAACTTTCTAATACAAGCGTGCAACTACTTAGCTAAAATATTTTTTATTTTGTATAAGACTGAAAATGAGTCCTGGATTTTTTTGTTTTTTGTTGGGTACAATATTTTTTAGGTTAAATGTTACAAAAGGTAAGACTTCCAATGGGTTCCCCTTTAAGCCCGTTGTTGGCCGAAATATTCAAGGATGACTTTGAAAGAAAAGTCTTAGGACACTTGTAGACAAATCAAAGAATATTCATAAAAGATATAGATATGCGGATGATGTATTTTGCGTATTTAACTGACAGACAATTATTGAATCAGTTTCTCGAATTCTTCAATGCTGAAATTGAAAATAAGAAAATTCAATTCACAATGGAAAAATAATCAAATAATAGTCTCAACTTTTTGGATATTTTTATAAGACGCGTAGAGTGAAAACTTGATAAACTTTAAAAATTTATACAAATATGTGTCTTTTGTCAGATGTGGTGATTGCTGCACATTCTAATCATCTCATCAATACTAAATGGTCCACTTTCCACAGCTACGTTCATAGGCTATTGAATATTCCGTTGTCGAAATTAAATTATAATGAGGAGCTCAATATAATAAAAACAATAGCGAAGAACAACGGATATGAGGAGAACATCATAGACAACATAATAAAGAAGAAAACGAGAAAACTGGTATTTGACAAAATTGTACAAATCTTGCAAAATGATAAAATCTGAAGTTAATTTGTAAGAGATTTAATTTTATTACAAGATTTAATGCAACATCAACGTAATGAAATATCTCTTAGAAAATAATCAATCAATGTACGATAAACTACAATGTAAATCTAGAAATTTTTCATTGTGCAAGTACCTGGAGGCATATGAAATTTTATCAGCTCAAAAACAACATAAAAATCTTATGAATGAACAGCTAAACCTAATAAAATCAAATTTCTTCAATTGTAATAAATAAATAATGTTATCTACATATAGGTGGTATTATGTAAAAAACAAAAATAATATAAATATTAACATAATTAGTGTAAATATTTTATTAGTCTTCTGATGATGGTGTAATAACCAAAATCGATTAAGGTGTTTAATAAAATTAGTAAAACATAGAGTTTTTAATCTTTATTTTTGTAATCTAAAGCCCAAAGAACTTTTTCATTTAGATTATGATGTTTAAAAATATAAATCAAAAAATATATGACAGCGTATGTTGAAATTTAATGTAGACTACCACGAAACTAAAGCAAAACGGATTGGAAACATAATGTCTAACAAATTGCATTACAACTCCGAAGGTATGCAAGAGCTGGATCAATTCGTTCTTCATAGTTTTTTTTTTAGAATTGATGTATTTAACTAACGGTACTGATAGAGTAGGTATTTACAATTTTTGGAATAATAGCTGGCAAGCAAAAATTTCGATATAAATTTGATATAAACTTATTTTTGAATACACAACTTGAAATTTATTAATTTCAGTAATTTTAACCAATTTTGCTTAAAAAATAAATTTTTTTTCAATCCTCAATTTTTATTTTTCTTACTAAAACGTAGGTATTAAAATATTATAGATATATCTTCATCTGACTTTAACTCATGGAATATGTATGAAAAATTTTGATATCAGATAATGAGGCTTTTTTTTAAAAAATTATTTTTGTAGTTTAAAATTTATTTTTGATATTACTGAAGGACACATAATGTTTTCTATAGTATAATAACAATATAAATATAGTAAATTTCTGTATAAAATTTATTTATTTTTATGTAGTATTATAAAATTATTTAAATTTTAATTCACCACTTTATTTATTTGCTTTTCGTAATAATTAGATAATATTTTTCTATTGAGTTCTCAATAAACATAATATGTTAATTATTATTATATTATCCTATTATTGTTATGGATAGTGAGATCCTCATCTGCAAAGTGTCTTTACTGCTTTCAGGATAGTTTGTAAAATATGGAAAGATATTCAGCCAACATCACCAGAAAAATTCTAGCGTACTAAAATAGACATTCGAGACACTTGTTAGCCACAAGCCATTTACAACATAACGCTGTGGCAAATAACTAATTATAAACTTAAAAATCTAGAAATTCTACAAATAGGAAATGGAATTGGATTGAACATAGTCTGAGGAAATCTAAAAACAACGTTGCGAAAAAATTTTTCGAATGGACCCGTTAGAATATACGTGGCTTCAGAATCGCGAGAAAAACATGGAGAACAGCAGTCGTAATCAAAGCAAGGACCCAACGTTTGCTTACTTTGTATAGGGGGTAACAAAATTAGTACAGAGATACCAACGAATACAAACTTAAAATAATTTATCCACCGCTTAAAACCCCTTATCGATGTTGACGTTTGTAGTAGTTTTTCACATTTAATTAGTATAGGAGAAAATTGCAGGACCTTATTCCCGCCCTATGCATACCTCACTGATGGGTATGCAGTACACTAATGATGATAATGTGGATTGTTTTATTTAAAGCTTAATTTATATAATGTAGGATCACTACTATATTCATTTATATTTTGATTTTTATGTTGTCAACTAAAATAAATTTTAATTATTATTTTTATGTAGATTTGAGCAAATTTTTAAAATTTTTGCATAATTTTATTTAAGAATTTTTATTTGAAAAAGACTCCAAGCAACTAAACTTTTGTCGTTTTTTGTTTTTTTTTTGTGTTAAACTGTGTTTTTTGTTATTATTATTATGAGATATTATGAGATGGCTCTATAGTTTATGGATTATATAGAACTAGTTAGAGCTTAGATTAAAAAATATGAATTATTTAATTAATTTTAAATAGAAAAATAATATTAAAAATTTATGTTAATAAAATCGTTACTTAAAAAGAAAAAAAAAAAAAATTAAATAAAAATTAATTAAGAAATTATATTTTATTAAAAAATTTAAAAAATCGTGGAATAATATTAGAATTTTTTTTATTTTATAGTTTTTTTCTTTTTTTTTTGTAAACATGAATTTTAAAAAAAAAAATATTCTAAATAATAACAATAATATATTTGTATATGTAGATATAAAAGGGCGCCAACATGAATTATTTCTCTTTGATAAATTAAATAGAGGATAACTGAATACAATAATATTATGCACGATTCAATATAGAAAAAAGTCACGTTTACAATATCCATATACAATATACATACATATTTGTTAATGCAGAAAAATTAAATTAATTAATTAAATAATTGTAATTAAATTAATTGTTTTATTTAATTTTATGTAATTTTATGTTGTTGATAAAAAGAAATAATTTAAATATTATTGGAATATGTATTTTCAAAATTGTAATAAATAAATTAATGCAACAACAACCAATAGTATACTATTATACTACTAACATTTAGTATCATAATAAAATTTTACAATAATTTAAATATTTTTTTCAAAATTATGTAATATCAAAAGAGATAGAATATTTTGAGTCAATCTTTTAAGAGTTTGTGAATATTAAATAATTAATTATATATTTTACATTGAACCTAACCGCGTATTTCTACTCACACTAAACGATTTTTACGTAATTGGGGTATCTATAATTTTTTTTTTTTCAAATAGAAGAAATTTATCTGTCGAGGGAGAACGAAGTGAAGGACTGTGCCGACTTTGTCTTACTAAGAATTTCTATTATAATAAAAACGTCCTAACCTAACTTAAGCCTACTCTCAAAACTATTTAAATTTAGCCTTACAAACTATAGAATGTACAAATTTATTCAGGTATTTTAATTCAGTTTTATCAATATGTTAGCACCAATGATTAATTATTTCTTATAGTTTTGTCTTTACCCGGTATAGACATGTCGTATTTCATTATATCTCCACCAATATTGCCTGTGTTGTATTCACTTCAACATACTGCTTTGCTATTATACTTTTTTAAATTTACATTTTTTTTTACGCTACCCAAATACTAGGAAAGGATTCCTTTATACAAAATTATTGTAGGTATGGGTAAGGAGGTAAAAAGGATTAGGAGGGAAATAGGATGATAGAGGAGAATTGGTGAGTAAGTTGGAGACAAATCTGAAGAGGTTCTTTTTGAAAAGTTGCAAATTGTATAACGGAGGATTTCTATCGGAGGGGAACACGTGAGATGATAGCATGTTCCACATTTTAGCAGTTCTTACAATAAAAGAATTTCCGAAACCAGTTTTAGACCACCTAGGTATTTTTACCATAATGAGCCCTTGCAGCCTCCCTAGTGTTACGCTGGAATTGTTTGAAGGGAGGCACTATTGAATTTATTTCAATGGAACAAGTGTCGTTTCCAACAAGATATCTATAAAAGAGGGAGAGAGCTCCAACGTTTAGACTTGTATTAAGAGGAGTAAGGGGTATCTGAACAGTGGAGTCGCCAATAAGGCGTAAAGCGATAACCTAGTGAAGTTTGGGGTGCGCCATCCCATATGTGGGAATTGTACTTCATCTTAGGTCGGATATAAGCTTTATGGATATTGGACAGATCTCTTGGAGAAAAGTAGGCTTTACATCGGGAAAGAAAACCAAAACATTTGGAAGCATTCTTAGCTATATCAAAAATATGCTCATTCCACTGCGTTTTTTAGTTTAGTTGCATGCCTTAAATATTTAGACTTTCAGATCGTTGTAAGTAAGTTGTAAGTGAACTAGTCAATATTTTTCTCTTCAAGTTGATTGCGGTAGAGGTGGCAATAGATTTCCTTAAAAAGTCGTAGGATATATATTAAAGAAAAATATAGAAAAATATTATTTAATTATTGCACTTATAAATTTAATAGATATCTATTATATTTAGTTTTAAGAATTTTTTAATTACATACTCTGTATTCGAACTATAATAAGCTCTTTTTGAGAAAATAAACCCAAATAAACTAAATTTGTTGACATGGACGTCTACTATAATGAAATAGTATAGGGAGATGATTTTGGTCTTAGATGTAATAATTTTTGTCTAAAAATATTAAATGCTCGGGAGCTATGAAGCCCATGAGCAAAGTCTTTTGGATTTAACCCTCATTGTGGTAAAATATTTATGTGATGATATTAAACCATTTGAATTTGTAATAAATTTTTATTGTAGAAAAGGTGTTTTGCTACCATAAAAAATTTGTTACCATTATGTATATCACATTTTACATTATCAATGAAGTTTAAGTTTCGATGTAAATAAGCTCCAAGATATTTTACGACTTTTTCGTTCTCGAGTGTTGAAATAGGCGATTTAATACTAAATTCTTTCCAACTTTACCTAATGTTTGAACTTTTTTTTTCCATAGATTCCATAGTTATCCGAAACAGAATGGTTTTGTATTTGTTGAAGTTTAATTATTATGAAGTATGGATATGAACATACTTCATAATAATCTAATGTAATGTTGAAAATTTTATGGACTTTGTACATACTGTATACTGTTCACAAATCACAATAACGTGGAAAGAACTGTGTCATCTTTAACACACTAAAAAGTCATATACTTTTGTTGAAATTAAAACTAGTCTTTTAAACTAAATAAAATATAATGTTGACTCTTTTTTTACTATATATTCTTAATTATATATATATTAGTTTTTTTAATATATATTTGATTAATCAAAATCCCATTAGAAATTTCTTCAGAGATAAAAGGTCCTAACCTAGTACTCTATAGTACAAAAGTATAAAAAAGCTGTTTTATATAACCAGGCAAGCGTTCAGTGATCAAAACTTGACCGGAATATAAAAGGATGTGAATAAAAGAAAAAAAAGATATCGTCGGCTGAGTCTGAAAAGCTCCATAAGCCATTTTCACTTTTTTTTTACTAAGGAACAGATTCTTAGATTTTGTGACATGCTCTTTCTTTTGACCCGAACCGTTTTTCACTATCTTTTACCGTTTCGGAGATATTTAGTTCCGGATTGACCCATATCAACCTTTGTAATACTTTGTTAATTATAAGATGACCCATACGTAAATTTTTTGGATATGGGTCATTTTTGTTTGAAGTTTGAAGTCAAAATTAGCTTATTTCTGAAATGCCCCATATCCATATGTCTGACACATGTATAATTTATAATTTGTATAAAGAAAAAGTTCAACAACCTGAGGAAATATCATATTATCGAAACATTTAAGCACATAAAAGGACAAATGCAATAAATGCGTATTATAGCATGTAAAATTTTTATACTAATTTCTAAAATTCGGAAATACATTTTTGTTTATTTTTCGTGTTTATTTTCGTATTTTTTTTGTTATTAATTTATTTTATTATTTATTTAATTTATTAATTTTGTTGTTAATTTTTCATAGAGTACCTATGTACAAATTTTCAAGTTTGTAACACAATTAGTTTTTGAAATATTCCTGAGACGTGCTAGGAGTTGTACGACAGAAACTCGAACCAAAGATGTAAATTTTCAGATCTGGTATTAACCTTTGGTTTTTGAAAGATTCCTGAAAGGTGTTAGGAGTTGTATATGGCAGTTATCGAAACCTGTCATTTGATTGCTTTGTAAGTTACCGCGTCCCGTTCAATTTTTGACCATGAATAACTGTGCAAAATTTCGGAACTCTATCTATAAAACTATATAGCGAACAAACAAACAAACAAATTTTCCATTTTATAAGTATAGATTATCAGAAGCTCTTCAGACTCATTTGATTTTCTATTTTTCGAATTTTCGGCTATTTTTGTTTTTACTTGTTCAATTCTCATATTCTGCTTTCCAAAGATATCTACACTGTTCTACAATTAAATATACTTCAAAATATCTAATTTAGTTTTATTAATTCAATTTAATCATAAATCCATGTCATTTAACTCTAAATTTTCGAATTCAGATTAACTTTTCAATATAGCTATAACTATTTATATATATATATTTATTTTTGTGAGAACTAATCGTATTAATTTCAGATTAATTATTCAGAAGATTATATATAACTTGGTAAAATAAAAAAAAAAATAAATAAAAACTAAACCTAAGAAGCATATCTAAATACAAAACGGACATTATGAATTTTTAATAACTATTATATTAATATTAAAGTGGTTATAAATTAGAATGTGATAAAAATCATGTCAAAACACTACAAAAAACTAAAAAAAAAATATATTTGAATTTTATAGCGATTCTCCTATTAAATTGTAACTTGGTAGCTTTTTTCAAAAAATTAAATTGTGTTTAGTTTTCCATTTTGTTTTTTTTTTCTGTGTTTGGTAATTTGAGGAAACTATTATTGAATAATTATTTTTCAACTTATTGTACTTTACTTAAAAATAAACTTAAATAAATACAGATTATCTTACAGTTATTTCATGGTAGGTTAAGGTAAAAATGGCAATATTTCTAGTGAAAAAATGTTTAGAATTATTTAATTATGAATAACAAATAAGATACAATAAATTTGTTTAACATTTTATATTAAATACATATATAGATAATCAATATTCAACTGAAAAATATGAGTTAATTTAAATTCTGAAATGAAAACAGCATCACGCATCTAGCATACATTTATTACTTCTATCTTATACAATAATATAATTTCAATTCAAAATCTATACCACGTATCACATAATAAATATAAAATATAAACAAAAACAAAAAACAAAAAAACAAATAGATAGAATGGTTAAAATAAAAAAAACAACAAAAAAAAAACAAACAATCCCATTAATTTTAATAAGAAAATCAATAAGTATCTGATAGTTTAGTGTTAAACAAAGGCGGATCTTTACTTTGATTTTATATAATTGATAACGAAAATACGACAGCTATCTTAAAAAAATAAATGAAAAAAAAAAAAAAATAAAAAATTTAAATATTAAATATTAATCTGAATACCAATTTTTAGGAATTTTTATGTGATTTTTAACATTTCAATTAAAAAACTATTCTATTCAATATTTAAAGTTATTTAATATAAAAATAAAAACTATAATGGCAACAGAATGTCTAGAGAAATATTTTAAATTTTTTTTTAAACATTTTTTTAGAAAATATGTAGTTTTTCAATTAAATTTAAAGAAATAATAATTTAAGTAAATTTAATTAAATATTTATTTAAGTAATAATTTAGAAAAAAAACAATTTAAACGAATGTGAAGAAACATTTAATTATGTTTATTAATTTAATAAAAATTGTTTTACTACTTTAAATAACCTGCATAGAAGAAGACTATCACATTTCAAAATTTTAAGTTCCGAGAAAATTGCGATTAAAGTTTTAATCAATTTTATATAGAAAAGGGAAGATTACAATACTGGCTGTAGCAGTTTTGCATCTAACTAGTTAAAAATTTTCTGCCATTATTTTGCCACAAAGTAAGTTGTGACAGTATTCAATATAATATTATGAAAACTCATATATTCTTAAATTATATGCTTGCTGCAGCAGTTAGAACTTAGATAATGAAGTCATTAATTTTTTTGCTATTATAACATTTTTTTTACATATTTTGACATATGGTAGTATTCTTCTGTAGGTACAAAACTTTAACATTTAAAAATACTCAGAATTCATAGTCCTTCTATGTTTTGTGGAAAAATATATCTCTTTATAACAGCAGTTCAAAATTAGTGTTAAATCTAATTAAAGAAAAAACAAATTACACGAATCATTAATTAAATGATAACTTGTAACAGACAGTAACATTTCGGTTAATTTGTTTTTTTTATGTAATTGCAATCATCGCTTGCTTTGACAACATTGTTTATTATGACCCAAATGGGTGACTATATTTTTGTATTTACAAAATTAACTTATGTGTATTTTGATTTAGTTTTCCATTTTGCATCATCTGAAGTTATATTAACTTTCTAGTACAGCAGTATTATCTGATATCGACATCCAGTTCGCTGGTATTAATTAAATATAGGATGGGACCCAGAATACTGCCTTGAGGTACGCCTGCATGTATATTGTGAGTTGCAAACATTTCTAAAAAAAACTCTACTACTACTACTCTAAACTATTTACCTTCTTTTAAATCATTTTTACAAATAATCGCAAATGATTTCAAATGATTTCGCAAATAGTAAACTCTCCACGAAATCAGGTGTCATTTTTTAAATTTATTACAATAAAGATTTTTATATTACCAATTTTATTAATTTATGCAATTTCATAGTTAAAAAATATTTTGGTTTTACAAGAAGCTCAGTTTCAATATTATGTCCCATATCCTTTGTATCCTTATTATATTTATTTTAACAGTGTCTTTCCATGGATTCCCTTTTTAGTTGTACAAAGCAATATAAAAATGTTTTATAAATTAAGAGTTTTTTTCCGGGTATTAAAAAAATGCATACAATTTATGTATGGTGTAGAAAAATTCGATAAAGAAATTATTTTTTTTTTCAATAGCTTTATAAATTTATTAGCGAAAAAAAAATTAAACAATATAAAAAAAAGCAAATTTGTATTTTAAAATGAAAATATTTTAAAATCCAAAATGTACAAAAACATAATATCAATATATAAGCAAAAAAAAAAACAATTCATACCGGAAACCTTAAAAATGGCACGAGCTTTAATTAAATTGTTTTTTTTTTCTAACAATAAATTAAAATAATAACAAAAAACGAAAAAATATACATTTATATTCAATCAATTGATCTTATTTGTCAAAACAACAATTACTATATATATATATATATATACATATACATTTACATAATAATAATAAATCAATTAATTTTATATGATTTTATTATTCACAACAACAAATACTCAATTAATATTATCAATTTATACAATTAATTTACTGTAAAGCACGACTCATTTTTAATATATGAAATAGGAGAACCCCCAGTTTCATTACTCGCAATTCAATTTAATTAAAATCAATTTCTTTCGTTTTTCTTATGTTTTTTTTTTTGTATAATTGTGATATGTGGTTTTCCTTGCCCGAATAACGGTGTTTAAAAGTTTTACTTTATTACAGTTATATTATAAATATAATATCAGTTTATGCAATTTATGATACCTTAATTTGAGATATCTTAATACTCTTCGATTAACTGTCAATACACAAGATGATAATGTAATCTGAAAAAAAGAAGAAAAAAAAAAGAGATTGAACTTTTCAAGTTCTTAAAATTAATAAATCACAATTTAAAATTCAAAATGAACCGATCTATACCGAACAATATAGTTCGTTAACAATCGTTTGCGTAATATAACCGGAATATGGACAGGCAGCATCATCATAATACAACGTTTTTCGATATCTAAATTTGAGAGCATGTCACTATTAACAAGCAAATGATTTGATAATATAGTTTTTTGTTTTTTATTGTTGTGAGAGTTTTCATTTGCTTATATTTTCATTTTACGTTTCTTTGCTTGCTGCTAGAAAAGAGAATAGCATGTGCTCTCCTTCTAACAGCAATCGATCTGTTTTTATATAAATGAAAGAATGATATTTATAAAGCTTTCATTCTAATAGTAGCTCTTGAACGATCAAAATTAAATTGGATAAAACTAAAAATAATTAAAAAAAAAAAATAAGGAAAAATAAATAACAAAAAAATAAAACAAAAATTAAAGTTCGCGAATTTTAGAATTTATTATTGGTTGGACTAAATTTTGGTAATGAAAAACTTTAAATGGTATCCGTTTAATAAAAGCTTTTCTGATAAATATATATATATATTTTTTTGGCTGTCTTTCATTCTTTAATATTATTGTGAATAATTTTGATTGGTTCAGTTTAGATTTAAGTTAAAAATAGTGAATACCATTTATAATTTATAATTTTCATGTTAAAATTATGATTTTCTTTCTGTTTTATTAAATTGAAATAAAAAAAAAAAAAAATGACAAAAACAAATCAGAATTAAAAGGAAATGAAACAATTTGAAAAAATCAAAATTTGAATTTTACCACGGAAATTCAACCACTGAAAATGTTTTGGCATTAAAAAAAAAATAAAAAGAGTATTTAATTATGTTTTTGTTGATTTTAATGAATTAAAAGTGTAATTTATTTATTTCTTTACGAAAAAATAACACTAAAACAAAAAGATCTAAAATTTAAAAAGTAATTTACAAGCGGATACAATCGCATCAGAATAAATCACTTCAGCTCATTCTTTTTTTTTAACATTTTAACGTTTGTTAAATTTATTTTTTTTTTGGTGAATATAATATACTTAAAGGTCAATTAAAGAAAAAGGTCATTATTTTAATTTTAATTTAACAAAAAAAAAGTATTATCATGGTAATAAAGTGCAATGAATGTAAAAAAAAATATATTCAAAATAATATAATTTAAATATAATAACAATAATAATTAAAAATGTCTTACTAAAAAATAAAAAAAAAAATAAAATTAATTAATTATATGACATTTAAATGAATTTATTATGATATAATTAATAAGAAATAACAAAATACAACAAAAAGTGAATTTTTAAACTAAATTATAATAATTGTAGGAATACAAAAAAAATAATAATATCGTCTGTTAATAATAAAAGTAGAAAACAAAAAAATGACTAAATTAAAATTATCACTTGGATTGCAGAGATTAATATCAACACCAACTTTATTTGTTTTAGCAACAGGTGAATTTCATACCTTCTAATTAATTATTTTAAATTTTCTTTTCATCTCATATGTTAAATCTTGTATTATACATCTCATCATACAACAATCAGTAGAGGGACGAAATATTTGAAATATTATTTTTTTTTTCATAGTTCTTATCGTTTTTGAAAATCTCTCATGGAAACACAAATTATTTATTTATTATTATTTTTATTCTTAAGTTCTTTATTTATAAGTTCTTTTAGTTTTTGACCACCTGGATTTTATCAAGTTCAATGAGGCATAATGAGGTTTTATAATAAATTAGTTATGTTTCTTGAATATTTTATAGCGTAATTTTATTACATCAGCAGTACGAATTTAACTTAATTGCAGTATTACTGTCATATCATTGAATTTAATGTTAATTTAAGTAGGACTAGCTTCACAATAGTTCAATATAGCTATTTTACTTAAGTACATTACAAAAAACAAATGTTCCAATTAAATTTGTGTTTTAAAAAAATAATCTGATACGAAATTACATTCAAATATGCTATTTTTACAAATATTGAAATTAAATTGTAGATAATCGAAAGACTTAAGTGAGAAACTTGAAAATTGTTGCAAATTAATAATCTACTGTTTTTTTTTTTAATATTTAACTTTTTAGATTTTAATAGTTAATAATTTTAGTATAAAACTCCTTTAATACAATTATTTCAATTGATTTGGTGTATAAAAGGATTACATTTATGAGTTCATACTATTTAAGTTTAATGTGTAGATAAAAAGTAAAATTCACTTCAGTGGTGCCATTGAGCGAAAATATATTGTTTCCTTTGTCTTCTATGTGCTAGAAGACTACTACTCTCTTTAGATGTTAAGAATTGGTATTAAGAATTTGTAATTTTTGATTAGAATAAATTTTAATAATATTTTGGAAATGCTTTTGTATTGTTAGATTTGATATTTATTAATTACATCTTTTTTTTCTTTTTCTTAGTAAAATTCAGTTTTGCAAAATAAACAAATCAAATAAAAATAAAACTATTCTATTTAAGAAGACTTAGTTCATGTAGTTATATAGCAGTAGTTTTCCACATTTAATGAGTAGATAAGCCAGTAATTTGTTAAATAAATACTCGAAATATTAGATTTAGTGTAAAATTGCAGTACCGTACTTAATTAAGCACAAAAAGGTTATTCAACCTAATTTACTGTCAAGAATGTAAAAAAAATATTAATCAAATTAAAAATTATTAGTGAACGGAAATCTGACAAGACTTAAGTTATTTAATTTAAATTACACTAAAAATAAAAATCCGATTAATAAATTAAAAAATAAACTATGCTATTTGTGTATTATATTTTATTAAAATTTCATAATTTATTAATTAATTAATTTTCATGACAATGAAAATTATCCTTTTCTCAATAGTGTAAAAGTGTTTGCCTTTTCAGATTTAACACAATTCATAGATTTATTTTAAATCAATTTAAAAATCAAATTTGTAGCATCCTTAAAAAAAACATATCAGCTTAAAATAATTTCATATGCTTTTTGGGAGTTATTATTTGAAGTAGTTACTTCATAATTACAATCTCATATTATAAACTATACTTTTAAGTTGATTTTTAATAAATACACTTTCGAAATAGCCTTTCAGTAGCTGTGTAACGGCTTAAACGAAATGAAATTGTGTTGTAAAATATTAAACTTGAAAATAAGTTATGTATATTGATTGATTGAAATCATTACATACTTTAAAATCAGTACAGTTAATTACAATAATTAAAAACAATATACAATAAAAAAAACGAAAATGGATAAATAAGCAAAACATCTTCATCAAAACCATCATCACTTAATCAGTAATCAATTTTTAATCAAATATATGATTTTGCTATGTCATCATTTGAAATCAATTTAACTGATTCAAATCAAAACTAAACAAAAAAAGAAACAAAAAAATTTGCAAAATTTCGCAAATTCTCACCACAAAAAACAAAAAATTATGTATTTTCTAGTACATTATACAAAATCAAGAAAAATTCATAGCACAAAAAATATATATATATATAAAAAAAATAAAAACCAGCTTACACCCAATCAATAAAGTTATTACTCTCAAATTACCATTCTGTTTCTCTGCCTCCTCTATAAAACTTTTAAATCAATTTAAAATCTTTATACGACTATATATACATAATTATTTTATTATCTCCAGCTGTCTAGATTTTAAACAGCTTTAACTAATAATAATGATTAGCTAGTGTTGTTATATCTAACTGCGATGAATCCGGATGTATTGTATTATTGTGTTCATCATCATACACATTTATATACATATATACAGATACATAAATGTATGAAAACGAAAAATGCTTTAAAATGTGAGGGTCAAATTATAAACAGCAATAATCCGATGAATAAGACATTAAATTCATACTAAACACGTGAATTAAAAATTTATAACTGACGAAATAAAAACTAAAAAAAAACTAAAATAAAAATAATAAAAAAAAAAATACAAAGTAATGTAATGAAATATTTGCGATTTGATTTTGAATGCGTTATAAAAGAAAAATTCACCCCAAAAACAAAAACAAAAATATTAAAAAACAAAACAAAAACACTAAAATATATATATAAAAATCGCGCTCAGACATACCTTGAAATTAAAATTAAAAAAAAATGCTGCGCAGTCGGGTTCAAATTAAATGTGTTTTTATTTATTTATTAATTTTTTTTTTTAGTTTTTGGAGACTTATTTTTACACTAATTTTATGAAATTTAGAAAAATAAAACAAAAACAACAAAAACAAAATATACACTCTAAATTTATTTGTGTTACTTTTTTTTTCTTTTTGCCGTTGTTGAATGACATACAAATTATCAAGTTTATAGAACGTTATTAATATTATCATCGTATACAACAAATTTATTTACGAGATGGTAACCTATTCGTAATATTTTTATTATTCTAAAAAAAAAAAAAAAAAAAAAGATAACAAAAAGCTTATTTAATATAATTTTCTATTGCAAAATAATTTTACATAAACAAATTTTTATTAATAATTAAATGCATGTATTGCTAACAGGATTTATATATATATATATATAATATACACAATATATATATATATATATATATACAAGTACAATAATATTTCTAATAATGACTACCAAGAATTATTCAATATTAATAATAGCAATTTAATAATTATTATTTTTAAAGCGGATGTTTGAATTTGACATTTTTTATAGTAAAAAATATAAAATAAAATAATTTTTATTTGTACGTTTCGTCCTTATATCTCCCCCCCAATTCTGATACTCAGGATATCAATAAATAAATTGATTTTGCGCTATTGATTTTAGGTATTCACATACGCTTGCTTTATAATCACATTGGGTACTGCTCAATGCCATATTATGTTTAGTTTTCCTAGCTTTCTGTAATTCACGTTTTATTATCAATTTTCCTATTTCGTCATCTTCCCCGTCCTAAATTTCTCCTGTACACTTAGATTCAGTTGAAATAATAAAATTAAATTAAACTCTTTCGATTTTATTCTCGAGCTATCTTTGATAAGTCTGCTGCAAATTTTAAATATATGATTCATCCAATTCTATTTTCTTCGTTTGATCAATACTGTCTACACTTCAAATACCAAGTTAAATAATGTAATTAAATTTCAAAATTTATGAAAGTAAGCTTTAAAATTGAAGAAAGTTGTTTTGAATGTGATATAATATAGTTGAAAGTTAATTTCAAGCGGATACAAATATTAATTATGTTTAGTTATTATTCTTGAAAATTTTTATAGATGTTGGTTTTGTGTATTTGACCATTCGTCTACCGAGGCCACTAAATGTTTACTTGTTTATTTAAATATATTATGAAAATCGTATTTGGTTTTAATTATTTTTGAAATTATTTATTTAAGTTTTATTAATTTTTGATTTATTGTCACAATGGGGGAAAACACAAATTAATGTGTTGATTAATGAGATATAGTTCAAAGTCATCAGTAATTCATAATAAATTATTGATACAAATAAAACCAGTTGTTCAATCCCGACAAATATATACGATTTTTGGCTTAGGAATGTCTGAAAAGCAGTAAAGTTAACCCATATTCAGATTTAATAAAAGAAAATGATAAAACGATGATTGTTGTATAAGAAACAACAACCCTTACAGATAGAATTTAAATAAATAAATTGAAAAAAAATTTTTTTTTATAAATTAAATAAAAATTAGAAAAATCAAAAAATTATTAAATATAGGTTACAAATGTTTAAAATATTCTCTGTGGAGCTCAAAACAACTTTTGTATCGATAGGACCCAATGAATTATGATTCGGCATCATATTAAAATAGTAGCAACTTGAACAAAATAGGATAGATGTCAGATACAATCTTTGTGACGTGCGACGATCAAATTTTTCTACTGATATTAATCTACCAAATACCAACTTATCAATTAAGTATTCTAGCATCAGATTTGGTGATTCAATCTTTTTGATCAGAGCTTTTACTTTTTTCATAAAACAAGTGTATAAAAAACTTTAAATTTTTTTTCTATTTGAACTTAGTACTGTTTTTGACACATCTCTAACACACTCATGCATCGACCTACTCGTTACAAAACGAAAGCATTCATTAATTTTGAAATTATTAAAATCTCCTAGACTAATTCTAATGAACAACATTACACAATATAGTAAATTGTATTTAGACGAGTAAAAAAAGTGTTTTAACGAGTTTTTGTTTTTATTTATTATTATTATTTTATTTATTGCCTTAATGTATTTGTACAATATGTGATTTTCATATATTTTAAATCTATATTTCAAGATCTTATATTGCTGGAATATTTACACCTTTGATTTGTAATTATTTCGACTAATCTCACTTAAATATTTAGAATAAATTTAATTTGCAATCGTCACGGTGGTAAAACATACATATTCCGAATTTCACATATTTCTGTAAGTCAGAGTAGACCATGTTAAAGATAATAGAATGTTAACCTCCCACAAAGAGTTGTTGTTTGTGCATTCAAACAGTACTTGTCAAACATCAAATATTAATTTATGAATTGAGTCAAATTTACTTTCACTAATCATTTATTTTTATTATATGCAAATATTGACATTTCGGAAGCAACTTATACTTCCTTCATAAGTGCTTGCGACATTAAAAAATTTTCAAATATTACTTGGACTATATTGGAAAAAGTAAGAAATCTTCTTTATAAGCATTTTCACGTCATATTTTATTTTTGCAAACGTTATTCTAACATCTGTAAATAGATATTGTTTTTGCATTTTTCAATTAACACTTTTAATACCTATTCTGTTTTTCATTCATTTTGTATTAATTTTTTTTTTTTCCAAATTAATACTTTTTTTATATTATTGATTTAATTAATTTTATTTTTAATTTATATTTTAATTCACACAAATAATTTACATTATTTTATTGTTCATATTTTCTTATTATAACTAATCGAATAACTAAATAATACCATTTTATAAAAATATTTTGTTTTTTCAAAGTCATATTTTTTTTATTATTGTTATAAGTATACCGTGGATAAAAAACATTTTGTACACTTTATAAATGCAACATTATTTTTCAGTTCATCTGTACATCACTAATTCTTTTTCGAATGAAGAACATTTTGTGTTAAGTTTTCATTTACATGCTCTTGCTCAAATTTAGATCAAATGGATAGTTTTCTAACATACCTTTTCAAACTATCAATATTTGGATTAAATATCCAAGTTATACTATAATTTTCATGTACACGTTCAAATAGCTGTTAAATCTAATACAAATTTGATTTCTTCAAATCTCTCTTAACCCTTGCAGGGCCATGGAAAGCGGTCAATTTGATTGAGTTTACACAACAATCAAAATATCAATTACAATACAGTGTTTAGAAGTCAATAAAATCAATAGAAGTATTTTATCACATCTCAAAATCGATTAAGGTGGGTCCGAAATATTAAATAGCCGTTATTCTCTTTCAAATTGTCTTTAAATGGTTGAACAATCAGTTGAGCTATTACTGTAAAATAAATTAATAAAATAATTGTAAATATACTTAGAAATTAATAGATAAATAAATAAAAAGAACAATTTCTATTTATTATTTACATTTATACATAGATTTAGGAGTTATTTGAAATTTTACTCACTTCTCTATAGATTGTTTAATATAACAATAAATTTTAGGAGCTGTTTCGTTCATTACTTGAACTTATTATGAGGTATTTGTAGTGTTAGACTACCTACACAACTCCTAATTTTTGCTTTGGTTGATTTTATAACTTATTAAAAAATGTTATTAATAAATCTATGAGTTATAAAATCATTTGAACATCTAATTTCTACTTAATATAAGTAAATATTGTAATATAGTAAATCTAAACGACCTAAACTCTAATTGAAAACAAAGATAAAATAAACCAAGTAAAAAATGTATCGAAGCTATATTATAATAATTTTAATATAATTTAATAATTATGAAATAAATGATGATGTAAAATGTTTTAATTTTAACTTCCGAACATTTCGCACATGAATAGTAAATTTTACATAGTAAGGGCGAGATGATTTACTAATAAATTATATATCTGTTTTCTTCTTTTACTTCGGACTTCAACCAAAAATAAAAAAATATTTACTAAAAAATTGGATGAACTAAAATTGTTCGAACAATTGTTTTTTATGTTAGAATTATGAAGGCGATCATACCTAGACAGTCGTAAATTTGTAATAAAACAACAACAAGAACACAAATCAGAAAAAATAAAAAAATCAGGAGTCCCTCAGGGTAGTATACTAGGACCTACCTTATACTTAATATATACTGGAGATTTGCCAACAATAGAAAACACAGTTACTGCAACGTTTGCTGATGACACAGTAATATTAGCAACAAACACATGCCCAATTGCTGCCTCAAACCAATTGCAAGAACATTTATTAAAAATTGCAGATTGGCTAAAAATATGGAGAATCAAGGCGAATGTAAACAAATCAGTGCATGTTACTTTCACCACCAGAAGAAAAGATTGCCCGGCTGTAACACTAAATAATGTGACATTAACACATGCAAACTCTGCAAAGTATCTTGGTGTGCATCTGGATAAGTTTTTAAATTGGAGAGAGCATATTGTCAGCAAAAATAAACAACTTAGATTGAAGTTTAACAGCCTATACTGGTTAATAGGACGTTATTCGCAGTTATCAATCGAGTGCAAGATCCTACTATACAAGGCCGTCTTGAAACCTATCTGGTACTATGGTATAGAACTGTGGGGAACCACAAGTAATTCCAACATTGAAATACTGGAAAGGTTTCAATACAAAGTACTCCAATCAATAGTAAATGCACCATGGTTCGTGAGAAATGAGGAAATTAGAAAGGACTTAAAAGTCGAATCGGTTAAAGAAGTCATAGCAACAAGAAGCTCAAAATACTTTGCGAGATTGGAAATACATCCCAACGACCTCGCATCATAACTACAGTGTACAGACCAACATGTGTGAAGGCTGAAAAGGTTTCATCCGATAGATCTAAACAGCAGATTTATAAATAACTAAACCAGAAATCCCCACTAGCTTGACCAGAAATATAAAACTTCGAAGATAAGCCAATGGGCTCACTCACCACCTGTTACATAAAAGAAGCCAAAACAAATTACTTAATATCGTCTAATAGTGACATACTATTATTAAATAAAAATAAGATAGATTGTAAAGTTGAATAAATAAACTAAAAAAAATGTTAGAATTGATATGTTGCTAACGTTGGGTCGTTTAAGCTAAATATATCTTATATATACTAATTTTATTTTTGTCTGAAGCCTTTTATAACAACAACAACAATAATCAAAAAACAGTTCATTATGAATGAAGGAATGAGAATTGACAAAATAAATCAATTTATTTTAATGTATTATGGAATTAGGTGTTGGTAGACTAGAATTAAAATGTAGTTAGAAAATAATGTTAATGCTTTATGATGAGAGATAATACATATTTACTTTACATTGTTGTTGGTGTTTTGAGTTGTAACGTGTATACTTTTTTAAACTGTACTTAAACTTTACTAAATTAGCAATAATAGCATTATACTAGTATATATATATTTTTTATTTTAATATTTATGCAATATAATTTTAATTAAAAAAATCGTTTCACTAACAATGATAGAATAAAATTCTTTAATATAAAATAATTTGTATTATTTTAAAATTTAAAATTTCAATAAATTAATATTTTAAATATTAATTAACATTTATTTACACATTAATAGGTTAACAACCCTATCAATAAAATAACATGTAATTATTTTTAATTTCAATAACAAAAAAAAAAAAACCAACAAACCGAACCCATCAAAAAATATTTACGTTTATTTATTTATTTTATTTTGTTGTTGTTGTTGTTGTTATTTTTATTATTATTATTTTTTTATTTGTATTATAATGTTTTGATTAGCTTTTTATTATCCACCAAATTCGATTTATCATCTATTGCATATAAAGAATTAAATAAAGATCCGCTTGAAAAAAAAAATCATATTGTTAAACCAACATTTTAATTAGAGAAGAGTTAAATAATAATAACAATAATAATAAGACATTGAATATTAGAAATTCCAGTAACGAATTGATTATCGATTACCTATATAACTGACAGATATTATTAATAAAATTTGCATTTGCGACAATAATCAACGCGAATGAACGTCAAGGATGCTGATTATTGATTTTGGACAACATCATAGAACATCATATCATATCATAATAATCTTGTTATTGCGGTAGACATAGTAATGAAACGAAGAATAAACTAGCTGAGCTATTGATTTTTTATTTAACCAAAAAAAAAAAAACACAAAAAAAAAAAATTAACCAGAATTTCATATCAACTCTTTATCTTGTTCTCATAATTAAAATTCTGACTGTGTTCGATTGAATTTTTTGTTATTATTTTTTGTTATTTTTTTTGCTGGTATTCCCTTGTTTCGACTGATTTTTGTTTTTATTTTTAAGTTAATCATGCAAATTACTTATTGTTTTTGTTGTTGTTTTGTTATTATTTTTTTTTTTATTATTATTATTTTTGATGTTTTTTTTTTTTTTTTGATTATTGCTTAGAATTGAGTAATAAAATTTTAATAGTCATTAAATCAATTGTGACATTAATTAGAAGATTCATGGCGGCTCAGGGTCTGGTCTGGTTTTTATTTTTTTGTTGTTTCAAAGAAGAACAATGGATAACTTGATGAGTGATTTTTTATTATTTGATAATCACACTTTTTTTTTTGTTTTCTGATTTTATTACTTCAAAAATAAAAATGGTGAAACTGTATGATTTTATTGGATGCAAATTAAAATTAAAAAATATTTTTATTAAGTTTTCAGGATAATTTTTTTTATTAATTTATTTAATTTAATTTGTTTTTATTTTGTATTTTTTTTTTTCAGTATTCTGTAATCAACAAACAATTGCCATCAAATTAAAATGCACTAATATTGATGAATTTTATTATGCTAGTCCTGGATCACATTGCACTGGATACTATCGATGTACGAGCCATGAAAATAATGAATCGGGTGAATGTGGTCCTGGTTCAATGTTTGATTTTTATAAGCAATCTTGTACAAGATCATCAGGTAAAATATAATATTTAATTTTCCTATATGTATTTTTTAATTTTAATTTTTTTTTTGTTTTTCAATTTACATAGGAATTTGTTATGAACCAACATGTACAGGTCGAACAAATGGTATATATCAAGATACAACACATGCATGTCGTCGTTCATATACATGCCATTCAGGACGTGTAATAAGCATTGATAATTGTCCACCAAATAATTTGCACAATGGTATTAGTTGTGTTAATCAAGAACTTGTAACTTGTGATTTACCATATACAACTGCAATTGCATTTCCATTCGATGGTGATCAACGATGTTCTGGTAAAAAAGATGATAGTTATGGTATTGAAGATTGTTCTAAGTATATAATTTGTTCGAATAATGAAGTAACTGATGAAAAATATTGTCCAACGGGATATCGATTTAAAGCTAATGTAAGAAAATGTGTTCAAGCAAATGAAGTTACATTTTGTTCAGCTGAATCATTACATACCGATTCAATGTGTCGTAATAAAAATGATGGATGGAATTCTGATCCATCATCGATTGATTGTACAAATTATATTATTTGTCGTGGTGGAAAATTTATTAAACGAGAAAAATGTAGTAATCAAGCGGTATTCAATGGTGAAGGATGTGTTCCCACACCATTGTATACATGTCCAAGAGCAATTTGGAATACAGAAAATGATATTTGTAAAACTCATAGTAATGGTTTCTATATGAATCCACAACAAGGATGTTCTTCGTATGTACGATGTATGCAAAGTCGAACTGTTGAAGTTTTTGATTGTCCGACTGGACAATATTTTGATCCAGATGAAAGAAATTGTGTTTATGAGAAATTTGAAGAGAGAAAAAAATGTTTAACTCCAAAAAAATCAAATGATTGTGATAATAAAGGTCAAGGTTTTTATCAAGATCAAAAATGTACTCGATATTATTATTGTATTAATGGTCGAAAAACAGAATATAAATGTCCATCGAATAAAATTTTTAATGGAGAAATATGTGTACATAAAACACGATATACATGTCCATTGGCTGAAGAAGATACATGTACAAATCGACCAGATGGTTATTATAAAGATAAAAATGGTGGTTGTCGTGGTTATTACTATTGTTCAAATGGTCATAAAATATCATATATTTGTGAAGAAGGACATTATTTTGATGGAAATCAATGTAAGAAAAGTACAGATCTTGCAAAATGTAAAACTGATATATCATGTAAGAGTAAATCAGATGGATATCATCCTGAATTACGTTCAAATTGTCGTAATTATGTTTATTGTTTGAGTCAAGAGAGAGTAACACAATTAACATGTCGTGGTAATAAGATATTTAATGGTGCAAAATGTGTTGAATCTAGAGAGTTTACATGTCCAAGTCATTTAAATCATCAACAAATAAATTGTACACCAAGAATATGTGCACAAACTGGTTGTCCAAGAGATGGTTTTTATACAGATATTGATTCTGAATGTAAAAAATATTATTTTTGTATTGGTGGAAAAAAATCATCATTAAGTTGTTCGGCTGGCCAAATATTCAATGGAGAATTATGTGTTTCCCAGGATAAATTTACATGCCCAGTTTATTGCACATATCCTCAACCTGGGGATGACATTAGAAATTGTCCACTAAGTGGATTTTAATTTTACTCATATAAATTAACATTTAATTTTAATTAAAAAGGATTTAAACAAATTTATTTTCCTGTATCAGAGTAGTTTAAACTAAACATTCTAATTTAATTGTAATTATAAGTCTGTTTAAAGAATAAAAATAATGTGTTCCTTATATTATAATAATTAAATTAATATAAAAAATATATATATACAATATAACCTTAAATTTTTTTAAGGTTTATTCAATTTCAAATTTTAGTTTTAGTATATATATATAGATATATATATGTATACAAATTAGAATAATTTTAGTTTTGAAATATTATTTAATTAAAAATTATTATATAGAAAACTTTAATCACAAATTATATTATATAAATTATGTAAATTATTTTTTTTTAGATAGGATATTATAAATAAATAAAAATTAAGTATTTTTTTTAATTTTGGAATTTGTAGTTTTAATTTAAAATTAACATGAATTCTGATAAAATTATTTTTATTTAATTTGACGATTGAATTGAATAAATGTTAGTATACCCGACTGCAAAAGAAACCGAATATATTTGTCTATACTGTAGTAAAACCGCTTTTTTAACAAACTGTCATTGAAAAGACATAATTCATCTGAGGGATTTAAAAGAGCATTGCTTCATCGGTACACATGTTAGAGTCCTTGAACTCCCTTCAAATGATTTTTGCAGAGCTTGCAGAGATGAAAAAGAAATTAAAACTGTATGCACCCCTTATTTACATTTGCTTTACTCTATAGTCTATACTATATCATAAAAGAAAAGTAAAGGTAAGAGCCTTCTTTCTGAATTACTGGATGATCTAAGTTACTGAAATTTAGGACCTCGGCCCACTGTTTTTTTAAAAGCTCTAATTGATCCAGCAAGTACGTCGATTAAGTAAGAACATTCGTGATACCACACGTGGTGTGTCGACGGTCCCTACTCTATCTACCTAATAATATTATTGTCTAAAAACAGTTAAGTATAAATAACTGGCAACGCTCTTTCAATTAGAAGTCTTCAGATCCTTGGCTATTTCGTGCCTTATTAGTTATAAGTTATCATAAAAATTGGAAAAGTATTCAAAAAAATTGGTTTGGCTTTTTACGCTAGCCTTAATCTTTTTGCCTGTTTTTCAGCTTGTATTATATCCAATCTTGTATAATATCTAATCCCTAGTAAGATATACGTCAATAAAATTGATTTATATAGTTGACAAATTCTATTATATAAACCTTAAAAAACAATGCAGCCTTAGAATTAAATTTTAAAAAATTGTAAAAATCACTAATATTACTATCCTAAATACTCGTATTCTGTTCAATATTTTATTTGTTATCACTTTCTCTATTCTTGATCGTAGTTAACATTTAGAACTTTCATTTTCTTTTTACCTGTAAACCCATATCGTTGGAATAAACGAAAAATATAAGTTTACAGAACACGCTCGTTATATGCAATAAATCAATTGTGACATTATCACTACTCAAATGTACTACTCAAATACAAAAAAGTTGGGACCACACCTTTGTTTGTATTTAGAATTCGCTTCAATACTGGCATAATATTTTCTAATTTTTATATATCTTTTTTTTTTGTCCATACGTTTCAGATGATGAAAAAATATTTACACATAGATAATTTTTAATTTATTAATCGGATTTTTGTTTTTGTTTTATTATTCATATATTTATTATCATTAATTTAATTGTTGTCTAGTCTCCTTTAACTTTAACTAATATATTTTATATAGATTTCGATATTTCGGAATAGACATACCTCCATCACCATCTTACAGTTAGATAGTTATCTAGTAATAAATTATTGTGATAAATTTACAGGGGGGCCAACTTTTTTTATATTAGAAGCTATTATAAGCCATCATGTTGTCACTTTTTTTTTATATTACGATAAATCTATTGAATTACCATATCTTAGCAATATCATGTTAATTTTATAAGGTACTTATTTACTTATTTAAATATTAAATTAGAATTTTTTATATTATTTAAAACATATTCTACCTCGTCGTGTAGTATTTTATTTTTTGTGAATTAATGCTTATATACATATCGTAATCGAAATATCAAATTGATACAATTTATAATAAGCCAAAGAAAATATACCTATTTTAAATTTTTTTCAAAACTTACCGTTATTGAAAATTTCCATAAACAACCACTAGATGTCAGTATGAAAATTATTATAAAACACCTGTATTTTGAAGAACATCGATAAAGTAGTTCTCCACTTATAAAAACCGTTGTATGTATAGGAAAAATAAAAAAGAATTAGTATAAATATACTCATATTTAAGTTGTGCAATATAATAATCAAAATAAACGTCAAAAAATAATTTTCACCATATTTATTCTATAGTTCAAATAAAACAGGTGTACAAAGGTGAATTTATTATTATAGTTTCCCATCAGTTACTTAGATACTATCATATTAAATTGTTTACATAAGTTCAAACAAGCAAATAAACCAATACTTTTTAGGCATTCATATGTATACATTTGTGTGTATATATAGATAAATAAAAAATGATAAACAAATATTTACCATTTTGAAATTTAAAGATAAATTTACTCGATTTAAATGAAAGGTAAACCTGTATATTTTTCATTTACCTTTTATATTTGATTTAACCCGCATACAATAACACATGATATACATTTAAATTGAGCCGGCATAAGATCACACTAATACTTGCTAATACTATTTATTTTTCAAATTTTAAAATATGTTTTTAATACAAATGCATATAGTTTTTATTTTCTTTGATAATACACGTTGATTTGAGAAAAAAGTGTTAATTTACCGTTGTATTTTTTAACATTTTTTTTCACTATACATATTCCTATTCCATTCAATTCAATCCAAGTGTAAATAAAGTTAAGGTGAGATTGCGAGAAGTATATATGAAAATTATAAATGTAAATAGAAATATTAGAGAATTTTCGATTTAACTGGAATAAAATCAGTTTTGATTTAACTGTTGGTGAATAAAGTTATAATTTAAATTAACGCGGTTATTGATTTAATACGGGAAAAAAAAAATTTATTTAGAAAAAAAAAGTATTTTTAAGTTTTTTTTTTTTTTTACTTTAGTGCGTGCAATTAAACTACCATGAAATCATATGAGCGTTAAATATATTCGCGTTTAATTCTATATAAGTACATATATCTATATTTTTATACGTAAATGGATATAGTTTATACATGATAATATACCAGATGGATTAATGCAACGGTATACCTGAATGAATATATGAATTATATATTTATATACATATATTATTATTATAATGTCTATGAAATTGTGGATATGGATTTGCCTGTAACTTAGAAATCAAGTTATACATATTTAAATAGAAAAAAAAATAATAATAATATTCATATATTTATTAAATAAAGAGTTAACATCCAAATAGTTAGTGGTGATATAAATATTATTTTTTATTTATTTTATTTTTTTTTGTTAGAATTCGCGTTTTTATCGCATCATAACATACATATAAACTTTTCTGTCTACATGCAGCATACTAAAAGTTAATTTAATATTTTTTTTTTTTTTACCAACTGATTATTTTTAACGTTCTTTTTAGTATAAAACAAAAAAAAAAAAAGTTGAAATATTAATGTATATAAGCAAATAATATGTTTACTCGTATGTATTATGTGCGGATAAATTTGTAGAAAGTTGAAAATTAAAAAAAAAAAAATAATAAAAGTAAATAATTAAGTTTAAAACAGTACATATAGATATTCGGAATTTTGATTAAAGTGGATTTTAGAAAATTATTTTTTTGTATAATTTTCAGTATTGAAGAATAGAAAATTTAGCAATATTATCTGCATTTAGGTACTTCAAAGTATAGTTTGCATTGGAACGATAATTTTTTTTTACTTATTATTTCATCTACTTTTTGTCATAGCAAAGCTGCAGTGACATTTTATAAAGGTGACAATCAATAAAAATAGTCACTAATTTTTTTCCACAATTTGTAATTAGATTGTATCTGTGATACTGACAATGTTTTGTTAAATTGAAAGTGACAATAAATTTGTTGTCACCAGCCATACAAAATAAAATTAAATACAAATGTGTAAATACCGATATCAAAGAATTAAGATGAAAAAAAAAAAATTCGCCATATAATTGTCCATATTATATTTAACTGTTAATATTTAAATCTCATTTTTTATTGACATAATAACAACAATGTTCCAAACAATAATCGAATAAAAATATAATCAAAAAAATGTCCTTATCATAGAGACAATACAAGTGTATCTTGCAAAATGCAAAAAAAAATGAGTACCTATTTTATAGTGACTATCATCACTTATAGTGACTATCATTACTTATAGTGACTATCATCACTCATTGAATCAAATAAACCAAATCAAATAAAAATACAATTTTAAAATATTTTGTTACGAAAATACAATTTTGATTTAATGTTCTCAAATACTAATAGAGTACCTATTTGAAAAAAGTACTTTAAATTCTATTTTTGAGTACAACTATTTGACTTAATTTTTCAAATATATGTACGAAACGAACTTAAGTGCTAACTATGAAATAGAACTACATGTCGTGGCATATGTCATATTCCGTATATGGAAAGTACATGTAACTGCCCATAATCGACATATGCGGCAATTATGTTGAATTTGACAGTTCATTAAGTTTTCGTTAAACATAGCATTTTTATGTTAAATTCCATCCAAACCGAATTCGACATATGTAATTTTTTGTTTTTGTTGCTTTTCTAAGAAATATTTCCTTATGTTACTATGTCATTATGGGTCGACATGAATCGTACCAGCTTAAGTTGAACGAAGAGTAATTTTTTTAACGAAACTGAAAATTAAGTTAATTTAAGTACAACGAGTTGATTATATACAAACCCATAAGAAGCTACATGAGTTTTACATTTAAAGTTATAACTTAAGTACGGCTAGTTAGGCCTTTTCTGACATATTTTGATTAAAAAAAATGTACATTATAATTTATTTATTTATGCCTTTGTTTTTACATTGTAGTTACCATAGGTTCAACTAAATAATATATAATAAAAATAATACATACTAAATAATATAAATGTACTTTACTTAAGTAATACTACTGGCAATATTTTAGTTATTTTTAATCCTTTTTTTCAATCCACTTTTAGAAGTACAAGGCTTCGGCATAGTACCGATAAATTGGTAATAAACTTTCAATCATATGGCAAAAAAAAATTTTTAAAAAATATTTATATAATTTTATAAAAAAGAATTAATTAAACTGTTATTTAATTACGAGTATAATTAAAATTGTTCAGCTTTTCCCTAAATAAATCTGAAATATTTAAATAAATCATGATTAAGGGAAGTTTAACGACAAATTCAAACTAAAACATTGCGTTGTACATATTTTAATATCAATATAATGATCATAAATGATAATAATCAAACTCAATTATATTCCGAGGTTTTTTTTGACAGGTATAAAACGTAATAATATACACAGAATTAGTATTCCTAATAATATACACAGAAACTTTTATTTCCGGTTTAAAATACTTCCGGTTTTGACACTTTCAAAATAAACCCTATTTGTTTTCATTTAAGTTCAATAACAAATATACATATATAAATTCAGTTGTCTATTAATAACTTTATTAAAATTTCTAAAATTAATTCCAATTTTATCTTAAATTAATTTCTAAAATTAACTATTTACAGAGTGAAATTCAAAATATTATTTTTCATTCCATTTAAAATTTTATTTTCAATCACGTTCACGTAATGAATAAATTTCACTCAAATTCTGTATATCTAAATTCCTAAAATAGGTAACAATACAAAACCACATCATTAAAAATTCATTTATTTTTAACAGAATCTTTCATTCATTTTCTATATGCCTTCAGATTCTTTATTTTACTTCTTCTTATTCGTCTTGTTTCTCCTTCTCTCTTCCTATTTTTAGTTTTTCAAATATAAGTAGATATTTTTATACCACCAAGTAGTTAGTTATGTTTTGTTAGTTTATATTAAAAAAAAAGTTATATTACAATGAATGTAAAAGAAATTGACTGTGGTTCGATTCAGTGTTACAGTATGAGTTGACCATTTTGGATACGTGGAAGTGATTTTCTTTCCAATGGATACGGTTTACGGATTTTATTGCAAAATTCAAAATTTCTATTCAAAAATTCTTTAAATTTAACAAAAAAAAAAATTGTGTTAAACACATTTAATATTGAAAAAAAAAATAATTTTATTTACTTTTTTTTTTTTAATAGAATAAAGTGAATACTTAATATTAAAATAATAAAATTATTAAAAAATATAAAATATTAAATAAATATAATTAGAAAAAAAATATAAAATATTGAAAAGAAAGAGATAGAAAATAATTTTTTTTTTCTTACCTATATTTATGCTAAAATATATTTACAAAAAAAATAATAAAAGGGTGCATTAACCTCAATAATTTAGTAATCAAGTTTAACCAGTTGCACAACAGAATCAAATAGTGTTAAGTTTTATATATATATATATATATATATATTTATTTATATATGAATGAGAAAATTATGTACGTGTATAATTAGAAAATTCTAATTAAAATATTATTGAAAAAATTTAAATATTAAAATTTTTAAAAAATATATAAAATAAATAAAAAGAATTTTAGTTAGTACAAAATTTAAATAAAAAATAATTCTCACTATTTTTTACTCATACATTGTAATTATTACATATTCATGTTGTTGGATTAATCATCTGAAAACTCGCTCCTGAAATACCCATTTATTCTTCTGATCTTCATCATATAATTTTTGTTGCTGTTTTCCCCAAATACATACCAATAATCTTTATTTTTGGACAAATTTATTATTGTATTGCTTTTAGTCGTTACCAAAAAAAAAAAACAAAAAACAAAAAAAAATCAATACAACAAAATTATCACAAAAAAAAAAATAAAAACAAAAAAGAGACCTGTGGATTACATATATTTTAAAGAACGGTTATTTTAATTTCCATCTGTTTCAAGTAACAACTACACATATATATATATATATGTACAATAATTGAGAATTTAATTTTAAAGGTGTACGTACAAAGGTGAGTTGTAATTCTTTTAAAGAAAAATTTTATTTTATTTTATTTTTAATTTTATGAATATTTTGTTATTATTTTGTTATTTTACCTGATTATTTATGATTTTAAACAGGTAACTTATAAAATTTATTTATTTTACTTTATTTATCTATTTTATTTCTTTTATGGAAGAAAAATTTAAAAAATGTTTCTTTTGAATTTTGCTTGACTGATTTTTATGGTTATTCAACTTTATAATAAAATTAACAATATTTCAAATAATATATATAATGTATATATAAATATATATATAGGTACATATATGTACATAATATATGAAATGACAATTTGAAATCTCAATTAAGTGAATTTTCACTGTTATTTGTATATGTATGTTCGCATTTTGGAAAATTAATATTCCAAATAATTTTTTTAGAAAAGTTTTTAGTTACAGTCTTTTAATAAAAAAATTATTTCATTTAGTTCTGGAGTTTTAAATATTTTAATGGAAAACTTTATATATAAATTGCTATATTAAATTATTAATTCATATACTTTAAATTAGTACATAAACTGTGACACATAATATAACTAAAAAAATTAAAACGAAAATTGATATTTCTTCTGGTTTTACGTTTTACTAAATTAATATCCTCTTAATAATTATTTAATAACAAAAAATAGAAACAATAGATATGTTTGATTTTTATACCATCATCAGAAGACTATCTTGTCAACTACAAATAAAAATTGCAGTAGTTACCTTACTTAATGCACGAAAATGTGAACCTATACGTTACTGTTAAGAACATTACAAAAAACAACCTTAATGATAATAATTCAACAATTGAAATTGATTAAGATAATAATTAAACTTTGGTTCTAAAAATTAAAATTTCTAATTTTTATTATTTAAAAATGTTTCACCTAGAGCCTACAGAGTATATTCGATAAAAATAAATTTTTTAATATTAAATAACTTACCAACTGGCAAAATGTTCCCGATTCGAACAAATTGAGAAGTACAATTAATTTTTCCCTAAGTAAATGAAATAATAAAGAATAAATCAGCAAGAAAACTTCAATCGTTCTGATGAAGCTCAGGGTTGGGCATACCAAACTTGCCCACAGTTATCTGTTTGAAAGACCTCAAAATGGTCTTTCGATATGCAATTGCGACCACAATTTCCCAATAACAATTATTTACGTATACATATTTTTTAAGACTGCAACCTGTACAGAGATAAAAGAAATGAACTTGCCATAAAAGATCTTCAAGTTCTCAAAGAAGATAATCTACAAGCCATGGAAAATGTTATTAAATTTATAGAAAAAATTCAATTAATAAACAAAATTTAAAGCTATTTTATAGTAGTTATATAAATATAAATATAATAAAAAAAAAGGTAGAATTTAGATATTGTAGAAAATAATTAAAAAATAGTATAATTCCAGGATTAATCTTACGTTAAAATTTGTATTTTGTATAGTTTTGATGTAATATTGTAGTTTTAAATAAGTACGGGCTTGATAAACCCTAATGTGATAAGCATTTTATAAATAAATTTAAGTATAAGTAAAATAACTAAAATAGATCTTAAAATAACATCTTAAGACCATGTATCAACATCTTTAGACGTGAGAGTCGGTTGTAAGAAATAATAGTGATTCTCTATTTTCAATAATTTGTTTACATTTTGTCGAACTTAATTTATTATAAAATTATTTAAATTATTGGAATACAAAAATTCAATATTTTATTCCAAAATGTTTTTAAGTAATATTTAAATAAATTTTAAATCAAATTGTAATACATAACATTACTTAAATATTGAAAAACATGATCAAAATTTCTTAATTTTATATCAATTCTATATAGAAAAAAATTAACAAAATGAAAAATTCACAATTTTGCCTTTCATTTATGATAACTATCTTTATGATATTTTTATTTTTAAATTCAATATCATTCACCATTTTTTTAGTCTTAATATTAATGATTAATTATTATTTATACTAATCAAAACTAGTATTAATACTGTATAAACTTGTTATTATATAAATAGATAAACAATAGATATTTTATTCAATTTTAGATATTATCTTTTGTGTATATCTTCTATTCTAGTATTTTTAGTTCACCTAAATTTAAGTTTTAACTAAAATCTTTTGCAAAATTAATCGTTATAATTTTTTTTTAAATTAGTTTAATTGATTTTTCACGTTTTTTAATAAAATTCGAGCATTTAAAAGTGATCTGCTCATATTTGGGAAAAAGTAGATATTGTTGTTTTAAATAAATTGGTGGGAATTATCTAATTTATATTATTTTTTATAAATTATTATTCAAAACTTAGATTACAGAAGTGTTTATACTTTCATACCGTTGGTAAGAAAAAAGAAAAGGAAAAGAGATAGTTAGTGGAAAAAAAATATAAGTAAGGTTCGACGGGGAGTTTTTAAGCTATGTTATGTTCATTTTGAATTTTGAATATGTAAAAACTATCTCTTGTTGGGAATGCTTTTGTATGGTAGGTGTATAGAGGGGTATATTTGGAGTCTCTCGAATTACCTAAGAGATGGAAGTAGTTATATTAGTTCTAACTACTACAATTAATATATCTATGAAATAGATTTAGTGTTCCATTTGCTGATCGATATAAGTAGTAGTTATAATGGTTATGTCATCTAACCATACTAAACAGAAGGTACCGACTACCGAGTTCGAATCTAGCTCAGTGGATGTTTCAAAAAGTTTTCTCAATTTTTCTTTCTAACTAATTTTGAGTACAATTTAGTTATTACTAAAAATAAAATCGAACTGTTAATATTTACACTAAAATCCAATATAAAAATCTAATATTGCGCAAGTAAATATTACTTTTGCAACACTTGATTTTTTTCTTTGAATTAATTTTAAGTAACTATAAAAATTAATTATTTTTGAATTAGCTGCTAAATAGATATGTTTACTGAGATATGTTACTTAGATATGTTGAATTTTTGATTATTTGTATAGATACTCTGTATGAGCAATTGAGCTCACTTTAGATGAATAAGTACAATATAATAATAACTAAAATAATATAAATAAAATAAATTACTAATAAAATTGATTATTTTTTGAAGAATGTATTTTAAGGCAAAACATTTGTTTTGATTGATTTGAAAATGTTAAATTTTATTAAGTTACTGTTATTAAAATAGTTGCTGTGTCAGTTAAATAGTAACTCGTCCACACTGTTCGCAAACACTATAATGAATGAATTATTGTTGTTTCGCAAATATCAATGTAATCAAACAGTAGTGATAGAAAATCCGACTATTATTGTTACATTTTTTTTTTCGTGAGAATGAGAATGGATTTATTCTTGTACTGCAACCACTTAACCAAGTAAAGTTAATGCTACTTTCACTAAAAGATTTTCGTATTTTATCATTCTAAATTTTGTAGAATTCACACATTTTTGATAATATTGTGTATTTCTATTTTCGGGTAGTTAATTTTTTATTTGCTAAGCTTGGCTGTGTGTATTTATTACTTGGTTAAGCCATAGAATTTATTCTAAAAATTTTCAATGTTGAATTTTAATTAAAATATTTTTTATTATTCACTATTCAAATATAATTATTGTAAATAAATTGAAAAAAAAATGTGGTACAAATATCTGAACCATTTCACAACCGATTTTCATTATTTTTTTTTTCAAATGATTATCTATCATTCATTCATTTCTTTTCATTCATTTCATAGAACAGGAGATGTAGCGAAAATAAATATTTTTTACAAAATTTTGTAATTTACAATTACAATTTTCAATTTAAAATTTTACTCCATGTATAAGTATATAAATCACTTTATCAAATTCAAAGTATACATAGTTCAATAAATATATTCACAAAAGTACAGTAATATTTCTTTTCCTCGCCAGAGTTAATACTAAAATTTAATTACGTATAGCGATAGTTGTTCAAGATAAATCAATAAAAAAAATTATTCAGCTACAACCAAGAATAAATTCAACAGATGAAAAACAGTTCATAATGAAATGACTTTTAATCAAATTTCGTCGAATTTCGAGAAGTGGGCGTGTCGTTTTAATTCCAGAATATTTACTTTAATTATTTTCTTTGAACAAATATATCACTAATAAAGGCGACCTTCTCGACCAATGATGATACGATCAGTGGGGCAACGTATCACTATGTGACCGTGAAGATCAACAACGTCACGATCAATGATGGTGTCAAGGATTGAAAACAGGTATCATCCAAGTCAAAATCATTTAAATTATACCACCGAAAACTCATTATTCATGTTTCTGTAGGGTTCTGTATTGACAGTAACTTCAACGTCATTTTCATTTAAAAAAATATACGGTTCAATTACGCCTCCAGACCCCAAAACACACTAAATCATTATTTTTTGTGGATGCGAACATTTTTTGTTTTGCTTATTTACGATGACCGGGTTAAAGATAACTTGGAGGTGGTTGGAGATAATTTTTTATCAAATAATCAATCAGTTCCAAGTTGCTCTAAAATCCAATCTGTAAAATTTCTACGCAATCAATGTCCAACTCTAAAAGCGAGATTTTGAAAAAAAAAAAACACATTTCGAAAAGCGAGATTTCTAACCCGATCCCAACATTATCTGTAATATAATATTAACTGTAAGTGTATAGTTATATATTTAGTAATTGAAATTAACACAATTATAATATTCTTAAGCAACATTGTTAAATTTGAAATAAAAATTCAAAAAAAGAAGTAAAATATTTTACTGTTCATGTTTGTTCCATGATTTTTATAATTAATTAAATTAAATATATATATATATCAATACAATTACTGTTTATTAATATTATAACAAAAAAAAAAATAGAAATAGAAATACTAACTGTACTATTATAATAAATCTTGTTGTAAAATAATACCTCAAACTACCTACCTACATACGTACTTATATGATATTATTTAATTTAAAAGAAAGAAGAAATTTTTTCAATTCATAAAATAATGTTTATCATTACTTCACCACCTGTATCTTTAAGATATTTCGACATAAGTATCGTTGACGCGTTGTCATATATATAGCGGCTTTAATCTGTCATTATCTTATTTTCAGAACTTTTTTATACAATTTTTTCATACAAAAAAAAATGAAAATATTATTTTCACTAACGCATACATGTGCATATTAATGTATTTTAATTTTAAATTTTTATTTTTTATTTTTTTTTTATACAAATTCATATCAGATCAGACTCTTCATATTGGAATTATTTAGTTTTTAGGTTCTGTATTAGTGTAGATATGAAGTTACTATATCAAGAGAAATAATAACTTTAAAAATTTTATTAACGTTCACCTTTAAAAATGCGCTTGTATACCGCCTATTGTACATATAAAGTAGAGTAGTAGGTATAAAGAATTACCTGTTCCGGTAAATAAATATCATATGATTGAATCATTTGTAGTAGTGAGTAGTTAGATTTTGGAAAGATGAAAATGTATTTTGTGATCTTGGAAAGATTTTACCTGAATCTCAGAGAATTTATTTTTAATTATTTTTTTTTTTACTTTTTGACGATCAACAACCAAGAGAATTGAGATTGAGTGGTGAATACATTTTTTTTTTGTTTGTAGACAGGATCAATAAAAAAGAATTGTGTAATATTTATTTTTAGATAATTATTTAAATAAATTTTTTAATCATCTATTTTATTTTATAATAAAAACTAAGAGATTTAAAAATTTCATATATTTTCTTAAAAGAATTTTTAATAAACTTAAAAACTAATATTAGTTAAATTGTGGTGCTAAATTAGTCAAATTGTATGTTAATAATGATAATTTGAGGTGTCTATTTATTTATTTTATGGTTAAATCAAATCAATTACAAAAAATATTTTTATTTTAAGTTACATAAGTTTTACGTTAGTGTGTAAGTATAATGAATTTAGGTTAGGTACCTATAATGAATTTAGGTTTATCTAAACCGCCACTATGATCTACGTGTATAAACCTATTTTATTTTAAAATATGGATAGGAATTGAACTAACGTGTATTACATCTTGGTGGATTAAGATTCATAAAATTTATTTTATTATTTTATTGAGTCGAAAAATACCTGGTATTCGCTTTATATGTAATTTCATATAAAATTCTGAACCCTTTAACCATATAACATCAATTGGTTTAAGAACATGAACCAAATGACCATTTATTCCGTAGAAATTTTGCAAATTAAGCCTTAGAGCAACTGATGTATAAATTATCTTCAGCGATAAAGCCAAATTCAAGTTAAATGGCTTCGTAACTAAGCACAATTGTTGCGGTGTGTTTTTAGGCTTGGAGGGTAATTACCCTTAAAAAATCGTCATCAACGATGTTGATCGTCAAAAAGTAAAAAAAACTTGGTTTCAACCACATTGTGCAATATTCCATACATCTCACTTAACATATTATTTCTAATGTGAATTTTTCGCATTGTTTACTTAAGATATTTTTCTAGATATTGTGGTTTTACTCCTTTATTCAATATCATTAATCGTACCGTCATTGATCCTCAAGATCACATATAGTTATATGTTTAATCACTGATCGTATCGTAATTGATCCAGAAGGTCACCTTTAATAGTGATATGTTTGTTCGGTTATTCATTATTAGCATCTACAAGACCATGTCAATGTCCACAGTCATTGATTGAAGGATATGACCATTGTAATATTGTTCACGTTTTACTGTCTTCTATTATTGCGTGTTTTATTTATAAAAAAAATATCACCATTGCATACAAGAGGACTTAGGTGATATATTGCTCATCCTAGTCTAATTGTTGTTAATAACTATTACCTCAATAAACCGATTATGCTTTATTAGTTAGCTTTACACGCTGGGTGCGCAGATGGCCTTTCAACCGAAAGCCCCAGGTTCGATTCACGATTAAACAAAAAAATGCTTTATGGATTTTTCGACCTTGTCCAAGTACACTTTGTCATTGGAATAAAACAAATGGCAAAAAATAATTGAGAGTATAATCAAAACAAATTGTATAAAAAGGAGCTATTATATTAAAGAAGGCTTAGTTTTTCACATTTAATGAGTTGATAAGCCAGTAATTTGATAAATAAATGTTCGAAATATTGTAGATTTTGTAGTATAAACTTGCAGTACCGTACTTAATACTTAAAGTACGAAAAGATGATTCTAAGTTACTGTATAGAGCACAAAAAAATAAAAACTAGTATTTTTAGAGTGAATAGCTGTAAACGATTGATTTTGATATTGTTGATATTTTTCTAAATTGGTTTTTATATATAAAATACAAGTTATAATAAAGTTTAATTAGAAATTAATATCAATTTGTTATATTTAATATAAAAATTGGATTTATTTCAATTTTTTCAATTTCAGTTATTTTTAAACTTATAATTAATTACAAACTTAACATTCAAATATTTTAATACTCTTATGAGAACCATTAAATTATCATTATTAAATAATATTATTAAAAAAATAATTATTAACTTTTTATATAATTAAATTTAATTATATTATATATGTCTACATGCATAACTGTTGCAAAGTCTATGTCAACAATTGAATGTTATTAAGTTCATGATTAAAAATTTAAATGTCAATAAAAATATAAAACAAAAAAAAAACTAGAATAATTGAATAGATTCATAACAAAAAATACGTAGAGTATTTAAGAAACTGTATAAAATTTGCAAGTATGTAGTAGGTAATTAATTCACAAACCTGTAAGGCTGTTAAAATAAAGAAATAAAATAATAAGAACTAAATATTATTAAGCTTATGAAATATATGGCTTTCAGTATGGAATAATTAATTTTATTCAAAAAATTTAAGTAACTAGTTAGGAGTGTTCTGGTCATTTTATTATAAAAAAATCAAGTGAAACTTAAAAATTAAATTTACAAATTAATCCCGAATTTCATTAGTATTTGTTTATAAATATAAATTATTCATTCTGAATTCTAAATTTTGTCGAACTAATTAAATTTTAATTAAGAAAAACATATTTCCTAATTCACTCTAAAAATAGCACATGACATCTATTTATTGAAGATTATATAATTTCTTTTCATGCTAAAACTATCTTTATTCTACCGAGTTAATTTTTAGAGATTACAATATCTAATAAAACAAGTTAAATTAACAAAAAAAAAAATTTTATATAAATTTATTTTTCATAATATTAGATATGTAATTTCAAAAAAAAAATAATTTTATTTTCATTTTAATTTTATTATTTTAAATACATAATTAATAAATAATTAAACAATACTTCAAGGGTAGATATAATGTATACAAAACATAAAAAACAGACAAAAAAAAAGCCAGAAAAAAAATGACAAGCTTATCTAATCACACATTATATTATTATTATTATATATATATATGAATAAATAACCATAACTCTCTTTAGATATCTGTACTTTATTCAGATATGAAAACTATGTTGTTTTATTTTATTTAATTGTTTTTCTTTTATTTTTATTTTTTCTTTTGACGTATTATAAATTACTCGTATAAATAGAAATTTCCTTACGACATTTTTTACGCGATAAGATACAACACTGTTAACGTATTTGTGTGGCTTTAATTAATGTTTTTTTTATTTATATATCACATGTGAAATGTGATTTCATTGATAAAAATATTGAAAAATAAAATAAAATAAACATGTTTATTTTTGATAGATTTTAGTGTTACAATAAATTTATTAAAATATGTATTTGAAATGAATATATATATATATATATATATATATATATATACATGTAATTTTAAAAGTAAGTAGTAAATAATCATAAACATAAAATTAAATCATACCTTCAATTATATACGAGTACATAAATCGAAATATTGCACATTGCATAATGAAAATATAAGTAAGTTAATTTTGGGAAATTTCATGGATTATTCTGTAGATTAGTAAAAAATAAAACCTAATTCAAGTATAATAGTTTAAAAATGTTTAATGACTTACCTCTTCAAATTAAAAATGAAATTAATTTTATTGAATATAAATTTAAAGCGATTAGATTATGTTAAATATAATTCAAA
This sequence comes from Argyra leucocephala, assembly GCA_963942445.1. Classification (NCBI taxonomy): domain Eukaryota; kingdom Metazoa; phylum Arthropoda; class Insecta; order Diptera; family Dolichopodidae; genus Argyra; species Argyra leucocephala. Next base: position 105,715,759 of record OZ012680.1, on the reverse strand, counting down.
TAGGTATATTTGTAAAAAATTGTATGATTAGTTATATTGTAAATAAAATACAGCTATTTTAAATAAATAAAACAAAACAAAAAATAAGTTATAAATATAAACAATATTTTAATGAATGCAAATTGGTTTAGTACTACGAAAAAAGTAAATTTCCATTATATACCTACAAACATAAAATAAAAATAATAATATGTCATCTCATCTAATTTTAAAAATTCTATATGAAATAAAAGAATACTTCTATTAAAAAAAAAACGATTTCCAATTTAAGTGGAAGTTTTTTTTTCAACTGCAAGTATTTTCATTTTAAGTGCAAGTTTTGCCTGTTTTTTAAGTGCAAGGTTTTGTATTTATATAATTTGTTACGTAGAGGCTAAAAATCTGTGATGTTTTAGTCGCATGCACAAAAGCTTGTTTTCTACAATAGACGTTTTTCGTGATGATACCAGACTCGTTAGACCGTTTTTTAATGTCAGTTGTTTTATATTTTTATCACTTCTGTCTTTTTCAATTTACCTATTAATTTACTAAATTAAAAAAAATCTAACCCTACGCTTTGAATCAGATAAAAATTATTTTAATAAAAGGGTTCAGCCAAAAAACAGTGTTTGCACTTAACCTAAAACTTCTATTTAAAAAATAAATACATATATATAATTAAAGGGAAAACTTGTTTTGAGAAAGAAATACTTGCTCTTAAAGTGGAAATTTTCTTCTTAAAATTAAAAACAATTGGCATTAATTGCTTTAATTGAAAAGAAAAATGAAAAGAACATAAACATAATTCGAACGTTTTCAATTAAAACAAACCCATTTTTGAAATTATTTGTCTGAAATGATTTTCCCAAATAAATCATTAGTTATTTCAATTCACAACATTTGAAGAATTATATCCATTTTCAGAATATTCGTATACTTTTTAAAATTTAATATTATTTATTTTGTAATTTAACCATTTACAAATAATTCAAAACCCCATGTGATGAATACAATTTTTTGTACAATACATTTGTATATAAATACTTAAATATTTAATTTTGGGGGCTAAAAACTATGAACGTCCTTTGTCAGGCACAATATTGTCCTCTATTATCTACAGATTATCATCATTTCGCAATATGAAGTTTTTTCATATTCACCGATACCTCATTTCCACAACGAAGGTGTAGCTTTCGTCGGTAACGGATTATCTATGGTTTGGATCTAAATGACCTAACCAGTAAAGATGTCTTCACTTGACTTCTTTGGCTAGATCCATGTTGTCACATAGCTCATATAATTTGTCGTTGAAGAAGGAACTTCAAACTGCTTTATGACACACAGTACCTTTAAATCGACGATTTTTTGAAATATCTTTAAACTTCTTTCTCAATGAAGATTTTGATGATTGCTCATCGCGAAATTTCAATGATATCGTCGTCGTCTGCAAAGCCTTACAGCTTTAACTATAGATTTATAAAATATAAAGTTTTGTAGGCTTTTTTTGTAATTACATTACATTATCAATTAAAAGTCTTATTTAGTTTGCTAGTTTATGTAATCATTTATCTTTTCTTCCTAACGTTATTATCCTCTCATATAAATTTTCACAAAACTTCTCAGTTCCCTCGGTATAATGTCATATATACTACTTTTCTTTGGGTTTAATTTCAATCACTGTGGTTTATATTTTCATAACGTCATAACCTTATTAAACATACATCAAATTTTATGAATTTGTTAATAATTTTAAATATTGATAATTAAGTTGACAATTATTATATAAAAGTATTCAAAATAAATATATTAAATTTACGTAGGCGCATTTCTTTTACAATCGAAATAAATTAACAAATTGTGACCAATTTTAAATAAATTTGAAATCTATTTTAGACATGATAGTAATAGAAACCAAAAATAATGTCAACATGTTAAGAGTATCGAATATCATAAGACATGCTTGTTGTTTTTTTCTTAGATAAATATTTTTAAAAATTTTTAATTTTTATATGTATATATACGTATATATGTATGTATATACATAACTTAAATGCCTATATGTTTTTATAAGGTTTCCATAATCTATAAGTACTCGTAAAATTATTTAGCAATAAATCCTTAAATTGTTTTTTAGTTTTTTAGTTATACATTAGTATGTGTATACAATTGTCGCCGGTGGAGTTACCTTAACAGGAAAAATATGTAAAAAAAAAATTAACCCAAATTAAAGTTACAAAGTAAATATGTAATATATAGAAAAAATCAGATTATATTCAAATGATGAATCGTTTTGAAATTTAAAATAATATAGAATGTTTGTTTAGAAAATTTAAAAAAAGAATGTTGAAATGGAATTTTGATCAAAATTATTCTTATCAGCTTCCAAAAGGACTTAATAAAAATTTTAGTTATAATTTTATTTGCAAAATATATAATTATTTTAGAAAATGACCGATATACTAAACGAAGTTAATTTTATTTGTTTTGTTTAATTAATATATAACTAGTGGGCCCCTGTGCAATTGCACAGTAGTAACTTTATTTAAAAAACTCTGTATAACAACATCATCATTGATTGATTCATATCAATTTAGGTAGGTAGGAATTCTCGAAGGACACCAAGTGGCTTCTGCCACGCGCCCGCAAACCAATAATGGTACTGAAAACCTTAAGCCCATTAAAACCACCATTTTTTTGTCTTTCATAAATAGCAAATCCATGATCCGTGATCGACTAATAAATTCTTACTCTCAGAAAAATTATATGTTTTTTTACATAATTTAAATTGTGGTTATGTTTCTGTTAAAAAATTAAAAAATGTTGTTTGTAAAATATTAAAGTAAATTTCAATTAAAATTAATTAAAAGCTTTTAAAAACGTGATTTAAAAATGAAATAAAATAAAATTTGGAATTGTTTAACTTTTTTCTCCTATTAGCTTATCCTTATATCTCTTTAATCTTAATATATGTACCGTGAATAATAAATCTTATCTCTATCAATTTGACATCAATTTCAGTAAAAATCGGTTATAGTTTCTACTGGTTATAGGCAGGCCCCGGATGACGGTCTTTTGGCATGGGGCTCTTAATTTTAGGGGGCCCCAAACAACACTATTTGATACTACACCAAAAGATCAAAAAGTTTATTTCGCACTTTACATAGGGTAACAGTTTTTTTTCTAAGATAAAACCTTATTTAACTATAGAATAGGAGGCCTTATTTTTGTTGTAAAGCCGTAAACGAAATAGCTGCAGTCTTTCGGCTGATGCTCAGATTCAGATTAAATCATTTAAAAAATATTTATCAACATTTGAATGTGTCTTGATGTCTACAATTTGGATAAAGGTTTTAGTTTTATTGCATCAAACAAATCTAATTCTCCAAGCGCGGAAATCAACATTGACAACTGAAAAAATTAAAATTGATAAACTTATTGAAGATATAAAGGAAATTAAAAATTCATGGGTTTCGGTTCTTTCAGAGTCAAAGAAAATAGCAGCAGCTAATGACGTTGTTACAGAATTTATTACAAATCGCAGAATAAAAGATCAAGTATCTGCAGAAGTAGATTTTCACAACTACATTTTTAAGGAGATCATTGATTCCATAATATATGGACTTAATCGCAGATTTAAAGCTGTTTCCACCATATGCAACATATTTGAAATTTTATGGAATTTTAATGAGATGGAAGAGAAGAGCTTAATTGAAGCCGCAAGTATTTTACAGACAAAATATCAAAATCAAATAAGTGAAGAAATTCTGGAAGAATTTAGATTTCGTAAAAGAGTCTATAAATCCAATTTTAAAGGCTGCACGAAACCGTATGAGCTTTTAAAAGAGATAATTGAAATGTTTTTTAAATATGGTTTTTAAATATATATATTTAAATATTGCTATTGCACTCAGAATATTTTTAACCTTGTCAGTTAGCGTAGCAGAGGCAAAGAGGAGTTTTGGTGTACTCAAACGAATAAAAAATTATTTAAGATCAACCATGCTACAGGACCGTGTAAATGGTCTGGCGATACGATAATTACGATATTGCAAGAAATGTGGACTATTCTGAAGTAATAAGTTCGTTTGCAGTTCTAAAGACTCGAAAAGCATATTTTTAAATTAGAATTAATATTAATACGTTTTGTTTTTATACTTTGATATTCCGAATAGATTTTTTTTATTTTTGAAATAATAAATTTTTTATCAGTAAGAAGTACAATTTTTTTGTATTTTTCATTATATAGGGGGCCACATATGATGTTAGACCTGGGTCTCCAAGGAGCTCTAACATGCTCTAGTTATAGGCACGATTCGCTTTTAGTCAACATTTTTACTGTCATCATTTTTTTTAAATATTTTTTCGTTTATAGTAAAAAACTTTGTAGTCACAATTCTGTTATATTCAATAATTTTTTTGAAAGAAAGTAATAAATTTCATAAGTTCATACAATCAATGTCGTTTATAGTCACATTAAAATATAACGTCAATTTTTTCAATAAAACAAAAGTCAAAAGTGAATTATTTTATTAAAAAACTGATTTTTAACTATTGTCTTTTTCTGTTCTTTATTACAAATATGTATATTTTGTGATTATATAACCGAATAATTGCTATTTATGAATAAAATAAATTTTAAGATTGTCATACGAAAGATATATTATTGAATTTTGTTTATAAAGATGCAATTTAAGAAAAAAAAAACAAACAAAAATCCTATTTCCAGCAGAACCAACTTATATTCCTAATAGCAACAGAAATAATCCATCAGTGCTGGATATATTCCTTATCAATAGGTGCAATATGATGGGGGTTCCTAAAACTATAACTGATCTACAATCCGGTTCAATCTACAATCATGATCACCAACCGGTTTTTCTCAGTTTGTCGAAAAAATTAATAACGAACGCACACACCGATTTAGATTATTCTAAGGTTAATTGGAATGTGTTTCAAAAATTCTTAACTAAGGAAATAAGTAATCCTGGTAAACTCTTTATCTATTAACTATAAAAATGATATAGTTAATATATAGCATTGTTGAATAATAAAATTCATAAAGTAATTGATATTGTTGTTCCAAGAAGATGTCAAAACTTTCATTCAACAAGGTTGTCAGATAACATAACTAGTCTAATTAAACAAAGTAATGTTATCAGACGGAAATGGTTAAGAAATCCTTTACTTATCTACAAAGCTCATAATTCTTGAAAGGAAAGAATTAATGAAGAGATTACTCTTTTTCGCAATAAAAATTAGAATGAAAAACTAAAACAACTCAACAAAGCTTCAAAATCCTTTTGGAAAATAATAAAAGTTATTAAAAATAAACATCAGGTGATACCACCACTTAGTTTTAACAATGAAATGTACCTGACATAACTTGAAAAGGCTAATCTGATAAGCAAACAATTAGGAAATAAACATCAGCTCACTGATCAGTTATCCGACAATTATACAACCGATCTAGTTATAGATTCGTATAGTAGGCAGATTGAAACCGATTCGATGAACAGAATCTAGTAGATTCGTATAGTTAGACAGATTGTTCATTCAAAGAAGAATAAATCTCCAGGGTTGGATGATATCTCAAACATTTGCATTCAAAAACTTCCTAGTAAAGTAATTGATTACTTAGTAAGTATCTTCAACAAATGCTTAGAAATTCGCCATTTCCCAAATGACTGCAAAATCGCGAAAATAATTACAATATTAAAGCCAAACAAACCACCTAATCATGCGGAAAGTAATCGCCCAATAAGTTTATTAAAAACATTCTCAAAAATCTTCGAAAGAGTAATAAGAGATAAAATAGTAAACTTTCTTCTCAGAAACTTCGCAGAAACATTTTACCTAATGTTCAGTTTGGCTTTAAAGCGGAACATAGCACACTACATCCTCTTCTTAGGGTGAACATTTTTATAAAAAATAACCTTTGTTAAGGCAAGTCAGTTGGTATCGTAGTATTAGACATTGAAGCTGCTTTCGACACAGTATATGGCACAAGGGTCTAGTACACAAGTTTAATGTAGTCGGTCTTACAATATTATACAAAACTTCCTGAGCAATAGAAATTTCTGCGTTTCCATTAATATCATTACATGAGCTCTATCTCAAGTTAAGCAGATAATACTGATATATATATACTTAGAAATAATCCCCGCAAACCGTTATATCAAATTTGCAGATGTACCCAAATAACTTAAATGAGTATTATTTCAAATGAAAAATAAAATTAAATTCAGAAAAAAAGGTTATATTTTTTACAAAAAAGCAAAAATCTTCCTTGTTACGACAATCCAATATCTTTCTTTACAATACCGAAATAAAGTGGATGGACACCGTAAGATACTTAGGGATCTGCACCTAGATAAAAAATTAACGTTTCAATATACCATATACATAAAACAATTGACAAAATTAACATGACCATCGAAATACTACACCCATTTATAAATCGGAGGTCATTTCTATCTTTAGAAAATAAAATAATCATACTAAAAACCGTGGTTTTCCAATTTTAACATATGGACCGCCAGTTTGGGCCGCTTGTGCTAAAACACATAGAAATAAATTACAATAAGGTTTTTACTCTACTGTTTTCCCTTAAAAAATTAATATTAATATCATAATGTACCATTTGTTTAAAATTTAAAATATTTCAGCTGTGAAGAGAATATCTCTAAAATCTGTAAAAAATAATGTGTATTTAAAAAAAAAGTACATAGTTATATTGAAGGAAATAAATCAATTGAATTGAATCTATAATATTCAATGTAAATAAATTAACTTTAAAAATTGGACAAACCTCACATCATAATTTGTTTTACTGTACTTAGTTTTGATTCAATACATGCTAGGTGTATTAATGAGTTGGTTTATTTTAAAGGTGTATTGTTGTAAAGGGTGTATCGTAGTATAATGTAAATGGGGGGAAAACAAAAAGGTGAAAAAACTCTCATCTACATGTAAAGACTTGCAGCTGTCAAAAAATTGACATTTATTTTATATAAAGATAAACAACAATTTGAATTTACGGAGGTAAATGCTGAGTTTCTTATTTTAATTAATTGTAATTTCAAAAATTTAAATTATTTTTATTAATTTACCAACTTCTAAAGAGAGTCACAGCATCACAAAAGTAAATAAAAATATAACCTAAAAAAATACAACAACAAAATTTGACGAATAAGTTTTTACAAGTTGAAATTTAACTTGCAAAAATTTATTCGAGCGAATTTTTCTGACGTCACATAACGTTATTTCTTCTCAGAAAAAAATCTCAGTACGGGAACGGTTTACTTGTAAAAACTTGGATAAGTTTTCGCAAATTTGTAAAACTTATCAGGAACAGCCATATTAGAAGTAACTACAACAACCTACACTAACATTTATTTAAAAACGTAAAACAACTAATTATCATTTTTAATCACTTATATCGCTTATATATACTTAGATAAAATTTAATTTGCAATTCTGTCTAAGTTATATATCATTGAAATATTGGTTCAGTTACAAGGCGATGTATATTTACAATTTTATAATGGTATACTAATTCTTGAATACCCCGCTATTTATTTATTTAAGTGTAGACATAGTGAAACTTGTACCCTATAGAGTAAAACTGACACATTTGAAAATTTAAAAAAATTTACGAGACAAAGAAGATTGCAGTATTCCGGGTTATAACACTTTTGGAAGCATGTATTTTATTTCGCCGGATATACTGGATCTGAATATGATAAATTCAATGAATAAATCAGGTGTTCCAGAGCATGCAAATCAGCTTTTTAAGAGGTGAAGGAACCGTTATTTGAAAATTTAAAAAAAATTAATAATTTACGGAATACTCTGGAGCACCCGCTATATACGAGATTCTGAGTTAGGAGAAATTTTAGAGTAGGATTCAAAATCAAAGATCTAAGCATTTTACAGAATATTTAAATAAATCATTTTTATGCGTAGCTGCTTTTGGACACAAAAAAGAGGATATCTCCTGTATATTTACTTAAATTATTTTTGTCCGTATAGCCACTGTTGGATACAAACAAAATGATTGAGTTCGAAAGTACTAAATGGATTAAAGTCGGATTTTGGAATTTTTAATTTTTCGGATTTTGGTATTTTGAATTTTGATATTTTGGGGTTTTTTATTATAATTTTTAACAATTTATATAAATTTCATATAGAAATAACATACAGGCAATTGAAAATAAAGGTATCATATGATAGTACCCCAGCACTTTTTCTTTATCTAATTAAGTGACAATTTTATGTATAACATTACAACAAAGTTAATTATGTGGCATTAACTTTTGCTAATGACAAATTTGACATTCCAAATCTGAAATGAAGGTTGTTCAAATTTACTCAGTTTAACAATGTCAAAGTGAATTAAAAAAAGTGACAAAAAAATGTTTTCAAAAAGCTGCTGATTGTAATCGTAATTGCCATAATCGTACAAGTTGAGATGTGTTTCTCAAAATCAAGGAGACAAAAAAAAGTATAAAGTCAGTCTTTTATTATCACCAAAAATAACCATACAAAAAGTAGATTGATAAAAATGAATGTAGAGCTGCCAATTGCTTAAACTATGCTAGCTGCTGCTGTAGGTTAAAATGTAGATAATTAAATCTTCCTAATTTTTATGCTATCAAAAATTATTTTTTATATTTTTTAACTTATTTAGACACTATTTTTCTAAGGGTATGTACAACTTTTGAACTTGTAAATGATAGAAAGTCATTGCAAATTATTGAAAATCATTGCTTTTATTATATTGTGAATTATTTCTAAAAATTTCCAAAATTTAATTCACATTTAAGGCCCACATATCCCACACATATATACTACAGAAGGTTAAAGGGCCCAAAAAATAGTTGTATAGATTTAAAACTATATACAAACAAACTTACATTTATTTTTTTTTACACTACTCCCCTCTAACGTCTCTATATTTTTTAGTTTACTTAATTGTATATCCATTTTGAACTTCCATTTTGTTTTTTCTTAACTGAATAATTAACCATGAAAATTTTGAAATACTTAACAAATTTACTTTTTACATCTGATATAAACATTTTGTAAAAATGTTTTTTTTTGTTTTAATTAAAACAACACAAGTTGAAATTAAATGAAAAAATTTACATGGAAAATTTTTTGGAAAATTTTTTTTAAATTAAAAAAAAAATGTAAACAACAAAGATTTTTTTTTCAAGTTCAAGTTTCAATTTTATTCAATTCGCATAAAAGTGAAATTAATGAGAAAATTATCTGCTTGTCAGGGTTATATGTATAATATGGATGTATACTCCTTTGAATGTTAATTTTTATATTTAAATGTGATGTGGGAGTTCACATACTTGTCTTTATTGAATTTTAAAATTTTTATTTTTAAAAAAAGATGTAAATATCAAAATTTAGGTAAAATTTAAAGAAAAATAGGATAACAATGGTCAAGTTTCTCGTACAATAGTGACTAATTCTATGTGTGCTCTAATGTTTTAGAATCTAACGATATGGATTTTTTTTTATTATACTATCCTATAATTAAAGGATTTTTATATGTTAAAATATTTAATTTGTTCTTTTTTCACTAATTTTGTTAATCACAATTTTTAAGTTATGTCGTTTTTGCACAAAATGAGCCATATTAATACATAGCTTACATATTGCTTACATACTTATACATACATTGGTACATAGCTTCTAATTTTAAAAGCTATACACGCTCAATTCCATCCATATTTCATTGTAATCTTGGTATATATACTGATTAGTGCTAAACATATTTTTGAAGTTTAAACTAAGTACAATAATGCAAAACCAGTTCAAGAATATCAGGTCTACAGAATTTAAAATAAGACAGCTGTGTTTCCATTAGGAATGTAATTCAATATATTCAAATCATTAAATTAATCAAATTTATGTTTTTTAAATATTCTTCAAACTTATATTGTTTTACAAAATAGATTTAGACCTAATGTGAAAGGAAACCTGATAGATGAATATTTGTAAAACCCTAACAAGTACATTCGAATACTACAGAAGTCTAAATAAATAATGAAAATTATAATAATTCAAATTGAAAGTTACAAAGTTTTACAAAAATTTGTATACAGGGTAGAAAAACCCTTTTGGACTGATTAGTTCGAATAATTAGCCAGTGTCGTTTAAAATGTAGATAAATATTTTAAACAACTGAATAGTGTATGAAAATATAGTTACTATACTTTCGATATTTTAAAATAAATCAATAGTTTTTACGGATATTTCCGACTAAAAACACCCGCTTATCAAAATTCCGACTTTTTCAAAACTTCTACAATAACTTAGAAATAAATATTGAAAAATGGTTGGGTTAATATTTAAAATTCAAATTATGGTAAAAATTCTTGTATTGGCCTGCAAGACGATATTTTTATTCTTGAAATTTAATCAGTGGATTTTAAAATGTCGAGATTTTGATAAGCAGTCTTTTTTTTAGAGATTTCGACATTGTTCGTTACATACTTTTTGTTAACTAAACTTTTATACATATGAATTAATTTAAAAAAAAACATACCAATTTATTATTTGTAATACATAATTTAAAAATCAAAGGTCAATTAAATGAAAGTGATTATCTAATAAAATATGTTTTGAGTGAAAAGTAATAGCCAAAAAAGCTCAAATCAGATATTTTATATTCCCCATGAAAACAACTAACCATCTAATAATGACGAGACAAAAAAAATACCTTACAAAAAATGTATTAAAAAAAAAACAATTAATCAAATAATATGATGGTGTTATTTTATGTTTACTTAAAATTTAAGTAAACATAAAATAAAAGTAAAGTAAGAAGTCTTATGAAATCCGTTTGTACAAATTATTTAACAATTGACGCCAATTTAATATTCTATTATTCAAAAGATTTTTTTTTTTAATAAATATATATATACAAAAGTGCTAAATATAGATAAGTTAATTCCACAATAATCTATGATGTCAATACTAAAATTGATTACAAGCGAGAATTGCAGGAAAAGCTTTTCTTGTAATGTAATTAATATAAAAAAAAAAATCAATCAAAGATGACATACTTGATATTAAAATTGTTCACAATAGGGTTACCATCATTTCTATTCCAATCGGTGTATAGTAATTTATATATTTTTTTTTATTTCGCGTTTGATTAAAACAATGCCTCTTATCTTCTAGCCTGGCCTCTTGGAGAGCAACTTTAAAAACAGAATCTTATTTTCATATAAATTTTGTGTTTTGTATAGGGACTTTATTTTACTATATGAATAACCTGTTATTATGATATAACTAGGGTTATTTTTAAAAAAATTGGTAAGATTTACAAAAAATATAAAAAAATTTTCATTCATAATTTTCAATTTAAAAAAAAAAAATTTATTATCCGACATGGAACTTACTTCTATCAAGTTCTACCAGTGAACACTGAAAATAAAACTGGTGGATACCAGTAAAATTTTTGAGACCAAATGAAAATAGCATGTAAATTGTTGTTGTTTATCTTTTTTTATCTTAGCAAAACCTAAGTGTTGAAGTGACTGGTGAGTGGTGTTTGTATTTAATTTTTGTTATTAAATTTTTCAGAATATTCTTGTGTGTGGTAGTTGTTTTTTTCCCAAATTTTATTTTTATCAAAAAAAAATTATACACAAAACAAAAACATTATTTAAAAAAAAAAACGTAATTCGATATATTCTGGAAAAATCATCGTGTAATTTGGCTAGAAAATATAGATGCATTGATTAGAAGATTCTTTAACCGTTATTGATGGATTTATCACCCATCCTATATGTAAAATTTTCACTCAATTTTGTGACATTTATGTTGCTATTACAATTTTGTGACAATAGTTAACTATAACATAAAACAATAAGTCAATTACTAAAGAAATAAAGAACTTAAAATTATTTATTATATATCTTACCTAGGTATACCTTAACTTATAACTATTGAAGACGTGCTCTATTATGGTGAGAATAACCATACGTTTTTGACATAAATGGTTATTCCCCCCATAATAAAAGCGTACGTTTTCAATCACAATTATTTTATTTTTAATAATGCTTTTAGATAGTTTTGGGCATATGTTGGACATTATGTGTCAGGCATATGAATATGGGGCATTTCAAAAATAAGCCATTTTTGACGTCAAACTTCATACAAAAATGACCCATATCAAAAAAATTGGCGTAAGGGTCATTTTATAATTAGCAAAGGATTACGAAGGTGGATATGGGTCAATCCGGAACTAAATATCTCCAAAACCTAAGAATCTGTTCTTTAAGTCAAAAATGGCTTACGGAGCCTTGCAGAACTCAGCTGACGCTATATTATGAGTATTCAATGGAAAAAAAGAAATTCTAAATTCAAAATTGTTGAAAGTAAAATTCAACAAAAAAATATTTAACGTGGGCACATAAATCGTCGGCTGGATCCTATGTATCCAACAGACCATTTTTTCTGAAATCGATTTTTCAATGTACTATACCATTTTGGACTATGCTCTATCCGAATTTGCAGTTAAAGTAAACGTATATGTTATAGTTTTCAAAATTTTTTTTTCAAACAACCTATATTTTAATGCTTTTTCAGCCTTCAAGTTATGCCTATTTATCCAAACTACAGTTTTTGTATTGATCAGTTATAAAAGTTTTCAAAGCACTATATATGATTGGGTATTCCTTCTAACAAACCATTTTTATTCCTAAATGTCCAAACACATATAAAGCTTTACACTATATAGCAAATTTCTATATAACTTTTTACTACTAAATTTTTTTTAAATATATTATTTTGATATTTCAAAATAGTAATAAAACTATTTATGTTAGATATTAAAAAATTGCTCAAATTTTTATAAAATGTAAATTTTCATTGAAAATTTTTAAATTTTCCCTGTCAAAATTTATGTCAAACTTAAAAAATCAATTTTCTCAACATTTTCCTTCTGGTAAATTGGATATATGGGATTCAGCCATATCATTCGTATTCAAGAGTTCCTGTTTGGTCTTCTTCAATGCAGCTGCGACAACATTGAGATTGAACGGTATGTCTAGCTTGGTAAATTGTGTAATTGATGTTTGGTTATTTGAAGTTTTGTTATTTGAAGTTTGTCAGACCTTTCGCTTTCTTATTCAGATTACGAAGTGAATACCATAGAAATGAATAATACGAAATGTTTCCTACTTATTTATTTAAAACAAATATTTAACAGGTATTATACACAAATATCAAGCAGTAATTTACTTCAAAAGTATTTAATTAAAGTAAATTACTGCAAAAATAAATAAAATTAAATATATAGTTATATATATATATAATATATAGTAATTTTATCTTAGTTTAACCAATCTGACTTTAATTATTTAAATTTATTATTTATTCCTATATTAATTAATCTAATGAACTATATTATACTTTTTGTTAATTTTATTGAATTCATTGCTTTAGTTTATTAAATTTAGGAGCTTTATGTTTTGGTAATATACAATTTCAATTTGATCTAGTTTGTAAAAAATTTGATATTTAAGAAAATAAATGAATTCTAAATCTTTTTCTTCTTATATTTAAATAAGTAAATTTCATATTTGAAATGATATTTCAATTGTTTTAGTACATCAATTTTGCTTACTAATCATTAGGACATTGGCAACTCTAAATTACAAGTAAATTTTCTGTATAAGTAATTAATGCTCAAAATATTCAGTTAACTACTTATATAAGTACATACAATATTTAAAAATCACCTCAAAACCGTCCTTAGTTTAAGCAAATACTACATATACAAACATTATTTGTATATATAGTCTTTGAGTTAAATTAATTACAGAACTCAACTATGTATGAGGTAATATTTTTTACTTTTTGTTCTTATTTTCAATTTTAATTTATTAAAAAAAAAAAAAAAAAATAAAAAACGTATTTCAACTGAATTCACTTGCATCACGTTGACTTCTGCATTAATGTTTAAAAATTATTCAAGTGTAAATGTATAGAAAAATATGACAGAAGAAGAATGCAAGAAAGCAAAGTGCATTTAATTTAAATATTTTTCTACTGATTTGCGTTACTTTGATTTTTTGCTTTATTTTTATTTGTTTTTTTTTTCTATTTATTTAGTTTTTATATCCAGACTTTCCTATTTTGTTTATGGTTTAACTCAACTGGAACTGGGAATATATGTATATTTAAATATGTATTTTTGTTTTCCTATTTTGTAATAACAATAGTAGCTTGTTGTTGTTAAAACCAAATGAAGAGAAGAATTTTGTAAAAATAAAACAGAATTTCATTAGTTTTATAAAAACAACAGGGTGACCTTATAAGTATTTAACCTGTTGAGTATATACAGCTTGCCTGAAGTTATTGAAATTTTATTTAATTCTTACACATGAATTTAAAATTTAAAAAAAAAAAAACATTTATTAAATATTAAGTTTGTAAAAATATTTTTTTTTTATCAAAAAAAAACAATAAATTCTGTTATCTATGTGTATATGTAAGTCTATCTACATATCTATGTGCTTAAGATTTAAAAAGCACTTAAACGAATCATTAAAAATCAGTATAAAAACCAATTTCGAAATTTTTCATGAATTAAAAATTTTATTTATTATATTTATTAATAATAAACTATAGAACAAAAATTAAATAAATAAATAAATAAAAACAAAGTGTTTAAATAAAGATTACGTTTTTTTAAATAAACCTTTTAAGACGTAAGTAATAATAATAATATAATAATGATAATAATAATATTATTAATAATAATAAAATAATAATAATAAAAGATTTTATTTCATCAAAACCAAAAGCTAGCTTACATTAAATATTTAAGACTTAACTTAAAAATTTATAAAAAACAAAAAATATTAAATATAGTAAAATAAAAATTTAAAACTAGCCTAGTTGATAAAATGAAAAAAAGCAATAGAAAAGCATTAAGTACACTTTTCGGGCAGACCAGAATCTCAAAATGATTATACATAAAAAATAAGTTTATTCATTGCAAAATATAGCGATCGAGTTCTCAAGCACAAAAACTATTTTTTAAACATAATTTAAAACTCTTTGAAATTAAAAATAAACTTTCGCTTAAACAACAATCATATTGATATAATCCAATTCCAATGTAGCATATTTTAATCCGTCATTGTAATAAACTTAGCTATTTACAGGATAATAATGGTGAATAATTATTATTAATTGTTTAAAAAAATATAAGTTACATAAACCTACTCGCTAAACCTACAAAATAGCTTTCTACAAAGCGATGAATTTTCCTTTTATGATATAGTGAAGGACAGGTGCAGAGTAGGTATAGAACAGTTTCATTTTCTTTCTCATTTCTACAAAAGCCATTTGAGGGGAATCCAAGCATTATGGAATGATTACGAATGAGCAATGCATCGTCATTACCCCTACCATAGTGCTAATATCACGCTTCCGGCTCAGCACAGGCCAGATATGTGTCGGTATATTACTGACTGGTTTACTGTATTAAACCGATTCCCTATTCCATTGAGAGAGCTTGGGCAGATCATCACTGTCTCTGAATTGACACAAATCGGTTCCAATGACTTAAATTGCAGCTTCCCTGTCTGTAATAATATTACTAACAGATAATACGTTCAAATCCAGTTTAAAGCTTCTCTTATAACCATCACTTCCAATTAAAATATACTTCAGTGTTTTGGTAGGCTGAAAGAACAAGCTTATATGTAAATTTAATTAATAAGACTCCATTTCTTATACTGTCATACGTTTTTGAACTAATAATGAAGAGATGGACATTATTTTCAGTAGTGTATACTCTTCTATCAGAATCGTATTATATTTTCAGCTTTCCCAAGTTGAAATATCGGTTTGACATGACCTCTCAAAGAAGCATTTTGTAAAAGTATGATATAAACACACATTGGTATTTGAATATGAACTGAAATGTGATTTCCTTCTTATATGTTTCTTCTTTTACGCATATATTTATATAAATAGTTGTGACCATCAGGAAAAGAGTGGAGATAAAATTCAAATTAAATTAGCTAGGATATTTCGAACAATGTTGCTAATATTAATTGTGAAGTTTTGTGTGTTATAGTTGTGCGTAAATTTCCTATTTTCTATAGAACTAGAATTTAACTCCCAAAGAGCTCATTTGAATTTTCATTATTACTGATTCAATTTATAAATACAAATTTGTGAGGCTTCATGTTGTGAAAATTCGCAAATTCAAATATTTTATATGATAAAAAAATCATATGAAATAAAATGGCAAATAATTGTTGCCCTACTCTTTATTTGAGAAATAAAATTATGTAAATGAATCACAATTACATTATTTTTTTTTTTGCTAAATATAATGTATGATAAAAATATTTGAATCAAATAGAGAAACTCCAACAAATTATGAGATTTGATTTGAATAATCTCACACCAACACATAAAATATATATATTATTGTATCTCATCGTTTTTTTTTAATCATTATTATTTTTTAGGATGATCAGTAGAGTGTAACTTGATTATTGTAATATTATAAAAAAAAAAAAGTTTTGGACGTCAACAACGACGAAGATGACGATTACGAAGAGAATGTTGAAATTTTCTATTACGAGAATTACTAAAATTATGATGATAAACCAACATAAAATTGAAAACTTGGGATGTGCCATAGGATTAATTAGAACAACGTATTCTATGTCACTATGATGAGTTACTCTACTGAAAATATTATTGTTGTAAATAACTAAATACATAGGTACTATTTGTATATATATATATATATGTATTTATATATTGTATATATTGTTCAATATATAAACATTTTTGTTTTCAATAAAAAGTGAATCACAAATTTCTTTATACAAATATAATAGCGGAAAAAAATGTTTTGTTAATTTAGATTGAAACTTCCGGTGACTTAAATGTAATACTAATAATAAAAAAAAATAATAATATTAACAAAAAAAACAACAGTAATAATATAATAAAAGAAAAAAAATTAATTTAAAAATTTTCACCTGTAATTTTTATTTTATTTTATTTCATAGGTTTGAAAATGTGAAACTAAAATAAAAAAAACAAATTTGTTTTAACTTTTGTTTTGCCTATCATTATAACGAAAATTTAAAATATATTTTCCTGTTCCAAAATTAATTTCAAATAATTTCCAAAAATCAGTAAAACGTAGTAAAAATATCTTTTACCTAAATAATTGGTTGGTTTTAATTTTGTATATCTAACCAATTAAATTTAATTTCATGATAATTTCGATAAAAATTTAATTTTGTTTTTAATTTGAGGCAATCGAGAAATGATTATTACTATATCGAAATTGAATTTATTTCTGTTAATTTATATTAAAATTGTGGATGCTTTTCAACTCTAAGTCAAACTTATTAAGGGCATTCATGGGTGGCATAGGTAGAACCAAAATCATTAGTGAATCAATATATTTTCACTATAAGAATCACTGCTTAAATAAGAATCGAACCATTCCGGAACTTACGAATTCAAGAAAAGTAATTATTTAATATGCAGTAAAATAGACAACAAATACAAACCAAAATGAAGATGATAATAGCTATATCCTGCAATTTATTAATTGATAGGAACAAATTTGATTATTTCAATGGCTTGTGAATTTTCATTATCAACATCGCTCCTGTTATGCCAAATTTATATCACATAATCTATGTATACAATAAGTGTCTTGCATCTCTTTATGTAACACGAGTTTGAGCCAGAGATTTATTTCCTAATAAAACCACTTAGACCAACTAACTTTTTTTTTTTTTTACACTCTACAGTAGCTTAGGTGGAATCACCTTTTCGTGCTTAATTAAGTACGGTACTGCAATTTTACACTACAATCTACAATATTTCGAGAATTTATTTAACAAATTACTGGCTTATCAACTGATTAAATGTGGAAAACTACTGCTATTGTCAGGAACTAAGCCTTCTTAAATAGAATAGTTTAATTTTTACTTAATTTGTTACCAGATTATACTCTCAATTATTTTTTGCCATTAATGACAAAGGGTGCTGGACCACGGGTGCATTTTTTTTTTTTTTACTTCAACGGGAATCGAACCTGGGGCCTTTCGGTTAAAAGGCAGGCGCTCTACCTACTGCGCCACCCAGCGTGTTTTAACTCGTTATTGAATTATAATATTTTGTGATTAGTTTCGTAAAATAAATAAATATCATAATTTAAATAGGTAGTTATTTGTATTTTGAATTTTTTGTTTGTTTTAGTTTAGTTAAGAGTTAGCTCGCAAGCGCAGCTCCTTTTGTTTTGATGTATCATACTTTTTAGACCAACTTAAATCGTTTTTCTCTCTCTTTTCATCTTTTCAGCCTTCTGGTCATATTTGTTTGCTCCTACAGTTTCGACGCTTGACTTTGAGCATTATTGTAATACTGAAGTCAGCGCTCGCGCTTTAAATAGAATCTTCTAATCTCTTTATCGACTACTGACATACTTAGATCTCTATGGAAATCGGCGTCCCGTATTGCGTTTAATTTATTTATTGTGTTAAATTTAAACATCTCAGCATTTTCTTTTGTTCAATTTATAATTTAGCCTCCTCAACGATACCTTGTTAAAGATCTGACCGAAATCCAAATAATTATATGATACACTAGGTAGAGTAAGTAGGCAGAAGTGGCCATTCCAGTTGCTCCTGGAAAACCAATTAGCATTAATTGTGCCTTTTCGATACCACGACTCGAATGACCTTTTTGTTGTTGATGGTTGTTTAGTGGATCTCTTTCTCATTTTTACTCTTCCCAGGAAGTCAGTGCTAGAGTCATCATGTGCGATTGAGAAGGTTAATCAGATCACCGATTTTGCTTTCCGCGATAATACCAATATTGTTGGGGAATGGCTCACCTAAAGTCCAGAGTGTGACTCTAGCTTATGTCGGGCAACTGCAAATAAAGGGTTCAACAGTTTCTGTCTCATTTTCATTTTTGCAGCTGCTACAATTGAGGTTGAAATTAATACCTATCTTGCAGCGTACCTATCCTATCTTCCTATAGGCCAATAACCCGTACTGGTGCCTACAACTCTTGATATATCAGTACGGGACCTGGTTGCTTGGTTTTGTTGATGTTATACGAGGGCCATGCTTTCTTAGAGATCGCACAGGTATTTATTCTATGCTCCACTTCATTCGCTCGGGCCAGTAGGTATGAATGAATTCGCTCTTGGACGACTCCCATTGGAGAGAGAACATCCTTCTCAAGAATGCAACCTTGCTTGGTCAATATATTGGCTCTATCTAGCATATTTAGGGAGACCATAAGATTTTGATATTTTTCTGAGATGATAGAGTAGTTGTTTTATTTACTTCTATATTTCGATAATAATTCCATGTTCATGGTGGATTGTAGAATGCTTGCTTTGAAATCCTAACTAATGATCTGGGATAAAAATTTACAATTTGATATAATTTTCAATCTTTTAAGTAAGAATTTTTCAAAAATTTAATAATTTTAAAAATTTATTAAAAATTAAAAATTTTAAACATTGCTGACAACAAAAAAATAGGCCTATAAGGTTTTATCTAGTTTGATGATTTACAGGATTTATCTATTTTAACGCTATATATTTGTATGATAAATTTTTAAGTTCAACTTGCACATAGAGAGATACTATCAAATAATAAAAATATTTTGGATTTTCAATTATTAATTATAATGCTAAATTATTTGTTGACTGCTAGAAGTGTTGTTATTCTTTGCTTTTATGTATAAGCTCCTCAGTCTAAATCAACATTGTTTCCATTATTTACGATTGGATTCTTATCAGTTCTTCTTATGAACCAATACAATATTTTCTAATGTTCATGCATTTTTCTTTTATAAAATGAGAGTGTAGAAATATGTCTATAGATGTCTTTGTCTATAGATTATATAAAATTTTACACCCCTATTAAACATTAACCTTCTCATCAATGTCCTTATATTGAACATTTAAATATATGAGTTATTACATACGAATGTTGATCTCATCAATTTTGTATACATTTTTTGACATTTTGCTATGACATATGTTTCTATTATAGAAGTGTTCTGAATATATATTAATAATTTCGAAATATATATGAATGACATTGAAAATGTTTTTGAATTCAATTCAAATTGATTTTTGAAAAAATGTTGTATATAAAAAATAACAAATTATTTTTGTGCACATTTTAATAATATATCAATCATTTTATAACAATAATTGCTATAATTATTAAAATTAATGTAAAAATTGTTCTTTTTGGATTTACATTATAAAATAACATTACAACATTATGTGAACATTCCCAAATAAGAAGTAATTTTTTAACTCAGCTGTTTTGACACTAGATTACAGAGAATATTGATGAGAACATTGATAGAAAATTGATGAGAATAGAACTACCATTAATTAATTTCTCAAAAAAAAAAATGTCAAAATTCCTAACTCCTTTCAGGATTATAAAATTGTGACGACCTTTCAAAATGTTAGGAGACATGTTACATTTGTTAGTATATACTTTTACTGTTATTTCTATTGAATAACATAAAAACGAACTTTTAGGAGTTTTGGCATTTGGACATTTGACATTTAGGAGATTTGACAGAAAGCCTATTTATTCGTAATATTTCTTTGATCGTGTCCAAAGGTTTTGATATTAAATAATTTGTTTTCTTTGATTTTGAGGACGTATTTAATTGTAATACCCCATCAATATTTACACAATATAACATCAATATTTTCATCAATACTTGTCAATGTATTGTTAATATATATGTTGATCAGAAATTAATTAATAGTAGTTCTATTCTCATCAATTTTTCATAAATCGAATTTTCGAATAAATATCAGTTTTGTGACAAAAAAATAGTACAAAATATAAAACCTTATTTTTTTATATTTTTGTATAAATTAATCAAATTTCTAGGCTATAACAAGTTTTTGTATTATTTCTTTGATCATGTCAAATATTGTAATTCAAAACTTTCGAACATATATATATGTATGTACACTACCCAATGTTATACGAATACTCATACAATATTATACAAATATAAATTCCCATCACTAGTTATAGTTCTTATAATATTTCATTTTCACCTAAAAATATTTTATCGCTTGTAATTCTTTAATAACAATTAAAATTCAAGAGAAAATTTTAATTAGAATATACACACAAACACACCTTGTTTACTTTAAGAATAAAATATTTATATACTAATTTTGTACTTAATTTAAATTCAAATTAAAAAAAAGGTGTAACGAAAATTCTCTTCTTTTTTTTTTTAAATAAAACCAATTAAAAAATTTATTATCACATACAAATAGTTAGCTTACTTTTACATAAGTTGTAACCCGTATTCATTATTTAAAACAACATTGATTTTCTTGTTTAT
Organism: Argyra leucocephala; assembly: GCA_963942445.1. Lineage (NCBI taxonomy): Eukaryota > Metazoa > Arthropoda > Insecta > Diptera > Dolichopodidae > Argyra > Argyra leucocephala. The sequence continues at coordinate 105,694,345 of OZ012680.1, read as the reverse complement.
ATTTTTTTTTTGGTTTTTAAACAACATTTTCTAAAGTTTATTAAGTAAAGAGTAACCCCTTCAATGGCCAATTCATATAAAAAATGTCTATAAAATAAAAATAAACAAAATTTTTACTAACTTACTATACACATATAATATAGTAAATTTATTGTAAAGTAAATAGCGCAACAACAACATGTCATGGTAACCGAATGCACTTGTGCAATTTTCAAGTTTTTACCGTAAAGTTCAACTTGTTCAAGTTTTTTTCTTTTTATAGTTTTTTTTTTGTGTTTAGTTTTTTCAAAATTTTCCAGTTTTTTGTTAAAACAAGTCTTGTTATTGTTGTTTTTTATTGTTTTTATTGTCAATTATAAAAATATGAACCCATATTACATTATCCCAATATATTATACATATTTTGTATTACATTTTTGGTCTCTTCTGTGTTCAAATATACAATCAGAATAGTACGTGTTATTCTGCAAAAAAAAATAACAACTAGTTAGGTGGATTTAACTGTGGATTTGTATTATTTCTCATCCGTTGCAATGCTAAATTCCTTTCCTTCTATTTAATTCTTATGAAAAGAAAAATTCTCTAGTATATGGTAGAATAATAATCATGATCATTTCTAATATTGTAAAATTTGTTGTAGTTTTTGTTTTATTGTTTTTTTGTTTTTTTTTTTTTTTTTGGAATCAAAGAATTAAAAATGGGAGTTGAATATGACAATGTCATGAATTGAATTGTTACATCTACTGTAGTTGCTCTCAGTAGATACATTTTCGAACATATACTTTTGCTCTGTTTCGTATATGCTCTAACTAAACTATATTTTAATAAAATATATTAAAATAAAATTTACGATATTTAAAAATTAAGATCATTTTTTTTTTTTTGAAATATGGGCGATATTGAACCTTAACATAACAGTTTAAAGTGAATTAACGGCTAGCTATTTAATAATATGTAATATAATTTCTTCTTCTTCCATTTACCCGATTCAGGGCGTAAGTGACAATTATTTATAGTGGAATGGATCGTTTAAATTAAATTTTTCTTATTTGCATTATTGTAGAAATGAGTTGAGGAAATAGAAAATATTGTGAACATTTTTTTGTTTGTTTTTATTCTAAAAAGCCGGAATGAAATATTCAACCTAAAAATATTTATATACTGAAGTACATATTTAAATTAACTGTCATTTGAAGTTAAGTCAATAAAAAGAAAAATTTTAATAAATTTTAATAAAAAATGTGACACCATTTTATATTGTATTATGAAAATAGTAGTAGTTAAGTAGTTTCTAAGTAAATTTTTATAAGCTATTCGTATTTTCTTTTTGAATTGAATAAATATTTAGGTCATGGAAATATTTTCAGTTTTTCCCAGATATTTTAAGTTGTTTTCAAATTTAAACTTAAAGATTTGTTATCGCATACTCGTATAGTATTCCCTATCATTACATTATATTTTTTTTTCTATATATAATATATGTATATATAGTCATTGTGTACTTATAATAATATTGTATATTGTAAAAAATATACATATGTATATAATAAATTGTAAATAGAAGATATTTGATAGGTACGAAAAAAAATAATTTATTAAAAATAATTTGAAACTTGTTAGTATATAGTTTCCATTTAAACTATAGAAGAATCATTGTCTTGTAATAGGATTAAAATGTAGGAATTGAAAAAAAAAAAACATTTTTAAAAATAATGGTTTGTCTACCCGTGGATATGCTGTAGGAGGTGTTTTTTTTTACATTTTCTTTTTGCAAATACAAAAGTAATAAATTACAAGAACCCAAATTTAATGGAAATTAAGTAGATTTTTGTCTAGGATAAGAATAAAATAATTAGAATTTAATAATATTGAGAGATAATGTGATATAATTTTTTTGTAAAACTGGTTTTTTTAAAAATAAATAAAACAAAATTAATTTTCAATAATAATTCGTAGGCGATTTCATTTTTTTAACCTTTGCAGACATTTCAATGTATCGGAAAAAATCATTTTTCCAATGTTTCTATTTCGTTTCTATTTGAATTCCATAGTTATGAGTTTTAGAGAATATTAATTTATAAAGACTATGGTTCCAGTTTATTTTATTTATCAAAAATGTGTTAAAAGATTTTTTTAAACTTCAATTGTAGAAATTTTGAGACCTTTGTTTTTTTTTTTTGTTAAATGGAGTTTTAATAAAAAAATTTTATCTTTGATACTAGTTACAAGTTAAAAAAAAAATTTACAGATACACCAAATAAATTTTTTAAATACATAGAAATAGAATCTTTTATAGTATAGTATGGTGCTGTCAAAATTTTTTAATCCTATTAGTAGGTAGGTAGTAGGGACTGTCAGCTTACACTGATACACTTAGATCATTGAAATTCATTGTGGTTAAGATTGGGACCTAAAACATTTTTAAATATGATAGAAATAGAATTTCGTTTAGTAAATATGGTACTGTCAAGAATTTCTGATCCTGTTACTAGGTAGGTAATAGTGGTTATCAGCTTACACAGATATACTTAAACCCTTGCAGTGCATTGTGGTACAGATTCAAACCTGAAATATTTTTAAATCGATAGAAATAGAATTTCGTTTAGTAAACATGGTACTGTCAAGAATTTCTGATCCTGTTACTAGGTAGGTAATAGTGGCTATCAGCTTACACAGATATACTTAAACCATTGCAGTGCATTGTGGTACAGATTCAAATTTCAGGTTATTTTTAAATAGATAGAAATATAATTTCGTTTAGCTAACATGGTACTGTCAAGAATTCATGATACTATTAGTAGGTAGGTAGTAGTAGTAGCAGTACTGCCGAATTATAATGGGCACACTTAGACCATTTAGGTCTATTGTAGTAAAGATTATATCAGTAACTACTTATATGTAAATTTTTTTTTTGATTTTATTTGAAATCTTCATAAAATATTAGAAATATCAGGTTGTCGGTAGTTGGTTCCACTACTGTCGGTATTTGGGTACGGCAAAAATTTAGTGTCGGTAAAAGGATATCGAACAATAATTTATAAAATAATTTTATTTATGTTACATGCTGTATTTTTTAATTGTTTTTTTTTAATAATTAAACAGGTAACTGTTAATATTTTTGAATAATAATTAGAAAAATCCATTTCTAGTGAAACTTTTTCAAATACAATGTGATTTATCCAATTAAGCTACTAAACTGTCGGTAGATGGTGCTCTTACTTTATAGATAATTTCATACTATTCTTTCATACTATAGATATTGATATTTTAAATGGAAATTATTTATTTATTAATCAACTAGTAAAGCCGCCTAATGTTATTTTGGCTTCAACACAAAATTAATAAATTTAGCTTTTGTTTGTGAACTGAATTAAAATAAAAATTATTTCTGAATCATAACTAATTCTAGATTTTGCATAACACATTGAAGTGAACACATTGAACACTTTTTTTTTTTTTGAAATTGGGGAGCTCTAAGTAACCGCAACCATTTCAGAATTGCAGGTATATGTCCTTGATAAACGCTATTATTGCTTTGATGTCAATCACAACGAACACATGCTAGAGGTCCAGTTCAAAATCTGTAGTAGATTTTGATTTATTTTGTGTTTCAATTTGGGTATATGAGGATGCAATAATTTTATTATTAATCTAGTAGGTACAATTTTTGTTTACAACCTTTAGGTTATTATAGTACAATCTTATTTGCATATTTGAATAAATTATTACTAGATTTAAAAAGTGGTTAATCAACATTAATCTTCTCCTCAATATTTTTATTTTATTCCACTAACATTTTAGTCTTTTCAGCTTTCTTATGTCATCTGATATGCTTAAGACCCTCAATCGTCTTTACATTACTATTATGAATTATTATCTGCTCGTGTTTTATAGCATAATTCGTAATAATTTTAGTAATGTTTTTGTTTTCAGATCTCTGGGGATGGATTCAGATCTGTATAATTCATTTGAATCATAGCGAAATGCGTTCATGATAATTATTTAGGAACTTGTTTTGACAGTGCTGTATAGTTACCAAGTTAGACTTCTTAGTGTAACCCAAAATCTGGCTGCCATAAGTCACAAGACTATACTTCACAAGATCTAGTATAATGGCATAGAAATTGCGTGGGAGCATTATTGAAGATTTTATTTTTATCTCTGGCTGGTGAGAGAGAAATGTTATAAACACTGTCAAACCGAACAAATTTGCTAAATCCGTTAGATAACATTTTTACTTTTGGTAACTGAATCGTAGCTTATAATTTTCAATGTTTTGCCTAAGAGACTGAATACAAACAATGTTTAAATAATCAATATTTGGGAAAAGGGTAAAAGGTGAGCTTGTTTATTTTTGAGAGAGTTCATGAATACAAATTTTTAAGTCTGTATAATACCTTTGGGTTTTGAAATATTCGTGAAGTGTACTAGGAGTTGTATGTCAGTTACCCAAATCAACCAGAATTTTGGAAAACGATAAAAGTACCAATTTTCTGTAACACTTTTGGCTCTTGAAATAATTCTGATGAGTGTTAGAGTTGAGTTGTGTAGCAACTGCTCAAACCTATCATTTGATATCATTATGAAATACCACTTTACCACTGTATTTATCAAATATAACTGTGTAGAATTTGATAAGTCTATCTTTAAAACTTTGGACTTGTATATCGAACAAAAAAACTAAGAACTATTCCTTTTATATGTAAAAATTAACGAATTTTAATATATATAAAGACGATAAGTCTTAAAAATAATAACCTCAAATTTAGTCAATCTGGAATAAAGATTTTTTTTCAGATACATAGTATGTGCTTTCAGCTACGTTGCAGTTATGTAATTTTAACTTTTTATGTAAATTTCCTGTTAATGACATAATGTACTAAATGCTTCATGGTATAAAGTCAATAGACTTAGAGGTAAATTAATAGTTAGTTCTTAATATGTACTAATTTTAATTATAAATGCAAGTTTTACACTCCTTTAGCCTGTATATAGACTCTTAAGTACTGGAAAAATTTTAATTAAGCTCGAAGGCCTATACAATCGAATCGAAAATTTATATTTTAAATGAGAAAGCAAGATTAAATTTCTAAAGAAAATGTTCTAACAAAGTCTTCACAGTGGAATAGTGGAATCGTTCATTTATTCTATAGTAAACTGGTTATCAAAAATGTTGCGGTTTTTCATGTACTTATCCGTTTGTTCAAATTCAAGTTTAAAAAAAAATAAAAATTGATTATAAGCTTACGAAATGTGAATGAATAATATGGGATTTCAAAATTCAAAGCTTTGTCAATACTTACCTCCACCGAATTCTAAAAATATTCTTGTCAAACAGGATCACCAATACAAAATTGAATACCAAATGCAGTAAAAAATGCACAGTATGAGAGACAAAAACAATAAATTCGATATAGGTCGGTTATATGATTATAGAAGAGATGAGTCCGAAATTTTGTAGACATTCGTTTATTTGCAACGCGCAATGACTTAAGGAAGATAGGTTGTTTCAAGAATTCTTTGTTATTTCTCCAAAGAAAAACATTGAATTGTAAAATTGTCAATGTTAGGAAAATCGTCATACAGTCCAACTTTCTGTCAGTTTCATTAAAATTTTTTGCTCCATCTCAATCTACAGAAATCAGCAGTAAAACTTAAAATTGAAAAAAATGAACTCAAAAAATTAATCACTCAAATATTTTTAAATTAAAACCGATTTATTTGTAATATAATACACAAATTATTGCTTTTTTTTTTTTTTGCTTATACTTTAGAATTTATTATATGGGTCAAGTTCCAGATAAAAATGTAAACAAAATAAAAATTAAATGATTAAGATTTGAATCCAAAGTGTCATATGACGCGAACGACAACATCACGAGACTATATTTTGATGATTAAATCAATTTTTTTTTTCAACAGATGCATAATTTTTTGTTTATTGTGATTGTCGTATTGATATTTTCCAAATTGTTGACGATTGCATTTTTTTCATAAACATAATAATTGTCTTCTGTGTTTTTGTTTATTTTTATACTCATACTAAGTATATTGTGTATATAACTATATAGTAGTTTTGTTTTTGTAGTAATTTTACAAATTATGTTTTTTTTTTCGATTATTGGATTTTATTTTCCTTCATTAGAATGTGTTCAGTACATTTATTGTATTTTTGCATAAAAGAACAAAAAATAAAGAAATAAACAATAAAACAAATTGAAATTATTAATTATTTATTTACTGAAAGAGTACATCACCATAAATCATCTGTTGTTTCTACAGCTTGGGATGAGTGTTAACCTCGTTTATAACTTTCATTCATTCTGATTTATGTTGTTGTGTAACTGTCCTTTATCTGTCAATTATCCTAAACTTCATTTAGCCATCTCCATCATGGTATAATTACTTCTTGCTTTAGTGTTATAAGATCTTATAATTTTTTTGGCATTCTTTGATACTCACCACATATCCTACCCATCTTGCGAATCATTTTAATTTATTGGTAAATAGACGTTGGTTAAGCTTTAGGTTACATTTCAATCTAGTTTTTATAATAGCATAAAAATAATTAATTAAAAGTTTTTACTTGCCATTTTGTCCTTTACAAATTAAATTTATTCTAAATAATTAAGTCAGGTTAGTCTAAATAAGTACAAATCAAAAGTGTAAATATTCTAGTAATATAAGCTCTTAAAATATAGAATTAAAATATATGAAATTAAAAATATTGTACAAAAATATTAAGGCAATAAAAATAAAATAATAAATAATAATAATAATTTATTTGCGTTAATAATTTTCATGTTTTTGCACCTAGAGGTTAAGATAATGGTCCGGTTATATTACGATCCTATACGTTCTTAATTTAATTGTCCTATTTAGAATTTTAAGCTTGAATTCAAAATAGCTTAAAACCCTTTGTTTATTTAGAAATAATTTTGTGTTGCTTGAATTCTATTATTAATTGTGAAATGTGTTATATTTTTATGTTTTATTAATTGACACCTATATGTTGCTGTTTACTCCTTCAAAGTTATAGTCATTTATTGTTATATTTTCGGGGAGGTCATCTTGTTTCTGTGTTCGCCTTTTTTAAAGTCAAAAGATGTTACTATAATTTCAAAATATCGTCTGTCCTCCTCTATCTAAATATTTTATTATGCACTACAAAATTACATTTGGTCTGTCTGAGTGGTAGCTTAATTAAATTTGTCTATGTTCTTGGAGTTCTCATGTTATTAAAAATAGTTTTTTCCCTATTCCTTTTTATTGAATCGAAAACCGGGTGAAAGTCTATAAATGCAAAGTCTATACCTGCAAAATGATAAACAATTTCGTTTCTTGGTGTTGGATTTTAGTGGATTTTACTGTAAATGTAAAAATTTCGTTTTGGTGCAGAAAAATTAACTGGAATGTCTGGAATTGAACATCTCTAAATACCAAGTCATTATATTTTCTAGCAGAAATTCTGCTCGAATAATTTGGTTCAGTTACCAGTTAAATGGTTAACCGTTTTAATAAATTCTATACTAAAAAAATGGCTAGTCGCTTTTAAGAGTAAACTCTACTACATATATGTATCTCGGGATAACACTTGACCGTAAACTGAGCTACAAAATTAGATTAGATTTAAACTTTTCCGGGAAGAGGTCGCTTCCCTATATCACCGCAGCCGCAAATGGGCTTATTGTGGTAACCCGTGTTTATTAGTTATTGAAACTAGTGTTTGAGTAATTAAGAATACCTGATTTTGTGATAACACTCAGGATGTTCTTCAATGGTATGCTGAGTAGCTCGCATTGTTCGGGGAACGCTGTTCCCAGGTGGCTAAGTCTGCTGCAAATGAGTCCTTCGCATTCACAGAGCAGATTTTCATGTAACAATTTTATTGCTATAAGACTCTGGCCACTCTTATAACACTATTATAAATACTCTTATAGCAGTATTAGTGTCAATTTGAGTGCTCCACAATTGTTGCGAAACGTTATAAATACGTTATGGCTCTAAAATGGATATATAAGGCACCGGAACAATATTTCATTTTTAGAAATGTCAAATTATGTACGTTAATTATTGCATAACATCAAATTTGATATTTAAATAATTATTCTTTTAAGTAAAAATTATAGTTTTGTGAAAATAATGCAAAATAAAGATTTTAAGTTTTTGTTTATTTAAAAAAAAAAAGTTTTTTACCATGTTTGTAGAAAATAATTATGCTTTTTTAGACTTATAACAACATTGCTGTAGCACTGAAAATCCCATTACAACAACTGCAACAATTGCTATAAAAACATTCTCATAGCAATATTAATCACATTATTCCCATAAAAACATCATTATGACACCCTTAGTGCTTATCGGGAGTTATATAGGAGTATTATAACACAAATTTTGTTTTTATAACAATAAAATGTTACGTTAATTATTATTTGACTGACATTTTAATCGAATTGAATCAGAATGATCCATTGCGACTTCACCTTAATTCCATCGTCTTAAAATCATTGACTTACAGTCATTGTTTGATCGTCAAATAATAATAAAAGAGATATCCTCTTTTATTCGACAGATCCTTTCGTGTAATAAATAGTTAATGAATCTCCGACTGTTTCTGAATTTTAATTTGTTTTCTTCTATTTTTGCATTAAATCTCTTACTCTATAGATTCTGAGCCGTATCTATTATAATAACATCTAACCAACTTCAACTTAGTTTTTTAAAATCATTGAAATCGTTTCTAATTTTAAGTTTTATTATATAATATCGAATGCTTCTCCTATATTTATAATTTCAGCATGTCAATTTTGTATTTTCATTCTAAATCTAAACAATGCAAACTTATAAAATGTTTCAACTTTCAACCTAAACTTAAATTAAACTTTAAAAAATACAGATTTTTATCATTAATTATAATATACAAATTATATATGTATATATATATATATAGCTTTACATATTTATTTAATTTTGAAATTTTTATTATAGATACTTAATTTCATAGAGTCAATAGAGTTTAATGAGTTCCGGAAATTTATTTTCTCTTCCATATTAACAATGTTTATCGTAATTTCCTTACAGATGTCGTGATCAAAAACACAACAAATAAAAATAGGAAAAACAAAACTCATATGAATGAAAAACCACCAAATTATTTTTCTATCATCAATAAAATTGTTAAATATTTTATTTCGATTCAATAGTAGGTAAATAATGAATTCAAGTTAATTTAAATTGCGTGATTTCAATTAAATACAAAATAATAATAAAAAATAATAATGTGGATTTACTTTGGTTTTAAATAATTTAATAATAGTTCATTGATGTATCATAAACGTGATTATTTGATATTAACGTGCATTTTTATTAAATAAATATATTTGGTAAATTACAGTTCAATTAATTTAATTAAATAGCTAATTAAAGAACTGTTTAATTGTATCTGATTGAAAGTGCAATTTTCTATATATATGTATATATATATATAAAAGATAAATAAATAACTAGCACATCATTTACTAAAAATATAAAATAAAGGGTAGGCATTTAATAACTTGAATTTATGAACTTAATTTTAAATATGGATTCTTTTAAAGTGAAATTTGTTTTTGTTTTCGATTAAATTTTCTTTTTCGAGAAATTGTTTTTTGTTTTTTTTTTTTGTAATTAATATTCAAAAATTTATGTCAAATTCAATACTAAATTTACAAGTATACGCTCTTTTGGTTTTAAATATACTTATATAATGGATAACAGTTATCATTTATAATGTTATTTAGGTCAACTATACTGTCACATGCAAGTATTAATTTTATTATTATTATTGTTATTATTATTTTTTTTTTTTGAGAAAGCTTTGAAAATAAAGAGACATTTTTTTTACTATTTTAAAATCATAATAAGTATACAAACAACACAGACAAAGTTTCTTAAAAAAATTAAAAAAACGAAAAGATTTAAAAATAAATATTTTAGTGTGACATTAAAATTAGTTACTAACGGTTTTCTGGTGAGTTTAATAAAAAGTAAAATTTGCTGGTTATGTGATACATAGAGGGTGATGTGAAGTATGAAAATATTGTTTAAGTTCATTGTATAGTAAGTATATATATAGATATATAAAACTTATTTGGCTGGATATTTACAAATTTTGAATAATTTAACCCTTTAATTGCCTATGTTGCTTGCAAGAGATCAAAGTTTGAGCATTTGATGTTCTTTTAATTTATATATTAGGAAGGTAATGTCTTTTTGATTTACCAAAAATTCATCAGAATTTTTTTCACTTTAACTTAAATCAAGTGGTTTACTGGTTCGTTTTAGCCGGTTAACTAGCAGAATCAATTTAGCTAGCAGAATAAGCTTTGTATATAAACCGTAATGTATTTTTATTTTGTGTATCACAATTCGATAGCTAAATTGTTAGTTTAATAGCCGAATTAATTAATTTCCTACAATTTTGTTGGATATTGTAGAGTAAGTAGCATTAAATCAAGTGGTGCTCTCTTTGCATAAGCTATTTTATTTAAGAAGGCTTAGTTGCGGACAATAATAGTATTTTTCCACATTTAATGAGTTAAGCCCGTAATTTGATAAATAAATGCTCGAAAAACATTGTAGATAGTGTAGTATAAACTTGCAGAACCGTACTTAATTAAGCACGAAAAGGTGATTCTACCTAAGTTACTATTAATAACATAAAAAAAACTTAAAGGACTACTTCTGACAGAAACAGCAGTTCAAAGGATTGTGGGGCTTTAACTCACTAAAAACTTCTATCATATTAAAACTAGTCTTAAGGACTATGTTATGTAACTAAATTTACATTTCGTTTTCGCCGCTTAACAAAGTTTTGATTGTCAATTAATATACTACCAGATTAATTCTTAGAGCAAGCCTATCAGACGTCTATTACAAGACTAAAGCTTGCTTCAATTTGATTGTGCAAATACATCATCATGCAGTAAGCTAATAAAACACCGCCACCTTTGATTAGAAAAAATTAAAAATAAACTACTTAAGCCAGAAACATGCTGTTAGTAGAAAAGTAAAAATCCTAAGTTAATACATATATGTCAATAACTATACATCAATTAAAAAAATATATATAAATAAAAGTTAGGTCGAAATAGTATCAAAGCTAAAAAGAGCAACAGTTGCTAGTTAGTCTCAGTTGTAAGTACATTAAAACGTAATCGTAACAGTTAAAACATTTAAATGACGATCAAAAGACCTTGAATTAGAATTTACTTCACGGAGCAATCTAGTGATTGGCTCGAATCTACCATATAGAAGCTAGAAGAAATTAAACCTTATATATATATATATATATATATATATATATATATATAATTATTACGAAAGCGTTTGATACTGTTTGTAATGACTTTTTACTAAAAAAAAAAAGTTTCGAAAGATATAATTTAATTAATAAAAGAAATAATATAAATATATAATATACAAAAATATATACCAAATAATTAATATAGTTTAATAAAAAAGGCCCATATTTCGAAAGGGAAAAGGACCTATAAAGTTGGCCTACCTACAGATTTATCTGTAGGATCAACTGTTTAATAAATAAATAAATAAATAAATAAAAATTTTCAATGTAGCTTTCATAGGTTTCGTTTGGTTTCGTTTTGAATTTTTTATTTAGAATATTAATTTTTGGAACTCTTTTGTATCATATTCATATTATAAATTCATTGTTACAGCAAAATTTTAAAGGTAATGGTGGTGCTTTCAATGCTGCTTTAACTTTATTTTTCAATGGAAATATTTGAAGGGAAAGATAGAATGGTATTTCAAATTTAAATTAAGACTTAGATCTAAATGTATATATATAAATTTAGATCTAGGACATTGTTTGTCATAAGCTTGCTATGAGTCATATATTTGCATATTATCTATTACGTGTATGTTATTCATCTTGACCGATAATACTCATCATAATTGGAAATAATTTTATCTCTTTTTTAATTTCCGCTTAAAAAACTTTGCTTTCAGCTTGAAATTGTTGATTCAGTTAAATATTTGGATATTGTTCTTGACAATAGAAGTCATAGTAAAGATAATTCAAGTCATTTGAGCAATTATTTTACAAAAGATGTATAGTACATTATCTAAATCTATTCCGTACATCTAGATTTTATAGAATTGTTTACTTTGGTTTTTTTTAACTCAAAACTATAAAATATGGTAATACTAGTATAGTAAAATTTACCCTATTTCTCTTTTACAAACATGTTTTCCTCTGGTTTAAAAAGCTCAAAATTCAGGCAAGTAGCATATGAGTGCAAGGTCCATTTTCAAATCCGACATGATCGTAATTACGTTTTCTAAAGATAGAAAATTACTGAAACGATAATTCTTTATATAAACCACATAAAAATATGTAACATCAGCTCTACATCCTGAGGGTAATATAGCTCCGCACTCTCGAAAAATATTAGTACTTATTTCAAAACGGTATCAAAATCAAAAAAGCCCAACAAAAAATTCGTCAACAATTAATTTTGACTTAAATATATTTTATCACCTTGAAAGTTTATTTATTTATTTATTTACACCGGTGGACCGACATATTAATTTAATATGTTATAACATGGTGTATGAAAATTTATGTTAACAAATTTATTATAAATATTAGTATAACTTTATCAATTGGAATATTTTTAAAAATATAAAATTTTATTTGAAGACAATTTTTTTCTCTACATTCTATTTAAAAACAGTCACTTTCTTAGAGATTTTTCTATACCAAAGAACTAATTTTATTAAAATTAGTTTTAATCTTCTTGAGCGCTAATTTTTTATTTAATTTTTGTTTTTGTATTTTGTTTTTTTTTTAGTTATTATTTTTATTACTATTGACTAACTAAATTATTATGAAATAACAGAAAATATATAAAAACAAAAAACAAAAAAAAAAAACCGGTAATAGTAACCGACATATTTAAATAGAATTATTTTCTAGATGAAATACATCTAGTTTGTCGTAGTGCATACCAGTTTTAATACAAATGAAAATTATTCTTAAAAAAATTGTTGTTTTTTTTTTTATATAAAGGTGTCTTTTAAATGGAGAATGAGATTATGTAGCTTGAAGGTGCTTCACATATTTAAACGATACAAACTTTCAAATAATAAAAAAAAAAACAAATGTATAGAAACAAAAAGAACGTTATGATGAATAATTTTTTTCCAGCACTTTTATATTAAGAACAGTTAAACTGTTGTTTAAAAATAATAATAAAAAAAAAACAAAGTCATAAAAAATTACTGAAAACCATAAAATATTATTAACACTTCTAAATAAAAAGATTTAACATTTTTCTTTAATTTATTGTTGGGTGTTTTAAATTGTAATTTTTTTTACACTATGGTTTTGAATTTAACATTTACGACGAGGTTACAGTTTTCAAGTTTATGATTGTAGTAGTTTTATTTCAATTTTTTTTTTTTTATATTTAAAACTTGATATATAGCTCCAGAAAAAAATAGTGAATCTTAAAATTAATTATAAGAAATCAGGATGAAATTCAAGTTTTTTCAATTATTCGAAATAAAATATTATAAATATATAATATGAAGAAATAAAAAAGAGCCTGTTTACGGGTTTTTTTGCGTTAACAAGTAGAGCCTTAATTTCAATTATTCTAACAAATACTACATAAAGAATAAACTAAATTTACTGTACAAAAACTAATACCTGAAACTTCCTTAGATTTATATAGTCTAGATAGAGCATTAGAAATTCGCAAATCAAATATACAAAAAACAATAAATAAAATTTACGTTTTTGTTTTGAGTCATGTTTAAATCATCAAGTTAATAAAATACTGTTGAATATTTTAGGGTTAGTAGTTACCAATAAGTCAATTGGTGTTCTCTTTGTATATATATTGCTTTTTTCTCTTAATCGATAGCTTTAAATCATCGAAACGGAATTCAGATACCGATTCTGACCGGGAATAGCGGTTTAAAAGATTGCTGGACTTTATTCCATAAAAATCTTATCTTTTTTCAAAATCAAGATTCAACAAATTAATTAAATACATACTTCCAAAGCTTAATAAATCCAAAGATTTTATTAAATGAATTTCTATACAATTCAAAAACTAAATTAATTATTATTTTTTATTATTTTTACTATTGACTAATTATTATTATGCATAAACAGAAAATTTATTATATGTAAACATAATACAATATGCTATTAGAGATGTAGAACTAAAATGGTTCAATTCTTATCTAAGTAATTGGACACAAAGAACAAATTATGTAAATGGATGTATTTTAAATGAAATTAATGTATTATTGGGAGTACCACAGGACTCAGTATTAGGTTTTTTATTGTTTCTCATATAAGTGAATGATATAAAAATGACCGTCAATTCATCGAAATTGATATTATTTGCAGATAATGGATGCACAGTTGTATTATGTTGGTGACAATGTCTAACAATGTGTATCGGAAATCAATTCAGAATTAAAAAACAATAAATACGTGAATTAAAATGAATAAACTCAAAGTGAATGTGTTGAAAACAAAATGTATGTCAGAACAAATTGGCTAATAGTTGAAATGAAACATCAAATATTGAGGGGTGGTAATAGATCAGAATTGAGAATTTAAGACACATATACTGCATACTACAGATTCCTACTTGCAAATTCGAAAAAAGTATCTCTGCGATGTTGTATTTACATACATATATACAACTCTATTATTAAACCTCATTTTGAATATTTATGTCTAGTGCAGAGACTGCAGAATAGGACCATAAGAATTATTTTGAAAGTTAATAGCTATACATCTACACTAGAAACACTAAAGTCAGTTAAACAAAATATTACTCGAAATGTTTTAATAATTGTATTTAAAATGATGCATAATGTAGGTATTCCAAATATTTATTTGATCGATTAATTTATATTTTATTAATTCAATTTCTCAGAAGGAGCTAACGAAGCTCGTATAGAGTGCTTACAATTCATTTTAAGTTGTTTAGTCAAGTTTATATTTTCAAATTCAAAAAATATAAATATTATAATATAAAAAATATTAAAAAATTAAAAAAAAAATATTGCATAGTTATATGTAATGGAAAAGAAGTGATGGTTATGTGAATAATTTAATGTAAGTTAGTAAAAATATGATTGAATGAAAAACAAATTAATTAAAGTAATAATTTAATATTGTGGAATTAGCATTTATTTACATTTGATCTTAAATAAATTCTTTTTTCACAATTTAACATTTAATGGGAGACTATTAAGCATTTTGAAAGATAAGTTTATTATTTTCTGTAATCTAAATATATTTATAGTAGCAGAATAACGTAGATGAGGTGCATTTCTTTTTGAATATTCGTGTATTTGAGTACCGGTTGTTATTTCAGTATTTGTTTTAATATGATTATTTTGTATGTTGTGTATGTGAGTTATTTGCACCTATGTTATGAAATCATTGAGTTTTAATATTTGAAGGTTTCTTGTGCATTTCATTTGTCGTCAATCTTTTTTCAAGCCCGAAAAAATTTTTAATGGCTTTGTTTTTTACCAATATTTTTTCAAAAGTGTTACCCCATATTCCAATTCCGTATGTTAAGGTATTATGGAAAAGACTATCAAATATTGAAATATTTTTCTCTTTGGAAATATGTTTTTGTAAAATCAAATTAGAATTAATTAATTATTTAACATATGAAATATTTTTTTTACTAAATATGTATAACAGTTAATTATTAAATTTAAATTTTTTTTATTTTTGAATATTTTTTTTTTTGTTTTTTAAAAAATAAGAAATTTTTTATTTGAATATTACCTAACAGTTTTTATAAATATTTTATTTTAGCTAAATAAAGATATAATAAAAAATATACTATGTAATGTATGTATGTAGATTTGAAATATTGTAATCTATCATCATAACGCTATTCTTTTGATTATTTAAATATTGAACTAAAATTTAGATTTGTTTTGATATTGAAAAATGTTGTTTTTTTTTTTGTTGTAATTTTTCTTTTTATTACATTATTTTTAGTTTATTTATTATTTTATTTTTTATACAGTCAATTTAAAATTATATATACTTAATAATAAATAGTTCACTAATAATTTATTATAATATGTATGTTTATTTTTGTTGGTAAAATGTCTACATTGACAATAACCAGTGTAGGTCGTCTAACACTATAATATATTGTATATAGGTAGTCTAACACTATAAATACCACTAGTAGTGTTATGATGAATGAAACAATTCCTGAAAATAATTTTGTTTGTTAATCCAAATAATAATAATAATAATATTTATAGATACAATGGTGATATAAAATATCTATGTATCAAGATTGAATATTAATTAATAAATCGAACTTGTTCTTTTTACTAAAAGTAAAATGATGTAAAAACTTTAAAAAAATTATAATTATATAAATTTATTTTGTAAAATGTTACATGATAACAATTTAAGAAAGCCAACATATTTTGGACAGTTAATGCTAGAGAAATTCTAATTTAAGTTGCTATTTCAAATAAAAAAATAATAGTATTATAGTAACATTCAGTACAGTACCTAGGAACTATTATTTCGTTATCGTTCTGTAAGACTCCTTTTTTTGCAAAAAAAAAAAGTTTTATTTGTAAAAATTTCGGTTGAAATGTACTAAATTAATTTTAGCATTCAATAACTTCTAAACTATGGGACTAAGATTTTTAATATATATAAGGTTTGGACTCCCCACATTTTTATCCCAAATTTTTTATGATTGAAGGATTACGATTTCTGAGCGATAAAATGTCAGTTTTTTTCAGTTTTTCCCAAAATAATATAGAATTAGCCCCGGAAGAACACCATGAACCCTAATTCCGGGTTCCTCTTGGCTTTGTTGAGAGTGAACGCACCAAAGCCCACCTAATAAATAAATTTGCAATTGCTGTCTTTTTTTTCGCATTTTTCTTGGTTTAATACATGTCTATTTTAATGTGCAAGCAGCGGTGGAAATATTATAACTATACCACGGAGCACTTTATTTTGAAATTTCTTCTGCAGCATTTCTATGTATCTTTTCCTTGCATAGCCGCATAATTGCATACCATACGTTCACACAGATTTTAATATCTGATTAATTTCTTTAAATGAAAATAATAAAATAATATAAAAAATGATGATCTATTAAAACGAGTTGGTGATTCATTGTTAATTTTTTGTTGTTTGAATAATATTTGAAAATTACAGTGTGTATCACAATACAATATCAATTGCTGATTGTTGAATTGGTCTTTGAAAATAGAAAATAGACATTTAATTGATAGTAAAATTTAAAAAAAAAAATTATTGAATTCTACGTAATTTTTCTCAACTTATTTATTTGGTTTGTATACAGTTAGCCGAATTCTAAATTGCGAAACGTTAATTTCACCCAATATTCTTGATTAAAATGATTGCGTAATTTTTCATTTAGCACAATTGATCATTTTGAAACCGCTCGCTTTGCATAATATTTATATAACCATTTTTATAACCATTTCGAATTGGCAAATATATATCTTTCTGGAATAATTATTGAACCTGTATAAACTTTTAATAACAAATTATTATAAAATCTATCCATTTTTATCCAAATATCTAACAATGACAACAAAAATTAGACAAGTGTTGGTGTCTTGAAATTGTTGTCGTTATCATGAATTGGAGTAATTATTTCTTGTTTGTTAAGTGAGTTGTTGTGAAAAGTACTAATTGAAAAGTGTCCCATTTGATAAATAAACTATTTGCAATATGATCAGTATACTAAAATGAAATATTTAAATAAAAATAATTAGGCCAAATTTCATTACATGAAATGAGGGTTTAACATAATATAGATTATGCAAAGAAGATTGCTCTCTTTTTATTTATATATGTAATCAATTTCAACCTATTTTCTCTTTCGTGATATTGGCGTATTTTTTTGTGGTTGTTCTATTTTTTGTCGGTAATAATACTATAATCTGTGTGTACATATAATCATATACAATAATATAACACTTCATCATTTGGTTGTTGTCTATCATTTATCTTAATGACAAATAAGGGTTCTATACCAGGCCGAAATACTTTTGAAATACTTTGTTCCCATCGGGAATCTAATCTGGGATCTTTCGATTGACAGATGAACGTTCTACCTAGTTATGCCTCACACATATGTGATTATTTAATATACTATTTAACTGTTTATTAAATTTTAATTTATTTAATTTGAAAATGCTAAAAACAAATTATTGGTATCATTTTTTACAAAAACTTAACTACAACTAGTTTTAGTTATTTTTCGATTTAACATATTTTAATATTAAGGAAACTATTGACTTACTTATTGCCTAAAACTATATTAATTTGTAGTGATTTATATTTAATATGACAATTTGTACAAAGAACATAATATCGTTTTTATTTGACATGGCAGTCTGTACAAAAAACATATAATGTCGTTTTTATTTGGCATGACAGTTTGTATAATGTACATAATATCGTTTATGACACGACGGTCAGTCTGTACAATGTATATAAAATAATTAACGACGGTACCAAAATGATGTTATGTTTCCTAACCCTGAAATAGTAGAGTATAATCTACAAAATAATATTAAATAATAAAGAAATTAAAATTTAAATAATATTTTTATATTTTAAAATTATTTTCTGTCATTAAATATAATAATTTCAATTTTACATTTCAGACCGATCCTGGAACATTTAAATCATTAAAATTGGTCAATGAGGCGAAAAAATGGTTATCGTTACACGGGTAAGAAAATTTTTTTTGTTTTATTGTTTTTTTTCACATTTATTTACTTTTCTTTTTAAACTTAAATAATATTTATAATCTTAAATGATCTTAAATTTAATCTGCATAAACAAAATCCAAAATTAATAATCCTCAGTGGAGATATTTCCTTTAACTTCCGAAAAATATTTTTTCCTAATTCTGCAAAAAGGAAAATTTTTTTTATGTCCAGCAGAAGTTACGCAAAGCAAAACTTGGGCTACTTTATTTTGTCATTGAGAATTGTTTTTGGGGATTTTTTTCTTACAAGGGATTTTGTCCCTGGCTATTTTTGTTTTTTTGATTTTTCTCATGTCTCATTTTAACTTGCTAAATTTAATTTAAAAAAAAGAAAAACAATCAATTAATTTTTATTTTGGACATCATAAAGAAAGTGGAAGTAAAATTTTTTACCCTAAATTCTTTTCAAAAACAAAACTTCAATTCAAGTCATTTCGAAAGCAAATTGAAGAAAAATTTAAATTTAATTTCATTAATAAAAATTTTTCAATTTTCCATAATTATAAATTTGTACAATCAATCCTATTGTATAGTTAATTTGTTTCAACACCAAAACAACAACAAAAAAACAACAAAAATAAATAAACACCTGACTAAAGTGATTGCCACTTTCAATCAACCACAAATTAGGCGGTTATTTTCTTTCTTTCTTTCTTTTATTCCCAAACAAATTCACCTCGAATTCGTGTGGTCCAATTATTATAAATAAAAATAAATCATTTATTATACATTCCATTTCTATTATTGGTGTAACTTAAGTATGTAAGAAAAATCGTCAAAAATAAAAAAAAAACACAATGGAAACAACAAAAACATAATAAAAATTAAAATTGGAGGTAAAAAAATTTCTCAAAATTAAAATTCTATTAACATATTGCGCAATCTGTTCAAATTTGATACAAAAATATAAAAACGTTTATTTTAATTTTATTTTCACCCACAATTTGTTCGTTTTTTTTTGTTATTGCTTTTTTAACATTTTTAAATTGAAAACAGAACTGATTCAAAAAAAAAATATATAGAAAAAAGAAAAAAGATAGCATTAACTTAAAACTAGATATTTTATCTGTAAAAATTTGACTAAAGTATCTATTTAATGATAATGAATTTGAAGAAAAAAATAAACACAAAAAATTAAGCCAACCTCATTATTGGAGCACGAAAATATACAACAAGAAAAACAAGAAAATTAAAAACAAAATAATATAAAATGTCGTTGTTTTTAAACCTTGCAATTCTATTACGTTATACAAGATATACATACATACATACACAGTTTATAAATTAAGAAAAACGCTTTTATTTTCTTTCTTTTTCAATTTCACTTCCAAATTATGTTAAATGAAATTATAAACTTATAAATAATATAATTTTATTCAATATGTATAATATATATATACATGTATAATATGCATATTATACACATATATAACAATTACAACATGATTAAAGAAAAAATAAAAAAAAAATAAAAGCAGACCAAGAGCACAACGACAACGACCATCACTTTATTATAATTTTGCAATTTCAAAATTTTTGCCATTTAATCTCTTTCATAATGTTGAGCTGGTTCTGCTGCAGATGATGATGACTTCAGTAATAATTTATATTTCTAAATCAGAGTTTGTAAATATATACCAAAAATTGTATAGAGCAAAATAGCAAAAATGATCTCTGACGTAAAAAAGTTAAAGATTATTTCATTTTGATTTTTAGTTTTTATTATTTTTTAAATTACTTTTCCAGCTCATAAATTTAAAACTGTTTAACCTGATAAGTTGTTGTTGTTGTGCAATTTACGAATTCAGTAACTACATATATAATTTTGATTATTATAACATAATGTAGTTACTTCAGAATTTTTGTATCTATGATAATGTATGTACATTTCTTACTCAGAGGTCGTGTTTAAAATTATAATTATGAGGATGGCTGGTAGTTGCTTCTTTACTTTTAAGAAATGAAATTTTTAACTTTCGATTTTAATTTTTATTTTATTATTTGGTTTTCTTAATAAAATTAAGTTAAATTGTAAAAAAACAGTGTTATTTGTTTTTTTTTTTTTTTGTTATACCTTTAAAATCAAACAAAAATATAGTATTGAAAGTTATTAACAAATAAAGAAAAATAATAAAAAACAAAAATAAAATAATAATGTCTAAAAAAAAAAATTTAAAAATCACGTTTTACGTGCTTCATTGCGTCGTGTTGGTTGAACTTTAGAAACTGAAATATCAGTTAAAATTATAATATTTAATTTAAGTAACGACTTGATGATTTATTTAAGATAATATTTTTATTAATAATTCGACTAAAAGCTGCAATTATCGAATTGATATAATTTTAGAGGTTATACAGGGTGTTTTCCACAGCTGTATGCCATTTTTAAGACCTTCATTAGTAGGTAAAACTTTTGTGTAGAACTTGGGTTAATGCTGAAATGATGTCCAAAATATGGAGGGTTTAAAAAAGCTTTTAGTTTTTTTTTTGTGAGTTTTGTAAATTCATAGATTTGTTCAAAGAAGAAAGGTTCTTTATTTAGTAAAAAAAACAACACGAACGAAAAAATTTCACATCGAAAAATAAAAACACCAAAAAAAATATTTCAAATGATTTAAAATTTACATTTTCTAGGAATTCTAAATAAACCATTAATTTTTCTATAGAAACCTTTAGGTCTATTACCTATTACCTTTAGGCCTATTATGTATTTCGATCGATTTTAATCGAATCGTTCATCGTTATCGTTAGAATTATTCGATTGTAATCTTTAGTGCCATTATGTATTTCGATGAAAATTTGATCGAAAGTGTTTAAAAATGCTGCCATTGTTAAATTCAAATCTAGAATGAAAATAACATATCTTTGATTCTTTGACTGTCAAATCCAAATTATTATACGAAAAAAAAACCAAACAAAGGTGTTATATTTGAAATGTTTAAGTTGAAATTAAGTTAGAAGTGTTTAAATAAAATAGAAATTATAAAATTATAAGGTTTTATAAATAAAATGATTTCAGCAGAGTTAAATTTCTGATAGTGCTGAAAAACGCTATCAAATTGCAGAATAAAAAAACAAGCGAACATATATTCGGGATTTATTCTAATCCACTGGATTTTGAAGATTATACGTATGTTATTTACACGTGAATTTGATGAGTTATTATCTACATTATTAAAACTTTATTTTATTAACAGTTTTGATCAAAATTTCCTGTTAAACAACATTACCTTTATGGATTTATTAAAAAAACTAGGGCAAAAATTGAAATAGCCAATAATAAGTAACACTTCGATTCCAAATATAATTAAATTGGCCAGTGTATTAAGATTCTGTGTTATTTGTACCAAGAAGATGATTTGTAGCGTAGGAAATGATTTTCATATCGGACTAGCACAGCAAACTTTTTCTGTTGTGCTTAAGGAAGCTCTATATGTATTGCTGTTTATACTAGTCCAAAATGTACCAAATTCCATTAACTACGCACTAGAGAAAAAAATCAGAAAAACATTATTTTTATGATTAAAGTAGAATTACTGAAATAATTTATTTACACTTACTTTCATATTGCAGTTTATTTGTAACTGACATTTCATTCCTATTAAAATTTATTTCAATAAAAAATAATTATGAAGAATAAAATAAAATACTTACTTCCATTTCAATAATTAAATTTATTTTTATTCCAAAAAATATCATATATAAAACAAAACGCAAGTGTCACTTTTTTATTTTATCCGTTCAACTCAAAATAATTTGTACAAAATCTCTCTTTCGATGTCTCTTACGTGATAAAATATTACATTGCTAAACTTCCTACAATCTCTGAACGATATCGAAATACATAATGACAATTTTGCATTTTGACATTTCGTTCGATCAAATCGTAATCGTTATCGAAATACATAATAAGAGAATATATCCGCTTTTTCCAAAAATTTTACAATAACTATTATTTTTCGATTACTTACTTACTTAGCTGGCCAATATTACCATGTAGGGTCTGACTCATTAACGTCCTCTATTTTTGTTGGTTACGGATAGCTTCTATTCAGTTAAAGATACGAAAATTAATCATGTCTGCCGATGTTTCGTCTCTACAACGAAGGTTCGGTTTACTGACGCTCAGTCTGAGTTCGAATAGGCATGTTTTCGATTTCGTTATCTACAAAATACTAAAAAATAAAATTTGTTAGGATTAGAATTTGGTATTAATTTGATTAGAATTTGGTATTAATTTGAATAAAATGAAACTATCACATTTTTAAGATGCTCTATATAATTCCCAATAATAGTTAAAGGCTTTCGCTCTTAATGATTTGAAATACCAAATAATTTATAAATGCTTGTAAAATATTACTGGATCCAATTTATATAATAAATTGCATACCGTACTTAATGTACACAAAGTAATTATACCTAAGTTACTGACAATAATATGATTAAAAAAATAACAATACACTGATTTTGGAAACACCCTGTAAATATAATTTAAAATTTATGTTATTGGCCTTATAAAAGTCTAATAAAATAAGAAAAACATTAATTATCAATCAAAGTTACCCGTTAATGATGATAAAAGTTAAAGGACCAAAATATATGAAAAAAGAGATCAGTTCTGTTTCTGTATAAGCCAACCAAACTCTTTTTGTTTTTTTGAGACTAATAACAAATAACGAAACATTATAACAAAAAACAATTAAAACAAAAAAAAAAAACAATAATAACAACTAACTACAAATAACAAAACAAAAATATACAAAAAAAATAAATATTAGAATGTGTGAGTAGTTCAATGGTAAAACTAATAAACCAGAATTACATTCAAAATTTGAGTAATTTAAAATCTAAATACCTATCAAACACGCCAAAAATAACTGAAAAAGGTTGGGCCAGTTGCTAAGAAAGACAAAAAAATACAAGTAACACCAAATTTTTTAAAGTTTTAAATAAATATTAAAATAAAATAATTAAATAAAAACCGAGTACAAATTTAATTACGGACATAAACCCGGTATACTATGATTACCACAACTTTTTTTTATCGGCTGCAACTTGAAACAATGATTTTTCTTATTGTTATCGAACCACTTACACAATTTTTTTCAACCACGATACTGTCATTTCTGGTTCTCTGTTTCCCAAAATTTTCACCTAGAGAATTATTTTGAGCAGCTCATATTTCTCCACAGCTAAACTATATGCCGGAGTATTCTATTTTTCTGTACTTTATACTGTATGAAAGTGTAATGCAACTTTAATATTTTCACACAAATTTACTAGATTTCCTTCAAAAATAACTGTTTAAGTATACATATATTATATACATATTACGTACATACATATATATATATTAATTATATTTACATATGTATATATATTAATTCTACTATAGAACAGAGTAAAAAATTCTATAACTAATAATAATATTTGTAAATAAATCTTCAACTTAGAACATTTGATGAGAAATTTCTCCTCGTATAATTAAATAACACAACAATGTTTTGAAATAGAATTCTTATAATGGGCGTAAATAGTATAAAAATTAATTCCAGTAGTTGAATATTAATTATTTGTAATATAAAGTATGACATGTTAACAGTCATAGACCTTCAAGTTGAAATAAACTTCATATAAATTATGTTTGATTACGGTTCGTTTTTTGGCATATGTCAATCATCACATCATCATATCGTTCCATATCGCTATTACATCATACTGAGGTTACCAGTAATTAAATTATGCTATACACGAAAACAAATTAATTCAACAAAAAATTAAAAGTAAATCGAGCTCGTAAACAGATCAAGGTTTTTTAAGGCTAAAAAGGCCACAACTTACACATGTAAGTAAATCAGCAACTGAAATAAAAACTTAGAAAGGCCCAATATAAGGTAAAAACTAATGTATTTAAGATATACCGTTATCTCAGAATTTTTAATATTCAAAATAGTATAACATAATTTATTTTTTCTTTTTAAGCACCCTTTCAATTTGAAACGACGTAAGGTATATTTTTGAGGTATGTAACAAACATATTTAAAGATCGATTTTTACGCTTTATATATAAATACCTCTTTGAATAAACTAACGAACTAAAAAAACATAGCCTACATTTAAAGGCCCATTTTAACCTTTTAAATCAAAATTCAATAACCGCAATTCCCACAGATATTCATGAAATAAAGTGCTTAGTTGTATAGGTATCTTTAAAAATTGCAAAGGGAAACAGTGAAGCAAGCTTTTCTCATTATTTAAAGCCTATTTCAACAAAATGAAATCTTTATATTCTGAAAATGTGTACGTATGTATGTATATATATATATAACTTTGATCTAAAATTAAAAGTTTAGTTCAATTCAATTTATTCGACAAAGAAAATAATAATAAGTACAAAAATCATTCCAATTCAAATCACTTTAAAGATACTTGCACACATCCATATGCATTTAAAGTCAAACACTTACCTAGTAGTCCAACTTATTTATAGTTTTAAAACATTTTTTTTACCTATTAATTTTGCATATTATTTATTCAGAACAAACTTAAAAATCTGGAAAATTTCTAATTTTCCTTTTTTTTCAATTTTTTCGATCTCTCTTTTTTTTCTCTATTTATTTATTGAAATTCCAATTTTACACTCTTGTTCCAATTTTTCTCTAATAAAAATTTGTGCAAAACTTTAAGAGTAGAAAACAATTTATAGCTATGTACATATACGTATGTACAATATAGGTAATTTATATCCACACCACACTCGTACATACATAATAATATTGTGTGCTTTCAGTCGTGGTACATTAACCTTCATAACAATATTGATACTATTATGGTACTTACATGCGAATTCACTGTCATAGAAGTAATATCAAGGAAGCTATTTTAGATTCACAAGTCATGGTTAATGATTTTGATTAGTGTACAATAATGATGGAGGTGGAAGTGAATATTGAAGAAAAATGAATTTAAATTTAGAAAAGAAAAAAATGTTTGCTATCAGATTTTGAACGCACAAGTATTGATCATGTTGATTTATAAATACTTCAACAACTCGAATCATGTGCATAATTATTGTAGAATTTAATATTTTTAAATGTATAAAATTAAAATTGTAGAGGGTGTATGTATATAGTTATTAAATATATCTCTAGCTCTACTGCAAATATATAACTACATATTTGTTTCGAAATTAATATGGATAAATGAAAAGTAAATGAAAGACGAGACTAACATGATGTTCAAGTCATACATTCCATTCCATACATATTATGTATGTATTGTGAACATTTACTGAACAAAATCACTAAACTGGAACCAACTATATCCGCTGGTTAGAGGTTTTAAAATTAACTTTGATTAAATTAAACATAATTTCTATTATAATAGAAAATCGTTTTAAAGTTTAGATATTAAAAATTATTACAGGTGATGGAACAAGAGTTATCAAGGTAAATAGTTTTTTAAAACCTTCAACAAAAAACAAAAAAAAATGAAAATTTACAAATACAAAAAACGAGAATAGAAAAAGAAGAAAACTGATTATTGAATTTTTATTATGCAATTTTATGGTCTTGAACTGGTTCTCAAAATATTAAATATTAGATATCTTGATTACTTAATTGTGAAGATAATTTAGAGGCCATTTAATTATAATGTATTTCCAAAATGAATTAATTAGCTTCCACCATATAGAATTAAGAACTCTCTGAATGACTAATTCTCTCTTAAATTATTGTTTTTAATTTTTTTTTTAGTTATAAATTTAATAAAAAATGCTATTTATCAATTTTTTTTTATTCAATTTACAGGGTGATTACATCTGGATTGAGCCCTCAACGGGACGAGAATTCGATGTAGCAATCGGAGCTCGTGTTATATCCGCTGAAGGACGTCGTATACAGGTTCGTGATGATGATGGTAATGAAGTATGGCTATCGCCAGAAAGGCGGATCAAAGCCATGCATGCATCCTCCGTTCATGGAGTGGAGGATATGATATCTTTAGGTGATTTACATGAAGCGGGTATTTTAAGAAATCTTTTGATACGTTATAATGAAAATATTATTTATGTAAGTTAAATTGAATTAAATTTTAAAAAAAAAAAATTTGTAAAAATTAATTGTTATTTTAGACATACACCGGTTCAATATTGGTTGCAGTAAATCCATATCAAATTTTACCAATTTATACAGGCGATCAAATTAAATTGTATAAAGAGCGAAAAATTGGTGAACTTCCACCACATATTTTTGCTATTGGTGACAATGCATATGGAAATATGAAACGTTATCGTCAGAATCAATGTATTGTAATTTCTGGTGAATCGGGAGCTGGTAAAACAGAAAGTACAAAATTAATTTTACAATATTTGGCAGCAATTTCTGGTAAACATTCGTGGATCGAACAACAAATTCTAGAAGCAAATCCAATTTTAGAAGCTTTTGGTAATGCAAAAACTATTAGAAATGATAACTCATCTAGGTTCGTATATAAAATTTAGAAATTTATTAACAAAAGAGACTAATAAAACTTTAAATTTCAGATTTGGCAAATATATAGACATTCATTTTAGTGCAAATGGTGTTATAGAAGGTGCTAAAATAGAACAATATTTATTAGAAAAATCTCGAATTGTATCACAGAATCCTCACGAACGTAATTATCATATATTTTATTGTTTATTGGCTGGATTATCTAATGATGAAAAAAGACGTTTAGAACTTGAAACAGCATCCGAATATAAGTAAGAAAATAAATAATTTTAGAATCAAATTTTATAATAAAAAAAATTTAATTTTAGGTATCTAACTGGTGGTAATAGTATACAATGTGAAGGTAGAGATGATACTGCAGAATTTTCTGATATTAGATCAGCTATGAAAGTTCTTTTATTTTCTGATCAAGAAATTTGGGAAATTATAAAACTATTATCAGCACTATTACACTGTGGTAATATTCAATATCGAGCAACAGTTGTTGATAATTTGGATGCCACAGAAATTCCAGAACATTTAAATGTTGAACGTGTTGCTGCATTATTGGGTCTTCCAACACAACCTTTAATTGATGCTTTAACCCAAAAAACATTATTTGCACATGGTGAAACTGTTATTTCAACACTTTCTAGAGATCAATCGGTAGATGTTCGTGATGCTTTCGTTAAAGGCATATACGGCAGATTATTTGTACACATAGTTAAAAAAATTAATAGTGCAATATATAAGCCGCGTGCAACAACACGTAATTCTATTGGAGTTTTAGATATATTTGGATTTGAAAATTTCGATCAAAATAGTTTTGAACAGTTTTGTATTAATTTTGCTAATGAGAATCTCCAACAATTTTTTGTTCGTCATATATTTAAATTAGAACAAGAGGAATACAATCATGAAGCAATTAATTGGCAACATATTGAATTTGTTGATAATCAAGATGCACTTGATTTAATTGCTATAAAACAATTAAATATAATGGCTTTGATTGATGAAGAAGCGAAATTTCCTAAAGGAACCGATCAAACTATGTTAGCTAAATTACATAAAACTCATGGAGCACATAGAAATTATTTAAAACCTAAATCTGATATTAATACCAGTTTTGGATTAAATCATTTTGCTGGTGTTGTTTTTTATGATACTCGTGGATTCCTTGAGAAAAATAGAGACTCATTTAGTCCAGATTTATTACAATTAGTTAGTTCATCTACGAATAAGTTCCTTCAGTATATTTTTGCGAATGATATTGAAATGGGAGCTGAAACCCGCAAACGTACTCCAACATTATCAACACAATTTAAAAAGAGTTTAGATGCTCTAATGAAAACGTTAGGATCATGTCAACCATTTTTCATTCGTTGTATAAAACCAAATGAATTTAAAAGACCAAATCTATTCGATAGAGGCCTTTGTTGTCGTCAACTTCGTTATTCTGGTATGATGGAAACGATTCGTATTCGAAGAGCAGGTTATCCTATTAGACATGGTTTCAGAGAATTTGTTGAACGTTATCGTTTCTTAATTCCTGGTATACCACCAGCACATAAGACTGATTGTCATCATGCGACATCGAGAATTTGTTCAATTGTTTTAGGAAAAACTGATTATCAATTAGGACATACAAAAGTATTTCTGAAGGATGCACATGATTTGTTCTTAGAACAAGAAAGAGATCGTGTTTTAACGAGAAAAATTTTGATATTACAGCGTTCAATTAGAGGTTGGGTGTATAGAAGAAGATTTTTAAGGATGAAAAGTGCAGCAATAACAATACAAAAATATTGGAAAGGTTATGCTCAACGTCAACGGTACAAGCAAATGCGTGTTGGCTTAATGCGATTACAAGCATTAATTAGATCTAGAGTACTTAGTCATCGTTTTAGACATCTTCGGGGACATATTGTAGGATTACAAGCACATGCAAGAGGATATTTAGTTCGAAGAGAATATGGGCATAAAATGTGGGCTATAATAAAGATTCAGTCACATGTGAGGCGTATGATAGCAATGCGACGTTATGCTAAATTAAGAGAAGATTATAGACAATATAATGAAGTTTTGAGACTACGAAAATTAGAAGAACAAGAACTAAAACATCAAGGTAACAAACATGCTAAAGAAATTGCTGAACAACATTATAGGGATCGTCTTAATGAAATGGAACGTAAAGATATTGAAAAAGAATTGGAAGAACGACGTCGTGTTGAAGTTAAAAAAAATATTATTAATGATGCTGCCAGAAAACAAGAAGAACCTGTTGATGATAGTAAATTGGTTGAAGCAATGTTTGATTTTCTTCCAGATTCTAGTAGTGAAGCACCAACTCCTCACGGAAGAGAAACTTCAATTTTCAATGATTTACCACAGCATAATAATAATTCATTAAATAATGATGACATCATTGGACCTTTGCATGTGTCTGAAGATGAAGAAGATCTTTCTGAATTTAAATTTCAGAAATTTGCTGCAACATATTTTCAAGGAAATGTTACTCATCAATATTCAAGAAAACCTTTGAAACATCCTTTACTTCCACTTCATACACAAGGTGATCAACTGGCAGCTCAAGCTCTTTGGATAACAATTTTGAGATTTACTGGTGATTTACCAGAACCAAGATATCATACTATGGAACGTGATAATACGTCAGTTATGTCTAAAGTAACAGCAACTTTAGGTAGAAATTTTATACGAAGTAAAGAATTTCAAGAAGCTCAAATGATGGGCTTAGATCCAGATGCATTTTTAAAACAAAAGCCACGTTCAATTCGACATAAGCTAGTCTCATTGACGCTAAAGCGTAAAAATAAATTGGGTGAAGATGTAAGAAGACGTCTTCAAGATGAAGAATATACAGCTGATAGTTATCAATCATGGCTTGAATCACGTCCAACTTCAAATTTAGAAAAATTACATTTTATTATTGGTCATGGCATATTAAGAGCAGAACTTAGGGATGAAATTTATTGTCAAATTTGTAAAGAACTTACAAATAATCCATCAAAATCATCACATGCTAGAGGTTGGATTTTATTGTCACTTTGTGTTGGTTGTTTTGCACCATCAGAGAAATTTGTTAGTTATTTAAGAGCTTTTATACGAGAAGGACCACCTGGATATGCTCCGTACTGCGAAGAACGATTAAAACGAACTTTTAATAATGGTACAAGAAATCAACCACCATCTTGGTTAGAATTACAAGCAACAAAATCCAAAAAACCAATTATGTTACCAATTACATTTATGGATGGTAATACTAAAACGCTTCTTGCTGATTCAGCTACAACTGCTCGAGAATTATGTAATCAGTTATCAGATAAAATCAATTTAAAAGATCAATTTGGATTCTCATTATATATTGCTTTATTTGATAAAGTTTCTTCATTGGGTAGTGGTGGTGATCATGTTATGGATGCAATATCACAATGCGAACAATATGCTAAAGAACAGGGTGCACAAGAACGAAATGCTCCATGGCGTTTATTTTTTAGAAAAGAAATTTTTGCACCATGGCATGATCCAACAACAGATCAAGTAGCAACAAATTTAATATATCAACAAGTTGTACGTGGTGTTAAATTCGGTGAATATCGTTGTGATAAAGAAGAAGATTTAGCAATGATTGCTGCACAACAATATTTCATAGAATATGGTACAGATTTGTCAATGGATCGATTATTTACATTATTACCAAATTTTATACCCGATTATTGTTTAACTGGTGTTGAAAAAGCAATGGATCGATGGGCTGCTTTAGTTTTACAAGCTTATAAAAAAAGTTATTATGTTAAAGAGAAAGTAATTCCATTGAAAATTAAAGAGGATATTGTTAGCTATGCCAAATATAAATGGCCATTATTATTTTCAAGATTTTATGAAGCATACAGGTATAAATAAAAATTATTTATATATGTAGATAATTTCAAATTTAAAAATATATATATTCAATAGAAATTCTGGACCTAATCTTCCAAAAAATGATGTTATTATTGCTGTTAATTGGACTGGTGTATATGTTGTTGATGATCAAGAACAAGTTCTGTTAGAATTATCATTTCCAGAAATTACTGCTGTTTCAAGTCAAAAAACCAATAAAGTGTTCACTCAAACATTTAGTTTATCAACAGTTCGCGATGAAGAATTCACATTTCAAAGTCCAAATGCAGAAGATATTAGAGATTTGGTTGTATATTTTCTAGAAGGATTAAAAAAAAGGTATATAATCATTAATTTTATTCTTTTTAATTAACTTTAGAAATTTTTAATTTAATTCGTTCCAAATAAATGTTGCTAAAACAAAATAAGAAAAAAAAAATCCGGAACAAATCCATTGTACCAACATTGCCGTTTAATATTTGAAACAAAAAAAAAATTAATTTATTAAATTTATCCCTTCCCATTAAATTATTTGCTAACTAGTTCATTTACTACTCAAACAGTAAAATGGAAATTTATTTTGTGAGTAAACAATTAATCAAAACTCTACAATAAAACAATTAAAATATTTAAAAAAAAAAAAACAAAAAACAATATTTCAACTTTTACATTTAATTGTCTACTAAACTAACCCACCTCATATTAAAAGGGAAAAGTATAGGTACTACAGAAAACCAAAATTTCAAGTGAAAATATTCTTTTCTTCAACCGATTGAAGTATTGCTGAACTACCATATAAGTAAAGTATAATCTTCACTTTTTTTTTTGTTTTATCAATCCGCCAAAAGACACTAATGACGAAATAATTAGGCAAAACAAAAAAAAAGAAGTGTATTAAACAAGAAAAAAACTCTTCAGAAAACCTCATTACTACACGATTTTGTATCATAATTTAACCATAGAGTTGATGATGATCATTTTTGGATAAAACAATGCCTGTTCATAAATCAAGATAATTTTCACTCTTATGTATTTAACTTTCAAAAATATTCAATTAGGTTTGTAAGTTATTGGAAGTGTAGTTTCTTTGAGGTTATCTTGTTTGTTTTATGTTGTTTGTACTTAATAAGCTAACATTTTTGTTTTAACTTTTTGACGTTTATTACTGAACAGTTAAATTGATTTATTTTTACACATTATAACAGGGTGTTTGACAAATCTTTCACTTTTATATGCCATTGTTTAGACCTTTCTTAGTATAGGCAAAACTGTTCCATGCAACTTCGTTTTATGATCAAATGGTATTTTGTTTTTTTTTTTTAGTGGCTTAACCTAGAGTACGTTCACAGAATTTTAGTGAGTCAGCATACAGATAATAATGAACAAAATAAGAAAATAATTAGTAAAATATAAAAATTGGCAGACAACTTAATAAATATTTTATTTACTCGTCTGTTTAAAACTTCCGAAAAGTCGTATTTTCGGCACTATTTCCTATTTTACAGCTTCGATTAATAAAAGAATTTTTATATTTCACACAGTTCTACTCATTTTTATTTTATTATTTTATTTATTCATTTATTTTCCAATATTAATTTTTCAAGTACGCATTTACATTAACTTACAACTAATATAGTTGATAAGTCAATAGTTAGTAGTATTCGAAAAGTCTCGACTACAAAATTTATGGAAAACAGTTGATTTGCGAGTATTACGATGGATTGGTTGTATTTTATACATAATACTTTCTTTTGATTTCGTCAGAACGATTGCCCAACAGATATTCATAAAACAGAGTCAATTTCAATGATAACTTAGCAACGCTATATGTTGTATAATATTTTCATCATTAATAACTCTGATGATGACTCGTACTTTGCGTTCGCTTTCGTACTTCGCCCAACTACTGGGAGACATATTTGGGTGCACTGCCCTAAAAATTATTACTCGAATGTATGACTTGTATAATAAATATTATTGAGAAAAGGTTGAAGAATGTCAAATATTTTTTTTTACTTCTGATTAAGAATCTCAAACATATTAGCAAAATTTTTTGTAATGGCCGCAAAACCCTAAGTCTGATATATTTGCAATCATTCGATGATTAATACAACTTCTATGGGAAAACCTTAATATACATTATAATGAAGGTTTTAACTAAAAAATATGATATAGCAAACCACCGATGTGGGAGACACCCTGTATATATCATATAAAATTGTTTATTTAGGAAATGCTATACAAATTTTCGAACATGTTGTCCAAATATAATTAATCTGCACATGCCATAAAAAAATCGAAAATGTTGTATGTACAAAACTTTAAAATAAAGTTACAACAAGTTTCCTGATTTTGTTAGAAAACTAAAAAAAATAATTTTTAGTTTTCGTTTAATTTTTGTATATGCAATGTTATCATCAATTACATTATTTTTACTTTTTTTTTTATTTTGTTCAACCTAAATATATTCGTTACCTGAAGACATATAAATTTTTTTTTGGAATATACTTACTTGCACAAAACAATAAAAGCAAATAAAAAAATAAACAACAACATCAAATACAACATAAAACACACCTGATTTCTTTTCTTTGATTTGATTCGACTATAAATGTTAAAAGTCTTTTCTTAATCTTCTTTCCTCCTCTTTGTTACCTTGTATAGTGAAAAAAACAATCAAAATAAAAAACCTTTTTTAAGTAAGTATTATAAATTCGATCATTCGCCTGTAATACATTTGTATTGTAATGTTAAAATTTTGAACAGAATTTATTTGTTAAACGGTTTGGAAATCGAAAACAAAAATTTTACGAGTTCATTTCAATGATCGCTATAACCGACGCCAATTGTAAAAATTTATACTTTCATCCATAAATTCATGTTAAGAAGGCTTTATATTATCTGTACTGTGCGTGTATATTTTATTAATATTTAACTCAAAAGAGCTACCAAAACTCGTACAGATACTCGCCTATATTTAAAAATAATTATTCAATTCAATTCAATTATAAACGCGCACTTGAAAGCTTATACTGGAGGTAGGATAACTATACCGGGAATTCCAGAGCATGCGTATCAGCTTTTTACGAGCGGCAGGAGCCGTTATTTTAAAATTAAAAAAAAATTATTCACTAAATCGAGGGTGCTCTATCGATTGGTGATATTTTCAACTTTCGGGAAATATGTATTATGTAATTATGTATTTATACAATTATTTAGGTCAAGAGAAATTGTTACATTTCTGCCTATATTTCATCTTTCCACGGAAGTTTTGGTCTGTCCCGACTTCTTCTGTTATGGATTCTGGCTGAAAAATGTTCATCCATCTGCTTTAGATGCCCCAGCCACTGCAGTCTGTTGGCTTTATTTTTCGTGTCCACTTCATTATACAGCTCATAAAGTTTGATGTTATATCTTCTCCACCAGACCCTATCTTCCCTATCTTTCAGGATCGTTATTCCGACGAATAGTTTTCAAAAATTTGAAAGAAATTCTGTCTCTGTGTATTTGCATAATCTGACTATACTAATAATGATTCTGGATAGTGAACATTTTTTATGCCACGTTGTAGTGGTAATACAAACTCTTGGATGTGCAAGAATTGGAGATATGAAATACTAAATTCAACGTCAGATATCTAACCCTATTCACTCTAAACTAAGCAATTTTATCTTTAGACTTCGGTATTATAACTTTTCCTCCAGACTAAATGGTCGTTTTTAGTACCGCATATTAGGCGAAGAATTTTCCCCTGTCAACCTATTTGGTCCTAATCCATTAATCTAACCTAAACCTACAATAATTTTGTATAAATTAATCCTTTCCTAGTGTTTGCGAATTGTGTCAAAAATAACAAAAATATAAGATTTACGATTATTTTAAATCAAACCGAAAACTTCAGAAAAATTTAAATGTATCTTATAATTTACCAGTAAAAGACCACTTACTTAACCTTTTTTGATATTACTAGTACTTATTAGAGGTGTACAACTGTTGAGCTTATAATTATTATACAGTCACATTATAAAAACAACAAAAATATAAAAGAGCTCGTGGGAAATATGACTAAATAGATTTTACTTATTAATCAAACACTTTAATGAAAAATCTTTATAATTCCGCATTAACACAAAATGAATCTTTCCATATAGTCATATCAGTGTATAGATACTTTATGGTTTTTATTCTATTTTTAAATCAAAATAACAAAAAAAATAAAAAAAAAACTTGAAATCAAAAAAATACCATAACAATCTTTCGTTAAAATATAAACACACAGAAAAACAAGACAAACAATAAAAAACTCAACAATAAATTTAAAAAAAAAAAAAAAAAAAACATAATTGAAGTATTTCCAATCCCTATATAACAGAAAATAAATTCATCTCTATAATTTATTTCTGCAACAATTGCACAAAATATTTTTCATGTTTCATTACACTTTAAGATCTTGTAGAGTTACCATCAACAAATCGACACACTGCAATTAATTTAATGGTTAAATACCAATATATCTATATATATATAATTTCTTATATGTACAATAATATATTTTATATATATATATAACAAATTCAAATTATTATTATTAAATAAAAAAAAAAAAATAAGATAATAACCTTGAGTTTTTAAATTTAATTTTTTACTTGTGTACAACCAAAAACGAAAAAAAAACAAAAAAAAATCAAATCAGATCAAAATTTGTGATAGCTTTACAAGATTATAGAGCACCTGGCGAAGGCACAAGTTTTCTATCATTTTTAAAAGGTGATCTTATAACACTTGAAGAGGATTCAACTGGTGAAACTGTATTAAATAATGGATGGTGTATAGGTAGATGTGAACGTACACAAGAACGTGGTGATTTTCCAGCTGAAACAGTTTATGTTTTACCAACATTAACAAAACCACCATCAGATATATTAGCATTATTTAATGCTGATGAAGCATCACATGGTCGTCGTTTAAGTATGGTATCGAATGGTGTTACAGAACCACGTGATAGACCACATAATTTAGCTGAATATGCATTGGATCATTTTAGATTACCACCAAAAAGAACCATGTCTAAGACATTAACATTAACATCAAAGAGACATCCAGATGATATATGGAGGTATGTAAATTAAGATTGAAAAAAAAAACAGTTACTTTTTTGTTCTCTCTTGAAATTGAAATTTTCTATTTTTTTTTTTTCATATTTTGTTTTTCCATAGATACACAAGAGATCCAATCAAAGCACCGTTATTAAGAAAATTACAAAGTAAAGAAGAATTGGCTGAAGAGGCGTGTTTTGCTTTTGCTGCTATTCTTAAATACATGGGTGATTTACCATCAAAAAGACCTAGAATGGGTAATGAAATCACAGATCATATATTTGATGGACCATTAAAACATGAAATACTTCGTGATGAAATTTTTTGTCAAATAATGAAACAATTAACAGATAATAGGTAAATAAATTATTATTTTTTTTTTTTAAATTAAATTATCAAATTGAATTTTGGTTTTTTTTTTAGAAATCGTTTATCAGAAGAACGTGGTTGGGAATTAATGTGGCTTGGTACTGGTTTATTTGCATGCAGTCAAAGTCTTCTTAAAGAGCTTACAATGTTTTTACGTTCAAGACGACATCCAATATCACAAGATTCATTACATCGTTTACAAAAAACAATACGTAATGGTCAACGTAAATATCCACCACATCAAGTTGAAGTAGAAGCAATTCAGCACAAAACAACACAAATTTTTCATAAAGTATATTTTCCTGATGATACTGATGAAGCATTTGAAGTTGATTCATCGACACGGGCAAAAGATTTCTGTCACAATATAGCACAACGTTTGAATTTGAGATCAAGTGAAGGTTTTAGTCTTTTTGTTAAAATTGCTGATAAAGTAATTTCAGTACCAGAGGGTGATTTCTTTTTTGATTTTGTTCGCCATTTAACTGATTGGATTAAAAAAGCTCGACCAATACGTGATGGTACTAATCCACAATTTACATATCAAGTATTCTTTATGAAAAAACTTTGGACAAATACTGTGCCGGGCAAAGATCGTAATGCTGATTTAATATTTCATTATCATCAGGAATTACCAAAATTATTACGTGGTTATCATAAGTGTTCGAGAGAAGAAGCATCTAAATTAGCTGCTTTAGTTTATAGAGTTAGATATGGTGAAAATAAACAAGAATTATCATCTATACCGTAAGTTGAAAATTTATTAAATTAATTAAAAAAATTTAGAATACATTTTTTTTTTTTGCATATATTTAGGCAAATGTTAAGAGAACTGCTGCCATCTGATTTATTAAAGATACAAAGTTCAAGCGAATGGAAAAGATCTATTGTAGCATCTTATAATCAAGATGCTGGTATGAGTTCAGATGATGCTAAGATTACATTCCTTAAAATAGTTTACAGGTAAATATTGATTATATTTTAATTAAACTTGTTAAAATTTGATGAAAAAATAAAATCATTTTTTCAAAATATTTCCTTTCAATGCTAACAGTCTTGAATTTTAGACATGAAGGAAATTATTTATATTAAGTTTAGAAAAAAAAATGGTAAAATATTTAATTTAATTTTAAATTAAGAACAAACAAAATGTATTTATATGAAAATTAATATATGTTTTATTTTGTTTTTAGATGGCCAACATTTGGTTCAGCATTCTTTGAAGTTAAACAAACAACAGAACCGAATTATCCAGAAATGTTATTGATAGCAATTAATAAACATGGTGTTAGTTTAATTCACCCTAATACTAAGGTAATTCAATTTAATTTAATTCGTTTTATTTATTTTAAAAAGAGCTCACTTACTCATATACAGAGTACATACAAATAAATATTAGAATAGCTACTTATAAATAAGCAGGAAAATTTTTACGTTCTTTTCCTCGTTCTTCGTTTCTTCTAAATTAGAAATGTAAACATTTACATTTCACGGTACTGAGATCAAAATCTCATACACAAACGAATCCCAATATTACAGGGAGTTGAAGTAGCTTCCATCGGTTCGATATAAAAATCACAATATTTCAAGTCGAAATAAATGTGATATATTATACATTCATTAAAATAGCATTAATCCCCAACTATTTTGTGAAATATTTATAAATTAACCAATATATAGCTACACGTTTTTTAATTACATTACAATTCTATCGAATATTCATACATATTCTCTTAGACGTATCAGGTAGCACTAATGCAATGAAAAATCAGTTTAAATGAATATGTTTCCACTTCATTTCAGTGATATTATAATATGATACGCCTAAGATAATATGGGTGTATATCAAAATCACATAAAATATCTCTGTAGCTGAGTCTGCACTATACACTGCTCTGCCGCAGTGTTGCAAACAAAACTTATTCATCCTGTTGGTTGATTCATCCTTTTTGTGCTTGAATGAACAGTATATTTTATTTATTTCCAATTACTAAGACATCACGGTGAATTCCTAAATTAATACCCTAACTAGTTTCTAACCAACACACTTCTGTCGTTATTATTGATATGTTATTCATTACTGTTATACTGGTCATGTTGCCTAACACCACCTATCGACCTATTAAAGATCTATATGTTTCACATTCTTATAATTTCCAATTCGATTTGGAGTATTTTACAAAATATATCATCACGTATCGCTTAACATAATCTGTAACTGTAATAACTGATGTAATTGCAGAATATTTTGTATTTCATTTAATGTTCTAAATAAAAATTCTTAAATCTTTGTAGCATATCAAATCAAAATTTAGAAGAAAACATAAACAACCTTTGCCATACGATAAATTTCGTCAACTTTTAAAATAAATTTTTCTAAAAATATTTGTTTTATGCTGACATTAATCATACAGGGTGGACCGGTTGAAATCCTTTAAAGGTTGAGCACAAGTCGTATTTTAGGAAAATATTGTTCTAGACGATCTATCTTTAAGTTTAACCTGGG
Source organism: Argyra leucocephala (assembly GCA_963942445.1). Taxonomy (NCBI): domain Eukaryota; kingdom Metazoa; phylum Arthropoda; class Insecta; order Diptera; family Dolichopodidae; genus Argyra; species Argyra leucocephala. The sequence continues at coordinate 105,655,164 of OZ012680.1, read as the reverse complement.
CTATTCTATATCTATTCAAGAAATTTGGATTGGAAAAATAATTTCTAAGAAATATCAACTACAATTCCAAAAATATAAACAAGACGTGTTCTTTGGAACATATCAATTATTATCAACCCTAAAAAAATACTAGGAGTTGCGAAATATTTTTTTTTTATGTTTAGTTTAAAAAACCATGATAAAATTATAATATTTACAATATATATATATATTTACAACTTTAGTTTTTTTAAATACTATAGCACTACCATTAACTATTATATTAAGCTCTTAACGGTAAATGCCGGGAATTATAAATATTGAACCTGAACGAAGGAGATTTGCATATATAATTAAAGCCATTTGAAATTGTGCTTTTAATATAATTATTAAACAAGCACTACAACATAACAAAAAATTTTAAAAATCCAAATACAAAATCACAAAAAAAGCAAAATCCCAAATACAGCAAATTAAAATTTTGAATGTATGAATTTAGGGATTTTCTAGTTAGTTACAAAATCTGGATACGATTTTTTCAACATTTGAGACCCAAACTTCTTAATATTACAGAAAATTAATTTTCTATACATTTAAAAACTTTTCTGTACATTGAATGGTAAGTAAATACTCGTAATTCATTTGAGATGAAGTCCATTTCTTAAAATTTTTAAATATTGTTATGACTCTAGGAACCTCAAAAAAAGTGAAAACTCATTTATTATTTTCTACAGTTGGGCTTACCTATACTATTTTCTTTATCAAATAAATTATTTTTAAATTTAGGGTTGCCAACGAACTCATTTTATTTCCTTTTAATTTTTATTTTTTTGTTTTATTACAGGACATACTTGTTACACATCCATTTACCCGTATATCAAATTGGTCATCGGGTAATACATATTTTCATATGACAATTGGTAATTTAGTACGTGGCTCGAAATTATTATGCGAAACATCACTAGGTTATAAAATGGATGATTTACTCACATCGTATATATCATTAATGTTAATAAATATGAATAAAAATAGAACAATAAGAGCAAATTAAATAAAAACGATTTTCTAAAAATAATTGTAATTCAAATAAAAATCATTTTTTATAAATTATATAACTAAATTTAAAAATAAGTAAAAGAAAATAAAAATTAATATTTTTTAAATAAAAAAAAGAAAAATTAAATTTAACATAATAATTATTAAATTTTGTAGTTAGAAAAAGATTTTTACATTATAATGTTGTGTGTTTATATTATATTATTATTATCATTTTTTTTCTCTTAAAATTTAAATTTTAAATATTAATTATTATTATTATTATTTTGAAGAATTTGGTATTATATCAAATTCAATTATTATATTACATATGGATTATTATTATAATTTTTTTTGTTTATTTCTTTATATATATTAATTGTTCGTTATATCCAGTTATTTACATTTAGTTAAATAAGAATATTAGTTATTATATATAAATTATATTAATAAAAGAAAAAAAGAAGATAAAAATAAATATTATAAAATTTATTATAATTATATTATATTATTGTTTTCATATATAATTTAAAAAATTATTATTTACAATTAAAAAAACAAAAAAAAAAACAAACAAAAATTTTCAAAATTAAAGAATAAAATAAAGAATTATATATATACACAATATACATCATACTATATAAATTTGGTAAAAATAAATTTGAACTGAATTTAATAATAACTAGTATTAAAAATATTGAAATTTAAAATAATGTTTATATGAATGAAATAAAATTAAATTAAAAAAAAAAAAAAGACAATATCAAATCGAATGTTTTTTATTTATTTCTTATTTATTTTTTATTTATTTTTAATTTACCCATACACTTACAAGAATTATTTTATCGTATACGATAGTAAACGTATTTTGAAACAAACTTAATTTAGTCAGGGGTGGTATTGTGTAATTTGAAACGTCGTTTTGTTTCGACTATTTTCCAAAAGTGGTATTGCATAATTTTGTTTCGACCTTTTTTATTTTGTTTCAATCTTTTCAAAATTGGTACGACATATTTTGGTATTGCGTAAGGTTGAAACGCTACTTTATTTACATTTGATACGACCAAATTTTGGCGATTGAAAAATAGTTGACGCTTTTAGGTAAATTTTAAAAAAAATAATAAATTAGTACATGAATTTTGTTGGAATATTTATTTTAGAAACGCACAGCACTTTCTGTCAAGAAAAAAAATTTTCAGAATAAAAAAAAAAATGTTGGTATTATTATTAGCTTCTTTTACTTGTATCTAGTTGCAATTTCTTTTAGCTCAATTTTTTTTATTTTTACATTATTTTCTAGCAGTAATTGTTGAAATTTTAACGAAACAAATCAAAAATGGAATTATGTAAAGTGTTTCACTGTTTTTTCAAGCGTTTCAAAATAAATTAAAGTTTCAAATTACGTAATGTCATCCAAATTTTGTTTCGACAACATATTGTTTCAACCGAAATGTTTGAAAGAAAGTTACATAATGCCACCCCAGTGTCGGTAACTGATTGTACAAATTGTAGAGAATATACAAGCTCATTAAGAATAAATATTCTACAATCTTGACACTTTTTTGGAAAGAATCTTTAATTATATTGGATTTTATAAAAATTTTTTTTGATAATTTCAAGACTAAGTGTGAAACACCTTATCAAATTTTTAAGCAAAAGCTTGCCCTACACAATCACATAACTATAGTTCTTTATTTTGAATTGGAATATATCAAATTGTTTAAATGTGAAAAACTAAATCTATTCTAGAGCAACTTGTCCTTCATAACAACATAGTTCAATTTTATTCTAGGTGTGATAACTTAATTGTACTCCAAATTAATTTCAAAGAATAATTGAAAAAAAGATTTACAGCATCCATGCCCTGTACAAAATTCTAGCCCTGTAACTTCTAATTTGTATAGTTAGATGACATGACCACTACTACATTTTTTACCTTTTGGGACATACATACACAACGATTATAGATTTATGGTTAAATAAATAAAATAATTATTATAAATGATTGAGTTGTTTTTGAATGATTTGACTAATATGAAAACTAAATACATTTCTACATAATATAAAAAAAAATCCTAAGCTCTGTTCAGCGGATATTAACATACGTAATCGAAATTATTGTGGGTATAACTATAACCTTAAGCAAAGAAGGAGTTCAACTTAAAGAAACAAAAAATTGGATAGCGATATCTGTAATATGTGTAAGAATATTGTTATTCGCTATGCTGGCCGAGACGAATAAACTGAGTCAGAAGTGATTTGGGTAATTTAAATATACAAAAAAATTGTATATAGAGATGCGATTTATTTTCACCTGATTAGTATTTATATACCATACATCTTTATTTAAATTTTTTTTCTATAAAATCACAACCATTAGATAAAATAATTAATATTTCTTTAAGTCCTTCTCTTCTAAGTCATTATCAAGTCTTGTTGTAGGTCATAAGGGCACTAAAGTCAAATTTTATTAATTATAAATATATGATTATATTACAAATATTACAAAATATGGAATTTTTTTTAATTCTGATTTCTAGAATATATAACTGAATATATATATATATATATCTAATAGATCAACAGATATAACGGTTTTTATACAAAAACATCAAAACAACAAGGATACTTTTAAAGGTCCTTTTCGTCCTTAAAGGATAATAATGCGTCACTAAAGATATATATTTTTGCAAAGCTAGCAATTCCAGCTATCCTTAGGATATAGTCATTTGGTCCTACGCCGATACAACATCTCCCTCAGAATCCCCAAAAATATAAATATATATATATTTAATATTCATTATATACATATATTTTTTTATTTATTTTTTATTTGTTTTTTAGGTATAAATTGTTTTCAATTTTTATTAATTATTATTGCTTTTTTTAAAAAAAAAAAAAATATACAAATAGAAATTTTTGAGACCATAACACAGAACCTCGTAAGCCTAACATGGTTCTTTGAACGTTCATGATTTTTTAAGCCTCAAATATTCCAAATTTCCATCAACAATATTCCAGCAACTTTAATTTATCTTATAATTTGTAGAATCTTAAGATTGATCACCATCCATTTCATTTTCTTATTTTTAGAGGACTAATTTTTTTTTTCGATAAAAGTATGTATTAAAAATTTTATTTTTAAGTATTATTTTATTTATAGATAATTAAAGGGAATTTATTCTATTAATTTTTTTAAGTAACTGTCTCAAACTGTTGTTTTCTATATTTGGGTCATTTGTAGTAATCATATAGTTGTGGTTAAAAATATATATATATATATACCTCTTTAATTACAAAAATATTTCATTTTTAGTAATTTTATCCATTAAATGCCACTTACTATATGTCGAAGCGAAACAATATATGAGGGAACAGGAGTGGTATTCTGTATTGTGATAAGCGATAGTAACCCTTGCGACAGTCAAAAATGACAGTAAAAATTTTTGGTATTCTGTATTGCGATCATTTGAATAATTTAAGAAAACGGCAGCATCTTAAAAAATACAATTCGGAAATGGCAGCATAAGCGATTTATTAAATGTCAAAGTGTCAAAACAATAGAAAACAAAAATAAGTTGTAAGTTTTATTAGCGCATTACACTTATTAATCAATAAAGCGAAATTATAAAAAAAAAAAATGATATATTAAAAGAGGAAAAAACTTAAAAGTAAATTTCAACCAACTAATTTAATAAAATGTATATTTAAAAAGAAAACAAAATTTATTGCTGAAAAATTAACACATAATCACAACATGTTTAATTCAGTTCCATTATTTTTAAATCATTTGCTAATTCTAATTCTAAGACTCGCATTTTTTAATATTTACATCATAATAAATCTTAAAAAACAAAAATATAAAAAACTTAAATCTTAAAAAACAAGCAAACTTTTATTTATTTTGATCATGAGTGACACCAAATTAGCTGTCACCCTAAAATCACAAAAAAACAGCGACTATCACTGTGACAATCACCATATAGAATACCAATTATAGATATGCGACAGTCGCAGCGTGATTATCACAATACAGAATTCCACCCCAGTATTTATGTTTCCTAAATAAAACTTACTAACCTCCAAATTTTTATGAAAACATGAGTGGTTTCTACTTTGTCGTGAGAAGTCTATGTCAGTACGTTTAAAAACTTTAAATTTTGATTCAACTTGAATTATAATTACTCAACAGGGCCCCCTAGTATCTTAAATATTTCAAAGATTTATATTTTGTAAAATTTTTCTATTCAAAATTTTGTTTTTTTCTAAATTTAATTTTTTTTTTGTGATTAATTTTATTCTGGAAAAATGGTATGAGTACCTATTTCCATTCCGCAGTACCTGTTTAAAAGTACCACTATTTCCGCAGACGGAAGCAGGTAAAAACGCAAAAAAATAGAAAACAAAGCTTAAAAAAAACATTTACTTATTCACTTAAATCACGTTTTATTATTCAATTAAAAAAGCAAGATTTTGAAAAAACAAGATTATAAGAGACAGAATCTGCTAATCTTCTTAAACTATGATATAATTTTTTGTAATTAAGTGCTGCTGGACCGTCGCTGGTAAGAAATATTTAAATTTTATCTTTGTAAATAACCTTTTTTTATGGGGAGTTCTATGATAAGGTCTATTGTATTTCCCCTTTTAACATCTTAAAATTTATGTTTTTTTTTTCTCGATAAGCTGCATTCGACACTATATTACTTAATTTAAAGAGTGTTGCCTCTCTCTCTTTCTTATAAGCTATGATAATAGATGAACGTATATTAAAAAATTTTTGTTTACTTAGCAATTATTTTTTGTGAATATCATCTTTTGAGATTTGGAATAAAAATAAACAAAAAAAAAATAAATAAAAAAAGAATTGTAGGTCTATGTCGTTGATGAACGCTATATTATCTCTATGATATTAATTTCAGAATCAGAAGATTTATATTCCTGGAAATATTGTATATCTTTTGCCAGCTATAGTGAAGCTAGTAATTAGAATATGAGAGGAGGATTCCTATTATAATATATTTTAAGAAGAATCTGCACCTGTCTTAGTTCGATCTTGAAAAGATGTTTGTTAAATGGAACATGACCTGTGATAAACCGTGTCCGCGTTCTGACATCGAATACATTCTGCCTTATTACCTGATTCAATCGTTCGATACTAATATAATTAATTACTATCTACATCCATTTAATTACAAAAGATGACTCACAATCTAATAAAAAGCATCTAATTAAGAAACTAGCTCAATTATTGTACTAAATCCAAGTACATATACATAAATAAATTAAATTAAATTTTTTATTAATAATTTTTTTATTAAAATAAAATTAAAAGAAAAAAATAATCAAATCTAGTTTCATTTTCTCTAACCTGGTGATATTACCACTATTCACATCATCTTCAACTTCAATATTTATTTTCATATTTCATACAGGATTTTGGTACCATTATATTTTTCATAATTATTTAACTTGTAAATACCTACAAATCCTTTTACTTTTTCAAGGTTGAAATCCGTAGAAAAAAAACATGTCAGTGTGGTTCAATGGTTTTCCAAAATAATTTTTGGTTCGATTTGACTTTTTGCTGGGGTGGCATTGTGTAATTTGAAACGTCGTTTTGTTTCGACTATTTTCAAAAAGTGGCATTGCATAATTTTGTTTCAATCTTTTCAAAATTGGTACGACATATTTTGGTATTGCGTAAGGTTGAAACGCTACTTTTTTTTACATTTGATACGACCAAATTTTGGCGATTGAAAAATAGTTGACGCTTTTAGGTAAATTTTAAAAAACATAATAAATTAATACATGATTTTTATTGGAATATTTATTTTAGAAACGCACAGAAATAAAAATTCCAATAAAATGAAAAATTAAGCAAATTTATAATGATTTTCTGTAAAGAAAAAAAATTTTTAGAATAAAAAAAAAAAAATGTTGGTATTATTATTAGCTTTTTCTACTTGTATCTAGTTGCAATTTCTTTTAGCTCCATTTTTTTATTTCAATATTATTTTCTAGCAGTAATTGCAGTAATTGTTGAAATTTTAACGAAACAAATCAAAAATGGAATTATGTAAAGTGTTTCAATGTTTTTTCGCGCGTTTCAAAATAAATTAACGTTTCAAATTACGTAATGTCATCCAAATTTTGTTTCGACAACATTTTGTTTCGACCGAAATGTTTGAAACAAAGTTACACAATGCCACCCCTGCTTTACGAAAATGGTTTTGGTTCAGTTTTGATTTCTGGCTTTGGTTTTGATTCCTAGTAATGTTCATGGCATCTCTGATTTTGTTTACAGTTATTTTATTTAATTATCATTATAATGTTATAATAATAAAAAAATTTTAAAAAATAATAGAAAATTAGCAAAATATATCAGATTCTAAAGTTCTAACTTTATTTTAATAAATTAATAAAAAAAAATGAATAAAAATTAGGATGAAAGTGTTCTTAAGTAATAACGACAAAAATTATTTTTAACACAATGAACTAATTTATTATTTTGATATACATAACACAACTTAACTAGTATTGTTAAATTTAATTATCATCCAAATTTTTAATGCGTAATTCTTATAAGAATTTCAGATCTCCTCAATTATAGATAGTTAAGGTCAAAGGGAAGTTGAATTTGAAAAATAAGTTAACCTGTTGTAGTTAAAAGATTATAAGCACAGGTTATATAGTTAGAACAATTTTTTTAATAAGAAAATTTAATGTTCCGCTTCAGTTACCTTCCATTTGCTTAAAATCTTAAAAGAAAAAACCATTTCTTCTAAGAAATAATAAAAATTCCTTTTAGAATATTAGGGGAAGCAAATATTTCCGTATTTTTTGTAAATAAGAAAAAAACGCAATTCTTATTGAAGTTATATTGTGGTGCTCAGGTGCTGTCATGATTTTTTTTAATATCGTGAGAAATTTTTATTTTAAATGAAGTGTCCAACCAACTTATTATGTACAATGTATATATATATAAATATATATATATATATATAGCAAAAAATATAATAATTCAAATTAATATTCATAACTCTTTAATCAAACTTTGTTTTTTTTTGTCTTGTTCTTATTTTTTTGTTTTTTTCATTCTTATAATTTAGTTAGGTCAAAATCAAAGTAAAAATTCACTTGTTTTATTTTAAAGATAATAAAATAAAACAAAAAAAACGTGAGAAAATTTAGAAATAAAACAAAAGGAAATTTTAAATTTGAAGTTATTTCAATTTTTTTAATATAGGTACATATTATTACAAAAATATTAAGAAGAGCATCGACCTACAAGAATAATAGCCATTAAAGGTTATTCAAATTTAAAATAAATTAGTCTTATTAAAAGCGAAAAACAACATTATTGTTAAAATAACAACAGGATCGATTTTAAAGTGGCGTACTTCATTTTGTTGTATAGTCCTTGTTGTTGTTTTCAAAGTAGCGAAATGAAATTATACAAAGTTTTATTATAACAAAATTAATACTGATGATATTACGACAATATTGACATCATCTTCAACTTCGATATGTATTTTCATATTTCAAACAAGATTTTGGTATCATTTATATTTTTCATAAATAGAAGAAGTAAGTTTTTTAATGAGTAGTTCTTAATTTTAATATTTCAGTTTTCATTTGAAAATTTAATTAGTTTTTAATTTTTGGATAAAAATAAATTAATCAAGAAGGTTTCTACTTGCCATTTTTCCTTAAAAAATAATTACAGTGGTAGGCAGAATTAATTACACACTCAATAAATTTTAACATTTTTTTTTTGTTTTTCTTTTCTAAGGACGGAATTTACAAATGTGTTAAAAAAAACTTTGGGAATCAATTTCACAAAGTGCTCTTAATTTAAATATAATTTTTCGGCTGAAAAAAATCTCAAATGACTCAGGTAGTAACAGGTTTATTTTGCTATGTCACCCGGCAAAAGTAATTACACATTTGGTTTCATACGGCATAATTAATTACACAACAGGTAAAACTAAAGAAATATTGCTAATTTTTGAATAAAAAAGTTGTTTACAGAAAAATAGTTTTATTTTAGTATTTAGACATTATTAACGTTTATTTATTCCACCTTGTGCATCAATAACAGCTTGCAATTACTTTCATATTGAAGTTCTTAAATTTTTAATTAATTTCGTAGGTATTTTTATTTAAATATTCAGTATTTCCTCAATCCTTTCAGCTCTTTCCTGCTTTTATCGATTTGTTTCCTTTTCATTGTTTCATAAATGCGATTTGTTTCATAAATGTGCAGATGTTCTCAATAACATTTAAGTTAGGGCTCTTCGGTGGCCAAGTTAGAATGTTCAGTCCGATATCTTCAAGAAATCGTTTTACATTGCAACCTCTACTAAATGAAGCATTATCTTCCTGGAAACAGCAGTTATCATCAGGAAATATTCTGCCTCCTTAAGTGAAAGCATGTTTATTTAATATTTTAATATATCCACATTGAAATAATGTTGCATCTGTTGGAAACAAAGCTTTACAGCCATAGTAGTAAATGCATCCCCCAAGACATAACACTTCCATCGCCATGGGAATCAAATGATTAAACCCATTTATACTTAAACTCTTTTGGAAGATGAATATATTTTTTTCCAAGAGCTTCCGTGGAATCTAAATTAACTTTCCTCTGTCCACAATACGTTATATCAGTACTCCAATGACTCATTAACATATTCATGAGCAAAAGCCTCACGTTTTGAAAAATTTGGTGGTAAAACATTTACTACTTTACGCACCCCATCAGTTTGAATATTAGAATATTTACATATTCTTCGTATTGTTCGTTCACTCTCACTTTTTTCCAATAACTTTTGCTGACCCCAAAAACAATTTTAACTGGGCTTATATCAGGATTTTATTTTTAATTACTTAACAATTTGTAATAGCCTTCTTTCGGTCTCTTAATAACAACTTCATTCCTACTAGATCTTTACCTGTTTTTCAAGCTATTGCATTCCTCTTTTTCCTATACAGGGTTCTAAATAGTTTTAAATGAAATTCCATAAATTTCTGCTAGCAATCGAGCTAGTGTTTAGCAACAACTTCTGCGCGATTTCAATATTTAATTAATTTGTTGTACGCATTATGAATGAAAAATTAATCAGTAATTTTAACAGAATAAAATTATTTGAAACACTATTAAGAGCTGCTTTTCGTCACTTTTAAATATTAGAATACAAATTCAAAAATTAAAATTAAATAAACGCTATCAAAAAATGCACTTATTCATTTCAACGGATCAAAATACAATAATGTGTAATTAATTATGCCGTATGAAACCAAATGTGTAATTACTTTTGCGGGCTGACATAGCAAAAGAAACCTGTTACTACCTGAGTCATCTGAGATTTTTTTCAGCCGAAAATTTAAATTTAAATTAAGAACACTTTGTGAAATTGATTCCCAAAGTTTTTTTTAACACATTTGTTAATTCCGTCCTTAGAAAAGAAAAACAACAAAAAAATGTTAAAATTTATTGAGTGTGTAATTAATTCTGCCTACCACTGTATATTATTAATAGAAAAGTTCAGGTTAGTCTAAGACTCTAAGTGGTCTAAGTAAATTAAAAGTCATAGGTGTAAATATATTAGCTCTTAATTATTAAAATTATATATAAGGAAAATTGTACAATGAGGCCTAATAAAATAATAATAAATTTGAAAATTTATATTATATATATGTATTATTTATATATCTTATATATAAATGTAACGAGTATATAAGATAATTACAACATTGCTTTTTAATTTTTTCCGAAGTTATGTTTTTCCAATTTACTTACATACCTAGCTACCTATTGTCAATAAAAATAGAAAATTTGCCTTTAAAATTGTATAATTGTTTCAAAATTGAATCCTAATGTAAAACATCATAGTTCGTTAAACTGTTACGGAAGTTTAAAAAATAATATTATGGAAATTAATAAATAAATAATAATTAACAATTTTATCCAAATACTAAATGTAATAAATATGTAATATTCAATATTAATATTCATCTGTAATTTTTTTATTTTCAAATGAAATTTATCAGTCAGTTTCAACTTTTACAAAAAATAATATGAAAGTGCGTTTTCAAATGGACGTTATAATCTATACATACTACTTATTATGCATAGTAAAGTTTTTGACGTTTCACCGTATTCCAATTAATGTTTCTTGTTTTTGATAATGCTAATGATTTTCCAGATTTTTTTGTAAAATGTGGCAAATCATATTTATTTGACGGATCTTACAGTGTTTTATTTAGAAAAACTAGTTGGACATGTAATGGTAATTAAATAGTTCCACAAGGCAGTGATTTTAGGGTCACTTTTTTTTATAATTTCAGTTAATGATCTGTATTCAGTAATTTTTAGTAGTGAACTGTAAATTTACGTTGACGACATAAAAATCTTTAAAACAATTACTTCAAAAACTACTACTCCTACTAACAAAATAATGTAAGATGATGGGGTGCAGATAATAATCTTCTTTTAAATGTGAATAAATGCTCTGATGAAAAAGCTTTAGAAGAAAAGCAAGTATGCTACTATATTTCTAGATGTAGCTCAAGCTTTTGATAAAGTATGGCATCGAGGCTTAATAAATAAACTAAATAATATGTCACCTAAACAATACGTAGATATACTCTCATCATATCTAGAAAACAGATTATTCAGAATAAAACAAGACGAAGAGTATTCTACTATCAGAAATATTAAAACGGGTGTGCCTCAAGGTAGTATTCTGGGTCCCATACTGTATTTGTTCTACACCAATGATTTACCACAAATGGAAAATATAACTGTACCTACATTCGCTGACGATACTGCGTTGATGGCAGTAGGATCAAATAATGACGAGGCTACAAAAAAATTGCAAAAAGCAAGCAACAAGCTATACCTCTGGACAAAGAAATGGAAAATTAAACTTAATGAGTTGAAATCGGTTCATGTAAATTTTACAAATAAAAAATTAGAAAATCAACCATCGGTAAATCTGAATGGGGTATATATACCCCAAGAAAACAACGCTAAATACCTAGGAATGACATTAGATGTCAAACTTAGATGGAAAGAGCACGTCAAAAAGAAAAAATTTGAGCTTGATAATATATATAGAGAAATGTACTACCTCTTAGGTCGAAATTCAAAATTACCTATAGATAACAAGATATTGTTATATAATCAGATAATAAAACCGATATGGTTGTACGGCATATAAATATGGGGATGTGCCAAATGAACACATGTACTTTTTGTACAAAAATTTCAAAATAAAGTCTTGCGCATGGTAAATGCCCCTTGGTATGTTCGCAACATGTTTCTTTTAGTAATTATAGGCGCTATAGCTATATATATATATTATTGAAACAAATAAATAATATATATAACCGGCGCCGTAACTAGCTTTTCCAGTGCCCTGTGCAATATTTGTTTTAGGGGCCCTATATTTTTTTGGGAAAAAGTAAGTTTTAGTACAATAATTATGATATAAAAATGTGTAAGATAATTTTTTTTAAAAAGCATTTATTATGGAAAAAAATATCATAACACACGAAATTTTAATTATATTTATTTAATTGGATTTTTTTGGCCTTCATTTCAGCAAATTCATTAATTATGTCATCAAATGATATATCTTTGACTATGCTGTATTCAATAGATATTATGACAAGATTGGATAACCTATCTTGTCCGATAGTTGAACTTAAATAATGTTTTTAATTAATTTTAATTTGCTAAAGGTTCTCTCACATGAAGCAATTGGTACTGGAAGAGTAAGAAATAGTCGCAGAGCAATATTAATATTTGGATAACACTATATTAATCCAAAGTCACGTAGACCTCGTAAAATTTTAAGTGGTGTTGCAGTTTTAAAATTGTCAACTAATATCGATGTTTCAAATTTAAAACTTGAGCTCGTACATATTTAAATCTTTGCTGTACTTGATGGCAAAATTAGCAGCCGCTTTTTTTAAATCTACAACACTGTCTTTTTCTAAAGATGAACCATATATAGATTTAATTTTTTCGTCGCGAGTTTTTCTTCGGTAGTTCCAATTGTATTTATCGCTTAAAGCTGTATTTTTTTTTGTAGTTACGAATGAATTAAAATTGTAGTCTTATATTATCGCGTTTATTAGGTGGTATGGTATTATATTGACCCCACTATGTTCTTGAGGTTATGATCTAAAAGAAAAAATAAGTAAAAAAAGTTTCAGGACCCCTCAGATATCTGTGCCCTGCGCTTGTGCACCTGTTGCACCTGCCTAATTACAGCGCTGTATATATCTCTATTTCGTTCTGTTCGTAGAATTTGTTTTTGGACTAAGAAAGGAATCAAATATTTAATTTTGTTATTTTCTATTTTTCTAAAGCACCTTCAGATGCAAGAAAATCAAGACATTGAATAATAGCTGGAAATAATACGTTTTGTCAGTAAATTATTAAATTTTTTACAAAATGTTCAAGAAATAGTTTGCTTTGAAATGAAATTTAAATTAATACATCTCATACTTTGTTAATCCATGGAAATAACTCATTTCGATTATAAAGGCTATTTTTAAGTTACGAGTTTAGACAAGAAATAAAGTGAAAAATTCAATGTAATTCAGGATTTTATATCAAATTGCATCAAAAAAACTATTTCGGTCAAAAGTGAAAATAACGTCTTTTGAAATCCAACTCCTCAAACATAAAGCTATATTCTGAGTGATGCAATAAGTTATTTTATATAATTGTGGTTTTCGATTACAGTCGTATTAAATTGAACGAGACATTTTTTTATATTTACCGTTCATTATTTTTCGTATCGTAGTTCTTGGTGATTGCTATAATCCCTATAATCATAATTTCCATTAATATCTTCGTTTTTCCAGGAATTTCCTAGGCAAATTTTAAGAATAAAATAAAACATTATTTATTTATTATTATTATTTATTTAATTAATATACTATAATTTCGGATCGGAAATGTTATTAAGATCTAAACTAAGACTTTTCCACGTGTACAACACGGCCACTAAATCTAGGTTGAATACTGTACGGGTACAGTAATAGTAACCGAGACATTTCACACAAGCCCTGGAACTAGTATTATCTGGGACAAGTCACTGCCAGAATTGCAGGGTTCTATACCTAAGAAATGGAAAAAAATGAGTTAACGATTGTAAAAGGTTCTATGTTGAAATAGGAAGCTACAAAATAAATTTTAAAAGCCAGAAGTAACTCAATTTTCAATAAAATGAAAAATTTCGAAGTTCAACCAACGAAATGCATCTCTCTTTCACTTACCTATGTCCTATATTGTAATAGAACTTTTCATTCAAAAATTAAAAAAAAATTGATAAAAAGAAATATTTGAAACATAGATACATACTTGGAGATATGTTTTTGACATATAAAAGTTTGTAGGACTTTGCTTTCTGCATTTTTGCTACCCATGAGTAACATTCTAATAAATTTGTTCATAATTACCATAGTTGGTCCTATGGAAATTTAATGTAAATAAATTTGAATTACGTAGACAATCATTTAAATTAATATTATTCAAAATCTGCGGAGAGAATGCTTCATAATAAATTCTGAAGGAAAATAACATCAGCTAATTCTCGTCTTAGTTTCATAGTTTTCAATTGAATTAATTTTAGTTTCGTTGTAGGTAAAATTAATTAATTTGACCATTGGCAGCTTTGCAAAGCAAAATTTTAAAATTTGTCTCTGCACTACTTCAATTCTATTGATATGACAGCATAGAAAGGTGACTAACTAACTTGACTTGCATTCTATAAATTAGGTCTAACAAAACTACAATACCAGAACTTGAAAACATATGGATCGTTGAATCCCTTTGACCAACATTTCATAAAACCTGGGATAAAATTGGCTTTATTGATAATATTACAAAAATGTGATTTAAAGTTAATATTGCCATCAATAAACCTATAAGTCAGTACTTGAGGTCGTTTTGGAAAGGTTAATATCAGTTAAAGAACAATTAAAACAAACCATATTCTATGTTATTCTATGTATTTGATCGATTGTCGGGTACTTAGATCTAAAACCAAATTGATAATTTGGAATCAGATTACTATTTTCTATGATCGGTCTCAATGGAATCGTTAGTAGTTTTTCAAATAATTTTGATATTATTGGTTGTAGTGATATTGGTTCGTAGAGTTTGATCTCATTTACAGGCTTACGTGGCTTTGGTATTATAATTATATCTGCTATTTTCCACATATTTGCAACATACCTATTTATATCTTATACAGCTTATTTTTATTGCAGCATTTATAATGTGTGTTAGCATTGTTACAGCTTTTTTCGGTGTAATTAGATTTAAACTTGGGGCTTTTTTATCTGGGGCTGTGAGAATGGTGATATGACATTTTCTTGCCAAATTTTTTTTTCTTTAGTGAGGTCATTCCAATCTGTCTCATCTAAAAAAAAAAATTTCCTCAAGATGATCTGCAAATGTCTTAGGTTTATTTTTATTATTGATTTATGAGATCGAGGTTTTTGTACTCTTTGTTGCTTTCCACAACGAGTCGAGTAGTTATTTTCTCTTTTAGCTGATAAATTTTTCATATATTTTTCAAATTTTTCATTTTTAAGATCTTTAATTTTTCTTTTACTATTCTGAGTTAACCTATTTAGCAGAGTTTTGTCTGCCGGATTACGCGAATCTGCGTCTAGCTTTTCTTTTTATTTTTATCATATTTAATATTTCTCTAGGGTAGTTGAATTTTACAGATTTATATTCCCAATCTTTTGTATTATTCCAGGCATTATTTTGAATAATTTTAATAAAATTTTCTACTCCAGAATCTTGGACTGGACGTTGATACAACAACTTTTTGAATTTTTTAACAACTTTTAAAATAAATTTACTTTTGTTTTTATAATAATTATTCTTATTTTTGTTGTATTTTAAAACAACAAAAACAAAATAATTCAAATTATAAATATAGTTTTTAGAAAAACTTATTCCTTGGCACTAAAGTCGAGTTGAGCACAACAAACACTTAAATAGTCTGTATGTACCTGTATGATAAACAATTTCTAAAAAGAAAAATATTCTACTATTTTCAACAAAATTATAAATGTAAATTTAATTAAAGAAAGTAATATTTTATAATCTTCTACAAAACTTTTACTAATTTAAAAATATAACGGACAAAAAATATAATATCCTGCACTAAGAGATGAACCTATATATACAATTTTTGTTAATATTAAAAATATTCTTAATAAATAATTCATTTCATCATCTCAGAAATGGTGTTTTTCAAATTTTCTTCTCTTTTGTAACGTAATAAATTTTTTTATTGCCCATTTTAGAGAGAGAAAGAAATAAGAATGTTATAGAAAATAAAATTTTATGATTTTTCTTTACAATTCAAATCAAACAATAATTAAGCATTTTCTACTATAACTGCCTTTTAACATTCAATTTCTTATCAAAATAATTTTCATTTTCAATTCCTATCTTTGAAAAGTGTACTTTTCTTATACCATAAAACTTGTGCAAATGGAAATGGAAATGCATGAAAAGGTGGAGTGATTTAAGTTTGCGTGAAAGAAAAAACAAAACAAAAAAAAAAAAGTAAACGGGAGTAATTAAATCAACATCATCATATCACTCACTCACTATAATTAAAAAAAAAATTCTTCTTAAAGGGTTTACTTTTGATTCTTTGCTGCTCTTATAACTGCTCTGCTACATTTTGCTATCTTACAGTGAAAATCTTTGTGGGAAATTTTTTTGTTTTTTCTTATTGGTAAGACAAAAAATGCTAATTTTCAAATTGAATTTTTTCCACTTTATGATAGTGTTGAATAGTGTTAGAGTGTGATGAATTTTTGGTTCAAATCATGGTTTAAAATTAATTTTTTTTTTCACTTTGGTGATCTGACGATTGAATCTGATGTGGTAAAGAAAATATAAAACAATACATATATAGGTACATAGCTACATATATCAATTTAAAAATAACTCTTGAATTCTCATTGTCATTGTTTTCAATTCAGAATATAGGATATATTGTATAAAAATAGTAATAGAAGATGAAGAAGTATTTGAATTTGACCGTGGGATTTAAGGAGTTAATGAATTCAAGACAATTTATTTTAATTTCTTTTTTTTTTCTCTCTGTTTTAGGATTTACTTTTTTGTCATCGTTTTTAATTAAATTTAATATATATATATATATATATATATATATATATATATATATATTATTATATTTCTTTACTCTTCACAAACACTATATCTACTTAATATAACAAATAGTTTTGAGATGTGGATCCGTTTCAATTTGAAATAAAAATAAAAATTAAAGTTTGAGGTTATGTTGAATATAAAATAATATTTTATTTTATTTTTGTTTGTTATGTTTTTTCTTTTGTTTTACTTTATTAATTTAAATTTAATGCAAATTTTCAAACAGTTACTATATTATTGTGTATTAAAAATAAAATTTAAATTAAAATAAAATTTGTGAGAAAATTGTCTGAGAAAAATAAATAAAGATATTTATTATTATTATTATTTTTTTATATTTGAAGGTAAAAAAAGTTTTTTTTTTATTTTGAATTGTTCTTTTATATTATGTATTTTTTTTTTTTTTATTTATTTAGGTGAGAGAAAGAGATTTTAAGTTCCGTATTGGCACAGTTAATTGATATTATGTTGAACAAATGAAATAAATTTTAAGTTGGTTAAAAAAAAAATAATTAAAATTGAACTTTTTTTTCAGATTAGAAGAAGTTAAATCAAAATAAGTCTTCATTTACAGTATATAGTTATCTATTTATATAAACAGTTGATGGTAGACGAATACAAAGAGGGTTTATTAAACGAAATGTTTCACAAGCCACATGAAAGTAGATGGAATAACGATGCCACACCATGACTAATAAAGTAAAACAAATAAAAAGATCTGCCGCAGTTTGAAAAAGCATTGATTCTGAAAACCGAAAGCACTGATATGTAATTACAAGACTGATGATAGAACACTCGTGACTAGCGCATAAGTTTATTTGACGGACCGAAAAGACTATGTATAACACCTTTTATACTGATTGGTACTTTTGGTTGGGAAAGAAAAATTAGGAAAAGAGGATGGTAAAAGGCAAGGAGGACAATTACGAACGATTAGGTATTAATGTTCGTCTTGAATTTATTTAGGTCATAAATATAGAATTTGTCATGTTTTGGGATTGAATTTGGTTCCACATTTAGGATGTTGAAGTTATAAACGAATTTCCATAGTTTGTCTTTTGCAATTTAGTGTGTAGGAGGGATGAGCACATGCTGCCCTTCGTGTTTCACGCGGAAACGGTTAAGTGGAGGTAATATAGATTTAATTTCCACTGAGCATGTGCCGATACCTACGAGATATCCATAAAAAAGAGAGAGAGCTCCGACTAAACGACGATGTTCAAGAGGAGCAAAATGAGCTGTCACATTTGGGTTACTGATCAGACGAATAGCCCATTTTTGGACTTTATCCAAATTTTTTAACGCATTATTAGAAGAGCCAGCGCATATGTGAGAATTGTACTTCATTTTGGGTCGTATGAAAGCTTTATAGATTTTCAAGAGGTCAAGTGTTTAAAGTATTTTCAAGGCCGGTCTGCGTAACAGAAATTCAAGGAGTATAAATGGTATTGGGGCTTAATTTATCTTGTTGAAGACTTTAAGCAGTCACTGGTTTGTATCAATCAGTTCATCTCAGAACCATAAACATTTTCGGTGAAATTTAAATGATTTATTATTTAAATTTTTGTTTTGTTCTATTTTTCTTTTAGTTTTTACTTTAAACTTTTTAATGAAATTTTGTTTAATTCTTATTTACAAGTAATTTTTATTTTACATTATATTCAATTTTTGTACATTGTTAAAAAAATAAAAATAAAAGTATAGGTATTACCGAATAAACCTATTAAGGCTTAGGGCCTGAAATAAAAGTGTTATTCAATTCAATTCAATTTTTAGGGAGAAAACAAAGTGAAGGATATTTGATCAATCGAAATCCAATCAGAGTTTAAAAAAGATTTAAGCGATAACAGATTTTAGCCTACCACCGTTCGAACTGTTTCGTTCATTGAAGTCGTCTAGGAAAGCTTTTGTTGTCAGCTAAGTGTAAAAATGTACATCAAAATGTTGAGAAAGACGAATATTGTGGTGTACAGTATAAAAATAACAGTTTAAAGAGTTTAAAAGTTTTTAAATTTTAACTTTTTTAGAAATTTTAAATACTTTCTTGTAATAAATAATGTTACAAAACCTAATTTTATGGCCAAGATAGTTCATTATTATTTATTGCTTCGATAGCTAAGTGTGAGTTCTAACTTCGTTTACAATTTTACACAATTCTGTTCCCTTTTGGGCAACTGTTCTTCATCCGTTAAATTATTGGCTGAACCTACACTATTATTATGATTTTTTAGTATAATTATGATTTTTGTTTAAAACAAACAAACGTGAAATTAAATAAATTGATCTAAGAAGAGAATAAAAATAAAATAGAAGCTGTAAATAAGCTGGTAAAATTTAAAAGACCCACGCTGGATGATGCTCAGTATATCAGGTAGGTAGAGAATCTGTTTTTCAATGGAAAGATCCCAGGTTTAATTTCCGATAACAGCAAAATGATATATGGGTTTTTCGATCTGGTCCAGCACCTTCTTCAATAAATAAAGAATGCAATATGAAAGAAACCCATACATGACGTTCCACTAAAGTTAAGAAATTCTGCAGTCTTGAAATAACAACTTTAAATAGAGATAAAATACAATTAATAAGACTAGCGGCTCAGTTAATACTGAAGTACTATTGAAATAAAATTAAATAAACTTATTTAAATTCTTCGACGGAATCGGGGGTATAGAAAATAATAAATCTAATTCCTATTAAAAAATTTTAGTGAATAGAATACTCAAACAATTCAGAACAAGAGAAGACAATCATTATTAAATACAATTAGTTTTTAAAAATTATTTTGGAATTATTTTCAACTTACAATAATATTTTACAACGACATTACAACAAAAAAATTGATACAACTGAAAAAGTTCGAGTATTATTGATGCAAGTTAGACCTGGTATTTGTTTTACAAGTTTATCAAAACATTCTTTGAAAATAAATTCAGAAAACTTTCAAACCCAAACTTCTTAATCGGTAGGGGACCAAATTATTTCTCGATCTTGCGAAAAAAATCTCTATTTAATATGGATGAATCATTTAGAAACTTCTATTACTTCTAGGATGTTAAGAGTAATTTTTTTCTTTCATAACGACATTTTGATTTTTAGTAATGGAAAATAACAAATGAAATTTATTATTTAAAAGAAAATTGTATACAAAAAAAAAAAAATTCTCACAATTATTTTAAAAAAGAACAAAAAAGAAAAAATAAACAATTTTCTCAATCTTAGATATTTTTATTATTATTTCCGTCAATTGTTCTCCTTAAATAACTCTCCATTAGATTTATTTATCATGTAGTTTTTATTATCTTGTAAATCAAAATTTATGAAAAAAAAATAATGACTTTAAATTACAACTTTTGACCTCTGTAATAATTAGGAAGGTTTTTGCTTGTGATATTTTTTGCACTTCATATTTAATTATTTCTTTTTTTGTAGAAAAATATGACAATAATTTTAATAATTTAAACCTGGATTTAAAGTTTCCTTGATCACATGGTTTTCTATGGTTATTGGTTATAGAGCTATGGTATAAAGTTGGTTTTAACCTGATATAGTGTTTTCCTTCAATCTGATCTTCTTTCTGAAAACTTCCAACGCTCCAATTCAGTTAAGTATACAAAATCTATTAATTTCATATCTTCAATCTTGTACATAATCTTTACCATAATCTTTTGATTATATATATTGGCATATAATTTATCACAATTTTTTATATTCTATTACTTTTATGCCGTTTAAATTATCTATCCTCCTTTAATAATTTTCGGACTTTTATGAATCTTAAGCACATTTCTTCAAATAATATCAAGGTTCTGTTGCCAATTTACAATAAAATTCATATGCACTCTCCTGGTTGTTCGATAAATTAACTTTAGTAATTTATTGATTAACTAAAGAAAGTGTGTAGTTCTTATGCCGTGGAAGATATATTTAAATTGTGTTTCAGACATAACTATAACGATACAAAACTGTAGTATTCTTCTAGAAGCAAATATATAAAATTTTGTCGAAAATATCACCCCATATAATTTAATTAAAAAAACATTCAAATTTATTATAAAATAATTTATATATTTTAATTTCTGTTTTTTTTAATAAGATTTTTTTGTTTTTTTTAATTTTTCATATAAATTTTTTTTTCATTCTGATTTTTATATTCTCTAATATAGTTATAATACAAATTAAAAAATATATATATATATATCTTAATAATTATAAAAGTTCTTTTTTTTGTGTTTATGATTTTAAATGAAATTTAATTTGTTTTGATGAATAAGTATAATTTCAGACATTTGTCAGGTTTTTGTTTTTCTTTTAAAAAAATATATACAAGAAACTTAAAATCTAAACCAAACAAAAAAAAAAAAAGAAAAAAAAGAACTAAAATTAATTAAGAATACTAATACATGCACACAATAAAAATTTAAATTTGTTGTTCCAAATTAAATATTAAGTTAAAAATTTAACTATCTTTTTTTATTTGTTTTAGAATTATTTAAATGAACAAATTTACAAAAATCATATTATCTAAAAGTCAATTAAATAATTAACTAAGAAAATTTTGAGAATAAAATTTTTTGTATTTTTTTTTTTTCAAATTTATAAATAAAAGAAAATATAAATTCAAAGTTTTTTTTTTCTATATAGAAAACTTTGAGCTATCTATAAGAAATGTTTCAAATTTAAGACCTAAGTTAAAAAAAAAACTATATATGACTCATTATCTATGATTATGTACCAAAATTGTCTATAAACAATTTGGTAGACCATTGTTTTTGAAAATAATTATAGCAAATTACAATGACTTAACTATAATTCATTAAAAACAAAAAGATCAATATAAGTCTATTATTTAAAATTCTATACATATATATTATGTAAAAACTATATAAAACAAATTAAAATTAATATATTATAATTTAAATATGACGAGAAATTTTCTTTTTTGTATTACACAATTATTTAAGATTTCAATTAATGAAAAATGAAATGTACACACGTATAAATTATTTAAAAAAAAAAAAAGACTTGAAATGCATTATAGGAAATAGTGTATAAATATAGGATATTTAAAAAGAAATTAAATTCTATATTTATATTAAAATAATTATTAGAAAGATACAAATTTTTTTTTTTTTTTTTGTATATGAAAATTTAAGATATAAAAAAAATATACTCAGTGCATATAAAATAATGTTTACAAATACAATATTGATCTTACAATAAAATATAATATTTTCTCATTTAATTATTTAGTATATATAAAATTTAATTTTTCTTTTTATTTTTGTCTTGCATTTTTTTTTTTTTTTGTTTGTTTTTATAGAAAAAATATATATATATTCATTTATTTTCTTACATAATTTTTTGTTTTTAATTAATTATTATAATATAATTTGTAAACAGCTTTATCATACATCCCTTCAAAAAAGGATATTATATAATAGGAATGATTTAATACATGTTACATATATTTAATTTATAATATATTTCTAAATATATATTTAATATTTTCTCACATTTACATAAAATTCGAGTTATTACATTGTATTTTTTTTTTTTTTGTTTTTTTTGTTTTTCTTCTATGAAAATAATTAATAATTACAGAAAAAGATCATGGAATTCTTTGATATATTTACTTTTTTTTTTGATTAATTTTAAAATGAACTTAAAAAAAAAAAGTTAAAATTTAACTTTTAATAAAAAATAAAAGTTAAATAATAAATTTCAAATATAATATTCATGATAAACTAACTCCATGTGAATTCCATGATACATCTGTTATAGAGGGTAATTGTTGTTGCGATTGTTGTTGAGATGAGTTTGTCGTTGTTGTCTGCGGTTGATTGTTATTTGTTGAATTCGATGTACTGTTACTATTACTATTATTGTTGCTATTATTATTATTATTATTATTAGTACTACTATTACTATGCCTTGTTGTTGGATTACGCATTACATCTTCAGCTGGATTACAATGCGGTCTTGGACCCGGTTCCGGTGTATATGTAAATGTTAAGCCAGTAGCATATATAATACCATCATTTCGTACTAATGATATAGGCACTTGTGTTGGCTGGCGAACCTATTTCAATTATAACAAAAACACAATTTATTGTTAATTAATAAATATTTTTTTTTTTTTAAATAAAAATAAAAAATTTTTATTTAAATAAATCAATTTTTTACCCAAAGCCATTCGCCTCTAAATTGAGAAATTTCTGGTACAACACACAATAATGTTTCCGTGCATCGATACATGGTTTCAGCTTCAACATCACCAAACCATACTTGTAAATGTGGTGTAAAATTATCACCACTCAATTCAAGCATTGCAACATCACCGCCACCATTGAGATTTAATGAGTTTACTATTGGAACAGGAGTTACAGGTGTGCTGTAACAAAAAAAAAAAAAAACATAAAGTCCAATTATTAATTTTATTTTATTTTTAGCAAAAAAAAACAAAAAACTTACGCAACTGGACCCATTCCTTCATAAAATTGATATTCAGCTTTATCAGTCGATATGATGGTCCAACATGCACCATCATTTATCATTTCTTTATTTGGTTCTTTTGGGCAAGGTGTGGCCTGAAATTGAATTATTTTCTCTTGTGATAGACACAAATACATTCGTTCTGTATCTTTCATATAAAAGGCACATTTATGCAATTGTGATACAGGATCATCAGCTTCTAATAGTGCCATTTGTTTATCAACTTTTCTAATTATTAAGCGTGGTAGTGCCATACCTGTAACCGAACAGACTAGTTTTACTGTAGCTCCATAATGAACATAACCATCTCGAACCTAAAATAATAATAATAATTTAAAAAATAAAAAAAAAATTAAAAATTGCTAAAATAAATAAATAAGTTAATATCTTACTTGAAATTCTTCTGATTCACTTTCATTGTCATCTAGTAAATGAATTGTAAATGCTCCCCATTGCGTTGAGCTAGCATGAAAATGACCATTTTCAACATGTAAATAACGCGTTGAAACTGTTTGTGATCTTAAACGATTAAATAGAGCTACATTTGTACCACTAGCTATACATAAATCAGCATTTTTTAATGATTGTTTCTTTTTTGATGGTTTCGATATAACTTTAATACGTCTTGAATTAAATACACCTATATCATGTCCATTACCATAAAACATTTTAACTGATAGCATAAAATGTTTTCTTTTATCTGAATCTGATATAAATAATGTTTTGGCAGCACAATATTGTTTTCCATTTAAATCTAATTGTTGCATATCTTGATCTGAATTGCCTATACCAATAAAGGCACACAATTGGGAACCTTGTTCATTTTCACCTTTTTGTAACATTTCTTCTTGTCTACGACGCCATCCATTACCAAATAAATATATACAAGGCGGAGGACAAAAGAAACGTTTTTCATTACCATAAGATTTTTGGGCGACCTTAAATTAAAAAAATGTTTAGTTTACTATAAAGTAAATTTATTTTATGCTTTAATTATGCTAAATTCTACACGTAATATTTTGTATATATACTTTCTATACATTATTGTATAAAAATAAACTATGCGAATACATATAATTATGCAATTAAATATGTAAGAACTTTGATAAAACTAAATTTAATTACAGACAAACAATTTCTTTTTAAATATTTGCGTGGCTCATCTGTTAAAGTCCTTTCATATTCCTTGTACTTAGTTATTATACATTTTGTACAAAAGTTTTCAAAGTAACTTTTTAAAATTAAAATTTAATAACTATAGTTAGGTAGAGCAAAGTAATAACTTTTAATTTATTTATAGGTTTGTAAAGGTAAAACTTTTATAACTCTCATTTAAATAAATTAATATTAAAACGAATTAAATATTAATAATTCAAGCAAGTACATACATAAGTGTATTATAAGATCTATATATATATATATATATATATATTTATTGGAAGTACACGAAACCCCATATTATAAGTAATTAAAAAGTGTAAAATTTGTTAATCTAATGACTTGAAGTAATTAATATTATTGCATATTGTTTTCTTTGTCTCATAATTCTCACTATTGTTAAATTTTTTAAGAATTAATTCTTACGAAAATTCAAACATTGAAAAATATTTTATCTGAGAATGAAATTTAACTGAAAAACAAAAAATAATTAATTATTTTAATAACAGGAAACTAATTTTAAAGTAAATGTTTGTAAGTTGTAAATGAGAGTAAATATGTACGTTCATATTTTCAATATTTATTAGTTATAAGAAATCGAATTAAAAACAGATAGGTGCGCAGTTATTAAATGTAATTACGATTTTTATCAAATTCTAAAAATAAAATTAACTAGTTATACTGTGTTTCAATTAAATTACCTTTGCATGTAAGATTACAATCACCATATCATTACGTTCTCTCATGTAACGATCCATTGCATCTCTAGTCAGTCTTTTATCTTCTATATGAGGTCTATATAATTGATTTGAACCACTACTACCAGTACTAGATGCTATACTATTTGATACTAATGCTCCAGCACCTAATCTAGGCATTAATGATGCAGACATATGATGATGTGGTGTTGTCGGACTTGGTGGTAACATTGTATTAGCATTTAAATGATTTTGTCCACCACCATTACTGCCACTATTTGAATTAGGTCCACTATTAGATCCACCAATATGATGTTGATGATTTGGTGGACTTGGT
The DNA here is from genome assembly GCA_963942445.1 of Argyra leucocephala. Lineage (NCBI taxonomy): Eukaryota > Metazoa > Arthropoda > Insecta > Diptera > Dolichopodidae > Argyra > Argyra leucocephala. The sequence goes on along the minus strand of OZ012680.1, from coordinate 105,629,234 downwards.
GGAGTTTGTGCATGTGCATAACCTCCAGCACCTCCACCTAAGCCAAAATGTGGCATTATTGTGGTATCCGAATATTTATTGGAATGTAGATTTTTCATTTAAAATAGATTTAATTTTATTTTCTCTTTTTGCTTTAATATTGATACGAAATTATTTTATTTTACATGTTTTTATTTTTTTAAAAACATTGAAGCAAATTTTAATTTATTTAATATTGTTTTATGATTTTTTTTTTTTTTATTTAAAAACATGAAGCATCAATTGAATACATTTTGATGTGGGTAGTTTGAGGATCTTTTAAATGAATAGATAGATATATTTATTATAAAATGTAATCTCTTTTACATTTAAGTGCAAAAAATAAAAAAAAAAAACTAAAAAACTAAATGAGATATTTTATTATTTATATTATTATAGTGTAGCTTATTTTCATTTTCATATATTTTCTTTTTTAATATAATATTTAGGTATATATCACAGCTTTTAGAAATATATGTATTTATATTTTTAATTTCGATATTTTTGTTTTAAAAAAATTCTTTTCTAAAAATTAATTTTTGGCACGACTTTATAATTCACTTATAATATATTATAATTTCTGTTTATTTGTTTAATATTTAAATAATAAGATAATGTATTTAATAACATTTAAAATAAAAATAATTAAAAGAAAAACTAAAAATGTTTGGAATTTGCCGTCGTTGTCAACAACACAGCTACTTTAGCATATTTTTCTTTTTATGCTTTCCTTTTAACTGACAGCAGCTGTCATATATCCTTTATTATAACTAGTGCTGCTGCTGCTACTGTTGTTTTGTTGTTTCATCTGTCATTTTAAACTAAATATTTTGTTTTCATAATATTTTATAACTAATTTAAATTCACTATTTTTAATATTTGATTATTATTTGTTTAAATTTTTTTTTTCTATTATTAAATTTATATTTTAATTTATAGGTTAATCCGTACTACAATTAATTTTTATTTTCCCAACGAATTACATTCGAAAAATCATCAACATGAACTGAAAAATTCTACTCAGAATTTGAGTATTTTATGTTGTTTTCATTTACAAAATAAATAAAAACGTGAGAAAAATTTTGCTACACACTATTAAAGTATTGCCATAATAATTAAATTATTTTGTTTACAGTTCAAACTCGATGATGTATTTTTACCAGTTTTTTAACAGTTTTGTTTGTTTAAATTTAAATAAAATAAAATGTATTTATTTGTAAAAACAAAATTAAAATATTTTTGAAAATTATTTTTGACTATTTATTTAAAGTATTTAGAAAACTAATTATTATTGTTTTTAAATTTTTTTTTACACATAAGTATTATAGTTTGGTAATACTATACATTAATACATTTTTTAATTTCATTCATACATTTTAAATTTTGTATACACATCTTTTATTTTTTTTTTGGTTTCCTTATAATCTTTCTCATTCTTTCACAAGCCACTTTTATTTTTCTTCTCTCAAGTGGTCGTGGGAAAAATTACTTAAAGAGAATATACACTATATACACACAAACACATTGAAAATTTAATTCTAACACCTGTTTGAATTGGATTTTTCCCACGGTGCCCAATTAATATTTGATATGTGATTTTAATTTATAATTTCATTTAAATGATTTTATAAAATTGTTTTAAATTAATTTATAAAACTTTTTCTATTTTCTTCTTGTTTGATATTACAATTTTATACAATAAAAAATTTGTATTTTAATTATTTTGCAATTCAAATAAATTACTATTATTTACATCTCAATTTAATTCAAGTTAATTTACTTTATTAACTCCACTATATCTTTAAATAACGTACTTTACCAACTAACTACTGTACTGAATGTATAAGAGTGGTTATTTTCTTTTTATTATGATGAACAAAATTTAAAACTCATTTAGCTTCATATACATTTTTAAAAATGAAATTTTTTTTTGAGTAAAAAAATTTTACTCAATAATTTGTTTGTTCATACAAAAATTTTGTTAACAATTGTATTTTGAAATAAAATTACTATATTATTCATAATTAATTTATTAATTACTATGTTAAATACGTATGTTTTTTTATAATTAAGATATTTATAAGCTCGTTACTGTTTTCAATCACTTTTTAAATGTTTTTTTAAATTATTCTGGAGTAATTTATTTTCTAATTCTTATTTTAAACAAAATACATCATATTATCCGTTACTTTTGGATAATATTTCCTACTTTAAAAATATCATTCAGGTTTGGATATTTGCTAAAAAATAACATTTTGAAATAATTCCACTTGGCGCTAATATATATACTCAAAAAAATGTACTCATTTGCTCTTTCAATATATTTCACTTCATACAAAATTAATATACAATTTTCTCACTCACACATTTGTAAATAAATTCTTTTTTTTTTGTTAGATTTGTTTTTTTAATATAAAAAAAAAGAAGTATAAACCAATGTTTTTGATTTTTAATTTTATTATGTTCATGTTTTATATTTTCTTTCTCTAGATTTTTATTTTTTTTTATTATTTTGTTGAAATTCTCTGGATTCTCCCCCATTCTATTATCATTATCAATAAAATCAATTTATAGTGTGAATGTATTGACCGTGGGAAACCGGCGTCTGTTACTGTTGAAACTAAATAAGTTGATTTTTTGTTCTTTTAATTTTATATTTTATTTGTAATTTTCTTATTTAAAGTTTTGTTATTGTTTTTTTTTTGTTTTTTTTTTTCAAATATTTTTATTAAATTGGATTTGCGACAGATAAATAGTGAAAATCCATACAATATTAATCAAAATATGAATTTTTCTGAGTTTTATTGAATTTGTACGTATACCTACCTAACCTATACTATTCGACAAACGTATCAATTAAATTCAGATATTAAAATTTTATAATAATAATTATTAATAAGGATCAACATTTTCCATTATGACCCACCTACATTAGTAATAATTATTATGAATTCTATTTTGAAATACCTAGGTATAAATAAAACCGTACCGAATTTATAATTTGAAAATAAATTAAAGTATTTATTTACATAAACTCATAAACATAATTATTCTTAAATAACAAATAAGATTATAGGACAACAATTGACCAAATATTGTTGTGACTTTGAAAAGCTATAAATTACGCTTAATAATTTACATTAATCTGATTTGATTCTGATCTAATCTGATGATGAAGCTATGATAAATGAATAGATTATCATAGATTCATCATCAGACGTGCATTACTCTGCTCTGGGTTAATTTCTTCCCAGTTTTTCACCATTCTGTTTTAACATGTGAAACTGTTCTCGATTAAAAATTTTAAATTTATTCTAGCCATCTACATAAAATTGCTCTAATATTGTACGGAACTGCATCTAGTATTATTTTTGAAATTGTTTGATCCACAATAACATATGGCCAATATGGCTTAGCATTTGTATCTTAAGGCTGAAAATTGTTTTTTTTTGTTGTTTTTTGTTTTTAATAATTTGTGTTCATATATAAGAAAGAATGGACATCTTATGTAAATGTAAATATATGTGTGTATATATGTAGTGTTATCAAATATTACGTTGACGAAATAATAAAATAACATGTAAATGCAAAGCATTACGGTATCGTGACAATTTTTTGTTTTCGTTTTAAGACATTTATACAAACATTCATATAAAGCTATTTTTCTTGTTCTATGGTGTTCTATGTATAGGGGCGACCTTTTCAAATTTATTGTATACTTTACCGCTTAGTCGTTTGAATTTGCAGGTCCAAGCCTCTGGCGAACGCTATTATTCTGTCAATATCAATTTTTGAATGAACCGCTATGTGTTTCTGTTGCAAGCTATGCCATTGCATTAATTCAAGTAGAAGATGATTCCTCTTCCCATCAGCTTAATTTAAGCTATTTGTGTTAATTTTGAGCAAATATATTTGTTACAAATTAACCGTATCATGTAATAAACCATATGTCGGTGTTCTAAAATTGAATCTGCTCTTCCTGATTATCTAATTTAATAGGTTAATATTGAATTTGTAGAAGGTTTTAGATTGCAAAATAGTGCTTGAAAACTATCCCATATGGTATGAGTAAATTTCCCAATTTGTTACTAACTTCAAATAGGTAGATGTTTGTTTGACTGTGAAATACTTCTTATCCTAAGAATTGACTCATCGCGCCTGTTTTTCCAATACAAATTAATACAATAATTTCTAACACTTGATATATATATATCAATAGTATATCAATAGTAATAGCACCTATATATGGCCAATAGGGGCTAATTTAATATTAATTTGGGATAGAACATATAGCTTTTTTTTTTTTTTTAAATTCTTTTTACTTAAATTCTCTAATTTTGACTTATTTTGTTTTTTGAGTTGATTTTGTATTTTGTGTCAATGATTTCTGAACTTTTAAATCCTCTAAAAAACGTAAATAAACATGTAGGCACGTACATACACAATAATATATCATATTAAACAAAATGTATCTATATATCATTTTTGAATTTATATGTACTTTTTTTATAAATTTTATTTCTTAAATTATTCTTCTAAATTAATAATTCATTTCATTCTAAAGAGCAGAACAATTTATTCTATTCGTGTAACATATTAAAGTTTTAATGGTTTTAATAATAATAACGGTAAATATAAAATATAAAAGAAATAAAATTTCCATTAAAAGACTTTCTTACTTACTACGAATTGCAACAAGAGGCGACACTCAATCAAAAATTAATTTATCTAAGGCTTAAACCAATATTTGTGAGTGAAAATATTCATCGAGGCTTGTGTTCCAAATAAAAGATACATACATATTTAAAAATTTTCACTAAAATTATGTATGTACGTTTTGGCAGAGACTATAATCTCTGATTGTATCTACATTTTAGCTGTTTTAGTATACATATATAGATAGGATAAATGCTAATTGGTATAATTGGTTTTGGTTTTTTTAGGTTTGAATCTATGATATTTCGTTTAAATTTTCAATTGAATAAAATTTGACAATCAAAGACATTAAATTGTATATGTAAAATTGTATAAATGTATTTAAGGATTTTGTATGCAAGTTATGTTTCTGTGGATTGCCTGAAGATGCCGTTGAGAAAATATTATAAGATGGTGTAAAAGGTGGTCATTAAATCCTAAGTAGTACTACTACTACCTTTCTACCTTTTTACTTAATATTAAATGATAAAGTCGAAGACGTCTGAAGCTAGTGCTAACAAAATTGTCAATAATTTAAATAATCGTCAATTCAATAATAATAATAATAATAATAATAATAATAATAATAATAATCATAATAATAATAATTAAATGACAAGCGTTGTTGAAAATTTTGTTAATTGTTTCTGTTCTATGAGAATATGATGTAGATTCAATTTTAAAATCCGTTGTAACAATGTTCTGGATATGGCATTTGATTTCATTGTATTTTCATTTTTTTGCAGAAAAGCCTTCTGAAATAACTTTATACTGTCAGACTCAGATAAATGCTGAGAGTAACCCAATCAAGCATCTATTACTGGACGAAAGCTAGCTATAAATTTGATTCTGCAATATATCATTTAGCCTGTACAGATCGGTAATATTTGATATCTATTTTTATTTCAAAAAGAGCAAGTTTGATCATACAGAATTGGTAGATAGTATTTTTTTTTTTATTTAATAGCCCCCTTAAAATACGTGTTTTCAAGTGCGTTGTTGTGTAAAAGCTTTTACAGAGTTTAGGCCAACTCAATGTATTTTGAAACTGAAATAAGAAATGTTGTTGCTGGTTTCTAAATTGTAATACAAATAATAAAGTTTACAAGGAACAGGATATAAAAAAATTGTTTATAAAGATGTTGAAGTGTCCACATAATAGTGACTTTGTCTGTCTATGGTAGCTTTATTAACCTAACATATAAGTAACATGTATAATTACAGCCTGACTATCTCTGATTTTGAAATTATGTATATGCTAGCTGTCACATATATGCTATATCTTTTAATGCATTGCCAATATGTCGATGGTATACCATAGCGAAACTGTTGGATATTAGGCCCTTAGTATACCATAGCGAAGCTGTTGGATATAAGGCTCGAATTAATCCTTCAATTTCTTCTCTTCTAGGTATTACTACAGTAACACTGTTCAGTAAAGTTCCTGTGGGAATGAATTGTTTTTTTTTTCATGTGATCCTACATTACAGTTGCTTCGTTTTGTTATTCAGGTTTTTGTAAGATCATAATAATGCATTATGCCTGTTCTTTTGTGTTTGAGGTTATTTGATAAATGCTGCCTAGTTGTTGGTAGGTTCAGAATAGAGTAAGTTTTTCCAGTAATAGATAGTAGGTCATGTTTTAACTGCTCCAGTTGCCCTAAATCTTTGAATATATAAATAGTTTTGTAATTTATAATGTTTTGAATTATATTTGGTTTTTAATGTTCCATTAACTAATCTAGTTAAGAGCATAGATAGCTCTGCTTTACAAAATGCGACAATATCAGAAGTATAATTTCATCTATTACTGATTTAGAGTTAGATAAATTATTGATTACCTTTCTCTTAATGATTTTATCTATTATGTTTAAACCCTACATCTATTATGTTTAAAAGATCTGCAACTTAGATTCACCTATCAGTAATCACAATCTTCATTAGTTGAACATTCGTCTGATGAATATTGATATTTAATGCCATAGAAGTTTTTGTTACATTGGCATCTTCTTGATGGAAAATACCTTCCTTGACCCATACAAAATTTTTTTTGGTCTTTGACATCAATATTAAAACATATGAATAAAATCTATAATCTTGTTAACCTCCTTTCTTAGATGAAACAGTTTCAATTTAAGGCCTTTGCGGCTTTAGACTCAACAATTCAACTAACCAATATGATGTCTGATGATCCATCGACCATCACATCTAACTATTTACTAACAAAGATTAGGTCATATGTAGTTCTTTGCTACTACCCTACTACCTAATTAGCAAATTTCAAATTGAAATTTATGTGTTTGAATTGATGCAACAGAAATCACCAGAAATAAAAAACCAAAATACGAATGTCAACAAAGTAATAACGATAATTAAATCAGTTCTTCCAAACCATTAGTAGCATTTCAATCTTTAATAATTCTTCTTAACAACATTGAGTGAATTTCATTCTGATGGTAATTTATTTATTTAACTAACAAAAATACATATATATATATGTATTGTATTTGTATATATATATAAATTTATGTGACATATAAATATAAGCAGATATAAGTAACACGACTAACTATTTAGCCATTACCGAAGTTCAATACATTTTCTTTTGATAATAATTTTTTGTTATTGTTTTGTATATTGTAAAATTTTAATACATTGTTTAATAAAATCAAAAAAAAAAAATTGCTGAAAATTAAAAATTTTTTAATAATTGCAACAACAACAAAAAAAAACAATATAAACTTTGTTTTTTTTTATTTTTTTTTTGTATATATAACGATACAACTCTAATTTATAAAAGAAAGCGCAACGTATGCAGTTACAACATTGTCTTATTCAACACATTTTTTTTATTACTTATTTATGTTTTTATTGTTGTTGTTTTTTTTTTATTTGTTTAGAATCAAGAGGATATGTTGAATATTACGATGTCTTATCTTTAGACTGGGAATAAAATATACATGTATATATAACAATGACCAATATGACTCTTTCAATTTGATGTTTTTTTTTGTTGTTGTTCACTTAATGGCTGTAAATGTATCTATTCCTTGGTTATAAGTTAAATTATGATATACGAGATGATAAAATGAGAATCTGAGAATAAACTATAACATATGTTCTGTTCTGTTCGTACGTTAGAAATGACCATTACATAATTGTGAACAGAAAAAATTTATTATATTCGGTGTTGATGATCTATCATCATTATCCAGCATGTTTATAGAGTGTGTACGAGAATTGATTGTGATGCATTTAAAATGATAAAATCTAAAATTTTAAAAAATAAATTAAATTGTATTTGGTTTAAGGAGACCGTGAAATAGTTTTTATTTAATAAAAATATATATTTTATTTAATTTATATTAATTGTAATTTTAATTATACAAATATTTCTGGTATGAATTGATCGTAGTTTGTGTTTTTTTTTTGCAAGATTTATATTTGTTTTTAAGAATAGTCTATAGGTTAATAGGTTTTGTAGGTCGATAAGTATATATGTCGATAGTTCTACAAGTTGATAGATCTATAGGTCGATAGGTCTAGATGGCGATAGTTCTATAGGTCGATAGTTCTATAAGTCGATAGGTTTATAGGTCGATCCATAAAGAGGCAGTGAGTACAAATAGTTACTAATTTATTATATATTATAAATATTAAATTTGGATGTTAAAATTTTGCAATTTAATTTTAAAATAAATTAAAAAATATTACTTCCAACTTCAATTCAGTATAAGTGAAATAAATCTCGAAATAATTAAATAAGTCTGAAAATGTTGGATATTTTTCAAAATGAAATAATTACCAACTTTGTATGGAAAAATATAGGAAGTTTTTTCACTGAGTCTATTTTGTTTCATTTTGTCATGCTATATTTATAATCTAAACTACTCTCGTATAATGGTTACTAAACTTAGTTAATTTTTTTTTTTTATGTTCTTGACAGTAACTTAGGTCGAATCACCTTTTCATGCTTAATTAAGTACGTTACTGCAAGGCAAGTTTATACTACAATACCTACAATGTTTTCGAGCATTTATTTCTCAAATTACTGGCTTATGAACTCATTAAATGTGGAAAGCTACTACTATTGTCAGGAACTAAGCCTTCTTAAATATAATAGTTTCATTGTATATAATTTGTTACCAGATTATACTCTCAACTATCTTTTGTTATTTATTTTATCCCAATGACAAAGGGTACTGGACCAGATCGAAAAATTCATAAAGCATTTGACCTATAAAACTGCAACCGGATAAGATGTTTAAGCTATAGTTATGATGACTCGAAGCTGATTGAATTTATCATCTAACGTGTTATCAATCATTGTCAACCATCATCTAACGAATTATCAACCATTATCCTAAGCTGCTTCGATATGGAATCATTAGGCCCTAAAACGGTTAAATTTTTATTAAAAAAATATTATTTAAAATCTTTTTATTATAAAATGGGGTTATTAGGATATAAATGTTTTTGTAACCTCGATTATTTCTGTTTTTCTCCAACATTTTAAGCATAATAGCATCTACTCCCATAGCAGTTATAATATAATATTTTTTTGACGAAAGAACAAACATTTTTTTTGCGCTTAGCTTTTTAGCCAATTAGTTGGAATTTAATTTTAAGCACAAATTAGCTCATTTACCCCACCATAGCTCATTCTGTTTTAATATATTTTGTTAATTAATCTTAGATCAACTCAAATTATATCTGCGCCTCAACAACTTTGAAGCTTCAACATTATCGTGACATTGGTGGATCACTTTGTCGACTGTTCGTATCTTTAAGTCGAGGTCGACGTCTCATATAAACTAAAAAAGAACACTTTTTTTGTTACAGTAGTTTCCGTTATTTGAACTTTTTTGTTCAAAAATGTTCTGAATATTCTTGAGAACAATTTTGGATAACTTTGAGAGTAAAAAAAAATTAGACTAGTGTTTAGTAGATTTTAAGTGGTTCTAAAGTATTTGACAATTAATTGTCATTGTCCAAAACTGTTCTGTTTTAGATCTATACTCAACAAACTTATTATTGCCATACGTCCATATTGACTCTATTAATTGTTTATATATATATATATCAATGTTTTGTTTCCGGTTGATATTTTTATGATTAGCCAACAACTAGTGTAGTTCTGTATGCTTTATTTCCATTTTGTGCTCGCTTTTGTTTTTAGATGCTTCTTTCTTTTAAATTTAGATAAAGTAAAAAAAGATAAAATAAGCAAATAAAAAAGTCAATTTAAGGAATATTATTAAAAAGTAGCTGATGTATACTATAACTTGTACTGTAGTTTCTAATTAAAATATTGTATTCGTACTATCTGATATTTTAATTAGAAAGCTGGTATTATAATCAAAATTTGGAACAGGAACCGTCGACACGAAAAATGCGTATGCTAGTCTTAAATAGTTTAATTTTTGTTAATAAAATGGTCGGACATGAAGTTTTGGGTCTAATAATTTTTAATCGAAAGATTTAGGATAATGATTGAAATTGTTTTAGAAGAGAACATTAATCTTTATAGACTCATTCCTAATTTTGTCCAATCTTATGTGGTTGGGTTTTCATAGTCAAAACACTGAACAAAATAAATTCGAAATTTAAAAAAATTCTTTAGGATCTCATATCTCTTAAAATGGTTCAGACTACACCCTGCTTCTCAAATAAATTTTTTGTTTGTTACAACCCTGCTCAATTGACCCTAAAAGCAGGTAAATACCGAAATTATCTGTAGATCTAAATGTAGTGCAGTGAGCAAATGACCCAATGACACATGAAATGGAAGCCTGTCCCACATTTTAGCAATTCTTATAATAAATTAATTTCCAAAACTAGCTTTGAAACGTCTGGGAAGTTTAACGGTGTAAAAATGAACATTTCTGTTTACTATCTGTTGTTGTTTGAAGCATTACTAGTTTCCTAAAGCTGAACTTATTTGAAGAAAATTAGCATTATTGATTTTAGTTCAACAGATCAAGTGTCATTTCCAACAAGATATCTAAAAACGAAAAAGAAAGAGAACTCTAACATTTCGACGTATGTTAAGAGGAGTAAAGATTACGTGGGTCACCAATTCGACATATGGCATGATTTTGAATCTTATCAAAGTAACCTAGTTAAGTTTTGGATGCACCAGCCCTTATGTGTGACTTATCTTAGATATGATATATTAACCTTTATAGATATTGGACAGATCTCTTGACAAAAAGTATGATTTACATCTTGAAAGACAATCCAAATATTTGGCAGTATTGTTATAGCTATATCAAAAATATGCTAATTTCACTGCATGCCTAAAATATTTAAACTATCGCAGAGTGGTGATCAATTAAATCAATTAAATTAACTCTGTTTGCGTTACCCCAATCAGCATTTTTTTCTAGATCATAGTTAAGTGATTTGATGATCATGTTTATCTAATACAAGCTGATTACGATAGAGATGGCGTTAATAATCCTGATGAAGTTCCAGGATGACACGAAGGTGCTGTTATCACCAAAACTATGTATACTAACTATATAACAACTTGTTGAAGAAAGTAAGTTGTTCATAAAAATTACGAAAATAGTAGGTAATAAGGCGCAGCCAGCGTTTATTACATAGATCTTGGAGATAAAACTGTCGAGAGAAAGCCATCAATCAATGTGCAGAAAAGCAAAATAACTTAACATTTGCAATAGAACAACAACAGAAAATTTCAATAAAAAATAAATCGTCAATTTTTAATTTGGCTACAATTATGCAGGACCACCTCTGTTCAAAATTTAAAAAAAAACTTCCATAAATTTGAACATTCACATATAATTTAATTTCATATAGTTATAAAATATGATGATTATATGATCGTCAAACATATCCAAAACGACAAGATAAGAGTTCTCTCATAATAATGTAGTGGTCATTTACTTGAACATAGTTCTTTTAAATTCTCAAAGTGGCTTTTGCTAATTGTTGTTTTATTGAATGAGTATACCTATTATTATAGGTATATATATATACAAATTATATAATTAATGTCCAAGCTATATCATCCTACAACTAACTATTCCCATTATTATTATTATTATTATTATTCTTTAAGGAATATCAAGATTTTTAAAAATTATAAATAATTCTGTGAATTATGAATGAATGGGGCCTGCCTTAAAAGATTTTTCTTTTTGTCTTGTCAAGATTATTTTTATTTAATAATCGTTTTTTTTTTTTTTAAATTTTTAAAGTTCTTGTATTGTAGGTCATTTTTAAATTGTATAATATAATATGTATATAAGAAATCATAATTGGGTACTAAAAAAAAATATTTAATTTCCTAGTGGTATATCAGTAGCAGGAGTACGAGTATTTTATAAAATAAAAAAAATAATAAAAAAAAAATATGAGAAATTAAATAATGTAACCAGTAGTACGTTCTGTACTCTCTGATGATGATGATGGTGTGTATAGTGAATTATGGGAATTGAGAAAGTTGAACTTGATTGAAAAATTACTATTAATATGTTGCGTTGTTTCTGTTTTTGTAAATTTTTTAAGTGGTACTGCAAAAAAAATGCAAGTCTGCTGTCCTTACAAAAGAAAAAATCTATTTGCTTTAGAATTTTTCTGGAAATTTGATTCTATTCAGAAAATTGAAAATAAAAAATAAAAAAAAATAATTTTGCAAGATAATGTTAAAAAGTTAAAAATGTGTTTGGTATATTGAATTTTAAGTATTCTTAATGGTTTAGTACAAGTCAAGTACAAGAGGGTACTTGTAACGATGTAAGGTCATGTTTTAAAGCCATTTTAAAAAATTAATTGTAGCTTTTAGATCTGTATTGGAAACTAAAAATAATTGAAATTTTTTTTTTTTGTGAATTTATTTGCAAAACTTAAAGGTTATTAAGTATAAAGAAGGAGTTATTCGGCTTAGTTAGAATACATTCAAAAATTGGATTCTTAAATTTTGTTTTTCAAAATCTGTTCTTTTTGTATGATAGTTCATTAGAGTGTATGTTCGTTACAGTATTACATACTGAATATTTTAATTTATTAAAATCTTTTTATAATATTGTGATCTTTTTTTTTACGTTCCATCAAATAAATAAACTACTTTTAATAAGAATAGTCTTGTTGACTAAATGCTGACCTTATATATGACACTCCTATAGTCATATGCTAAATAGTAACAATAATTAGGGGAGGGGTAATTGGTCGTTGCGACACTATTATTGTTATTAAATTGGAATTTTTCTTATAATTTTATTTTATAACAAATATAAGTGCTTGAAACAGATAAATTCAAGCTACTAAAAATGATTGGAAATTCGACATTTTTCTCTGATAGAAAAATTATGTTACGGATGTTACTGCAGTTTGGCAATATGTATATTATACTATTAATATCACATGACAATTCCACAATTTAAAGTGGCACTAAGTCACCATTCTGAACTCTGTTAATACTATCCTAAACACATGCACCAGGCCCCATTTAGTGTTAGCCCCATCTTCATTATACATACTATATACAGAGAATCAAAAAAGTTTTCGTACATTTCATTTTTTATTTGTTTTTGTGTGTAAAATAGATGCGGTTGCATTTTTTGGAAAAAAATTTTAACTCAATTTTTGATGAGTTTTATATATTACAATAATAACCAAATAACAAAGAAGAACAATTTATTTTTCAACAATAAATTAAAAAGAAAACAAAAACTAACAAAAATAATATCAAAAAAGTTTTCGTACACATATGCAATTTCATAAGTGGTATTGTATTTTTCATACTAACATCAAAATTCAATATTTGGTTTGGTACCCTTTCGATTTAATAACGGCTTCTAAGCGATTTCTCATATTAGAAACCAATTTTGATGTGTCCTCTGGTGATATTTTTTCCCATTCTTTCAGTAGAGCAGATTTTAAAGTTTGTGCCGACGTTATTTAACGTATATTTTCTTATACGACGGTCTAACAAATCCCACAGATTCTCTATGGGATTTAGATCAGGAGACTGTGTGGGTGGATTTAATTGTTTTGGAATGTTAAATATACACCATTCTTTAACAATTTTCGAAGAATGTTTGAGGTCATTATCCTGCCAAAATTTGAATGAATTTTTGTTAAGACCCATTATTTCCACACTATACCTCAAATTTTCTTTTAAAATATTTAAATAACCATATTTATCCATTATGCTTTCTATAAAGCATAAGTTACGTATTCCAGCAGCACTCCACCACGTTACGTACTCCACCATGTTTTATAGTCGGTATAATATTTTCTTTTTCATATTCTTTATTTGCCTTTCTCCAGACTCTTGTGTGTCCATCGGAACCGAACAAATTAAATTTACTTTCGTCACAGAAGATAACATCATCCCAAAAGTCAATTGGTTTCTGTACATAAGTGTTAGCGAAATTTAGTCGCTTTTTTATATTTATTTTTGAAATAAAAGGTTTTCTACGTGGTGAACGACCATAATAACCAACCTTATGTAGGATATTTCTCACTGTTTGGGGATTGCAACTTTTTCCAGTAGAATTATTAATGTTTTCTGTAATTTTTGGAGCTGAAGTTTTAGGTTCATTTTTAATAATTTTAATAATATCTCGGTCTTCTCTTAATGAAAAAATTTTTGGACGTCCAGTTCGTGGCTTTAGTTAGCCCCATCTCCATTAGACATACTATATATATTTAAATATAGCATTTGCGAGTCAAATTCAGTTTTCAGTTTTCAAATCAATTCAAATTTTTTTTAAAAAATATTCAAATATTTTCTAAACTAATTCAGATATTTACTAAATAAATTCAAATTTTTTTTTTGTAATTCAGAATTTTGACAAGTTCAGACTTTAAATAAATAAATTTTAGGAATTTTTTTTTTAAATTCAAATAAATAATAATTTGGTGGTGAAAAAACTCTAAAATTGTTTCTTTTCACAATTGGAAGAAATAAATTGCAAAAATTTAAACTTGATTGGTTCGAAATAAGAATAAGAGTTTTTGCAAACGCTGTATAGAGGCCGAGCAAATATGTGTAGTGAGTCTGAAACAAATTTTGAAAGCAAAATTTACAAAATATTATTACCAATCTCAAATTTCTAGTACCTCTAATCTAGATAACTTTTACTGTTTTTACAGTAATATTGCAGCCGCATTCTTTCATATTAAATCCAATCGAAATTACTTTTTCCTAAATAAAAACATGTTTAGCCAGGTGTAGACATGAAAAAACTTCAAATCACCAATTGGAGAGATTCCGTTCGTGACCGAAATCAGTGGAGGACAATTTTGCGCCAGGCCCAGGATCTTCAAGGTCTGTAGCGCCCTGCAAGTAAGTAAGTAAGTAGCCAGGTGAGCATGATTTGCTGTAAGTCAGACAACTCTTTCAACTAAGTTCTTTTGATTGTAATAATTGGTTTTTTAATATGATAATGAAAATTGGCCCAGATGTTGCAGAAGAGAAATTTAGCTAATTATGTACATTAAATATGTATTTATATATTTCAAAATATTAATTAAAAATAATTTTCTAAAAGCATACATTTTAGCGTATGGTATCCTATGAAAATATCACTGAAGTCATATTTTTTTATTCTGTCAAACGTAGACGTTGTAAGTTGACATGATGACAAAAAAAAACTTCACAGTATACTACCACCCACAACATTAAAATTTTCTATCACTCATCTTTCAGGATCATACGAAAATAAATATTCAGCTGAACTGGTTTTCCATCGCGTGAGTGATGTGTCTAAGAGAATGTAAGTGATTATGTAACTTTTATGTCCGAAAATGTTAAATTTTTAGTTTGGATCATCATTGATTGCTCCACTCGCATGTTGGTAATTTATAATGAAATTCATTTGTTTATTGTAGGATATATTTCGAATTAACAAAAAGAAATATGCACAAATGGACATAAAGTAATTGTCTCAGACGATAATTATAAATGTATATAATAATAATCTTTAAATACTAGACAAGACACAAGACGAAAGAAGAAAAACCAGTATCTTCCCGCAGAACTGTATAACATGCAAGCAACCAAATGCAAGATATTTCAATACATGTTGTAACACATCCAATAGTTATAAGGATAGAAGAGCTCATACATAACGCAGAAATCTCAATTAATATTGTTAAGGTACCAAGTGACAACATCACTTAAAATGATCAATCCGATAAAAATTTCAAAATGCTACGGACATGGATCCTAATTCCCAGTAGTTGATGGTAGTCGATGACTACAGAGAGCTGATTAAAAGAAATCTGAAAACACGCTTTATTAGAAACAACTAGATGAAACAACCAACCCACGACTGATAAGCTAAAACAAATAATACAATAATACAGCGAGTCACTGGAAAAGAATTTACAAGACTAGATATGCTCGAATAGAATCTGGCATAGAAGCACAAGGCTACGCTGATGATGTAGCTATTCTTATCAGAGGTATATTTGAGTCTACAGTGGTTGAATCAACTCAACACCTATTACACATGATATCCAAATGGTGCCGAGAGATTAAACTCTCTATTAATCCAAATAAAAGCATGATTGTTGCCTACATAAACAGAAGAATTAGGGACAAATTAAAGAAACCTAACCTAAATGGGGTAACGATTGATTTGTTGATAATTCGAGCCATGCGGACAACATCCACCGCATCATTAGAGACTTCGCTTCACCGCTAGAGCCCCTTCACCACTTTATACAGAAAGAAGCATTACTGGTGACAAATGCATTACTGGTGACGATCCATAAATTAAAACAGTGATACACCCAGAACTAGTTCATGTACTCCAAAAGGATGAGACGCTTTCAATAGCATTATCTGACTACTGCTTGCCAAGAAATAATTTTGAGAAACCTTTCAATATAATCATGCCAAGCAGAGAGACGTTGAAAACCTGCCACCCTCTTTCGGATCATTAGTATGGCGTATGCTGACGAGTAGGATCTGCGGCGTAATAAATGGAGTAGGATCTGCCTCAAGGCCCATATCATTCAAGCCTAGACTCTACAATTTTCCAAGCCGAAGTATATGCTATAGAACTCTGTGTGCGAGAGAATTGAAGAAGAAATTACAAAAAACGTAAAATCTACATTCTCTCGGATAGTAAAGTAGCCATACTAGCTATTACTTCATACACCATCACATCAAAGCTAGTATGGGATTGTTTAGAAATACTTAAAACCCTGGCAAAAACAAATAAAGTCACAATAATGTGGATATCAGGGCATACCGGCATTGCAGGAAATGAAGCTGCAGATTATCTAGCTAGAAAAGCATCGAACACGCCTTTCATAGGGTCAAGTCCGTTCTGTGTAACTCATCTGAGCACAGCTGAAACACAATTAAAAGCTTGGGTAGAGCAAAAAGCTGAGAATTTCTGAGCCAATGATCATGGAAATCGTCAAGCAAAATTGCTCGTTCAAGAAAACCAAAACTCTTCTAAGATTCACGTATCTTGGCAGGTATAAAAACAGACCATCGCCTAATAAATAAACACCTTTATAAAATGGGTCTAACCGAAAGCAACTTATGTGAAATTGAGAAAGAATCTATTGAACTGTGAATGCGAACAATGGGAGCTATCCAACATACAATTTAAGAGTATCCTGAGTGTGGGATCATAAAATCAGGCATTCTTAAGGATTCACAGACTTAATAACAAAACTGGGTTATCACATTAGGCCCATTTCCTTATATGCGCGGCTGCGGTGATATAGGGACTGAATCTCTACCGAAATTAAAAATCTATCTATCTATCTGTGTTATATCATATTTTTATGTATTTAAATTCAGAAAAAAGTATGAATTATAGTTTTTATTTTAAGATTTTCTTGTATAATAAAAATTAAATACTTTTACAGGGAAATACAGCATTATTCAAATCGTTGAAAATGAGATGGAAAATTACACTTTTTTGTAGGGAAATTCATATGTACAAATTTTACACAAAAGCTTGATATAATAAATAATATTAAATTATAAATAAATACTCGTTAAATGCCAAATCTATATCTAATAAAATACCCAAAAATTTTATTTCATTAACTTCTTCCAGTAGGTTGTTGGGAAAATGCAAACCAATTTTACCTGTATTCCTTTGATATGCCCTAAAGCTTATTATATAAGTTTTTAATGTATTCATATAGATGTTCTATTTAAGTTATTTACACTTTAAACATATACATGATTTATATAATATTCCTGTGCTATAGAGTCACAGTGAAAAAAGGTAAAGCAAATTACAAATAATCATAAAATTTTAACCTTTCATTTCACTTATTTTAATACTTTAAAAAAAATAACTCCACTCAAAGTGAAAATTTCAAAATTAAACTGAAAAAGAAAATTATTTTAATTAAAATAAATTATTATCTTATTTAATTAATATTTTAATTTTTTATTTTAAATAAAATAAAAACTTTTAACAAAATAACTATAGCCAATTCGCCAGCCAAAGCAAATTCTATAAACTATAGTCAATATTGATAATCTCATTAATTTTTTTTTTATTATGAAATAGAAAAAAAAAATGAATATAAAAATTAAAAGGAGAAGAATAATTTACAAAACATTATTCATCTCGAAGACGAGCGCTCGCGATATCGTAAAATAAATTCAAGTTCTTAATTTTAAGTCCTTACTAACGAAACAAAAGAAAATTTTCTCTAATAACTTTAACAAAATGCACTTCGAAACAAAATTTTCTTTTTTAATATGATTTATTTTTATTTTCCTTTTTTTTTGTTTTTCTGTTTTTATCGTGATTCTATTTTAATTACCTTTATTTCATTTTCTACTTCCTACAATGATTCAATATGATGAACTATATTTTTATATATATATAAGTTATATTACCGAGTAGAAATTTTCATTGAAACAGAAAAAAAACAACAGATTCAATCAATTGTACTCCATTCCATGTCCATGAGTTTGAGTCCATGATCTGGTTAATTTTTTTATTTTTGTTTCGAAGGTGGACTCCCTCTGTTTTTGAGAATTCACAAAATATAAAAAAACAACCACCACCATTACCATACAACTAACTTACTGGCCACGTTTTGATACGAATTGATCTGTTTTAAAAAACCACAAAACGGATTTTCCAATAATGGAATTTTCACAATTCATTCATCAATTTTTTTTTTTTTTTTTAATTGATGAAAAATATGAACTGTGATTATGAATAAAAAAGAAGACAAACAAATAAAAAGAGGATAAGTTTTTAGGTTATGGTATATGAAGTATTGAGTTGAAGTCGTCAATTAAATTTTTATATAGTGCCATAGATCGGTAATGATTTTCAAAAGAAATAAAAAAAGAACCGTTTTTGTTAATTCGAAAAAAAAAACTAAAAGGATTTCATTTTTTTGTTCACGTATTTATCATTGTAATGATAAAAACATAATTATTTTTTTTTTGGGCGGCAGCGGCGGTATGTGATGATAACAAGAGAACAAAAAATGAATTATTAAAAGTTTTTGAATTAAATTTTTAATATTCGAATTTTTATAAAAAAAAAAATTTAAACTACACTACCAGCACAAAATATTAATATACAATAATGAAAATTACAAAACTTTTTAACTTGGTATATTAATTATTGAAATGATGTCGTATAAAAAAAAGTACATATCTGCATGTAAAAAAATTTTGTTTGTCAAAAAAAAATTATTAAAAAAAGATTGGCAAGTACAACACAGACAGATGCAGATGAGCCTGATCAAGACAAGAAGAGTTATTTTCCAATCATATTTTGTTTAAATTACGATGCCACGGTTCGCAAAACATATAAATATTTGCAGATATACTAGTGGTTTACACCGATTTTAGGCATTTAATATTTTACAACTCAGCGACTATTATATAGGTTTTTCACTTCTAATTCAAGTTTTTTTATTTTAAATTCAAATTTTTTTATTTCAAATTCAATATTTGTAAATTTTTGAAAGAAAACAAACTAAGCTAAACAAAAATAGATTTTTTAAACAAACAAACTTTAAATAACTTTTAGCAATTGCAGAAGTCTTATTTATTTGCTGTCAATTATCCAATGCAGCATTTGTCACCGTCTGGCACAATGGTCTCCTACACAAAATGAATAACACTTCATCAAGAGAAACTAATCCTTTGATCAGTTCTAATGGACGAAATTATCGACTAATAACATCCTCTGATGATAGCAGTGTAGAAACTACATCTAAATTGGTTGTACGTCGTAGAGGATACCATAGGGAACCATACAGTAAAACTATCCACGGATCCACAAACCAATATAAATTTGGTAATTGTAATAGAAACATTCGTGGCAACTGTTACCTCAGCCGATTGCAAGAATTATTACGTGGATATGTCGATCAAATTACCATTGGCTGTAGTTGGGCAACCTTCACATTAATTGTTACATTTAATATACTTATTTAAAGTTTGTTTTGTTTAAAAAATCTATTTTTGTTTGTTTAAAAATACTTAGTTTGTTTTCTTTCAAAAATTTAAAAATAAAAATAACAAAATTAACAAATATTGAATTTGAAATAAAAAAACTTGAATTAGAAGTGAAAAACCTATACTTAAATTTAAAAAAAAGAAACAAAAAATTTGTACGATGGGTCAACTCATACCTTACAAAATAAATCTATACTGTTTTATTCCGCTCTATATATCTTTATCACCATTCATAGCAAGTCATTCAATTCATCACAATTCCGGAATTCCACATGGTAGTAATTTAGGACCACTTTTATTCATTATTACCATTAATGATGGAGGTTCAATAATATTTAAATAATATCTTCAATAAGATTTTCAAAAAATAACATCGATGGAAGATGTTGAAGTATATGGTATAGAGACAAATTTTTTAGAGACAAATATTTGTAAATATGCACTCATATTTTATACACATATTGAACTTTATACCATTTATCTTTATACTGAATTGTAAGCACACTGTTTGAGAATAAATAAATAAATAATCCATGTATACATACATTGCCGGAGTCAGAAATTTATGTTACCGCAAAAATAACGGTCGCCAAGGACAAAGGTAGGTAGGTAAGTTTAGGTGACTATTCCAGTTGCTTCTGCAAAACCAATTAGCACTTAATCTGCCTTTTTGCTGCCACGGTTCTAGCGACGGACATTGCCTATAGACATAGGCTCGTAATTTTAAACAATTAAACAGAAGATAGATGTGAAAATTGGGTCCCTTTAAAATTTCTGAAATCTGTAGCTGGAAGTTGATAATGAAAAAACTAGGAAATTGTTTCAGTTTAATAGAATAATAAACCCAATCAAAACAAAAAAAAACGTACTCAGCTTTTGATTGGTTTTGGTACTTTGGTTAATGTCTCATTGGAATGGAATTGAATAGTTTTGATATTTGTCAATTTGTCATATCATAATTTCGTTTATAACTAACTAAATTGAGTTAAATTTACTAGCTAAAATATTTTAGTTAATTAATTAGGTTTTAAGAAGTTTTAATAGTTCTTAAACTTTGATCAATTTTGTGAACTTAAATTTGATTGTTTCAAATAAATGTAATTGGTATCCTTTAATAACACACAAATTAAGTTTTGTATAAAACTTTGAACTTACTTTAATTCATAAAAATTAATATGAAGTAATCGCGTTTTACCCTAAGTCAAGGGTCAGGAAGTACTTCACCGCTTCAAGCACCAGTAAATTATGGAAGTAATTGCTTATCAGCTACATCAAAGAGTTTAAAATTTTTAAGACGATTGCTTAAATTTTACCAAATGGACTTCGAATTTGCGTTATGGCAAATGTTATATTTATTTAGTTTTTATAAAAACTTGTTTTCCAGCGTTAGAGTAAAATTTTGGTATAACAGTGAAAACAGTCGAGTTGAGTACAAAACACTGAAGAAGTCTGCAAGTAGTAGACGAAATACGCGTATCTGTATGATAAGCATATATCAGTAAAATTAAAAGGAAAATATTCGACTATTTTCACTGTTATATTTATTTGTATCACCTCAAAAAGTATATAGAAATTTTAACTATAGAAAACAAACAAAAACCCAGTTTGCAAGAGATGATCCTGCTTTTTTAGTTCTCTTATTTATTTGTCTATGTTTAACTTCACTAGGATTTGGTTGGGTCTTAGATTTTACTTTTTGGCAAAGTGTATCTTTTATATTTTATGTGGTATTTGTTGATTGTATTTTTGCTGGAATTATTGTTGCCACATTTTTTTGGATAGTAACAAATCGCTACCTGCGCAGAAGTCAAATTGAAGCAGATATAGAATGGGAGTACGCATTCGACGTTCACTTAAATGATTTTTTTCCCTCTACTGATGCTTTTACATTTTCTTCAGTTACTTTTCTACAATTGGGCAATAAGTTTGGATTTTTTGTATCAAGGTTTTTGGAAACACCTTTTGGTTATTAGCTTTTGGATATTACGTGTACATAACATTTTTAGAATATAATTGTATTCCTCATCTGAGAAACACAAGGTTAATTCTAATACCTTGTAGTTCCTATTTGACAGAGCTTGATAAATGCTTAAAAATGGATTGCCCATGGAAAATGAGTGTTTATCATGCTTTGTCAAATGGAACAGTTCTAACTGTAGATTTAATAATTTAATATAATAACTAATACAAATGTAAAACATAGATTAAGATAAAATAATTATAATAAACTTCTTCTTAATACAACACTCGAACAGAGTAGTTTATATTTAATTATTGTGTCCTCTACAACCTCTACCAATAATATTTTTATTCTATTTAGTATCGATTATAATTGGATGGAATATTACAGTTTCGTTTATAATGTTTTATAAATATCGTGTGTATTAAAATAAATTAACATACATTAGCTTTTAAAAATTAGGACGATAACAGATCACTGTACATATATATTCAGGAAATCCACAGGTACCATATATGTAGCTACGCATGTGTTCGGATAATATTGTTTTCCCCATCTTATTAAATATGTATTTTCTTTCGTCACTTATCTTTGGATAACAGATTAAACCTCACTTTTTCATTTAATCAACTAGCCTAGTTTTAAATTTCCTAACACAATGATTTATTCTTATGTTTGAAGGAAAGAAAACTAGTTCTGGACTCAAATATAATCCATTACATTTGTAGTGTCATCTATTGTATAATATTTTTCAATTTAAGCCAATCCAATTTTCGAAATTTGAAAAATATTTTCTCTCAAATATTTTCTGTAACATTTCCTCATGTTTTTTGGTTTTATTTTTGTATAAATAGCTAAAATTTAGGTTAAAGTACCACTTTATACTGTCGTACCGTTGGTTAGAATAGGGGGAAGAGCTAAAGAAAATATAGAAAATAAAGAAAAAAGAAGCAAAGAGGTTCGGCGGGAAGATACGAACAATGATGTTATAGATGTTGCCTAATATTTCCGACAACATTTGCTTTTATGTTTAAAACTACATTTTATCATGTTCCTTTCTTGAATTATAAGTATAAATACAATAACTACATGACCATAGATATTAATGGGATCGAATATCTTCTTATCGTATTGGTATTTAGAAAATTACATACAAGAAATGTGTTCTTTTCATTCGATTAAAGATCTAGGTCAATATAGTTTAATATGAAAATACATTAACAACTGAAAACCCACATATTTATCTGGTTTTTATACAGGTTTTAATCTAGATAGTAATAATACAATTGGTGCTTTAAATTTTGAAATATTTATGTAAGTTCATCATCATCATTATCCTGTAACCCCATCCATGAGGCATAGGGCGGAATATTTGTTAGTTATTATTATTTTGAAATATCAAAGTAAAATGCCAGTTAATTTTTAAGAATTCAATTAACATGTTTACCAACTTAAAATTATCCAATCATTAACCTATATCGTTCTTCTGAATTTAATAAAACCTATACCATGAATCGTATGACAAGAACAGAGCTAATATAACCAAATTGTATGTCACTTGAAATAGTAATATAGGTAAAATAAATGTTCGTACATTAAGTACTCTAAAAATTAATAAATTTGAAGAATAACAGTCAATCCTGAAACCAAGGATCTTAAGAACTAAATCTTCAAATAATTTTATAAGAGTATGTATGTATATATATGGGATTTAAAAAAGTTGAAATCGTAAAATTTTAAATTTTTCTTATACTTTTTTAATTCTTTCAATTCTGTTTTAATCAAAAATTTCATTATGATCGCCATAAATTAAATATCAATATTCTATCATAAAAAAAAAATAAAAATAAAAAAATAAATAAAAAAAAATCTTTAACATGGACACGATTTTCTTTTTTTTTGTTTTTGTAATTTTCTTGTGTTATTGTTTTTGTTATTGTTTTTTTTTTTTAATTGATATCTTTATTAAAACGCCCACTTCGTTTCATGTTTTCTTATATAATATTATTTTTGATTATCTGCTCAACATTGTAAAATCCTCCTTCTCTGAATGTTTTCAATACTGAATGAACCATTTGGACATAGGAAATATCTTCTTATTCCTTGTTTTTATTTTTAAATCCTGTTAATATAATCCCGTTCTTATTAATTTTTATCAATTTTATTTGAAGTCGAAATTAAAATTTCACTTTAATTTTTAGTAAAATCATATTTTAATTCTGATGAAATTGTTGGACTTAGATAGGTGCTAAGTGTACATTTAAGGTATTAAAAATTTCTTACAAAATATACGAATTGATTGTGGGATCATTCTGTTTAGTTGTGGCTTCATTGAGTTTACGTAGCAAGTCATCCACTACAAGTGACCCCTCCTCGGAGGAGATCCTTTAGCAGCATTCACGACCAGTTTGTCAGTTTAGAGTTGTGATAGTATAATATATCCGCCTGATGATAGCGTCGTTCAATGGCTATGCCAATGGCTACTTCTTTACCCGTAATTATTTTTTTTTTCATAATAGTGAAAATAGTCAAATATTTTCCTTTTAATTTTACTGATATGCTTATCATACAGATTCACGTATTTCGTATACTACTTGCTACTAACTGAGGAAAAAAAAATCTAAAATCGTCTTATTTATTCTATTAGATTACGTTATTTTCTACACGTTGACAATACCTTGTAGACAATATAATTATGTCTACTTCATTGCGTAGACAATGTTTACAATTAAATAATAATGAATTACAATTAAGTTAAATGAAAATACTTGTTTTTTTTTTCAAAAAAAAAAGCAAAATTATATTATTATGTAATTCATAGTTTCCTACACATATCTGTCGATTCGACGGAACGCTCCAATACATATATAAATTGCTTTGATTTGTTTTTTTAACATAAAATAAATAAATTTCGCTACCCAAAGTGCATTAAATATTAAAAATAAATAAAAGTAAACAAAGGAGAGCAAATAAATATTGTGAGACCAGTAGGACCCACAATCACATAAATTTGAAATGAAAACTCTAATGAAGTAAAGAAAAAGCTAGAATTTATTTTGCTTCCGTCATTTATGGCGGCTTTTATTATAAAATGTGTAACATAAATTTAATCCGAATCATGCAGATCCTCAGTTTCTTGAAACACTCCTACGATAGACAAATATTAATAAATTCACATAATTGGTACAAAAAGCTTTATATTTTCTTTAATATTATGTTCTACGAATTTATCATCAAATTTTCTATATATTGATTCGACCATTCCAAGATCACATGGTTTAATCCCAATTCTACTTTAATCAACCAACAAAATTTTCAAAATCAACTTGCTTAAATTCTTTTAAAATAGATGTCACTTGGTCCGTCAATTTTTTATTCACTGCTGTTTCAGAATTTCCTGTTAAGCATGTAAAAAAAGCTTGATGTCTGATAGCAGTATATGCAACATTGAATTAATCGTTTTATCATTGGTCGAAAAATTTTTCCACCCATCAATAAATATTCTAAAATCATAATAACCTTTGCTGACATTTTTATATGCTTTATCAAGCCAAGTTGATGACAGTGTTTTCCTACTTTAGGTACCTTATTTAAATACACTGGCCGATTTTTTTTTAATAAAGTTTTTGAAATTAAGCGAATCTACTGGAAAAATAATTATTGTTTACATCATAGTTGAAATTGTTATACAGCATAGTTTACATTGTCTATAGTAAATTGCTTGTTTTACACTAAAGTCTACTTCAAAGTGTACACAATTAAAAATTACACGTAAAGGAACAACACTGGTTGTTTATTATCCAATGAAATAGCACAGGTAGGGGGTTGAGTAATAATATCATTATTTATTTCATTATAGGTATTTGAAATAATATTCCCGACGTTAGAGTGACAGTTAGGGGTGGTGTTATTCGTTCTATTATATTAGAGGAGCATATCCGTTGCCTTGGTCTTTGTTTAGGAGTGAGTCATTTTGAGTTTTGTAGATTTCGATGCTTTCAGCTGAATCTAGTTTCCTAGAATCTCTAATGTAATTTACCATTACAATGTCTTCTTTCAAAATACTATGATTCTCCTGGATGATGTGTTCTGCTACTTTGGATCGGAACTCTATTGAGTTCTTCTTCTTAGCCAGTTCTGCTTCTTTCAGCTGTTCATTGAGTCGTGTTTGCATGTTTCTCCTAGATTGCCCAATATAAACTTGCAATGACTGTAAGTTACCTTATATACACCTGATTTCTCCATTTGTTCGATTGGGTCTTTAGTTGAAGCTAGAACAGATTTGAGTTGCTTGGTTCTGCTGCTATATACGATATTTAACCCGTGTTTTTTTAATTTCGTTCTAAGTGTGAGAGAAATCTTGCTAAACTCCAATGCTACTCTTCTTTCCTCCTCTGTTTTTTTTTTCAATTTTTCCTGTTAGGTTTTGGAGAGCGGGAGTTGTTGATTTACCAGGCTGATATGCATATTGCTTTTCATGTAATGGTGCATGTTGTTGCATATATTCTCGGATGTGCTGATCCAATAGTTTTTCCATTGTTTTTAATAGAAACGATGTTAGACTACTTGGACAGTAGGATTTGGGTTCGAGAAAAATCTCTTACCTGCCTTAGGTATGTATGTTACTTTGACCACTCTCCAAATTTTCGTTTATATACACATTTCAATAACAAAGCATTTAAAATAATGGTGCTAACAATAAAAAAAAAATCTAATTTTGAAAATAACTCTTTGTCAAATTCGAGATTTTGGCCATTGAATATTTTTGTATATTATAGAATTTGGTCATTATATATTTAGTTTGACATTTTGGCTATTATATACTTTTGTATGTTATAAATTTTTAGATATTTTTTAGATATACCATTGTGCACCATAATATAACATCCAATTATACATCCAACCATTTTCACATTCCAAAAGTATAGTTTTTTCTATTTTATAATTGTATAACAAAAAATCAATTTTAACATGAATAAATATGCACATTATGCTTAATTTATAAAAAATAAAAATTTAATAATTGTTTGATTAATTTGTATTGTGTTTTTTCGACTCTAACCATGAGTCATCCATCTGTGCCATTAATAAAATAAATACTTATGTCTTAACAGAAAAAATATCAAAAATATTTCAACTTTAAGTGAAATCATGATACATAGTACATACATACATATATGAATTTATACCATTTAATTTATACTGCACATTTACACTTTTTAACATGATTTAACACTAACTATATGTAAATATAAAATGTAAATGTGAATGTCATCTTATCTCATCAATATTATTTACCAATATTGATTTGAAACCTATATCTGAACCTTAAATAATGATTTTATATAAATATCAATGGATTGAAACTATGTATGTTATTTTGTAAATTCAATAAAGCCTTAAACATTATACCACAAGAATGCCAAGAAAATAAAATCAATAAACAAACAAACATACAACAATAACAACAACAACAACAACAACAACAAAAATATCAAATACCTACAATTGAAAAAGAAATTTTCACCTATTTATGCATCATGCATTGAATTTCTTTGATATCAAATTTTTAATTCGTTTATATATCTACATATGATTCATGTAATATATAAATATATATATGTATATATATGTAAATTTCAAGATGCACGTGACATCGATATTCATCGTCATTGATCGAATCGATGTTAAAGTTTTGAGGTGACATGAAAAAAAAGAAAAATAAAAATTCAAAGAATTGAAGAAACCACGAAATCAAGAAGATTCAATTTACCAGAAACTCAAACTTGTGGCTTTAAATGTGAAAAGAGTAGAACAGCAGTGAAATATTTAAATTATAAGGACACCTTTATTGTATTATTTATATTCTGCATATATATGTACATATAATATACATATATATGTCTGTACAATTCGTTTATTTAAATTCTATATTAAAACAGCTGCTAATTTTCTCGGTTTTTATTTTTTTATTTTATTGTTTTTTTTGTTTTGTTAAAATAATTTTCTGAAAGAGACAAAAATTATTTTAAAAGACCCTACAAGGTGATAAAATAGAATACCTCAAGGCTAATATGTCATTTAACAACATTTAATTCACAAAGGTTGTTTTACTTATGTTTACTTATTGAACTTTTACTGAAATACAAGGATTCCAGGTGAAAATTAAAATAAAAGGAACAAACAACAAAAATAAAAAATAAAAAAAATGGAAAATTGGAAATGAAAACAGAGAAGCCACAGAGATCAAATAAATGTAAAAGAAAAAAGTGAAAGAGATAACAGGAATAAATAGAAAAATATAAATATAAGGTACAACTTCATATTTTAAGGTTTATCTATTCACTTTAAAATTTACGTGTAGGTATAGGTATATATTTAGGATTTCTAGGAATTTAGTGAGAGCAATGTATATATGCTTAGATGGATGGAGGAGAGGAGAGGGAATGAATCGCCAGATTTACAGTCAATCGAAGAAAATTTCGGATAAAGTTTTTTGCATGCAAAATTTTGTTTATAAATATTTTGTTTTTGTTGTTTAAGTCACGACACGATAACAATGTGAAGAATAAATAAAAATAATCTTTTAGATGTAATTGCGACAATAGTTCTGAAGAGCTTCCAAGTACGATTTTTATTTGAGATCAATAAATTTAAATTGAAAATTCACTGCTATTTAAATAGGTCAAAAGTATATAAATTAGGGAATGCATTTTTAAAATAAAAATACTTAATTTCGGATTTTCGGTTTAATTCCATAATTTTATAGAAGAATTATAGTTCTCGAATTAAGGGTTTAATTACGGAATTTTTATGAGTGGAACCTGTACTTTTTTTTATTTTTTTTACCTTCTCCTCTTGGGAACAAAGGGCTTACACTTGACATTTCCATCTTACTCGATTTGGTATCATCATTTCTATTTCCGAGGCAATGTCTAATTTCGTTTTTAATCTGTTTGTACTGTCTAAGTAAGGGATTGGCATACTGTAGAACCACTTTGAAAACTCTATCTGCGCCTACGTGGTAAGACGACATCATATTTTTCTGCAAGTTGTCGCTGCGCTTTTATTAGTCTTTGACGTTACTATGTTTACTGGGTACGTCATGTCACATACTTTTCCCAGTTGTTGACAATTGTGCAATTATTATTATTGTTTGTCCGATATTATTTATTATGTTATTTGGTTGTTGATATGAGATATATGAGTATTGATATAGGTAAAATTTTTAGTATACAGTATTAATTATATTAATTATTTTTTTTTATTGATTATAAATTTTTATATATAATATTTTTACTATTTTCTTTTAGTTATATTTTATACCCCCTACGGAAATCGAACCCGTGACTAACACATCATAATTGAAACACATTTGTGTGCTCCAAACGGTTAGGCAACGGCAGGGATATAGACCGGCACGGACCTGTCCTACTCGCAGAGAAGGACGATGATCTGCAAGAAATTATTATTCAGATTTAGTGAAATTGCCAAATGGTACAACTTGAAGGTATTCACAACAAAAACCAAATCCTATATAAGTTATACATTAATAATCAAATTATCGAATAAGTGCTCAATATTTAAACTGGGCGTAAATAGTACCCACTCTGGCAACACAGAAACAGAAATAAGAAGCCAAGCGGGAAATTTAGCAGCAGCTATTTCAGGTTATGTCCGAGATGTTATTCGGAGAAACAAATACATGATAATAGAAAATAAAACACATACTTAATATAAAAACGGCATTCGGCCCATAATAACGTACGCTATTGAGACAACCGCGGACACATCTAAATCAAAATAAAAATTGGAACAACAGAAATTTGAACTCTGAGGCAAACATACGGATACACGAGAGATAAGAAACGTGGTAACGGTTAGATACATACGACATTCAGATATTGTTCGTTGGAGTCGAAATAGATGAAGAAACTAGAAAGACCATGTAAATATAATTGCAGAAAGTCGACAGCCAAAGGTAATATTGAAATGTTAAACATTTACCAAGAAGACCTCCAAAAAGATGATATATGAATGCTGGACGTCGTCATTACAAAATTTAAGAGAAAACGTGTATATTGAAAAAAAAACAGGCATTAAATGCCTTTTTTCAAGGAGAAGAAGAAGCTTGGATTTTGAAAAATTTTCTGTTACTTTACTAGTACAGGGTGGGGTAAAAATAAAAGTCAGCATGAAGCTTAAAAATCTAATAACTTTTCATTTATATATTTTTTTAAATAGTTTTTTTTTCAGATTGTATACATAACACTTGGAGCAAAAAACAACTGAGACCATCACAATTGAACAAAAAACCAGGTTAATAGAATTTTAATATGTGAATCAACGATTTTAATGCAAAGAGCATATCGTCATTATTTTAACGTTAAAATATCGCCTTCTGAAACAATAGTTCGTTGCTTGGTTGATCGTCAGCAACAAAATGGCACCTTACTTCAAGCCGGTATACTACGTTCAAATCGTACCGTTTAAAATATTGAACGTTTAGACTACAGTATTAATAAAACACCAGAAACATCTACCACAAACCGTTCAGAAACTGCGATGTGTTTTAAAAAAGGATATACTCTTGTTGCTATATGAAGTGCATTTGGTGTAAGAAATAAAACTTACAGATTGGTGACAACGTCTACATTTGCAGCTGGATTTCAAGAGTTGGTCGGAAATGAAAATATAACTTTATTCAAAATCTGATTATGAGCGAGCACATTTTCACATGAATGGATTTGTTAATTAGCACAACTGTGGTTTTTGGGGCTCTAAAGATCTGGGAGCCATTCATTAACGTCAATTGCACTCCATTATGTGCATGGTATGGTGTGGTATTACATCTGAATATATAATCGGTTCTTACTTCTTCAAAAATGAAGATGAAAGTGGTGTAATGGTAAATAAAGAGCGGTATTGGTTTATGATAGAACTTCAGAACCAAATTCAGATTCTACGATAAAAAAAAAGAAAATTATGTTAAATGATTTTTTTCTCGTTTTCTTAGTGTTTTTCTTTAAAACTATTAACAATAAAACAAAAATGCTCAATATTTTGATAAACTAGAATTAATGATAATAATTTTTATAAATAAATTTGTTTTTCATGTTATCATAGTTTTTATCTCAGTTTTAAGTTCCTACAAAGTTTAATCAAAAAAAAAAAACAAAAAAAAATACACTATACAAAAGTTACTTATTTTTTGACGTAGAATCCGAATTTGCATAAAAAAATTACCTCTTCCCATTTGAAAATCTCGATTTCAGCCAATTTCGGCGATTTTTGGTGTGAAAAAAACGATTTCCCTTCCTTCCCGGAATTTCAAAACATCACTAATCGATAGAGCACCCTTGATTTAGTTAATAAAATTTTTATTGAATTTTAAAATAACGGCTCCTTCCCTTCTTAAAAAGCTGATACTCATGGTTCGGAACACCCGGTATATCATAAACAATTTATTTATGCAAAATTTGAAAAAAATTGGATGCGACAACTAATATCAAAATTTTACTCATAAAATAACTATAACGGTACTTCAACAATAAAAAAAGGCTCCCGAGTTTCATCAAACGAGCTTTAACTTATTATTCTGTACCCAGAATCGAGTTTAAGCCTTTTCTATACCTCATTCTTAAGTTTGAACTCCTTTGTTAAAACTAAGATTAAGCTGTTTGCATGTCACCCTTTGTTAACTAAAAATAAAAAAAATCAATCTGCTTATTGAGACATAGCTTCAGCGGTACATTAAATATCATATAAAATTTATTTATGCTAAATTTGCAAAAAAATTCAAATGGGCAAACTTTACGGAACTATTGCGGATTTCTCTGTTGTTGTTGCTGCCTGCTGCTGTATTTGCGGATGATGCGATATGGATGAAATTCTGAACAATTTGGTGATACATAATTATTATTACTGAAATTTTATTGTTATTATGCTGTTGTTTCTGTTTTTTCTTATTTTAAGAAACGGAAGATTTATTTTTATGTTGAGATTATTTTGAATTTTAAGAATTCAGATCACAAAGGTGATTCATAGGATTTCGAGGAAGGAATAAATTTGGTTTTTTGATAGAAGAAAATTAAAAATTTCAATGCTTTGCTCATCAGTGCAGTAAAAATTCTTGGAACCTGAAACTATGTAAATGTATTTGTAAAGTGAAAAATAGATAAAATGAAATAAAGTTGAAGAGTGATAAATGAAAATACTGCTTGCAATTTGGTAATACGAAAATAATCCATACAATACGATACATACAACGTAGTTGGTTACAGTTTTGAAGAAACAAATTTATTTTTATTTTCTATTTATTCACTTCGCAATTGAACTGAGTTAATTCTATATATTTCATTTATAGATAGGTAGTTCGAAAGGTAGTAGTGTCTGTCGGCATCTACCGAAACACTTATACAATTGTGATATCACAGAAACATTTTTCATTTCTCACAAACACGATTTTTAAACCAATTAAAGCTTTTTACAATACAGTAGAGGTCCCTCAAGAATTCAGATATATTAATAAATCTTCCAGGAAAGCCTTAACGTTATTAACAAACATTAATATAGTATTAAAGCTTAAATGTGTACCTTGGCTATGGATAGCTGTTGAAATAATGATGATACCGAAAATGAGTAAACCTTCTAATTAAGAAAAATCAATCATCATCATATAGGCCGATTTCTTTAATGCCGATGATATCCAAATTACTTGCTACTGCTATACTGAAAACAATCCAACCTATAATAAGAAAGCAATAACAACATACAAAATCATTAATTTAGATTTAATAAAAATCATTTAACAATAGGTAGCTCATAACCAAATGTTTTTCCCAAGCATTAAAAGAAGAAAAAAATATGCTCGTCGGTGTTTCTAAATGTCGCTTTACAGGCTTTCGATAAAGCATGATACGAAGCCCTGAAGCTATATCGCTTCCTGTTCAAAAGCTATTTTCAATTAATCAATTCTCATATCTATCAGAAAAAGTATTCAGGAAAAAACGAGAGGCCAGGATCTTTACAAAGTATTTTAATCACAAAAGATGTACAGATAATAAAATTTACCAATTGAAATAACAGTGATGGTCTTGTGATATTATATTAAATTATAACATTCTCCTAAGGTATATGAATTCAAAATCCGGTTAGACTACTCATTCGTAAGACATATTAATGTTGGTGTACTGCAAGATAGCATACTACACCCAATACTACATTTACTGAACACAACTATAACGCGATATTCTACAAATAGAAATCGTTACAATAACAACATTCGCGAATAGCACTGAAATAATAACAGTAGATAAAAATATAGAAGATGCTACAACTGCAAAGAGCTAATAATGAAAAATCCGATTGTTGTAAGAAATGGAAGATAAAGTTAAATGAAGCTCAATCTACATGTAAATTTCACCAAGGAAAAATAGGGACACCATACGCAGTCAAAATAAATTAAGTTGTCATAACATATGAAAACATGGCAAATAAAATGTGTATGACACTAGATACCAAACTTCGTTAAAAAGAAGACGTAAAGAAAAAAAAATGGCTGATCGGTCGGAAGTCGAAACTCGAAACTAACGACATATAACAAAGTTTTGAAATATAATTAAACTATTGAAGCAAGTCTGGGCTTACGATATCTAATTATGGGGTTGTGCTAAACAAATACTTACTCTAAGCATTTAAAGTATTGCGTATATAGAACTTATATCCTGGTATGTTCACAATACTGATATTCATAGAGATCTTAAGATCCCTTACATAACAGACAAAATCAAAATATACGCTGCCCGGCGTAAGATTCGTCTATCTGAACATGTCAATATTGAATTACACTAAGTCGACAACCGAAACTTTGTTAAACATCTCAAATAAACCATTCGAACCGTGTTAGTCTAAAATCCTTAATTCTTCAAACAATCATTTATAGGTCCTTGTTGAATTAAAGATTATCTTGGGAAAAATAAGGGTTACAAATTAAATTAATAGTTAGTCTAATTTGACTTGTTTCAATTGTGAATTAAGTAATAGTTTGAAGTTGTAGTGGGTTATAGTCCAATAGCATTCTAGAAGCTGGTTAATCACAGCAAAAAAATGTTCAAATTATATTCATAGTGTGTACCTAGGTCAACTGTCTTTGTAAGAATGTAAGTGAAAGATTTCAAAAACGTATGTGCGCTAAGTGAGGGATAACTCTCGTCAACTTCGCTGTTATATACAATGCAATATATATACAATGTCAGTCAACCTGATTTTAATATTATATATGCCATTTTTGAACCATCAACCAATTTTAAGTTAATTAACAATGCTTTGATTGGAACTTGAACTTTAACCAGATGCATAGCAATTATTTAGTTTAACTGTGAAAATCAGTATGATGCTTGTTACTTTGCTTTGTTTGATTTGAATAAAACAAGATACAAATTAATTATCCAAAATAAGAAGAAGAAGAGCTCGTATAATTTTGTTCAGCTGTACCAAAAATAATGCATTTTTTGTTTTGCATTTTATTATAAAGTAATTCTGTTTTAACACGAATCTCCTTATTATTAAAATTTTTTATTAGATTTTTTAATTTTTCTAAACATTAATTTTGAAAGAGAAAAGGTTTTCTCAGTTCTTTTTAGGTATAGAATTAACTTATTTTTCTATTAAGTCAATATACTTTAACAATATTTCAATTGTTTAATATCATAAAATGTATTTTTTACATTAAAACGGTTTTAAACTTTAAAAAAATAAATAAAAATTATAGACTTCACTTTTAAAATATGAGCGAACAAAAGTAAAAGTAAAAGAACATTATTATAACTACAAAAAATCATTGTATGGTCTAATGTTCTCATATTAAATGACCATAGGGCTATTAAATGCAATCAAAACCCTTACTGATGTTGTTTATTATCAGCAGGCCTGAGAAATTTAAAACAAAACAAAAAACAAAGTAAATTATAATTATAAAAATGTTCTTATTGCTGGGCTCTGGTTGATGATAATAATAGTAATGGCCAATGATGGACTTCCTGTAATCAAATTTATATGTACTAACAGTACTAATCATGATGATGTACAATAATAAAGTGTTCTCATCAGAAAAAAAAGACAAATTTTCAATTTTCTCCCTCACATTTATATATATATATATATATTATATATATATATATATATATATAAAGAATTACATGTGTGAATATATTTTATTAAATTAAATTTGATTTGTTTTGTTGAACACTTCTTGTTTTACATTTGGTATGATGTGGTTTCACACAATGTTGCCTGAAGTTAAAATTTGTTAATGAAATTTTATTGAATTTCTCAGTAGCAGTGTACTAAAGAAGTAAATTTAAACAAGAAATTTATATTGATGGCAGTTATCCCTATAGAAATAAATATTTTACAGATTTATGATTTAATATAAATATATACATTTGAATTATTGGTATAAATATATTTATGAATATTCTTAGATATTCTCGAGGTTTTTATTGTCAATTATTAGGTACTGCAAATCTTATTGTACGGTAATGCTAGATGAGAAAGTGAATTTTTAGGTTGTATACAATGAATTTCTGATTTTTTTTAAAGCTATATAATATACTAGCAATGTTACCCAAAGTTGTCCGGGTCAAACACAAAATGTATAGATATTAAAAAAAATTTGTTTATCAAAACTTTTCTATTAAAACTTGTAAAAGTTCTATGTAAAAAAAAAACATATAACAAAACGGAAATGAAATTTTATTTATTAACTGAATTTAGAAAAAAAAGTACTTTTTTTTCACTACGATAACAATATTAACAATACCACACCTTAAACTGGAATATTTCTTTGTAAACAATATTTCGTGTTTTTCCTGATGGAGTATAAACAAACACGTTCCCTGCTCTGATATGTGACCCGTATATTTAATTATCCAAAATAAAATTAGTCATATTTTATAACCCGCATATTAGTTGTTCATGAGAGTAAAAATCTTCTTCCAGTTGCAAGCCGAAAATATTTAGAGTTTGCCCCTGATAATGAGCATTACAAAATTTTTTGACATAAAAAACCAGTTGGATTCCAATGACCTGAGGATGCCAATTTATTATTATAAGTATTATTGCATGTTTTGGCTGATTTAAATTTCGTAGAAGCATTATTGGAGCTCCGATGGGTAGTTAACACCTTCATTTTCATTGGTAACTGCATTTATCGATTTGTAAATACATGGATCCCCTGGAATACTCTGTAGTAGTTTCTGATTAATAAAACGAACTGTCATATTTTTTGACACTAATTCACATAGCCATGTAAAATTTTTAAAAACTGGTAATACTTTTCAGTCAACTCTTCAATATTTTTTATGGTTGTACTGATCGTTGCTATTTAAATTGTACCACTTTTGAAATTTTTCCTTCACCAAGCCGTATTAAATTCCTTAGCTTATGGCAAATGTTTAAAATTTTAAAGCGAATCTGTTTATGATTTTGCAACATTTTTAAATAAAAGTATTCTGACTATTTGAAGTTATCAAATTGTCATTATGTTTACATATTTTTATTTGTGTATTTATTTTTTTAATTTTTAATTAAGCTTCATGTCTGTAACATCTTTGGCTTTGAAAATATTCATCATAGTAATTGTGTGTTACTTACTCGAAACAGTCAGAACCTTGGAAAACTTGTAATATTATTTTTGATAGACCTATGTATATATTTTCATGTCTGTTACATATTTTTTGTTTTAAACATTCCAGATAGGTTCTAGGAGTTGTATGGCAGCAACCCAAATCAGTCCAAATTCGAAATCGGTCGCATTACTTTATTTTTGAAAGAGTATGGGTGTATTCATAAATGCCGTAAGCTGACAACAAGTTTGCCACCAGTTGGCTACTTTGCAATTTTGAATACAAACTCTAACTATGTTCTACATTTACTTGACTATTCTGCAAATTTTTTATTCATTAATACTGACATTTTGAAAATAACAATTTTATTTTAATAACAAAACAAAAACTAAAATACTCAAAACAACAAAGAAAACTACTTCAAAAAATTGTATGTATACTAAAAACTTATTCTGCCAAGTTGACACCCACTTAATTTGAGTCTGCATTTATGAACAGCATTTATGAACATTTATGAATTTTCATGTCTGCAACACAATTGGTTTTTGAAATATTCTTGATGAGTGCTAAAAATTCTATGGTAGCTACCCGAACATATCATTTGATAGTTTTGTAAAGAACCATTTCCGGTTTCTTTTTTGACCATGAAGAAGTGTGCAATCATATCTCTGAATTTGTTCCAGGGATTCGATATTTGATAAGCTCGATATTATCCACAACCAGTGTTGGCATTTTACGCGTAAATTAACGTTTTTTATGATTCTTTACATATTTGACGTAAAGAAGTGTAAAATACAAGTAAACAACTGTAAATAACTGTAAATAACTGTAAACAACTCTAAATAACTGTAAACAACGGTAAACAACTGTAATTTACTGTAAAATTATTTGTTTTTGACAGTTCTACAAAAAATTTGAAAGTTCTAATGGATTATAAAAAGAAAATGCGGCTCAACCAACGGTGAACCTGGATAACCTTTAATGTTATTATAACAATAAGAATAATTTATTAATTTATGAATCATAATGAATGTTTGATCATTCTATTCATTAAAACTGTTAAATATGTTCATTGTATTTTAGAATTAGTTTATTAGCTTATTAACATTTTTTAAAATACATATTAATAACTGCATTCATTAAAATAATAAACATTTTAATTAATTAACTATATTATTCGTAAAGATAATAAATAGTTTTATAAATCTTCAATTTTGATTAAGAATATTAATTTGTATTGGATTTGTATCAACGAAACGCATTACATTCAATATTGATTTAAAACAATACAATTAAAATTAAAAAAACGTCAACTTCAAAAAAATATGTAGCTACAATCAAAATAAAATGGTAAATATTTAATAACAAATAATTTAAAATGAAAAAAATTGCAAGGCATGCTGAGGAATTCCTTATGAAAATAGCAGTGTAAATAATTGGTTGCAAAATCAGGGGTGTCAATAGTTATACTCGTTACGCTACATACTGATTTCATATTTCGCAAAACATATATACAAATGTTGCAGTTAAATTATCTATGTATTTTGAGTTGTTTTCGTTATTTACATAATTGTTTACACACTTACAACAAAAAAACATCCTAGTAAATTACTAAGTTCTTTACATGTAAACAACTGTGTAAAAAACTAGACGTAATTTACTTTGCCAACACTGTCCACAGCTCGATATACCATAAGTCCAAACAGACTTTTGTAGAATTACTATATATAATAGTAATGCTTTATTT
This sequence comes from Argyra leucocephala, assembly GCA_963942445.1. Lineage (NCBI taxonomy): Eukaryota > Metazoa > Arthropoda > Insecta > Diptera > Dolichopodidae > Argyra > Argyra leucocephala. Next base: position 105,590,740 of record OZ012680.1, on the reverse strand, counting down.
TTATAGGAAAATTGTGAGTAGCAACCAGTTAGCCAATATATTTTGCTGAATTTTCCCTGTTAATTAATTGTTTTTGTTAATTATGTATGTAAGTCTGCGATCTAAATGCAATAACTTATTATGTAGTAATTATTAAATTAATATACTTACTATGTTACAAAATTAATAAACTTTTAAATAACATATAATTAAAAATATATTATTTACACGATTTTAAACAATTTTCTATTTATTAAATCACTTATGTAGAAACAAATGATATTAAAATCTTCATTTTAAAAAAAAAAGCAAAAATCTGATGAAAATCATTAATGAATTATTCAGAAATTTTAAATAATATCCTATTAGTTTGTTTTTCTATTTAATTTCTTAGGTCAGTTTTTTATTTTCTCATTAAATTCTTTGAGTTCTTGAAGTACCTTACCTACCTCCCTATTGATTTGAAATAGATATATACTTAATACCTGCAACTCATATCTATTAACATTAATGTTATTTCTGATTGTAGATATCTCATTCATATTCTATAGTACTGGAAAATGTACATTGACAATATTTAATTTGTTTTTTTTTTTTTTAATTTATAATAATAAAAAACAAATAGTCTTGTAAGAAAACAAAAAAATGAAATTCAACTATAGAATTACAAAAAAAAAACATTAAAACAAAAACAAAAAATGATTTTTAAAGCACTAGAATTGTGATTATACACGACAATCATGGTGAAAATGATTAAAAAACCAACAATAACATCAATCATTTATAATATATAAAAATGTTTATTTAATGGACACGTGACTGGCTTAAAGTCATTCAATGAATTCTAAATTTTCATTTTTTTTTTTTGTTTACAGGTGATGTTTGTAGACATTTTTTAAGTCATTTTTGTTTTCTATAGAAAATGTAGGGTTATAATGTTATTTAAAATATTTATTTATAAAAAAACATATGAAAAAAATGTTATTCTTTAAAATGAAAATCTGTCCCCAACCAAGTCAAAACTCATTCAATCCATTTCAATTTCAATTCTTAATTGGTTGTCATTTTATAATGCACTGTTCTGGAAATTGCTTAACATTCAACAAGAAAATTCTAACATTTTTAATTTTTGATTTTCAAGTAGGTATAAACTCTTTATAAAATAATTTTCACCCAATGAACTTAAAACATTTTATTTTCTATATACATATACAAAATAGCTATTTAAAATTTTTAAATTAAAGTTCAGTGATTTCTTAGGACTACTTCAATTCACGTTTAAATGGACCATTAAACTTTGGTAGTTTAGTTTATTTCTTTAAGCTCTCTTGTTAACTTAACAATGTGTAAAGTTGTTATTCTTTTTTCCCTACCTATATATATATATATTTTAAATAGAATAACTAGAATAAAAGGGTAAAGTAGAGTTTTGGTAAATTTAACTAACCAATGTTATTTTGTTGTTTATTTTTGTTTTTCTTTTTTTATACCAAGATCACGGGAATTATCGCGAAATTTAATCCTAAATTGCGCAATTATAATAAAAAAAATATAAATTGCATATAGTTTGATTGTGATTTAAGGTCAAATCATGAAATAACAAATTTTAAGGTCTAAAATTTAGAAAGGTTAAAATAAATTGGATGAAATTAATACAAATGAAAAAATTAAAAACAAAATGTTTCCTATATAGCTATTTGAATTAAAGGTGACAGATAGCTTGTATTTTAAATTGTTTTAAAGGTGTTGATTGAATTTTTTTTTAATATGGCAGAACGTAAGACGTTGTTCATAGTATTTTAGATTTTTGTCAAATTGTTTAAATTTTTGGAAAATGAAAAACTTGTGTACAATATTATGGGTCTTATTCTAAGAATTGATTCGCTTTTTCGTTACGTATCGATAGAGCATCATATTGAAGTCGTTGCAAAGAATTTGGTATTCTGATGAGAAGTTTTGTGAGATAATAATGTATGAGATATTTTCTGAAATTGGTAAAATTGTACATCTTGAACCCTTTAAATTTTTTACCCATATTCTGTTAGACCCATCGCGTGTGATCGTGGGAAAATATCGCTTAAGCAATAGCTTTGTATTTTATGCATAACGAAGCGAAAGCTTAAAATTGGCGCGAAGATAAATATCAAAACTATGGCGTGAGTAATTTTTGTTAAACTTTTGATAGGGCGCAAGAGCCATTTTTTATATCTTCTAAAATTGAAAGCGTTTAGTATCGCTCAATGTTTTGTTTTGTTATAAAAAAAATTGAATTAAATAAATAAATTAAATGGTTAAGAAAGCATTAGTAAACAATTAATTATTATTAAAAATTGTGTATTTAATTTTAAAAAAGAGAAAAAAACTCATCTTGACTATTCTATTACTGTTTTACAATTTTTATGTATTATAATTTTTATACTATTTATTATGTACTATACTATAAAAAAATGTTATTTAAAAAATAATTTAAAATATTAAGCTAACAAAAATATTATAAGGTATTTTTGGTTTATATACCAATAATCTTTTTTGATCAGTACTACCAACACAATAAAATGTTCGATCACTTCACTTACAGTGTATAACAAAAATGCATATTTAGCTAAACGTGGCACAATGAGTTTTTTCTTGTTGTCAGCGCTGGATCTAAGACAATATGGGCGTATATTGAAGCTGTCAAACACTTTAATTTTGACATTTCATTGTTATTCTGCGATACAATTTTGATATTTGCTATTCAGCCGGCTGATATTTCCGTAGCCCTTATTATAAAGTGTTAGTTTTCAGTAAATATCTGAGAAGTGTCAGCAGATATTCAAAATCAGTATTGTGATTATTAGTTGTCACCAAACTACTGATAAATTGTAACTACTTGCAAAAAATGGTATTTTCAATTTCAGTAAGAGGTCAGTTTTTCTAACATTTTAAAGCAGGAGTGGCATTCTGTATTGTGACAAACGATAGTCTCCCTTGTGACAGTCAAAGATGACACTAAAATTTTTTGGTATTCTGTATTGCGATCACTTGAATAATTTAAGAAAACGGCAGCACTTTAAAAAATACAATTCGGAAATGGCAGCACAAGTGATTTATTAAATGTCAAAGTATCAAAACAATAGAAAACAAAAATAAGTTGTAAGTTTTATTAGCGCATTACACTTATTAATCAATAAAGCGAAATTATAAAAAAAAAAATAAATTATATATTAAAAGAAAAAAAGCTTAAAAGTAAATGTCAAAGAACTAATTTAATAAAGTGTATATTTAAAAAAAAAACAATATTTATAATAAAAAAAAATTAAAGTGAAAATCATTACAACAAATTTAATAAAATGAAAAGAAAATTATATTCACATTTGAGTAAAATTCAGTTGCAAACTTATAACTAATTAATATAAATGCGTATTATATTTAATTGAAAACAAAATAAAATTCAAACTTATTAAAAAAAAAATTAACACAATCACAGCATTTTTTATTCAGTTCCATTATTTTTAATACATTTGCAATTTTAGCGACTTCTAATTCTAAAACTCACACTTTTTAATATTTACATCATAATAAATCTGAAAAAAACCAAAACATAAAAAACTTAAATCTTAAAAAACAACCAAATTTTATTTATTTTTATCATGAGTGACACCAAATTAGCTGTCACCCTAAAATCACAAAAAAAACGCGACTATCACTGTGACAATCACCATATAGAATACCAATTATGGATATGCGACAGTCGCAGCGTGATTATCACAATACAGAATTCCACCCCAGTATTTTTCAGTTGTAAATTTTAGCGTGAAAAATATATTGTATGTATTAAAATAAAATTTTTTGTTTACTTCCATTTTTTTTTTTATTTAAATTGTAGTTGGCTTTTATTAAAATTGTAAGTATTTTAATTTTATGTGCATCAATTTTCTCAAATATTTTGATTTTATATCTTGTAAATGTATGTTTATTGTGTTCGTTTGCATTCAATAATCTAATTTTGTATTTGTATGTCGATATTATGTCTTATTTTGTCTTATGTCACTATATTATGTGTTTAATGCTTTATTCAAACATTTAGATTATCGAAACCTGGATCTTTTACATGAAATTAAGGTTTTCAGTAAGATGCTATTAACATTTTGTGCTCAAAGATAGTAAAAAAACTGGACCGGGAACAATTTCAACTTTGATTTAACGCAAAAAACAATGAAATAGCTGGGATGTTTACTTTTCAATGAAATAGCACAGACAGAGTTGATTAGTATTTATAAAAAAAAATTTAACATTGAAATAACTGGTATGGGGTGGTTTTATTCTCTGTATAACGTTTGTCTATAAAAAACTTGGTTTTATTCAGGAGTGAGCCATTTTTGGCTTTATATATTTCGATGTTTCAGCTGTGTATCTATTTATCTCACATCTATGATGTGAATTACTATCACTAATAATTTTTGAAAATATTATGACTCTCTTGTATGATGTCCCATGTAATATTTTATTGTTATAAAAACAAAATTAGTGTTATAAGACTCTTAAATGACTCCCAATAACCTTTAGTGTTATAATGATGTTTTTATGGGAATAATGTGATTAATGTTGCTATAAGAATGTTGTTATAGCAATTATTGCGAGAGTTGTTATAATGGGATTTTCAGCAAGTGATACAGCAATGTTGTTATAAGTCTAAAAGTGTGTAATCCTATAACAAAATTTAAATTGTTGTTATGAGAATATAATTACTAGAATAGCAGTAGTAGTGCTATTTTTTCACTGTATTCCTATAATGATACTAATATATAAACTCCACAAAATTATTATTCTCACTCTGGCATAACTTAAATTATTTCAAAAGAGTTTCATTTCAAAATAAAAACATAATATAAACTAATACATATGTATACTAATCATATAACAATATTACAGGAATTGCTCCGGGGTCTTATTATGATTCTCCCACCCATATTCTGTTAGACCCATCTCGCGAGATCTCGTGAGAATATCTCTGACGAGATAGTTTTGTATTCTGTTAGACCTTTGACGAGACGAGATAGTCATTTTTTATCTCGTCAAAAATTGTAAGCGATAGAGTATCTCGTCAAAGTATTTTGTGTTTTTTTTATCAAAAAATTGAATTAAATAAATAAATTGAATAGATAAAATAGTTAAGTAAAGATTAATAAACCATTTTTGATTATTGTTTTTGCATTATTATTTAAATTGTGTTTGTTTTTTGAAAAAAAAACCATCTTTACTATTACTGTTTTACTACGTTTATGTACTAAACTAAAAAATATATTTAAAACATAAATATATTTATATTTATTTTTCATTTAGGTGCCTATTATGTATTTCGATCGAAATTAATCGAATCGTTCATCGTTATCGTTAAAGTTATTCGATTGTGATCGTTAGTGTCATTATGTATTTCGATGAAAATTTGATCGAAAGTGTTTAAAAATGCTGCCATTGTAAAATTCAAATCTACGATGAAAATGACATATGTTTCATTCTTTAAATGTCAAATTAAAATTATTATACGAAAAAAAAACAAAACAATAATGTTATATTTAAAATTTTTAAGTTGAAAATAAGTTGAAGTGTTTAAATAAAATATAACTATAAAAATATAAGTTTTTATAAATAAAATGATTTGAGCAGAGTTAAATTTTTCAATTTCTGATAGTGCTGAAAAACGCTATCAAATTGCAGAATTGAAAAACAAGCGAACATATATTCGGGATTATTCTAATCCACTAGATTTGGAAAATTATAAGTATGTTATTTAAACATAAATTTGATGAGTTATTATCTACATTATTAAAACTATTAAATTAGGACAAAAATTGAAATAGCCAATAAGTTATACGTCGATTCCAAATATAATTAAATTGGTTAGTGTATTAAGATTCTGTGCGGTTTGTACCAAGCAAATGATTTTCAACGTAGGAAATGATTTCCATGTCGGACTAACACAGCTAATTTTTTTTTGTTCTTAAAGAAGTTTTATATGTATTTGCAGTTTATAATTATGTGCAAAATGGATCAAATTCCATTACATACTAGAAGAAAAAAGTCAGGCAAACATTATTTTTATGATTAAAGCAGAATTACTGAAACAATTGGAGCAGTAGATGGAAAGCTTATTCAAATTAAATCACCGAAGCAAAACGTACAACATTTATGGTATAGTAGAAAGGGATTTTTTAGCATTAATGCAATTCTGATAAGTTTATACTTTATTGTAATTATTTTACATTATTTGCATTACAGTTTTTGTTTTTAGATATGTGATCATAATCAGGTAATTGGTTTTGTGAGTACAAGATATCCTGGTACCTCTTTGGAAAATTTATAATGGTGTCTCATTATTTACACTATATCTTTTCATATTGCAGTCTATTTGTAACAGGCCTTTCATTCCTATCAAAATTTATTTCAATAAAAAATTATTATGAAGAATAAAGTAAAATACCTACATTCATTTCAACTTTTAAATTTATTTTTATTTAAAAAAAATATCATAAATATAAAACAAAACCCCAAGTGTCCAATATAAATAAAATAATATAATGTCCAATATAAATAAAATATATTTGTATCTCTTTTATTTTATCCTTTCAATTCAAAATTGAAATAATTTGTACAAAATCTCTCTTTCGATGTCTCTTTCGTGGTAAAATTTTACATCGATAAACTTTATCGATTTCGTCGACAATTTCTGAACGATATCGTAATACATAATGGCAATTTTGCATTTTGACATTTCGTTCGATCAAATCGTAATCGTTATCGAAATACATAATAGGCACCTTAAAAAATATTTCAAAACTAATACTAAGTTAGTGAGGTTAACACTTTCCAAAAATTTTATAAATCATATTTCGTTTATATACCAATAATTATTTTTGATAGTAAAAAATTATCAGTACTACCAACAAATAAAATGTTCTATCGCGCCGCTTACAGTGTCTAACAGAAAGGCATATTCAGCGAGACGAGACGAGATGAATTTTTTTTCCTCGTCAACGATGGGTCTAACAGAATATGGGTGTCCATTTTAGTGCTATAACGTATTTATAACGTTTCACAACGATTGTGGAGCACTCCAATTAACACTAATACTGCTATAAGAGTGTTTATAATAGTGTTATAAGAGAGCGCAACAGTCTTATAGCAATCAAATTGTTACGTGGTTTTGTTTCTTTCTAGTGTTCTTGAGTCTGAAGAAAATCACTTTGTCTTATATAAACTTTACTGCAGTGACTGCAAGTGATCTTGATACAAGATTGATTCAATAATGTATATATATCCACATATAAAGTTTTAGGCTGAAATATAATGTTTGGCTAAATAAATATATAAAGAAAAATTTAATTTATTTATTGTGTTTTGACGTAATTATGTTAAAAACAATTACCTATAAAATAGAAATATTAAAATGTAAATCCCATTTTTTTTTTGTTTTTTATAAAGTCGTATATTCAAATAATTTCTTTTATATTTTAATTTTTTTTTTTGTAATTTTTTTTCTTTTTTTTTTAAATATAATATTAATAATATATTAATATATAATATTGTAATAATAATATAATAATAAATCCTAATGTTAATTATTCAAATATAAATATTTTGTTTTTTTATTTTTTTTATGTAAAATTGTTGCTTTGATTTTGTTTTTTAAATTGTTTTTTTATTAAATGTATAAAAAATTTTAATATTACATATTTTTTTTTAATAAAAAGATTCGCAATTAAATATTTTAGCAGTTTTTTTTATTTTTTAAATTTATATTTTAGTTGTATTACAAAAAAAAAAGAATTATTATTTTATTCCCATTTAATTTATGTATTTATTTTTAATAGTTTCTTTGTGTACTCATCTATATAGTGTTCAAATTAAATAATAAAATAAAAAATATTTAATTAAATTATATTATATTAATTATATTAATTATATGAAATATATAATTATAATATATATTTTACACTCTTTTGATTTATTAGTACATATTTAAATTAAATTGTATTGTTATAATAGTTGGATTTTAACTAATTAGTTTTTAAATCTATTGAAAATTGAATATATATATATTAATATTAATAAAAAAAAAAACAGTTTTAACCAAATAACAAATTAATTTTAATATATATATATAATAAATAATTATTTTAAATAAAATAAATAATTATTTAAATATATATATTAAATAAAAAATATTTTCTAAAATAAAAAAAGGACAATATTATTTTAAAGACATTTATTTAAAATTGGCATAAATATTTTAATTTTTTTCTTCTTCTTTTATTCTTTTAAATAAAGCTTGTTTTTTATTTAGTTATATTTTATTACGAGCAGTTTTTGTTTTTAATTATTATTTATTTCATTTATATACAAAGCGTCTTAAAATACGACAATAATTTGGTAATTTTGATATTTTGCAAATTTAAAAATTTATTTTACATACATTTTTTGTTTTAGTCAAGTCATAAATTAAGTTTCTTCGAGCTTGTATTACTTGAGTTAACTTATAATATAAATATATTTTAAAATTTATTTAATTTTCTGTATAAATTTGGGGTTTGAAGTTTGGAGATTTTTTTTTTTAAGACTTTTTAATTTATTTAAAATATTTATTTTTAAGCTTATCAAGTTAAAATTATGTAAATAGATAGTTTTCGTTTAATTTTAATATTTTTATAAACACTTTGGAGACTTAATTATATAATTAAAAATTATATTAAACAGTTATTTTCAAACAAGAAAATAAAATTCTAACAAGTAAGATTATTGATTATTTTTTTTCTCAATTTATACGGTATTTTTAAGATCTTAATTAAATTTGTGAATAAACTAATTTAAATTAAAACTGAATTTTGAAAATAACAAACTTGATATTCATTATGAAATTTACGAGGGCAGTGCAATATGCTTTCTGTAATAAGTTAAGGTTTTTCAACATTGTCACTCAAAATAGCAATCTTCTGTATTGTTTAAGTCTGATTTTCCAATCGATTTGTCAAATAATTTATTATTGTTTAACAGCCATTCGGTCAGTTAATATTAATGTTTTTTGTTTAGATAATAAACAAATTCAAGTTCTTGTTGAAAAAGAATGTGCTGGGGATATAAAAAATGATGTGAATCGGATAATATTTTAACTAGTGGAATTTAATGTGATCGTACGAGTGAAAAAGATGAATAAAGAAATGGAAGGTTAAAAATAGCTATATCGATTGAAATGATAAAAAAAAAACTATACATAATCCAGTGACAAGTGATCGTTGATTATAAATTCATAAGCTTACTGAGATGTTAAAATAACCAAAAAATAGTATTGGATGCATTTTAAACGATGTACATGAAAATACTATTAGCAAGTTTGGTGTCGCTTTTGTTAACAATACCAAAAAAAAATAAAATTCTTTGGACACGTTCTGAGGAGTTTTTGACTTAATTCAAATAAATTTTTATATCGTCAACTTATAACTATTGATGAGACACGCAATGACATTAGATTGAATAGACGGTTTGACATTGATATAAAATAAATACCATGCCACATTCTATTTAATGTACATGTAAACTGATATATAAATAAATGAATAAATAAAAATAATCGGTTGGAAATGCGTCAAATAAGCAAAATATTAGCAAAAATATTAGCAAAAATGGATTAATATATGGTAAAATATTCATAAATCATCTCGAAATCGGGAAACTGGTAACTGGTGCATGTTGTTTTTGCATTATGTATCGGTTGAATGATGACCACATTTAATGAGAAAAAAGGGATTTTTCATCAAGACAATGTACTATCGCACACGCATTAGGTGTGACAACAGTAATATTACATGAGTTACGGTATGAAATTGCTTCATATCCTGCATACAGTTCATATTTAGTTCCTAGTGACTTGAAAACGCTTAAATTGAATGAAACACTGTACGAAATTGCTTCACATCTACCATACAGTCCAAATCTAGTTTCTACAGTACAGTGACTTCTTCTTGTTTCTGAATAAAAAAAAAATGGCATGTTGGAACTAGATTCATATCAAATGAAATGGTTATCGCAAATTGAAGCATATTTCTATTATATTGAAAAATCGTATTTTACGGATGGAATTAAAAAACTTGAATAACGTTTAATGAAATGTATTAAGTTGGAAGGGGACTGTAGTTGCATTTTTTTATGATGTATATTGATCCCAATTTGGATAATTAATAGAATGACGAAATTTTTTTATTTTTTGTTTTCATTTAACCCTTTCATGCCCGAATTATAAATCAGTTAAAATACAAAAAAATTTTACAAGTTTTTATGAATGTAGATACATCTTAGAACCTAAAACGAGTTATTGCGTTAAAATATGTCCATTGACTTGGACGTGGAAGGTGGTTGCTTTAAAGCAACTATGAGCAGTTAAGTAAAAAAAAATTGTATCTGACATTTAATACTGGCCTGGAAAAAGATTTCCCTTTTTGGCAGGAGTTGGAGTAATATATTACTTGGTCGACAACGTCTTCTTTCAACAACCTTTTTAGCTCCTGCTAGAGTTTTCGCTATTTGAGCTTGAATTATTATGCTATTTTCCAAGTTGGGTTTAATGTCTGCGATATGGGAGCCACCTATTTGCTACAGCGACATTAAGTAGGTCTTAAAAAAAAACACGACAGTTAAACTTCAACTCAAATGACAGTAAATAACTAAAGGTGGTTTTCCTCTTGATGGACGAATGTCCGGACAATTTTTTTTTACACTATAATTGAAACACAAATACAATCAAAGAAAATTTTATGATTTCCTCTCAATGCGCGAAGGACTGACATTTGTTATGTAGTCAAAAAAGGTTGACGTTTGAAAATATGTTTACATGCGTTGATATTACTTTTATTAAAAAAATTAAAAATTTTGTTAAGAGTAATTAATAATGCATAATAACATTGTAATATTGAAAAAAATAAAATATAGCGCTTTGCTTTTATCTTAAAATATAAATAATTTGTTAGAAACAAAATAATCTTATATTAAAAAACAAAAAACAAAAAAAATGCACTTCATATCTTTTTCTTAAAAAACATTTGAAATTCTATATGTGAATGCGTTCATTCATAAATCGAGATAGCAATAAATATTTATCAAATAATTATATATCTATCCTTTTCTTTTTCTTCGTCCTTCAGCCAAAAGTTAAAAATATATTAATTAAGAAATTGGATGAAGAAAATGCCCGGAGAGGATTTTTTGTGTATGTGTGGTAAAATAAAATTTTTTGATTGGTTAAAAATTTGTCCGGACGAAAATATTTACGTAAGTGCAAAACTTTAATGGCTTTAAAGTAACTCCTGACAATAAAGGGTTAAAACTATATTAATATCATTGTCAAAAAAGAGTTTTTCACAAATTTATCTGTAAGAGTTCTGGATAAATAGTTATATTATAACTTGTATATAAATTTAAAACCCAGTGAAATCGTGATCGATATAAAGTCTTTATAGACCATTAGAAAACAACCTATGGTAAAAATGTTAAAAAATAAAAAAACAATGTTTTTTTTATATGAATACAGGAAACATATCGAACTACCCTCGTAAATATTAAATTAAAGTAATTATTATTATTTTTAGTAAATAAAATTAGTAAAAAAAAACAAAAAAAAAAATAAAAAATTAATTTCGTGCCAAACATATATTTCCCAATATGTGCATGAATTTAGAAGAATAATATTAATAATTGTAATGAGGGTTCTCTTTTTACTTCTTTCCAATAAATTTTTTTTCAAATTTATTAATTTTGAAAGTAGAAAAGATAATTTTTTACAAAAATAAAAAATTTTAATTTAAATTAAAAATAATAATTAATAAAAATAATAATTTTTTTTTAGATTTAAAAAAAATGTAAAAATATTTTTTGGAATTTTAGCAATTATACTACTTAATTATAAAATAATTTAAATTCTTTAAAATATATTATTAAAGTCTCCAAAAATGTATTCTTTTACGGCAATATCAAATGTTCATAGTCTCCTAAGTTCTATTGTAAATTTTTTATAAATTTTTTATTACAAATTTTTATGTTGAAAAGTCTTTATAAATTCGATACATTGAAGAATGTTTTTATTTGAACACAGTAGAGTATTAGTAGTATAAAAATTTTCAAATTTATTATAACAAAAACAAAAAAAAAGCATATTGAAGAGTTTTTAAATTATCTACTGGTTATTTACGAATTTTAATTTTTTGTACACTTTCTACACTTTCTTCTCCAGTCAAATTAACAATAATAATAAACAAACCAAATTTATTCAGCTCCAGCTGAACTATCTGGTGTTATATTTGAATCTAAACTGGCACAATCTGATTCTTGTTCTTGATTTTCCGAATAATTTGCTGCTTCTTGAAGTCGCATTAACATATTCAACTGTAATTATAAATAAAATAAATAATTATTTAAAATTAAAATTAAATAAAAATGGTGTTATAAAAATAAGTAAAAAACAGGACGCGATGATGCTATAAGGCCGTATATGTGTTAAGTGTATGTGTTTTTTTACGCTTTTGTACACTTTGTTTTTGTGTTTTATGAGTGAATGGTTAAATAAAAAACTAATTCCAATAAAAATCATTAATTGGTGCATTTTTAGCGTATTATGAGTATTTTTATGCTAATATGAGTCTATGTGAGATGTCCAGATTGAATGTTTATAAAGTATGTACTAGTTTTGTTACCAATAATCATGTATTTGATAGAATTAGTGATGTATCTGAATTGATACTGGATTGCTCATTCACAAATTTATTGAATTTCGAATATTACATGAATAAAATATGGCTCAGTTATATCCAGACTTAAATAACAATTTGATATTTGGTAGATTACCTAGGAGTGGTAATATAATTGTACCCCATTACAACGTCAGACTTAGGTACTTATCACTTTTCGTCAGCTTATTGTTTTTTAATTTATCCAAACATTTGATTTTGAACGATACCTTAAAACACGACTGTACAGGTTGAACTAGTAGAGAATTCGATAAAGGTAAATAATCCTATGATCAGTTTGTTGCGTTTAAAGGTTTAGTAAGTTAGCAGATTCAGTTAGGAAGCCTTTTAGGAATACTTTAGATAAAAACTTACAATTGTAGATTCGATAAAGCCAAATTTCTGTGTAAGACTTTATATTACATTCAATTGTGTGATAAAGCTATTATTACTTTATTGCATATGACCTTATAACATGTCACTGTTAAAAAACACTTGTCTCACATAGTTTTAAAAAAAATGTTATAGAAAAACATTGAAAAAAATAATACTCACCAATGGATCTTGTGAATCATTATTAATATTTCCGGTACCTTCTAAGCCAACATCTTCAGCATTTATTTGTCTTAATGGTGGTACTGAATCTGGACCATATTGCCATGGGTATGTATCACGAATAAATGTTGATGGATCCATCCATGCACCTCCACGTCTTCCATATAATTGTACACCTTCACGTACTGCTTCGACTAGATATGGAGCCAAATGATAATTCCAAATATCGGTAAACCATACCTGAGAATCTTTCAAATCTAATGGACATGTTAAAAATAATCTTGGACCAATTGTAACATCACTACTACTATGATTTTCAAGAAAACGATTAATATGTTGCCATACAGTTGGTAACCATGTTAAAACAGATGCTAACTCTGTTTGATGTGTTTGAGTTTGAAGTTCTAAAGTGAATAGACGTCTTCTAAGAAAACGTCCTAAAAATCCTTTAACAGGTTCCATATGATTTGCTGTTAATACCTATATATTTATTGTGTAATATAAAAATATAAATTATCTTAATTATAAAATTTTTATTTAATATCACTTACCCATCGGAAATTATGATGTAATTGTAAATTTGTTGTATTACAGGTAGCTTGTGACATTGTTCCAATAATGCATGGTAATTTGGCAGCTGGACCAGCACTTAATAATGATGAGAAAACATCACCAAGTGCTGAAGCATGATGTAAATTATCTAATATAATCACAGATGGCAATTCAGATGCTCCATTTGGCATTGAAGCTTGTTCTGCTATATGACTTAAATATTGACGAAGTTCTTTTGATGATTTATGATCAACACTATATTAATAGAAAAGAAAATAATTTAAATATCAAATTTAATGTGAAATTAAACAAAATATATATGTATATATATATTATATTAACTTACTTAAATGTAGCAATTGCTTCAGAAATATTACATCTTCCAGATCTAGCAACTAAAAATTCTGCTAATTTTCTAGCTAAATATGATTTACCAGTTCCACTGGGACCACATAAAATTAATCTACGATGTTCTGTTAATAATGTTATATATCTATGTACAATGCTACGTGGTATTAAACTATCAAATGATAAACTTCCAACTCCTTGCAAGCATATATAAAGTGTTTTAACATTTCCAATTATATAACCACATGGTAATAATTCAGGAAAACCAACTTCAGGACCACGTTTAGCTTCACCCAAATGATATGATGTTATTGAATCTGTATTTAAACCTAAATTAGTACCAGGATCAATTCTAGCCACATAATCTTTAAATGTTTTCCTAACAATATAATCTAAATTTTGCCATGTTGTTTTACCCGAAATGTATGTATAGGCAATAATAAATTCATTTAAACTTGCATTCGAATATTTTCTAACTTCAAATTCATTTTCTTTTTTATTACCAACTTCATCAAGCAATTCTTCTTCTGTTAAATCATTATTAGAATTGGATTGTTCATAAAAATTATCAATTTCATAGATTTCTTCTAAATATTTTGAAAATGATTCTGGTTGACCTAAATAGACAGCAATTGAAAGTTTTTTACCATCAGTTATATCGGGAATATCTTCAATAGCTAATGGAAGAGCAGTTGGTTTTAATTGTGTAGGACTTGGTGCTTCAATTGCTGGTGGTGGTGGTGTCAAATCTATATGAGTTGTTGGACTTATTGATGGTGGAGGTGGTGGTTCTGGTGCTGGTGCTGGTGGTATATTTTCTTCTTCGGTTTCTTCATCTAAACTCTTTGGTAATTCCATTGGTGGACGACCAGAACTATCAGCTAAACTGTAACGTCTTGATTCGCCAATTGAACCATTTGGACTAATTGCAGTGCCTAATGAAATTTCACTACCAGCTAATGATCGACTAGTTACTAATTTTTGTAAACGTTCATTATTTTGTTTTAATGTTAACATTTCGGCACGCATTTTCATCACAGTATCTTTCAAACTTTCCAATTGTGAAGCAGAACTTAATGCCTCCAAACGGATATCAGTTAAAACTAAATCTTTTTCACGTAATTGCTTTTTTAAATCTTCAACAACTGGATTACCATCTAAATCGATTGCATCAACTGGTTTGGCATTCTCAATAATTGTAACAGTTTTTTGTGGACTATTTTTTGTTGGACTCGGTGGTGGTAAACCACTTGTTAAATTCATTTTATCATGTTGTGATTGTGAATTTTGTTGTTTTATATGATGTTGTCCATTGTGTTGTGTATTATGATCTCTTCCCGAAATATGTTGTTGTGTTGAATTCAATTGAGAATTTGATTCTAAATTATTTGTTTGATTTTTTTGCTGTTGATTTGATTGTGATTCAGGTAAATGTCTACTAGTTTTCGATATTTTAGCATTTCGTGAAAAAGCTTTCGTAAATGAACTACGTAACCAACCTTTTTTCTTTTTTTTATCTTGTACCGAACAACCACCAGAACTAAGAGAATTTAAAGAGCACATTGAATCAGAACTATGATGTCTTTGCATACTTGGCAAATTTGATGGCGAAGTATTTGCTGTTCCATTTAAATTTGAATTTGTATTACCATTAATACCTTTTGATGGACTATTTATATGTCTAGGACTGCCATTTGTAATGGAGGGATTATTTTTATTTGTTTCATGTTGTTGTTGGTGTTGTTGTTTTGAATGTTGTTGATGTAATGGAGTTGTTGCTGTTACCGTTGCTTGTTGTACACCCATACTTTGCATATGAGCTGTTGTTAAACCAGCTTGAATTGATTGCTTTCTTAGTAATTCAATTGTTTGACGCATATCAGTTAATTCACCATCTTTACGTTCAGCGGTTGCTGTTAATTGCTGTAAACGTTGTGTCATATTTGAAAGACTTTGTTCAAATGCAGCTACGACATGTGCCTGGAAAATTAAAAAAATAAATTTATATTAAAAATGTTTTTTAAAATTTTATTAATAAAATTTTTTTGGCTTTTTATTTAGCATAACAATACTTCAATATGTCAAAATTGTTTAGAAATTTTGAAATTTTGAAATCTTTAAGTTTTGAATTTATTCGTAAACAATAAAAAGTATTTATTAATAAATATAAAATAGGGCTACTAAAATAATTATGGAATTCTTTTACATTTAAAAAAAGTGTTGACGACTAATCAATTAACACAAAAAAAAAAAAATAATAACAAAAAATTAATTCATTTGTTACAACACTCAGTCATCAACGCATTCCAAACTTTTAATAATTACAATCAATATTCGACTTAAGAATGCTATTGATAACACTTCAAATTGCGTGTTTAAAATGATTCATTACATAAGCTTTTCGATATAGGTATAGTTACATACAAACATATATATATATACACATATTCTATAATGATGGAAAAAAAACCATATTTTTGGTATTTGTTTTCCACCATTATTAAAAATTTACCTTGGTATAAAAAGACCACAAACCAAAAACCAAAAACGAAGACAAAACAAAAGAAAAAAACATTTTTAGTTTTTAACCAAAATTCTTGAAACGGGTGTGGAAAGATAAACAGTTTTTGTTTTAGTTAAACAGTTAAAAATAAATCCGTTCAATTATTTACCACCATCACAACTTTAAAATTAATACAGAAGTTCTTTGGCTTTAAAGATGAGAATATTTATTTGAAAATTGAAAACATTTTTAGCGCCCTAATTATGACCTTTATATTAACAGTTTGGAGTTTGGAGATTTATCTAAGATATTCTTTTTCTTTTTTGACAAAGTTAACGCTATTAGAAGAAAAGAAGAAGAAATGATTGATTGCTATTAAATTATAAACCACCACATAAAAATTTAATTGATTTTAATAAAGCAAAGCTGATGAAGGTTTTTGTGTTTTTTTTTTGTTTTAAAAAATATTTTAAAGATTAAAGCGAATTTATAATTTGATTGAATGTTTTTGTTGTTGTTGGTTTATTTAAATATCCATGACCTGTGGTCAAATTTATGTTTTTGTTTTTCTTTTAAAAGTCATAAATCTATAAGAATAGAATAGGTTGAGTATTTTGATTGGATATCAAAGATCTTATTATATAGAAATTAAATTCAAAATGAATATTTATTATTTTAAATTTTGCGCCTCAAAATAAAAATCAAACATGAATATTATATTAAGAATTATAAATTATGTATACACAGTGAATTGTGTTCATGTTAGTCCAAAGTGTTATAGGTGGGGCTTTGATTGAAAAAATTATTTTTTCATCGTTAGTCGAATTTTTATCGAATTTTGTTTGCTCCACTTAAAAGATTGCTCATTAACAGAAAAAAATAAAATCAAATAAATGAATTTTGAATATCTACAGTGCAATCAATTTTCAATAGCTGAACCAATTCCACATTTCAAATTTACTCAAATTTTTTTTATGTGGAATTGGTTCAGTAAACCACATTTACTCAAATTTGGGATTTACACCGACTATAATGAAGTAGAAATTAAAGCTGAAATTGTATTATGAGAAATAGACACTGATGGTTCCGACAATATTTCAAGTAAACTTATTAAACACAAAAACTTGCTCCTTGGTAAGATTTTACATAACGTACAAAAAACTATGGTAAATTTAATCAAATCGCCTTGACGAAAATATTATATACAAACTATCGATATATCGAATTGTTAAATTAGTCTTACATAACTAAGACAGATATATCTTCAGATTAACCTATATTTATCTTAAGATAGATCAATATATTCTATCTCTTCAATTTATAATAAAATAATTAAAATCTACATCAATAACCTATACTCACTACGTAACTTCGAAATAAAACAAAAATTGATAACAATATAAAAATTAGGTTTGTTGTTTTAATTTTAATTTCATTTCGTTTTTATCAAAGCTTTTTGTAAAATGCTTGTGTTAAGTATGATAAAATTAATAAAAACAAATATGACTATATAATGCATATTTTTAATTTTTCAAATTTTTCAAAAGTATATAACATATTCTTTGATCTGGCTAAAGCACTTGATTTTATTAAATACACTGATATTATTAAGAATAATATTCAAATTAGGTGTAACAGGTATCATTCTTGTCCTGCAGCATCATCAGTAGGGCATTGGGCGGAAATAACGTCCTTTCATCGTGTTCTATTTTCTCCGGAACAATACACAATTAGTATATAATATAGTTTCTATACAGCACCATGACAAATCGTATTGATATCTGGAGAAATACATGAAAAAAATTTTAATTTTCTTCCCAGGATACAAAACAAGACGATGAAAAATCTCTTTCTATTACGACACAAAACACCAACAAACAAAATTAAGTTAAATAAATAAGTTAAATAAATAAATAAATTAAATACTGTGTATATTTATTGGGTAATATATATTAATTAGTAAATTGTAGCAATCCTTTGTATCTATAGATTCATCTTATGTACACAGATACAAAAAAAAAATTTTAAAAAAAATTTAATTCTTTTATTGCAGATTTTTTTTTTTTTAATTCTACAATTACATACATAATTATAATCGAAGATAGAGATTTTACAATTTTCAAGTAATTCGTACTTCAATCGACAAATCATTATAAAAATCAACAATATACCTTAATTAAGTCTCAAGTACACTTTAAAGAAATATTATGTTATTACATGCTCCTTAAAATGGACAACTTAAATATATGTATTTAATTTGTGAAAAGATTGACAAGACTCATATTATTGGCTGTCAAAGGAATATAATAATATTATGACGTATTTATTTTATTAAATTTTCAATATAATATATAATTAAGAAAATAATAAAGCAATTTAAGATTAAAGCCAGGAGGGGTATGATATTGCAAAAATCTGAATTAAAAACAAACAAATAAAAAATATTTTTTAATGATTTAAAACAGGGACGTAACAATTTTTTACTTTGAATTGGGCGATGGCTCATAATATTTAAAATGTTTGCATAAGCTTAGAGAAATCATATGTATATAACTGTTTTAAAGTAATTTACAATATTTAAAATCTAAAAGGATCTTTTCACTATATTTTGCGATTGTTAAAAGTCATAAAACTATCGTGAGAGAGCTTTTCATAAACGCAGTAGTGCCAAAACAAAACATACAGAAACTGTAATACATGCCTTGCAGTAATGTCATTTTAATTGAATTAAATTTATTTAACTATTTAAAAATAAATTTAATAGTAGTTAAATAATATTTATTTAACTACATTAAATATTGTAAGAGAAATTCAGCTGATTGTACTCAGCTGTCAACTATAGTTTTTTGCAGTTTTTGTGCAAAGTTAGCAACGTTTATGAAGAAATTTGATTTGCAATTTTTGTATATGAACTAAATGTTTTAGCATGTATTAGAAGGGCTGCTTGTTTATGAAAACGTCTACATAATTGTATCAAATTTTATTTACTTCACTAATGAATAATATTTCATAATGATGAATATAGTTTGTGTATAGTGTTCTTTCGTAAAGAAAACTCTTGACTTTATATATAGTGGTAAATTTTAGTGATACCATTTTACTGAATTTATTTCTGGAGGTATTCCTATATATATTTTATATATCAAAACAAATCTTTAGTTAAAATTATCATCAGAAAATCATATCTTAAACGATTAATATATTTACTATACATGAAATTTGTATTATTTTTGCTATCGCTTATTTTAACCCAATGACAAAGGGTACTAGGCCAGATCAAACAAGCCATAAAACATTTTGCATATACTTTTATTAAGAATCAAATTGATAATGATTAACTGTTGTTATTAAATGGTCAGAACTTAACTCCACCAAACCTCAAATTTAAAATTTTGGGAAAAACAAACGTAGTTTGGACGCTTAAACGAATCTAACATTTTTCAAAAATTATAATATTATGTATTTGTATATTAGTCGTCAACGCCTAATTTAAATTAGTTTGAAAGAACTAGTATCTAGGTAAAATGAATTAAGGAATATTATATACTAAGATTTACATATACTGTACGCATTGTGTTTGGACACTACAATTTGGGAACAATTCACAGTCTGTCTGTTTTGAAATAAATAGCTATGTCTTGAGACACACATGACTTGAAATAACACAATTTAGGTTTCAATTCTTGTGTCCTGTACTGGTTTACAAGAAATTGAATAGTACCACACACAGCATGCATTTTTTTTTTGTTTTTTTTTTATAAAGTTCATTGTCAAAATATTCTGATTCATGTCAAATGTGTGCTTGTATCATTTGACAGGACAATAGAATAAGTCATCATAAACTATCAAAAATTACAAAAACAAAATAAATTTTATAATTTATTTTTTGTAATGTTTGGAAAATCATGAACTGGAATTGAAATGTAAGCATCAGCTGACAAAAAAAAACAGTAATCATGAATTCGATATGAAGAAAAAAAAGATCAAATTATTGTCGTCATATTTTTCATAAAACTTTTTATTTATTTTTCCTTCTGGTATTGCTTCTGGATTTTATTCTTGATACCAATTCATATTTAGATATACATTGCAATTTTTCATTTAATCCTCTATTTTGATTACAGCTCACGAAATTCATGATTGTTATTTTTTTTTTCTTGTCTCTTTTAACCCGTCATCATCGTCATCATCAACAACAAATGAGGACATTGCGCTTTATACAAAAATTTTTATTTATTGTTTTGTATACAAAAATGACAAAGTTGAAAATAATTCAACAGCTTCAAGCATAACAATAAAGTAATAGCGGCATAACTAAAGATAAATATGTAATGAAAATGAAAACAAAGAAAAAATAGAAAAAACAAACATTCTTAAAGGATAAATTGATCAGAAAAAAAAAAAAACAAAAAAAAAAAACAAACAGAACCGACCTTTAAAAAAAATTATGACGATAATAATGTTGTTCAGAAATGTTTTTTTTTTTTTTGGTTTTTAATTTATAGGCCCTCAAGTATACAAGAAGTAAACAAAGACTGCAACAAATACAAAATCAAATAAATAAAAACTTCATCCATATTAGATTGAAGAAAAGACAGCGACTTTACCATTAATCATTTATGGTCATTTCGCATTGGATACATTGAATATCACTAAATACAAATATATATATATATATAATAAAAGTATATTCATGTATCTATACAACCTATAAATATATATATATATATATATGTATAAATTTTGAATGAATTACTATTCCGAAGGACAATAATGACAACAACAACAACAACAACAACAACCATAACAAATAATGAAAGAGCAAAGTAAGTAAGAATTAACCACAACAATTCATAATCCTTAGGGAATAATGTGTAGAAATCTGTCCAATTTAATTTGTGTCCACCATATTTTTATAAATGGTTTAGTCTTTAAAAACAAAAACCAAATGGAAAAATGTTTTCTATTAAATATGGGTGTAATCGAAGACGGAATGATTAATTGGAGACTATTGTAATATTTCTTTTTTTACTTTCTATTCAATACATGTAATTATATCCAATATACAGGGTGATTGATATATCAGTTCACTGTTATGTTTCATTGTTTAAATATTTGTTAGTATGTAAAAAATTTTCTACGGAACATAGACTCGATTTCGAATGGGTTTTAAGATGTTGGAGCTTAGAAAAATTTCAAATCCACACACATTTTGTATTGAAGAAAGATAAATGAAATTTGTCTATTTTAAGTAGACCGACTCAAGCTCTACTAATAAATAAGTAAATAAGTAAAATTCAATTTGGTAAGATGTGTAATCAAATTAACGTTGCTATAATTCATACCTATACATGATATTATTTCCTATAATGTCTTTCAATATACACTCTGTATTAAAGATTAGTATAATAAAATTCTCTGGTTACATACTTCTAATCCTATAATCATCATTGCATTATTTACAAATTATTTTTAAATATACACACCCTGTACTGAGGATTAGTGTGCTAAAATTCTGTTATTATTGGTTTTTGCAAATAAAATATCATTTTTATTGATTTTAAGTGAAGATGTTTATTTTTGTAGATATTAAGATGTGAATAATATTTAGTTAGAATTCTAAATTAAAAATTATTTTATTTATTTTTATTATTTTGTAGAGAAACAAATATTTATAATTGATTTTTAAAGTATACATTTTTCAATGTGTTCAATTGTTTGTAATTATTTTCCGATAATATATTCAGTTTTAAGATATTTTTAGTACAAAAATATCAGATCTAATCAACGAAGCAGTAAGAATAATCTGAAAAAAGTAAATAAATTTATTGAAAATAAAAATTAACAAAGTATGAATTATAAATATAAAATCATATATGAAAATGTTTGAGTTTATATACATGTAAATTTATTCAATAGTTGATATATAAATTGAGTAGTAGCTATTGCTACGGGTCACTAGTCGATGGGAAGCCATTTTGTGAAGCTAGGTATTCCGTTCAACCCATTATTGTCGCAGTCGTCAAAAACAAAATGGGCCAGAAACTCTGGAACTCTTTACTTGCGTCTGCCTAGCATTAGCTAGAGTCAGACACCCAACTTTAGGTGAGGCTTTCTCTAACAATATAGGTAACACTGCGGAAAACAAAATTGGTGATCTGATCAACCTCATCAATTCCACAGGATGACTCTAGTATTTATTTCCTTGGAAAAGTAATAATGGGAAAGTAATCTCCGAAAACCATCAACAACAACATCAAATACATCACGATAAGTCGTGATATCAAAAAAGCACAATTAAATACTAATTGGTTTTCCAGAAGCAACTGGAATGTTCACTTCTACCAAAAATTAAATAATAATTAAAATAATTCAATAAATTTTGTTTTAGTATAATTCAGTTTATTCAGTGAATCTAGAACAGAATCGGATAGAACAGTTTTGAACACTTTAGAACCGAACTTAAAACAGAAAAAGTTACTGAACACTATTTTTGATTTATTTTGAAATGTTTTGTTCTAATTTTTGTTTATTCTCAAATTTCTTTGTTTGAGTGTCAAAATTTAAAAAAAAAACAATAACAAAAAATTTATCTAAAACAGAATTATTTAATAATATTATTAATAATTAATTTTAGTTTTAAACAACTTGAAATCTAGTATTAATTTCGATTATCCTTGCAAATCATTATGAGCTTTAAGGCAATTATTTAGATTATATTATTTACTCGTTTTAAAGAGAAACGGATAAAATCAGTTTTATTTCTAGTATTAAGACTATGGATATTTAAACTTCAATTTAATACGAAACTGTGACTTAATTAGAAGTTTTTAATGTTTGATAAGCTGACATACTTTTTAGTATACAAACTGCTATTAGGATATAATATAGGAAGGTCCTGATATCGGTTAATCTTCTAAGCTAAAAAACGAAACTATTCTATTTAAGAAGGCTTAGTTCCTGATAATAACAGTAGTTTTAGATAAGTCAGTAATTTGAAAAATAAATGCTCGAAATATTGTAGATATTGTAGATTAAAATTGCAGTACCGTACTTAATTAAACACGAAAATGTGATTTTACCTAAGTTACTGTCAAGAACGTCAAAAAAAAAAAGCATAAATATGTTTGAAGTAATACTTTTTACTATTCAGTCTATGTGGTAGCTCCAGTTAGACTTACTGTCTATAATTAGACCGTTATATATATACAACACAATTTACGTTCAACATTTCATATAAAATGTATTTTGTTATTTTACAGTTCCTTTAAATTTTTTCTGTACTTTTAAAATGATAATTTTTTCACAAACACGATATTGAATTCCTTCTTCTCGTCAACTATATATATTTTTGCACTGCACTGTTTCGACATTGTTAAAAATTTTAATCCAATTTGAAAATTTGTAAAAAAATTTTGTAAAAGTGAGTTTTATGAAATCATTACCATAAATATAGTTTCATCCATTTATCTGGATATTTGACGGAACGCTCCAATCCATATACAAATTTCTTTGGTTTGTTTTTTTTAACATAAAACGAATATATTTCAGTACCTAGAGTAAAGCGCGTTAAATATTAAAAATAATAATAATTAAAAAAAAAAAACAAATAAAATTTTGTGGACATAAAAAGTACCACTGTCACGAAATTAAAATAACTATTTCAGAAGATTGTGAGTATGAACATAACAAAAATGTATTTCAGTACCTATTGTTTTCGTTTAAAGTTGTGGCTCATTGTCAAATGTTATTTTGTTTAATATTCTATTTATGTTAGTTAATAAATATTATAATATTTAAAAATTGATATAAATAAGACAAAAAAATAAATAATATTATTATTTTAATTTAACTTTAATATTAATATTATTATGAAATAAATTGATAAAAGCAAATTTAATAGTATATTAACGACATTGAAATTCTCGCAATGTCATACAAACACATGACAAAAAAAAACAAAATAACCCACATTAATAAGATCTCGATCGTTTTTTTCAAACTTTGACACTGAACTTACGCAGCTATGGAATGTTAGTTAACATGATTAACTTGATTCTTAATTATACGATAAATTTTCTGTGATGACAAATAAGATGTCGCTATAATGACCCTTAGGGAATAGAAATTTTGCACCTTACTACAAATATTCTGTTTATATGGTAATTAAAAGCGTTCTAATAAAAAAAATAAAGGTATGATAAATTAGTAAGCAAATACGTATTTTTCTTAAATTTGAAATGAAAACTCTACTGAGGAAAGAAAAAACTAGAATTTATTTTACTTCCGTTATTTATAGCGGGTAACAAAGCTTTAGTTCTTAAATAAAATGTCAAAATTTGGAACAGAATTTATTTTTTAAACCATTTTGTTTACCATTCATACAGCTTCATATTAAAATGTTTTTGAGTTTAATGCTGCAGTAAAATTAAAAAAAAAAACCTTTTACATATTCATTTTACGTATTCATTTTACGTATCACTACAACTGCAGGTTTAGTTTATAAAGAAGTAAATCAAAATTTTTACAAAATTATACGAAATTAATTTAAAAATTTTTTAATCTCTTTATTAGTTAAAATCACGTGATAATACAATAAAATAAATCAATAATTTTCATCACATTTTTAAACTTTCATTTAATAAAGATTAATGTTACTAAAGTATTGTTAATTATTACAATGTAATTAAATAAAATACAATATTTTTATTGTATACTTATATACATATATATATCTATATACATATATATATTTCCTTTTATCATAAATTTTCGAAAAATTTGAAGACTTCCTTGAAATTATTTCTATATTTATTGGAATTTACAGTAATACATAGTAAATTAACCTCAATGCTCTGCTTGTAATTAACTTTGAATGACATGCATATTATCTTAACAAGTTTTGTTATATAAAAAAAAGCAAAAAAAAAAAAAACTTTTTATATCCGAAGATTTAATACTTGCTGTATAATAAATTGGATCATGTTATATATATATTATTTAATTTATCTTTAATATAATATATATTATCAATGTACTATATAAAAGCAAAAGTATAATAGGATCTTGTAATAGAAAATATTTTATACAATTTTTATAATACTGGTAGATTGCTTAGTTTTATAATTAGAAAGTCAATGATTTTATGATGAATTTATGAAGGAATTGAGTTACATATATATTTATTTATGACATTATAAATAAAAAAAAAAACAAAAAAAAATATAATGTCATGCAGACCGGAAATTGAATATAAAAGTAATAACTATATATTCAATATGAATAAACAACAACATTTTTGGAATAAAATTATATGTTTGACAAGTGAAAATTAATGATTTAATAAGATGTCTTAATATTTCTACAATTTAATATAAAATTTTATAATAATAAACTCTAACGGTAAAAAATAAGTTTTTCTAAAAAAAAATGTATATAGTAAGTAATTTTTATTATTTATATAAAAGACCAGAGTTGTATGTTTGTAAACGACGCTTTTTGACATTTTTTGTTTTTACTAAAAAAAAAATTATTTTTCCTTTTAATTATTTTTATATGATTGTTTGATTTTTAAATTTTTAAATTTTTTCCTTTCAATTAAATTGTGAAAAAAAAAGAAAAATGTTCGAATCAATAATTGTTCTGTACTTATTTTACATTTTTACATTAAGGTTAAAATATCAGAAAACCAAGAGCAAGGTCGATTGCTGCACGATGAACAAGAGTTCACTCGGAACGTAGTTTTCAAAGAAGTTTTTAGTGCTAATTTATAGTGTTAAGTTGAATAAATAAATTGTTAATTTGTTTTAAATTATAACAAAAAAGTGTTTCTAGAAAAAAAATTTCTTGGGGCCACTGAGTGGTTATGTTCGAAAAAAAGTTCGGTATCTTTTTACTCGGGACCGGTTTTTAAACGGGCTGACTTACTAGTTTTATTATATTTAATATTTTTCGTTTTTATAAATTTTTGAGTTAAGTCTTAAATATTTAATGTTAAGCTTTTGGTTTTGAGGAAATAAAGTCTTTTTATATTATTATTATTAAATATAAATTATTTCTTTATATTTTTTAATTCAACGGTGCCGGGTTCGATATCTTGTTTTTTTTTTTCAAAATCTTTTTTCAAAAAAAAATCTTGCTTTTTTAAAATTTTACTTTTCAAAATCTTGCATTTGAAAATCTCGTTATTTTTGGTTTATTTTTTTCTGAAAAAAGGATACATACTTGCTCTTGCAGAGGAAAGCTGTTGGGTCCTACATGTTTACTGTACATTTATGTGCAGTTGAAATAATAAAATAAAATTAAATTAAATATCTGTGAATTTTAGTGTTTTTTAAAAACCAAGGGCTTTCTGGTGTGTTTTTTAGAGTTTTATGGGAAAACAGTACCGGTACTTTATGTTTATCCTTGAATAGTATAATTTTTTAATTTAAATTTAATTTCAGTGGTTATAGATTAACCAGAGCACATTGTTTAATTTATGTTTTATTTCAGTCACTACTTTTCGTTATATTTTCGATCAATCTACAATCTAGGTAAATTTTTAGATATTTAAACTAATTGTTCTGAGTGATAGGTGCGGTTGTTGAGAACGTTTGTTTTTTTTTTTAATATAAATGTTACTTTTAAACATTTCGTTTCAGTTTCAGGTGATCCTGTAGATAATTAATAAGTGTATTTGGTTTTAAATGATTACCCACGTAACCATCTTATTGCTATAAGACTCTTGTTCACTCTTATAACACTATTATAAACACTCTTATAGCAGTATTAGTGTTAATTTGAATGTTCCGCAATTATTGCCAAACGTTATAAATATGTTATAGCACTAAAATGGAGAATCCTATAAAGGCACCGGAGCAATGGTTGTAATATTGTTATAGGATTAGTACACCTATATGGATTAGTTTTAGTATATAAGTTTTTATTTTGAAATTAAATTCATTTGAATTAATCCATATTGTGCGAGAGTTAGAAAGGTATTATTTTTATTTTAAAATAATAATTTTATGGAGTTTATATTTATTTCATGAGAAAGGGAGATAGATATTAATAACATATTTCTATATTTGTATGTAAATAATTTATAATATAAAAAATGCCTTACTAATAAATAATATTTTGCGGTTAAGAATAATTGTTTTAATATTATTATAATTATTGTAACCAAAATGCAAAATTTGGCTTGGAAAGAAATTCATTAACATTTATTATAATAATACTTCGAAAAAATACATTTCCCTTCAAAAATAACCAATTTTTCAATAAATTAAAGGAAATTTATTTTTAAATTGCATCTTTAAAATGTTAAATAATGTACGTTAATTAATGCATAATATCAAATTTGATATTTTAATAATTATTCTTTTAAGTAAAAATGATACTTTTGCGAAAAGAATGCAAAATCAAGTTTTTAAGTTTTTATTTACTTTTCCATATTTGTAGAAAATAATGGCCGTCTATTCTAAATATTTATTCAAAATCTACAGTAAGTTTGTTAGTGATGTTATAGGAACACATTAATAGAATAACACTACTACTGCTATTCTAGCAATTCTATTCTTATAACAACACTTTAACTCTTGTTATAGCATTAAGCACTTTAAGGCTTATAACAACGTTGTTGCAGCACTTGCTGAAAATCCCATTATAACAATTCCCGCTTCTCACTAAGATCATTCTCATAGCAATATTAATCACTTTATTTCCATAAAAACATCATTATAACACCTTTAGTCGCGCATCGGCAGTCATATAGGATTCTTATAGCACTAATTTTGTTTTTATAACATTAAAATCTTACTTGGGTACTTAATATTACTGTGGTTTGACTATATGTTGGCATATCGAATGTATATAGAAAATGCAGGTTTGAACCAAACACATTCACTTGCCGGACAGACACCAGTTTGGATTGTTTTTGTGTACTTTTATATTTAATTTGAAATTTTCTGTGAGATGTATAGTTTATTAACTATTTATAAACATGTTGAAATGATTTTATAACCTCTCAATCCATTATTTATTAACAATAAAACGTGTTTAACGTGTGAACTAACAATAAAGAATACTTATTAAATTTGTATGTTGTAACAATCTGAATTTGTGGTTTAAAACAACAACGAACATAAATATTTTTCAAAGAATTGTCCTCTTTCTAAATAAAAAAAAAAGTGATATCAGTTGTTATTGGAAAAGGGATATGTTTCTAAATATAGGATGAGAAACGCACAATATAACTTCGTTGCACTAGAATTCACTAAAGGGTAAATCCATTGCTCCAATTACAAATTTAAATAACAATAATTTCTTTAAGGTTTCTCTGAATAAAATTATTCTCTATTATTATTTTTTAGATAAAAAAAGAGGTACTCCAATTAAAAAACAAAAACAAAAAATAAATAGAAAAAAATTTAAACAACATCTATTTTCTTTTGATCTGATAACAGTACATATATATATTAAAAAAGTACATATATATATTTTTTTTGTCTCATTAAAATAGGTTTTTGTTTCAACAATATTCTAGAAATCATTAAAAATCTCAACATGAATTCATGTAGTTGATTTGAATCAACATTTTGAAAAGATTTCTTAAAATTAAATTTAAAAAAATAAACATTTCGTATGTTAATAAAAAACTAAAAACTAAGACTATAAAGAAATTTTTGAAGTCATGTTAGTACCACCCAAATCTATCACATAAATGAATAAATTTTCCCACATTCTATACTCCTAAAAAGTCAAATTTTCAGAAAGATATATATCAGGTGAATATATACATTTTATTTTATGTATTCAAAGGAGTTAAAAAAATTCAGGCAGGTAAAACACACTCACATTTAATGGGATTCATTTTTTTTTGGTGTTTTTTGTTTTGAAAAGTAATACAGCTTCTGGTCTTCTTACAAATAAAAAAAGAAAAAAATTTAAAATAAAACCACAAAAAAAGGTCCAATCATCATCTATGTTCCATAACAGGAATTTTGTATAAATCTTTAAGATAAAATTTATTTAGATTAGATTTACCTCAAATCATCGTCATTTTATGCCACTTTGTATTTATTATTTTTATTTTATATTTTTTTAATATTTCAAATCCGGAATAATATCATAAAGATATCCTAAAGATTATAGTTACATACATTTTTATTATTTACTTCTATCTTATTAAATACAACAGATAAAAGGTAAAGCAACATATTATTTTTTTCTCATCTCAATCGCTTAATTAATCTTAGAGAAATATCAAAATAAAATACAATAAAACAGAAAAAAAAGGAACAATTTATAAAAATTAAACCAGTTTGTGTTGTATATGATTTAAATATAACTGAAAGAATGAAAGGGTTAAATAAATTAGATGAAAATTTATATTTCAAGAAGATTTTATGGAATGGAATTCTTTTTCTAAAGTGAAATGGATGGGTTCAACTTGAACAGGTAGATTGATAGATGGATCTTGGATTTAACTTATCTAATCTATTGATATATAGATAGATCAAAATATTGATAGGTAAATCCAAAAAGGCTTCTAAAAAATATGATAAATTTATATAATGCGATTTAATTGAATGAAATAATATTAAATAATAATTTTATATACACCTAATTATATATTTATAAATATGTATGTATATATATGTATAGTATTATAAATATAAATAGTTATAATTAATTATTAATAGAAATGATGAAATTATATTTTAATTGATTAATTGAAAACATTTAAAATTTGCAAACGTTATTTGAATGTAATTAACTTTGAAGGTTGGTTGCAATTGCATTTTTGTTTTAATTAATAATCATTAATTAATTTAATTACACCAATTAAATGGTTAGTTTTTTTTTTTATTCAAAACAATTTAATTTAATAAGTAATTAAGTGATGTCATATTTAGAAAAAAGTGTTTGCAAAAAAATCTTGATATGATTTAAAAATTTGTAGATTATTTAACCCGTTGACTACCAATGTATCATTACTGCACATCATCATTTTCGTTATTAGGTAGGTACCGTAATAATCAGTGATACTTACATTTTCATTATCATAGATACAAATTAAAACACTGTAAATATTGTTGCTGATCACTGGACTTGGGCGCAAAACGGTAATATATTCTATTTGTTAGGAGGAAAATTTGTGTAGCCAAAGTGTTAAACATTAACTTAATTTATTTGCTGGAAATTGTAGTACAGTAATTTATAAAGCACCATAGTTAATTTCTAAATAATAATTACAAGAAAACATTTGAAATTACACACAGTTGGCCTGTTTTCAGAAGTATTCTCTACTAAAACTTTAGCATAGGTTTCATACCCTCTTACATACAAACACAAAATGCAATACATTTAGATATATCAATTTGTATTTGGACATACAAACACAAAATGTATTGATACATCAACATAAATACATCAATTTGTGTTTGTATGTAAGAGGGTATGAAACGTGTGGTAAAGTAATAGTCAAGAGTACTTGTGGAAACAGGACCAATGGATCTTTGTAGAGAGGGTAAAATTGAATTAGAGTGAGTTCTACAAACAATCAAATGTTTCTGAATTCCTATCACAAATTGAGTAATAATTTCCAAGCCTCCAAATTATTTAAATTTACAGCTTAGAATTGGTTTCAAACGACCTTATAACTATTCTGTTAAATCTCACTCTATCTACAAACTATTTCTATGCCAATGAAATTAAATTGTTTTTTTTTGCACCAATAAAATACTAAATAAAACTTGAGCTGTAAACGTTCTACATACAAAGTTCCAACAATTTTAGGTTAAAGGATCTAAAAAATGAAAAGGAAGATGAAAGAAAAATGAAAGAAAATAGATAAATAGATAGATAAATAGACAGATAAACCAACATAATAGATATAAAAACAAAAAATATATGCGGAATTATTTTTTTTCTGTGATTTTTATTTGACATCAGTCGCTTCTTTTGTGTATTCTCTTGAAATTAATTAACATTTCAATAATAATAAAAACAAAACAACTGGCTTTTTCTTGCAACCTAATTAAAATTTCCAAGATTTTGTTTTGTTTTTAATTTTAGGTTCTTTTATAACTCAAGTTTCAAATCTTTTCAACAACCCATCAGATTTAACAACAGATTGTTTTCGCGCCCTTCTTGACAGAATTTCATTTAAGTTACCGGCATAAATTTGTGCAATTTTGAAAAACCAAAAAAAAAATATCATCTCATTTTTGTAGTGTTATTTTGGCTAACTGATTTGTATCACAATATACACACACTCACACATACGTATATATCTGATTTACT
Source organism: Argyra leucocephala (assembly GCA_963942445.1). Classification (NCBI taxonomy): domain Eukaryota; kingdom Metazoa; phylum Arthropoda; class Insecta; order Diptera; family Dolichopodidae; genus Argyra; species Argyra leucocephala. Next base: position 105,558,760 of record OZ012680.1, on the reverse strand, counting down.
ATTGAAGGCAACGAACAATGAAAAAAAACGAAAATCCACACTTACTTGCATAATAGTAATAAAGAAGGACAACTGAAGTAAAATTGGTACTGCGATGGTGTTTTTCTTAACAAAAGCTTGCTGTTTGTTTTCTGTTGTTTAGACAGTCAGGCTTTTGTTTTTTATTTTCTTTTTGTTTTATTTCCTTCTATTTTAATTCCTTGTTTTTAATGCTGTTGTGTGCTGTTGTATATGAATAAGTTATTTTTTTCTCTTTTTTTAATACACAATTTTCTCACTTTTTATCTTTTAAATATACACCAACCAACCAACCAACAATCTTTTTTTTTTTATTACTTTGATATTATTATAGAAATTAGGATCATGAATTAGGAAGGGTAACAGGAAAATAAGAAGAATATTATTCAGTGAACAAAGAAAACTTGTATTAAGTCGAAATAAATGTTAAGACATTATATACATGTAAATATACATATTATATGTAGACAGTAATGATTGTAGAAATTGAAAATGAAACAACCATAACATTAGCAAAGAATAAGATAAAATAAAACAAAAGAAATAACAAAGAATAATATAGGGTATGATGAAAATAAAGAACAGGTGCAGAATTTGTAATTAAAGTAGTTAAGAAAATATATATGTAGATAAAAAAAAAAGATTAAAACAAAAAATAACAAAAAGAGTATTAGTGTGGAATAAAATGAAAACGAGAGCCTTTAATTAGATGACAAAAAAAAAGAATGAGAATAAGTGCCTTGCGTTTTTAATAGTTGAATGTATAGTTTCTTATAAAAAAAAAACAAAAAATAGAAAAAAAAAAATCAAAATCTTGCATGAGATGTCTTATATTTTATTATATAGAATGGATGAAGGAAGATATAAAGGATAAAATTAAAACAAGATTTAGAATTATTAAATGGAATGATATGAGTGTTTGTTTTTGTTGTTTTTTATGTTTGTGATATCTGTTCAATGTTCACAAATTATGATTATAGTATATATAAATATTTTTTATTTTGCTTTAATTAAGGAAGTAATGAAATTTAATTTTAAAACTATCATAATAATACTTTGCATGTCCCTGAAATAAATTCGACGAGTTTCACAAATAAAGATTTAATAATTATGATTACACATATAACATTTTTTTTATTATTAAGTTCTGGATTTATTTAACTAAGATAAGATTGCCTTTTTGAATGAATCTTTTTTTTTATAATGAAGTGATTAACACAAGTGATTTAATAAAGATGGTATCAAGAAGTTTTTATAATAAATAATAATAATAGTTGTTTAGATACGATTAAAATATCTGTAGAATAATATTCTTTGAAAAGGTGAAAATATCTTTTAACTGACATTTTAGTACGAAGAAATGAACATGTCAGTGTCATTATATATATATATATATATAAATATATGTATGCATATATATATTATGGATCAGTTACATACCTACATATCTACTATATAATATATTATATAATATATATAGAGTGGACCATGATAATTAAATTTGCTATATATATATTATTGATAAGTTACATACATATCTACTTTATATATTATATAATATATACAGGGTGGTCCGGTCCAATCTGAAAATTTTTTAATGGGTGATTTTTAGAAAAATGGTTTTGTGCATTTTTAAATTTAGCCTGATGTTTTGTTTTTGGTAAGTTCTTCATTAATATTAAATCCATGATAATTAAGTTTGCTGAATATTTTAAGCTTAAACGTGAAATTTTGAAAATGTATAATAGCGTTTGATAAAATTAAATTTTTTTCTGATCTTCTTGAAATGATGGAAGGAAAGTAAATAAATCAATAGGATAAGCTGTTTATAGTTGTAACAACAGAAATCGTTTTGATGGTATCTGATATAAACTGTATTGCATTTAATAATGGTTTAACACAGTATTTGAAGTGTAAATCAGTTAATAAATTAAGTCATATTTGTTTTTGATAATCAGATTTGTTTTTAGTGATATATTTTAATGATGGAATAAAAGTCGAATTTCCTTTCGCTAATGAATTATATTTATTTTGCAAATATCGATATTTCGGAAGCAACTTACTTATTTCCTTCATTAGTGTTTGCGACTAATTCATATTGCTTCACACATATTTGAATTATTGTGGAATGTTGATGATGACTAAGAATTTAAGGTTTAATTACATAAGTTTAAATTTAATACATATAATGTATGACCTAAATATATGAAGCACAATTAATATTAGTGAGGTAAACATTATAATTGTTTAATATATGACTAAGCATGATTTTACAATGCATTTTTTAATGTCAGCATTATATTTCTTTAATTATTATAAAATATTTTGAAATATGAATTTCAGAAATTATTATTCTACAAATTTACACTCTAAAAATAAAGTTGTTTAATTTGTTTTTATATATATTTTTTCAATATATGTTTAAGAAAAATTATAGAGCAACCGCGTTAATAAATTTTATTATTTTACATATTATTTGTTTAATCAATATTCAATTTATTTATTTATATATTGCCATGATACATATTCATAATTTTTTTTTAACAATATTAAATTTTTTAGAGCTTATACTATTTTATTTACACCTATGACTATTCTTAATTATTACTTAGGCTAGCTGACTAATTTATTTATTAATTAATTTGTTATTTAAAGGAAAAATGGCGACAAAAAACCTTTTTGAATATTTATGTTTTTTCATAAAACTTACCACTACTTACATACTAAGAAATACACCTATATTAAACCTATACTAAAATTGCTCTTATGAACGGTTTATATTTTTAATTTATAATCGTATAGTTGTGGAAAATATGCCAGTAATATTTAAATTGTGAAATACCTATTTAATATTTACTGATGTAAATTTTAAAAATTTCACTTAAAACTTGTATAAATTTCTTTTTTTTTCGGTTAAATGCAATCTATAAAAATCACATAATTGGAAAAGTTCTTTTTTACCATAGGCAAAAAATAAAAAAAACTAAATTCTTCAAATAAAATTTTTATTCTTAAAATTTGTAACTGTTAAATATCTGTAAGGCTTACTTATTAATTTATTTTTACTTTTTTTTAACAATAATAATGTAATATTATATAGTATTTTTCATGTTCAAAAGCCATTCAATAAAAATCTCATTAAAAAAAAAACGTAAATTTTTTAATCTATTCTCAAACAATTTAATCCAAAAATATTAAAAAAAAAAAAACAAATACCAAAAATGCAAAACAATATTACTAATTCTTATTTAACAACATAATAATGTAGCAATAATATTTTTCAAAAAGAATTATAGAAAATCCATTGATCACGCAGTGATCTAATCTTAAACCTTCAAGCATTATTAAAGCAATGCAATCAAAATAAATAATAAAATTTCTTTTACATGTAACATTACATGACTGTTATTGTTATTATTGTAATAGATTTGATAAAGAAAATAAATTTATTTTATTTTTTTAAATATTTATTATTAAATTCAATTTTATCTTGAAATTTATTTTAAAATTTAAAACCATTCCTTTAAATTGTTTCTTAACACGGACGCATCATTTGTTGTTCTCTGGTTAACATTTAAAAGAAATTGAAAACAAAATTGTGTTACTTTTAATGAAATACGAATGACTTGATAATAATGTATTTTTTTTTTCATTCAAAAATACAAATCTCAATTATAAATTCCATTAGCATCATGAATTTATAACGATGCACACTATTCAAAATTCGACGCATGCACAGTGGCATAATTTCAAAATATATATATATATATATATATGTATAGTGATAGATCACGTTTTCTTCTTAAAATTCCTAAATTTCTTATATTTTCATTATCAAATATATTTTTAACAACTTAACTTACAATTAACCTTTCTAACCTTTATATGTAATACATACATATCTATTCTATATTCTTCAAATTTTATATTCATAAAATAAATAATAGAAAAAAAAACTATAAAAAAATAACACGGTTCAATTTGTTCCCGTTTTTCTTATTTTTTTTTTATTGTTCAATTAAATATTTTACTGTTATTCAACATAAAAATAGAAAGCTATTTTTATTTAAAATGGAAATTTTGTTTTTGAAAAAAAGAGCAACAATAAAGAAAAATGCGTCTAATAGATACATTAAAAATAATAAATTACAAAAATTAGCAACGCACTGGCATAGATAATAATAACACCATCACTCTTAATATCTTTATCAATCATCAACAACAAGTGAATATAAAATTTCCCTATATTATACATACATATATACAGTTATAATTTTAAATACTATTAAATAATATTGATCTCTAGTTCTTCAATTTTATTATTATTATTTTCAAATAAATACATTATAAAAATAATTTTTTTGTTATTTTTGTTTTTTAATTTCCGATCATATTCAAATAATGAAAAGTTTATAATCAAATCATAAAAGGTTTTCACGGATTAAAAGTGGTGCAACAATAAATTTTTTTTTTTATGAAAATGAACTCAACTGTATTGTACATTGTAATAAGTAATTATTTTACTTTATTTAATTACAGGAAGGTCTCAATATTTGTAACTCATTTTGAAAAAATTTTCTCTATTGTCTAATTGATAGAACCACTGAACAAATTTATGTACAATGATGTGGCAATTATATCAGGTTCAAAACTCATGTCAAATAAAATTTGTCTTTTCTATATTAAAAAATAATAGGATCAGACAACACTATATAGAGACCAATCTACTACTTTTTGATATAACAGTGAAAATATTCGACTTTCAGTTTAATTTTACTGATATGTTTATCGTACAGATACGCGTATTTTTTTATAAAATTTATTATGATTTCAGAAAACTGTTGAGAAATTAGAATGAATTCCGAAATATGCCGAAGTCCTATATGTTTTCAAAGAGAGTGATCAATCGAAAAGGAAAAGGATCAAAAAATCTCTTTTTGAGAATTTGCTGTTTCTTAAATGAAATTTTTATATAAAAATTGTTATATAATTTTATTCGTATATATTTAAATGTTATTTTCCAACGTAAAAATCTCTAAGGGCTTAGTAAACTATACAGTGATGATAATCAATTTAATTATTATGATTGCAAAGCTTTTATGAACTTCAGAATTTTTAAATTGCAGAAAAACCCGAAAAATTAGTCAGAATATTAAAATCAAAGCTGTTAATGCGTGTTTTGAACCAACCTGTATATAAGTAGATTCATGGTTATTTAATAAAATCTATATATCATAACATGGTAATTATAAAATTTGTAAATAATCGGTTTTCTACTTTTTAATTGTATTTTTAATTATTTAAACATTAAAACCGACTAATAGTTGCAATTATCAAGAAATTTTCATACGGGTAAGTAATAAAAAATAAATAATCATAATAGTCTCAAAAATTAACCTGGAACATTTTTAAACAACATTGGCTTTTTTCATACCTAAGATTTGGAATGGGTATTTAATTATCCAATCGATGTAGTAGTGTTGGATTTTACAGAAGGATTTAAATCAACCACCAGTTACAAAATTATGTATTAATTGACTTCTTTTGGTTATTATGTGATTGTCACTATTTTGGGGAAATGAGTAAAATAGCAAAGTGCTTGGATTGTGTGGACTATATAGTTTAATAATTCCTAAATATTGTTGTTGGAGACACGCGGCATTGGAAATGTAACCACTTTTCGTAAAAGTATAAATTTTACTTTTACTAATTTTTATATTCATTTTTTTTTTTTTGATTTGGATGGATAATTAAATTCCGAAAAAGATGAATCATTTGTTTTCTTCAACCTAAACTTGAACACCTTTTTCTTTATGAAATTTAGGAATATTAAAGCCTACTAGGTTTTGAAAATTTGCCGGATTCTTTATGTTTTCAACTTTTCAAGAACCAATTTTTACGGTAGTTCATAGTTTTTGACTGCCACTACCTATATCAAACAATGATAATTTTTATTTGCTCATTGAGAATGAATTTCAGTTCCACTGTTTTTTGGGCACAATTAAATATAGACCAGTGAAAAAAGTGGCTATTTTAAGTTACTTAGGTTTTAGGATATTTAAATACCCAATAGACGGTAACGGGTTAATGACATACACAAATCCTGGGAATAATAATAACATAAGCAAAATTGAGTAATTAACCCCATTTTCAAGAGTATTAATAACGATATAAAACTATTTTTAGTATGGACTATGAAACCGTCATAAATTTTAAAACAACGTTAATCGAAAATATGCATATCGAACATTGAAATTATTTTTTAACATAGTTGTTAAAGAGCGATCAAATATTTGTGTTGAAAAGAAAATGCATTGTCATTTCTAATTTTTAATGCCAGTCAGCGTCGTCAAATCATGTGAAAGACCGTGACAATAAACTAAAATTTCTTTTAACATTAAAATATACTTTAGAAGATACTTATGTAAGTGTATAACTGTTTCGTTTATGTATAAAATTATACTATTATTCTTCTTTACTTTTTTTTATATTCTTAATTTAATTTTTATTGATTCTTTCAACTAAAGAATAACAAAAAAAGAAAAATAAAAGAAATTTTCAAAGTCAATTAAATTAAGTTAGAAAAATATATTAATCAAAGAAAATGTTAAAATTTATAAAAATAAAATAGCAAAAATTTGTAATTGATACAATTTTATTTGTTACAAAAAAAAAAAACAAAAATTTGAATCAAATTTAAATTAATGAAAAATAATTATTTGAATTTTATTTTGATTGACACAATTGGAATGAATGAGAGTATCTTGTTTACAAAATCAAAATTTTTAAAATTGAAAATAATTTATTAATACCATATTTAGATTTTTATTTTCTCTTTTAAAAATCATATAGCCTGTCATACAGTTTAGCTAAACTATATGTGAGCTAGCATTTGAATGTAACACCAGCTAAACTAGGTAAACTGAATAACTTTGGCTAAAGTGTATAACGAGGCAAGCTAAATCAGTTAAACTATACATATAGTTTAGCTCGCATAGATTAGTTCAAAAAAGATTAGAAAAATCTGATTCTGAATTCAAATTAAGTAAATAATTAAGTAAATGACCTTGCTCTCATGACTATTACAGTACAAATTAACTCATATTATATCATATACTACTCCGCTGCCAAATATTAGCTGAAGTATAAAATGTGACTAAATCAATTAAACTAGATAGTTTAGCGAACAGAACTTATCTAATTTTTAGATTAAGTGTAACCCGGATTCGAATTAGAGATTTTATAATTATGAGAATTTAGATTTAGAATGTAGAAATTTGATTTATTGGAATTTGGAAAGCTTTTCAATTATTCAAAAAATTAAATAAGTTATATTTTTAAATAATTATAAATATTGTGTGTGTGTGTTTTTTTAAACCTCCGACTGTACAGTTTTGAACTTAATTTTAAATAATATTTTTTTTTTCTAAATTATTAAAGTAGTACCGTTTAAACTCTATAAAACTCAGAATAGATGTAAACAATAACAATAATGAAAATAGTTTTGAAATATAGTTAAATTAAAATTAATTAAATTATTAAATTCATTGATTTTGAACTATTTAAATATTAATTTTGTAATAAAAAAAAAACAGATTGAAGCTTAAATCGTAAATAGATTTCATTTTAAATAAATTAATTTTAATTATTGTTGATAATTGGATTTATTTTTAATAATTTAATGTTGTTAAATATGATATTATGTATTATCAAAAAATGTTGGTGATTACTATCCCAAACCACCAAACAACGAAATGAATACAGAATTTTTACAAATGACTAAAATACAGCTTTCAATATTTCTGTATATATATAAAAGATATATAAAAAATTATATAATATAAATATGTAAAATAAATGTTCTATATAAATATAAAATATAAAATTATAAAATTCAACGTTGTTAAACCCTGTAGTAATGGAAATCATTTACAGTTGTCAATGAACATTTCACAGTCCCAGCGTTTGCATCTTAATATCGGTCACCACTTAATATATGCCAATGTATTCAAATTTATTGATGATTAAATTATGAACAATCGCATAAATTATATTAGCAAATAATAAGCTAATTAATAGAGTTCCAAACAAATATCTATATTTGCATAATAAATGTATTAATAAAAGGAAATTCGATTTGTATTTAATACAATATTTCAGATTTATTTTGCTATTTTAATTTACTTCATTATTCATATTACAGTATTATAAATTATAGTAATTTTAATATTTATATCTAGCAAAGTTCATATTTATTGTATGTAAAGTTCTTTTTTTTTTTGTTTTGTTAAAATCAAATCATTTCTACATTATTTACTTAATAGACAAATTCAATCATGTTTTCTTACTGTTTTTTATAATATATTATCTTATAATAATAATTATAATATATTATCTATATTAATAATTATATTTGTATATTTACCAACTATACACTCTGTAAGAGCTTATAAGCTCACTTGAAGGGAACTAATAAAAAAAATAAAATAAAAAATAAAATATGAATATAAACTTTAATATCGAACCCATTTGTAAAAGGTAGGTAGGTAGATGAAGTTCTGAAAAAATCAATCAATCAGCACTTAAGTGTATCGGTTACTATTAATTTGATGCCACGAACCAAATTATTTATTCCATTTATTTTTGTTTGTTATTTTACGTGATCATTTGTCTACAGAACTCAGTACTAGACCACACTAATTTTGTTTCCCGCCAATTATTTCTATATTATTGTTAGTGAAAGTCTGGAAGCACCTTTAAATTGATTTCAGTAAAAAATATTGTAGGTAATTACTATCTACAAAAATTCTAATTTTATCTCTCTAATTCTAATTTTAAAACAACATCGCTATACCAGTACTGAAACGGATTTCAAATGCAAATCATGATATCAGCCCACTTTTTTGAAATAGATTTGCATACTAAGTAATGGTTGAATTTGTGTTGTTGTGGATGGCGATAAGTCTATATTGAGTTTAGTGTTTCGCCAAAAGGCTGTATCTGTCAGCTACTTTTAAACTAACTATAATCTAAGTAATTAGCTTATAGTTATATTTTATATAAGTATAATGTACTAAAAAATTACAAGAGTGAAAGGAAGAGTGAAAGTCAAATAAATAATTAATTTTACAATAACTTGATTAATTGAAGAAATTATTAAAAAAAAAAAAAATGTATTTACAAAAACAGTCTTATTACATTTTAAAAATTTTCTTTTCATTTTTTTTTTTTTGAATAAATTGATTGCTTGCTCCAAATTTACTGTTACATTAATTTTCTCCCCTTTTTTTTCCATGCATTTAAAACATTTATTTTTTTTAATGCTATTTAAACAACAATTTACGCCGCAAACAAACTATGATTGTGAATTTTAACAATTAAAATTTAAACAAAAATTATATTAACTTGCAACAAATGAAATCACAATAAGATAAATTGCAATAATAATTTAAGTAAAAAATGAAATTGTTTTTTTTTTTTTTTTCATTAACAATCATGAAAAAAAGTACAAAAAACAAATATCAGAGGAAGTTGATACATAATTTAATTAACTCGTGATGATGAATACTTTACTAAATTTGTAAAATACCCGAATAGAAAATATTTTATTGCTGTTGCATTTTCACTAAAACTAAAAAATAGTACGGTAAATAAAGAGAGAACAATCATAATAATAAAAATATTAAAACTGAGATTATATTAGTAGATAAAGAGACTTGAGCTTGAGAATTTTCTTTTATTTAAACACGATTCAATGGAAATTTTAAATCGTGTGCTAAATTAAATCTATTAAATAAATGTTAAAGTTGTAGAGAAAGATAATCAACAAAATGAAATTCTTTCTAAAGAATTAAAGTGGTGTTGTTATTGTGGTTGTTCGTATCAAAACAAAGTAAACAAAAAAAAAAAGTTGAATAGTCAACAAGTAAATGTTTTGCATTAAATTGCATTGTTTAATTACAATAGTTAAAAGAATGAACGAAAATAACCACAGCATGAAATATAAATGAAATTATTAAGTAAAATTTCGTTTTTATTTGTGTTTGAGTGTGTGTGTTTGTTTTAATGAGCTATAATTCACGCGTGTTCAAATTTATTAATAATATTATAAAATTTTAAAGGAAATTACTGTTATTATATGTGTTGTAGGAGAGGTAAGTATTAAAATGCATATAATAATATGTAAGTAATTAAAGTTTTAATTAATTAGTATTAATTTCCGCCATTTTGTTTTTCTCTTACTATTAAATTACATATTTTTATTTACGTTGATAATTTATTTTTCTATTATTATATATAGATATTAAGATTAATATGGTTGTTAATAAGGCGGTTAATTTAATAATATTATGTTTATATGATTCCTGCAGAAAGTGTGAGGTGAGACTGTGAAGCAAGAATAAACGATAATTCATCTTTTGTTAGTGTAGATTTATAGTAAGTAAGTTTATTTATTTCAAGATATTAAATTTACATTAGATTTGAGTGTATATATATACAATAATACATAAGATATTCTATAAAATATGAGACCTTGAATACCTCTTTTGTTATATAAGCAAAGCATAGTTAATAGACATAGATAGTACATAATATAATGTTAGTATAAAAGGAAAATCTATGTTATGTTATAATATTGTAAATAAATAAATAAAGATAATAGTAAATTTTTTTTTTAAGATGTTGAATGTTAGAATGTTTTTTTTTTGTATTAAGATATTTTATTTCACGAACGCAAGAAAATTTGTGTTGATAGTTGAAATGCACAAGTTAAAAAAAGATTAACTAATATATAAATTCATTATCAAGCACATTTCGACATATGGGTAATAATTGTGAGGATCAGCTCTGTTTCCATCATCAATCAAAGCGTTGAATACCAGTCAAAAGCCTTGCAAATACGAATATTTGCTTCTTGGTTTGTTATCAACAAAATGATTCACCAAGATCTTAGGATACTTATAGTAAAAGAGGAAATTAAAGTTATTCATATAAAATACAAACAGAATGTTGCAAAAGCATTCAGCGATAACTCAAGAAGACTTTTATTGAAAAATTAATATTAAGATTTGTTTGATGTATGTAATATAAATGACGGATGTTACTTTTATGTCAGAAATTGTTAAATTTATAATTTGAATTTTTAATCAAATCTATTTGTTTATTGATTAGGAAATTAGGATAGATTGCAAAGTAAAAAAAAAACAAAAAAAAAACAATACTTTTCTATAAGTTTAAAAAATCATAATCATGTAATTAATTCTAGAGTGATTCAAGAATAAGTGTCGAAAAATTAACTAGTAATAACAGTGCATAAACAAATTATCTAATTCTATTTAAAAACAAAAATGCATTTTTACTACTTATTTATTATATAAGTTGAATTTGAATTGTTAGTTGCTTGCTTCTAAACAATTCCTGTTGTTAAAGGGTTAAATAAATAAATATAATTTATTATAATCAATCTTTCAATCTAATATTTATACAGTCGTAATTAAATTGCAAAAAAAAATTCAAATAAAAAAAAATCAACTCATAAAAATATTCTACTTCTGGCCGATGATGATAAATTAAATTATTTTTTTTTTCTAAAAATAGTTAGTTAAAAAAATTATAAATTAAAAAAAAATACATAAATAATAATATATCTATAAAGATATGTGTATAAATATTTATTATATATTAAAAGCTTTCTCAACTAATCGATTATTTCTAAAATTGCTAGTGTTGTATATTCAACATTAATAGATACATTTTAAACTAATATTTATTTTTTTATCTTAAAAAATTATTTTAATTAAATATTTCAAATATTAATTAAAGATAATTAATTTTATATTACACAATATTGCTATGGGTTATTTTATTATTCCATAATAATTTTTTTTATAAATATTTATTTAAACAATAAAATCTATAGTGTTCTAAATATGATGCAATTATTTTTATAAGTTGATATCCGGTTTGTGTGTGTGAGTCTAAGTTTAAATATATTGAAATCTATGTATGCGTAAGGTGAATTAAATGTCATTTGATTTGCACTGAGTGTCACTTTCAATTTACATCAAGGATATACATTATTGTTATGATATATCTGAAAAGTTCAAAGGTTTGAGTATGAATCATGAGTGCTTGTTTCAATGAGAAATAAATTTCAATAATAACCTATTCAAAAATAAGTTTAGTTATGTATGTACGTAAGATGAATTTTAAAAGTCATTGTTTCATTAATTAAAATTTTTTCCCTGTCAGAGTACGCTCATCTATATTTTTTAATATATCAATGAGGGATATTTTTTTTATATAAACTAACACAATAATTGTAATTCCAAATGCATAACACAAGTGAAATGTTATGCTTATATATACTTCGCCAAAATATTTCAATCAAATGAGTTCATTGATGAGTTCATTATGATCATTTCTGATCATGTAAAAATTTCTAATTATTTCTGATATTTTACTTTGTAATGAACTTTTGCTACAATTTTGAAAAAACAAAGTTACAATCTTTCTTTACAGATTAGTTAGTTAGAACTTTTTTTTTTTTTTTCTTTATTGAATTCATATTTATTTACCTTATAACTTAACAATAATTTTACAATGTGATTTATAAAAAAATAAATATTGACCTCATAAACATTAGTATATGAAACCAAATAGGTGAAAATATGAAGGATATAGGCCTTAGCATAGGCTGCATCGTCATTCGTCTTGATTAAATTTACAGCTTTGCTGTCAACCGTATATCTCATAGATTTTTTTTCTTTAAATGCTCACTTAAAGTTCTAATTGAAAACTTTAATAAATAAAAATATTCCTCCAACATATTGAGTTTTTACTGTTTATTATTGAAAATTGTAGTAGCTACCTTTTGCTCATCACATTGCTCATCACTATCAATAATCAATATTCATGAGTATTTATGATAACAGCTTTACTATACATTCAATAGAATACCCTCTCACCAACAAACAAATTTTGTGGAGGAGATTTGCTGTATTTCGTTTTTGGATAAGATGGAATGAAATGTATTCTAAAGCTGTCATAATGAACACTTATTGAAACATGTTTGTTTCAGTATATTAAATATTCATCAATAAGTTCAATACCTTGGCTCATCATTGCCCATTATATTAAATCAAAATATATAAATGAGTTCAGTTCAGCAACTTCTGAAAAAATAATCAACAATCGGCTACTCAATTAAATTCATTAATGAGCTCTTGATTAGTATGCTACCAGGGTTTTTTTTTTATTTATTATTATTGTTTTTTTTTTTAAATATATCATCATTATTCTAAAGTGAATTTATTTTAATTATTGATTGCTACAAGTCTCTTAAATTAATAAAATTACTAACAATTTAATCTATTATTAATTTTATAAAGGTGTTGCCGTTTTTAGTTAATAATAGTTGATGTGTTATTTTTTTTTTTTTTTACAAATGTTATCTAAACGTAAAATGTTTTTTTTTTTTAATTTTTTTTTTTTTGCAACATGATTGGCACTTGTATACAAATATGTATTAATATTCATCCATTAATAAAGTTATTGAAAACAGTTTTTTGATTGAGTTGTGTTGAAATTAATAACACAGAGTTGAGGTATTCATTAAATATGATTTTTTAATAAACATTTTTTTTAAATATCTGTAGTTATACATTTTTTAGTCGTTTTTTAGTATTAATATCGACTTTATTTAAAAAAATGAAAATATTTAATAATTATGCATCATTATCTGTTACAACTTTGTTATAAATTAAAACAAAAAAAAATAAAATACAACCCAAAACTAAAAAAAAAAAATTATTTTATGTGAATTCCGAAAATTTTTACGCAAAATTTATGCACAGTGTGGGTTGCAATTCAAATGGAAAATATTTGCGATTTAAAAGTATAAAAAAATATATAGGTATATAATTTTAAAATTAGGTGAGGATTTGCTTGTAAATATTCATTAGAATTATATCTAGATCTAGACGGATATAATAATTAATGAGAATAAAAAAGCATGGTGAAAAAAATTTAATTAATTGCAATTTCATATAATTTATAATATCTAGGACTACAGTTTATTGTTTTTCTAAAATAAAAAATTTGCTTTTTGAAAATCACTAGGCTTTTTTAACAAGATGTCTTTTTTGTAGGTTTGTAACATTTTGTCGTTATGTTAACCATTGATAAATTTTGCAATAATGGGAATACTGTTGTATTTGGAAGTATGCCAGAAATCTTCGGATCCAATTATATGATTTTTGCAGAGCCTATAGAAATGGGTGCAATTGCGATTGTTTTGACAATGGAAACATTTAACGCTTATGAAAAAAGTATTGTATTTCTTTTGAATTTGAATGCTAATGAAAAAAATATTGCTATTTTCAATAATAAGTGAATTTCTCATTTTCAATAATAATTCCGAGATCAATCAGAGCAGATGTTACCCTATTATAAAAAAAATATTTATTTACTTCAACGTTTTACTAGCATCATCACAACACGCCACTGCCATTATCAGATTCAGTTGAGAGCCGATTTATTTTGTTAGGATAGTAAATTACTTATAAGAGAACACGCAAATTAAATTCTAGACCCTCTAATATATAGCCTTTTAAGTTCCTATATTGGTTATACCCTATCCTGGCTAAACCTATGTTAGCTATGTAATATAATTACATAAAAAATACTCAGAATTTTAATTAAAATTTGAAAATTAATTCATTTTCTTTGATTATTATCATCATTGTTTCCATCATCAGTAAATGAATTCAATTTTTTTTTTTAATTAGCAATATATAATGATAATGCAAATTGAAGTTTAATGTAGAAACCCCCCTCTGCTGAAATTATCCGATATTTTCTCTGTATCTATCATATGCTCTATACTGCAAAAAAAAACAAATTAAGATGGTTGTCGATGTAGACTGAGTGGGTATTTCCTAGACTCCGGGAGTGATCTTGCTGATAATAATATTAAGAATATTCATCGGTTTATTAAAGTCTCGAAATGGATTAACGAATAGAACTAATGATCAGGGAATGGTTTTTGTATAGTAACCATATTCTATCTATAAATATATCTAATGAATAATAATAGATTCAGTACCCAGTGACATTGGAATAAAATAAATGTCAATAAAAGATAATAGGCTACATTTTTTTTTTAATATTAGGTCAAAAAAAATGGGATAAGCACCCAAACTGCCTTCGCAGAATTGAAGCCATATGAAGAACGTTGAAGAAAAAAGAAGGATAGTAAAGAGTAATAAAATTAGAAAAGAATTCAAATAGAATGGAATAGATTAGTTAGTACAGAATATACGGACAGGTTAACAGATATTTATTTACCCGTCACTTGAAAACTTCTAGTTATATGTTTGAGGGATGACAAAAGATGGTAAGGTGTTCCATAGTTTATTTTGAAGAAGAAAAAGACCTGAAAGTTGGGCTGCATAGTAAAGGTAAACTGATATATAAATAAATAAATAAATAATAATATCCTATTTGTGGAAGTCTATAATATTGTAAATAATAAGAACTTTGTATATTCTGGATAATAATTAGTTAATATCAAAAAATGTAACAAATCGAAACAAATTAAAGAGTGAACTATTTTAGAGGAAAAACATTAGAGGTTATAGAGGAGAATGGAAGAAAGTAAAAAAAAGTCTAATGTTTCATATAAATTCTATTTCGATTGACAACATTCATAAATGTCATACGATGTTTAACATTTTTTGCGTTATTTTAATAAATAAAATAATTTAAAAAACTATTTTTTTTAATTTTGTTTTTTTTGTGAATAAATGAATGAAATTATTATTAAAATTTGAATTTCTTTTCATTCATTTAATTTTAAAATTCTATTGAATTATTTGATATAATCAAAATGTTCTTAAATACAAGCCGCCATACAGTCTTAAAAGTTAAAAATTTCTAATTAATTCTCCGGAAATCAATTAAGTTTTTTATATTTTTAAAAAAAAACTGCAAATCAAAAAACAGGATAAAATAAGGTTTATGGGATATTTTTTTATATTGTTTTTTATATAAATTCAAATATTTTCAGTTTAATATACATATTAAATTCGAGTCAAAAATGAAACTCAGAAATACTTAATAGTAATAAATTATGCTAAACAGAAAAATAAAAATCGAGTTCTACAGAATAAAAAAAAAACAATAATATTTTTTTTTTTATTTTTTAATTTCGTGTTTAAATTTCGATTTCTTTTATTGCGAAAATAATATTATCGCATCATAATTTATTTATTTGATTTTTTTTATCGTATTATTTTAAACGTGCTAAAAATCTCGTTTTAAATCATTATTCTTTTTTTTGTTTTAAATTAATTTATGTCTAAAAAAAAAATCTCTAAAAGAATCTCATCTCATCAGTTTTTGTATTTTAGAATATTTTAAAAAATTAAAATGTTTAATTAAAATTCATGACATTAATGATATTGAAATTGTATTACATAAAAATGTATATATGTATGTAGGTATGTATGTAGAAAATTTCAATGACAGTTAATGAAGATGACAGGTTTTATTGTTACAAAGTAAAAAACAAAAATGTATTATTGATATATTATGATTGCCACCACCTACGTTTAGATCGTTTGTAGAAATGTTATGTAAAAAAACCAGTTAAGGGAGACTATGAAATTTTGTGAATTTTGAATTTCACAAAGTTTAATAAAATGTTAATTTATAGAAGATACATAGTTGAATTTTAGAATTATAATTTTTTTTACAATGAATTTTTAAGCTTTTTTTTTGGTTTTTTGTAATTTTGTCGTTAACTAGGTATAGTATTAGTAACCCTCTTTTAGTACAGTACGTGCTTCCCATATGTTAAACAATCGTATGTGGAAAAAAAGCTAATTTAGACAAAATAATAATTTGTTATCTTCACTACAATAATAATAATTACATGCAACCTACACTGAAGAGTGGGTTCGTTTTATACTATCTGAAGAATTTTAGTTCCTTAATTCCATGGGGTACATGCAATCTTATTGTTATGTCCCTAGTATCTATGATATATAAGCAGAAGAGCATATATCATGTGTTATTGATAACACAAAACTGCAAATGTGGAAAACCTACAACTTGACATAAATATAACTGAAAATGAGCAGCTTTGCAACAAAAACTCTTATAGACAGTATTATGAAAATTGATCTGAAAAATAAAAAAAATATATAGCTGGAAGAACTTATGTAAATTAACAAACGAAATATTTGCTTTTCAAATCTACGATATGTAAATTATTAAATATAAAATATAACAAATAAATTATTTTAAAGAAAATGAGCTATAAGTAACTAAGGGTTATTATTAAATTTAAACTCAAGTTGTGTAATCAAATTTATCAATTTTATTAAATTTAATCAATTGCGAAAAGTAGGAGCATTCTAAGTTTATCCAAAAGAACAAATAATATCACAACAATGGCAAAAGTTCATTGTTTAACAGCATATTCCACAGCAAATTCGTTGGGGATTGGGGAAACATGTCAAAATCCAAAATTCTATACAGATAATTCAAAATAATAGAAAATGAACTCCAACACAATAACAACAGCAACAGAAATATATAAGGCCTAATTGCATACTACCGTTAAAAACCTATATACAAAAAAAAAAACATATTATTTTATTGTGTGGTTCTACCAAAGTACCAACACACAAATATAGAAATAATTATTACAACGAAATAGTTACAGCAACATAATATTACAAAATCATCAAATATATTTCAAGTAAACAGAATAATTTTGGAAATTAGAAATTATTATTTCATAAACAAGGTATCAAATTATCTGACAGAAAACTTCAAGTATCTAGAGAATAACTGGTTTCATAAACAAGCAATATTGACTATATTGACAAATATTTTGTTTATAAACAAAATGTTGTTTACAAACATTTCTAACTTAGCAAAAGAGCTGCAAAATTAACAATTCGGTTGTCTTGCTGCTTTTATTGATAACACAAAACTGCAAATGTGGACAATTTTAATTATAATAACTCTGTAAAAAAAAAGGTTTTTTTCTGCAGTATGCGTAATTATGAAAAGCCATAATATCGATATTTGCACAATAAAAATAAATGATTAGTGAAAGGAAATTCGACTTTTACTTCATAAACCTAACTTGTTTAATAAAAATAAATCAATAAGTATTTTTGTTTGCTTTATTCCACAGCTAATCCTAAGAAATGTCATTGTAAGAAATTTAAAGTTACACAATGGCTTTATAATCAATTATTATTTATAGTTGGTTGATTAAATGGGTTGAATAAGTCTTCATCTCTCGCACTTAGGTCTTGCGACCCGTTGTACTCATATATTATTTATATAGTTAGTCCAGTGTTCAGTAGATCCATTGATATAATAACAAAGAATTCTCCTATAGATAAGACATCTATGATCACACGCTTACAAATAGTTTGAAAACATATATAGTAACTTACTTAAATGCTAGCTACTTAAATATGTTGTTTAAATTTTTGCGATTAATTTTTTATTTTTATTATTCGAATTCTTAGCCTTAAACTGTAAATTAATTTGACTAATATATAACTGATATTACTATTTTCTACGTTTAATTGTTATATATATACATATTATTTACACTCTGTACGAGCAGAGATGATGATGAAATAACTAAAAAAATATATAATGTGGGAAAATTTACAAATGTTACATAGGTAGCCATGATAGGGACATAGTTAAAGCACGGACAATTCTATATTTCATGTTTAAAATGTGAAAAATAACTAGTGAGATCACGTAACCAAAACAATTTATGTTTGGAAGGGAAATTTAAATTTATTAATATGATTCTAAAAAAGGGTGGAGTTAAATTGAATTAGTTTCGGATTAAAATATCTTCTATGTATACATTTTTTTTTTTTATAAATTATGAGTTAATTCTACCTAAATTTAGAATTAAAAATAACCTTTTTTTTATAGTATAAAAATGATCAAATTTCTCACAACATTTGGTTTTTGTAATTTTTTTGTTTTAGTTTTTTTTTTTTTTTTTGCAAAATTAAAAATGTTAAAACAATTTTTATTTTTTTTTACATTCCTATAATGTCCGTGAAATAAAATTCATTATTAATTTTACAATCAAAGATGAAAAAAAATTTAATAACAGATATAATTTTTGATATCATAAAAATATCTGACGACATCATTCTGAAAATAAAAATACAAATAATTTTCATCTTCAAGTTGAATTTGTAAAATTAATAATTGTTCATTCAAGAATATCAGGTATTTTGTTTTTATTGTTTTTGTTTTTTTATTTTTTTAAATATGTAAAAAGTATAATTTGGTGAATTAATGCATATTTATTTAATATTAAAATAAACTTTTACGTATTTTAAAACTATTATAGCATTAATTTGAAGTTCATAATTAAGTTGATATTTAAGTTATGTTTGAATGATATTAATAATTATTTGATAATATACAATTAAGATCATGTGTTTAATACAAAATAATTTAACCGAATTTTAAAAAATTTAATTAATTTTTTTTTGTGGAGTGAAATATAAATTTTACAGTTAGTATTTCATCCAAATACAAACCAATTTATATGTTTTTTTAATTATTGAATTTGAACTCAATTTGGGCTTAAATATAATGACGATAGTAGTATCACTGCTATGATTTATTGTAGATAATATTTTCGTATTAAATTACAGTTGTCTTAATTCATTTATTGCAAAAAAATTTGAATAAAATTTGTTTGTGCAATGAATGACACACTGAAAGATTCACAGGACAATGAATAATAGTTTATTGTAAAAACTTTTAATTTGGTGATCTCAATCGTCGAGTGGTAAGGCCCTAGAATATAGTAATGTCAGAGGGCGCACGAGTTCAAATTCAAAATAATACTATAATATACTCGTCCGGTATACAAAATATATACCAAATAATTACTTTGTAAAAACGCTAACCTTCCGAAAGGGAAAATGGCTAGTACTGCAGAAAAAATAAATAAACTTTTAATTCATAGGCACATATCCAGAAAACGACCTAAGTTATTTTTTGAAATTATTATTTATTTAAAATATCAAGGCTACTTCAATGGTAACTTAAAATAGACAGAAAAAAATCATATAATGATAGAAAATGCAATGAGTAATTCAGGCTGCTGGGCAGCATTCATTTTGTTTTATTAATGATATCTAAAAACAAGTTTAATAGCTCGTATAGAGTATATATAATAATTCATATTATGATTAATGGTAATTATGGATTATTTCAGATAATTTGAAAAATGAAATTAAAACCAATAGTCTCTCCCTGGGTCCATTTCAATATTTTCGAGCTGATCTAATATTCTTTGTGATTGGGATAAAATAAATGATAAAAATTTTACATAATAAGCTTATATCCCTAGGGTCCGGCCTTGAAAATTACCTTGAAAATTTGATATCATATTAATATGCAAGTACATTGATATTAAGTCGTGTCTTTACCGTTACATAAATTTATTAACTAATTTATAACGTTACATATTTGTGAATTGAGAATTATTGGGGTCTATTCAATTTTTTTCAAATTAAATTGTTATAAAAATATGTAACACTAACACAGAACAATAACGATCAACAAATTAATTAATCATAAATTTTTTTGCAACTTTTTATGCTCAAATTTGAGTGCAATTTTACATATCCGAAAGCATTACGATCGTCAATTGTCGTCAACTGCATAACCGAAAGCCTGATTACAGTTAATTTTTTTAACAGTTGCAGCACTTACGACATAATCGAAAGCACAGGGTATACTATTATTTTTAAAATATAACACCGTTATTTTTAATAAATGAATTTTAAATTTAATTTTGTTAATAAAAATTTAAATTTGTTAAAGCCTTAAAATATAAATTAAACGAGTGTTTCGTGCACCAACACTATACTGGAACAGACAAAATATTAGAATTAGTAGTGTTTGACTATCTAAACAGTTCCTAGTATGAATTTGAAAATAAATAGATTCATAGAAACTTTTATATACTTCTGTTGTTCGTCCTGATCTTGAGTATGCCTTTCTTATTTGGATGCCGATTTACGCTAGGCATATAAAACGGATTGTATAAGTTCAAAAAAATCTGATTAAATTCTGTCTTCGTAAGTTCAACTGTCAACCTTTTTAGCGGAATGATAACTCATAGAAATTTCAACACTTAATTGAAACTAGACGAAATGTGGCCGGTGAATGTTTTCGTATGAAGTTTTGACAGCTTAAATAAACTACTTTTATTTTAGATATATATAATATTTTATATATATGCTATTCCTATTAATTCACAAATATTATAGATTTTAATTATAGCAGAAAATTTTTTTTTTAAAAAAAATCACCATATTTTTCTCAACATCACTGTAAAGTTATTCCTGTATAGATTGAAATGAAATAAATAAATAAAAATATGTGAGTTATAAAAACTAAATCAAATTTCGAATTTGTGAAACCTAACCTTTATCTAACATTTTCAACGACTTCTCCAACAGTGGTTATGTTCAAATCGTTTATAATTTTAATTCATAATAAAATAAATTACAAAATAAAAAAATAAAAAAAGAAATAAATTACAAAATAAAAGAGTAGAAAACATAAACAAATCAAAAAATTCTTTTGTTGAAAAAATAAAATAAACAAAATGATGTAACAACATCAGCACTATCATTCAACACCAATCATTCCACACTACCACCATAAATACACTATAAATTAAAAATAATAACAACAATAAATAACAACAAAAAATAGTCATGATATTTCTAACAGGCGGTAATCGGAGTAGATTATAGAATTACCTTCAATATTAACAAACAACCCACATTGAAATTTAACTATTTTATTAGTAAATAAATACTATGGTAGCATTTTTTATAAGCTGGTGGTATCGTATGTTGGGATATGCGAAAATTAATTTTAATTTATTTGAAATTAACAACACTTAGTTATACAAATTTGGAGATCTAATAGTAAATAGCTTCATACATATAGATGTTAATTAAACTGATATTTACAAGGTGTAACACAAACTATAGACTAACAACAAAAAAATAGAAGAAAAATAAATAAAAAGAAATTAAAAGAAAAGCGATACGAAAATTAACTATAAAATAACGACGCTACTAAGAAATAAAGAAGGTAACTAGTTTCGGTATGATTAATTTCAGATTTTGTTCAAGGTCATTTGTTAAACAGGTGTGGATCTATTTTATTTATTTAAGTTAAAATTTGCTGTTTTGTATTTGCAAATTTTTGAAATTTTAGTAACTAATTAAAATAATGTTAAAATTCTTTAGAAATTGATGTATGTATGTTTTTTTTATTCGTTTTTTTTTTTTGTTAAATTTGAAGGTAATAGTAATATTACCTTTATACTAATTTCATACTAAATTATTTTCAAGTCTAATTTTAACTATATTAAAATTTAACATATTTTGATTATAATAATGGAATCAATTTAAAATCAACTTAAATTTATTATTCAGTTAATAATTAATTGGTATTTTAATTAAAAGAATACAAAAATAAAAATTTGCTATGCATAATTAATTTTTATTTAAATTTTATTCCTCCTCTTTATTTGTTGATTATTGTAATCTTATAATCGTATAACTTTAAATATTAATTCTTTTACTAATTTAGTAGATTGAAATTAAATAAAATATATCTTAAAATTTAAAATTTTAAAAATATTAAAGATTAATTTCGATTTAGTATCTAAAAACTATTGCAATCAAAGCTGGTGCAATGAATTTTAAAAAAGTTTGAACAGTAAAAGAGTTTCGTTTTTTATCTTTAAAAAATTTAACAAATAATTGATTGTCAAGTATAAATAACTAACTAAAACTTCAAATGAATCGAAGCCGATTAAATTAACACAAAAAAACAGAAATGTCAAATGATAGAAAATCACTAATTTTAGAATTAAAAAAAAAAATAAAATACATTTTTTTTTTATGAAATTAAACACAACGGATTAGAATGGGAACATTATGACATCCCAGCGGTAGTTTTCTGTTAATGCTTACTGAAAATGACAATTTACAACTTTATGAGGTGCATGAAATTTTATTTATCAAAAAAAATTTTTTTATTGTAACGCAACGAACGTCAGTCAGTTCAGTTCAAACAAAATGACGACTTACTCTTTAATTTGTATTTTTTGCGTATTTTTGCTTTTTACATTTTTTTTTTTTTTTTTTGTGTTTAGTTAATTACTTTGAGTTTGAAAAGTAGTTGCATTGAAGCTAGAGTTCATTCTTTTTGAAAATCTTTTTTTTTTTTTTTGTATTTTCAACTGTCAAAACGAAAAAAAAAATAAAATGCGGGTTTTTCTTTTATTTTTTTGATTGTTGTTGCTATTATTTCTGTCATTATTGTTGTTATTTCGACATTTATATGAGTTTTATATACAGTATAATGATTTATTTGCGCTAAATTTAATTTTAATAGACTTTGAAATTAATAAGTTTTAAAATTTATTAGACTGTATGTATGTGCCTATGTTTAAATAATTTTAGAACAAGCGAAAAAAAAATAAAGTCATTTTTTTTGATTCAAGGTGAATTTGTTAATTAAGATATTGTATACACAATATGTATGTTATTTGTATAACACATGGGTATTTGAATAGAAATATATATAATTATTGGAAATGAGATAATTTTATTTAATCTAGTTATTATATGGATTATAAGCTTATTTTAAAATTTTATCATAATTAATGGAATTTAGAAAATTTGGAAACGATTTTCTATTTTCATATTTGATTGATTTACGTTTGATTAATTTAAATTTATTTGTAAGAGTCTGGAAAATTTTTTGTAGTAAAATAATAGTGTAAAAAAACTATTAATAAGATAATTTAATGAGAATTTTAAGTTAATTCTATATTTTTTAATATTAAATATAATTAAAATAATTAAAATAAGGTGAAGTTTCACATAATATAACTGTCATTCTTTTGTGCATGGTTTGATGATATAATTAAACGAGATCATTCGGTTTTTTTTATTTATTTTGATCTACTTAGTTTTAAGTCTGTTTCTAGACTGTGTTTTTTTACATTTGTCTTGAATTAATTGTTTTTTTAGTATAATCATTTGATACATTTTACAAATGATATTTTTATTTATTTATTTCACAATTTTCTAATGAACCCAATTTCTCGTACAGAGTATATAATATAATCAGTGTAAACTAAATTTCAAAGTATATAAAATAATATATAGTTATACATAATACAATGTGGAGAATAATAAAAATACAAAGTAATAACAGTAAAAACAATATTAACTTTCAAAATCATTCAATTTTAAGCGTTAATAAAACAAAGATAAGATGTATATCAATAAACTAAACCTACTATATAC
Organism: Argyra leucocephala; assembly: GCA_963942445.1. Classification (NCBI taxonomy): domain Eukaryota; kingdom Metazoa; phylum Arthropoda; class Insecta; order Diptera; family Dolichopodidae; genus Argyra; species Argyra leucocephala. The sequence goes on along the minus strand of OZ012680.1, from coordinate 105,534,320 downwards.
ATATACTTACTAAATGCTTAAACATTACAGTACATACCACAGACATAATAAATATTATAGTTTAATATTAGATAGTATATATATATACAATTTAAAAATAATCAACACACAACCGAAGTTAGTACATAACTGAAGACTTATATAATTTATAGATAGCAAAATGCAAGTGAAGCAAAACTAGCTGTACTATATACAAAAAAAGTATTGAGGACATATAAGTACACAAATAATCATTTATAGTTCAAGATTTAATGATGATCAAAAACTAAAAGTGTTACTAAAATACATTCAAATCAGTGCCCTGTAAAGTCATTACAAAGCAGTTGAAAATGCATTAAAACAGTCAAGTTATTATGGTTAAAATATCAAGAGGTATTACCTCAATGTTCATTTAGATGGCATTTAAAACACATCCTGTTATCTTTGATGAATTACATAATCAAATCAGAGTCGAAATAGATCATCTGAGTCATTAGCAATACATCAAACAGAAACAAAACTGTAACAGCTGGCTATTGGAATTAATAACAACATTAAAACTAATGTTTTTCTCAAGGCAATAAGAATTTTTTACTCAAGGGTAATAAATTTTTCAACCGCAGTTTTGATTTTCGGAACAAGAAGAAAACTTTTATGCAATGGTTTGTCTTACGCTTCAACGATGCAACCAAATAAAAAGGATGTACTGAATCTATAAATATATATTGAAATAGCAAGCACTTCGATAAGTGACCATCCTACGGTACAATATAAATAATAATCAAATAGTAGATCAGTTTTTTTTTAAATTCTTTTAGGAAAGTTATTTTTTACACAATGAAACATTGTAAAAACGGTTAAAATTATTTATTTGAAAAAAAAATATTTCATTTATTCAAAACATTGTTCTATAACTTTCCCTAATATTTTAAAAATATACATCGTTAGAGTATAAGTAATATCCCAAACTGGTGTGAAAAATATACCAATGTCAGGGATAAATATCCATAGTACATGCTAATGTCTCCATATTTACTGTTCTTGTCGTACGCATTGCGTTCTCATATAAAGTAATGTCATTTTGAGTTACATCCCTCTTTGGATCTAACAAAATAATTTCACACTAAAAATTTTTACCAGCTAAAACCCACATTTAAGGATGTGAAGAAGTAATTTTTCCATTTTTTGTCTTCGTTTTTAGGATCATCAAATATTTAAGTATATAACGTAAATGTACCTGTCACCGCCCTAGTACATTATGCCGCCCAAGCCCTTTTTTTGTAAATACAATACTTCCACGCTTTATATTCCAAATTTATTTTTGAAATAAAAAAAGAATATTATTTCCTCGTTGTAATGCAAAATGTTGCACATTTGTATTCATATTAACAAAAAAGTTATTGATAAACTAAACTAGGTAGACATTTTAGCGAAAATATTGGTTCAAACGTTTAAATTTTTTTTTATTTTGTTAAGTCCATAATAATTAAACTATGATGTTCACTTATTTATTTTATTCAAATAATTGTAGAAGATATATTATCGAATAGATTATAATACATACTTTCTTCAATTTGTAAATGAAAAATATTTAAAATTGCTAATTAGTTTTGAGCGCGAATTAGGGACACGTAAATTTATGTTGTACGTATTTACGATCGACCGGGCGGAATTAGGAAAATGATATATCGAAATAATTGATTAAGTTGTTCACCTATTTTTGATTATATAAGAATGCAACTGGACGATTTTAAATTGAAATTGAACAAACTAAGCTGGACCTAATTACGACCTATAAATTTAATTTCGCATATGTGTTTTTTGTTACAACTAAATTTTGAGTTTTTATAAAAATTTGTATTAAAAAGCGGGTCGGTAATACGTGCAATATGTCCTAATTCCGAACTAAATATGCAGGTGTAAACTATTTTCACTAAATTCATACCTTTTCTTATATTAAAGAAAAAACTATATTTTGATTATTGAAAATAAGCGAATATTTTCCTTTTATTAATAGACGAAATACGCGTATCCTGTATGATAAGCATATTTAGTAAAATTAAAAAGAAAATATTCGACTATTTTTAACAATTAGATAAATTTTACTCTAACGTCAACACTAATGAATAAGTTTTTCTAAAACTATGTTTTACTTATATTATATTTTGTATAATTTAAAAAATCTCTGGAATTATCTTGCATTCCACCAAAATTTTATAAAGGCGTCCATTATTTAAATTACCAAAATAATTTCTTTGTACACATTTCACAATAAGTTAAATAGAGGAGTGAAAACCATGACCATGTCTGGCACATTTTGGAGATGGCCTGTAAAAGAAGATAATTTAATATATTCAGACAGTGACATAGTCTACAAAATTGTGCCTCCAGTTTTAATGAACAGCAGAGGACAATATAATGTACCCGAAATCATACAAATAAAAAATGCCAAAACTCAGAAGTAGTAAATGCGATTTTTACTTTGTATGATATGAAATATTTTGTATTTTTATTTATTTATTTTAAATGTGCATTGTTATAATATTTTAGTTAATTATGTTATATTGAATTATTTTTTTTTACTTGAAATACTGAATCTTTGCATTGTTTAATTTTTTTTAATTTTCATATTGAAGTAAATGTATATTTTTATGTGCAACAAATAATTTTACTTACATTTCAACAATTTTTCTTTTTTTTTTTCAAATTACTTATGATTTTTTATTATAATAAATATTTTTTTATAATTTAACTAAGTACTAGTTAGTTAATTATTTAAAACATTAATTATTAATTTTACTCTTAATAATTATTTTAAATAGATTTTTTGAATAAAATCGTAAATAGGTACTGCGAATCGCAAATAGGTTCAAAAAGCGGAATTGAATTCATATAAGGGCGGAATTAGTTCAGATTGAAATTGTTGAGCGGAAATACGTACAATCAAACTTTTTTTGGCAGTTAAAATATTTTTTTTTTAATTAAAAAATACTAATTATTGTAATTTGAAGAAAAAAAATTTAAAAAAGCTTATATTTTGCTTATTTTGTCAACTTAAACTAATTTTTCCTTAAGGGGGCGGAAATTGGTACATTTACGTTACAGGATTAATTGAGGGACGATACATGTTGAAGAAGAACTGAAAAATGTTCGATGTTTCCCAAATGATGAAAAAAAAATTTAGATGATGCAAAAATATAGTTTTTAGGTAATTTGGATGTTTATATATTCCTTATCAAATCCATTAACAAAATCATGGGGATGATAAAGCGAAAAATCTCCGCTACTATTTCGACCTGTTTAACAAAACTGTATTCAAAACTACTACACTGAGACACCAAGCAACATATCGTGCATATAGCAAATGCCAAACGAAATACCGAGACTCAACTTTTCGATGATGCCATATTATTTTGCAATAATTTGGTATTTTTGAATGAAATAGAACAAGAAGTGTAGTAAATGAAGAGGCCGATGTAAATAGAACTATATCAGCAGTACAATAACATGATGCTAGATAAAAAAAAACATCAAATTAAGATAAATTCAATAGGTATTGATTATATAGAGCGAGCGGATCTAATCCTGGGGAATGAGTCGTCGAAGGAACCGAAAACCTTTTATGGAAAGACGAATTCAGCGTCAGCGGATATGATGAAACTTCAGATCTCCAATTGGAGAGAATCCATCCACAACCACAGAAAATAGATAACAATATGATTGTGAAGTAATTGTGAATCAAGATATGATCCAGAAAGTATGTAATACAGAATACTGAATTCTCGATACATTTATTAGATCCTTGCAGTCGCCAACACTCTACTGACAAAATTTTGTACAACGAATTGTTATCTGAACAAATCGAATTCGGTTCTGAACACAGGTACTATAATTTAATTTTAAATTTTATGTTCTTCACCGTAACTGAGGTACAATCACCTTTTCGTGCTTAAATAATCCCAACTGTTATTTTCAGGATCTAAGCCTTCTTAAATAGAATTGTTCCGTTTTATTTAAGTTGTTACCAGATTATACTCATTTCATTTAAGTATAATTGAGTTCAAACATTCTTCAACAACAACAAATAATAATTAAACAAATAACCAAAAATTTCAACCCAAATACTTAATGTCAACGAACGCATAATTTTTATTCAATCATTAATATGAAACGTTCCTTGAATCATAATTTTACTTAAATTTCATAATTTAAATATTTTATCCATATTCTTTAAAGCACCAATTTTTTATATTTTTTTTTAAATGTTTTTAAAAACGTTCTATACTAAAAATTCATCTAAATAAAACCTCCAAAAAAAAAAACAAAATTAAGAATAGAAAACAAAAAATTCAAATCATTCTGACCGCCTCACCCAAAATCCTTAAAATTATTTTTATTATTTATTTTATAGATTTGAAACTTTGTTGTAAACAGATATTGCACAACAGGTGTCAAATTTTAAATTTTCAACTTTAACAATAACAGAAAAAAACAAAGAAACAAAGTAAATATAATAATGGTGATTTATGTAAAAGTAGTCAAGTCTTACATAAATATATACATATTTTGTAGTCCACGACACAACGTATTAAGTAAAATTTTGTAATTTATATATTTAAAAGAAACAAAATACAAGTAATGACTATATGAAAATCTATCTCAGTTGGGGACAATTTCAAGTAAAAAAAAAAATAAAAATAAATTTTCTTTAAACATAATATATCATTTTAAATGGTTGTATGAAATTTGGCCCGAAAGAAAAATAACCTTAAGTATTACAAAAAAAAAAAAAAATATTAATGCTACAAATAATTCCAGTAATTACATTAAAAATATCTTTTAAATTCTTCCGGTAAAACAATTTGATAAAAATATAGTGAGTACTTAGGGTAAATAATATCAATTTAAATTTAAATTTGGATCATTTTACTAGCGCCTAAATCTCAAAATTAAAAAAAAAAAATTTACTGCACAAAAAAAAGTTATTTTTGTTTTTTTAAATTACTTATCTATATTTGGTTTTTTTTTTTATATCAACTAGTTATATCTAAATATCATTTTCATATCTTAAAGATAGTTAAAGTTACCCACATCTATTTTATTTTGCATTTTTATCTTAAAGGTATTTTTATGCATTCAATCATTTAAATATATCTCTGTCTATACATATATATAGATATATATATATACGTTAAAGTATTTAGGTTGCAAAGGTATGTTATAGTGGTTCATGTTCAATTTCGTTTTTTTTTTTTGATTTTGTTAAATAGCGTGATAATTGTGTAGGATTATCTAGTAGATACATATGTTTATTTATATAATAATAAACAGTTTGTTTATTTGTTTTTATAACAAAAGTTTAAAAAAATTATTTGAAAATTTTTCATTTTAAATGGCCCTATTCTAATTTTATTTTTTTTGAGAAACTATAAAGAAGGAAAGAGAGGGTGTTAAAAATTTGACATTCAAAGAAAATAGAGTTGTATTTTCTTTATTAGAAAAACCAAAAATAAGTTATTTAAGATATTTAATTTTTTATCTTACTTTTTGACACCTTAGATATTTTTTTATTGTAATTGTTTTTTTTTTTTTTGAACAATTATTTGATTTGTGGGTGAAAATTATGGTTCGCTCACAATAAAATAAATAACAAGAATTTATGCAAATTTATGTAGTATAATTAAGTGATATATATTTATATTTTCTTTTTTTCTTTTTTATTTTGAATTAAAATTTTTTAGTTGGAAACAAATTAATTGAAAATTATTTATAAAAAAGAAAAAATAAAAAAACGCTTAAAAAGTCAATAAAGGGCGAGTTATTTTTTATAATGTTTGACTTTAGTTAATTTTTTTTTCAAGTTTAACCTGATTTAATTCGAAATTATTATTACTTATTTATTTTTTTTTTGTAGATACAACTCCTACAAATATTATTTATTTAATTGCAATTAATTCCGGTCGGAAAATATTTTATGGGACAAAGTATTAAAAGTCATTCAACTTAAATAAATTAAAATTTAATATTGAATATGGAAAATTTATATGTGGACATACTAACAAAAGTGTAAGCTATACTAACAGGAGAGCTTGAAGTTTGATTTTAAAAGTTCAGTTTTATTTACTTACTTTCTACGTGCTACAGACCTTAAAGGTTATGGGACTGGCGAAATATTATCCTCCGCCAATTGCAATTACAAGTAGATTCTCTATAGTTCAAAGTATGCTATTTTTCATATCCCCTCATACTTCATTTTACCCAAAGAACGTGTGGTCTGACTCAACAGGTTTGGATTCGAAGAGTCTTATAGCTGAATCAGTTTCTTCCATTCACTTTACATGGCCTAGTCGTTTTAATTGTATATTATCTACAAATCCTACAATGGTAGAGCTTCCTTTAGATTTATATATGATGTACTACTAAATGCATGAGTTTTATTTTAATAATCGAAAAATAAATAGCATTGGTAATCATTATCACACAATCGAAAAATTATCTCTTAATCATTATTGAATGATAACAAAATAAAAATTGATTAAAAGCATTATTTATGTGTTAATAATTTTTATTGTTTTAAAATTGTGGTTATTTTATATACTTTTATATTAACTTGCCAGTGGCTGTTTATATATATGTATATATGTGTATATGTATATATATGTATATGGATATATATATATATATATATATATAAATATGTTTGGCAGGTAGGTTGGAATTTTTTTGTTAATATTCAAACCAAACGCAAAAAGAAAAAGTATAATTTTGTTTAAAAAAATTATAGTAAATAGTTCTAAAATTTTGCACAGTTACTCATGATGAAAAAAACAACCGGACACGGTACTTTACAAAGCTATCAAATGACAGGTTCGGGTTGCTGCTTTGTGATGTTCTTTTAATATTCGTGATTTTTTTCAAGCGGCAAATATTAAAAGTGTCCATTAACAATATTCCAGCAAGATTCATTATTTACTTTCGTGTTTTATCTTATAGTAGTTCTAGATGCTCAACATCCACCACGAGTTTTATTTTCTACTTTTTAGGGAGCTAGTTTGGTTTCGATAAAAGTATACTTTAAAAGTTTTTATTTTTACATTATTATTTCATTTAGTTCCCGATTTATACATATCAGTCGACTTTTCTATTGCAACAGCCATCTTACTACAAATCTACTAATTTCTATCAATTATTTTCTATCTACTAATTTCTATCTACAAATTACAACTATTGAATAACAAAACTAGAAAAGTGCATGTAATGCTCTGCAGAACGCTCCATTGTTGTCGATATATTATAAAAAGTATGCTCTCACTCAACACTCCCGGAATAAGCTCTGATCTGATTGTATAAAGAAATATAGAAAAGAATAGAAAATGTTCAGAAGGAATAAAGAAACACGGAGAAATAATTTTAACACTTCGTTGATGGAATGATATTTTGACAATTCATTTTTTTTTTTTTTCTATTCAAAACTTGCAGACTACAGCTTGAACGTTTCTATTGTAATATTTAGAAAAAACGTTTTCTTTCATTAATTAACTCTTAAAAATAAAATCCATCATTAACTGAAGTATGATTTCCAAATGTACCGATTTCTCGTCACGGTCGCTTTTTTCGGTGACGGTTTTTTCAGAACGATTTCCACATGCGATTGGTTTCAGTCACAACCTCAATTCACAAATACATTCAAATATTTATTCAAAATAAAGCAATTTTTATAATAATTTAAATATTCAGAAAAATTTATAAAAAAAAATTTTTTTTTGATTTATTTTAATTAATAATAAATTATACTTAAAATAAATTTAAATAATAAATTATTTATATTTTTGATTAATTTATATTCACATCAAATTATATTTGCAATACAACATAAAATAATTTTGCTGTCATTGTATTTATTACCTGTAATATGTTAAATATCTTGGTAAGAGTGACCACCGCCATGGAAAAGGTAGAGTTCGGTTAAGTTTCGGTGCGACGATTGATTCTGATGGATTATTTAGCTGTCGAACTCGAAATCAACCGTGACGACAAATCGACACATGTAGAAATCTAACTTAAACGTCATTTATTATTGATAATGTATATTTTATCAAATATAGGGTACTTATTGCATTATGTTATCATATTAAATTATGATAATTTTTCAACTATAGCATTGACACATTTTTTACAGTTAAACATTCATAAAATGTGGTATAATATCCTATATGCATTGTTTTACCCTAAAGTAAATATCCTTTCATTCTCTAATCACTTCTTTTACTTCTTCAGTACTACATTTATTTGGTCACCTTTCTATAATGTTCATATTAATAGGATTGAAGCAGTGCAAACAATTTTTTTAAGATTTGCTTTGTGTAACTTCCAATGGTCAAATCCATTAATTTTACCTCCATATGAACATAGGTTGAACTGAATTCCTTTGAAAACTTTGAAATTAAGACGAGAAGTGGCGGATGTTATTTTTCTTACTGAAATTATTAAAGGAAACATTGCTTCTCCTCAGATTTTGAATAACATCCCCATTAATTCAAATAATCGCCTACGAAATACAAACTTCTTTACCTTAAGTTTCCATAGGACCAATTATGGCAACTATGAGCCAATTCATAGAATGTTAGTAATTGATAATAAACACATAAACTATATTGACTTCACACTTTCGAAACAGACTCAAAAACTTAAATTATATAAGTAATCTGTAGTAATTAAAATATGTGTGCAATTTATTTCAATGTTTTTTAACTAGTTCTAAGTTAGATATAATTTTAATTTGTAAATTGAATGTGTTATGTTGTATTGTCAAAAAAAAAATAATAATTGTAATGAAGTTTGAGCTAAACTAAATAAATAAATAATTAAATATGACCCATATCCTTTTCAAAATTCTTTTTAGAGGAACTGTTCTTATAACAAATTTTCCATTTCCAATTTTTTATTACAAAAACAAAAATAACTTATATCCTGTTGTAATATTAAATGACATATAAATTTTGTTCTAAAGTTTTTCCATAATACATATTGTAAAATTTTATATCAATAAAATGCACAATCATAATAATTGTAAAAAAAAATGAAAAATTCAATTTAGATTTCGATTAATTTCGAAGTGACCATGAACTAAAATTCAATAGCCCTTTGTTTACATAAACATTTTTTAAAATAAAAAAATCATTTCACCGTTAAATTACTTTACTTTTATTTTATGTAATATTTGTTTTTCTTTTTTAATTGTTTTTTTTTTGTTATACTAAATTATCTACAGATTAAAAACCAAATCATAGTTTGCAATTCATAAAAAAATTTAAAATTTATTTTATTTTGTTTTTTTGTTTTTTTTATTTTTTTTTTTTTTTATATCATTATTTATTCAAAACTTTGGTATTTAAACATTTTTGAAGTTTTTGAAAGAGAAAAACAGAAAATCTAAAATAAAATCACTTTTAATCAATTACAGTTAAGCTTTTGGTTTTTGTGGTTTTTCTTCTGAATTGTATACCGTTATGAAAATACTTCGTTAAGTAATGAAAATTTTTTTAATCACTTTTTTATTACCAGCTGGATAAAACCCTTTTGAAATTTTACCAACACTATCGATAATAAAAATAATTATAATAAAAAAAAAATGTTATTATAGTATACTCGCATTTATGAATTTAAATTGAATTGACAGATTAAAGAAAATCAGTCCGCAGCCATATTGTTTGTATAAAAGAAAAACAAAATAAAATAAAAAATGTTTATAAGAGGCTTATTTTAAACAGTGGTGCGGACATAAGTAATTATGTGGTATCTATAGATCAAAAAGAAAATTAAAAATTTTTTTTTTTTGTGTAATGAGAAAAATCAGAGGTAAATTGTTAAAAAAAAAAATTTAATTAAGTCTAGCTATAATTATGGTTTTTCAATTGGGTGACATCCAAAGGATGGTGGTTTTATAAATTATTTAAATACTTATTTATTTTAATTAAATTTCAATGTTATAAAATTATATTCTCGGGAAAATATATATATATATATATATATATTTTTTTTTTTTTTGCATTTAATTTATATTTTTATATTTAATATTTTATTTCATTGAATTTTTATATTTTGATAGTTAAAATAAATAATAATTAATTTGTTTTTTAATTTAAATATTTTATTTTTATTTATATTTTGTATTTACTAATTAATGTACATACATTTTTATAATATAAGGAGTTTTAATAATTAATTATTGATAAATATAAGAACGAATTGCAATTAGTGAAACATACAATGTACAATAGGTAGAATTCTAGTCTAAAAAGATTTAAAGTATATTTTTGATCAAATTTGATCAATAATACTGAATATCATACCTTGCAGAGAAAACACAAATATATTCCAATCCAATAGTTACTATAATCCGCGGAGAATACAATCAATTTTGGACGGAAACCTTTTTATACATATCATAGCATGAACTAGTCTAAGATAATCAGACCATATGATAACAATGAATATCGCCCTTTTCAAAGGATTTTCAAAGTAAAAAATTTTTTTTAATTAAGCAAGTGACAAAAAAGATGAAAAGGCAACATCGAGTAGGTATAACTGTCGAAAAATGCGCTTGCAAAGTTGACAAGCATCTGCGCAAGATTGATCTACCTGGAGAAATCTTACGAATAAGACTTTAGCTTAGCTCGGGTAAAGCTAAATGAAACGAAAAAGAATATAGCATATACTAGTTCTAATCTAATAAAAGCAGGTGATTATATAGAAATGAATAAGATAAACAGCATAGTTAAGAATATTCATGAGTTAATGAACTTATGGTCATTGCGGTAGTTATGAAATTTTTTGTAGAATTGAAACAAGTTAAAAACAAATTGTATATTTTCACCCCTTTACACGTTCTAATCAGTTAAAATTTTTTAATTTGATGCGATACTTAAGTACGCTAACATTTTTAATTCTAAACTTATTCTAAGTTTGTTAAAAAAATGTAGGATATTTACGTTTTTTTCATGTCCTTTTTTACTTCTTTTGGGAGTACAGGGCTACGGAATTTCATTAATATTTTCACAAAGAGGTTGATTAGTTTACTGATGTTTTTCCATTAAGTGAGCTTGCCCCACCTATCGTCTAGCAGAAGAGACAATTTTTATCTCCCAAGTGATTCGAACCAGTGTTTTTCGTTAGATATTGAATTTTTTTATGTCTTACCGTTTCGCCTACAGTCATAAGTTACCAAAATTAATTAATTCAGTTTTGTAGTATATTCTTTTTTTTCGGTTCTTGACAGTAGCGTAGGTAGAATGACCTAAGTATGTTTCTTACTACATAGTATAAAACAATGTTTTTCGTTTATTTATCGAATTTCCGGCTTATCATCTGGAAATTGAATTTAATGTGAAAAAATTACTACAAACGCACCCAGTTCAGTTAATACGTATATGTTATGGCTTCTTATACGTATATGTTATGGCACTGCTTCTTATGTCATTTCATTTAGTCAATAATCACATTTTCGTTCTATTACTTTAGTCTGAAATTAAGCTATAATTAAGAAAGATATTACTAATTTAAACTTAAACACCTTATTATTATATCAACACCCTGTATCTTAAATATTCTATATTATCTACAAATATGTTGCATATAATATATTCTTAGCATTTTTAAAATAGTAATGAATAAAAAAAAATAATATAAACCGATCGTTTTTATATTGGTATTGTATAACTGTCATTAAATAAACTAAATTCAAAATCTAACTGTTTTAATCAAATTTTTTCTTAAAATCAAATAATAATAATAAAATTTTAAATAAATTCAAACAATTACTGTAAATACTAAATTTATGCAAATTTATAAACAAATTATAAAATTTAGCGTTTAACTGAAAATCAATAAAAAAAAAAAACAATTGATTATAAAAAGTGAACCACACCAAATCATATTAGCAAATAATAAAAAAAAAAACAAAAAAAAAACTTTAAATGATTGGTAGTCATAATTGCATAACATTTGCGTTTATTATACTGAATAACGTAATTTGAAAGAAAAAATCAGAAATAAAAAAAAAAATCTTTTTATTCACCCCCAACGGCAATTGATTGTTTCAATATTCTAAATAATAGGTTTGGTATTTTAATACGTTAATATGTATGTAAATCGATTAGTATAGTGTTTAAAAAACAACAACAAAAAAAATAAACTTCAATATTTAAATTTCAATTATTGAATATTACATTTTTTTTGTTGTTGTCTTGTTTTTCATTGATTTTTATGTGAGAAAAATATTATTGTTGTCCATGTAAATAGAATTCGATTAAATCTGAATATTAAATAAAGAGAAAATCGATTTTAATTTAATTTGTATTTTTCTTTGTTTTGGTTTTGGTTTTGTTTTAAACTTTAAGCAACACAATGGTAAATTTGTGTGGGTTGAAAAATAATTTTCTAAATAATATGCTTTCGGCTTCATCTTTAATAAAGATCTGAGCAAAATTCTCAAGTGCAATTTTTTTTTTTTTTTGTAAACATGACCTATACACAACTTGCAATTCTGTAAAGTTTCTTTGTTCTATTATTATATAATTGCGATTGTAAACACCTGTTTGATAACATTATTGAAATTGAAATTAATATTGAGATGTGAGTTGAACGAACACATTTAAGGAAATAAATTATTGTAAATTAATGTAATGGAAACAATGTATTTAAAATGAAAATCAATTGAAAAGTAAGTGTAGTTGAATAAGTATTTTAAAAGTGGCCTCGATACTCAAGTGGTCAAACACTTAATTATGTATATAGAATACATCAATCGAGAAAGTAAAGCTTCATAGACAACAAATATACAAAGAGAACAACTACTTATATATTTATAAGTAATAGTTTTTTATATTTACTACAAATGATAATTGTATGGTATATGTTTGAGTAGATTGTTATATTACAAAGCTATATATACATCCTGAGCAAAAAATTGTTTGAAGTATTTTTTTTTATATTTTTTTTCTTTATACATAACAAAAACAGTAGGTTGGCGTTGGTATGTTTGGTTAAGGCTCTTAAGAATGAAAGTGATAATGTTTATCTTGAATTTATACAGTCAAACTATATATTGGAAAATATACTATATTTTATGTCGAATTATATTTTTATGTGTCTTAAACCCTTTTACCTATTGAGGTCAAATCATGGTTAAAGGAACTGCATATCATATCTCTTTTGATTGAGACACCGATAGATGTATCATAGAATGCTAGTAGAATACTGTCGTCTTCAAAACTGTGGATTGAATTGAAATTTGTTTAAAGCAAATCATTAATACATATTAGAAATAAGTTCAGTGAAAGAACTGATTTTTGAGAAACACCCGCTTTTATTTTGAATTGATTGGATCTTAATTTATTTGAGAAAAAACTAGATTTATATAGCTTGATATTTTGATAATATCACACTATGCTATACTTGATCAAAAGCTTTATAAATATCTAGAGCTAGAATATTATATTTAATATCTCGTTGAGACATCTTATGAGTTCTGAATTTGTCTCTTTTAAGGAGAAATTGTTAAATGAAACTTAGGTCGTTTTTTTGCCGTTGGAGGAAGCTTGGAATTATCAGAAAATAATTTGAAAACCAAATTCGCTTTTCCGATCGAACTCTATTCCTATAGTAGTTACGATACAACCAACATCGTGATACTTATTTTATTTTGCTTCAATTTACTTTTTGATGCTAGCTCAGTAGCAAAATAATGCTATATTTATGTAATATGATGCTGCTCATACCGGAACACCTACAAACATCATGTAGGTAGATGATTTTTTTACGTTTTTAAACGAGTTAGGGGCAAAAAAATTGGGAACACAGTTAATTATTAACGACAAAAAACTATTACAAGAAATATCTTGTAAGTATTTATAGTTATTTCTAAGTGAAATAAATAAATTAAATTAATAAAATAGTTTAATTTTTGTTAAGTAGTTACATAGTTTTTGACAGAGCCATTAAATTTTTAAAACGTAGAACAAAATATAAAAAATGAAATAAAATATTATTGATAAAATCTATATTTGACAATTATGGCAATTTCATTTTCAATATTGTAATCAAGGTTATTTATTTTAAAATTTATACAATAAAAATTTGACACTTTATTATTATAAACAAGACTTGATTGAAAATTAATTGATTCGTTGTTTTAAAAAAAATTCTTCACACATTTTTTGTTATTTGAAGAAAAAAAAAACAAAATAAAGAAAAAAAATTGTCATCACTTAAAAATTAAATTTAATAATTAATTATATTCTCATTAATTTTATTTATAACCAAAAAAAAAAAATGATCAATTCAGTTTTTTAACCCAATTATCATTGTTTGTTACTTCGTGTATATTTTATATCGCAATGGGAAGCCTAATAAAATTGTTATTTTTCTTAAGGCAATGTTTTTTTGGTTTTTTGTTTTGATGTTTTTATTTTTGTTTTAAATTTGTTAAATATTAATATTAATATATTTCAGTACATAACTATCATAATAAGTTATATTAATACAAAATAATTTTAGATTTGTATCTTGTTTTTTGTCGATTAAATAATCACTTCAAACAATTATAATCATATTAAAATGATGATGATGATGATAACTTCAGTTAAAATCAAATAATTTAAAAATTAATTAATAAAATAATCATTATTTGACGAAATTAAACAATAGTATAAGAAAAAGTATATATCTAGTTAGTTGATTTCATTAAAATTATAAATAATGGTATTCTTACACAACACCTGAACATCATTCATTCATTAAAGAAATTAAGCAGATCATGACTACCATAATACAATCATTCTACCATAATATTCGGAGAGCAGCTTTTTCTTACAAATTTTATTTTACAAGTCTATTAGAACCAAAACTGCGAAATACAAAGAATGAGGTCAATCGCGGTACAGAGTTTTTTCTACAATAGAATTAGATAACTGGGCTTAAAAAAGTTTACTGGAGTTGTCGTGAGACCCTGTCTAAAATATAAGTAAGGTCTATATGCACGTAAAATTATTTTTTTACTGCCTTGAAATTATTAATATCAAATACATGTAATTTTTATTATTTATCAAGGCACCGGATTTTCATATATTTGATCATATACAGTGGTGATTATATATTATAGTAGCACTTTCTTTTTATAGTGTCAGAAATATACCTGTTAATTTATCGAAAGATGTTGCTACAATTTCAATGTCGTCAACCTCTTACCCGCTTGTTATGGATGATTTTATGAATATTTGTCCTCTTTTGTTT
This sequence comes from Argyra leucocephala, assembly GCA_963942445.1. Classification (NCBI taxonomy): domain Eukaryota; kingdom Metazoa; phylum Arthropoda; class Insecta; order Diptera; family Dolichopodidae; genus Argyra; species Argyra leucocephala. Next base: position 105,519,050 of record OZ012680.1, on the reverse strand, counting down.
AAGATAGAAACAGTTACGTATATCTGTTAAAAGTGAATAAATTTCTCTTACTCTAAATCACGAAATACTATCTAAATTACTTATCAAAATTACTATAACTGTATAACTACAACTGCAAAAGAAAAAATATTGTAAATTGTAACTGTAAAGTTCATATTTGTATTTACTTTTCTCTTGTAAAATACTCGTATTATACAAGCCATGTTAGTCTCCAAATTTATTAGTAATTTTCACGCTTTATTACTCAATTCATTAAATGTTGTAAGATATCAAAAATTATTAGTATCATTATAAATTATAACCACAGAAAATAACCAACAATATTAAATAAAATATTTATTTCATATGAAATCGTTTCTGAAAAAAACAACAACTTCGGTACAATTGCACAAGGGAACAACTAGTTTATGTTTATTAGAAACATTCAAATAAAACAAAAATAACAATTTAAATTACCGTTTAAAGAACCACCATTTCAATATAATAATTGAACACAGTCTTTGTTTAATGGTTTAACCCATTAGAATAGAACAAACAAAATATGTCACTTATTATGTCTTAAATTACAAGATATTTTCTATTCAAATTTGAAGTTTTTATGTTCACCCTTAAAAAATAAAAATTTTAACTTTAAAATTTTCACAAAAGAAAATCTTATGAGAAATTTAGTTGGCATTGGACGACACTAGCTCGTTCTCAGTCTCTTAATATTCTTAAATTAAATAAAATGATATCATTTTTTTTATTAATTGGAATTATTAGAAAATTTTTCGTTTCATGAATTTAAAATTATGTTGTAAATATATTGTTCCTATATGTATATATGTACTATTAAGTTGTACAGGTTGTTTCCTTCAAATTAAAACATCATTTGACACGTGAAATGCCTTTTGGATCAAAATAAAATTCAAATAATTAATTTTAATGTTAATGTTATAAAAAAATTATGCTAGTAAAATTTAGATAAATTGTTTTTATTTTTGAAATTATCCCTTTGCCAGTAAGACCTTAACTTACTTTTTCTAAAATTATGCATACATTTCAATATGTAAAAATTTCAGATTATGTTAGTCTAGAACGGTGCATCCTGTGTATTGTGTACGTTTTGGAGTTGTTGTCGAAGAAATTGTAATTTTTCCGTAAAAGTAAATTTTTAATAAATTTTGGACTCAAATAGGGCTGAAACTGAGAGATATAAAATTTTTATTTTTATTATACCCTTTTAAGTTAAATTTTATTAACTTTCCATAAAGACTAATTTCAACAGACTGAAGTGAGACCGTTAGAAAATATTGGAAGAAATGTGTCAGTTTCAAGCAGCTTTAACTCGGTGGGGGTTGAAAATAGACTCTACCACACTGCCATACAATCTTTTGTTCCCCCTATCACATATAGAAATTATACTAGTCAAGAACGGAACACTCTGTATATAAAATTGTCTCTATATTATCTAGTTTAGTTAATTCTTCCTCCGATCCGTTCATTTATTTTTATTCTTAAATTAAATATTCTAAATACGTAGGGGCTCCCGCATTTATTTACAAGGAAATAAAATAAAAATGTTTCCCTTTTATTTTTTATTTTGTTTCTTTTTTTATTAATATTTCATTGAATTTCTGGTTAAATTTTATTTTTTCTTTTCTGTATTCAAAGTAAGTAAATTTATCCCTAAAGAAAGTGTAATAAAAAAAAATAAAAAAAAAAATGCCAACTTGTAAAATTCTTAAGTAAGTAGTAAGTAAGTAAATAATTCACTGATTTTTAAATTTTAAATATTTTTTGATCAACATGAAAAAATATAGTTAATAAGTATTATAATCGATATAATAAAAAATAACATTGTATATGTTTTCTTGTCTTCACCCCATATTCCTTATTTTCGTTAACCTTGAAATGTAATTTTATTGTAAATTTTCCTATACTTGATAATGTTGGTGGTGAGTTTGTAACTTGGATTTCTTTTTCGTGTTTTTTATTATTTTTTTTTATTATGCTAGATTGTTAAGTTAAAGGATTTTTATTAAAAAACAAAATAAAAACAAAACAAAAAAAGAATTTTTTTTTTTAAAAGATTTCAAATAGGGGTAATCAGGGAGCAATTGAGTGTTATATTGTGTAAGTAATGGAATTTTGTTTGTTCGGTTCAAAAATTTATGTTTCTTCTCACGTTTTCGAAAGTGAATTATGTGTCAAAGGAACCCGAAATTAGTTAGATAATAATAATAATATCTAAAAAAAAATTAGAAGAGATTTCCGTTTATTTATTCTGTAGTTAGTATATTTTGGATTTTTTCTTTTGGGTAAAATTTTCAAATTGTTTTTTAATTTCAAATTAAAAATTGAACAGAAGAATAAAACAGTAGTAGCATGTAAAAATAATGACTTAATCCTCACATAAAAACTAGAGACAATATAAAAAATACGAACTACAAATGTGTAAGATATTTGGGAGTCAATTTAACACATACTATAAAAATAACTATACTATAAAAAACATATTTCCATCCAATTAGAAAAAGCTAGGAAAGCCTTTTGGGCATCCAAGAATATTAAATTTGCTATTCTATGCAAAGGAAAAAGGAATAAATAACAAAGGAAAAATCATAGGTTTAAAGTTTGAGAGAAAGTGTATAAGGCATTGCTCAAGTAAATTCAGAAAACCGGACACAGAATACAAACACTATATATCGAATAAAACGCTCTATGAGGTTAGCAAGATAAAAAAAATCGACCAATTCATAATTAATCTTATAAGAAAACATAATTCCAGGGTAGAGTCGGTGACAGAAAATAGTCTGATTGCTCACTCAATATATCCAGATGATACATTGAGAAGACAATGAGCTCCGTTTATATACCTCCAGAAGGATGGATTTATCTGGATTAAAATAAATATATTCAAAATGAAGACAAATTGCCCATAATATACCATATATTTAGGGGAGCTACAAACAAAAATTTAGAATACCAACCAAATCTAGTGAAATATACCAATAATAGTGAAATATTTAGGTACGATAGATATGTAACGAATAGAGATTTAATAAGCATTGATAAGTATTGGTGGAAAGAATAGAAGAACAGAAATGAGTTAAAACAGGAAAACATAGTAGAATAGTTAGAATAGTCATATAAGAATAGTTAGGATAAATATAAAGTAAATTAGGGTAGTTATAAGTTAGATATAATTAGCTAGTAGGTTAGAATAAGGGTCAGGGTAAATATAAAATAGATTAGTATAGTTGTAAGCTAGATATAATTAGCCGTCAGGTTAGAATAAGTAGTGTAGGTTTAAAAAAAAAAATACAAAATAAAAATTGGTTTTTTGATCAAAAATTCTTTTCCAATTGAATTATTATTGAAAAATTGAAGAAAAAAATGTATAAAGTACGAAGGAATAAAATAATAATAGATAACTAACAGCTGATTAAATAAATTAATAAATTTAAAAAATTTATAATCTTAGAGTACCTTTCTTATAGTAGGTCATTAAGGATGGAAACAAGATATAGAATAATTTGGTTTAAGTGTTTTTTGTACAAATATCTATAAGAAGAAAAAAAAAGAATAAAAATAAAATACATTTAAAAAAAAAAAATAAAAAGAACTTAAAAACTATAATATTATAATAAATTTTATTATATTATGAAAAAAGTACACCTATTTATCAAGTTTAAATTAGTTATAATTATAGACAAAAAATATATTTTAAGTATTATGTCATTTCAGTGAATCGGGTTTTCCACTACTGATTTTTGCAAATCTTCTGCCTCAAATATTACCTTTTTTGTATAAAATGGATTGAAAAAATTGTATATAAATATTATTATAACCAATATATTGAATTTTCTTATCAATTTGTCACGCAAAAAAAAAAAACATAAAAACATTTGTCTTCAATTTTACTGCAGAGGTAGACATGAAATTTTGGTATGAAGTTGCAGAAATCGTAAAAAAAGATTGTAAAAAACAAATTAATTTTATGTATTGACAAAACTGCATCTGAAAAAGAAAAGCAAATGAAAATCTCCCTTATTTTGCAAAAAAGAAAAAAATAATTACCCGTTTAACGTTAGACTTTTATACTGTAAAAATTATTTTTACGAATTTTCTTCCGGTAATTATAATATTAGATAACTATTTTCCAAGTTTTTATCGTTTAAATACAATATACAAGGCTATATTTTCATAGCAAACAGTTGATACAGCAAACTGATTGCTCCATCACTCTCTAGTTTCATTGTGCGGGCAAAGAACATAGATTTCACTTTACTATTAAATTAAATCTATGAAAATATAAACACGATATTTAAACTTAACACCAACATTTCCCTCAATCATCATCCAACCATTTCAAATATTAACCAACTGTTTCAACCTACCTAAGAAGAAAATATATGGTCAACAGTCTATCTGCATAAATTTACGACACTCTGAAAAGAGTTTTTCTCACAGTGTCACTGTCTTATTGGATTACAAAACATATTTATTCCGAATGCCAAAATCACAATGAATTGACTATATAACTTTAATTTTTATTCTATTTTCAATATGTAAAATTGCATGTATGTCTTTTCATAATGTAATTAAAACTTTTGAAATAAGAAATGAGATAATGCTTGCAATGCTTGATCCTAATGTTTGATATTATATGTAGACATCAAACAAATCTTTCATCAAACAAAACCCATAAAAAAATCTGATTTTTTAATGCTGCCTTAGATTTGATAAGTAAATTGAGAAATATTTAATTGTTTTTTCTATACATATCGCTTTTAAAGTGCATAAAGTATATACCGGGTGTTCCAGACCATGCATTTGTTAGCTAAATCGAGAGTGCTCTATCGATTGGTGGTATTTTGAACTTCCGGAAAGTACCGCAATTCGGTTTTTTCATCATTAAAAAGCACCACTTCCCATTTGAAAATCTCGATTTCGGCAAGTGTCGGCGATTTTTGGTCTTAAAAAATCGATTTGCGGTCCTTTCCGGAAGCTCAAAATACCACCAATCGATAGAGCACTCTCGATTTAATTGACAAACTTTTTTTAAATTTTTTAAATAACCGCTCCTTCCCTTCTTAAAAAGCTAATACGCATGCTTTGGACCACCCGGTACAGTAATAGTTCTAGATTCTAAAATACAATACACGGATGAGTCGAGGTAAAACATTCGATTCATCATATTTAACGAATTTTAATATATTTTATACTGAATTATAACTTAGATTATACATTTTTTTTAAACAATTACGTAAACGATAACATTTTATTTATTTATTTTATCTATTTAGAAAATTTAAAAAATTAATATCATTTAAAGTCATTGTGCATTATATAATTGCAATAAATTGGTTAAATTTGATTTTAAAAAATTATGCTGTTATGACATTTTGATTTTAAAAAATTATGCTGTCTTATTTTTTTATTTTCAATAAAATCGATTTTATATTATTTTTTATTATTTATAAGTTGTTTGTTTTTTTTTTTTTTGTTTTTTTATGGAAGATCATTATTGTAAATTAACTCTTTATTTTTCATTAATAAAATTTATTCAAAATAACCAAAAAAAAAAACATACCATAGATTTATCAAAGTTTCAAACCAAAATATTATTCGAATTTCGATTTAATTTAGTATATTATTACCAAAATCGGTAATTTTAACTAGCTAGTTAATTTTGAGAAATATATCTGATATTACTAAAATTTGTTGTTGTGTTGTTTTTTGCAAATAGAATATTGTATTTAAGAAGCATAGTAGGTATTTAACATTTAAAATCCAAAATTTTATTTAAACTTCGTTGTTGTTTTTTCGTTGAATTTCATGAAAGAACATACAATATTTATAAAATTTTGTTATTATGATTTGTTTTTCATTCTTGTTGTCTTTTTTCAATGGTTTGTATTCTCTTTATAATACATTCATTGACTGCACCCGAGTTGAATTGCAAATTTTTTTATCATTTTTATTTAATTTTCAACTTAACTCATTTTTTTAAAATCTTTATTTGTATACGAGGTAATATAACTAGATAACAAATTGTCATGTGGATACACATTAAATAAATCCTTCGTTTTTAAGGTTTTTTGTTTTGTATTTTACTTAATATAAGAGTGGATTTACGATTTATTACCATCGCTGACCTTTAACATGAAATGAATTATAAATTATTGCAACGGAAATATGAACGACTAATCAAAAATTCGACATTATGTCCATTTATTACAAATGGACTAGCTATAGCTTAGAATCAAATTTCTCGAAATAATAAAATTAAATAATTTTTTCAAAGTATGTAAAGTTTAGTTCACACTTATTAAGGTTAGGTTAAATTGCATTGCGAGTTATGAACTAATTTTTAATTTAAATCTAAAAAATTTTTGTTCAGTAAATTGAACTTTTGACAACTTTTTTGTTCCTGTATCTATAAATATTGACAGTTATCAAATGAATCAAATAAAAAAATTTGAAAATTAACAAAAATTAGAACAAAAACGTGTTCAGTATATTTTGCTGTTAGTAGATTTTGTGGTCCTAAAGGTTCTAAAGTGTTTAATTGTAATTGTCGAAAGCAGTTCTGTCCGACTCTGTTTTTAGTCTATTGCACAAGCATTGCAAGTAGATTTGAATATATGTAAATATATATATACAAGAAGGCCAGTTGGTCTATTTTTTTTTATTCTAGGCTAAATAAGAAGTTTAAGTTCACCTCATTCAATCAATATGAAGAGTTATTTATTCAACCATTTTTTAAAGTTTATATCTAGGGGGTAAGTGTTAATATTAAAACTTTTAAACCTGGTCTAAATGCTAATGATAACGGGTCTTAATACTGACGGCAGGATTTAGTGTTATCATTTAATAAAATTTAAATTAAATTAAATTTAAAGTCTTTTTTTAACAAGGATTAAAATTTTTTATTTTTATTTACATTTTATTTACAAATGGAGACATAGCGAAACTAAATATTATTTTTGATTTTAAAAATTCAATAATAATTTTATGGTTTTCAATTAAAAATTTCAATTTAAAATTTCATCTCATGAATTTTACCAAACAATATCAAATTGTCGCAACTCACCCATCATCAGATTTAAATTGAAATTTAATTTTTTTTTTTTTAAATTATTACATATTACGGTTGTTGTCTAAGATAAATCAATAAAAACATAAAACCATAAATAAATTGAAATATGGAAAACACTTGTGCAAACAAAACACATAATGAAATGATTTTTTTTTTATTAAACTTCCTCGAAATTCGAAAAGCGGGAGAATCCTTTTTCATTTTTATTTTCATTCACTTCACATATACTTTCTTTGCTCAAAAATAACTTTCCTAAAATTGACAGAACCAACTCTTTAATTTTCCTCATTTTTATTTAAAAGTCGCGGTTACTTTATTCGGAATTTTTTTTTATTTTTGTTTTCTTATTTTTTTTTTTTGTGTGGTTTATTTGGATATTTTTTTTGTTCTGATTATTTGTTGTTAGTTAGCCTTTTATCAGAAATTGAAATAAAAATCACGTACCAAATACAAATATTGAATAATTTTAAATGACAGATGTCTTGAAGTTGACGATTTTTTATAAATAAAAAAAAAAAAACAAAAAATAAAAAACTATAAAAAAAAAATGAATGGTTTATCAGAAATGCTTACAACGATGTCTACATTTTGTTGAGCTGATTGTGTTGTTGATTTTTTTTTTTTTTTTGAGAAAAAGTGAGGAAAATTTATGGTGTTATTCAGCACTCAATTAAGTAGCATAATATCAGACAAAAATAAACGAGTTAGGATTTGTTGTAATTTGAAAAAAAAAAAAAATTATATAATTTCGAATTTGGAATAAGAATTATTTATACAAAAACTAAGATTTACCATAAAAGGATTTTACTTTAAAATTGCTTTTATTAATCCTTTAAAGAAGAAAATCAAAATAGTTGAATTTAAAAGATGAATATTTTAGATAGACAAAAAATATAACTAACACTTTTTGTTTTCATTGATTAAAATTTAAATTGAAATAAGAATTTAATCAAAACTTCAATCTAAATTGTTTTTTGTTACCATTACTAGCCAATGTAAATAAAAAGGACATTTTTAATTTAATTAAAATCAGTTACTTGTTATTCTTGTTAAGTAAAATTATTTCACAGCAATTTAACATACTCGTAATTTAGACTAGCTTTATTTTGAAATAGCATGTATATCATGATTTTCATTTATAAATTAGGGTGCTAGTATAATTAACAATACAACATAAAAAAATGTTGTAATTAATAAATTGTTGTTAATTCTCTATTACGATTGACAACACAACCTAATTATCTGTCAAAATCACACAATCTGTTCTTTAAGTTTAGTAGTCAAAATATAGCTATATTGTTATTGATAACACTTTACTGGTGCTATTGTGATTCACAACAGTTTTAAGTGATACACCCAATACCATCCAATCACAACATATTCAGATTTTACTATTTTAATATCAACTTATTGTAGTTGTTAATTGATGTTCATGTAAACTAAAAATTGACTTTGAAATTTAAAAATGTATTTTAATCGCAAATTAATAAAAAAATGTAACTAGTGTTTCATACAATTGTTACGCTTTAGTTGTTATTACACTACTTAAACCGAAAATGTTGTCAATAATAAATAGGCAGAATTTATTGCAAATAAAAATGTTGCCGGAAACAACATATTGAGGCAACACAATTATTAGATTTGTTTTGAGTGGCATACTAAATTTTTGTATATAAATTGTGATTATTTTTAACTGTGTAGTTTTGACACAAAATTTGGTTATGTTGTCAATCATAAATCATAATAGAGATTTTACAATTAATTTTGTAAATTACTACTTTATTTTATATTGTGTGTTTGAACCATAATACCATCGCAAATTTGTTTTTGAGCCAGCTGATACCTTATACAACTGCTTAAAACCTGTTGTCTTTTTATACTGCTAAAATTTATCAAAACAATATTGTTAAAAAAAAAATTCAAATCAACTACATACAATAAATATTGTAAAACTTTCAATATTTGACATTTTAAAATAGATTTCAGCTATAAAAATTTGGCAACCCTGCTATGACGTACAATCTATTTTAAGCTGCTACAAATCATAATATGAAAATTTGATTGTGTTATCTATTGGGTTGTGCAGTGTACATAACTCAACTAAACTGTGTTGTTAATCAAGAACTCTTAAAAGTTTTCAATTTTGCGAAAAATCTTGGTATAAGATTCTGCTGATGCGTAGGGATTAAAGTCACGAGAATATCATATGCGTCGGTTTTTTGCCGATTGTGCTATAGAGCAGTTTGAGGTTCACCCGATACTTTATAGCACAATTGTATTCAGCGATGGTTTTGGTTAAATGGCTACTTTAACAAACAAATTTGCCATATATGGAGTAAGACCAATTCACTAGAGATCCTACAGACTTCATTAGATCCAGTCCAGAAATATGCATCGTATCCACTTTCGACTTACACTTTGTTGGCATCATCGGATCTTCTTTCTATAAAAATAAACTCGCGTTTCAGTCATGAGATACCATGATGGATGAGTTTTTATTTGACAGTAGGGATGACATTGATCCGAACGGACAAAATATTTTTCAATAGAATGGTGCTACGTGTAATTCAGCAACCGCAACGATCGACCAATTGAAATCAAAATTTGACAATAAATTGATTTCGAGAAATGGACCTGTCAATTGGATTTGAAAGTCATGCAATTCGACACCTCACGATTATTTTATTATTTCCGGCTACGTAAAAAGTCACTGGCTGATAAACCAGCAAAAATTGACAAATATTTTTCATGTTATTCTTGACATACAATGATCAGTGCTTAAAATAAGTAACACAAAATGGAACGCCTAAATACTCTTCGTTAAGTATAACCGCGCAGGCCATATGCCAGAAATAATTTTCTAATGTTAATGTGCCATATATTGGTCTTTCGATTAAATAAAAAAATTTGATTAAAATCAAATTTGTTGTATTATTTTTTATAATATCCAAGTTCTATCGGAAAGCACACAAGTATTATTAATTATTTCGTTATGTATTTACTTACATAGAGTTATGTATCTTGATTAATATTTATAATTTTGAAACTCACCTGAAAAGAAAAAAATTAAAATAAAAAATTAGTTTTGAAAATTTAATGAAATGTAACAATATTTAAAAATAAAAAAGTTAAAATACAATTTTCACCATAAAATATCAAACCATTATTAATTTAATATTCTTATTGTATATTAGGTACATTATTATATAGGAATTATATACGTAACCATATTTCATGTTTCCTATATAATAATTGTTTTTTTTTCTTTCGAAATTATTTTTATAATTTTCCTTTTTAGTATTTCTGATTCAATGAATTTCAATCCAAAAATGGATATCGAATATAGAATTGGAAATTTTGACCTACAAAAACATAATAATGGATGAAAATGTCAAAATAAATGACAATTTATGGGTTCTTTAAAACAAAACTGTCAAGGTCAAAATTTCTTTAGTAAATATATACATATATATATATATATATATAAATACATATTTCTTTTATTAAAATTTCCTGTATATATATACATATATATAAGAAGAGAAAATCTATTGAGTGGAAAATTAAAGAAAATAAAAAAAAAAAATATAAAATAGAAATAGAACAACTTTGATGTAATCTTGATGTAGGAAAATCTATGACTATAGAGTAGGTATGGAATTGCGTAGGGAAAAATGTTTTATAAATAAATTTCAATTTCCTTAAAATTAGTTTTTTTGGTTTTTTGTGTTAAACATTTTGTTGTCAATATTGAATTATATTAAATTTAATTTCAATATTAATTGATAATTTATTTTTTTGATTTTATAACGGAAATTTCCATCAAACGGTATTTCCTTTTACAAGGTCAAATTGAAACGCAAACATTTTCTTTGGGACAGATAAAGGTTGATTTTTTTTATTACTTTTACTAGGACTTCGAAAATTTCACTTCGAATTGATCTAGTTTTTTCTTTACAACTATCTTAATTAGTTATGGTTTGAAATTAACAAAAAAATATTCGTTTTGGAATATACCTCTTAAATTTGACGACTTATACCTTTTAAGCGTACGGGTATTTTAATTTCAATCTAATAATTGTAATGCCTGTTAATTTGGGTGATTCTGAGTCTTGCAAAACAAACAAAATATATAGGTCTGTCATATAACATGCAAGTGATCTTAGACTGAAATCTTTCTGTTATTCCTATGTTTTGTATTATAAGTTGTCCCAGATAACTTCCAGACGTATGTCAATATGGATTTTAATAAGGTATATAATTCCAAGTCTATGGGATGAACACCCTAACTGTTTTTAGACAGAGATTTTGAATACACAATAACATACAATGAAATGCAAAATTATTCTTCAAACTCAAGTAAAACAGCGCAAAGGAAAAATTAAATTAAAATATTAAAAATGTTTAACAGAAGTATTGAGAACAGAAAGTTTTTAAATCAAATTTTTTATTATAAGGATAGCCAATATATACTGTTGTATTTTAACCTTATATATGTTAATTCTTATTCACGACATTTGTTCCCTAAAGTAAATATCTATCTATATTGACATATTTTTCTGAATCAGCATGCAAGAATGTTACATTATTTAGGATTATAGCTGGTAGTTTGGAAGTCTGTATTCGCCAAATTTTAACCCATTTTTCGATTTTGTCTTTCTTGTAACAAATCTAAATGATATGAAAAGATTTGTATGTGATACCAATATCCGTCTATCATCTACAATTATAGTAGCGGTAGTACTTTCTATGAAAATTTTAAATTAATCAAATCCACTTTATTATGCTTTAAAATTGGATACCCCATCAATACTCAATTTTTCTTTAACAATCAACCCAATGATTTACAGAAATTACAATACATTAATTTATTACAAGCACCATATTGTTATTTATTTCCTATATAACCATTTTCATTTTCACTTATATTCGACTTTGAATGAAATCTGTTTTTCTTTTCCGTGTTGAAAAATAAAATTGATCTTGTCAACATAAAATTACATTATTGTGAATGAGACATAAAATATTTTTATCTCTTTACATGGATAATTTTAATATTTTTATAACAAGTAGCAAAAACAGTATATTTCATAAAAGTTAATAATAACATAAAAAAAAAACCTACACCAGTTGTCCACCCACTCATTTATAACCCAGTTAAAAGATGGATTCATAATTGTTGTTATAAAAAAAAAATAAATAAAGTTCACTTTTACTATTAATCACTTTAATTAGACAATGAATACCGGAGAAGGAATTCAACATCACAATACACAGAGTATAGCGTACAAAATTTTTGTTTATTTTTTAAGCTTTCAATAAACAGGGTGTGGTGGTGATAGTTATGTATATATAATATCATTGAAATCGTTCTTATTAAGTGGGCCACGTGCACTTTCGATAATTTTTGTTTTGTTAAAAATATAAATACATATATACAAACAAAAAAAGTGATAATAATGGCATTACGATAACAAAAAAAGACATTATTTATTTATTTTTTTTTCTTTGTTTTTGATTGAATACTGGTAGCGAATATTTAAAATAAATAGAAAATTTTCTGCTTAAAATACCATGTTAATTGTCTGAGAAAAGTTGTAAATAATTATTTTTGTTTTTTTTTTATTGAATATGAATTTAAGAAATAATATTTTCCAATTAATTTGGTTTCATGACATTTTATCGAATATCAATTTTATAATATTCAAAAAGTAAGTAAATACAATTTAGTAAACTGAAATAAATTAAATTATAGTAAACTGAAACCTATATGTTGTTCTATCTTAGAGTCCATCTTAGGTCAGTAGTAGTTAGTAATTTAGTGATTATAAAAATGAAGCATTTATCAAAATTTAAAAATTATTATTAATCGAATTTTATTTAGAAGACGGTTTCTATGTTTATGTTGGTGTCAAATTATCAATACTAAAATAAATTGAAATTTGTGGCAACGTCATGACTCATAAGCACACCCTTTTAGCATTGTGAGCGCAAAATATTAAAACAAATTTAGCTCAGTTGCGCAGATGATGTAATATAGTACAGTATAAACGTCAAAATTGCTATATTTATTATCGATATTAAAATAAACATTTGAACAGAATGTTGAACACCAGATTTCAAAATGTAGTTTTATTTATTTTAGTAATTACAAAAGAACCAAACATCATTTTTAAAGAAAGCAAATCTATTTTTATAAGTATATGTAAAATATGTAAAATTTAATAGAAATGGAATGGAAAGGTAAACATATATAGTTATATTAAAAGATAATAGTTTGTTATTTTGTTTAAAATATTATATTATTTATTATTATTTTTTTTTAAATTTAACAATTATTTTGTTATTTAATTCTATTGACAATTATTTTTAGTTACAAATATACATTTAATTATTTAGTGACAGTCAATACTGTTCACTTAAAAGGTTATTAATGAAGAGAGAGCTATCCATTTCTACATATATATTACGGGATTAATTAAATTCCCTAACCTCCACATAGTACTACATGTGCAGCGCGGTTACTGTTCCCACCATTGACTGCCTTACACCATCTATTGTTTTAAGTGGTATATAACTAATAAATATATATAGTTAAATTTATTGTCGCATATGTTAAGCAAGTCCACAGTTTGGCAGAATTTGACTTGAGCTCCTAATAAGTAATTTTGCATATTCATACCTAAAGCATTCAATAATTAAAATCATTGGTTTTTATTTATTTTATTTTATAAATTAATTTTTATGAACCTGAAAAACCTTTCTGGAAAATTTCAAACCAAGAGAAAATCAATTATTAAACAATAATATTAGGTATGTAGTTAAAAGCCTGACAGAATCTAAATTTTAAAGATAAAAAGTTGACACTGTCGACATTTTTCTAACAAAAAAAAAAACAGTGTTTTGATTATTTGTAGTTGGTACCAAGATTTTTTTTTTAATTAAATAAGTTCAGTTTACAAAATGTAACAATATTTTTGCACTTAGGTGGTATTGTGATCTCAAACTCAAAATGTGTATGTTAATATTATCCAACCAAAAATTGTTTGGTCATTTTCTTTTAAAATTAAATTAAATTCAGACAACTTCTGACAAACAAACAATTTTTGAGAATATTTGTTGAGAATAAGGTACTCATTTCCAAGGAATTTTAAAATAAAAAGTCAACTCAACTCAAACTCTATAAGTCATACCAATCATACTATTTCAATACAAAAAAAAATATATATATAGAAAACAACAAAATATGCAAGATTCTGTTTGATAAAATAAAATTTAATAAAATAACTGAAAAAATTAAATTTAGTTCCATATTGAACAAAAAGGTCTAAACAACTTCTCCACATTTATGGGGTAAATAATTTCTAATTTAATAAATCAATAAATAATTTAGAATAGATATAGATAGTTCGTTTATTTCCAAAGTTTGTTAATACATAATTTATAATAGAGTCTTCTTGTACTTAAGTTAGAGTTTAGATTCTTAGTATCTTAACAGCTGTGAGTTTTATTTTATTCTAATTTTTATTTTGCTATACATTTGTTATTTGATTTACAATTTATTTGTTAATAACTTAATTAGAATATGTTCGCCAAAATTACACTTGGTTATTTATTTATTAAAATATAATATGTAAGCACACTAATCTTTGTTATTGTATATTGTATGTAACGTAAAGGAAATAGAAAGTAAGTAGTTAGTTTTTAATCATCATGTATCTTCTGAGTGGAATAAATAGATTAATGAAGAAGAGAATATCCTAAAACAGGGATAGTAGTCTAGATAGTAGTCCAGTTTGGATAAATGAACACGTTTTACTGGTTGAAAATTTGTGCATTTATCTGTTATATATGCACTTATCGAATATTTCAATTTAAAATTGTTGAATGAAAATTAACATTAGAATCTTAAAAAGTAATATTAATAGAAATTTAGGTAAAAAAATACACACGTTTTGTATTTTAAAATTTCAAATGAAATTTGTGTCGGAAATTGCAATATAATAGAAATAATATAAAAGAAGCCATTTTCGGTTTAAAATATAATTTAAAATAAATTTTGTATACATTCATCAGTATAGATTTGGAAGTATGGTTGAAATGATTAAATATCTGACCAGAAGATAATTATACAATTAAGAGATATCGCTTGAAAAAAGTAGAAATTTTGGTATAGAACCATTGACTGGAAAAATAATGTAGAATTTGTGTAAAACAACAAAGTAAATTCGTAATAGTTATAAACTCATAAATATGTGTATTGTATTACATTATCTATTTATGATGTATACATTATCTATTTAAAATGTATACATTATCTATTTATAATATATACATTACATAATACATATACATATATAAATTACAATATATATATTTTTTATTTTATATAATATTAAAAAATAATAAATTGTATAAAGCTTAGATAAATTAATCTAGTATAGTTAATATTTTATCGGATAATATTAATTTTCATCAAACAGCTAAGACTAAGGTCACAAAGCAAAACTATTTTTGTAAAATATATAAACTTATTTCAATAAAGTAAAACAAAAAAAAAATATGCAATTAAACCGTTGTCTGTTATTGATGCATTTAACCTATCTTAACTGTACATAATATTTAGATTTCATTATAGGTTTTATTAATACAATAAATTATTTTTTGGTAAATTGTTTGTGCAGAAAGTAAAGAACATCATGTATAAAAAATGTAAAGAGTTCAGCTCAAGCAGAAGTTTTAAACTATCGAAAATTTGTGTACTCGTAATAAAGTGAAATGTGCTATTACATAAACCATATTATTGCATTTAACCGATTTCGACTGTGTATAGGTTTAAATAATAAAACACATTTTTTGATTAAGTTGATTATGTACGGGAAAGAATATCATGTATCAAAAATTAAAAGAGTTCAGTTCAATATTTTATTAATTATCCAATTATATTTTCTAAAATATTTTAAAATTAAAATTTTCAATAGGTTTTCAATAATTATTATTGTTACACAGTCATATATGTATATAACTTTCAATCAAATGTCAAAATGTCAATTTAATCATCATTTTGTTTTTTCTATCTGATTTTGATAACTTCCGCATTTTCAATTTGTATCAAAGAGATCATATAACAACATACCTTATATAGAGATAGATCTATGCACGTATTAATTTACATGCATTTTTTTTCTAAATTTTCTAAAAAATTCAAAATCAGTATAAAATATTTTTATAAATATACATATATACATATATATACAAGTTTGTATATATATGATTATATTATATTGAATCTAGTCAATACATTACAATTGAATCCAATTTCCATACACATTCACGGAACCATTATCAACTTGGTTGTCAATTTGTTGTTATTGTCATATTTTATATAGGTTGACATATTTTATGGAAAATTCTGTTTTTAGATTAACCAAAAATATTTTCGAAATGAAAAACCTTTATTTATTTACATTTCTTTAATAACATTACAGAGTTTCGATGTTGATATGTACATACTGATACTTATATTCAACATGAAATCGGATTTATTGAAAGAGTTTGTGATGAACTTGAATGGAAATTTAATAATCTAAAATAATATTATAAGATAAAATATATCAGTTAAAAATATATGAAGAAGATGAATAGTAATAGCATAGATGGAATGTAGTTTGATGGAAAAACCTTGAAAAGGTAAACCTATATTTTGTTTTTTGTGTTTGTTTTGACCGCAGTAAATGGTTATATAAAACGTTTTTTATGGATTAATATTTTTCGCTGATGATCGATGCACATTGAATTTTAAGACAAGATGATATTATTAAGCTGTTGGTGTTTTGTATACAAGTACTTTATATCATATATTATACACGTGTAACTGTATCGAAGCCATATTGATTTCTATATAGATGCTGGTTTGCAGTTTTTCTTTTCGTTTTTTGTAAATTCAACTTGCTCTAGTTTATTTATTTTTTTTTCCAGATTGTTTTAGAGTTTATGGTTACCATGATTAGTATGCTTATATAGTAAATGTAATTTGATCCATTGAATCTTACAGATGTCTAGAGAGATTCTTTTTTTTTGCGCTTTTTGGTATTGTCTTTTGTAAAAATGTCAAACCATAATTTTTTTTTAGGTTTTTCGATTATAACAACTATATATATATTGATGATCAGATTATTTGAAAAGAAGAAGCTGAAGAAGAGAAGATGAGAAATTCTATAGAATTGATTTAAATACAAATTTAAACTTACAATTTAAGTAGGACATTTTGTTTTTGTTTTGTATATATTAAGAAAACAGATGGATGCAGTTTTTTTTGTTTTTTTTTTTTAAATAATCTTTAATTGAATATCGAATTGCAAAAAAAAAAATAAATAGATTGATATTGAAAACAAAATCTTTTTTTTTTTTAGAATTGAGAAAACAAAAAATTAACTACCATAATAATACTCGTAACATTTTAATGTAATACAATGAAATTCAGTTTTAAATTGTTTTTTTTTTTTTTTTTGTTTTTGTTTTGTTAGTTGACATTCACACAAATTGTATCCACAATTTTTTGATTTCACATTTTACTTGAATTATAAATTTAATCCATGACATCCATGACTTACTTATATTCTGTAAATAGCAGTAGAATACACAAAACAAAAATCCCACCATCTATACTAGTTATAGTTAATTATTGGAAATTTATTTTTGTTCTTGTGTTTATTTGATTTTTTCTCTTTATTGACGAATCTCGTTACTGGTAACACTAACAACCACACTTTAGAAAATATCCAATTATTATTTTTATTATCATTGATATTCGAGCATTCGTTGTTAATTTTTTTCGATGAGATATTTTTTTTTTTTTTTTTTTTAATTTAGTTATTCATGGTATTCATGGCTTTGCAATTTAATAGAAAAAAAAGAACAAATCAAAAATTAAAATTAAAACTCAAATTGAAAATGCTATTTTGATGTTGGATTTGATATAATTGAAATTAAATTTTAAAACATTTATTTTAAAACAAATTAATTTTTTTTTTTTTTTTTTGTAAAAATAATTGGAATTATTAATTAGTTGGATAAATTGTATAAACCAAGGGAAATGTTGAAAAGTGTTGACGGGAGAGTGGGAGATATAATCGGATAGTGGGTAGAAATGGTTACCAAATTCGGCGAATTTAGACCAAAGGGGCCTAGTGTGATGACATTAGTAGTGAAAGTGGATATACTATAGGATAATGGGAATGTAATTATAGTATGAGTAGCTGCCAAATTCGCCACACTTCTATACTAGAGAATATCGTTTCTTTGCGTAGTAGTTTTGATATAAACAAGCAATACTGGGAGTATTGGCTATATTGACAAGTATCATAAACATTTTTAACTTAGCACGAAAACTGCAAAATTATAGTAGATAGCGCATGACAATCAGTTGTACTACTGTTTTTATTTATAATACAAAACTGTGGAAAATTCAAATTTTAATAACTCTGTCAACAATTTTTTTTTTTCTGGACTATTTCGTTTTTGCAGTTTGTGTTTATGAAAAGTCCTAATACATTTCGAGCTTTTTTTCATTTTTACTATATATAGATGTAAATATTTAAAAACAAAAAAAACTACGTTATGGCCATGGCAAAAAATATAATTTACACAATGTAAAATTGGCCAAAGGAATCTGGACTGCAGATTTATCTTCAGACCCACTGACCAAAATAAATAAGTAAATAAATAAAATTGGATAAAACATAATTTCTTAAATTTTATAATTCATAATGTCATAGTAAAAATAAATAGTAAAAAGTAAGCTTGGATGAGTTAATCAAAGCGATGAGAAGGCATAATTTTATTATTTATTTAATTATTTAATTATGTAATTGTACTAGTCTTTTAATTATACTTAATTAAAAGTAAAATAAAAAAAAAAAGTAGATCAAACATGTTAAACGAATACGAACTTTTTATAAAGTGATGAAGGCATTTATTATTTATTTATTTCTGTACACATAAAGACGACTAGCATTTTAATTACACATAATATAGACTAAAATACTTGTGATTGTTTCGTCCTCTTCTTAATTTTTCTAGGCTTTGCAAAAATTATTTGAATTGAGTCCACCTCTCTTAGCATATAAGGCAGTGACATGTAATAAACCCATAACCATAGTACCTACTATAATATTTCATCTTTTTTAAATGATAGTAGGTTAAGGAATCGTTTGTGGCCCAGAATGAGACATTGCTGTGAGGTCTGTTGAATCAATTACGATTGGAAGTTATGAGTACTTCTATGTGAAGTATAGTATAGGTTACAGGTGGAAGTAAATTCAGATTGCTCTTTCTGGAAGAATCTATAAGGCAGTATAAGATAGTAATGATAAATGAATTCAAATACTTAGTAGAACTTAGTAGCAGTACTTAATATTTAAACGGAAGAAAAATTCGATGTTCAATTATACTAAGGTGTTTAATATGATTAATAGTAAATTTTAGTTGTGTTATATATTACACAACACAACCAAATTGAACAATTAGTCAAATTTTTATCACTTGTTATACTTAAATAAAATTTTCCGCCCTATATCCAACGGATGGGATTACAGGTGTTAGTGGATGAGTTAAAATTAATTTTTACTATGTCATTTTGACAGATAATTAGATTGTGTTGCCAATCATAATAAAGGAACACAATAAAGTTTAATTGTCGAAAATAGTCGACTCTAGCGCTAGAAAATAAGTTTTTATAAATACAATAAAGTTGTTATTACAACTTTGTTTTAGGCTGTCTTGTTAATTATAATGGCAACTTGAAGTTTAATTTATTTGCAACATTCAAAAAATAAATAAATTTTATTTATTTATTTATTTATTAGGATAGAGTTACGTATGTGAATATATACAACTAATTTTTGGGCTCTTTACCTTATGATATGTGGGCCATAGTAAATGTTCTGAAAAGAATAAAATATTCAATTTTAACCTTGCCGAGCACGTCGAAATAAAGTATTGGTGAAATTTATGAAAACACTTAACATACCACAAATTAGATATACCATTTCAACCGGGGGCACACAATACCATAATATAATATTGTGATGCATTTAAAGAAAGAATCTATAAGATTGTTTTATTAGCTTTCAAATAAATATCAAAAACGCTTTGTAAAAAGTAAACGGTAAAATAATTATTTCATATATTCTTAGAGCCATGTGTTTTATTATTAGCTCATGTTTTTCTAATTAAATATAAATTGTATGCCATAATATACGTAATAAAAGTCATTGAAATAAAAACATGCAACAGTTGGATATGATGCAGAACACCATCAGAAGATCATCAGTAGCAAAAAATAGCAAAAAGACAAGAAGTAGTAAACAACATAATAATAATTTAAATGATCACAATTTGTTTCATTTTACTTTTAAAGTTCATGTACTCTTAATCACGCAAAAAAAAAAAATAAAAAAAAAACAAAACAATAAATAAACCAAAGACTATAGATCAAGAAATTAAAAATAGGTTCATTGCGTTGAAGCAGTTTATTAATGACTCCCCTTTTATATTTTATAATATATATTTTCATCTAATACTTATATACTATACGTATAACATAATATACTACATGAAAGTACATCACCTTTTTGGATAAATCTTCCCTATATATACAAACTCGTATATAAAATACCTTATAAATTCATAGAAATACATAAAATATTTACGGAGAGCTCTGACTTATTAATGACAATAATAATTTACATAAATTGGATACATCACTATATATATATGTTATATGTATATGTACAAGTATTTATACTTATTATAATTTTCACCACAGAAGTTTTCTTTTCGCAATAATTTTTTCATTATTTCAACTAAAATATATAAGAAATCTTCTATGTTGGTGGTAATTTATGAATGTGATGGATGAGCGTTAAAACAGTACAGTGTTTTTAAATATTGTTTATAAAAACAAAAACAAATTATTTCTAGTATATTATTTGTAAATAGAGTTCTTTGAACAAATAAATTTTCAGCCTAAAGCAGGTTGGTTTCAGGAAGGGTATCTACCTATCCAAAATGCTCCACTTAACTTTTGTTCTAATAAAAAATAAGGGTCTAATTGATAGTACAAATTTTTCTGTTGGTTTTTTTTTTTATATTAACAATGTTAAATGTTAAATTATAAATATTTTTAATGTGAGTTTCAGGGGTTCAATTTTTAATTGGTTTAAATTTGTTATTAGAAATATCTGTACAAAATATTATACATCCAATAGCACTGTAGGACATTTATTTTATTTTGAGATCATATTTTAAGACTGTTTTTTTATTCGATGCGATTATTTAAATTCATTAGTTTCTAGTCATTATAATTTAATAATTAATTGAAGCTTATTTTGTTACTATCAGTGGTATATTTGAATTGTAGAAAGCAGATGATGATTGTTGATGATAAAAAGACATAAACATTGTTTATCATTGTTTATCAAGTTACTGATAAAACTAAAGTAATATATTTGAGTCTAACTCAACAAGTGTCTCCAAAAATTGATTTGCTTTTCCATGTATTTGAGTGAAACAGGCATAAACGAATCGACAATTCAAAATAGCCTAATTTTTTCATTTGAATTTAACTAAATATGCTTTTCCTACAGATATGCGTAATTCGTCTATACTAATTGCAGACTTCTTCAGTGTTGTCAGTCGACTCAAAGTCAAAGGAAAATGTTTGAATATTTTCATAAACTTAGGTAATCAAATTTTACTAAGGCTAAAAAATAAATTTCGAAAAACTAATTAACAATACTTGTTCTTCCTAATTGTTTCAGAATTTTTGTTTTGTCTTGAGATTGTTTGCGGTGTTAATTGTTTTGAAATTGAACTTATAAAAAAATTAAAATAGTTACATTAGCTCAAATGTTCTGATCACAATATGAATTGGTTTGAATATACTTTGGCGTTCTAAGACTAACTTTACTCAACTATACTATCTTAAATACTATTTTTTGCTACTAAGAATTGAAATATGACATAACTTTATGGAGTGCAACGTACCAGAACAAAATAATACCTCCAATTGTTCTTTAAAAATATCTATAAAAAAAAATTGTTTGCACATAACATTTGATATTATTTAATCACCTTAAAACATTTCCTGCGCGACATTTATTTTATTTTAAGAATTTTTTTTCTCTTCATTGCGGTTTTTTGAATTCGAGATTTTATAATTTACGATTTTATAATTTTATATTTTTATAATGTACCGTACAACTAGCTATTGTAATTTTTATTTCGTCTTATCTTGTAGATACAAATGTAAAACAAGTTCCCAGAATTTATTCGAATTTTTTGTAAAAATATTTCATTAAAAAGCATTGAAACATGGTTTTTGAATTTTAATAATAGGAAGGTCAAGATGTATTAGAATAGAATCTGTCATATTCTAAGTTTTTCATTTTGTTTTAAATAATCTTTATTTTTGTTTATAAAAATTATGTTAAATCTCTTTACTACCTAACCTAGTCTTAGTTTTCTTTCACTTTTAAAAATTCGAGGAAATTTGATAAAAAAAAATCGTACTCAATATTTCGTTATGAATTTATTTTAAACATTTCGATTTATCGTGGACACTATATTTTTTATTGATTTATCTTAAACAACAACCTCATACGTAATAATTGACTTTAAAAAGTAAAAATTAAATTTAAATCAGAGATGTTGTAGCGACAATTTGACAAATTAAAATTTTTGTATGTTAAAAAGACTTATAAAGACATGAGGTGAAATTTTAAATTGAAATTTCTAATTGAAAATTAAAAAAAATTTGAAAAAATATTTGAATTCGCTACGTCTTTTTTTAAATAAATATATATAATTAAAATGGATTTTGAAATGGTTTAGATATTTGTAACGTCCTTTTTTTAATTTACAGATTAAATATAAATGTTTTTTTTTATAACTTTCTTTATTTAAGTGACATTTGAACACAATATAGGTTTTTTCAGGCCAGGTCTCTACATTATTTTTTTTTATTTTCTAATTACATATTCTGTTATTCATATGACACATTTTTAATTTTTGTTTCTATAAAAAACAATTTAATAATTCAATTTTTCTTATACATATTAATTTATTACATGAAGTTATTATAACTAAATATTTTCTATTTCATTCCATTTTTTTTAACATTTAATATTTTTAATTTTTAAATATTTATTTTTTAAATTGTTATTTTTCGGATTTAATTAATACAACTAATATTCGACTAACAATTATTATCATTGTAATAACGCGATTTTGATTTTCTACGAAAAATAATTTACAAACAAAATTTAGATCTTTCTTAGTGATAATTGAACGCGAGGGAATTCCATGTTAAAACTTTACAGTTAACTAATAAAAAACGATCCATTGTCTAGAAGTTCAAGAGTCCAATGTAATCTGTAATGTACATTTTAGCTTCTTGTACAGAATAAAAAAAGAGGTAAACTGACACATCTTATAAAATCTTAGGTATCTTTCCAAAGATGTAACTGTTAATAATTAGTTTAGTAAAAAAATAGGTTGTAAAATCAGATAAAATTCTAATTAAATTTAAAATTATAAGTTTTAATTTTTTTTATACTTGAAAAGAATAGCTTTACTTAAGTTAACTTAACTTCTTAGTATTAGAAATTGGACTAAAAATAAAATCCACTAATTTCGGTTGTTAAAAACTTTAATAAATAATTTTTTTTTACTCTTGAGAGTATAATTTTGTAAAATCATTTTGGGAGTATAAGTAGAATATTTTAATTGACATCGAATTTGAATTTCTTGAACACGATCGCTTTAGTATTTAAAACACTAAGACCCAGTCGGTACTATTTCTATATTGTTTAGCATTAATCAATTCATTTACCGTTCTATAACATAGCCATCATGTAAAATTGATGGATATAGTTAAATAAGACGTATATAGTCTTAATACATCGTAAATGCATTTATACGCATATTGTTATTAGTTCATTTTACTACTGGTAGCTCCTCTATAAGAACAATGTGTGAATTGAATTATGCATTGGCGCTACCTCTCACACATGTTCTATTCTCAAAAGAGAATGGTAAAAACCTTTTCGAATATTGTAAGTTTAGATTACAATAATTATTTACTGTAATTTTGTCTACACTTTCCATCTCTTTTTCAGTTTTGACTTCTGATTAAACAACATTGTGTTGTAAAAATAACTATTTAACGATTTAGTGTGGGCACGATTAACGGTTAATTAAACACGATATCCTGTAGGCACAATTAAATGCGAATTGATTTTTTCCAGAGACAACTGGAATGTTCACGTCCACCTACATACTATACGTAACCACAAATTGCGTCGTTTTATTTTACAAATAATAACTAAATCTTATCTTTCTGTATACTGCAAATGCATCAAATTTTCCACTGTATAAAAATCTGCCAGTACCTCAACTTGATCAATAAATGTACTTCAACTTCAAGATACAAAAGATATATTTATAATTATTTAATGCGATGGATTCACATAGTTTAATGTGTAATTTTATAATCAGTACATTCAATTGAAAAACTAATATATAAATACATCTAATGTTTGAGAATAGCAAAAAAAAAAAAAACACATTGAAAAAAATTAGTTACACTTCAGCAACAAAAATAAAATGTTTTTCAATTAGTTTCGCCCTTCTGTATTGGTTTTAGTTACATTTTTGAGGCCGCAAATGATAATAACTTAAGTTTACATACATAATAATTTATTTCGAGTCTAGTGCACTATGAGTGCACATAAGCACATCATATAAATTTTGAACATTAATTTTTTACAAAATAAATAAATTTGTATATACAAAAAAATTTAAAAACAACTGAACAGAAAAGGAAATGTTGATAATAAAAAAATAAAACACTGCTGCATATTTAATTAAACAAAAAAAAAAAAAATTAAATAAAATAAAATATAAAAGAAATGACGATAAGAAACAGATGAACGTCTTAACGCCTTGAAATTTTTTAAAAGCGTTTCACTTTTTTTTTTTTTTTTTTTTTATTTCATTGAAGCAATTTTATTGTCCAGGTCAGTGAGTTGATGATATAGGGTTTCTTAACACGAAATAATTTTCTAAATCAACATAAATGCAAAGATTTTGTATTTTACAATTGCAAATTGTAATGCCATTGAAATCAGATAGTGAGAGTTGTTTGTATAGACCACAAACTATTAAATACCGCAATGTTACCTGATGCATATGAATTTGAATATTTGTTTTTTTCTTTTCTATTTAAACATAAGAAGTCTAATAAAATAATATAAAAAAAAAAAACATAAAACAATTGCAATAAATTGAATATTATAAAGAAATGTAAATAATTAGAAATTGAAAAATTAAAGTAAAAATAAAAGATAAAAAAAAATAGTAAGTATAATAAAATAAAAAAAGAAAATAAAACTTTTAATTTTCATAAATATAAAATAAGTAAAATATTGTAGAAATTATTGAAATATTTTAATTGAAAAAAGAAATTTGAAGGAGGACTGACTAAAAGTATTCGGTTGAAATGGATTTTTAATCGATTGTTTTACTTAAGCTCGATCTTAACTTACACACTTTAAGTCAGCATAAAGAAACTGAAATATGACACATACCTGCTGTAGAAATGAATATGCTTTTGCATATTATATTATGGAATTTAGTTAGTTAGCTAGATAGTTATTTCAAAAAAGGATGGTAGCAAGAACTATAAGAGCAATAACTACCAAAATACTTGATTTTCATGTAGGTATGTAGGTCACGTATTGTGAAGTCATGTATGTAGTAAGTTTATGTAAGATGTCAGATCATTTATGTAGGATGTAGGTTGCATGTAGCCCCATATTGATGATTTATACAATACAAATTAAACCGTTATTTGCCCCACGAGCAAAACTATAGTCAATGAAAAGTTCATAGACATCGAAAATAGTTTTGAGATATCTCCTAAGCTAGATTAAACATGTAATCGTAATCTTCTAAATATCTGATTCTATGTAGTTCTCGCTAAGCCCAGGAATATTTTTAAAAAAATGTTGTCATGTTTTGAACAATTTATAATAGACATTGATCAATAATACCCTTCGAAATATCAATTTTTGAACGTGATAGTTAAATTGGTTTAAATAGGTTTACATAATATAAAAACCTTTAAAATTAATTAAAATTTTTTTTGCCAAATTCTAAAATTAATAAACGTAGTAAATTGAACTGTTTTGTTCAATTCATTCAATCGTAAAGAAGATTACGACTACCCCAAATTTCAGTATAAATGCTCGATAATAAAACAAATGAATGCCTTCTCTTGAAACCACTTAAATGTTTTAGATCCAGTGCAGCTATATTATTGATCAATTCGTCGAATGAGAATTATTTTTTTAATCATTTCATTAATCACTGAACAAAATGGCCAATTTTCAGGCCATATAATTTTGTTTAAAATTTAGACTTATGGTTAAATTTTACAACAGTGTTGGAAAAGAACAAATTCAAATGCTAATTTCAACTAAAAGCTCAACATAAATTTTGAGCTAACTCTTAGTTGAGCTAATCACACAAGATTATAATATGAGCAAGTATGAGCTAATTCAAATTTATAATATTGAGGTTATTTAAGTGTTAAACTCTACTGTGAGTTATAGCTTAAAATTTGAGTTGCGACTGAGTTGAATGTAATTCAAATGCACTCAAATTCATATAAATTTGCACTTTTTGATTTTTGTTGATATTTATTGTAAAAGTAATAACTTTCTTTATATATTTTAAAAAAAAAAAATCTTTGAATTTGTCATTATTTTGAGTTAAGTTCAACTAACCCTCAATTCACATTTTGAGCTTGCTCAAAGTTGAGCTAAACAGTACAAACTGAATCTATGAACAAGTTCAAAATGTAAAATTTAAAGTTCAGCTAGCTTTGAGGTTACAAAAATTGAGCTAAACCTGAGCTTTAAGTTGAATTTGGCATTTGAGTAAAGCTCTTTTACAACGAGTTGAGTTGAAATTTGAGTTTTTTACAACCCTGTTTCAGATAATATGCATCAATTTCTTTATTTAACATTCCTGTAAGGTTCAAACTAATTCCAAAAATATATAATAAAAACTTCAAATATTAAAAAGTTCTAATTTTAAATTATTGTTTTTTTAATTCAAGGTCCAATACTTCAACCATCGATTGATTCGGATTAAATAAAAAGAAAATATTATTTCAATTTGCTAAATTTAAACCCAATAAAATTATATTTTGTTAAGTATTTTATTTCTGAACTGTAAGCTACTAAATTTAAACTAAAGTGAATTTTGTTTTTGTTTCAGTCAATTCGTGTCATTTTTATATATATGTATATATTTTTAATGATTTTTACTAAAAATAAACTCATAACAAACCAAAACAAAATCACAAAAGTCATTCATTGCTAAATTCATATGGATAAAAATTAATATTTCAAATTTAAATCCTCTACGTGTTCATCCTTGCACCACAAAAACAACTCAAATATTCATATTGTTTTCCATTTTCTATATTTATTTTTTTTAATTGTCAATGCTGTAGCCAGTTGCATTAAATTGTACAAACTTCCAAAATGCCTTAAAAATTTTTAACTAGAGATTTTTTCTTAATATTATTGTCGTGTGTGATCTTGCTTTAAAATAGAAATCAAAACAAAAACAACAAAAAATAAAAAAAAAATAGAAAAATAAAGAAAAAAATTAAGTAGAAGAAGGTCAAAGATCTTTAGTTCTCCGCTGTCTTTTTGTTTTTTTTTTTGGTTTGGAATCAAATGTTACACTTTAAACTTATAAAAAAGGAAGGCATTTTCTTTTTTTTTTTTGCCTTTTTTTAGCATGCCGAATATCCATTTTTAACGCTGTGCATTTTTGTTTTCTTTCCATTTTTGTACAAATTTTGTTTAATGTAAATTTTGAAAAAAATTAAAAGGGAGAGAAAAATTTTTGCAAAAGCAAAAAAACGAGAAGAAAAAAATATATAACAAATGTAGAGCAAAGTGCAATGAGCCATACGACAGTTTTGATTTTTATTTTTCCGCACTGTAAACTGCATTTAAATTTTTTCAACTTTCCAAAGTAAGTTATAAGTGATGTGCAACAGTTAGGTATATTGTTAGTGTTACTGGTACAAAAAAAAAAAAAAAACAAAAAATAGTTTAGGTAGGTAATTTTTTGTTTGTTTATGTATAATTATAGTTTACAAATTTTCTGTAGTTCAAATACGACTAACAATTTAAGGTTATTGTAATTTATTTTACTTTTTAAAAAATTGTTCTTTTTTTGACTATACAACATCAGGGTATAGAAACATTTACTAGGTACTATAAAATATAATTTTTTAATTTGTATTTGTATTAAATTAGTTGTAATTATAATAGTTGAGAAATTTAATTTGTTACTTGATATTTTCAGTTCCGTAATAATTTATTTAAAATTTAAAAAAGCAAAGTTTTGATTATAACAACTTAGTTATAAATGCAAGATTGGAGGGCATAAGGACAGAATTAATAAAAATAACAAAATAAAAATAATAGAAAAATTACTTTAGGCTTATAAAAAAATTAACTATTCAGATTATTCGGAAATTGGCTACTAAAACATCACAAAAAACTGAATCACACTGAAGTCGTATTAATTAACGAAAAATAAATTATTATGAAAACTGGTTTTTCATTGGCATCAGGATAATTTATTGAATATGCTTTGATATGGTTTTTAGTTTGAAACATTTTTAAATAATAAATTTACAAACTAGCTAGGTATAACTACATATATTTTTCAGTAAAATTTAATTAATATTGTGATCATTTTCGATTGTTGAATTATTAGCAACAAAAGTGATTTATAAGACAATTTTCCGGTGCAATAACCGAAATCGAACTAGATATTTTTTTTTGTTACACTATTATCACAAAATTGATTACAAAATCATTACAAGTCTTGACCGATAGTGTAAGAACCAAAATCCATCAAAATTTTATATAAATTTAGTCTTTTAATTAAAGATAGTCTTCTAGATAATGGTGTAGCAGCTCAAACAGATCAAAATATTACTTAAATTTTAGTTTAGACAATTTTTAATTTTATTATTCATTAATATTCATTAACGACGAAGCACAAATATCGAAAAATACATTTCTTGTATTATGCACAAATTTCTGAAATAAGTAAATTCTAGAGATTAACCTAGAAACTGGAACGGATTATACTTGTATATCTGACAATGAAAGTAATATGAAATCTTAAATGATTGCAGTGCATTAACTGAGCATTTAATTTATTAACTATACAGACGCTCTTATCAGTTATTTCTAAATAAAATTCCCTACTTTTGGTATAGATAATTAAATATATATGATTTATTTTTTTCAAGGCACAACAGTAGAATATATTGTACGAGAAAGTAAAAACTGTGGTAATAATATAAAAGTGACATAATCTAAATACAAAAATCTCTCTTCTCAAATCCCGAAAGTGTTTTTAAATAATCAAAACTGATAAAGTTCTATTATTTTATTCGATTAACTAAAGCTGTAATTTTTCTAGTATCAGCATCGTATTACTTGGTGGCCAAATACCAGTACTTTTTTTGTGCCAGTACTTTGTAAATGAAAGTACGTTCAAGTAAAAAGAATTATATATCTAAGTATTTTAGATTTTTCCAGAAAGAAATCATTATATTTCATATGTAAATTGAAAACAGTACCGTACAAATATCTGAACCATTTCAAAATTGACTTTATTATAGATATTTAAAAAGAAACGTAGCGAAATTAAATATTTTTTTCAAAATTTAAAAATTAGAATTTCAATATAAAATTTCACTCCATGCATAAGTATACACATATACATCTTAACATTTTAGTTTATCAAATTGCAGCAAGCCAGTAATTAAAGGGTTCCTTGATGATCTCACCAGGATTAAATTTAAATTAAATTTAAAAAAAAAATAATAATAATTGCATAATTTGGCACTATAAGTAAAATAATGTACTTAGCGAGTAATCAATAGTAAATAATAGGTTAAGTCTGTACCAATATACTCAGTACTTTATAGGTTTACGCATAATGTTTGAAGTTCAATCAAAACTACACATCCTTGTCGTCCTAGATTGTTAACACAGAATGTCTCATAGCAAGTACAATGAATGCGACAATTTCATTTTCAAACAAGAAAACTTTTTTCATTTAATGATTTAGAACTGCCAAAATGAAATATGTATGCTTTGCAGTGCAACAATGACAAATTTTGGATTTTGATCAAATTTTTGTTGCCGACTTTGTCGTGTCGTACTGTTTGCTATGATGCTATTTGTATATAATTTGATATTTTTTTTTGGTAGACAATGCAATGCTGCCTTTATTGAACTTGGGTTAAGTTATTTTTTAACAGAAAATCGTTATACATATTGTTTTAAATTTCGACTTAAACGATTTTTTTTTTTAAGAATATATCCTTTGTTCGGTTTAAAGTATCAATTTGTTACAGTATTATAATAAAATTACATCCTTTTACACTCTAAATTAATTTTTTTTTTGTGTTAAGGTGAAAAAACTAATAATTCGATTACACCAAAATTTTTATTTATTTCAGTTCTAATTTACCTTTTAATATCCTTAATAATTCATTTCTAATGTCATCATCATTTGACCTTTTTCAATTGTTATATTTTAAATTTCCTCGTTTTATTTCCTCTTTAAAAAATATAAAAAATTTATTTAAATAAATTCACCCTCAGTTTGCACAGTAGTAAACTAAAATAATTATTTTTAATTTGGTAAACTGAAAAATAAAAAAAAAAAAAAAATTGAGTCATCCTTAACTATACTCGTATTGATATACAGGCCATGATATTAACATCATGACAATGGTAAAGCAGATGTTTTTCAAATTTAGCTTCATTTCTTTTTCTCTTTCACGAGTATGCATGTATGTGAGTATGTATGTAGGTACCATATTTTGTTCTTTTTCGAACCATTTATTATTACAGATCCTGCCTGAAATGGAATTGATGTGATGACCTGGTTGCAATATAATACAAATATTCAACAAACATTTTATCAATAATGTATGTATATCCAAATAACATTGTTAGTTTATTTTTTTATTTGTTTTTATTTTTAGTTCCATAGTTTAAATACACTTTCACGATAAGTTTGATCAAAAATATATAAACGAGGGTAAAATAAAATGTGCGATTGTTAATGCAGTTATGATACATAAAGTGCAATAGACTTGCATTCGATATTTAATAATTTTTTTTTTTTTTTTGTTTTCGTTTATTTTCGTTTCTCATGAAAAAAAGGATATTTGGGAATAGAAGAGATAATATGTATTTATTATTTAAATATTAAAAATTGTAATTGCCTTTTGTTAATAACTACAGGATACACGGGGATAAGGCATATTTGAAATAAAAAAATATTTTTTTATTATGTATTTTCTATGAAGTACAAGTCAAATATTAGGTGGGAATCTGATATACCGGAGTACTGAATTAAATAACAAACATATTATATAAATGGGGTGTTCCAATTTTAGTTTCAATATTAAGTATGTATAATAATTATTTTTCTTCTTCCTGTGCTTTATCTGTTACGCACATTAGATACCATGATCACAATTTTAACTTTATCTGCTGCAGTTCTAAACAAAAATTTTGTGTTTTTATTGAACTACTGATATATAAGGTCTCTAGTTTTAGAGAAGCCTCCGGAAGTGTCCAGGCTTCAAATTCACGTAATAGTGTTGAGAATATGTAGCACTGTAGCACTCTAGTTAGTATATTTAAGTGTAAGAGCATTTTTTTCATTTTTATGAACCCCGCTCTAGAGGTCCCATTACTCATTTAATTGGCACCCCAAATATGTTATTCTTTCAAGGCTTTCTAGGTTTATTTTGTCTGCAACCAGAATTGTATTGGATATTCGTATTTTGCTTATGGTCATATATTTTGGTTTTTTCGTATTTAATTTTAGCCCGTAATTGTTAAATTATAACCGCTACAGAATTTGACTGTTGCTGTAGTTTTCTTGTGTGTTTCCTATGAGAACTACATCATCAGCATAACTGTATCATCAGCATTAGTTGTTAATTGGACACACAGTTTACTGTTACTTCTACCATTGTGTTTTCTAATGATTCAAAAAACATGAATTCGGAGTACACATTAAATAAGGATGGATAAAGAATACACTTCTAATGCGGCCTTTGATTTCTACATCGTTTGTCAATTTATTTTCTTCTCGGACATTACATTCTTTTTTATCGTTTTGAGTGGTTTTTTCGAATCTTAATTTACCAAATACTAACTAACAGTTAAAAACAATAATAGCAGGTCGAATTTTATTTTAAAAATTTTTTCCTAAAAAGTGTTGCCGCACCCGGATTAAACACTGAATAAGAATGACAAATTGAAGGTGAAAACATTATAAAACTTATTATAAGTCACAAAAACTAAATATTACATACTGGTTAGCCTAAAATATTAGTCAAATGTTTACAAAAGGAATAGACCTTTTTAGACCATTAAGGTCGGCACAGTTCGTCAATTCGTTCTACTCCGAAAAATAGAGCTGTAGATAAAGACTTGAAACTGATCTTTTTTTATCAGAAAAAAACCACAAAAACTAAAATGGTAAAAAATGTTGTGGAACATCAAAAGATTAGAAGAATATTAAAACTCAGTACAGTGTAATACTAGAGTAAGAGGTAGACTAAGATCAATATGGTAAGTCGAAGTTGAATATAAATACTTATATACTAGAATTATGGATGAAATGAATGACTTGACCCAAAATGATCAGACTTGACGAACAATGTATGCAGGTCCAAGAAAAATTTTCAACAATGAACTAAGAGAATGAGCATTAATTGAAGAAGTCAGTATTACGATTACACGTATAATAACACGAAAATAGCTCTAAATTTATTACACACTTAGCAAACAAAAAAATCTTTTGAATGAAATTTGCAAGAGCACACAGGAAGTGTACTCGACCAAAAAAAAAACATGGTGATGAACAGTAGTAACAAGTGAAGCAAATGTATCTGAAAGAAGTTGAGCTGATCCCAAAGCGCTAACATAAATCGAATGTGATGAAGGAAGAAGTTTTTTGATGCAATATGCACCTACGAGGAACAATGTTATTGATGATGATGATGATTCTGTTATGTATAATGATATTTTATTTTGTTTTTATTTTTTACTGTTCAAAATAATCAAGTAAAAATCTCAGATTTAAGAATTTTAAGTTTATAGAGACCACTTTTATTTAGTAGAATAACTATTGTGAATGTGATACAACAGAATTAAAAAAGATTAATACCTATTATCCATATAATGTTTGGTTGGTTGGTTTTAAATATAGTGAAATATCTATTTCCAAGTACATTGTAGACTTATTGTGCTCAACTTTACTTATAGTATGTCCTACAATCGAGTGTGGCAGAAGATATCGCAACAGCAATAGGTAGGATATTAGATTAAACAAGTTGATAGTGCCAGTTCAACTCTGTTAAACTTAGTAATGAATAAAATAATCGAAAACATCGTTAAGACCTCTTTGGAATATCGAATTGGCGATAAGAACGTTAATTTCATATACTACTATCAAACTGGTCAAATCAATGTCAAATATTTACCAGGAACAGCTACAAAAAGATGGTATGAATGCTGGACGTCGTCAACACCAAATTGAAGAGAAAATATGTATATAAATAAAAATATAGTTATAAACTGTACAACAAGATCTAGAAAATTAATTTTAAACATGTCTAAAACAATACGACTAAAAAATAGCAGTTTTATATGATAAGTATGTGTATGACTGAGAATTAGTAATTTATAGACATTGCTTTATAAAATTGATATATCAAAAAAAAATTGTTAATCAAATAAGTTGTATAGAACTCTTTTGATAATGAACCATTCTTAATTATTTTCGTTTCATTTGGTGAAGTATATTTTATTTACGACATAGTTCAGATATTTTTGGCTCTATGGATGTACTACAGTTTCAGTATTATTCTCTTAAAGTAGTTTGTTAGTTTACTGTTGCTATTCTACTAGCTATCTTCTAGCGGAGACAAATTTCATCTTCCCGCTTCATTTGAATTCGTACTTGCCATATTCTACCGATTAAACTATAGAGATATGAATAATTATAAATACAACAACATAAAATGTTAATCTTCAGGTCATGTTTTATCAAAAAAATTTTATCAATAAATGACTGTTGAAAATTTTATAATATAAGGAATGGAAAGACATAATATAAATAATCACTGCGTTATATGACGAAATGTAATAAGTCTCTTTGACAGATTGAAATAAATAAATAAACCAACTTAATAAATTTAGAAAATAATAAATATAAATATGTATTATGAATTTGCATTGTGAATAATTCAATCAAAACTATAAAATATATTTAATTGAAAAATTAAATTTTAAATGAAAATACCTGATTTTTTTGACTAATTGGAGGACAACTTTTACGTCTAATATCCTTTTTAATTGCTAATTCATACCATGGTATTATCGGTTTACTTCTTAAAGTAGTTTGACAACCAACTTTAAATACTAATGGATCAATATAATCTGTAATATTAATATCGTCTATTGGTGATGTTGATGGTATAGAATTCCATGGCAAAGAATTAATATTTGTAGTACTACTGCTATCACATGCCGCTAAATGTCCAGTAGAATTATTTGACATTAACATTGTCATAGTACGATTATTTGAATAGATATGATTACCATCATTTGAATAATTTGTATTATAATTACTATTAAATATATTATTGGAACTATTTGTATTTAATCTTGTATGACCTAAGGTGTGATATCGTCTATGACTAAATTTTTCAAATCCTATATAACCACTTGAATTTTCTGTATTACTTGTTAAACTTTCATTTGATTTAATAGAATGTGATAGAATTAAATGTGATGGTTCTAACATTGTTGTTGTTATTCCATAATTATTAAAATTATCTTCAATATTTGAACTTGAACTTCTTTTAAATTGTGTACCAGAATTATTTGTATTTTTAGTAACATTTGTTTCTGTTAGAAATGACATTGTCTTCATTGGATGTGAAATATCATTATTTTGTGATGAATTTACTGATGACACCGATGATATTTCACTTGGACTATAATAATTTGTTTGTGAATTATAAAAATCTAAAGAAGATTTTATCTTTGGTTCATGCATTATACTTGTACTTAGAGGTGTGCTTGAAATAATTGGCTTTGGTGATGATGGTATACTAGAACTTCTATTATGATGTTGATAACTAAAAGTATTGTTATATATTACATTACTATTATTATTATTAGCATTATTACTACCATTACTATATTTATTATTAGATTGAATTGAATCATTTTTTAAATCATTGTTATCAATAGCAGAAGAAGGACTTATTCCAGATGTTGTATTAAATAATGAAAATGAAGTTTTTTTCGGTTGTAATGTTGCTGAACGAATAGATGATTTTCTAGTAATATTATCGTTATTTAATGAACCAATTTGTTGTTGTTTTGTAGATAATGGTACTTCTTGTAATTGAATTTCTTCAATAACTGATGGAATCGGTGATTCACAAATTATTGATGATGTTGATTTTGGTTTTGTTGTAGTTGTAGTAGTAGTTGTTGTTGTTGTTATTGTAGATGCTGATATAAATTCTTCAATTTCATCGAATGAACGATGATTTGAAGTAGTCATCATACCTGGTAATATATTTGTATATTGTGGTGATTCTGGTGCTGAATATAAAAATATACCATCTTCAGATGGATTATCTGGTGTTTTTGGTGTTGTACTACTTTGAAGTGATTCTAAAGAGAATTGTGAATTTTTCTTAACATTTTGTGTTATTGTAAAATTTGATGATGGTGATGCTGATTGTAATGATGGTATTTGATTTTCATCAATTGGACGAAATGTTGAACATGGTAATGAATTAGGACTTGAATAAAGTGGTTCTAATGTTGTAGAATCAATTAAACCATTTGCTGATTGATAATGTCCTTTAAGGAATGTTATACCATGATCTGTTGTTGAAATTGTATTTGCATCCATATCATATAGATTTGATGATGAATATTCATTAAAATCAGCTGAATTTGATTTTAAAGAAGTTGGACGATAACATTCTAATTGTTCGGCACGTGAACGTGTACGTGTTAGACCACCTTTACGAATTGTTGCGAAACCATCATGTACTTGTGTATGTGGTCGCATTATTGATACTCTTTTTGTTGTCATATTGAAAATAGTTTAGATTTTTTTTAACATGTTATTTCACTAATTTTTTAACACTTTTTTTAGCACATTTTTATTTTTTTATTTTTTATTTTATTTTATTTTATAAAAACAAATATTTTTGAAATTTATCAAAAATATTATTTATAAATTCTGAAATATTATTTTAAAATAAAATTTTTTTAATAAAATTTAAAAACGTAAATATTTCTCAAGTTGCTTTTTTTGAAAATTTTAACGGTTTTTTAAAGAATTAATTTTTTTTTGTAAGATTTTTAAAATTTGTGATCGCTACATATAAATAAAAAAAAATGCTAACTTCTTCAATTCCCTAATCGAAATAAGACAAGACGTGTAATAAAAATTAATGATTTTCTGAGCTTTGCATAAGTGATATTACCTTAGTATCGTGACAGTATTTATAAAATTTAAGTATTAACAGCAGAATATATCAAAATAAATGGTTTAGGTTCTACTTACTATTCTTATATTTCTATCTAAATTCTCAGTTGCCATTTTCTCTTATATTTGTTCACTTTTAATAAATTCACCTCGTTGATGGTTTAACTTGC
Source organism: Argyra leucocephala (assembly GCA_963942445.1). Classification (NCBI taxonomy): domain Eukaryota; kingdom Metazoa; phylum Arthropoda; class Insecta; order Diptera; family Dolichopodidae; genus Argyra; species Argyra leucocephala. The sequence goes on along the minus strand of OZ012680.1, from coordinate 105,482,069 downwards.
TTTCAGTTTCATTTACTAAAGCCAACTGATTTGCTTAAAATTAATTTTTAAGTGAATTTTGGATAAACAAAGAGATTTGTATAAAATTTTTTTTTATTTTTTTTTTTTCGTTTTTTCAAAGTTTTTAAATAAAAAGTGAAATTTTATGAAAATACCTGGGACTTGGGTTGTTGACTTTTATTAAAAATAAAAATTGGTATAAAAAAGCATAAAAAAAAGGTCAAATATTTTTTGTCATACCTTTGATAATTAAATTCAAAATTAAAACATAATTAACAGATTATAAAAAATTTTAGGTAGATTATTAATAATATTATTAACATATAATTAAAGAAAATTAGTTGTTGTTTTTGTTTTTACGAAGTTAAAAATATATATTTGTAGTGGTGTTTCAATATAGAACTCTGCAGTAATTTTTTTATATTCTGTCGTTACAACTGTTAGCAAAGATATTTAGTATACAATATTGAGCAGCAATTGACATGTATCTAACACAAAAGTCCAAATACTCTTGTTCTAAATTGAAATTTAATAATTATGAAGACTCAAGTAAACCTGCTTTTTAAATTCAGTGATCAGAAACGTTTCAATTTCAGTCTACGTTCGATTGATACCACGTTTATAAATTTGGGTGAATCTCTAGTTTAGATGAATATTTTGTTGCTCTCTTTTTATAATATCAACAAGAAATGAAATATTTAAAATCAGCCTTTTTATGTCACTGGGCACGTGCCAATGAGCACTGACAATAGATCTTAGTATTTTGATATGGAAACGTTAACTTATTTCAATATTCTGTTACTAGAGGTTCACCATAGTTCCACTTTGTAACTCCAGATTGACCTCATGATAGCTTTATATACTTTTAATTTAAACTCTGCTGAAACTCTGTTTTCAAAAACTTATCAAAATGACAAATAAAAGTTTCAATAAAGTTCAGTCTAATAAAATCGAATTCAATACACAGTATTTAATTAAATGTATACGAATCTTGTCTCAACCTATATTACAATCACCGATAATAAATACAATGTTAACACTGATTATCAACACTGATAATCAAAACATTATTACAAGATAAAAATGTAAATTTTCTTACTATGCTCGTCAGTTTAAGCTTTTATGAATTATTTTTAAGTTAGACGATCTTTAATTAAGCAAATATATACAGAGTTTTTTCAAATTCCAGTATTTCAGTCTCTAGTATCAGTACCAGTAACATTGATAATTTCCAAGTATCAGTACCAGTATCACTTACTAGTATCAAAGTAGTTAACAGTATAGTTAACATAGTAAAAATGAAGTAGCAAAGTATAGTTAAGTACGGCCAGTATTCACCAGTACGATCATATTGATCAGTGCGACCAGTAAATCACCAGTAAATACCAAACTTAATCAGCCAATTATCTAACACAGCCAATTGTCCTTGAAAATGAAATAGGTAACTTAATTAAAATAAAAAAATAAAAAATTTAACTGTAAGTAAGTAGGTGTTTTGAAAATTTTCACCCATCCCACGTGAATTTTTCAAATTTTTATTTTCTCTACAACAATTCCTCTTTCAATTAAAAATATGCAAATTTAACTTCCATTTTTTAGCAGAAAATTTATTTAATTTTTTTTTTTTTACTTTTAATTTTATTAATCGATTTTTGTATATAGTTATATCTGATTAATATTAATTAAAAAAAAATTAACTGAAAGTTACCCGATTATCACTGTGATTTTATAATCAATCAAATTTTATTATTTAGAAAATAGATTGAAAAAGATGTAGTAGTTGTGCATCTGTAGAGTAAAATTTGGAAAATTATAATGGAAAATAATATTATGAAAAATTTGTTATTATTATTAATTACATATACATACATATATATATATATATATAGATTTGTGTCAATCTCAGAAAATATCAGCTCCTGCTAAAAATGTTATTTCATTTCAGTTTTGCATTATTATCTCCTATGTTTTCAAAATGATTAAAATTAAGTCTGGCAAAAACAAAAAGTAATCAAAAACAAGTAAAGTATATATATATGTATCTTGAAGATTATAAAAATATCTTATTTTATGCAAAAATTATGCATTAAATTATTCATTCCTCCGCATAATCAAAACAATTAACTATACTAAATAACATTTGATGGGGGATTTAAGTTGAAATAATAATTCAACAGGTTTCACCATTTTTTTTTTTTAATTTCTTGTTTTTTGAATAAATATTATTTAGATATGATGGACATTAAGCGATCTAATGTTATGTCAATCAAAAATTTTAAATTTGTAACTTTTTATAATATTATAATACTCGTACTGCAATAAAAGAATAACGCCAACATAAAAATTATCAAATAACTAACTACCTTTCAGTTTTTTGGTTTATTTTTCTATAATCAAAATAACTATTACAGAATTGAAAAAAAAAATATAACAGGAGGGCGGGGAAACAAAACAGTTTAAACTTTCAAAAATTCAATTTGAATTTTTTTTTTAAACCATGTGCATAAAATAGACCTTAATTTTAATAGTAACTATTTATACTATAAAAAACAAAATAAGTGAAGTTTTTAAACTAAATTTGAATAAAATGGAAATTATATAAAAATTAGCACAAAAAAAGAGTAAATCATAATATGGAAAAAATTACGGGGTTGGTCCATGAGAAAAAAAATGTACAATTTTTTTTCCAAAAATTTGGAAACAATAGTAAAAAACTTTTGTGTTACTGGTATCTGTGATTTAATAAAAATAAATTTAGGTGCGCTTTAATTAAATTGTTTTTCAATTTTAGTTAATTTTTTACTTCTATTTACTATTTAATGCATCCTGGTGACATTAAAATGTTTATTAAAATTGTTATTAAATTTTTTCGAAAGATCGAGCTTGAATAGAGGTTGGGTACTAAATTCTAAATATCTAAAATCCTAAAACCGAAGTCACAAATGAAATAATTTCATATCTTCAGTTGGTGAAAAGACACGTGATCTACACAAATGAAAGACGTTAATGGGTTAAGCTCAGAACCTACATGGTCTGTTGACGACTTAAGTAAATAAGTAAGTAAGCAATCCCTTAAAGAAAATCATCAATGACAAGATCTCTAATAATAAGGTCCCCAAAATCAAAATCCCCGAAGACTAAATCCCAGATGAAAATATTTGGGTTTTGTTGTATGTTGCTACGCAAAACAAAAATTTTTACCCTTCTCCGGAAAAAGAAGATACAAATCCAACTTGGGTGGATTAGGTTTTGTGGATTTTATGTTTAGGAATTTTTATTTACTTGTGATGATTTTATATTTAAGAAATTTGCCTTACTCTGGATTTTACCCGCTTTCTTGAAGTTAATTCTGGACAATAGTTAGATTGCTAATTCGATATTCTTAAACTTTTGAAATGAATTGTTATAACACAAAGTGTACTGAACTGTTCTATAAATAATTTAATATTAAATATCCAGCTTTTTGAATAAATTTTATCGAAAATTGATATTTGTTTACATAATACCTACAAACACTACTTATAACGCATCCATATATTAATACGCTAATAATGTCCGTGAAACTTTCCACCACGGTGAATTAAAACAAAATGGAGTGACAGGAACACAAACATTTAAATGTGAAGTTTTTTCAAAATATTAGCCCAAAAAATTACTGATTAAGAAATTAAAAAGTAATAATTTTTGTGTCCATCTTTCAAATAAATCATTTGTAGAAAAACATTTCCGAGTTCTAAACCCATATAGCAAAATTATATATTTAGTACAAGAGCCAAATAGCGAAACATCATAAAAACAATGAAACATATGAATCAATTTCAAATTAGAAGTATTTTTTAAAGTCATCAAAATAATTAGAATTACCCAAAAAATAAGGTACTTATTAAAATTTTTGAAATGGTTTGTGTCTTTGAATTAGCCACCTCGAAATGTTTCTAATTAATCAGTGCAGTCATATATTCATGTTTAAATGAATAAAGCAAAATATTGACAAGCAGAAAAAAAATATTTCTATTGTTGCCATGGTAGCAAATTTTGTTTCGCCACCTTCAAAAATTCACTAGATTTGCTAGAAATATTTCTTATAGGAAAAACACAACACAATCAAGATATTATAGAGAACATATCAAGAGAAATATTGGCTATTTCTTCAATTGGTACTGAAATTACAAAACTACCATCTTCTTCATCTTCACTTGTTGTCTATGTTGTATGCAAATAAAATTTTATCCCAGAATGGACAGTTGTACATCGGTAAGTCCATGAAGCTAACAAAAAAGAGATTAGAGAAAGCAAAATAAAAACCTTAGGTAACACAAATGCTAGTAATGCTTAATTGGATGATATGCTAAGAAAAATAAATTGTTTTGCGGACATATAGAAAACTTTGTTCTGAGTTAAATATTTAAATGAAGAGGAAAGAAATATTTTATTAATGCTTGACTGGCGAATGTTAAAAACGCAAGGAATAGCTAATAATTCATAATATTACAAATAATGCTAACTATAAGTATTGAGGCGGAATCTCGAACTATACATGGTATGATATGAGTATTATTTGTAAAGAGACTTAGATCATTAATTAAAGTAATTCAATTCAATCATTCGATGGTTAGGTATATCTAGAATCTGTTAACTGTAAAATTTTTAACAAAATCTGTACTGCAAAGTTGAGGGCTCTACAATGTATTATTATTTTCGTAAGATGAAATTCATTCAACAAACAATATTCATTGTTTAGTTTATTAGCCATAAAACTATGAATACACGATACGAGACCCTCTCGAGAGTCACAGAAATAAGGTACATATATATAATAATGGATGTGATAACTGATAAGTGATAGATAGGTGAAGTTATCCACAGTTCTTATTTTATTGAGCAAATTCTAAAAAAATGTTTTTTGTTGATTTGAAGTTCAATGGATCCAATACTTGATGGTATTATTTGACACTAAGAAAAATTTAACAATAAATTAACTGTTATTTTCTGTTTTTAAAATAACTGTGAAATTTTAATTTGTTAAAAGTTAGTCCTAATTGTTTTAATGGTTAGTATCGTTCTTATTTTATTTAAAAAGCTTTTTGTTGCTCCTTTAAATATAATTAAATATAAGTAAATTATAAATAAATTATTCGGCTTGTCTAAACAGTACTTAACAGTTTTAGCTATGAATTACATAGTGTATGTATATAATAATATAACCAATGAAATAAAATCAAAATTAAATAACCAATAAAGAAAATTATTTGAAAAAAAAATGTTAAAACTAAAATAGGGCCTGGAGTTGGCCTACAGATTAATCTGTAAGTCCACTGTTAAATAAATAAATAACTAAATACTAAAATAGTATTTCAACTATTAAGAATATACTCAGGAAAATGTAAACATTAACCCTATAGTTTCATTGTTTATTTCAATAATAGTTTTATATCACCAATCAAAACTGCCATCCCAAAAATGAGATATAAATAAAAAAAAAGTAGATTAATATTTAACAAAAATGAAAACATTTCCTAAAAAATATTCATACAAATAAATTGTCTTAACTATTTCCTGTCAAAAATATTACAACAAAAATATATAATTCCTACACAAAATCAATTTCCGATTAAAAAAAATTTAAATGCGGTTTAAGTTAATCAATGTTTTTTTTTCATTTATTTATTTTTATTTTGTTTTATTTTGATTCAAAAATGCTTCCTCTATTTTCATCCAGTCATAATTCACGGTTGTTAAAACCATTAAACTTTGAGATTTCAATCAAATTGAAAATAAGTTTTGAAATCAAATGTCAAATTTGGTTTCGATCAAAATTCATGATATTTTGTTTTGTTTTTACTTTTTTTTTGAATTTCATAACTGAATTCATAAAAAAAATAATTGAAAATGAAAATTTTCTTAAAAAGTCGCGTCTTAATCAATTTTTAAGATGATTGTTTTGACTTTGTTTATCTTTAAAAATAAATCTATAAAATTTAAGTTAATATTAATAAGAGCACGTGGTCGTTTAATATTTCTATTTCTATCTCTTTCTTTCTTTTGATTAAGTAAATAAATGAATTAAAATAAATACAAATTATATTATTTTCATCATAGTTATTGCAATGAAAATCTTTATAAATTATTGTTGATACGCAAATGCAAAACTGCAGTTTCTCAACAGTTAACAACTGTGGTACAAAATATAAAGAAAGAGAAAATAATAAAACAAAAAAAAAATTTTATTTAAAAGTCAGTTTATTAGTTTTACACTTTATTGCTTTCTTTCTTCTCTTTTAACCCAATATTATTAAATTTTGTAAGTTGGTTTTGCATCGTGATCATAAAAAATGATAAACTGTTGTGGGTCATTGAATAGTGAATGAATGATAGGTAGTTGCGGAGGTGGTGGTGTGCGGTAAATTCAACTATATTCATAATTATTTCTTATTTCTGTTGTTGTTGTTTTCAAAACTTTTTTTTTTAAAGATTATTATCTTAGTTGACAGTATATTTTTTTTATATTGTCATAGTGTGGCGCTTGAGTATCAGTTCTGGCTAGTTTTTGTTATTTTTAACATTATTATTTTCGTTGATGCATTTTGGCGCATTAAATAAATTTCCAACGAGAAACTGGACAAGGAAATAAATTTTGACTTAGTTAATTTAACAAAAATAAAAATATAAAAATACAAATTTATGGCATAAAATTAAAAAAAAAAAAAAAAAAATTGGAAAAAATTAAATTTTTTTCTTATTTTTATGTTTGCGTTTTTGTTTTTTTTTTTAATAAATTGAAGAAAAGTTATGACGTGATAATTTAATGGTATTCCTATTTATTATTTTTGTATGTTTGTATGTCGTTTTATTATTTCGAATGAGGGTAAGAAAAATGTTAAAAAATTTTGAATTGGCACAACGAAATTAATCTTAATTTCTGAATGAATATGAATGAAAGTATCTAAATCATAATTTTCATTTTAAAGTTCTGAGATTTAAACAACTTTGTTTTGTTTTTCTCTTGTTTTTTTATCTCTTTTTGTTTTTTTTATCTTGAGGTTATTTTAGTTTACAAAAAAAAAATTGGATAATTTTGCAAATGTATCATGATGGTATATTGCTTTGCTGTCGCAATTATTTCTTCTATAACAGTTGAAGGTTAAATTAATATCAATTTTGTATATTTTAGTTGGAAAATTGTCGCGTAATTTATGGATGTAACGATAGGACTACTGATTGTAACATTTTTGTAAATAAAAGCAATAAATCTGTAACAGTTAATTATATTTGGAATTGATACCATATCACGATAGTACTGTAGTTACTGATAGTACTGATTATTATTATTATAGTTTTCTTTAATTTTTTATTTCATTTTATTAAATTATAATATATAAGACGATTATAGTCTGTTTGTTGTTAAGCTCTAGTAATTCAATTTAGTTTAATTTACTTTAATTTGAGGATTTCTGTGGATAGAAAGTCGTTATTATTGGTATTAAAAATAATGAAAGATTAATTTTGATAGATTTAAATATCGAATGCAAATTTAAAGTTTATTTTAAATTTGTGTATTTTAATTTGAGTAAAGGCCATGATTATTAACAAATTATACTTATGAAACAGTTCCAGTAATAGAGATATAAATTGTGAACATGTTTTGAGCACAATGCTCAGTTGAGTATTTTAAAAATTATTAAAGAGAGCGGTAGTGTTGAAGATGGTGAACAGGATATCGATATGTATAGATATTTATGAATGTAAACAAGAACCGCAGGGTCAGATTAAGATTAATCGAATTAAATTGGAAATCTTCAAAAAGTATATAACTATATGTATGTATATATAGGAAGTTGGATTTAAGATATCATATATATATAAAGATAAAGCAAAAAATACAATTAGTTACTTACTGAATTTTAGTGAATAGATGATTTTCAGTAAAATAAAATAAAAAAAGTTGAATAAAATGTTAAGAGAAAAATAAATTTAGTTATAATAAATATAATTAGTTCAGATATGTATAACTTCAATGTACTTTTTCAATATCAATTTAAAACTACACATTTGGTAATGCAAATGCAAAACATCTAGAGCAATTAAAATAACTGTAGTTGAGGTAGTTCAATATACAACAGTTGCCAAAGTTATTTCAACCTTTTTTGAACTTATTTACTTTATCTCAATGAAATAGCGAATTGATTTAACACACGTTTATGTTGGAAGCCAGATCAGTAATAGTATAACATTCTGCGAAACTGCAAAAATAATCAAATTGTTAGACAAGATAAAGCCTCGGTACACCTCTAGCCACTTGCAATCCATTATTTTTGTAATCAAAGCTAACAGATTAGATGGACGAATAGACCAGATTATAACATAACCAAACATATTTGGCCTATTCTGAACCAGAAGCACTCTTTAACCTACTGTCGTTGAAAAGACGTGATTATCAGCATAAAAATTGGGGTTAATATTTTTTTTTTTTTTTTTTTTTATAATTTCATTCCAAGTTTATGGGATGAACACCCTAACTGCTTTTACACAAAGATTTGGAATACACAATCACATACAGTAGCTTTTTCTGTAAAATTTTTGTGGTATAGACTAATTTAAATGTGGAAAACTATATCTACTGTAGAGTACTTCGCCTTCATAATAGCATAGTTTCATTTTATTTTTAGTAACAACCAAAACTCTCAACTATTTATCATTTATTTTATCCCAATGATGGGTATTGGACCAGGTCGAAAAATCCAGAAAGCATTTTTTGCCTTCGTCAGGAATCGAATCTGGGACTTTTCGGTTGAAAGGCAGGCGCTCTACCTACTGCGCCACCCAACGTGTGATTTCCACATTGATAAGCATGTCAGATGGCTCGTCTTAAATTACTTTTGCAGAAAACTGTAATTTATTTAACGAGTAGATTTATCCGAAAAATATTTTTTCTGTGGTCCGACAGCCACTACTACTTACCTACCTATTCGTTATTAGTTAGTATATTCTTTTTTAAGTAATTTAATAGAGTTCAACAATTCTTTACAATAAATTTTCATTCATACACATTGGATTTGATTGTACCACAAAAACCGCCATCAGTTATTTTAAATCAAAAATGAAATTAAACTAATTAAGCACCTATACTATACATGAATGTATGTAATCAAAAATTAATTGATTCCATTCATTTCCCTATACTATTCTCAATTTTAAAAAGTATCAAAACACAAATATTAATAAAAAAAAAAGAACAATTTAATTAAATGAAGTCAAAAATTAGTTACATATGAATTGACATTGACATTTAATATTCGTCGTTAATTTGATTTGATTAGGTTTTAACGGAAAATGTATTTTATTTTAAATAAAATATTATTATTAATTTTATTCAATATTTTCGAACAATATTTTAAAAAAATAATTTAAAAAATTTAAATAACTGGCGCCAAAAAATGATTTCACAAAAAAAAAAAAAATTAAAACAAAAAATTGAAACAATTGAGTTAAAACAAAAAGAAACGCACAGGAGGAGGAACCATTGCGGAAAGATTACTATCAATATTAATAATTTTGACAAAAACAAAAAAAAAAAAAAAAAAAATTGAAAAGAAGAGAAAAAAAAATTTATTGTCGAACGCACTCTCATTATGTGTTCATATCAGCGTGACTTTAATAATTTATTCTTTCATTCATTCATTTATATTTACATTCATATTCACATTTTTTAAGGTGAGTTCCCTATTTTGGTGTACACGCCATTATTTCATTTTTTCACACAATTTCAATATGGGAATAGTCAATAAATTTTATTTGAGCAGAACATTTTTTTAATTCCGTGGTTCACATGATTTTTTTTAGATTCAAATGACTTTTGTCATTACAAAAACTTTAGCTGAAACTATTAGAGCTGATGAGAGATGTCATAATACTTCTACATAATAAAAGATACATTATAATCACAGAAAATTCGACTTTTATTTAATACAACAGTTAATTGTCCTCTTAATATAATTGCTTTTATAACAGTTAATCAAAATTAACAAAAATTTATAATTAGTTAGTTAGTTTAGAGGCTTTGCAGAAATCACATCTGCCTGTTACTGTAAAATTGAATTTAAACTTTTTTGTACCTATTACTAGGAGCTTAGATGGGCTTAGTGGGCCCGTCATTTGGTCGAAAAAAATGTTAAAAAAATGTCAAATAGCAAAAAATGTTGAAACACCGGTTCTTGAAAAAAAAATTCGGCTTTCAATGTTTCAATTCTTCGACATTTTTTTAAACCAGTATATTTTAGAGCTAGTTACACACAAATCAGTTTATATCGTTCATGAGATATGGATCTAAATAATATGAATTTTAATAATATGTTTAAAGCGGGTTGAGGCGGCAGAGTTCTTTGTTGTTGATATATGTTGTGAAATAAAAATAATTAGTAGGAGTTTAAGAGTTGGTTTTAAAATCAGAGACAAAATCAGGGTTATTCATCTCTTATAGAATATTTATATATTGTATATTCTTATGTATACTATTTGAGCGATTCTGAATTAAGATTGTAGAGTTGAATTACTAATCAGAGTTATTCGCTTTTTCCAGAATGACAGAATATACCAAATCGAAGTTGCTAAATATTCAAATTTTAAGTGTCCATTTATGCTAAATGTCCTTCTGTTGAGTGTCCAGTTACTAAGTGAAAGTTGCCAAGTGTACCGTAATTGCTAGATCACAACTTATTACACAAAAAGAATTGTAGTAACTTCCCAAATTTTTAAATATATTTTTTTCGACATTTTGTTTTTCAACATTTTGCTCTAATCGACATTTTTTTTTCAATAAACCGAACCCGAACAACCGAATTGGGCTTTTTACAACAAACAAAATTTGTGATCTAATAAAAAGATCCTTAATAAGATGGAATTCAATATTGATTAATTTTATTTTTAAACTATGTTTTATTTTTTTTTAACTTTCTCAAAACATGATAAATGGCATATGGAACGAAATTAACCTCGGCCTACAATTTAGTCATTTAAATATACCTCAAACTCCTATATATAGGTAACTCTATAACAAAAATATTAAATGTGATTATAAATTTAACTACCAATTCACGATTATCAGATCAAATTACGTTGTTTAAGCAAAAAAAAAAAAAAAACAGAAACAAAAACAAAACAAGAAAAAATAATGTTTTATAAAAAATTGCTAGAAATTTTTAGCAGTAGTTTGTGTAATATTACCATTTTTTAAACTTGAATTTTTTTTTATGATGGTTATTATTTCCGTAAATATGAATTAAAAAAATATTAACACATACACATACAATTCACATATGGCATCATTTTAGTTTTTTTGAAAGGTTTGATTTTTAGAGTTTCAATTTCAAGTGCATTAAGTTTCAACTATAATGAGATTGAAGGCAATGGTCAATTGCGATTTTAAATTGACAGAACGGTATTGTTACATTATTATGTTACAAATTTTTAATAATTTTGGGTTATTATCGAATTAAGAGGGTATAATCTGTAGTTATTAATGGAAAATTAAAATTTGATATAGTTAAAAAAAAAAAATTATTTAATAAAATTTATATTTGATTATTGTTGTTAAATTAATAACACAAAAAATAAGAGATTAATAAATTTTTGAAAAGATTATGTTGAAAAATAAGGAAGTCAATTGGGAACATAGAATTATTGTAATTGACAGTAATTTTCGATGAAAGGATTAAATTCTTGTTTTTGTTTTGGTTTAAACCTAATACTTTAGTTACGAGTAAGTGAGTTAATGGTAAGTGTGTTAAGTGAAAATCTTTTATGGTGGATTAAACTAATTGTTTTCATTGAAACATATTAAGGGGATTTTTTTTTATGAACTTTTTATGTAATTTTTTTTTTACTGTTCTTAAAATGTTAAAAATGTTTTAAAAAAAATGCCATTGATAATAAAATTGAGCAATATATGTAAAGTAAAATATTTATGTTGTACAGTATACATATATATATATATATATATATATTATTCGATGGCACGGAGATATGCAAGTCAATTATGATTATGTTTCATCATCATCATCATTGTCCTGCAACCCCATCCGTGGGGCATGCATAGGGCATGATTGTGCTTAGAATAGAATATTTTGTATGGTATAAATATTGCATTACAACCTCTATCCTCTATAATAAAAATTATAGTTAGTAAATATATTTAATATCACTTAGTTATTATTCTTTACTTTCGGATGATGCAAGGTTACATAATCACATTCCTTTTCAAAAATTTGTTTTTTGTTAATTCAAGTACTTGGAGGGTAAAACATTAATTTCACAAATATTCATAATGTAGGTAGACATAGTTCAATAAAATTTAAAATTTCTTCTGGAAAACCAATTAGGATATAATCGTGACTTTTAATGATGAACCCAATACGAACCAATTAACCGATATGTTGTTTTTGGTTGTTTTAGGGGAAATAAGTTTTATGTATATTAAATATGGACAATATGGAAGCCTATAATTGTCACGATGATAGTGTAATTGTCATTCGATAACTTACAATTATCAATATCTCAATAGGATGATAATTAAATATAAGTACCTATTATCAGTTTTAAGTCAGTGAATAAATTAAAATGTAATAAAGAGAAATGGATAAGAAATAAAGATGTGTTCTTTTATTAAATAATTTTAAGCATATAATAGTAGGAAGTATAGTTTTAGGGTAGTAATTCAACAAAATTAGTAATAAAGCCACACTATACTATTGAGAAAGTCAATTAGATATCACAAATTTTACATATCAATATGTAATGTTGGGTAATGTTGGGCAAAGAATTATTTAGGAGATTGTGTTTGATAATTTTTACTTCAGCTGCTACAATGAAGGTTGAAACAAAGCTAACAATCGTAGTAATGCTTCATATCGTCTTATGATGGTCCTTTTTGATCGCCATCACTCTTAATATATCAGCAAGGGGCCTGGTTAGAAATTTTTCAGTTTTTTTAATGCTATACATGACAATACTCTTTGAGAATTTACCTCGATAATTATGTATTTAACCATCGTTTCTAAACCATATAGATTAAGTCATGTTACTATAGATAGTAACATCTATGTGAAGATGGCTTAGTTTATGTTATTTTGCTAATAGACTAAGCCATCTTTTGATGTCTCTGGCCAGATAATAGAGAATATAAGCTTCCATAGGGAAGTGACTGCCCTCCTCGAGAACATATATTTTTATTTAAGTGAATATAATTTAAGGTATTTAAAATTTGCAAAAACTAATCCTCATCAATGAAACTATTGAGTGTATAGAATTTAAACAATATAATAAATCAGTTGCTCAGTACGATTTCACTTTTACCCATCTAAATAAAAAAAAAAAATCGTTGTAATAGTCGGGTTATTGTATAGTTTTTGTATAATAGATTCCCTTTTCTTGAACTCAATACCCGGCCTTTAGTAAGTGATCTTCCCAAATTAACAAAATTATTTTTATCATATAAAACAAATCCTAGTTGATTAATTTTGAAATGTATATATATACGTACCTCAAACTCTACCATTATAAAAAACCGAAATTATTTTTAACTGTAAATAATCAATCAAGATTGATTTTATTTCATCAGTTTAGAATCGAATATGGCACGAAACGATTTAAATAAAATGTTTTTGCCAGATTAACATATTGAAAAACTTAATTGCCTATCAAAACAAAAAATTAATATCCAAATAGAAAATGAATATTACTTAAAACAAAAAAAAATAATAATAATTTGTTTTAATCAATAAAATCCATTTAGAAATTTTTTTTTGTATATTTTAATCATTTTATTTAAACTTTATGTCCTCATTTGAATTTCGAAATTAGTAATAATGCCTAAAAACAAACAAAAAAAACCTATATAAATGCTAGATTTATTAAAAATTTCCTAAATTATACATAAATATATTTTTTTTAAATGAAATAATAACACGCGATTATTTTTATGTCCGCAACTAAATATAAATTCCTATCATTATAATATTATTTAATGCCGTAAGGTAAATAAATTTTTAAATAATTATAATAAAAAAAATCCATTTTAATAAAAATAGTTAATAATTACTTTTTTTTTTTACTTAATTTAAAAAAAAAAAACAAAAAACAGAAGCAAATAAAATTTACTTAAAAGAATTTCCTATAAATTCCTATAAATTCTCACGTTTGTTTTTTTTTATAAATTAACAACAACCGTTATCAATTCAAAAAGAAAAGATACGAAAAACTGAAACAGTTACATATTTTTAACTGTATATTACTAAAAAAAAAAAACAAAAAAATTACCATACAAATTAGATGTACGTATGTAAGTCATTATTTTATCATAACTACTCTACAATTCAGTACAACCTCTATAATATAACCTACTAACTAACTATTCTCAAGATTGTATTTTTTAGCTTAAAACAATTCAAAAACAAAAAAATAAATATTTATTTTTTCAAATTAAAGTAGAAAACACCAAAATAAAAAACAAAATATAACACAAAAAAATAAATAAAAATTAACTGTAAATTCAAATCTGAATTTAAAATTTATTTTTATACTACTTTTCTTATTTATTTTATTTCATTTCATTTCATTTTTTGTTATTTGCTACTAGTAAGAAACTCGCTGTCAATCATCTAGTAATGTAGATAAATGTCTATAGAATAGTTTTTCAAAATATGGCGCTACAACTATTTAATAATACAAATATTTAATAGTACATATTTCAGTCACTAGAGTTTACCACCAAATTAATTCATTTTATGTAACAGATAAAAAAAAAAACAAAACAAAAGATCAAATAAATTTTTCTGTTATTTTGACATTTGAATTGTTGTCTTGTCTGGAGCAATTTTGTTTATTTTTAGTTTTGATTTTTCTTTTTTTTTTTTTAATTAAAAAATTGCAGTTTATTTTTATTTTCAGATAAATAAGTTTAAAAAAAAAAACTAAGAATAGCATTGAATAATTAATTATGTGAAATTATTGCACTTAAAGATCATAGTCATAATATATGATTTTTATGTTATTATTTGACATTTCAATTTGACATAAATTTGACATTTCGAAAAAATTATAAAAAAAATTCTAACATTTGAAATTTTTAAAATAAAATTCTATTTTAACATTAACATCAATATGGAAAATTACTATTTGTAATGTAGTTCCTAAGACCATCAAAATCACGTCAACCCAAGATTTCGAAAAATAAATTGTTTAAAGGGCTTTTTTTTAGCATATTTAATATTTCAAAATTAAATTATTGATGTTATTTAGAACTACTTTGTTGTTAATAGAAAAAAAAAACAAATTTCCAACTGTCAAATTGACATATGAGTGACACTTACATAAAAAAATTTCATTATAATTTCTTATTTTACAAATTAAATATTTTTAAGATTTCATACAAAAAGTCCATTTTTCTGATAGTTACAACAAATTTCCTACAATTCGTTACTTTCATTCTAAAATGATTTCTATAAAAATAATCTGTTACATGTACGGTTCATTACAATAACAATAAAATCTTGTAATGAGGTCTTGCGTGTTACAATAACATTAGTGTGATGTTATATATCATTTAAATATTAGTAATGGTATATATAGCAACAGCAGCTGTAAATTTTCTATTTGTAAAAATTGTCTTAAAGGGCTGACACAAAATTAATAAAAGAGAAACCAATAAAACAAAAAAAAAAAACAGTATTCCGTTAAGAAATTATTGTTATTGAAAAAATTAAAGGTAAATTCGTGATCGAAATGTCTTTAAATGTGTCGTTCTTTGTTTTGTAATCGTGATTCTGATATATTTTTTGGACATTTTTTTTTAATTTTTCTTTTCGCTTCGTTTCAATGCAGATAATTTCCTGAGTTGCATCCAAAGAAACAGTTTTTTTTTTTGTTGTTGTTGTTATTTTTTTGTGATTTTATTAAAATGACAAATATTAAATTGAGAAACAGGAAAGCAACAACATGCTTTTCTTAATTAGTTGTTTTTTTTTTCTTCAATTTATTGATGATTCCGGGAATTGTAATTTGAAGATTTTTCAAACATTTTATTCTAAAAAAGAGAGACAGGAAGAGAAGAAGAACACAAAAAAATTTAAAACACGAGTATAATTTATAAGATGAAGAAAACTGAAAATTATTATTTTTTTTTGTTTTTGTTTTTTTTTTGACATTTTTAAGCTATCAAAAATGATTAATGATTATTTCAATTTTTTTAATCTTCTTTAAGGGGATTTCAACAAAAAAAAAAAGTAAAGAGTAAAAAAAATAAGAAGTTTTTTATTGTTTTACAATTTGTAAGTAGTTCTTAGTAAAATTGTTGTTAATATTGATGTGGATATTTTGTGGTAGGTGGTATTAGAAATTACAAAAATTTTATTAAAAGTAATGAAGGGCGAAACTAATAGTTTTAAAAAATTAAAATCTCATGATGTTTCTTTTTTTTTCGTCTGAACACAGTTATTTAATTTTATATTGATTGATAGTGTTGTAGTCATGATATTCGATACTTAAGTCTACCTTTTAGATATTATTAGTTTTGTGGGTAGTGTCATTGTCATCAAGTAATTTGACAGATTTTTAATATTATAGGTAGGAGAGATATTTAATATTCTAAATTTTATTATTTTAAATTTTTGTAAATGGCATTTTCTGGTACATCATGACGATGATAACAATGATGAATTTTAAAAAATAAAAATAAAAAAAACATTAAAAATTGTGTGATTCTTAGATGGTATATCGTTTTAGGTAGTAGAAACTGGTACAATTTTATTAATTTTTTTTTGTTTCAAAATTGAATTTTATCGAGAAGTTTTTTTTTTAATTGAACAGAACAGAATTAGATGAAAGTTGAAATTTTATTAAGAAAAATGTTAGCAACGTAAAAGTTAAGATAGCGGAAGGAAACAGAGTTGTTCTTATGTGGACTCCTGGCCATGACGGAATACAAGAAAATGAAAAGGTAAATGTTCTTTGCAAAAAAAGGTGAGTAGAGTCAATTCTTAGGACCAGAACCAAGCCTTCCTCCTTAAAACGCCTACTTAAATTATTTCCAAGTGGGAAACTACAGAAACCCAAAATATATGGGATAGTTGCCAAGGACTTACGCAGACTAAATACTTTTTTCAAACTAAATATCCAAAGATTGAATCAGATAATTAGGGAGACTTAATCCAATGTCAGAATGCTGACATTGTTTAGGTCATGGCCATGGCCCATTCAACAAGCATCTGTTTATCTGATCGAGCACAGGCAGAAGCAGATTCTTAGAAGAGGAGAAATTCTCATATTCTATTTGTTTGCGACGATATATAGCTAGCAAAATATATAAATATTTCCAAGAATACAAATCGCCTCATTCTGAAATTGACATCAAAGCAATAATAGCGTTTATCAAGGACATAAACCTCAAGTCTGAGATAAACGGAGAAGTACAATAGATCTTAAAAGGTCGCGGTTATTTAAAAAAAAAAAAATAGAAATTGTAATCTTGTTCTGAGTTTAAGATAATGTAAAACTATCAACATATTATAGTCTATTTCACAGTAAGAATACTATATATAGAACTACAATATTGAGGAAATTCTTGAAGGTGAAAAATCAAAATAGAAGTACGTTTAAAAATAAAGTGAAAAAAATATTATTAAAAAATTATTTAAATTAAAATTGTATCTTAATTATGTTATTTTTATTTCTAAAATGTTAATTTTTTCTCTAAGTCTATATAAAGCCATCAATTTGTTATAAATATTTGAAGCTTAAAATTGTTGAATTGAATTTTTAATATCTTTGTTTAAGTTTGACCATTCGGCAGCTAAAAAATATATCTGAATTGGCTAAACAAAGTAATAATATATATAATAGTTGTTTCTACATATAAAATAATTGTGAATAGCATGGAAATGTAATTTTGTAATAAAATACTTATCATCTACTGTATATATACCTAATTATAGATATCAAATAAAATAATTCTGCAATTACATAGGCAGAAATTTATTACAGACTTTAACTTCACAATTGTAGTAATATTGTATTGCTACAACGTCGCGCTTTCAAAAAGTTTATATAAATATAAACAAATATTTACCACTTTATACGTTCATAAATGCTTCTAAACACACAGCTTTGTAATAAGCACGAATTAAAAAAAAAAAAAATACAAAACAAGAATACACAATTATAGCTGTCATGTCAAGCTCAAGACGAACAGCATTTATAGGCTTATTGGGAAAAATTCCACACTAGATCTGGAATATAAAGTGTTGCTATCAAAGTCATTCTGAAACCAATGTGATCCTATGGATGTCAGTTATAGAGAACTGCTCCCAATAGTAATATCGAAACAATTCAAAGGATGCAATCAAAGAGTTTACGTACCATAACTCAGGTCACTTGATGGTACATTAGAACTATCAATCTACATAATGATTTGAATATACCCTTAGTTAATGAAGAGCTTGAAAAATGCAAAAACAGATATGCAACCAGAATAACCCAGCACCCTTTGGCGAGAGATCTACAAAACATTCCAATAACCAGCAGGTTAAAAAAAAGTCGCTAGCAGTAAAGTAAGGCACAACAATGGAATGAACGAACAAATATGAAGGGTCAAATCAATGGACTAGACCTTCCAACATTTTTAGATTTTAAGATTCAAATAAACATCACATTTTAAGATTCAAATAAAGTTCACATTTGTTAGAAATTTTCTTTTAGAAAGATTCAATAAATACAGTTAATAGAGAAAAAAAGAAAAAAGTATAGCTGAAAAAAAGTAATATATTAATGACAAAACTGACAGAAGACAGAACGACCGGAGCAATAGAAATTAGCAATGATTATGAAGCAGTGTTTAAAGTCATTCATGACACAAAATAATTTCTTACATAAAAACCAATACAGTTTTGGAAAAATTCAAATACGGCAGCTGTTTGCCTTAGTTTAATGCATTTTTTTCCAAAAATATTGATAAAGGAAATTATGTTGTGTGCTTTTCTCGACTTTTAAAAAGCATTTTAGTATAAATCAAATTAACTTTATAATTAAATAATACCTGCACAACAGACAGCAAATAGTATGCATTAATGGTTTAGATCCCGTTAAACCACAAATAAATAAAAAAATATATACCACAGGATTCAATCCTTCAACCAGATCTATTTAAAATTTTATATAATATAAATGATATGGTATACCTAAATCTCAAAGGTCAAATAACTAAATCTCAATAGACCAAAGGAAGTTTAAATAGTGATACTGAAAATGATTTTAATACTATTGAAGAATGATTAAAAAAACATACATAAAAAAACTAAAATATTATTCGAAATTAAAAAATTTACAAACTCACCGATTGAGCAAGTGAAGCAATTAACTTATCTAAGGCTAATCCTAGACAGCAAATT
Organism: Argyra leucocephala; assembly: GCA_963942445.1. Lineage (NCBI taxonomy): Eukaryota > Metazoa > Arthropoda > Insecta > Diptera > Dolichopodidae > Argyra > Argyra leucocephala. The sequence continues at coordinate 105,462,636 of OZ012680.1, read as the reverse complement.
AAAATGGTGCGAACATGTAGATCATGTAATAAATAAAGTGTAAACTTACTTATATCGTTATTCTGAATAGACTGCCCAAATATTTTGATAGTAACACATTGTACAAAATATATTCATCATATAATATTCTATCAAATATATTATATGATGTACTTAAATCCCATTTGGAGCAAAGGCCATCAATATTCTTTGAATAAATTGGACATTATGCATGAAATAATCAATCAAAATAATACACAATTATCAATATTACTGGTATATATCTTGACATCTGTAAATATGAATTATATATGACAGCTTTTAATCAACAATTTTATTAAACATATTTAACAATATAATAGATATTCATAAACATATATAACAGAATAATAGATATTCATAGTCGCAATACAAGCAACAAATCCAGCTTTTATTTAACTCTATTTAAAACAAACAATCAAAGAAACAATTATTGCTTGTATAATTGTTTGAAGTTATTTAATGATTTGCCTAATGATTTCAAAAATCATAGATAGCTATAATATAAATAGAGCTATATATATGGTTCAGCTGAATTAAGGTATAAATTAGATACAGTCTTGGATTAACTTATTATATTTCGAGTTGGTCTCTTACAGCAACAGTCACATTTAGGCTTATTATAACACATGGTTGTGCAAGCATTCATTTGTGTACTTAAATATTGATCATTTTTTAATTGCTATAAACAGGGCGTTCTTTAATGGTATTTTGGGAAATATACATAAGGGAAATGCTGTTCCTAAATGATGAAGTGTAATAGGAGTAATACCATTGCATTCACAGATTAGACGTGCAACAGATTCTATATTTATTTCACATATTTTAAGCATTTTGGTTTTGCCACATATTTTAAACATCTGGAAATTTTAGTTGAATTATTTGAAGAGAAATTTTGAAACTGAAACATTTTACATTCAAAAGTGCATCTTTTAAAATTTTAAAAATGTTATAATGTCGAAAGCCTAATATTTCTAATATTTCCCTTAGACAATGGAGAATTTCTTCCTACATCATTTAGAATATTTAGACAAATCTTGCCTGCATCATTAGACAATGGAAGTTAAAAAACTTTTTTCAATTTTCATAAGGTAAGTACACAATAAAATAAAATGTAAATTAAATATTTCGTAAGGTTTTACTATAAAATAATGGAGTCATCTTTTGTTATAAGTCTATTATAAATGAGAAATTTCCATTTTCAGATTTTCTATTTTCATTTTGACCATATTCAATTTTCCGGAAATTGATTCTGAAATCCGGAAATTTTCATGAAAAATAATTATAGATTATGTTTCAAAAATATTTTGGTTTACGTTTTATTAGATTAAAAGTAAGGAATGGTGAATATTCAAAATCACGACAAATAGGTCAATAGTAACATAATAGTGCTACTCTATGTTATGACTGATTTTTCTATAAATCTGTAACCACTCTTCATTGAATTGGATAGATACTATTCAGATTAAAGAAAATAAGATGAAAATCATGTACTTAGGTACAACGGTAATGTAACAGACCAAATAGTCAATTTTAAAGCCCCCCCACCCCCCTGTATTATCAAATGTCAAAATTATTTAAAAACCAAACCAATTATATATGTAGGAATGTATATTTATGTAAAGAATGTTAAATATATTTAAAATGTCAAAATGTCTATATTTTTAAATTGATCAAAATTGAATAATTAGTTATTTAAATATATGATTGTTTAACGGTGCTATAACGTCAGTATAGTACCAAAAAAGAAACCTGTTATTTTATGAAAATATTTCTAAAATAAAAAAAAACGAAATAACTAATCAAAAATAATATTTTCAGAAAGTTTGTAATACTAATATAGAATTGGTAAATATTTTTTAACTGTCATGGCAGTTACATTCAATCGAAAATTTACATTTATAAATATTTATATATTATATGTATTTGAATGTCATGAGTTGAATAATCGAAAATTTTATTATAAAAAATATAGTCACTAATAATATTACCAACGTTTCAATTTATTAAAATAAAAAGAAAATAAGATTAATAATAGTTTAAAATTTTTCATATCTGCTGATTAATTCATAATTTGACATTCATGACATTTTATTATTATTATTCAATGCAATTTCAATTCTTTTTTTAAATAAACCTAACTAGTATACAAATACAAACATAATTTTATACATACTAAACTTATATTTTTGAAAATCCACCCATCATCATTGAATCAATCATTTTCAAATTAAAACTATTATGTACTCGAAAAAAAAACAAAAATTACAGTTAAACTATAAATGTATCTATAGATGAATTAATTCAATAGCTTTTGAATGCATCGCTGTTAATCGTTTAGATAAATAAACAATTTAAGAGGGTCCCAGTTGGTTTTGCCTTTTTATTTTATTTTTTCATTTTAAATATATAAAAACTTCATCATAATTTTTATTGATGGATTAAAAAAAAAAAAAAAAAAAAAAACTCCCTCAAATGCATCCCATGTGAATTTGAATAAAACAATTCAAACTATTAAACTACAGAATGAAGCGCGTAACAATCATCGGATATATATATATATATTCATTAATTATAATATGTTTATGTGTAAGTAATAAATAAATGAATCCTTCTTTAGTTGAATAGAATTCAACTGAGAGTTCAGTTCTATTTCAATATTATCATCATAATAGCACAAAGTACAATGAACAGAAACTTATAAAAAACCTAAAAATACACAATTATGACAGAAATACATAGTATGTATATAAATAAATATGAAAGTGTGTGTTTATATAAATGTGAAAATAAATTTATTGTATCTCATAGATACATATTTAATTCTTTACCACAAAAAAAAAAAAATAAAATAAAAAAGAAAAACCTTTCAATGATTTGACGGTACAATTGAAGTTAGTGAATTTAAATTGGCTTGAGTATTTATTTTGAAAATTTTTGAAAATTTATGAATGAATTATGTTTACAAAGAAAGAACAAAAAAAAAAAATAATTGTAAAAAATGTATTCATATATATATTAAAGAGGTTCTTAAACTTTTCTAAAAAAAATTATTTTAATTTTGTGGCTTATTGTTTTATTGTTGGTAAAGATAGGTTGAACATTTTGTCATACAATAAAATAATAAAACATGAATAAAAATGCAACAATCTCTTAAAATACGCAAATGGGTTGTTATAGGTTACGAATCTAAGTAACCTTGCAAAAAATATTTTCAAAATTCAAATTTTGTGACCTTGAAAATACAAATAAAATATTAATTAGCTATTTTACTTTCCTATCTAATCAAGCTGGTACTGTATTTTTTTGCTAAGCCCAACGAGATAGTCAAAAATTTCTTTAAATATTAGAAATATCAGCAACTTTTTTGATTAAAATCCTTTTAAGATTTAAAACAATATACCAATTTTCTTTAAAATAACTCATTTTTTTTATAAAACTTTGGAATGGAAACAAATAAAAAGGTTAAAACTCTATAAATATCTACTCTCGAATATTAAAGTTTATTTATTAACTGTCATTTTGCAGATCGAAAAACGAAATTTAAAATTTGCCAATTTATTTTAGCAAGACCTCCCAAGAATTTTGTTTACAAGCACATATCACAAATCTTCAATATCATCTATAAAGTAAGATCTTTTTTCATTATTGTGAAAACAGTCTACCATCACAATGATCTTAAAACAAACTAAAGTTAATTCATACAGAACTCAGTCTATTACGTGTGCTGTCAAAAGTAAATATTTGAAAAAATTATAACAAAATGAGGCCACAAATAAAAAATTATGGAGTAATTCGCTTGCATCAATTTGGTGTTCAAGCAAAACACAAAAGTCCGATGGAAAAGATACAAAAACAAGCTCTGCAAATTAAATGAGTTTGAAGAATGAAAGTTTTGTTCAGTTTTATTTTTGGACGTTGGACAGGAATTTATCTATAAGATTGAAAGTAAGCCATCAGCTAAGTCAGATATATTGCTAATATCTTATTCAATTAGTGGATGCTGCAGTGGTTGGTAGAAGAGGCTGTATTTAACAGAAGAACATGAAATAACATTGTTGATTTCTAACAAGAAATGTCCTTGAATCGCTCTTATACGTGGTTTATACATCGAATCAAAAAAAATTGTAACAGATGTAGGAGTCGCTTAATAAGAGGAAATAGAAGACCAATAACCTTTCAGCAAAGTAATGAGATTAAATACCTGGGAATATAATTAAATGAAAACGATCCTGAAACACAGTTGCAAAACACATATCCCAGAGAAGAGCCAACTAAACCTTATGTTACACAAAATCTATGTTGGGTTATTTAGAAAATTCTACATCAGATTTGGAATAAAAATTACTGCTAGTGTTATGTATATCAGCTATGAAGAACTATTTCTAACAGTCATTTCGAAATAATAAAAAGGAGACAATCAAAAATTCTACGTATCAAATTCTAGGATACTTGGTACACTACCGAATAACAATCTACAAAAGCATTTAAATAATCGTTAGTAATAAACGAAATATTAAAATATAAAAACAGATATGCAACCAGTTTTGTCCAATATCTCTGGTAAGAACGTTACAACACATACCCGACAAAAAAACCAATAGTAGCAGTCACTTAAGGGACGACGAGTAAATTGAACGAAAAAAATCTAAGTGTGAAAACAATGATATATTAGGATGACTGAACTTAATAGATTGTAAGCTTTGGATAAGCATTTACGGTCAAAATTTGCAATTTTAAAATTAACTATTCTAAATTTAGAAAGATTTAATATATGCAGTTGTATAATAAAACAAAAGAAAAACCTTAAATCTTAATATTTTTGTAACCGTTAGTTAGCTTTTGATTACCATAAATTTGAAGTAGATACAACTTGACAGACTTCATAGCATTTTTAGCAACTTTTTTGAATAATAACTATATTATATTTTATTGGATGGCTCACAATCTAATATAAAATTATCTCTAAGAATATTTAACACTTTAAACAAGTACTTGGTCCAAGTAATAAAAAAAATATTATTATTATTATTTTCCACTAATTATAATTCCAATTATATAACGTACGAAAAATCTTCAACTTTTTTAAATTATTTTTATGTTATTAGCTATCAAAATAAAAGTTTGAGAACCAACGTAAAAATTTCAAAATTTAATTACAAACAAAATAAAAAAAAAAAAGAACAAAAATAAATGAGAAAACTATGTCTTTTCAGAGAAAATCTGCATTGCAATATGGTTTCAACTTCAACTTATGATAAATGAGTTGCATACTCGAACTTATATAGACAATGATATTAATCATCATCATCATCCATCATCAATCATCACACACCATCATCATCATCATCATCATCATTATTATTATTATTAGTATTATCATAAAAAACAAGTGAGTAAGCAAAGCCAGTCAATTTTTATAGTAAAATTTTTTATGAATATATGACAGAATATATTTTAGAATGTGTGGTGCATGGTGTTGTTGTTGTTATTATTATTGTTTACCATACCAAAGTTTAATCTAACAACAAACTACTATATATATTATGATGCACGTAATAAAAATTATAATTTTAGAGATACCAGATGGCCTGAAATATATTTTATCATAATCTTATTATCTTTTAAATAAGCTAATACACACATACACATACACATCTGTATTAGACAATTATAATAAATTAAAAGAAAATTTAATTTGCAAAATTTTTGCTTCAATTTAAAAATAGTAAAATGTATATTATGCACTCGTGCCAAATGTTATTATTATTTATTTTTGTTTTTATAATTTCTATTTTTTTATTATTGCTTTATTTTATTGTGATGCTCCCAGTTTTCAAATAAATAAGTAAGCAGATATTTTTGATTTAAAAATTGATAAATTAACTATGATGGTTGGTTATGAGCAAAATTATTTGACTCTAAAAAAGATTAAGCTTATATTTTTGAAGCAATATGGTTACCGTGCAAGTGTGTATAAACGAAGTGGCATTAACGAAAATAATAATATTAACTATAATTAAATTATTTTATATTTTAAAACATTAGTTTATTTAATGGTATAATTTGTTATTTATTTTGCAAATCTGGATCTTTCGGATGCAGCATACTATAATCATCAGTGCTTGAATGCAACTAAATTATTTTAAAACAAAAAAAAGTAATATGTTAGTGAAAGGAAATTCGAATTATATTTAATATCATTAAATATAGCATTAGAAAAGCAAATCCAGTTATCAGTTATACATTCAGTTATCCAGTTATACAAAAAAATATTTATTTTTATAATAAAAGCAGCTCATATAAAATTAAGTTTAAAGTTTAAGCTTTAAACAGGATGATCAAAGGTTAATTTGTATAAAATGCTTACTATTCAGTTTTAAACTACCTTAATGAAATTTAACACTCATTTAGGCAATGAAGAAAAATTGAATAGATTAGAAAGAAAAAAAATGTATAGTTCGATTTGTTAAATTATCAGCGGGAAAATAAAATCGCAAACTGTACCAAATTTAAAAGGAATCAGAACTATCGAAGTAACTATATATATAAAATATAACAAACATTTGGGTTGCATGTCTCAGAACAGACCTTCTCAAAATAAAAAATTTGAATTTTTTATGACACAGATTAAAATGGCCTGATGACGATATCATCATTGCTGAGTTAACTATTGGAAAGTAGTTGCGAGATCAAGAAAACCATCAAAAAATAAGATAATAATATATGGAATCAAAACGCCGAGGAATAGTTTTGTCAAGAATCACGAAAAAAATTCAATTTCGATGAATAAAGTGGAAATTAGACCAAATCGTTAAAAATCGATTTTTGTATTATCGATTCATAATATTTAAATTTGAACTGTAGAGTTTAAGCTTTGTAAAGTTTTGCTTAAACTTGTAGTTTTTGAATTTTAGAAATAAGTTTAAATAAGAAACCAAATATGTAAGTAGTTACTTATCTGAATTTATTGTAAACTGGTATAATGCCAATGCTAATCAAGTAAAGGTTTGGTACAGTTTAAAAAAGTATACACATTACAATAAATTGTTTTTTCATTATTTATTATTGTTATTGTTATAAAAGGCTTCAGACAAAAACAAAATTAGTAACTATATATATATACATTTACATATATATTATTTTTTTTTATATGACTTTATTTCCTAATCAAATGCAAAATAAAGACATTAAGGGATTTATTTCGTATGGCGTTATTTCACGGCGCCATTGCGACGATTATTACAAAATCCATGTTGGATTACTTCAACTTTAGTTAACTATTATGGATTTTTTAATAACTTCTGTAAAAATTAAGACAAAGGTGACTTACATAAATTTGTAAGTATGTAATCTATATAGATTTCAATGAGCAGAAAAACCATTGTGTAAGTAGTGATGTTATTTTTAGTTAAAGTCTATTTTTGTTGTTTGGCATATATAACAATATAGAACAATAAAATAAAATGTTTAATTTCGGGTATAAAAATGATTTTGAAAAAGTGAAAAGTGAAATTATTTTTAATATTTAATTGATACATTCGAAATTAAATTTCAAAACGAATATATATATATATTATATATATATATATAAACATGTGCCAATAAATTTTTAAATTTCAACAAACATTCTGTTTATAAAAAGTTACGAAAACACCATCGATTTTTGGAATTATACTTAATAGAGGTTACGTATTCCTAAGTACTATTCAATGAAAAATTTAAGTGATAAATTTAGTAATTTTTTTGAAATATTAAAAATTTATTTTTATACTTAAGTATACACAAATATATTTTAAAAAAAAATTTTTCCAATCTCAAGTAAATCCATCAAACTTGAAATTTACCAATTTTTGTTTTTTTTTTTAAGAGTGATTATAAATTTTTATATCGAAAAATTTTCAATTTTGTAATCTGTAAAGACCACAATAATGGTATGGCATTGAAATTATATTAGAAATTTCTATTTGAGATTAAAATTTAATAAAATTGAAATTGGAAAATTTAAATTTTGTAATTTTAAATTTCAAAATTTATTGAAATTCCATTTATTTTTTGTTAAAATTAATTTGAATTTATAAATATTGTAAACCTAACAACTAATAATTAATAATTCAATAAGAAATAAATAACAACTCAATTAAATAAAGAAAAAAAAATAAAATGATTAATATGTTATCTCGCTGTTAATTTTGTTTGTTGTTTTGTTTTTCTGAGAAAAAAATTATATAACAAAAAATCTTATTCTATTCGAAATTAGTTCTGTAATAATTTATTGACCTAAATTTTTCAATTTTATAAAAACAAAAATCAAATAAAATTTTTTTTAATCATTTCAATTTTAAATTTATTTCAAATATAATCGCTGTAACGATTTTTTTTTCTGTTTAATAACGATTTTATATCGATGTGTATTCTTTGCAGTTATACTTACAAAATTCAAATTCAAATATAATTCAATTTGTTATGCTTGTTTTTATTGTTTTTGTTTTTTATTTTCTTTTATTTTTAAGAAATTGATATATTAATAGAATAAATTAACCATAAACGACAAAATATAGTATAATAAGAAATCATATGAATCGCTTTATTTTCAAGATTATAATACATTGTGATATTGGTTACAACAATATTAGATTTGGGTAGGCAAACACATACATATTAACAATGAAATTTTCGATTAACATAGAAAATTTAGAAAATAATATAGGTAATAAAATTTTATCCAGAATGAAAATAAAAGAAAATTTTGTAAATTTTGAATAAATTATATTTTTTTTGTTTTTGTTTTTGAAAACTAATGTTACTAAATATACGATATCGTAGTATGAATGGAGAATATTTATAATAAATTCAAAAAATTAAATAATAAATATCTAAGATAATCGATTTTGAATTTTCATTCTATTAATTTTTATTTTTTAAATCGATTTATAATCTTGTTTTTTTTTATATTTTTTTTTTTATAAATGTAATTTGTAAAATTAGTCATCACATCAGGGCAGTATTATATACCGTACAATACTACATAGTTAGTTAAACGAAAATGCATGTTTTCACAAACAAATTTGAATAAAAATAAATTTTTAAAAAACTAAAAAAAAAAATTAAATCCAATTAAATAGAAAATTTATTGAAATAAAAAAAAAATTATTCTATTTTGATTGGTACAAGAGTGTTTAACAAAAAATGATGGTTTAAATTTTTTCTTGTTGGAAAAATTAATCAAATAATATACCTATATCTATAGATATCTTTAATAAATTCAAATAAGATAATAGATTTTATGAATGAATAGTTATACAAAATATAACAGTTGAAGACGAATAAATTGTTAGCATATGGATGAAATTTTAAATAATTTATTTATAAGACACACATTTATTCTATTAGACGTACCGTATTCAAATATATAATTTTTTTTTTCTGACACTATACTCTTAGACCTGTATTTATATAAAAATTAAATTTAAATTTTTAATAGATTTCCTATTAGGTATAGATAATGGCTGTCAGATTAGGCCGACACACTTAGACCATTGTTGATGTCTATTCTGATACTATACAACCCTTCCTCGCATAAACCTAGATATTAGTTAGTCCCACATAAATGGAAACAAAATTTTAAATTACATTTTTTAACATTTTGAAATTAACATTTTGAAAATATTTGAAAATGTTGATATATTTTAAAATCAACTGAACTAGTTGGTTACATAATTAAATAAATAATATAAAATAATTAACTTAACTTGAATGTAATTTAAGTACTTTGCAAATTTCTTTGCAAGTTGACGATATTATTTAGTATCAATTTATGTATTTTTCAATCTAAGTATCCTTTATAAATCTCGATTAGCTGAGGGTTTGAACGAAACACAAAATTATATCAAGCATATTTATATCAACTATATTTTTTTCGGCTGCTCAGGTCTGGCGAAAACTAGACTAAGGTGGTTGAGAGGATATATTTTTGTTAGAGACAATTTGATAGAGATCTGAAAAATTTTTCTATTTCAGGATATTAAAAGATTTACCACAACTATGGGTTTACTCCTATACATTATGTAATGGTCTAGTTCGTGTTTATAATGCGATGAAGGGTTTTGCTATGGGGCCAACATGTTGCTTAGTGTCAATGCGACAACCAATTGCTGTGATTTCTAACTAGCGTGAAGTTAATTAAACTAATTGTTAAATACTTAGCTGCTTTTTCATTTAATTCTTGAAATTCGTTGGAAATATTTGTAACCATTAAAAACAAAATAGAATTATTCTATTATGAAAGCGAAAGTTACTCTTTATGTATTTTTCTATGATTTAAATTAGTTAATTTTAACTATTTTAATAGTCAGTAATTTTTTGTCGTAGAATCTGAATTCGCATTAAAAGGTACCCCTTCCTATTTGAAAATCTCGATTCCGACCAGTTTCGGCGATTTTTGGTCTTAAAAATCCGATTTGCGATACTTTTAGGAAGTTGAAAATATCACAAATCGATAGCGCACCTTCGATTTAATTAACATACTTTTTTTAAAATTTTAAAATAACGGCTCCTTTCTCTCTTAAAAAGTTGATACGCATGCTCTGGAACACCCGGTATAAGATACATATATACAAAAATTTCAACTAACTAGTTAGTTATAGTTATATATACAAAATTTGATTTGAAAGAAACCAAAATAAACACAAAAGGAAAAATAACAAAAAAACAATGCTTTCACATGACTAATTTACTTACTAAAAGTCATAGGATAATATTTTGGCTTATATTACTAAACTCTTCATTATTCTATTATTTCAATAATTAAATATTTTTATAATTATAAAAATATATGGTGAAGGTAGTAAATGGTGGTCCTAGTCACCGCGTGGCTCATGTGGTGCTACGTGGAACTTCATTGATGAACGTAATACAACATACGGTAACCACATCCGATTGTATGTTGGGCCATTGGTTGTTAAGCACCACTATATAAGACAAAACCTCTTAGAAGTGTACATATTGAAAAAAATAACTAGCATAAGTTATAATAAATATAAGAATATAATATAATTATAATCATAATAATATAATTATGTATCATAGCTCAATAATCATAACGCAAAACTTCCTTAAATTAATTTTTTTACTTCTCTAATATTTTCTACATTGAAGGCTCTGAATAAAATAAACAGAAGCAGAATTGAGTCTTAATTTACATGTAAGTTATTCAATGCTTAGATTTAGTTGATTTTGTAAAACTTTTTGCTTATAGTATGATTTAGACAGTAAATTTATCAACATGAGAATTGTACTTATAACTATTACCTGCGTGTTACAGACCTTTTAGATCTAGGTCATACGTAATAATTTTTAAATCTTAATTGTAAATGTTATAATAAATAATTTTAACGCTGTTAAGCAAAAATTCAATATTGACTTTGAGCGTGGGCCTTCGAGCCGGTTGAAAATGATATGTATTTTACCTTAGTATAACTTAATAATTTTAACAAATATTATTAAAAAATTTATTTGTTATATTTTTAACTACATAACTATATAACTATTTCCATTTCCTATCAGAATCTTGTATGGCAATAATTTATCTATCATAAATTAGTAAGTATAGTTAATACATTATTTTTTCTATCAAGTGTTTAGTATCTTGTTAATTCAATTTCTATAACTTGAAAATAGTGTATATATATATATGTTGTTATATCAAAAATGTGTTGTAAGATCACTAACAACGCCCTTAATCATTACCTTAATATTTTTTTTTTTAAATTTTCTGCTATTTTTCCTCCAATTTAATTTCCACCCATTTACAAAATAACAAAACAAAAAAAATTTTTTTTTTGCGTAAGAAATTTGCTTCTTAAGTTTTGATTTGATCGAGATTTCTGATATAAATTAAATTCTGTGAAAAATTATTTTAGTAGAAAAATCTGTGAAAACAGTAGCAATTTGATTATGAAAACGCAAATGAAAAAAAAAAATGAAAATCACTTCGTAAGTAGATACTTCTATTTTCATTTTTTAATATCTTATTTTGTTCATTTTTTTTGTCTTCCTTTTCGATTTTATTTTTTTTTTTTGTTTATTTTTGTTTGTTATCTTTCTTCGAATCAATTAAGATCTTTTTGTTCACTGTTTTGTTTTTTTTTTTTTGGTTTTTGTGTTGATTTTTCTCTTTGGTTGAGATTTTGTTTAACAAAATGTAAACATTTTTTATGAGATTATTATTTATTATGATATAGTTATACTTATATTTTGATACTAAGTGAAGTACTTAGATTTGTACGTTATTGTTTAAAACAGGGCCGAATTTATTTCAGATTCAATATTGTGTGGTTGATTGTTTTTATTTGATAATTGAGATAAAATAAATGATATAAATAATTTATAGACCAACAATTCGAAAGATAAAAGTATCTGAAAGTTCGCCATATACAAGTAAACTGATATTAAAAAAATAAGATTTGATTAATTTACTAAGAAAATGATAGAAACTACATTAATGTTCATAACATTTTATATAGTATTTGAACTTCTCAGTTATGTCGTAATAAATTAAGTGTAAATAAATTTGTTCTCAATATGAGAAATCGAAGTATCTAACCTATACACTATACATTTCTATTTCCAACTATTTAAGTCCATTAATACCAAATAATTAAAATGTTCAAACCCCAGTAATCCATTAAAAGATCCAATGTACAAAACGACTTAAAAATGTCAAAATTTTGGCAAGAAATTCAACAAAAAAAAAATATCACAAAATATACAGAAGTAAGTAATATAATATCCATTTGCTATTTCAAATGCTTCATTCAATAATACAATATTTTTATGATATTAAGATTTCACATCAAAAAGCTCAATAATCACTACACAATTTCCTTACACTATTTGTTTCAGAAGTAATGTAGAAAATATTAGTGGCAGATTTTGACCAATCGATCAAATTGACCAATTAAAAGAACTACGTAATTTACTACTTTCGCCAAATTGCAGATCAGAACTTAAATGGACCATAAAACTGCCGATTTCTGAAATAACGTATTTTTTTTTACTTATTTACTCATTAATAAATTTCTTATTTATTTATTTGGATACAAACATCAAGCAAAACATTATTCTGACTGTATAGTTAAATGCAAATACCAAAAAAATCATTTTGTGGATAATGGCAGGGATAATTTCTGGCCAATCTTTAGCAAGAAAGCATCTATATATAGAATAGGTCTAATTACAAACAACTTGTGCAGAACATGTGCGGTAGAGGAAAACCCTGTTGAACATTTATTCTGTGCAGGCGAAAATCTCACTCCCAGTAGACCTCACCATTTGAGAACGAATTCCTTGAATATTTTACTTTGTTTATATTACCCAGTTTATATAACTGAACAATGTCTTAAGTGTAATAATGAAATCAGGAATTTTTAAAGATTCAAATGCATTAATACATTAATACGAACAGTTACGATAAACCCGTTTAACAGCTGCAGTGATACCGTTACATATATATATCTAATATAATCTGATCTAGAGCTACTGATCGAAGGCTTAAAAAATATAAATTTGACAATTTAATAAAAATTAATAATTAATAAATTGTAGGGGTATCAAACGTTTTTCCAAGTCAAGGCTTATTAAATTATTGAAGTAACAAAAAAGGGTTGACATAAAGCCAAAATTGTTGACATAACTTGATACTTTTTGTTGAACAGGTTAATTAGTCAACTTAAGTTACGTCTGGTAAAGCTTCATTTGATTAGAACTCAATTCAAATAATAACATTTACGTAACAAAACATTTTCTTTTATTTATATTGATTTTTATCCACAAGTCGAAAGCCATTTCAAACATCATTTTATTTTCAGTAACCTACGAACTGAATCGTACCAGCTTAAGTTGAACGAAAAGTACATTTTTTAACGAAACTGAAACTTAACTTAACTTAAGTATACGTCTAATTGATTATATGCAAGTCCATACGAGCGTATATGAATTTGACATTTACGTAAGTTAAGTACGGACAGTTAAACCTATTAAACAATAATGGTCTAATTTTATCAACTTCAACTACTTACAAAGTAGTCTCACCTAAATCCTACCCATTTAGTACATTTACTTTGATCTTGTTTTATTTATTATTGTTTTTTTTTCGGTTTTACTATCAAGTCAAATACAATACAACACATTTGAACGCAAACCAATTTATAGTTATTATTTTCATTTAAAAAGAAAAAAAAACAAAATCAAAACAAATCTACCAGTTTAATGAACCAATAATAATAAAGTAAAGCGTTTTCTTTTTTTTTGTTTTGTAGAGGGACAACCACCACACTGAATGAGACAATAACAAAAAAAATAAAAACAATCTGATAGATACAAATTGGATCTTAATGCCAATTTTTCAAATCAGTAAATCTGAGTTTCATGGTTTTTATGTTTTGATTCTTTTCTTCTAAAAAAAGTAAGTCTTTTAAAACAGCATGCATGATGTTTTCAAAACACAAAAAAAAAAGAAAATACATGAATTGCTTATACCCACCAACATACACATAAAATTTATAACTAACAATTTTTTAAGCGATAATCGTTCAAACAGTTTTTTCATACTGAATTCGTAATATTTTCTCATATTGTTAAAGGCAAACCGGCTGGCAAGGCAAGCAGGCAAACAAAAAAAAATTACTGCAAACATATTATGATGATAAAAGATGGAGGAGAACAATATTGCAATTCAGTTGAGTCGGTTCACTAGTTAATTTGTTGTTGTTGTTGTCGTCAGTTTTTTATGCAATTATTGTGTTATATTTTATTCTTTTATCGTTACTTATTAAAATCTCGCTTTTTATAATTCATTTTTTTGTTGTTGTTGTTTTCATTGCGTTGCGTTTATTGACAGGGTAAATTTTGATATATATATATATACATGTATATCTTATTGTTTGTTAATTAAATAATAGTTAGTTGAAACTATATGTTTTTTTTTATTTTAAAAAAGTAAATATTTCATCTATTCTGCTTTACTCCATTCTCCACCCTTACCATTTTTAACAAACTTCTAAAGAAGTAAAAATTAAGTGTAATTTAAATGGATCATAAAAAATTGAATCGTGTAGTAGCTTCAAAAACAAATTTTTTCTTCTTTTTGTTATTATTTTAATGAAAAATTAAATATTCTGTCAGTTTCAGTTGTTGTACTGTTGTGTGTATTGCTAGAAATGTGTGATCTATTCGAATAATTTCATATCTTTATTATTTTGTATATGTCTGATATAATTTAAAATTTTCTGCTTTTCGAGTAGGTTTTTCTATTTAATTAAAACAAAAATATATATATATATAATAACTCAATACTCAAACAGTTTCCCTGTTGACAAAGATTGCAACCTTATAAACTTATAAATAGTGAATATGAAATTAGAGCGACATGAGAAAGATATACCTATATACATATGAATTCAATATAGAAAAGTAGGTTGGAAATGGAAAACAAAAATAAAATTAAAATTAATATACCTATGTATTTAAAAATACAAAATTTTTGAAATACTTACATAATTTTTAAATTTAAATTGCATATATAGTATTTAAAAGAAGGAAAATTATTTGATGTAGAATTTAGAAGTAAACAAAAAAAACAAAAAAAATACAAAACTAAAAGAGAAATTATTAATGGTGATAATAATTTGTTGTTGCAGAAAATTATTTTAATTAAATAATATTATATAGGATAGAGTTATAAAAGCTAAAAAGTTTGAATTTTAAGTAAGTAAGTACAAGAAGATATACTTCAAAGATTATAAAATAAGTAGTATTGGTAAGTAGGTCATTGTGGAAATTTTGCTCGGACAGTTTGATTCAACTACGAATACAGAATAAATTCTACTACAGATCTCGGGATCTGAACACTTGACCCTAAACTGAGCTTCAAGCTACATTAAGATAAAATTGTGAACAAAGCCAATTCTTCTTTATGGCCAAAAGAATTTTGTCACCCCTACCTCACGAAACATCTTTACGTTACATATGTATATGTATATAGAATGATCTCCTTATTACTTGACTGACATTAATCGACGTTTTCGACGAAACGGTTCAACAAAAACGTTTACATTTCACTTTAAGTAATTTTTCGTTGAATTATCCATTGCGACGTCACTCCCACCGTCTTAAAATCATTGACATACAGTCCTTGTCTGATCGTGGAGTAATTACAGATATCTCTTTTATTCATCAGATCCATTCGATTAACCCTTGATATTTCAAATTATTTAGTTGAAAGGAATAATCAGAATAATTTCAGAGTTGTTCCACATTCCATTCCATTCTACCGATTATGGCAAATTCGAGCCAATTACTAGAATGCTCCATGAAATAAATTCTAATTCTTTTCATTGTCAACCAAGTCTTTTAAATCTTAATAAAAAATTATAAAGTACGTATAACTGAGACTAACTAACAACTTTTGTTTTTTTTTTTTCAGCTTTGATATTTACTATGATCTAACAATGGCAAGGATAACTAAATAAAATTAGATTAACTATAAGATTTGAAAACAAATTGTTAGTTTTTATTCAAAGATGATGAGAAGAAAATAATGAGAAAAAAAAATTCAGTTTGATTTCCCTCTCGATTTAGACTTCGTCACCCTAGTACTTGAGTGTTGGATACGCTTTTTGGCACTTTCTGACTTAAGATTTGATTCATACTAAGCAAAACACGGTCTTTCGAATGGTCTAGTCAGAATTTTGTTACCTATCTTCATTCCAAAGAAGTGAGTGAGTTTGTCGTAGATTCAAAATTGCAACTACTTGTTAAGCTTATGTGTCATAACAATTATTTTTGTTCCATGAACGGAAAATTTGCATGTTGTAGTCAATTATATTTTATTTCTTGTTTATCGTATACGATACATAAAGATAATTTTTTGTCGTACACGCGAAATTTTTTTTGAGTTCTTGTATATTGTATAAATGTTTACCATTCTAAATGTATACATAAATAGAATATTTCACATACTTAGTAAGGAGAGAATCATTTTCTAATTATTACAATACAATAAACATAGTTGTGATTGTTCAATGTTTATGTTATTATAGAAGCATGCGTGCCCGTAAAAAATAATTAGAGTACCATTTAATGTTTAGAAAATCATCACCAGGTCCGCATATAAATCAAAAGTTAGCTGCTCTGAGCTACTTAATTGATAATACTGACACAAAATAATTGTTAAATTTCCTTAACAATACCTACTGAAGATATAGATGGCTTGATAATAATACATACTGCGATATATGAACTGAAGCATAAATTATTAGATCAGGGAACAACATAGGCAGTGCTTTAAACATGATTTTAGAAAAAGTACTTGAAAATAAGCCTAATATCAAGAAATTTGCTCTCTGCTTCGATTTATGAGTGCCACAAAATAAAACTAAAATAAGGTCCATGATAAAATTACAATTTTTAGAAAAACATAAACTCAATTGAACACAAGTACTTCAAAAAGGGCATTCACTTGTTCTAAAAGTCGATAGTGTGGCAAAGCGATTGTACATAATTTAAAAGAAATATCATGTATAGCCATGTATAGCCATATACCCCCTGTTTCCTTAATAAAGCAAATGTTAAAAATTAATTATATAAGAAAGTTTGTATTGTGATAATGCAAAGCACAAATTTCTTTAATTATAATATTATACCTCGACACTCTATAACTGGTTGCCATTAAATAAAGTCAAAAATATATTGAATGAGAGTAATATATTGTAAACTTATTGAAATTAAAATATAAAACTTGTTGATAATTATGTAAAAAACTTTAAAGAATGAGGGCTTGACAAAACCCACGTGGTTGACAAGCCCATAATAAAGATCTTATAAATAAATAAATAAATAATAAAACTTGTTGATAAACTTTTCCAGACTTTAAATGTTAATGTTAAAAGCAGAGAGGGTTTTAAAGAAGATCGAACCAGACATTTTATCCAAATTTACTAATCTAAAAATGGGTGGAATACAATTTTCAAAAGAAAGTGTCTAAAGACTAAACTAGTCTTCACAAAAAAAACAATATAGTTATATTCGATTTTTATTTCAATATTTTTTGTTTTTTTGACGTATGATAAATAATGTAGTCATACAAATTTTTAATGCTTAATACTAATACCATAAACTAACGATCGTTAATTATTTTTGCGTATAGTTACAACAAATTTTAAAATATTTAACTTCAAAAATTTATTATACAATGCAAACCACACCATAATGTAACGAAAAGTATTCGGGAACACACTCCGTTTAAGCAATGTCTCGTTAAAATATTTGTATTATTGACGCTATACATTACGTATTTTAACTTGAAACTTAATTTGCCAAAAATGACAAATATGCGTATACGACACTCAAGTACTAGGGTGACGACTTGTCAATAAATTTCTTTCTAAATTATTAGGTAAGTATTTTTTTTATCTATAGGCTTTTTATAAATTATTTTAAGCTTCCAATTTCTTTAATCACTTCCAATTAATTTATAGTTTTCTTAAATTTTTTTTTTAAAGAAAATTGCCTAATGATTTCGATGAATTATAAAATTTACCAAAACAAGCAAATTAAGATATTTTAATTAATTTAACATAACTAATTGCAATTAAATTCAAATTAAAATTTAAAAAAAATTTTTTTTTTTATTTAACGAATAGTTTTAAGCTTAATTAAACATCTAATTGAGCTGAAAAGGTAGCAGAACTTTTAAAGCATTACGCTTTTAATTTTTATTTTTACGATATAAAAATAAAATTATTTTGATTGTAAAATTACGCCGCTTTTAAATTTTAAAATTACATATAATTTTTAAATTGTAATTTTTTTAAAGGCAAATTCATAATAACGGTAATAAAACTAAAAATTAATTTATTTACAATAAAAAGAAAATAATAAAATTATAAGTTATTAAAATTAAATAATAGTTGAAATTTTCTTAAATTATTTCTAATTATTATTTTTAAGAATAATTTTAATAAAATATTAAAATTTTATGATAAATTTTTTTTTGTATTAATATAATTTGATAAAAATTATAGGTTTTATCATAACACACCTTAATATTGATGTAAGTATGTAGTTTTATAATAAATAATTGGTTATATCAAATATTTTTTAACTAATTTTATTTAAAAATAAGCAAAATAAATATAAATTTTATGGCTTGTTGTTATTACAAGTTACTTTTAAATAAATAAGCTACTTGTAGAGAATAGCAAATTTTTTTAAATTTTTATAAAATTAGAAATGAAATTGTGCTCAAAATTTATTGAAATTGTGTTCAAAATTTATTACAAATGCAAATAATTTTAGTTAGTACACATTTCGTATTAAGATGTACAAACAGTTATGATTTGAGCTTTATTAGAAATTAGAACCTAAGTGTAGAAACATTTAAAATTATAGAATAAAAACTAGTATATAATTTTAGAAATATAAAAAAAATATAATAAATACACTTATATTTAAATAGCATTTATAAACACTTCAATAAAGCTTTTCCAAAATCAATTAAACCCAATTTCTATGACAACTTTTTAAATTTCGATAACAGCCACATAAAATGAAAAAAAAATGTATCAAAAATCATATTTCAATATGTCAAAAATCATATTTCATCTTTTCATTGAATTCATTTTATTTAATAAAAGTATAGAAAGGAATTTTGATTCAGAAAAAACGCCGAAAAAGGACGACAGTAGCTGATTATAAGCTGCTAAAATAAAAAACATTAATGTGAATTCTGCTAAAACAATCATGCATACTTAAAGAAATGATGAAAGTGGTACGAGACGGAACATTTGGAGTAAAATGAAAATTTGATTGAATCCTACCTTGGCATAACTCTGAAGCAAGTCAAAGTAAATTTTATAGCAGATGACGTTAAGCTTGAAAAGTATTCAAAATGGGCTAAGAAAAATTCAAATCCAGAAAAATTTTGCACATTAATTTGAATTTAGTTGAAAAACTCGTATTCTGCGATAACATGAGTGCGGCATGGTTTATAATCGTCAATGCAGGGATTCATAAGACTCGACTTAAGGTTAAAGACATTTTTAATGAAACACCCTTTCTATTAAAATTTTTGCCACCATATTCCCCGACATTAAATTCAACACAAAATGTTTTTTAAAAATTCAAGGCGCATCTGAAAAGCAGCTTTTCAACTATTGACTGCAACAATGCAATAGTAGTTATTTAAAACAATAACGCATCAAAGTTGGGAAAAAATAACGCCTGCTGATTGCAATAATTATATTATGAATGTAATGTTTAAATGACCCACATTATAGTGTCCAATTTAGCACTTCTTATTAAAAAAATCAAAGAAATGATCATTTAAATTTTACTTTATTTATCTTATTTTTTTATTTTTTTATTTTGTAGTTGTTATTAAATGTGATTGAAATTGAAATAGATTTATTTGAAATTGAAAAGGTTTTGTTTGATTTTGCAAAAGGTTTTATTGAAATGTAAATACTATAATATTATAATGTTGCTAATAAACCAAGCTTTCAAATAAGTGTTAAATGTAATAACTTACATTAAAACAGTCGAAGTAGTTTAAAAAATGCTATATAGTTAGTTAGTTATGCAAAATGAAATATTTTTAATATTTGCAGAATCCGAATCAATAATGGTTAGGGCTTATATATATGCTATCTGCTTTAGAGGGATATTTTATTTTTCAAAAATGTCGAATATAATTTTCATTTCCACTTGCTGATGATATTTTTATTTTATTCAAACATATCAATAGATAATTTATACATTAAAGCTCCCATAAACCTATTTTTATTAGTTGAAAAGTTATTGAATGCTAAAAACTATATTATAATTAGTCCATTTCTACAGATTTTCTTCTTTAATGAAAACTAACTAACGTGATATCAAAATATTTTTTTGCAAACTTGGTAATTGGTGATTTTTCACAGAACGAATAACTATTATTTAAATTACAGTAATTATTCATAAAAATAGTTATTTTACTAACAAAACTATGATTTTATAATCTGAAATATAAACAGACATCAGACTTTATCTTATATTGAATCGTAGCTTTTGTTTGACGTGTAAATTATAACTTGAATTCAGATACTATAAATATTCGATTGATAATCGATTTTAATGTCTGATTCTACATAACATTATATAATTAATATGAAAATATGTCAATTTATTGTTCTCATGATTATGACTCTATATTTTATTTACGTTTATCATGACTATGTTTTCCAATTGGTTCTCTGCAGTGTCATAATTTTAATCTTAGAAAATAAGTTATAAAAATTCACACAATAAAAAAACTAAAATTTCATTTTTCCAAAACTTATAATTAAGATAATATCCAATTTTAAGAGTTCTCAAAAGTCAATAACTTCATAAATTTAATTTCATTATCAATTTGAATATTCAAAAAAAATTATTAAAAAAAAAATTTTTTTAATTAAAAATTAGTTTAGAAAACCCTCAATGCTCAATTGAGAATTTAAAATAATTAAAAATGGCGCGAAGGATGGCAATAAATTTTGTTTTTTGTATAACGTTTTTTTTTTGGAAACAAATTAAGCTTTTAGAGGGACATAATAATTTATTAGTTTTTCTACCCCATATTATTACTCCTACACCAAAAACATTAAGAAAATATAAATAAAAAAAATTTTGTTTTTAAAACTTACAATGACTATAAAAGTTATTGGGTATAAATATGAAAAATTATTGACAAAAAAAAACAAACACAAAAAAAAACTATTCATAAAATAAGTAAATTGCCATTTAATAAAATAATTTATTATGGTATTAAATTTTATGCTCAAGTAATAAATAATTGTTTTTTTTTTTGTTTCATTTAAGAATATAAATAAAATTTGAATTGTAAATTTTATAATTTAGGTTATTGATATGCATTTTTAAAAAAATAACAGAATTTAAAAGAATCGCTTAATTTACTAACTTTAATCAAATCTCTAACTATTTTGTAATAGTTAGAGGTTTATTTAGAAAAATGAAGGATATATTTAATAAAAATGTGGTTGTACTGAGTTAAACGTGATGTAAGTATAATAAATAGTTTGGTGATCATAATGAAATTTTTTGAAATTCATTCATTGTATTAAAAAATTTATATTCAAACTATAGTTACGTCATTATTCTACGTGATTTGATTGATAATTTATATAGAAAATTATTTATAAAAGCTATAAAAAAGAAACTTATATAAATTAATGGAATAAAATTGAAAATGTTATAGAATTGAAAATGTTACAGAATTAAAAAAGTTAAATATATGAGCATGGTTGAAACTAACGAATTGAGTGACTAATTAGGACTAAAATTCAATTAAATAGATCTATATCGTTAAATATTGCCCAACTAATTAGTATTAAAATTGAATTCAGCATATCTATACCATTTTTATTTTAATAAAAAGGATTTCCACTTTAAGTGCAAGCTATTTTTTTTTAAATGCAAGTATTTTTATTTTGAATGCAAGTTTGTTGTATGAATATGATAACTACCTTTTGGGTGATTTAAATATAAATATTTCGTCTTTTTTTGGTTTTAATTCTCTCAAAAATATTGACCGCAAATTTCTGTCAAAATTTGAAAATACATATCCATACTTACAATATGTAAAAACGTCAAACCTCAGAAAATAAAAATAAAATAAAAACAAAGCTCAAAACAAAAAATGCCTAGTAATGGAATTTGAAAATATATATGGTAGTATTGGTACCTCATCTTCAATAAAAATAAAAACAAAATCAGCGGTGAGCAGAAATGTAAATTGGTTGAAAATATTTTTATAAAAAATTGTTTTCTAGCGTTAGAGTAAATTTTTTGTATAGTTGTCGAAAATAGTCGAATATATTCTGTTAATTTTACTAAATGGGTAGTTCTCCGATAAACGTACACTTTAAAGTCACGACTTCTAAAAAGCATTTATATATATATTGTACTTGAATATTTAATAAATTTTAGATAAATAAAAATTAGTTTTTTAAAATAAAATACAAAATTTTTAAATTTTTAAAAAATTTTTAAGAAAAAAATCGCTTTAAAATACTAAAAAAGCATTCTCCTGCCTGTCACAACACTATTTCAGATCAGAGCTGCGCATCAAAATTTAATTATAATAAAATCATACTTTAAAGATGTAGTAAAGTACGTATACAGATTACCAGTTTAGTAAAGAAACTATAATGTTCTTGAATATCAATTGGTGCGTTGATTCAATCTAAAATAATCATTCTAAATTAGCATTGGTGACAACGTCATGAACATTACAGTTTTTTAAGTCCTGCTAGCTAGAATGGCAAAATAAATTTAAGCTCAGTTATGCAACTAAGTGAACTAATATAGCACGGAATAAACGCTAAGATTGCTGCAGATGTCGAAATAAACAAAAATGAACAATAAAACATTTAATTTTATTTCATTTTAATATTTCAATTGCATATAACTACTAACAATAAAACATGTAGCTATGTTTATTTTGGTAAATCAGATTTAGATTTAAATTTCATTTATTTTCTTAAAATATAAAAATAAATCATAAAAATTTACTACTATTATTTGTAACTACTATTTTATGCAATGGAAAAGGAAAAGAAGTTATGTTGACAAAATCTCACATTTCTTTTAACAGTATAGCAACGAGCGGTATGATGAATCCATGTTAAATTTGTTTAATTACATTTAGAGCATTGTCGATTTACCATCGACCTGAACATAGTATAAAATGTCAGTTAAAATGACAACAACGTTAATATCTAGATTTTAAAGAAATCTAATACTTAATGATTTTTTGCAACTTCAATGAGAAATATTTAACGATTTTTAATTTAATAATAATAATTTATAATTTATTTATTTAATAATTAATATACAATATTATATTGATATATATATATAATTTAATATTTGAACAATTTATTAATAAATGTCCTTTATATAATTTTTTAGATTAAATTAAGTAAAGTCCTTTTGTATTCCAATTCCAATTATAAATTATCCAAATTAAATTATGATGTCTACCCATTTTTTTTTTTTTTGTAATAAAAATCCATAAATAGAATTTTTAAAATTAAATTTTAACTGTTACAGAATTTTAAAATATCTTATTTAAACAAATTTTATTTTATTTTCTTTTTTTTTTTTATATAAATGAATTAATTGTTTAACACAATTTATTTGCACCATTAATTCTCATTTTCTATTATTCAAATTTAATAAATCACACAATAATTTTAATAAATTTTTCAGTTTTTTTTTCTTAATGTAATTAAATAAAATTTATTTTATTTTATTTGCTTATTATAATTTTTTTTTATAATTTAGTATTAAATATAAAATAAATGTGTGTCAATAAATTATGCGGACAAATCTGTGATACGCCTGTTGTCATAATTGTAATAGCATTTTTTTTTTTTATTATTATCATAATTAAGAGATCACTACTGCTGTTTACATTAAAAAAAATCTTTAAAATGATGACTATAATCATAATTTGTACAAATATATGTATCTGGTATATACTGCACACATACATATATATCGAGGCATTTTTAAAAAATAATAATAAATAACAAACAAAGGCCATTCAACCCTTTTAATTTGTTTTTATTTTTCTTGTTCTATTTTGTTCTTGCTTTTTTTGTTACTTGATTGATTTATATTCATTTCTTCTTGAATTTATCTATAGATTATATACATATATATGTACATCATACGTATTTAAAATTACTATTATACTATAGATACAAATTTACAATTGTATCTTTATTTTTTTTTGTTTTTACTAAGCTTTTGTTATAATTCTTTTGTTTGTTTTTGATATTTTCAAATTTGTTTGTATTTTTAGTTTTTAAAATTTTGTTGCACTTTTTATTGTTTTAACAGTTGTAGTAAACATAATATATCTACCTAAATGCATCCATATAATATAATGTTACTATAAAAATAATTGCAAAATGTAAATACATACAAATGTATGTATGTTGTGCAAATTGCAATACTAAAAAAAGTTATTTAATGCATCATTGCATTTTCGTTATATTTAAAATGAAATAACAAAAATAAAATAAGAAAATAATATAAAAAAAAAATCTGTTGTTTTAGAACTGAGAGCTGTGCTGTATCAAAAATATTGCATGTCACTATTTAAATATAGTGACTCTTTTGTTTGCATTTTATTTGCGAAGAGCCTTGACTTTTATTTTTTTAAGTTTACATTGTTGTTAAATTCCCTAACTTAGATATATAACTATTTTTGAACCCATTAAATTTTGAATTAGGCCAAAGATTATTATACTTAAGTTAATACAGAACTTAGTAAAGTAAGTTAAATAAAATTGTAACAACTTTCAACGCCTTCAACTAGTTATACAAGGATTGTTTTTATATGTTATTGATAGTAACTTACAGGTAGAATTACCGTTTCGTGCTTAATTGAATACTGCAAGTTTATATTATATATTTTATTATAATGTTTTTCTAGCATTTATTTATTAAATTTCTGGCTTATCAATTTGAAAAATAAAACTCAAAATGGGAACTGTTACGCCCATACACGAAGCAATTTATTGCAGCAACCGATTGAAGCAACACGTTGTTTATAGTTGCTGCAACTACATTTTTTTATTAAATTTTGTAGAAAAAATAAACTTGAAAATTCTAAAGTTACGTTAAATAACAGTTCAATTTTGAAATATGGATTTAAGTATAATCCTAATTGATGAAATTCTATAAATAGAAAATGTATGTGAAATGTGAAACATGTCAATTTAACTCAAAATATTAAATTCAATTAGAAAATTAATACGAATTTTAAGCAACTGTGACATGCACGACCTTCAGCACGCCTAGATAAAATCAAAAATTTTGAAATCGTTCCAACAACTTGAATGTAGTTGCAGTAACTCTACCAGGCAGTTGATAGAATCAAGTAGACAAATTGTTGCAAGCGGTTACAAGCTTCTTATAAGCTTCCTAGCCTTATTTTTTTTTAATTGAGGCCAAATAATAATGGGATAAGCATCCTAATTGCCTTAGCAAAATTCAAAAGCCATTTAAAGATGAAGGAAAGAAAAAAGAAGGATAGTAAGGTATAATAAGCAAAATAGAAAATAATATAAAATAAATAGAAAAGAATAGAATAGAAGAGTTAAAGCTTGTAATTCGAAAGATTTACTAGACATTTTAATTTTTTTTTTCTTTTCGAGGAGAGGAGTAGTTTTAGTTAGTTATCTGTAATTTGTTTTTTTTGTTTTTCTATCGTTCTATAAAGAAATGACGTAACTAGGGTGTACGAAATTTTCTTTGATTGGGCTGGGAATTAATTTTTATATATTTTTTTTAGTTTTTAATCATGTGTGCAGAAAATTAGTTTATTGAATCTCTTTGAAAATTTTATCATAATCCGGTCTGATTTTGAATTCAGACTGTCTGAATGTATTTTCGTTAGCCAAATTTTTCCCTACATTTTGAAAGTGTTTGACCATATTTCGGTAGTCATCTCATACAAATGAAAGTGGCCAATCTCATATCATTTTATTTAGCCTTTTTGACTCCGATAGTCGAAAAAAGTGATATGATATTTTATTATAATAAACCTATAGCACTTTATCATTATCTCATTTTTTTTTGGTTATTTTCACGTATTGTTCATTTGTTTTAAAATTTTTTGTTTAGTAAATGACATTTGAATTAAAAAGTAAATAGTTATTGGTGAAAAATAAAAACATTTTACATGTTGAAAAGTATTAAGTTAGTAAATGCTATAAAATATGAAATAAAATACAAAATAAATAAAAATTGTTTGTTTTTATTTCGTTTTCTATGAAACGAGTAACTTGCTATTCAAATTAATTTGCTGAATCCATTCTTTTTACGAAGTTATTTTATAACCAAAATATATATTTAAAATATATTTTTTTATATATAGTTATATATAGTTAAAAGTTACAATAATTTGACATCTTTCCGAGTAGTTATACTCATAACGAATGAATATCGAAATTGGCTTTTTTTAATTTTTTATAATCATTGTCATTTTGTACGACTATCAAAATCGAAAAATTTGTGTTTCATAAAAAATTACAGTGAAATGACTATCAAAACATGGGTCTTAATTTTTTTTTGACATTCCAGAAAAACAACGTCGATATTACAATAAATCTTTGACTCAACCCTTAAAAAGAATGTGACCTTTAGTTGGTATTTGAAACACATAGTTCCTTTTACATTGAGAAATGATTTAGAATAGAACTACTTCTTTTGAAAGATCATGATTATACGTTGAATAACTCATCAAAATGCAGTAAACTAAGTAAAAATCTCAATCATGTTGGTTAACTAGATGGCAATGCATGTATTTACTATTTTTAAAATAAATTGGTTATTAATTGAATATTTAATTTAATTTAATATTTGCTATCCGACAGGAATAAATCCTACCGTTAATATTAAGATTCCGCTGCCTTGGGAATTTGGGCCGGTCTTAATTGAATAATAATGAGAAAATAATATAAATTTTACTTTTCATCAATTCTAGATATCTTTAGAGAGTAAAAATCTTTAAGTCTACCCTCAATAATAACTAATTTGTATTTTATAACTTTATAAGATTGTCCCTAATCTAAAAAAAAAAAAACACAACAAAAATAAATCCTACAAAAACTGATAAAATTTATTATAAAATATACATTTGTTATATTTATTCTTGCACTTAAAATATAAATAATATTTATTGGACAACATTAATTTTTAATTCTTTATTCTTCACCCTTCGCAATATTCACAATAAACAAACGTCATACTGTTATGAACTTTTCTTATTCCAGATAATATGAAAAATATAAATATTGCACATATACTTGTACATATACATATGAAGTTATATACAAAAATAAGCATTTAAAACAATAAAAATAAAAATGTTACAGAATATCTATTCACTAAATAAATATAAAAAAATGTTAGCTTCTGAAAATGCAATTTTAGCAAAAATTAATCTTATGACAAACAACTGGCATATTATAAATGTACATAAGTATGTATATATATATATACATAAGTTTGTATTTATGTAAAATTCATATTCGAGAGCAAAATAATATACAACGTGTAGAATATTGCGTAAAATTTTATCAAAAATTAATTTTGTAATTTTATAAAATTCAAAACAAAAACAAAGTAAAATAAATTGTAACAGTATTTGAATTTATTATAAATTTACAGTGTTATCTATGTATTTCGCAATTAAAGTTTGCGGCAAATTAATTTAAATATTCATGTAGTTTTTGTCTAAAAAATTGCAAACTTTGTGAAAAAAACACAAATTTTGAAAATTTTAAATAAAATTAAGTTTTTTGCATAAATTTATATAAATAGGGGGGGGGTGGGGAATTGAATATGAATTTTGTAATTTTGTTGTATACTTAATAATTTTATTATAATATTCAAATAGCATTTAATTAAGTGCTGCAATTATATCAAAATATACTATATATAAAAATGTTCACTGTTTACAATCATGTTTTTTGGTTTTTGTTATTATGGTGTTGATAAGTTTATCTCATTAGATTGTTGATAACACGGCGCCACTAATATTGAATTTTTGATTTATATATATAGGTATGAATTTTAAATTTATTTATATTAAATTACATATATAGTTACAGTCTGCGACAGTTATTTAGAGCAACTTTTTATTTTACATTATGTTTGGAAGTGTTGTGGTTGTGACCAATGTGGTCATGTACAAATGTGTACAATGTACATGAAATATAAATTCGCACGTTGAGAGTTTGACTGTTTGACCCATTTTAAGGATGTTTTAACTATCAAAATGTTCATTATAAAAATTAAATAAATTTATATTAAATACTATAAGTAAACATTTTTGGCGACATTATTTTAGAGACAAACAAAAAATAAGGTATTTAAAGCAACAAATGTCAATTTGTTTATATAATTTGTATGTAGATTTTTAACACAATTATTTTTCAAAGCGATTTTAATCCAAATTGGTAGAGGAAAATTATTCAGTGTTGCTTAGAGATCAAAAATTAAAGCACTGAAATTCGAAGTCTTATTCAGAGTCAGTTATAAAAAAATTAAAGCAGAAGTCAAACTGTAGCTAAGAAATATTTAATAAATTTAGTAAACTATTTAAAAAATAGTTATGAACGTTCAACTTAAAAATCAACGTTTAATATTGGTTGTTCAACTTCTAGTAGTTAGTGTTGAAAATGTAGCCAATAAAATCAAGACTTCAAATTCTGGCTTTGCATATTTATATTTGTATATAACGTCTGCGTTGCATATTTATGGATAAACAATAACAAACGATATAACAAACAGTATATAAAATAAAAAGGACACTACTAAAAAATCGTCCATTAAATGAAAAGAGAAAGAGTATTTTTTTTTTATTGAATTTATTAAATTTTTCAAAGCCCCCATAAGAAACTAAAGATTGAAGAATAGTTATTGCTTGTTTTTTATGAAAAAAAAAAACCAATTAAGATGATGCTGATGGTTATAACTGACAATTTGGGTTGGGACGATTTCAGAAAAGAAGAAAATATTTTTAATTGGCACCACCAGTTGAATTGGTAAAGTTTTGGTATAAGTGTAATTTAATTTAATGTTACAAAAATGTTAATTAATATTAATTCCAGTGCTTATTTATAAACACTTTTGTTTTATTTTACTAAATCTTTAACTTTATTATACTAAACTAAATAGATGTAGCATATTTAATTTAATTGATATTTTATATTGTACAATTAAGTATACATACTTATATTTATAAAATAATTTAAACTTTTCTCTTGATGTCATTAATACCATTTTAGTAAATTTTATTAACTAGCATTATTAACTACTTATTCCATATTAAATATGTGAAATAATAAAAAATAAATGCTAATGGAATATTAAGGCATAAATAGATTTTTAGTTAGGTCTAGAAAATTTTAAATTTTGTAAAAATAAAATATAATATGTTACTAATTTGCATAACTTCAAGGCAGTAACTAACATTTACTTAAATCGGAAACTATGTATTCATAAATGTATAGATATATGTAACTATATATAATTTCTGCTTAAATCGAATGTATAATTGCAATTCATATTGTTTCAATTTTATTTTTGTAAAATTCAATAGAAAATATATATATATATACATATATATACGTATACTTAATAAATTTAAATTCTATATGATCCGATTAACTTTAAAAAAAATAATAATAATAACTAATATAACTAATGAAAATTTAATTCTATACATTTTAATTATCTATAGTTAAATAAATAATATCTAAATTATCTTTAATTCTTATTATCAACAAATTTTATCTTATCATTAACATATTATAATATTAAGTACTTATATTATTTTAAAAATATTTAAATTTAACTCAACTGAATTACATAATATTAAAAAAAATAAATTAGAAAAAACAAATAAACCAAAAAAACGTCTGCAAGTATAATTGATATGATCATTTTATTGCAAAATTTATTATTTTTTTAAATCTTATCTTCAAATAAAAAAAAACAGAAAAACAAAAATTCCATACCCTTTAAAATTTATTTAGAGTAACATTATACGTATTGTATATATACTTAAAAAGTACTTAAACTACTTAAAAATTTTAATGGAATCATTAAAAATTGTTTCTTCTTTTTGTTCCTCTAAATATGTTCGTTAATTCATCAAAATACAAAAAATATACTTAAGAATCATTAACTTCAATTTTATTGTATCTATTATAATACACAATGTGTATATATATATATCTAAATTGGATGCTTGATTAAAAAAAATTACATTATCTAATAAGTAATTGTTTTTTTTTTTTAAATTTATAAATAACTAATTTTATTAATAAAAATCATTACAAAAGCTCTTTAAGTAATTTTTCATTAAAAATATTTTAATTTAATAAATTATAAAATATCTTAAATTCAGTAATTAGTAACTACTGGTAACCTTATTACCAAATTCATGCGTATTATGAACCCATTTAAATGTCATACATACCTTGACAATAATTGTTATCAAGGTGTATTTAGAAATAAATTTTATATAGTAATATAATTTAATAATTAAAACAAATACAATTTGTATTGACATAAAAGTGCTAATAAAAAAATATGTATGCAACAATAGATACAAGTAAAATCGACGTAATCTTAAAGATTAAATAAAAAAAAAAAAATTCTCAATTTTTAAATTGTGTTATCAAAAACCCGATCACCTATTTTTTTGTTGTTGTTTATTTTACTTTTGTGTGTCATCACTTATAAATAAACTCGTTCTGTTTATATTTCTAATTTTCATTCTGTTTTACGTTTACTTAGTAAATTTTTAACTAAAAAAATTCAAGGTCCTATTACTACAGGTATCTTATTTTTTTTCTGTACATATAAGTTATCTTTATACCTGAATTCCTATTTGAATGCGTATTCACGAACAGTAAGCAAGTTTAATTTTTAGGTTTGGTTTTTTCTTTTGTTTATTTACGGCAACCCGGTATAGTTACGCATTTATGTTTTTGATCATTTATTTTCATTATTTATGATTATTTTTAAAATTTATTTAAAAATAAATTAATCGGAAAATAAATTTATAAAATAAAAACCACAAATTATATAAACAACTTTTTATATCTCTTAAAAATAATTCCAAATTCGTAATAAATACAAATTACAATTACAACCACAGACAAACGTGAATTAAAAATTTCACATTTTTAAAATTTCATTAATAATAAAAATTTTTACTTTTTTATCATTATTAAAATTTTTCTTTTCTAGTATTACATATTTGATTAATTATGCAATGATCACCTGGATAATAAATTGTGCACCAGGCCGGTGTGCAATAGACTTGAAATAATTTTAATAAAACTTGAAACAGAATAATAGTGTTAAAATGCGCACGTTTATTTCACTTTCATTATACACATTTTATTTATAACAGTGAATTTGATGTCATAACACTTCATTTATAACTGTGCTTTTATATATATATATACATATTATATTTCTTTTAATTCTATTTTCAGGTGTGCCTAAGTATTATAATTTAAAAAATAAAAATAAAACATCACAATTTATTATTTGCGTGTACATGAAAATAAATATTTATAAATTCAATTCGTATTCTTTTATTCTTTGTTTTTATCCTAAATATTTATTTTTATTAATAAATATTCCGTTAAATTATTATTTTTTTTTATGTACCTTAAAATTACACATTATCCAAAATATTTATATTATAATATAGATATAGTTATTTAATCCAATATATATCGTTATTTTGTTGTAATAATATTTATTATCTGTCTGTTATTACGACGAAGGACATTTTTATGACGGCTAGACAATTCGACTCGCGATCTTTTCAATTTAGGTATACACAATTCGAAAAAAAAAACAAAAACGATAAGTCACGATCAATAAATAAAATAAACACGAACACAAACGATCCCGTATTTCGATATTTATTCGTTTGATTTGTTTTTGTTTTGGTTTTTCTTCAAAACCAAATATGTTGTTAACTCAACTACTGACACGATAAAACTAAACGAAAAACATAAGAAAATTAACAGTATTATTTTTATTTGAAATAAATATAAAATTCTCTCATTTGTGGGGTTTCTCTTTTCTTTATTTTTCTCATGTTTTTCCATTTAGTTTTTCAAGTTCGATACTCGTTTTTAATTTTTATATGTGTATGTTTTTATGGTTATTTTTATTTTTTTTTATTATTATTTTCTTGTTTTAATTTTCGAAATCTGAATATTTATTTCTTTAAATTCTTGAAAAAGTTTAGTACAACTATAACAGTTATAAAAATGATAATAAAAGAATTGCACAATACACTTTACTAAAATTACTAGATTAACGGTTCTTTTTATTTTTTTTATTTTATTTTACAGACGATAACAGAATAATACTTATATGAATTTGAATTGTTTGTGCATATATAAAAATAATGCAATTGGTATTATAAATCTGATTTTAGGTTTGCTGCATTTTTAATGCATATATCAACATTTTATTTTATTTGTTATGTTAGACAGAAGGATGGCTACAATTAATTATTATAATGCATTTGAAACAGTCAAAAACAGTCTGTCGTGAAAATTGAACAACTCATTTTAATTTGTACCATATATTTTTCAGTTTATCTCAGAAGATCTACAGTCTACCGCTTATTTCTACTTTCGTAATACGAAATTCGTTTCGTTTAGTAACGAATTTGGTTTGTGAAACAAATTTCGTTTTACGAAAGTTGGAATGCGCATTAGACGATAAACTCATTTTCCAAACATAATTTTTAGTAACATCGGCAAATATTAATTGTCGTTTAACAACGAATTTTGTTCGGGAAAATAATTTCGTCTTACGAAACTAGGATTACGTGGTAAGCCCCAGGTATAATTTTAAAATTAATTTTAATTTTTAGTCCAATTGAAGGTGGGCTAGCAAAGCATTTGTGATGTGAATATGTGGTAAATTTTCAATTTTCTATTAATTAGGGTAAATAATTGATGTACCTGCAATTTCTATCCCTAAAACAAAACTGACAGCTGCACAAAATACTTATCTTTGCGGTGCTCCTGTATAGTTCCGAAGCATACACATTGTCAAAAGAAACTAAGCAAGCATTTCGTTTTTTCAAAAGAAGGCTTGTTCGTCAAATTTATGAACCAATGTTTGACGAAGAAGTTTGAGGGAAAAAATATAACGCCAAATTAAGTCAGCCGTTTAAAGATATTGCCCAAAAAATGTCAAACTAAGACGTCTTCATTGGTTATACCATGTAACGGAGGGGGAAACAAATTGTCAAGCTACAAAAATTATTCGAATCTTAGTCCAAGGAGACTACAATTTTCTTTGGGAGTATAATGATAATATAATGAAGTATCCGCGGATAAGAGACAAATTCATAATTCCAACTGAAGAAAATCTGCTTGTACAACTGCGATGGGTAGAGAACAATATTGAGCTAGGCCATTAAAGTCCTAACTAGCATCCAGGATGTAAGTCAATAAAGAGAACGATACACTGACGTTCTAATAGAATATAACAACCTTATATTCAAGATCATTAATGTGGGAGATACTCTATTGTGAAACAATATGAATCTTAATTACAAAATCAAATTATTTTTCGTAATTTTTAAGAGAAATAATTTTTTTTATTCTGAAAATAATGGCAAAATCAAAATATAGAAATGTCCTTAATATTGGGCATCATTCTATTTTCATTCTATTCATTCTCAGAGTTGGAATATTTAATTTTTTAATAAATTTTATAGAAGAGACTAAAAGTATGACTGATAATCGTTTTGATAAATAAAAAAATATTCATTTTTATTTTTGTTTTGAAGTTGGCTAAGAAGTGGCTGCGACTGGCGGGATGCCAGTCTGCAAAATGGTTGATTTCATGGTGTTTTTATGTGAATTTTTTTATTTTTATTTTATTTTTCTTTTCAGGATTTTTGGAATTTTATATACACATACATTTATATATATATATAGTTTACAATGCGACTATGAAGTTTTTATGAAATTTTATGTTGTTGCGGAATTTTATTTTTTACGCTTTAATTTGAGGTCAGGGGTTGCAATAATATTGCTTAAAATTTGTAAAACGAATAATATATATATAAGGGATAAATAGTTTCAGATATCATAAGGAGTTAAAGGGGGGATATGATATTTTTTTTCTTTTATATGAATAATAGAGAAAATTTATAAAATTCTTTCTTTACTATTATGTCATTTATTTTCTATTATTACTATTTTTTTGTTGTTGTTTTTAGAATCAAGCAATAAAGTTAATATTAGAAAATTATATTTTTTTTTAGTTTCCGTTGCAAAATTGTATAGGAAATATAAATAGGATTGCAGTTTGTATAGTACAAATCGAGTGTTTTATTTGAATTTGAATTGAATTGTTTTAGTGGATTAAATTAAGCCTAGGTGTAGGTACTTAAATACAATAAAATTAAATCGTATTAATTTCTTTTGAGTTGGCTTAACTTATGCTTTCTAAAATTTAAAGTTTTTTAACAGTTTAGATTTTTCCTCCTATAAAACTAAATATTTCTACAAGTATATAGTGCACAGACTCATAACGAAACATTTCCAACTAAAATTCTACTATTATACTATTATAGTCTAAACTAAACTTTATGTTAGAATTTTTTCAATAATTACTTTTATCCTTAAAATTTCTCTTTCTTAAATTTTTTTCAATACCAAATTTTACCGTAAGCCAGATTTTACCGTTATAACATTACCAACATTATCCATTATAATCGAAATATTAAAATTGAAATTTGTTTTTAATTATTAAAACTTATGAATGATGTTAGATCTAGTTCAGTCAGTTCCATAATGAGTAATAGCTGAGAGAGAGAGAGAGAAAGAGAGAGAGTGAGACAATATTTATGTCCTAAGCGGAATTCGAACCCGAATATTCTTCTCTTTAGTAGTCATGATTAGTAAAATATATAATAACTACATTAAATTGATCGGCTTATAGGACTGTAAGTAATCTGATTATTGATTATGATATTCGTTACGTATGAAGGTGATGATGACAACCAAGGAAAAGGAAAGATGGACAAGAAAAAATGATGACAACCAAATTGTCAGATTTTCAATATAGGAAATAAGAAGGTGGCGATGCTTCGAGGTTCATAAGAGATTTATAAGCCGTTTCCCATTTTATTCCATATTGTTTTAGTTAGGAATCGAAATTAGAACTTTGATGGTTTACAGTTTATTTTTACAGAAAAGTGTTTTTTTTTGTACCTATATCATTCCAAGACGGGTGAAATCAAAAATTAAACATGAAAAGTATTACTGACTCAATGTTGTTTCAACATTTGTGTAACATATGTTGCGATACTTTAACGTTGCGATGAATAATTCCATGATTATTTTACAACACTTTTCGCCGTAACGTTGAAGGTTAACTGAATTTATTTTTTAAATTATCAAAAAGTTAAAATATCTGAATTTTTAAAAATATTTTATTTAAATTTTTTGTTGGATGAAAACTTGGAGTCATGTGAAAGTCGTTTAATGAAATAATGTGTACAGAAAACGAAAATTACGTCAATATTATCTAGTCTTAAATAAGAAAACAAAGCCTCGAAACATCCCAAAAATAAGAAATAATTTGAAATGGATGGATAATTACCCTGACGATGTTTTTAGGCGCCGCTTTTTGTTGGAACGCTCTACTTTCTTCGTAAGTATAAATATTATATTCATAAAAGAATAATTTTTTGCTTACTTGCTAGGCATTTGAGCTGGCGCAATATTAAAGACTTGATTACATGTTTTTTCCCACACACACTTCCCCATAAAAGTAAATACAATAAAAATTATTTTAATTTTAATAATTCTTCCATTTTGAACAATAACAATAAAATTTAAATTTCAATTGTCAAAATAAAATTCAAATTACTTGTAGCAACATTTCATGTTGCTGATATTTAAAAAATGTTGACTTAATGTTGCAACAGTAACAGTGTTGCATAAATGATTATGTTGTTTGTCGCATGATTAATTTTTTATTTCATGACCTGCAACATAATTGCAACACTCTCGCAGTATTTGGTTTTGATATCATCCCATGTATGCATCTGAAGCTGCATTTCGCGTATATACAAAGGTTTCGCATACACACAAATCACATATTATAGTTTTTCTTCTTGAATTTGGAAATACATATTTACTAATTTAACTGTGAAAAACTAGTCTATTGAAGAATAACCTCGTCTTCATAACAGCACAGTTCAATTTTATTGTAATTGATAGCTAAATTGCAATTAACGAATGTCAGAAACTGTTTACAGTTTATTTACTTAGTATTAAACATATTCACCTATACTTTTCTCTCCTTGAACTTTTTTTTCCTATTTTTGTATTCAAAGTTTTTTTCTATGTTTTTTTTTTGTTTTTTTTTTTTGTTTTATGTAAGGATCTTATATTATTTTCAATATCCTGACATATTTGTTTGGAAATCGTTGTGGCGACACCAAGACGGCACCAACTTTTTTATTTTATTTTATTTTATATATTTTTTTTAAATGTACACAAACACAACCACATATATTAACAGATATTTTTAAAAGGATTCCCTGTATCCATAATATCTATCTATCTTAGGAGATGATTCATTCTGATGATTATGGCAAAACAACGTATAGTAAAGTAGAATAATAATATATACAAGAATATTTCTGTCGCGTATTAAGAAAGAAAAATTTTTATTTTGAAGTTTTTAAAATTTGGCAATCTCTTTTATTTTTATTGGAGTCACTCGGGAAATTCTAATGGTTAGGTCAGCGTAATATTATTCTTTATTTGAATAGAAATTATCCACATTATCGATACCATGTCATTTAATATGTACCAATCAAAAATAATATTTACAATATTTTAGTTTTCAGGGTAAAATAATAAAAAAAAATTTATTTTGTAATTGTCATCGATTTATGACTGATTATTAAAAGTTAAAATGTAAATTTTGTAATCCAGTTTTACAATGATATTTTTAGGGGAGTGAATAATTTACGTTTCAATTCAGAAATATGTATTTTGTTTCATTGAATTTCGTAGAAAGAACATTATCCTGATGACATATAAATATTTATATTATAATAATATATGAGTGGGTTGTTGTGTACATGTATGCATGTACATATATATATATTTCTCTATAATATTTATTAATTTTGGTATTTTGTGTATTGGAATAGAAAATTGATTTATGATGGGGTTTATTCGTTTTTATAATTTACCAAAAATTTTCATAGCATATTATGTCATAAAATAAATATTCCATAAAATAAAAATTGAAAGCGAAAATAACAAAGTATAGTAAAGTGATGTTTACAATCAGGTTTTTCATCATTTTTTAATTTACAATAAAAATGAATGCGAAAATTAAGATATAGTTTACACTAAGATTTCTAATTCTAGATTTCTAATTAGAAAGCTATCATAATTTCTTGTATCAAAGTTTGGTTTGTCCAAAACTTTTTTTTGTCAAGAAATTGAGAACAAATATTCCTATATAAAAGGCTGCTTGTCATAAATTCGAATTACATCATTTTTTGTTAAACTATACATATATAATTTTTCATTTAAATAATTTTGTCGAATCGATGTCATAAATTCCAAAAAAAACTAGTAAAATTTAAAAACAACATAAGTTTGCTTTAATTCAACTTTCGAGCTTATGCCGTTTTTAATTTTAATAATTTTTTTCGAACTTATGTCATATGTCAGCCCTCCAAAACCACCTTGCATTTGACTTAAATGTCTGAAAAACATACAAGACATTCGGAAAAAATCAAATTTCGCAATTGATAGCAAACTAAATTCCATCATTTCTTGATGTATCGTACTTACATTCAGATTTGTCAGTTTTTGATTAGTTTGACACAAAAACTGACATAAAAAAATATGAAAAAAATGAATGTAAACTGAGCCTGGCTGTAAGATATTGTAATTTAGCTATTTAATATATTCTTCAATTCTCATAAAGTCTTGTGTTCTAGTGTTTTAGTTGTAAAATAAATCTCTATAACCTAATTGGTATAGATTGACAGGAAATGCAATGTAAATGATGTTGCAAGCACGGATTCAATTTTATTCCTCTAGGAATATGAAATTAGTTTTTTCCACTAGACGGTAGGTGGCACAAACGAACCTAAGTAGAATAGCAACAGTAGTGACTAATCAACTTCATTATGTAAAGCTCTATATTCCCCAGTTGAAGTGGGGAAGGAGAAATGATGATGATAATCAAAATATAAACAAACATTAAATCGGGCACAATTTTGTACAACTTTATTTATTTTAAACTGAATTTTAACTGAAATTTAACACACCTATTATAAGGGAGTCGCAGAGATTAACTAACTTACTAAAACTTGTGAAGACAGTGGATTCAAATGAAAAACATTTTCAATTGTATATTTTATGTGCATAGAATATATCTCTCCATTTAAGTCATAATGGTAGACTCAAGCATTTGTCTCTCTTTGACAAGATTTCAGTAGTACGTCACCGAATACCGAATTCACAACTTCACATTATATATAATTGTACTTTATTGCAAGCATTTCAGGCAAAAATCTTATTTATCTAAATATCTTACTTATTCAATTATATAACTATATATATATATATATATATATATATATACTTTTTGTACATTAAAGCATAGACTAATATTTTTTACATGCACGTGAAATAAACTTGTACAAACAACTTCTAATATTTGTGCCAAGTTAGTTACTGAAGTGTGTGAATAAAATAAGCCCAAACAAAAATTTTTGTCATAAATATATGAAAATATAGTGGACATGTCGAACATTTTGGCATATGGAATGGAAAATACTAGCAATAACAAAATTACTAAAAAGTAGATATGGTACAAATTGACAAGTTATCATCTTTTAAAACTAATTGAGATATCCAACATCTGATTACATATTTAAAAAGGGGAGGTTTATAGTATATATAACTACTTAAGTTAAAATACGTTAAAGGGGCCAACGGCAATAATATATAAACTATAGCAATATAAGGCTGTCATATGTATTTTCTATTTACGACGTGAAATAAAATTTATTTTTAATTTTTATGGATTTTATGTATTTGCCACCGAACAATGGAATAGAATAATCGAATAATCGACTTTATCCTTAAAACCTCCAAATCAAATGTGTTTATGACAGAATGAATTTTTTTTTTTAGAGATTTACATGGCATTATGAACTTATTGCACTAAGATTTTGGGCCAAAAAAAGTCCGTTATATTAATTATTCCATCGCTGCCAAAACAAAATTCTTAGAAATATAATATAAGCGAAGATTGTTTTGATACACATACTAAAACGTCAACATAGATCTCAAAATAGAAAACTTAAGTGATGTAATATTAAATTAGGTTAACAAATATAACAATTATAATTTCGTCTATAATAAACGTCTGATTTGCCTACTCTAAGCAATATCTGACAGTTTAACACCATATTGCATTGGTGTTCCATTTTACGCTGGCGTTCCACAACTGCATTGTCTTACTCTTTTTTTTATTTCAATCAACGACTTATTCGCTTCAACCTTCAATACAATCCATACAACCTTCAAAAAAATTTCCGATTTGGGTAACGTAAACAGGTAATATAGGTAGTACATGTTAGTTAAATGTTTTTGACAGAAAAGGTTGTTGTTTCATACTTAAAAACCATTTAATGATATTTTGTTTTAAGCTAATTAGATACCTAGAGCTCAACTCATCATATTGCACTTTTCAAAGTTTGTAATTATTTAGTTCTTACTTTGTTTTTTTTAGAAAGTTATTAGAAAAGCCTATTCTATTGCGTCAAATTAAAATTAGTTTTTTTTATTAAATAGTTGAATAATACTATGGGTGAAATCAAAAAATAAGGACTGCGGCAGTGTTTAGCAATTCAGCTTATTTTTAGCATATTCAACTCATATTTATTATACTGCCGCAGTGTTTAATTATTAACTTCACACGAAGATACACCTAGTATTATTTTATTATTAGTGATACACAGCGCTCGTCTTATCACACAAACGATTTTCTCTACTACTTACAGATTTCTTCAGTTGCACAGTCAAGTACAAAATGTTGAAGAAGTCTGCAAGTAGGACACCAAATACGTGTATCTGCTTTTTGTATTTTTTTTCTTTAATTTTTAAATTTCTATTTCACATTTCCCAATCGGCCATTCACGTAATACAGCATTTTCAAATTTTGTTTTCTTATACAATTTTCCAATTTTATGTAAAGAACCATTTTGATATTAATTTCGAAATTACCTATAATCAATTACCTAAAACAAAATCACGTGGATAAATTCAATTACAAAAACAAAAACTCCATTTCCAACTAAAATAATATATTACAAAGATCCAAAGAAAATCTATTTAATAAAAACACCACTGCTTTTTGGTTGTATTTGAAAATGAGTGCATGATAGTAGGAAGAGAATCACTCACTACACTACACTATCCTTACACTATTGTACAGTAGAGTTACATTTACTACAGTACAGCTCAGGTATGAAATACAAATTTTTATATAAAAATAGGTATATTCATTGTATTTTTGTGATACTGTGTGTGTGTATTTTAAGTCAGCATTGTTACTAATTTGTTTTTAAAAACAAATTCGAAAATAAAATAAAAAAGAAAAATGAGAAGAAAATTTAGCTCTCAATTTCAAGATCATTTTAAGATCGAGTCTCGAATTAATTTTATTTGTTTACATTTTTAATTTGGCTACATAGAGACGATTTTTGTTTTATTTTAACAATTTTTTTTTCTTTAAAGTCTCTCATACAAAGGAGAAAGAGTTATTAGAGTAAAAAGAAGATAATTTTCTTGTTGAATTGTCATTTTTTTTAAAGTGTTTTCGGATTTGACTTGGGTTTGGGTCTAATTTTTTTTCTATTTTTTTTTTTATTTATTTTTCTTTTTTTCTGTATTCTTAATTGTTTCTTGTTGACTTGTTTGTCGACCTTAAAATTATTAGATCGTTCGTTTGTTATTTTATATGACTTGTATTATAGTATTTGAGAGACAGACTTCTAATATTATTATTATTTTAATTGTAAATTAGAAATAGAAAATAAATAAACTCTAATAAAAATTGAAACTTTTTTTTTATGGCACTTGAATTTGAAATTTTTTTATTTTTATTTTTTATTAAATTTTTTATATTTTAAAATGTTATCAAGTTTGTTTCATTATTAGACATTGTATATTTTATAGAATTACACATTTGGTGAGTGAGAACGAGAGAATTAGAAGAATAGAACTTTTTTAAGTGTTTTATTTGAATTTGTTTTTTATTTTTTTGTGTTTGGTATCTGAAAGAACGGATTCTAAAAAGCGAATAGGCCTTTAAGGTCATTAAATAAGTAAACATAGTCCAATTTTGTTGTTGTTTTTGTTAGGTTTTAACTTTGAAAAATGGTTTAAATTAAATTTCTAACGCTTGGTTAATGATGAGTTCATATTATGTGCTTTGGATTAGAATCTATTTTACTGATGGTCAAGATTATTTTAAATTTTAAGATTCAAAATGAAATTTTTTTATTTGAATATGTAAGTTTCAAGTGGTTTAATTTATTTTCAATTGGGATCATGGTGAGTAAATGGGATGTTTAGGCGTATTTTGAACAAAATAACGAATAATATATGTATAATATAATAAATAAATATATATACATATTATATATGTGAAGATTTTTTTTTGTCGATGAAAACTTTATTTAAATAAATTTTTTTGTAGAAGTTGAGCTGTTCTTTGTAACATTTTCAAAAATTGATTTATTTGAGTAAATATTATTAGTAAATATGTTTTGATTTATTTATGCTAATGAGTTGTTATTTATATTAAATTATAAATACAATATTACAAGCTATTATGTACATAATATACTTCAAGGTCCATAAAGAAATTAAAACATTTTGTGTTTTGTTGTAGTTTTAATGAAAATATTTGAAATGATCTTGAAAGTATTATGAGTATTTGAATTTGTGATAACAGAGGTTAAAATTGAATGAAAAATGTTTTAGATAGTTATAATGTTCAAAAATAATTAAAATATTTAAAAAATTTCAATTTTTAAAATACAAGAAATATGTTTTTGATTAATTAAAAAAAATTAAATCAAATTAGTTTCATAATTTTTTAATAAATTAAGTATTCAAAATTTTTAAATTAGTTATATAAGTCGATTATAGTCGGAAATCATTATGAGCATTTGCGTGGAGCCGAAGGCTGAAGTGTGCGCTTTATTGACTTCCAAGTATAGTATGATTATTGAAAATAGTTTACGGAATCAATACAAGTTAAATAAAATGAAGATGTTTTCAATTATAATCGGCTTATATTGTAAAATAATAAATATCAAGTAGATTCAAATAAAACATACTTTAAATGGTTGTTGGACAAAAAATAATTTATTAGTTTTAATACTGAACACAAAACTGCATAATGAAAACAAAAAATGTCAAGTCGTTAATCATCGTATACTATTATGGTTCACTACAAGCGACAAGCACGAATGTAGGAAGCAAATATAAAATCAAGCTTGGCAAATGTAGAATATATTACATTTTTGTCAATATTTTACTTTTCACACCAGTTAAACAATAATAGCTCAACATTTTATAAACTTGGGAAATTTAAGACAAACATTAACCACTTTTTGCTTCAACTTCCATTTAATTTGTGTTATACTTTTTTCTTCCTCATACTTGCCTGTACAAGCCAAGCGATACGTAGATAAGTATTATATAATCGAGTAATAAAACACATGATTATAGAATGTAAGGATCAAGGAAACGATTAAATCGTAAATACCGCGATATTTATAGGTTTTGAGAATAAAAAAAATGTTCTCTAAGAAGGTACTGGCAGAAGATGGTGACACTTACTTTATGTTATTTTTGGCATTTAAGGTAGACACTCTAATCGGTATAAGTTCTTCCATTAGCATATAATATAGTATGTAAGTTCTTCTATTAGTATATAGGATTATAATAAACACGATAAAGCAAGCCTTTACAAAAAAGGAGTGAAAACTGTGCACTATTTAACTTTGAGCAAAAGAGAATACAGTTACAGTAAGAAGGTGATTCATATTTTTTTTTTTTTTTACAATATTGACAAGAAAGTCGAATAAGCACGCTATTAGTTGATTCCGTAGATAAACAAGTAAACAAGCGCACATATACAAGTATAGAACAAGAACGATTCGAAGTCATGATCTTTTTGTTAGTCATCAGATGAAAAAATTTACTCCACGAAATAACTTGCACTGAAATAATTCCAGGAAATAGCTCCCAACGAAAAAACTATCAACAAAAAATTAAATAACTCCCACACTCACAAAAAATTAAATCAATCCAAACATCGATGAAATAATACCCAATTCCAAAATAAAATAATTTCAAATATTTTTAAATAAAATTAAAAATGAAAATAAAATAACTCCCAAACTACTATTTGATTTATAAAAAATTCTCTGCGAAATAACTCTAAAGAATTAGTGAGAGGCTCGAAGTCATTGCGCAGCCTCTTCTGGGAGGAAAAGAAACATGTTCTTCATCCGCCAGTTCATATGAACGCAACCGAT
This sequence comes from Argyra leucocephala, assembly GCA_963942445.1. NCBI lineage: Eukaryota > Metazoa > Arthropoda > Insecta > Diptera > Dolichopodidae > Argyra > Argyra leucocephala. Next base: position 105,418,334 of record OZ012680.1, on the reverse strand, counting down.
CATTGTCTACGTCTCCCAAGTAATTATACAAATTTTGTATTTATGAATCAAGTTTATACCAGATATTCCAGAGTCAGCGTGTCAGCTTTTTAAGAGGGGGTGGTCTCGTTATTTTCGAATTAAGATAAAAATTATTAACTAAATTGAGGGTACTCTATCGATTGGTGATATTTTCAACTTATGGAAAGAACCGGAAATATGTTTTTTTAAACCGCAAATTTGCCGAAATCGAGAATTTAATTTTTTATTTTAATTTAATTTTGAAATAACGGCTCCTCCGTCTATCAAAAAATTGATACCAATGGTCTGGACGGAGTATATCCAAACACTAAAGCTAAATAATTTTAAAAATTTTACTAAAGTTATACTTTTTGTTTGCTTTCTAATTGAAGTAAAATAACTCTCAACAAATACTTACATTTTAGAAATATCTCCAACTATAGAAGTCATTTCATTTTTGGATTTTAAATATTTTACTCAAATATAAAATTTTAATAAATTAAATAAGTCTCAAAATATTGAAGAAGTTCCAAAATATTGAAACAAGTCCCAAACGTTGGGAATTATTCAAAGTGAAATAATTCGAAGCTCTTTATATGAACAAATGGGCAAACATATTGGAATTTATTTCACTGGGGACTTATTTAGCAGAACCAAAAAAAGTTAATTACCCTACCATTTGTCTACATGGTCTACAAAAAAAGATAAAAAATATACTTTACAGACTAAAATTAACTTTTAAATTTTCATTAAAAGTCAAAAATAGAAAAAGATACCTGAAATGTACTAATTTGTATATGTATAACAAAATTATTCACAAAATAGGACACAAATATTTTGCAGCTTTAAATTTCATAGAAAATATGAAATTCTATATAAACTTTAAATAACATTTTTTTTTTATATTTTGAAATCCTGGAATATAATAAAGTGTATATGAACTCTATTTGAAAAACTTATTTGTTGATAGAATTTATTTTGGAATATGTCCAAATAGGGTTTTTTTTTTTGTATCAGAACTTTAGAATTTCACATGAATAATACATGAATTGCTTACATTTCTAAAATAATTTTATATGTAGTGTAGAGGTACCGTGAACTTGTTTTGACCAATCAACATTACCATTTTTAATTTCTTTAATTTCAGCCATATATAATTATATATATACGCATATAGATTTATATATTTATTTAACTTTAGATATTATGATGGTGTTTTAATTTCAGATTAAATTCACTCCAAATATATATATATGTATATATATATATATATATATAACTTATTCACAATAAGAATAATATTCCATTCATGATGTAATTTGCTTTAATAGCATGTGATGGTTATTATTATATCTGTATATACTTATATGTTCATTTTGCAATAATTGTGAACAAAAACACAACAAACAAAAAAAAAACAAAATAAAAATAATTCTTTTCATTTTGAGTACGGCAGGAAAAATCATTTTCAATTTTTTTTTTTGTTGTTTTTTTTTAATGGAAACAGGAACTTTATTCTGATTTCATAAATGGAATTTTCAGGATTTTATATTTTAATTCTGAAATTTTTCAGTTTATAATAAATCCATAAAGGATATTATTTACAATATTGTGTGATGTTAACATGTATTTAATAATAATTAAATTTTTAGTAAAAATAATATTTAAAAATAAAAAAATTTAAAATCGTATATACTGCAGATAATAAAGATACACTTTTTGATGTTGTGTGTGAGGAAGATAGGATGAAATTAGGTTATTGATGCATTTCCTGAATTATAATTATTATAACCAATTTTTGGATTCTATTCAGGATCAGTTTTTATTTTATACATTTATTTTTTTGTTTTTTCATAATGGTTCACCAAAATTTTTTAGCTAGATAGAGTGAGAATTCATTAGAATGAAAAAAAAAAATCCTTTGAATAAGTTTTTAAAATTGTAGAAATTAGAAAGTTTTTGTTTTGTTTTCAAAAATTTATGTTGTTAGAATAAAAAACTTACATTTAGAAATTAAAAATAATATTTAAAATATTTACATACGAATTTTATTCAGATACTGTGTTTCAAAAGAACTTACCTGAAAAGAAAAAACAAAATAAAAAATTAAATTTTTGTTATTTTTTGTATTAAAAAAGATAAATTTGAGAAAAAATTATTTTTTTTTTTTTATAGAAAAATTATCTATTTTATTAGTTATGTTTATATGGATATGTATATAATATATATGTATATATGTAGCTACAAAAGTCGGTCGGCACAATTAGATTTAAGATGTTCATTGGGGTATCACAGAATCCTACTCGTCAATCAAAATTTGATCTCTTTCTAGGATGATAGAGGCAAACAATTTTAATACCTGTAAGGTCACCGAATGAGTTTAGCTAGATCAATTTTATTTTTTGTTTTATTTTCTCTACAAATGGCTGCAAAAGTCGGTTGTGCCACTCAGATCAAAGAGACCCATTTTGGTATCACAGAATCAATAAAGTTGCTTCGGATGAATCCTACTTGTCCATCAATTTGAGATTTTTCTAAGAAGATGAAGGTAAATATTTCTGGTACCTGTAAGATCACCCAGTGAGTCTAGGAAATAGACTTTTAGATCAGTTTAATGTACATGCAAGAACACGTAAGAGGGTAGAAAGCGGGCTCCTATACAAATGGCCGCAAAAATCGATTGGTCGATTTCGACTAAAGAGGCTTATTTTGATATCACATGATAAATAACGTTATTCCAGGATATATTATTGAAGACATAAAATTTTAGTACTTGCAAAAACATTTGGGAGCCTAAAAATTGAACTCCTATACAAGTGGCTGCTAAAGTCGGCCGGCACACTTAGACCAAGGTGCTCCATTGTGGTATTACAGAATCAATAATGTTTCACGGGTGTATCCTTGAAGGCCAATCAGTTTAAGGTAAACCTTCAGAAACATTTAAAAGTCTAGAAAATAGGCTTCTGGATAGGTTTTATGAAGCAATGAACAGGGCAGTTGCAGAAAAGATGTAGGATTGTTTTATCCGCTTATCCGAAGAAATTAGGATATGGAGAAGTGAAAAGATTATTATATTTTGTTTTTATATTCCTGACATTAACTTGGGTAGACTTATCTTTTCGTACAATAAGGACAATTTTTATCAACTCATTAAATGTGGAAACATCTTACAAATTGTCTTTTTAAATAGTGTAGTTCTATTTTTTTTAAGTTGTTCCCTAATTCAAATACTCTCAATATTATTTTTCTTTTGTCATTTATTTTATCCGAAATGACATAGGGACATAGTGGACGTGAAAAGTAGAGATTTGAGTAGTTAATTTCATTTAAATATTTTTTTTATATATATACTTATAGTATATTATATATGTACACTTATATAAAATTTAAATATTTAATTTACATTAAAATAAGTTGAAAATTATTTTTTCATTTACAGTGCTCTCAAAAAATATTTGTACATAGAAAAATTTTGTAGAAAATACAAACAATATTAGATGTAACGCTAACTGAACAGTAACACAAGTTGATTTAGCTTATGAAAATATTCACGTTTATTATCATTTTGATAAGTTGTAGAAAAACGAAAATAAAATTACAGAAATTATTTATGCATGAGTTTATATTTATAACAAGTTAATGGCGCATCATGTGATACCTCATTGATCTGGGTGTATAGTGAATGTCACCAGCCACTTCAAATTATCTATCCACCTATAATGGCGCATAATTTTTTTAAGACAATTATAATAATCCAAAATTAATAGGCAACCTAGTACTTAATGTTTCTGCTATTTTCAATTTGTTTAATTTATAGTTATTCTCAAACATGATCCAACAGTAGAACTCCTATGCATCAGTATGAGTCATTCCTATGAAATAAAAAATTAAAATTTACGAAACAGTCACCAGTAAATAGCACTCTATATAATATTAAATATACAAATAAGTGAAAAATAGTACTTTTTAGGCAAATGGAAATCTTTATTATATATGAAGACGCATGAGTATATACAGGTTGCTTTATCTTTTCAAGACTGATGGAATAATAATCTCTTCTTCCATATCTACTACCGAGTGGGAATTAACGTTCATTTGTCAAAAAAATGTTTTGACCAAGCCCTGGAGGGATAGTTTTGTACTCCAGATTAAATTATTATCTAAGACACGTACTTCCGATTAAAATATTATCTTAAAGCATGTATATTTCAAAAGCACATGATTTATTGTGCACAGAATATGTTTTAAATGAGTTTTCAATAATATAATTGAAAAATTTGAGGATTTTATTTTTTATGTCAGTAATACTTTTATCATAGATGTTAAAAATACGGGACATACTTTCACTAGGTTTCACTTGCACAACTATAATTATTAATGCGTCTTTGCATTGTTGTTTGTATTCGATTTCTCCGCCTTGAATCAATATTTCAAAAAAAAAAATAATTAAATTTTTATTCTATTACTTGGTATCGAATATTAATTCTATGAACATGATGTTTCTGGACAATTCCGTCGGACCGATCATTTCTGTTACAACTACAATCTTATTTGAATCGATAACATACAACTTTAAGTTTATTTGGACACCTAACCTGGACATAAGATTACCAAAATTAACAGAAACATTAAATACCAGATATTGAGTCCAATTTTATTCATTATTGTCACAAAAAAATAATGATCCATTAACTTCTCATAAAATATAAACCCACATGTACAAATAATTTCTGTGATTTTGTATTTGTTTTTACAACTAATCAAAATTAATAGTTTTATTTTTATATTTTAAATTTCGTATCAATTTTATTAAATTAAATAAAATAAAATTTTCGTTTTTTGCTATTTAATGAGTTTCTTTGTGTTATCTACAAAATTGTTTTAAGATCAAATAATTTTTGAGAACACTGTACATGTACTTTTTATTATCAAATCCGTACCATTTTTAATGTCATGGGATTTTATATATGAATTTGTGCTTTTTAATTATGTTTTGGGAACTTGTAGAGCTCTTTTTTTTATATAATATAGGTACATTTGAATTATTGTATTAATATTTATAATAAAATGGAATAATTCAATAAATAAATGGTGTTGCAAAACCTTACTTTTAATTGAAAGTTTTATATTAATAATTGTAATCGTATATAACAAAAAAATTTATAACTATTTAACAACAATGTCAAAAATATCCTGTTATGTATATTAATAGTATGCTTTATAATACTATTAATTTTTATATACATCCTATACATTATTAACAATAGTATTAAAAAAGTTATTTCAGTAACATTTTAATACAACCGTTTAATTTTTTTCGTGATTTTCCGTCGTTAACAGTTATTGCATAAATAATTTTACGTTTACATATTACCTATTGTTTTTTTTAACTGTGTATATGAGAAAATTTATTAAAATGATAATAATATCCTTGTAAAACAATATTTGAATGGGTTGCAATAAGACAATGATTATGCAAATAACAGTAATTATTTAGTAATGTATATAAATGTATATTGGATTGGAGTTTCACACTGATGAAATAGTGTTCTAAGGGTGTTATATTATTGAAATTGTTAATATAAAATTGTAATTACTATACCAACGAATGTAACTATTTATGAATGATAGATGTTTTCAAAAATGTATAGTGTAAAGTAGTACGGCAAATTGTATTGCGCTCTGAGCTATAATTTTGCATAGTTTTTATTTAAAGTTAGCAATATTTATGAACAAAATACTTTAGTATAGTATTAGCAGTACTACTTGTTTACGAAAATATTCTTATATTCTTTGGTAATATTCGCATATGCTCATATAAACTGCATTTTACTTTTATTTATAGTCAGGACAGTAACTTGATACATACATATCTTCTTCTCAATTATTTTTTGTCATTTATCGTATTCCAATGACAAAGGGTCAAAACACCCATAAAGCCCATATCAAGAATCGAACCTCGGATCTTTCGGTTGAAATGCAGGTGCTTAAGCTACTGCGCCACAATATATAAAACAAGTTAAATTAAACTGTAATGAGGTTCTTTGAATTGCAATACAGGTAGTATTACTACCTCCTGGTAGGTCATTAAATCATTGTCATTAAATCATGAAAACAAACGAAGATGTTAGATGGATTAACATTAAAACACCAACCGTTAAAGTGATGTTGATAGGGTTACCAGAAGACATATAATAGAATTTTCTGCAATTAACTATCAAAAGATAGCATTAAGTGGTTAGGAAAGTATGTATATGATAATCTACGAGCTATTCAAGTATATTAGATATTTATATATTTCTGACGGTTTGGGATATTTCTTGGAAAATGTAATGGTCCAGTTTGTATTGGGGGAGGTCGATGTGGGTTCGCATTAGTGTTACATTCTAAAGCTTTTGCGCTCAATGATGGAATCATTGAATTCAGTTTCAAAAAATTACATGAGAATAGATACTTTTGATTGACAGGTCCATTTTAATTTGCTAAAACAGTTGAATTACCGAGAGTTTCAACTGGAAATGTCAAATTTTTGTTAGGAGATACTCGAACACAACTGTATAATAAATTTGATGGATGATCTTTTGCCATATGAGTTAGCATTATGCTTCTTAAGCTTGATGACATATCACAATATTTACATTGATAGATCGGAATTTTATGTACCAAACTCAAATGAGTATCAGCACATTTTTTAAGAGACCTTTAGAAAGGCAAGTTCCACATGTATAACAATCGGCATTTGGATTAAGAATGTTTAAATGTTTTAAATAATTACGTAATATAAAAAAATGTTCATTACAATCATAACAAGGTATTGGTTTGATGTATTTTGAACGATAAATAGCTAAATGTTTCATTTCACTCGATAAACGTCTTTGATCTTCTTGACAAACTAATATTGGGATAATCATATCTGAATGTTCAAGGTGTTTCATTACACTAAAATCATTGCACGATCGAACATATGAACATTTTTAAAATGATCAAGATAATTTTGTGTGTTAGACGCTATAAAACTACAATAACTACAACGTAACCAATCACGAATATTAGCTTCAATTGAAGGTATAATGATTGTCATTATTTGATAAAGTTTTTTCATGGTTCTCAAAATGTTTCGTAATATCTTTAGTAGAATTTGTTGCAAAAAAAAAACAATTTAAATCCATATATCCATTTTATAAGTAAGGCAAACAGGACGATCGGTCGTAATTGTAATCTCGCAATAGGTATTGATTTATTAATAGTAGGATAAGACCATGGTTTAATAATTCTCATTGAAATTGAATTTGTCTTAACTATTGATGGTGTTGTTTCTGTATTAATCGTAATTTCATTTCATGTCGTTTGTAGAGAATTATTTGGAATTCCTTTTGATATTTTAATATTAGTTGAATCATTTGATGTATTATCATTTGGGAGATCATATGAGTCAACAGGAGTAGCAACGGAAAATGAATTTTGAATAACAAATGATGACATTAAATGAGATTAATAATGTTGTGGCAGTAATAAGTAAATATACCTTACTACGTATTTGTGTATTGAATTTAACGTTCATAATTTATTCGAACCGGTGTTGGCCAATTTGTAATCTCATTACTTTCGATTGCACTATAATCAGTCTCTTAAATTTGTTTTTGTCTAGATTGTATTTGATTTCAGTTTTTTAATTAAATTAATCGTAAAAAATATAATATTATTTTCTTTTAAACTTATTAATTTTATTAAATTTTTAAATTCTACCTAATTAATTTGATTTTTACACTTCGTATATACAAAAATTTTTATAACGAAATTGTGAAACTGTAATACCATGTATGAGATTTTCAATACTTTTTCAACAATATTTAAAATTCAACAAAATATATTAAAAATTAATTTTATTTATCTTTAAATGAATTTCATTGCATATACGATAACGAGTATCCTTGACCTTCTCATCACAACCATACAATTTAGTAAAAACAAAAAAAAAATGTTTAAAACAAAAGAAATCAAACTGTAAATTACTATAACTACTATAAATGTTACTTTCCTTGTTGATGTTGCATATTATCACGGTTAAGTACAATAATACCGTTTCTTATAAACGGTATATTACTGAGTCGGAATTGCGAAAAACCGGTATTAGAGTGAAATTTATAATTTTCATTTTTAAAATATAAATTTTGTTTTTGATTTTGTTTTTGTTGTTTTTTTTCTGATTGATTAATATGTCCATTTAGAATGATGAGATCGGAAAATATTGAGTATATAAAGTGCATTTATTGTGCAACTAAAATATTGTACCGTTATTTTTTTGTAAAACTAAAAAAATAAAATAAAATGCTTTTCTTTGCTCAGAAGCAGCAGTATACATACCAGCATAAGTACGTGAAATCTTATTAATCAGTTTTTATTTTTGTTTTTTTTTTTTTTTTGCCTTTTAAAGGGTACTAAAGTTGGAATTTTTTTACACCTGGATGTTGGCTGCTTGAAATCAAATATGTATAGGAGGATGAACACTGATTGATTGGTGATTTGTATTTTTGTAGTTTTTTTTTTTTAAATAAGACTTTTTAAAAATAAAGTAACTGACATTTTACTTGTTTAAAAGAAAATTATTAGTTTTCGGTATAGGAAAGAAGGAGTTGAAATAAAACAAAAAAAAAAAAAAAAAATGTTGAATGGCCTTCTTTATTTTGAAATGTTTTCTGTATTCACCTTTAGGGGATATTTACACTGTATGAATTGTAAGTTATTTATGGAATCGTGCATAGCAAGTTTAATTTGTGATTTGTGATTTTTTTTTAATAAGAAAGGAATTTATTTTTTTTTCTCTCTTGTATAGAATGTAATTTTCTAATGTGAATAAGAATTATTTTTATTTTTTTTTATTATGAATTACCTATAATAATTATATAAAACTGGAAAATATGTATTTATGACCTAATAAGGGTATCAACTACTCCTTGACTTCGTATGACCAAATCATGTATATTGAATAACAAGAATATTTGTTTGAATTATGCGTTGGAGATAAATTCTTGTCATCAGAGTGTTAATATACAAAAAAAAAAAAATTCAAATAAAATGAGTTCACCGCTTTTAACGTTGAAAACTAATATTGAATTGAAAAATTTAAGTACAAGATGTATATATTTATTTATTTATCTTTAAAGAACAGCTAACCACGTCAATGTGGAAAAGGTGTTTATATCCTTTGCGATTTGGCCAAATTTAATAATAAAGGTATTTACAATCAAATAGTTATAGATTTATGTAGATAACATATTTAAATAAAATGTACATTTTTATTTAACTTTGGTTGACAAAAATTTTCTATATGAGTTTGACAAAACTTTAAAGGACCTTTCAAACTCTTTTACAGATTAAGATCTTGTTTTAACAAAAAACATAGACCAGAATTTTAAATTAATACTATATTCACAAAAACTTTGTTACACAACTCAAACGGACAACTTCCTTGCAAATAAAAAGTCCCAGATTTAATCCCTTTTGAAAAAATAGCTTTCGATATTTTGATCTGACTCTGGACTTTTTGATAGTGGGATACAAAAAAAATGTATGTTAATTAAAAGTAATACAATAAATGAATATGTTTTTACTGACTCAATAATGGACATGTGAAACTACTATCCATTAGTATAATTTCCTAATTTATAATAAAAAAATATATTAATAATAATGTAAAGAAATTTCTACAGATCTCCTTTTATATTTCGTTGTAGTATTGTATGTCGTGTAGTATTCATAAGGGTATATTTGGTATTACATTAGGATGACTATTTAATCTATCACGATATCTGAGGCTGTGCCGGTGAATTTCGTCTAGCACCGTCGGGACTGGCAAACCATTGTGGATTATGTAATTTGGCACAAACCAGGGTGCATCAAATAAAGGTCGCAGTACTTTGGAAGCGTAATAATATTTCATTTAATATTTGTGTTTTTTGGTTGTTTCCCATAATTGTATACCATAAGACCAATTGAATATTGGTTGGAAAATATTTCAATATATCAGCAATTTGTTTTCCAGTGTCATTTGAAACCATCTACCGACGAGCCAATGCAATTTTCTCAAATTTGTGCTTAGTTGGATTCTTTTTGTGTAAATGTGCTTTTTTCAGGTCAGACGGCGATCAAAATGCATTCCGAGATATTTAACACTTTCTGTTTGAGGAGCAGCATTACTATTTAAAAATACTGTAGGATATGTATCAATCCTTAATGTGAACGTAACGTGATTAGACTTAAAAAAAAAAAACAGTTTCAATCACAAATTTCCCCTCCAAATTGTGATTGAAACTGACTGAAAAGTTATTCAACAAAAAAACATGATTGCAAGTGATTACAATCGAAAACTATTTCCTATTGAATGAACCTATTATATTATATTTGAACCTATGTGGTTGTACTGAAAATTAAATTTTTCAGTCATTTTCACCATTTGAAAAAATGTTCGGTTCTCACAGGGTTTGCTTCTTGCTTCATTGTTTTTAATCTTCTATTTGCTCAACCATAATTCTATGTTGTTTAAGCTCTCTTGCACGACCCTAGAAGACACATTCTTATCCTTGTGAGATGCACAAATATAGATGTATCATCGGCAAAAGTAGTTATCATTTTGTTGGATGTTTAGAGTAAATCGGCAGTGTATAGTAAGTAAAGCACTGAACCTAGAACACTACTTTGTGGAACTCTCGAATGAATTTCTTTGAGGCTGGTAAAATATTCATTTTGTTTGACAAAATAATGGCCATTTTCTAGATAGCTTTTTAATAGTTCATAGCAGTGATCTGGTAATTTTTTTTTTAATTTGTAGAGAATTCAGAGAATTCGAAAAAAACTGCAGAGCAGAGATTTTTGTTTTCAAAAGCTTCATTTATTTTAATTACAATTCCAAATATTTTTTTTCCACTGTGGAATGGTTATGCCTGAAGCAAAACTTATGTGCCGGGAGTAAAATTTTTGGCTCAACTACTGTTTGAAATCATCGTAGGATTAATTTTTCCATCACTTCAGATGACACTAGGAGAATACTGATTGGCTGATATGATTCAAATGTTTTGCCTAGTTTTAATATCATTAGGTTTTGCGAAATCTTCCATTGGTTTGGAAAAATTTGAGCCTTACGACCGCATTGAAGTTGAATAAGACCCCGTAGTGAAATTTGGTGTAATATATTTCCGGTGATCAAATCATATCCTGGTGACTTTTTTGCGTTGATTTCCTTCGTAATTACTTGGTTTACCTCCATAAAATAAATAACAACAAAAAAAAAATAGTGTTCTCGGTAGCCAAAGCGCTCGAGTATAGTAATTTAAAGACTGAAGAGTACCGGTTAAAACCCTGTGAGCACCGAACATTTTTTCAAATGGTGAAAATTACTGAAAAATATAATTTTCAAACCAACCACTCGGTTCATTCAACAGCAAATATTTTTCGATTAAAATTATTAGATTAATTGCAATCATGTTTTTTTGTTCAATAACTTTTCAGTCAGTTTCAATCACAATTTGGAGGGGAATATTTTGATTGAAACTGATTTTTTTTTTTAAATTAAATAAATATTAAAACTCTAGGTTTGTTTCACAATTTTATTAAATATCTTAATTGATATCGGTTATTACACCATCGTCAGAAGACTCAGATCGATTATTACACCATCATCAGAAGACATGATGGTGCAATAACCGAAATCGATTAAGATACTTAATAAAATTGTGAAACATACCAAGAGTTTTAATATTTAATTAATTTTAATAATGTTTCACATAGAGCCTACCATATTCTATAAACTATATGCTTGTTTTTTGTTCAATAGACGTGATTGAAAATGATATTTTCTGATACTTTGAAAGTATTCGGTAAAAATTAATTAATTTTATTTTTTGTGAAAAAATATTTGAGAAAAAAATTAAAAAAGTTTTAATAAAACATTTTTAAAATTTAAATTCAAATAAAAAAAATTTTAAATTAAGTTTTTTAACAAATTTTCAAATTTAACAACACAAAAATTTGTTTTAATAAAAAAAATCGATTTTAAATGATTGGAAATGATATTTTTTTAACAGGATTTTGATTGGCTACTGATATTTTATACATTTTGGATTGCTTTTCATTGGGATTGATTTCAATCACATGTTATTGAATGAACCTAATAATTAATAAAGATATAATTATTTATTAAAAACTAACAAAAATAATATAATATATATATATATTTTTTTATTTTTTTTTTATTTCTTCATTTATATCTGATATTACAGCCTACAAAAAAAATTTTTCAAAAAATATCGGTTAAATTCTTATATTCTATAATTAATCTTATGATAATGTGTTTTCTTATTTTATTAATTTTAAAATGTTATTTTATGTTATTTGAAAGCTTTGTCATGTGACTTAATGTTTATATATACTTATATTTTATTACACGTTTTGGTAAAAATATTTTATTTGAAAAAAAAAAAACCAAATTATTACCTATTTTAATTATATTAACCTATTTTAACCTAATCTCACTTAATCTACTTTATTCTATACCTATCCTAAGTAAGGATCTAATTTTATTCTAATGTGAGTAGATGTCTTCTAACCACCAATAATTTCTATTTACTCTTTTGTCTCTCTGGTATATGTCTATAAAATTTTAGTATAATCTAAGTTTCTAGGGTTGTAATCAATTATCTTGCATGTACCTCGTCTATTATAGTGAAATAATATGGGGACATGATTTTGATCTTGTATATATTCATTAGAGTCTAAGTATATAAAAAATTCAGGGGCAACGAATCCTGTATTTAAACTATTTTTTATATATTCGTAATTATGATAGTAGATTTTTGATACATTTTTCTTCTATTTTGAGAGCTTTATCTAGGTGATTGCGTATTAATTTTATGAAAAAATTATCAAATCTAATTATGTTAGCCTCATTATATATTACTTTTCTGGAATAAAAATGTTGAAAATTAGACTCTGGTTTTCTTATTCTGTTGATGCAGATTCTAATGCATTTTCTTTCGAATTTTCTAATAACCTCCATTGTGCTGGCGCTTATGTTAAACCAAACAGGAGTAACATATGATATTATTGGTCTAATAAGTGCTTGATACGCTATTAGTTTAACTTCAGAGTTTATTCTTTTATCATAGAAGAGGTTTCTGGCGGCCATAAATGCTTTATTGCTCTTACTTAAAATGTAGTTATGAAGGATAATTAAGAGAATCAATTTTATTTTAAATGTTTTAGGTGTAGGAAGTTTAGTACACTATAATTATACTATACACGTATGTGGTATTCGGACATTAATTGATGATATGCATAAATTGTTAACATGGTCTTTGAATTTTAGGTGTTTTGTGAACTTGTACTCCTAAATTATAATATAATATATCATATACAAATAATGTATACCAAATAATTACTATAATTTAATAAAAGGGAAATTCGGAAGGGAAAAGGACCTATAAAGTTGACCTGCAAATTTACCTGGATCCTACTGTTGAAATAAATAAATAAATAAATGAAAAAAATAAAATAAGCAATAATATAGTAAAAAAAAATTCTACAATTCGGATTTAATGCTTGGAGTAAGAACATACGACGTCTATTAGAGACGAAAGATTGCTACAATTTTGTGCAATATTAATCATCATTTAGGGAACTTTGTAGCAATACACTTCACCCTTAGAACATAATATAAAATACATGATATAGTAGTTATATAATTTTTTCAACTTTCAACGCAACATTTTTGATAAACCAATATGCTTAAATTCTATATATTTTTGTTCGAACACCACATCGTCTTATAACTTTGCTAGTAATTTATTAAAAACAATCTTTATTGCTTGAAAAAACTATTTTAGGGGGTTCGTCGCCTGGGTATTATTTTATGCCAACGTCACTTTGCTACTTTTTTTACCTGAGAGTAGATTCTGGGGTTTTCAGACACGAGCTTTCCAAATCTGCAACCCGTTTGGTCCTATATCTTATTTCAGTCTCGAGATATAGAGTGTTGACTTTATTCCATAACCACCATTTTTACTGGTTTGTTTCAAAGTTTTATTCCATACGCCAATTTTGAATTATTTTGGGCCATTCCATCGAAATGAACAAAAAAAAATTTTAGTATTATTTTAGTCGATGTGCTCGTGTCCCAAAACAAAATTTTAAATGTGTTAGTGTATTCCATGCACACATTATATAATATAATGTATATGGTATTTATAACATACATTATATAATATAATGTATATAATTTATATGGACGTGGCACAAAATAAAAATATTAAAATTGCGTATTATTTTATTTTATTCCATGTTCATACAAAATTTGCAAGCAGTATATAAGTATATTGTGTTGTGAATAAACTATAGTTAGTGTTGTTTGTGAACTCAAATAAGGAGGGTACCATCTTCAACTCCAATTTTAACGGAGGAATTAAAGAAGTAAGATTAAAACCAACCTTATTTGAATACAACATTTTGGAGTGACTCATGTGTTCCAAAAATAGAGTAAACACCACTACCATTAAAATACTCTTAAAAGCCAATCCTTATATTTCCCTAATTATACATAAGTATTCAATTCATGGACATACGCTCTTCCAAAAAGGTGGACTGTGTATACTTCGTGATTGACAGACACCTAAAAAATATGGCAATACACAGTTCCTTACACTTAGGTAGGTAGGTAGAAGTGACCATTCCAGTTGCTTCTGGATTCTAGGGACCTATTTCTTGTTGGGGATCATTTCTTCATTTTTTTACTCTACCTTTACATTTAGTGAAACTGTTAATTGGAATTTCGTCCGAAAAAATTAAACTGAAAATACTTTGTCAACTCCGAAGGACAATCAGGTGACTAGAAAGTATTATTAAAATCCCATATAAACCTATTAGGTAAATAGAAGCACCAAAATTTCCTCTTCAAAAATACAAGATATAAAGGATGTTTTACCCTTTATCCCTGTTATTGAACGGGAATATTTCCAAGCTATTTTGCAGAATAAAGAGAAAACTATACAGAAAGAATAAAAAACTATTACTAATAACAATAGTAATTTTAATAATAAATAACTTTAAAGATTTATAATGTTTAAAAATTTTTATAAACTGAATAGAAAATAGAGAAACAAGATGACTTCAGCATATCGAAATGATTAAGGTTATTGTTTCTAAAATTTACTGATATTATACTTAGAATTTAAAATTAACTTTGCAATTTAGAATAAGATTTTTTGTTATATTTTTCATTAAAATCAAGCTGTGAATTGAAAAAGCTGTGAAAAAGGTGAAATAAATAAATCAAAAGTTGAATTCAATTTGTCTTTTTTTTTTTTTTTATGATCTTGACAGTAACTTAGGTAGAATCACCTTCTCGTGCTTAATTAAGTACGGTACTGCAATTTTACACTACAATCTACAATAATTTGAGTATTTATTTTAACAAATTACTGGCTTATCTACTCATTAAATGTGGAAAACTACTACTATTGTCAGGAACTAAGCCTTCTTAAATAGAATAGTTTAATTTTTTTTTTTATTTAATTTGTTACCAGATACCTATAATATATTTTACATTTTATTTCATGTCATTTATTTTACATGCATTTATCCTATTTAATTTAAACATTTTTATTTTATGACATATCCAAAAAAAATTAGTCCATATCATACATTGTGAATTTTTTTGTTTTTAAATGTATGTATGTGGAATAAAATCAACATTGGGAACGCTTCTGCAAAAGTTGACATAACTTTTTTCAATATCAATTTATTTGCTCGAAACCAAAAAAAATTACTTAAAATTAATTTGCTACTATTACAAAAATATATTTTTAAGGAGTTTTTCAGCTTGTTTTTAAAATAAATTTTAACAATTTTTTAAATTCGATTTTCTCGAAATGACGTGAAATGACGTATGGCATAAAATAATACTCAGGCAACGATTTGATGAATCAAACATAAATCTTTGTATATAAAATATTCAAAGAAATAATCATATTTGACTAGTGTTCCATTCATCAACGAAAAATATGTAGACATTTTTAGTTAACTAAACCTAGGCTACAAGAGGATTTCCACCCGAATACAAAATCTATACATTTTTCATATAAGAAAAAGAGTATACTTTAAGATGAAATATAAAGGCTTCAGACGGTTAATTATGTGCTATTTAAATTTTTTTCTTTGTCTTTACAGTTTTCTGTTCTAACTTCTAAGACAGAAAATTTTGTTTTTAATTAGAAAACATTATGATGACCTAGAATTTAGCAATTTACTATTTACCATTTTTTTTTTTTTTTTTTTTGAAATATTAAATCTCTCACATTATTTAAAAAACTATTCTTCTTAAAAAAAACAAACAAAAGAAAATAAAAAGAATGCAATTAAAAGTGAAAATTCATAAGAAAATCTTAACAAAAAAAAAAAAAAATAGTTTTTTTTTTTCCAATTGGAAAATATTTTTCTATCCTCATTTCGTAAATTTTCTTCCGGAATAATTAAAAGCTAAAAGCGTATAGAACAGGTGAGTACAACCATATAAAATTCAAGGTATATTCAAGGTAACTGAAAATATAGAGAACTTAAACGCTTTTAATTGTACATTTCTGTTTCTAGTCTCAAAGTCAATGTCATTTGGATAAAATTGTGTGGATTTTCAAACAAGTTGAAATGAAATGCAAACAAAAATTAAAACAAAAAAAAAAACAAAAGCAAAAACTAATTTTTATATATACCAGAATGAGGTAAATTGATATGAAAAAAAAAAAAACAAAAACAACAACGAAATAATTAAAACAAAAACCGAATTATTCGCGAATTGCTATTAAAGGAAATATGAAGAAAACAGAATCGAAAAGTAAAAATATAAAAAAGAAGTTATAAAACAAAATAAAAAAAAAAACAAAAATAGTACAAAAGAAAATGTGAATTGCTTCGGTCTTATTTAATTGAGTTTTAAAAGTCCAATTAAAAGTGGTATGGTGAGCTGACATTTAATGTATATAAGGGGTTAAAAGGTCAAGTGCAATAATTTCTTAAAGTCATCAAAGTAGTTTCTAGTAATTGTTGTTACCGCGCGACTTAATCGTTTATTATTTATTTTTCATCATCTGATATCATCAGGTTTGTTTACAGATTCATTTAGAAAATTTTTATTAGCCAAATACTTTCCCTGAGCAACATTTTTTTTGTTTAAATTTATAAAAAAATGTAAAAAAAAAACAAATGTTTTAGAAAGCCTTTTTATTTTAATTTCTTCCTTCACTTGGAATTCTTAAAAAAAAAAAAATATTTCTTTTAAAAGTCTATAATTCTTGGGTCATCTCTTTAAGACCTTTTCTAAACAAAAAAAAAAGTAGTAAAAATGATACAATCGTATACGAGTATATAATGTGGATTCTATTATTATGTGCATAAAATCCCTCCTTTGGTTTTGATTAGCGCTTTATAAACAATGTGTTTTTGTATTTTTTAATGTATTTTTTTTTGGCATTTTAGCAAGGTGTCTACCACAACAATTTGATGCAGTACCTTTCTTTCATTCTGTTATTCTTTTGTTTGCAACAATACCAAAAAACAAGCAACAGAAAAAAGCCACATACAGATGTTACTTTTTAAGTGTTTGTTGTGTGGTTATTTTTTTTTTTTGTAATTTTATAGCCACAAGCTGTAGACTTACTAGCATAGCACTATATGCAAGTCTTACGTACAAAATTATAGTTAGAATGGTATTTTTCTTTTTAAATGTTTTGTGTCTTGAATTCTCAATAGGGAAAATTCTAATCTTTTGAAATAGAAAATAAAAAAGAAACTAGTTATAAATTTTTCTATCTATCCACAAAAAAAAAAAAAAAAACAATAAAAAAATTACTGGATTTTTTTTTTAAACTGCAAAAGATGAAGATTTCTGTTGTAATTTTTCAAGAGAAATAATTCCAGTACAAAAGCAAAAATAAATGATTTCAAAGAGATTTCATTTCTGTTCTAAAATTCTATTCTATTCTCTAATTTTAATTCTTTTAACCATTTTATTTCAAATAACAAAAAAAAAAAAAGTTTAATACCTTTAGTATAGTTTTATGTATTGGAAAAAAATAAATTGTTATACTCGTGCTGAATAATATACAATATTAGAGATGCAACTCAAATACTGATCACAATAAAAAAAAATTGTTTAGACATTTTATTTTTTTCCTTTTTAATTAGAAATTCTTAGGAATCTCGAAATTTAGATAATAAAAAAAAATTTGTAAATATTTGTAAAAATATTTAAGAATTTATTTTGTTGAAAAAAACAAAACGTGAAACTTTAGATAAATATCTTTGAAATAATGGTAAATCAATAAAAATTAGTTCGTTTTTTTTTTTTTTTTACTGTAAAGTAGTTAATGTAATGTAAGTCGATTCTATAATTGAAAGTGGGGGTATACACAAAAAAAAAATTTATAATTGTTATTTATTATGATTTATTCTGTCTACTAGAGTTGGGGCATAGCTCAAACCCATTGGGGAGTGAACGTCCACCTCAAGAGACCTATCAAGATTGGAACTGAATTTGCTTGGCCAATATATCGGCTCTCTCATTTCCATCTATGTTCAACAGGAACCCAGAGTAGAAAGATAAAAAAATGGTCAACTACACTTTCAAATTCGTTTCGGCATTATTCCACCACTTTGAACCGAATAGTTTTCGACACTAAAGTTTTAAAAGTGCCCACCAGGCTAACAATCTGTATATAAGATTAGAACGTACCAAGGCTGTTTACATTAATCGAAACATCTTCAGTTTGAGTCTCCGCTTCTTATCAAAGGTTTTGCTGAAGGTGAAGAAAGCTATACTCGAATTTTTGATTCTATTCTATATGTTCAGTTTCCAGCTAAGTTAAGTATCAAGTATAATTCCTAAGTATTTGGAACTATGAGTGAATATGAGTGATTAACCCTTTAACTTCAGGAGATCGAAGCTTGGTATCTTAGTTTTTGTGGTAAAGAGCATCATCTTCATTTTTGCAGGATTAACACTAAGGCAATACATGTATAAATGTTTCCAAGAGAACGTTCAATCCGATACCCAGAACAACTACGTCATCTGTGTATGCAATCACTTGGATCTCATCCTTTTCGAGACTTAATAATATTTTATCTATGACTAATAACCAGAGTAAGGGAGAGGTGACACTTCTTTGATGGGGTGTTCCTCTATTTAGAGTTTTGCTTAATCTTGATTGTCCCATATTTGCTTTGATGACTCTAGATTCAAGCATGGAAACAATTCGCTGACGATGGCATGTTTCCAAACCTAAGTTAATAATTAGTATATAGTTATCAATGGGTTCAGTACCAACATTTTTGAATGCTCATTAAATGTCTATGAACGTGTACTACCTTGTGAAGAGCTGTACCTGTGGATCTTCTTGTGGGGCAAGCATGCTGAGATATGAATAGGAGAGTCCTGTCTATTATCGCTCTAACCTACGTAATCCAAAATTCGTTCAACGTAGTTGAGAACAAAGGGCGATAGACTGATTGGTCTAGTCCTTGGCATATTCTCATCTGGATACATCTTTTTTTTTGTTATTAAAACGGAGGTGGCCCTAATATGTCAGGGCCGGCATGTAGGCTTTTAGCCCTTTACGCCCTCCTCTACCCTCAACTTAGTCGACCTTTTTGATAAAGGCCAAAAGGTTTGTGGGTTCTATCCTTCAGAAACTTTCTGAGGTTATGTAGTGCGTTTCCAACAACCTGAATTTCAGCCTTGAAAGAGCTAGGCACTATATACATCTTAGTCCTCTATTTTTTCTCTCCCGCCCTATGAGCAAAAACGGCACGAACATGTCTACATGCATTGGGTACATGGTTACGTGCAATATAACTTTTGAAGATTTTCTAATACATATGGAACTACTTTATCTTGTAACTGTTGGGCATAATGGGTAGTATATCGTTAAAGCCAGATGACTTGTCCGGAGAGAAACTATTTATAGCTCACTTAGTTTTCTCCTCTGTAATAATGTATAATAGATATATAAATTTTATTTTGTTATGATAGGCTTCTTGAATCCACAATTAATTGACTGAATTGTTAATTATATTATTTGCAAAAGTACATATATATAAGTATATGTACACATATATTGATATATACATTTTGTTATGCGTTCAATGTAATTTAAGGGTAAAATTTTGATTAATTTATTAATTTTTGAAAAGTCTCCAAAAAATCTCCAAATTTTATTTGACCTTTTTTTTGATCGTTTTAAGTCATTATACCGTTAAATATTTCTAAAAACTATCTCAAAAAAATTAAATATTTTAAGAGGGAAGATGAACCTACATAACATTACCATATTCATTAACATTACCACACTTCACATGAGTTTATTTCCTAAGAGCTTTTCAGTGTTAAGAATAAATAGAACCAAATTAAATGTGTTTTTTCAGGCACAATTTTTTTGTCTTTTTTTTTTATTTCTTAAAAACATGAAATATGCATCTATCAACATCAACATATCCATTCTCCAACATTTATAATAATATTTTACAAGACTAATAATGACAGAATAAATTTGCATAATTATAATTTCTAATAAAACTAATTTTAATTATTATAATATGCACGCGGTATATTATAGGTATATACGTATATAAATTGTGTTAAAAAAAAAGGAATACAAAAATATGTATCCAGGACAAACTCATATCATACTTGTAAATTATGTGATGGACACAGAGATGGCTGCTTTGTTACACATTTTATAGTAGATTTCACTTAGGGTGTGTGTGAAATGAATGAAAATGAATGATTAAAAATGCTAAATCTGGACTTTTATAGTATTTTTTTTTATATAATTCAATTTATTTGCGATGTGTGGTGGGGTAAGAAAATTTCAAAAATATTTTAATTAAACCGAAGACTATGTCTATAGAATATGAAAATATCTAATTATACTTTCCTAATTCTGTTTCTTAAATTCCTATTAATAGAGTAAGAGTAAGGTTTCCAAACAATTTGGTTATTACCGCATGTAGCTCAAGTTAGTGAAATTCAGATAGCTAATCGCATACATTCTGTAACCGTTATACTGCTAAACAAAAGAAAGAGTAAGAATGGTATATTCAATAATGATGTCCCTTTGAAACATGACGTAACATAAATCATTCTTTTGAGCTGCAGTAGGTAATTCCAGCAATTAAATATATTACTAAGTATTAGTATATTAAATCTATACATATTTGAACTGTACATTGAAAAATGTATGGTACAAATATCTAAAACATTTCACAATCGATTTTCATTATTATTCTTTTAAATAATAGATATTTAAAAGGAGACGTAGCGAAACTAGAAATCAATTACAAATTTTAATTTAAAATTTCACCCTTTCATGTATTAGAATACAAATTCATCTTAACAAAACTACAAAAA
This sequence comes from Argyra leucocephala, assembly GCA_963942445.1. Lineage (NCBI taxonomy): Eukaryota > Metazoa > Arthropoda > Insecta > Diptera > Dolichopodidae > Argyra > Argyra leucocephala. The sequence continues at coordinate 105,396,889 of OZ012680.1, read as the reverse complement.
TTTTAATTTATCAAATTTTCGAAACTCACCCATCGCCAGAATTAAATTTAATAAATTATTACGTATGCGGTTGTTGTCTAAGTTAAATCAATAAAAAATATGATGAACATAATGAAATTGAGTACGATTCTGTTCAAACTTCCTCGAATTTAGTGGAGCGGTCGAATACTAGTTATTATTTAATTTATTAATTCAGGTATAATGTCAGGCATCACTGGCTTTACATTATTATTTTGCTACCAGTGACGACTTTTTTTTTGATTTTATTCGAAACAAATCTCACACTTATCAAGAAAGCTTTTAAGAAGGTTTTTGATCAAATTCTTAATTTTAGAACTAATTAACGACTTGAATGCGATTATCACATTCTAATTTACAAGTGCTATAAAAAATATACTGTCATCAATCACAAATGTTGGTTCTTGTACTTTTTTGGTTACTCAACCTAAAACCTAAAATACCTAATAACAACAAATGGATCACTCGAGCTGTGGCATCAAAAAAGCACAATTAAATAATAATTGGTTTTCCAGAAGCAGCTGAAATAGTCATATACATTTACATATATCTATCGACCAGAAATACCATCATCAAACAGAATTTGTGTAAAAAGACAAATCAAAGGTAGTGAGGCAAAAAAGAATGCAACATAAGGAGCTTGATAGGTTACAGTAATAAAAGAAACAATTACAATATATGTCCCAAAAACAACTAAATTAGAGGTCCGGTAAGAAAAGTTCCCCTTAACCACCCCTTAAGATATAATTTTTTAAAATTTTAGTTACCAAAATCTTCTAAATCCTTAGAAATCTTTCGAAATCACTAGAATGTCGTTTTTTTTCAAATCTCGTGTATCATAATCTCAGAATTTTGAAATTTAGTGCTTCAAAAGGGGAAATAAAAGGGGAATACTCGATTACCGTTACAGATTTATAATTTAAAAATCGTCAAATTCTCACAATTATTGTTTGGAAAATATCGAGATTTTAAAGGACGAGATTTTGAGAGACAACATTTTGACACTCGAAATTTTAAAAATCGAGATTTATAACCACGGATAAAGATTTTAAGATCGAGATTTTGAAGACAAGATTTTGAAGATTTACCCCTAAATTACATCAGGAAGCAGAAAGAATATCAAAGGCTTCCAATTCATTGTAAATTTATCTCCATTTAGGTAAAGAAAACCTAATCAAAAATAAATGAGAAAAAAATAATAAAACAACCCACTTAATCCTACACTGGTTACAGCTACATATAAAATAAAAGCAAAACAGCAACAATAAATTTGAAATTATCATGTTCAAAAGAGCATCAACACCATCTGATTATATAAATTTTAGTCTTTTTTTTATCTTTATCTATTTTTTTTTTATCTTTTGTTTTGTCTAAAACTAATTTATACAATATTTGAAACGTGAATTTAATATGTTTTACAATAAGACAATCTTTCAGTTTAAAACTACCATCTAAAAAATCTATTCAATCTACTCATATCATAATAGATGCATACTACTACAATAGTAAAATATAGATAAAGGTATAAAATATTAATTGTATATTTATTTTTATGTATATAAATATGAATATATACATGTGTATATTATGTATCTAATAAGATGCAGATTTTAAATATGAATAGATACGTATAATGTATATCATTGAATTTCAAAGGTGATTATGACTGTTAATTATATATGAATGTTTGTGGATTTGTTCAGTATGAAAGTGAATTTTGTATTATATTCCATTAAGATATTTGAATTGGCTGGTTGTGGAACTTTAAATTTGATTAATTGATGACACGATAAAAATCTTTTTTTTTTCTCTTTTTTACAATGTTATAGTAATGTCGATCTAAACATTTAAGATTTAAATAAATTTTTAATCAGGTGTGAAAATAATTAATTGTTTGAATACATTTTTTTTTTTTATTTCTTTTTTATGATCAAGAGGGCGGAGAAGGTGGATTATTATTATTTTTTTTTTGATTTATGACAAAATTAATAGATTGTTAGGTGAAAAGTTTTGATTTTTATTGACATTATTTGTTTGAAAGAGGTTTTCAAAACTATTAATAGTTATATTTTATAGGTATTAAAAGATGGCTTTATGATAGGTTAATGAATCAGTGTACTCAGTATTTGGTTTTGTGAAATATTCAACTGTTGCAGCATAATAACTTTATTTAATTTGTTTTTATTTTTTGTACTAATGTTTTTGTAGACCACAAGTGGTCTCAATCAATTTCCTACAACACAACACGAACACGAACTGAACCATCACTTATTATATATTACAGTGTACAGGATTCAAAGAATCAAATGTTCAAGTTCGAACAAGATAAAAACTTGTCAAAATTTATACAATCGATTTTATTAAATTAGTTGGTGGCCTCCAAACAAAAATTCTAATTTTGAATTCAGTCCGTCTCAGCAGTAAATTAACATGAATATGGTATAAAGTTGATTTTTTTTATTCACTTTAACTGTATTGGCAGTAAACTTACTCTAATATGAGGTGAAATTGATCTATTTATGTTATTTTTAACTGTGTTAGCGGTAAATTTACATGAATATGCGGTGAATTCTTTTATTTTACCTTTTTATGCAACTTTAAACTGTTTTAACAGTAATTTACACAAATTTGAGGTAAATTTGATCTTTTAATGTGATTTTAAACTTTCGTGGTAGTGGCGGTTTACATAAATATGAGGTAAAATTGATATTTTTATGTGACTTTAAACTGCCTTAGCAGTAAATTTACACAAGTACTTTAAATTGTGCTAGCGGTAAATTTGCACGAACATGAGGTACAATTGATATTTGTATATAACTTTATGTATATAACTTAGCAGTTAAATTTACACATCACATTTTAAAATATTTTAAACAAGTAATTTATCATTTTTACGTCAATTATTAGTAATTAACATTGTTACATTCACACTAGAAAATAGTTGCATACTATTCTAGTACATAGTAACAATTTTTTTGCAGTTACATTTAAACTCAAAATTATTTGGAAAAGGAAAATTGCAAGCAAATATAAAATCCGTTGCATAAGGATAATGTCGTATAAAAACATAATATTGTAAAATCAAAATCATGATTATTAAAAGATTTAGACCCAAATTTTGAAAATTTTAAACAAGGAAAACAACAATTAATTTAACAAATCAATTTACAAAATTTTCTTATAAATTCAAAGTCAAAATATGTTATTTCAAATCATAATTCATTGTTGTAGGTACACTTCCTATTCAAATCTATAGATAATTCTAATCTGAAGACCAAATAACTAGAACATCTATCCAAAATCAAATATGTATACATATAACATACTTGCCTACACCCACTTAAAAATAAATTCAAATCAAAGTGAAAAAATTGCCTCTTTTTTAATAATAAGTCACCCATCCCAATTAAATTTATAAAAAAAACCCTATTCCCACTTTAATGACAATTATGAATATAACCTATCAAAAAAAAAAACTTATCAGATTCAGTTTTGAAAATTTCACTCTTAATAAATCTCTTTCAATAATTAAAAAACAAAAAATCAAATTTATTGAATATTTTAATTGGTGGTTTTTAATAGGCCCATATTTTTTTCTATATTTCATCATCATCTTGTTTATCTTCTCTTTTTCATCCATACATTATTTATCGTCTCCATTTAATTTTTTATTTTATATCAACTGAACACAATATTAATCTTTTATTTAAATTAAAATATTCTAAAGATCTCAAAATTCAAAATATGTCACATAAAATGATTATGGCCTCCCAGATCGCAATTGTGGTAAATTTAAGAATATTAAAAAAACAAAAAAAAAAACTATAAAAAAAGAGTAGAAAAAAAAGTTAAGAGAAGACGCGCAAGTCGCCACCACCAAGTTTCAATCTAATGTAATTTATATACTATGACTTTGGCTTTAGATTTACTACCATTCAGGTAATTCAAAAAAACTTGAATTAAAATTTTTGGGCTAAAAAAAAAACAACTGTGTTCCTTTTTTCTACTGTTCCTTTCTGTTGTTGATGTTGTTATTTTTGTTCGTTGTGTTGTGGTTTAACCTTTTCCGGTTTACAACCAACTTTTTGTTATTTATATTCTTCTATTCTTTATTATTTTTTTTTTCTTCATTTTTTCTGTTTTCTTATTGTGTCAAGAAGATCAAAAATGTATTTTCTTCGATCGTTAATATATTTTTCTTTTTAAGATTTGTTCAGTTCAGTTACAACAAGCCCACACATTATGCGCCTTCTTGAAGACAATATAATTTTGTGCATATTTAATTCTTTGATATATTATTGATAAAAAAAAAATTAAAATAAATGACCATATTGAAAGCAAAAAAAAAAAAAACCAAAATAAATATAATTTTTGAACAGTTTAATGATGACACTGGACGGATGAAATCAATGTAAATTTGCCGATTTATTGAGATTATCAAAATCAATCATGGAAATTTATTATATTACTAAAGGGTTGATGTTATCATAAGAAATAATTTTTTTTTTTTTTTTTAAATTATGATCAGAATTATAATTAGAAAATTTCAAAGTAAAATAAATAATGTTGTGGGAAAGAGAAAGAAAATGTTGAAATTTATGAAATTGATAATTATAGTCCTCATATCAATAGAGAGTACAATTTTGAAGTAAATTTTTAAACTGAATTTTTAGTTTTTAATGTACAATATAATATAATTAAATATAATTAAGGTATTGAATAAATAAAGAAAAGAGAAAGAAAAAATAAATAAATAAATTTAGTATATCTTCTTCTTCTTGAATAAGGAATTAAGTGACTGTTTTTCAAATGAATATTATCCTCTACACAAATTTTGTAATCACAATGTTTAAAATTCGTCATGTAGACGTTTGATGCTGATTTGACCATACATTGCTACTTTTGCTAGCCGATTTTCTGCCATTCTATTCACATAATCACTCCAGTATTTTCAGCATGAGTTATGTCAGCATTATGAATGCAACTGTAAAATGCTGAAACTTACTTTTTCAGCAATTGATTTGTTTATAGCTAATGCAAAACACAATTGTTACAGTTATTATTGTTCCTTCTTGAATTTTGATGTTTTTTATTTTAATTCTGCTGATAGGCAAATTGAATTTAAGTAATTTGTAATTTTTAAGAAAATAAAAACATTCAGTCATATCATCGATTCTGAAATGGGTTGGAAAGTAATCCAATTCAATAATAAATGTGTCTATACAGCTACTAAAATTTAAAAAAAAATGTTTACAAAAACAAACAAACAAATCTAAAATGGAATGCTCAGTCATCATCAACACTACATTAGCTGGTTATTAAACGGTTGGATGTCAACAGTCAAAAGTTATCTATGCATTATTAAATATTTCTCATTTCGATTTTAATTTTAGCTTATTTTGCTATCGCGTAAAAAAAATTTTTTTGAAGCTAACAAAAATTTGTATTGCTCTTGTCTATGGTTTTGTGAAATGCATACCGTGTGACACATAATGTTTTGTCAGTAAATTCTCTCTCGGTGTCAACACAAATATCCTCCTCACCACAAATTTAGTTTGTTGGCAAGAGGATGAGAGACAAAAAAAAAAAGAAAATACATCAGTTGACATCGTCTAATAAGGTCCAATGACAGTAGAAATGTCATTTGACAGTTTCCTGTCAGGGCGCGAACTGTCAAAATTAAATTCATGTTGTTTTTTTGCTCAGAGCGTTCAGAGCTTGAAATCCGCGCTCAGAACGTACTCTATGTGCTCGATTTAAATTAACAGAGCACGTAGAGCGCTTGAATATTAATTGTCAAAAAGGGATGTTTATTTTAAAACAAAATAGATGACACTATGATAGTAAAAACGTAAACCATTTTAAAATTTAAAATAAATATCAACAGTGATTTTTACAATCAAGAAATAATGGACGACGATATAAGCTGTGATGGTAAATAATAATTAATATTTAATCATATATAAATATTTTTTAGTTTAGACTTTTTGTAAATCTTAACATTTGTAAATTTCAAAATTTAAAGTTTAAATTCGATTATTGACAATTTGAAGCAACAATAAAATAAAAATTACAGTTTACTCAAATCGTGTTTTTGTATTAAATCTGAGCGCTCGGAGCTTATCTGTTCATGCTCTGCTCAGAGCGTGCTCATTTGAGTTAGAGCGCGTTCAGATCTATGCTCTGAACTAAAAAGCAAAAACGCCTTATAACTGTTCGAATACGGATATTAAAAATGTAATTCATGCGTCCTTGATTTTGTTGCTGCGTTTCTTATCACTTAACCTGTAGCCACATATTTGCCAAAATATATCGCATTTTTTATTTTGTTTATATTTGAAGTATAACAAATTAAAAAAATTAAAACAAAATGTTTAATACCTATTAAAAAACAAAAATAAGAAAATATTATTAGTTGAAGGTCATTCGAGAGAAGCAAAATTATAAGAAAAAAATAAAAATAGATCATCACCAAACTTTTATATCTGTTATATCGAATCCTATAGTTGAAAAAGAACATATGGTTAACAACATATACAAATAATCATGAATGTTGGACATATATTAGGGTCTCTAGCTACATTAAGAGATCAGATTGGAATAATATACCGTAATTTGAATTAGTTTATCTTGCAAAAAAATTGGAGCAGAAGAAACTAAAAACAATAAATTGAGCTTGTGATAGAGAACCAAAATCATATCAAATCTGAACATTTATCATTTTTCTGTAAGCGTTTGTTCATTTACGTCTTTTATCACAAGTCCCAATAACTCTTCCAATTTCAATGATGTAAAAAAAATGCAAAGAAAACACGCTATGAACGAAGGTAATAATCCCCAAAACGAAAATGAATTCACCACAGACTCATTTTACTAAAATTTATTTTGGAGATTAGTTATTTTTTATCGAGGTTTAGTTAATTTTTAGAACTTAGGTATTAGTTCATGTTTTCTGGTTAATTCATCTTTAGAGATTTACAATTATAAAATCGATGTTGAAGTAAGCTGAAGTAAGGCGAAGAATTACCCTAGCAAACGGTTGACCGAAGTCAGTGGAGGACAATTTTGCGTCAGGCCCAGGACCTTAAAGGTCTGTAGCGCCCAACAAATAAGTAAGTAGAGATTTACAATTAATTAAATTATTTATTTATTTTACTGATGTAGATATACAATGAGACGATTAGTCTCTCCAATTTGTATAATCTAAGTAAGTATATAGAATATGATAAGAATATGATGCAAATATGTAATAAACTCCAAAAATTCGAAAAAAAAATGTTTGGGGATTAGTTCATTTATTTCGAGGCTTAGTTCACAAATAATATTAAAGCTTACGTTATAATTAACTAACACTCAAAAATAGTGGAAATTAAGGTAATTTATATTTTTGTAGGTTAATTCATAGCGCCATTTGAAAATTGATTTTTTAAAACTCATTTCTGATATTTTGATAAAATTTTACCAAAAATAGCTTATGAATTGTAAATTGTCATCAACTAATCGATATGGTATAGTCTGTAGTAGTTATGTCATCTGATTTACTAATTTGAAGATCTCGATTTTCGAATCTTGCTCAGGACATGTATTTTGTATAAAAATTTTTCATTATTATTTAAAATCAGCTAGAAATAAAATTTCGTCATCACCGAAATAAAAAGGAACTACACGTATAATATTATGAAGATAAAGTTATTGTAAAAAAAAAATGAGTAGAGATTTCCACATTAATGTACAAACAAAAACCACATGTTAGAAAGTTGATCCCATAGTTTTGGTAACATAAAAATATTTATATAAATCCAAAATGGGGTGATAATTTTTAACTCAATAAATTAAAATATATCATTTTTATATAGTTGGAAGCTGGAAAACAGTCACAGCAAATTAGTTCGACTAAGATGACTAAGATTCTGACGAATTGTAGGACTATATGAAGCAAGAAGTGAGTATTTATTTATTCCACAAATTAATTTTACCGTTACACTTTTTCAAAATTTTCCTTAAACAATCAATTAATAATAAAAATTTCCAACTTTTACTCAAAAAAATCAATAATATGGCATTTATTCCAGTTTAGACCAGATGTCGACAAATTTACAATTTCAATTTAAAACACATTTCTTTTAAAGTATTTTGACAAAAGAAAAAACACAAAAACAAAAAACTTTAATTAATTTCAATTCAATTAAAAAGGCTTTAAGGTAGAATATTTTATTATATTTTAACTTTAAGAAAAGTTACAGAAAAGTGTTCTTTTATGGTTCTTTCATTAAGGATACTCCTTAGAAAGTAATATTAATTTTTTGGTTATCAAAATTTTTGTTTCTGTAAAATAACTTTTTAAAAACTCTTCAGTTTTGTTTTCTGTGTTGGACTAATTTTTTTGTGTTTTTTTATTTTTTTTTGTTTTTTGTAAATGTTTTGTGTTGAATGAAGCACTCACTTCATTATTTGAGATTTGCACAATAACGTTGATGATGTTTTTGAGTTTATTTAACATAAACAGATGGGATATTATTGTAAAGTTAGTTTTTCAGGACACTGGACTTCTTTTAGTTTTGTTTTTGTTGTTTTTTTATTTTTTAATTCAAAAATATTTTGTTTTTATTTTTTAGTTATTTTTAATTGTTATTTGTTTTTTGTTTTAATTGTAAAAATTCATCAAAATTTATTTTAACAATTTTAAAATAAAATTATTGCATTGAATCAGGAGAACGGATTAACTGTAAAAAGAATAGGTATCTACATGAAAATGAAAATTGTGAAAAACTTTTTAAAACAAAATATATTGCATACTTTTTGGAGGAATATGTAGAACAAATTGAAAATATTAATTTCTCTGCAATAAATTAATACCAAAATTGATAGAACATTAGTAAAATCAGGTAGAATTTTGAATTAGATTATTTTTTTATTGGATATGCTGTAGGCTCTAGGTAAAGCTGTAAAACATTTATAAATATTAAAATTAGAAACTCTAGGAATGTTTCAATAAACTCGTTATCGATTTCGGTTAAAACATTATCATTAGAAGACTCAGTCTGCACTCTGCAGTTCATCAGTTTAATAACAAGTATTGTGATGATGGTATAACAACCGAAGGCGATCAAAATATTAAATAAATTTAACGAAACATACCTAGAACTTTTCATTTTATAAATTTATCTTTTCATATTACAATTTACTTCTAAAATGATTATCAAAATGACTCAATACTTAGTGCACATATATTAGAAGCTATACTTTTGCTGCTGGTACTGCTATTTTGGCATCCCATACAAATCCTATGATAGTGTCTAAAATATTGCAAGAAAATCTGTTTAAAATTGAAAATTGATATTGCCGAATTTATTCTATAGAAATAGTATTGGATCAAGTAATTAATTTGGTATATTCAGTATATACGAATTATTGAGTATAATATTAAAAAGTGCACTTACTCAGCGTTTACACTTCAATATAATATATTGAAAGTATTTATTGATGAGAAAGGATATTTACGCATATGACGCAAATGACGCATATGATGCAATTGACGCAAATGACGCAAATTACGCAATTGACGCAAATGACGTAATTGACACAGATGACGCAATTGACGTAATTGACGCAAATGACGCCAATTACGTAATTGACGCAAATGCCAATTTAAATGGTTTCAATTTCCCATAAGAATATGCTTTGCTATTCATCATAAATAAAGCACAAGGGCAAACTTAAGTGTAGCAAAAATTGACTTAAAAGAGCCATACTTCTCTCATGGTCAATTTTATGTAGCTCACTCGAAAGTAAATAACAAAAACAAATATTTTTATTTTAACTCCAGGAAATAAAACAAAAAAATATTGTGTATAAAGAAAGAAGCTTTAATTTGACCGAATCATTAAAGCAAATCATTGGCCCATTTCACAATTTGAAATTTTATAAATTTTGTGCAAAATTTATAGTAGTTGTTTATAAAGCATATCCTACAAAGTACAGGTCTATAATTATCTTTTCCTTTCACCCAAAAAAATTAATGAAATATCTTAATAGCAATGGTAGTTATGATTTATGATCGCCAATATGATTTTACAGCCCACCATTCGATCGATGATCTCATGACTTGCCTCTGCAAAAGGTTAAACATCAATTTACATAAATCTGATGTAGTCCTAGATATTTCAAAGGTTTTGATCAAGTATACCATAGTGTTAAAATTGTCATGTTACAAGTCAAAGTAAAATTTTTACTAAATGAATTAAAAGCTTTGTTTCGCATCGGGCCATTGTGTTTCAGTTGATGGAATAAGATTTGATCAGCTTCAAATTAATGCTGGCATTCTACAGGGTTGCTTCCTTTGCTTCAACTTACGCCATTTGAGGATATTATATTCAAATCTTAAAATAATGGGTGTACACCGATAGGAGACTTAAATATGCTAGGAATGCAAATATACCAAAATATTCTTTTAAACGACCATAAGTTCAATATTGAGAAAAGCCCAGTCAAATGTTTTGGTTTTTTAAGCCGTTGTAAGGCATATTTTTCATCTAAAGATGTGCTTAATATCTATAAAAATTACATACGACCAAAGATGGAGTATAATTTGTATATATGGGCGGACGCTTCATAGACTGCTTCAAATTTTCTTGAATTCTATTTTATAAATATTTCGTGGGAGTTGATAAATACTCGAAGAATTACAATCACTATTTCCACTTCTAAAGTAATTTCAGCGAGGAGCGAATACACACCCCTACATCGTGTGGGAATATAAAGATGGTTTAAGACTGATTATGGAAATTTATTCATAGTCATGACTTCTAGAATATGGAATAGTATTTCATTACATGCATTCCTATGAAGGAACGTTTTTGACTTATAAAAAATTCAAAGTGAACATTACAAATTGAGTTGACAGCTTACTCTCCGCCGAATCTCTCTCCTATTTTTTTCTGTAACTAGCATATCAATTTTCTTTATGAAACGGTGCGAAAGTATATGAAGGTTTTTTAAACCTAAATTTTAGCTATTGATAAAAAATAGTCTTTAAAATATTTTATTTTATAATATGTTAAAGGACAAGAGTGAGCCCACCTTCAATTATAATTTTTTAATTTTAGAAAAATAGTGTTAAGCATAATTATTTAATTATTTTCTATATTAAAACTCTTAAGCTCAAAATATGAAAACCCAATCAAATTTGAAAGTAGAAAAATTATAAAAATTAATTTTGTTTTTATTATCAAAAGGTCTAAAAAAAGAAGTTCAAATTATTAAAACTATTTGTAATTCACATTTTATTAAAATCTTATAAAGTTCTTAAAGTACTCAACATAGTTTGTTTGTATCTTTTTTTTTTTTATTTGTCTTAGAGATTTTTAAGAACATAACACACATAGTACAAAAAAAGTGTTTTTGTAGGACTTTAATAATTTAAATGCCACAAGGACTTTATTAGAAAAATTGTTTTTATGTTTTTGTTTGGTTGTTGTTGTTGTTGTTTTTTTTCTGAATAGAACAAGGATTTTATTTCATGATATATTTTACAGTTTAACTCCTTCTGATTTTTATATTCTATATTATTCTAAAGAGGAACTGACTATCTGAATTTGTATGTCCTTTTGTTTATATAAAGGACTTTCATTAAGAATAAAGTATTATCGTTATTATTTTTTTGTATTTTTTTTTTTTTTTTAAATCTCAATAAGATGCCTACTTTTATGATTTAAGGCTGTTACTTATGTGAAGATTTTTTGTATAAATTCATTTTTCAGGACATGGTTATTGGTGTTTAAAAGATTTGTGTTACTTTTTTTTTGTTTTGATTTTTTCATTTTTTTATTCATGAACAAATAAAGAATCAGAAAATAAAATTTTAATTTGAAAAAGGAAACTATTAAAGTAGGTTACTAGAATTTGAATATGTTTTAAAGTTTTTTATTATGCAAGTGTCTATTTAGTACAATACATACATATATGTATATAAAAATATATTAAGGTTTAATTGCATACCTTGGCTTATACCCAATAATTAGGTTTTATCATGTAAATTTAAGAGACTGTGCTAGTTCGAAAATATTAAAATTTTACAGTAACCAATGTAGTAAAATATATTAATAATCAGTATATTAATAATAAATTAATAAACAACGTCGAAGAAATTTTGATTTGGTTTCCTTAAATAAGTTTTTGTATGTATTGAATAATAAAAATATAAAACAAAATAGCTATTAAGTCAAATAAATATTGCAATTACTAAGATTGAAATGAAAATATTAAATAAATAAATTATTAAAAAACCCAAATATTTGAATGTCATCTTGAGTTTAAAAAAAAAAAAAAGTATACATACATATAAAGGAGTATAACAATAATTATTCAAATATAATGGACATTGATTTAGCGTTGCTAATTAATTTTTTTTTTTAAATTTATTTATATTAATTATTTAAAATTATTATTTCTTTTTACTTGTAACATTATTTATTAATATTAATAATGTTACAAATGTTAATGTTAATTAATAATGTTATAAGTAAAGATAATACTAACAAATTCAAATAATAATAACTTACATATAATTCAATTCTCACCAAAGGAATGTTAATTATGTATAATAAATAACCACCATCCGAATAAGCATAATTCAAACACAAAATTCAAAGAATGATACATCTACTTGCACATTAAAATTAATAAGTATGTATGTATATGCATTTTGCAATATAAAATACTTCATTACTACATTATATTGTATTATGTACATATATATTTTACAAAGCAAATTGTAAATTAGATAAATTTTTATGATCAAAATAAATCTTATATAAAAAATATTTCAAAATTTTAAAAGCAATTAGCTATATATAATATAATAATAACCAAACCATACAATATGCACATAATAAAACATAAAATTTTAATGTCATGTTCTGAACTTTTAATTAACAGGTCCAATCAAAGAATTTACAAATTCACTCTTAATATTTATATAGTTTTTAATCGTAACTGATTATTACACTAAAATTTCACTATTATTTTGTAATGTTTCTTAAAATTTTAATTATATTAATAAAAAACAAAAATGTATCAATCAAATTTTAATTTAAACTTTCTATTAAAACAAACTAAACTAGTCACATTGTAAAATTACAATAAAATGGAAATACCAAATACCATTATGATTTTACATCATGTTTAAGCATCATGTTTAAACAAACGGTATATTAAATAAATTAAATGTCGACTATCGAATTATCGTTATTGTTAGAATACGAGCAGTGACGACTGATATTATAAATACTGATTAGGTGGACTAATTTAACATAAATAATAATACTACTAATACTACTTCGATGCAAATTTTCAAGTAAATATATTTTGAAGTAGCTTCAGAATTAGAAAATGATTTTTATTTCAATAGAAAAAAAAATGCCCATAAAAATTATTTTTAATCGGAAAAAAAAAATTGCTATGTAGCTATTATTGGTAATAGAAAAAATAAAAATTATTTCATAACTAGGTATTAAAAGTAAAAGAAAAAGATAAAAAGATAAAAATTGAGAATTAACTATTTTATATGAGCTAAAAAAAATTTGAATTTTTATTATTTATTAAAAATAATCAATATGAAAAAAAGTCAAAGAATAACTCTTTCAATACGATTTTTTTAATAAAACTTATAACAGTTTATAATAAAAATTATTTTATAAAACTGTATATAAGAATAAGAATTTATTATATAATTAAAAATGTGAATAAAAATGTTAAAGAATTCAATACGAAACATAAAATTGTAAATTAATACTTGATCTCAAGTTTTAAACTAAATTTGAAATAATTCTGCAAGGAACTAATACTACTAACCAAATTATATTTGTATTGTATAACAATAAATTTTAATACAATAAAAAAGTGAATATAATTATAAGAACAGAAGAAAACGAAACTTATAAAATTGTATTCAAAAATAAAATTAGAGATTAAAATATCAATTAAACTTATAATTATGTATGAAGTGTTCTACAAAATTAAGGCAAAAGATATTACCATACCAAATTAAGCAAACAATAAAAATAAAAGTTAAAAACACTCTATGCAAAAGCCATGGTCAAAAAATATTTGACCAAAATAAAAGATAGAACAATAATAACGAATAAAAACCGAAAATAAGAGCTGTATAAAACCTATTAAATATAACTAAAAATAAAAATCAATATCTTATAAAAAAAAAACAATTAAGATTAATTAAGTACAAAAATAATTAAATACGTAACTATGCGTACTAAGTCATTTACTTGATCATGATTGAAATTCAAAAGAGTTTAACCAAATTAAGTAACTTAGAACCATGAAAATTGTTAGTTAAAGGTGGATGTAGTAAATTATAAAGATGAGGTGAAATTGCTAGAAATGAGCGTAAAAAATGTTGTACATTATGAGGGGGTATGATAGCTAATCTTCTGTTGTTGATTCTCAGATTATATATTCAGAATACCTACTTAAGTAACCACTTCTATTAAAGAATACTTTGAGGACTCGGAAGTAAAAAAGATGTTTCAGAGGTAAAATATTCAAATAAAGGGAAGCTGCTTTCCCTAAAATATAGTAATACGGATATATGTTAGTGCCATCAATAAAATAAAATAAAAATAAAGTAAAAAAAAAGAATAATTAACTTTATTTTAACATTGTTTTTACAAATATTTTGGAATTTAATTTTTTTCTTGTAGAAAGTTCATGTAGCAATTCAAAAATATTGATTTTAGTTTAAAATTTTTGGAACACCCATTCTTCTTTTCACATGAAACTTTCTTATTATGTACCATTTTTTTTATAACTCAAGGATGATTTTCAAAAAAATATAATTCATTCCACTTTTAAAGCAACAAAATTTTTTGAACAAATGGCAGCAGTATCACTTCTTATTGTAAAATATATTATTCGATCAAAACCACACAATTCTTTTTTTACTTTTGGTAAATTAGTTAATAATTACAATAAGCCCATTTGCCGAAATTATACAAATTACGTTAAATTAATCCACCTAAAGTTTTATGGCATCAGTCGCCACTGCTCTTATTGTAACAATAATTATAATTCGATAGTCGACATTTAACTTATTTAATATACCGTTTGTTTAAACATGATGCTTAAACATGATGTAAAATCATAATGATATTTGCATTTTATTGCAATTTTACAATGTGTCTGACTAATTTAGTTTGTTTTAATAGAAAGTTTAAATTAAAATTTGATTGATACATTTTTGTTTTTTATTAATATAATTAAAATTTTAAAAAATATTACAAAATAAGAAATCTAGTAAAGATTTAGTGAAATACCCAGTTATGGTTAAAAACAAATTAAATATTAAGATTGATTTTGTAAATTTTTTGATTGTACTACATATTAATTAAAAGTTCAAAAGACGCCATTAAAATTTTGTGATTCATTATGTACATTTATATATAATTATGATTAATATAAAATAAAATAATATTATTAATTGAAATTTTAACAATTTGGAATTTATTTTGATCATAAAAATTGATCGAATTTTTTTAGTAAAATATATTGTATGTACATGATATAATATAATGCAGTAATGTAGTATTTGATATTGAAAAATACATATACATATATAGCTACATTCTTATTAATTTTAATATACAAGTAGATGTATCAATCTTTTTATTTAGTGTTTGAATTATGCTTATTGATTCGGATGGTGATTATTTATTATAATTAACATTATTTTGGTGAGTATTGTATTATGCAAGTTATTATTATTTGAACCCATTTGTTAGTATTGTTTTTACTTATAACATTATTAATTAACAATATTAATTAACATTAACATTTATAACATTATCAATATTAATAAATAATGTTACAAGTAAAAAGATCACATAAATAATTTTAAATAATTAATATAAATAAATTAAAAAAAAAAAAAATTAATAAGCAGCTAAATCAATGTCCAATATATTTAATAAGTTAATGTCCCTGAATGAATAAATAGCTATAATATAAATGAATAATTATTATTTTTAATTTTTTTTTAAATATCGAAAAGGTAATCAAATTTTTCAATTACTTCAAATATTATATCGGTATATTAATCTAGAATATAAAAATAGCTCCTTCACATTAGAAAACTAAATTAAGATATTTATTTGCAACCATCTTGCACTTGGCACTATTTTGAATCAAAAATCAAATAGTGACAACAATTATGGTACGTTTTCAAGCTCATGTTTATGGCTAAACAACTAGTTCATAAACCAGTCATATGTCAAGTGTTCACAAGCTTTTTTGGAAAACCACCAGCTGTCAATTTCACATATTTTATATTTATTATTTATATAAAAAAAATTTTTTTTGTATTATCTTTGAGTATACGACTTGGAAAAAGGTAAATGTCTCATTCTGAAATTAAATTAATTAAATTTAATTGAGCAAATTAAATTTTTAGACTAGAAAAAGTTTTTTTATTGAAAAAGATCTATTCTTGATATTTCTTGAACTTCTTTTTGATTTATTTTTCTTTTTGTTTTTTTTTTTTTTGATAAATGACAAAATGAATTTATGACAAGAAAATCAATGGTCGTGCAAAAAATTTTTAAAATCGACAAAAAATTGAAATTTCATGGATGGGTTACATGTTTTTGACGTGGTTTATGATATAAACGCCTAGCTAGTTGTTTATGATTTTCAGCAATTTTGTATGGGAAAATAACTACGTAATCAACCAGTTTATCTTAAACACCATGTTTATCCATAAAAATGAGCTTGAAAACGTACTATTAAAGTAAAGCCACTAGTACTTATACATATACAAAAATGTTATTTTGCAGCCCAACAAAAAGTAAAAAAAATAAAAGTACTAGTATTAAAGTAAAGTTTTTGTTCTTTGAAAATACATTGTGAAAAGTTCACTTTGAATATTGTGTACCTGCTCTTTCTTGTAGTAATTTTAATAAAGACTTTATTGTATATAGTATTTACCTCTTTTAATCAACGAATTTTTTTTTATTTAAGGAATAGGAAAAAATTATATTAGGATATGTAATTATTGGAAAAATGGAATTTTCGGAAGAGTGCCTATTCTTATTGTAATAAATATTTGTTGGTTGATATATAGGATATACGTACACGGCTGGTTATGTACCGAAGATAAAAAGAAAATAACAAAACATTTATGTGTATTTTTTTTATTAAACTGAATGCCAAATCCATAACAATGCAAAAATTGAATAGAATACTGTAAGGGCAAAATTATTTTAGCCCAACTAATTACATTGAAAAATAAACTACAAATGATAATTTCATTTTTTAAAAACTACTGTTTTTTCTGGGCTAGTCTATGAGTATTTTGATCATTGTTTATTTTTATTGTTGTTATTTTTTATAATAATAATGTAACAAAATTAAAAAATTAAGCAATTCTTTAATCCTACACTTTTCATTCCAATTAATTAAATACTATCAATGATAACGCAATGTTCGTTGAAAACCTACACTTCAAGCTTGGCCGGGAAATGTTATGTAATATCAGATTACAACATTAGTAAAATATTTTGGTTAATACTAACGCCATCTGTGGGTTGATATGTATATGAACAATTCAGTAATTAACTAATAACTAATAATGTAGCTAATAATGGTAATGTTAATTGATAAATAGAATAATTAAAGCAATGAAAATGATAATGTGACAAGTGATCGTTCTTCTAATTGCAGTACTCTTTGAGAAAAAACTTTTTGTAACAAACCATAGATCACGATTTTGAAATTTGTTAAGGAAGTTTAGCTCGGTTAGACATGCACCGGTTCATATATCTACCCATCAGCAATGAGAGAACCACTCTTATCTCATTTTAGTTCGCAGAGAGGCCACCAAGGGTGCTGGTTAGGTCCTTCATTTTCAAATGTTGAGAAACAGTCCATTAATGGAAATAATACGAAGTTGAATAGAAGCGTAAAGCTCTTAGTATGTATACAACTTATTCTGCTGTAATGTGCGGAAAAAAGCCAAACTTCACATGCCTCACAACATAAAATTAGTACAATAAACCACATGTCCAGTAGCACCCCGTGCACAATTTGTAGGACTTCACTATCTACAGTTCCTCAAGTACTGAAAAGTGATCCTCATTCATTGTCTTTAATACAGTATGGTTTACCGTAATACAATATGACAGTGTTTTAGTGGATATACAAAAAAAAAAGATGATTCATCAACACGATGACAAATAAATTTTGTTTTGTTTTTCAGTAAAATATATTTTGTTTGAACGTTTCAGTATGGTAAAAATTAACAACGTTCAAAAGTATTAATGTGTGTCTTGTTAATTAATTCGGAAACCAAAGAATCTTTTATAAATGATTTATTTTCTAAAACCTATAGAAAATTACATACACGATTATTTTGCAATCAGTCACTTTGAATTAGTTTTAATTGACATTTGATCATAACTTGCATTTAATCAGATCACAAACTTTAATAAAAATTATCATGCCAGTTTGATATCCAATTAAATTAGTTAATTTAATTAAAATTAAAATAAAAAAAAATAATTATTTCACTTACATTTGTTGATAATTGACTTGATAAACTCATAACTTGATCCCTAGCCTCAACCAATTCACGTTTCAATCGTCTTACTTCATTTGCTTGACGTTCTTCAGCAGAACCATATAAGGAACTACCACCAGATAATAATGATGCTGAGCTACCATGAACTATAAAAAACAAAAAAGCATTTAAATTTCATTTGAAAATACTAAATTTGAAGAATGCATTATTTTCAAATATTTCTTCTTACCTTCATCATTCTTTTTTGGATATGTTAATCGGTTATATGATGTAATATTACTATGACCGCCACCACCAACACCATTTGTAGTACCATTACTTTGTAACATTCCACTATGTGTTTGTGTTGTTGGTGATAATGGTCCACCACTATTAAAACCACTTCTAGTATGCGGTGGTGTAGGTGATGTTGGTTGACTCCATGGTATAATACCAACAACACTACCACCTGGACCAGTACCAGGTGGTATACCATTATGTCCATGAATAGTACCAACTGGTAAACAATAATAAGGTTCAATGTCAATATCTGAACCACGACTCAACATTGATGGATACATTTTTTCAGATTTTGTTGATCTAAATGGTAATATAAAGAGAATAAAGGATAATGAAAGGATAATCAAGTACTGTTTTTGTTTTTTATTACTAATACATATAGCTTTAAAAATAAATTTTCAATTTAATTTTTTTTTTACAGTGAATATTATTTTTTTATTGTTATGTTTATATATTTTTTTTTGTTTTTGTTTTTGTATGTAAAATTTCAAATTAAAAATGGCGATTGAATGAAATAAAAAATGATAGTGATTCAAAAAAAAAAAGTAAAACAAAATTTAATTTGCAAATAATTTGACAAAAAATTGATTTTTGCATAAAAGTTTACGGTAAAAAAATTAAGACATTAAAAGCAAATTTTAGCAATTTTGATAAAAGCTGAGAAAGCAAAAATCAAAAAAAAAAAACCAAAAGAAAATGGCGTTTTTTTTTTGTTATTCAACATTAAATTACCTTGGATACGTTCTTTCTTTCAAATAACTTTTAAAATTTTGAAGAATTTGTTTTGGAATTCGTTTTAGAAAAAGAATATAAAAGTCAAATTTAATAAAAAAATTTTCACAAGTCATAGTATTAAAAAATGAAAAAAAAAAAAAATAGTTTTATTTTATTTTAAAAAATTGAAAAGATACAAAAATTTTCTAGAACTTGAACTTTTAAAAAAAAAAAAAAGGTTTTAAATAAATTCATGAAATGTATACGATTCAAAAAAAAAAAATAAATAACCGTAAATTGATTCTTTAAAACTTACCTAATACTATTACTTCGATTCATTCTAGGACTTTGAACATAAGCACTTTCCATAGTACCATTATTTGAAATTGTTGCGCCTGTAGCAGATACAGCATTACCATTAGGTGGTATATTAACATTAGTTGCAACAACAGTAGGACCACCACTAACACCAGTACTACCACCACCAACACCACCACCATTTGTATTATTTATTGTAACATTACGTTGCATTAATTTATGTGCACTGTGTCGTTGCATACCAGGTGATCCCATAATATGTTGTAAGCTTTCAATTGAATCACCATCTGATAAACGACTTGCAGTTGTATTACTATGCTTTAACCATAATGCATATGTACTATAATCTGGTTTTACTTCAGCATACGTTTGTGTATCAGATAAACTACCATCAAGTATTTTGCCAGAATTTCTATTTGTTATCCTGTGAAATATTTGCAAGGTGAAAAAAAAAACGAAAAGCAAAGTGGATAAATTAAAATAAATGAGGTCAGTTGTATATATATATATGTACATATAAAAAATATTGTACCTGTGCTGAAATATGTGCATATCAGAATTTGGTTTTGGTAAACTATGTGATCCATTTCCTAAACGTTCTCGTATCGATTGACTTAATTGAGTGGCACCAGGACCAGTTAATGAAAAACTTCTATGTTGAACATTTGGTGGTATTTCTATAAAATGGAGAAAAAAAAATAATTTGAAAATGAAAAAAATGTTTTCGTTAAATTTTTAATTATATAAAAACAAAAATAATAAAAAAAAAAAATCTTACTTGTTTGCAAATCATTCTGACATGTTTGTGTACCACCAGATACTTTAATTTTACCTGATCTGGGTACAGCAGAAACATGAGCCGTTCTAGTTGTTTGCTGTTGTTGTAATTGTTGTTGATGATGATGTTGTTGTTGTTGTTGCTGTTGTTGTTGTTGTTGCTGTTGGTGCTGTTGTTGTTGTTGTTGTAGTAATAACATACCTTGTTGATCAGTAGATGTTATTGTACCAGTTGATGAACCATTTGAACGTTTTATATAACCAAAACTTTGAGGAACACCTTTTGTTCGACCAGATGATGATGATTGTTTTGAAGATGATGATAAACTACGTCTACTTGGTGAAGATTTATCTTTACGATTTGGATTCGGACTAGATATTACTAATGATTGTTGATGTAAGAGTTGTTGTGTTTGTTGATTACTATTATTCAATGGTTCTGATATTTTATGCCAATTATCTCGTCCATTATGATTGTTACCATCTATGGTAATTGTGGTGGTACGAGATGAGGAACGATTATTACCAAAACTTTCATTATGTTGTTGTTGTTGTTGTTGTTGGTGATGATGCTGTTGTTGATTACTGTTATCGGAAATTATATTTCCACCACCATTAATTTCCATTTTTATAGTACTGTTATTTTCAGTATTATTGCTGCAACTACCGTTATTATTTTTTTGACTGTTATTATTATTATTACTGTTATTGTGGTTGTTATTGTTGTTGTTGTTGTTATTATTGCTTAAATTACAATTTGTTTTATTTGAGAGATGTTGTTGCTGAATCGATAGTGGTGTTGTACTAATACTTTCCAAGCTACCACGGCTACCTCGGACTCTATATAGAAATATATAGGAAAATATATATATATGAGTATTTGTTATTTTCGATTAAATTTTGTAAAATTGGAAAAGGAAAAAGAAAATAAATTTTTTTTTAATTTAACAAGAGAAGAGCAACTAGAGAATTAAATATTTTTTATTTCTGATAGTAAGGTTAAAAGGTCAGTAAATTTGAATAAATATTGTTTTAACAGTTATCTGTATTGTGTAGTTGAGTATGATTCAGACAGTAATTAACATGAAAATTTATAGGAAAAAATGGGTGTTTCTTTTTTTTCTATCTGTTGGGACTGAACACAATTAAAATATATAAGTTTGAAACAATGAGAGTGTGAAAACGAAAAAAAAATCTTTTATTATTAAAAAAAAAAAAATGATGGACAATAAAAATACGGATGGAATTAATTTTTTTCAATTGAAATAATTAAATTCAGTGGAATGAACGTCGTTGAAAAATATCCAGAGTTTTTGGTAAGCTTTAATATGGTCCTTCACATATTGAGATTATTTGATAGGGAATTGTAGTTTTTTAGAATTATTTTGATTGTTAGCTTCTAGCTTTGAAACTATAAGTGTTGTTCAGTATATATTTTTTTCGAAATTTGGATGCAAAGCTCAAATGGAAAGAGCAAGCTAAAAAGCAAAAAATAAGAATTTTAAAGTAAATACAGAAATTTATGTTGGCTATTTGGATGGAATTCTACGGTATCGACATAAAAAAAAATTATGATCAAATATTGTCGGTCAAACAAGCCAAGCCAAGCCAGATAAACCAAGCCAGTCTGCGAATATGGTATTCAAATATCGAGTTGTTTTAAACAAACCTATCCAGCATTCAAGCTTTTCAAAGTAAGGGATATTGCGCAACATAGTCAATGCTGCATGATATGTTTGCAATGATATTAACCGAAATTTGAAGATCTAATTTATCAAATTCAAAATAAAGAAATCGGCATAAACAAAAAACTCGTCTGATTCAACATTTGAATACCAAAATTTCTAGCATAATTAACAATCAAAACTTTGTTAAACGACCAAAACGAACAAGACTACTTGAGTTAGGTATAAACCTGTTATCAATATTGAGTTAAAAATAAGAGTTAAAAGTAGTTGTAATAGAATAAGCATTACCAACTGTAGGTTAAGATTAGTACTAACAATAGATGTATATTTTAGTTTAATACACGAACTCAATAAAGTAAGTTTAGCCATAATTTGAATGACTAAGATCTGGTGATACCAAAATGGCCTAAATTTGATAGATTCTTCTGAACATTTATTTCAAATCAAGTTGAACTTGTGAACTTATGTAATTTTTGGTACTTGCTAATTATATAAAATATTTCATTCAAACTGTGGTTACTATTCGTACAAGAGTTACGCAAATGAGAACAACAAGTAAACCAATATCAACATGACTGGACAAAATCGAGGATGATTGTCATAATATTGCAGTTATCGAGTAAGTAGATTAAGGTAGATTAAGGCTCACCCTAAGCTGTAGAACAAACAGATGATGACATGACATTATATCATCAAATTAGCTCTTTATTGCCTGATTTAGAAATCGATTTGATTGTTATTATCGATATTAAATAAACAATGAGTGAAAATTTAAACAAATAATTTAGTTTGAAATCCAATATAAACAATTTATTTATTTTTGAAAATTATAAATAGGTGCCACAATGTTTTTGGAGTGACATTAGTTTTATAAATCAATCCTAAAAATGTAAAAATCTAATTAAAATTCAAAATTTGATTGAAAATATAATTTCAAAAAATGAACATAGCTATAATAATTAGATTATAATAGAGTTTCTATATTGTGTCTACAATTCACGTACAACAAAACAAATATTATTTCATTTGGATTAGAGGGCAGGGAGGTAGAAATATATTTTATGCAATATGTCTGAAATAGTTTTTTGTTTTTGTATTGTTGTTATACGTATGTATGGATATGTATGTATGTTATGTACTTTGTATGAATGGAAAACCAATTTTATTTTCTATGTAAAATTATTTTCAAGAGCAACAACGTTATAGGACGGTAGATCAATAATCCTTATAACATTTTTTGTCCAAAGTTCATAACTGTTTTTCGTCTATATATACAAATACCTATTTAGTATTTTGTTATTTTAGGTTGGGATATTTTTGTAAATTGAGCTATTATTTGGTTTATTTTATTTACTGTTTATCTACGTCTGGATTTAACAAAAATTCAATGGATTCTTGGTTTAACAACATTTCATTTCAACAATTGAAATTTTACGAGTTTTTTTTTTTGTATTACTTAAAGATACATTGAAAGATTAAATTTTTGAAAGGATTTGTTGATTTTATTGAAATATTCTTAGGATTTCTGTTGACATTTATTGTAGTTTAGCAAAAATCGATTTGAATAATAGAATTTGTAAAATTTGAATGTCAGATGAACAGCAAAGATGTTGGAACTTAGATTAGTTAGAGATTTTTATTAAAAATAATTTGATTTCACCAACATCATCAAAGCCAAAACTATTCAATGAATTTATAGTGAATTCGATGCCAGCATTCTGCATTTTTTAATTTTTTGTGTTTCGTTTCTCGCAAAGAAGTTAGCATTGATAAAGACATTAACATTGTTTTCAAGACATGCTTTATTTTTTTTTTACTAAACTATGTTTGTTTTTGCCAAATCAGTCATTTTAGTCAAATCATAGTTAATTATATATACCATTAACTTTGGCATTTGTAGGATTGAAACTGCTATTTAAAGTACAGCCATTTGCAAGGCTAGTTTATTTAATAAAAAATTTATCACATTTGAAACGATAATTGTATCAAACTTGAATCGAATAGTGGAATGGAAGCCTTTAATACATTCAGAAAATCCGGAACCGTAAACCAATAGCTTGGCATTTAATTATTAAAACCACATACCATACTCGATTTAAAGCTTGTGATATATTTAAAGCAACTAAATCCGATTCTCTATCTAGCTAGACTGATAGATATAAGTTTTCTTCTACTTCTGATGATTTGTCGGTGCGTTCTAGAATCATATTATCAGTCAGAGATTATACTTTTGTTCTCAAGATATTTCAAAATTTTTGCATTTATTAGGCTTTCCATCACTTTTGGGAAAAATTGAAATAATAACTGTATATATGTGGTTCTAAAGATCGTGTAATCGCTTTTGTCAAACTTTTTTGACATTGAATGAACCTCTACTGAAAATACTATTTGAACTTATTCGTCGGCATACAGTCGAGAACGGAAAACGAATTAAGTTGTAGAGGTTCCAAATTAGTGAAGGCAGTTTTTTTTTACTACCATTACAGAAATTCTATCACCGCTGATAGATTTATTTCCATCTAGTTTCCGCAGTACTTTCATATAAATCTTATTTATTTTATCCAGATAGCAATAAATTACCGAAAACGGTTTCAGGGATTAATTCTGATCTAGGAAAGTAGTTTGAAAGACTGTGTGACTTTAATACATTATAAAATCTTATCATTATTGCAACAGACTAACCACTAATTTACTTTAGACTCATATAGAAACTAATATTACAAAAATTCCATAAGGTTTTTAAATAAATAAAAGGTTTTAGCCAAAGTCAAGTGGTCTTTCAGGTTCCAGTGGTCTTAAGAAAGGTTCCAGGTTCGATTCTCAATGAAGCAAAACAAATGCTTTATGGATTCTTCGACTTGGTCCAGTACCCTTTGTCATTGGGATAAAATAAATTACAAAAAATTATTGAGAGTATAACTTGGTAACAAATAAAATAAAATAGAGCTATTCTATTTAAGAAGGCTCAGTACCTGACAATAGTAGTAAGTTTCCACATTTAATAAGTTGATAAGCCAATAATTTGATAAATAAATACTCGAAGTATTGTAAATATTGCAGTATAAACTTACAGTACCCTAATTAAGCACGATAAGGTAATTCTAACTAAGTTACTGTCAAAAACATTAAAAAAAAAATCAAAATATTCCTTTTTAAAATATCGTTTTCCAAAATCTTGTTTTCTATTTATAATTTTATAAATTTTTTAGAATTCTTCCATTTTTGTATACAACAGCGGCTACATATAAAAATGGTTAAGGTACTTAAATATTCTGAAAACAGGAGATACCAGCTTTTCGTATTCAACAGCGACTACGTGCAAAAATAATTATGGTAAAAGTGGTAAAGCACTCGAGTATAGTA
Organism: Argyra leucocephala; assembly: GCA_963942445.1. Classification (NCBI taxonomy): domain Eukaryota; kingdom Metazoa; phylum Arthropoda; class Insecta; order Diptera; family Dolichopodidae; genus Argyra; species Argyra leucocephala. The sequence continues at coordinate 105,371,146 of OZ012680.1, read as the reverse complement.
ATGTACCAACCGAGGAGCACGGGTTCGAACCGTGAGAGAGCCAAAACTATCTTCAAAAATTTAAAATGACTATTCTAATGACAGTTATATAACGGTTCTAATATAATTTAATAATATATACAATGTACAAAATATATAACAAATAATTATACTATATAAAAGGTCCATATTCCGAATGACATGTAGTTGGCCTGCACACTTCACTGTTCGTATAAATAAATAACAAATTAATATTCTGGAATCAAAACAATATTTCGAAAAAGCGAGATTTAGAAAACAAAGCCTTTGAAAAGCCAATATTGAAGAGACGAAATTTTGTTACGTTCCCCTGCATGTCATACCAACTTTATATATTTTGAATGGCTTAAATTTTCAGTATTGCATTTTGATTTCTAAACAAACTCCTGCACAAAATGTATTTTGGTATTAAAAGCCTTAATTATCAATGCATTTATTCATATAGGAGAATAACTCCAATTGGAGGTATTCTTGCAGTATATTTCTATAACGAAACAAATTACAAATTCACAGATCAAATAAAACTCAATTTTGATTAAATAATTTAATTGTTGTCAGGTTTCGGTTCACTAATCATTTTTAATGTTTGATTGCAAATATCGATATCGATCAATTTTGATATTTAAAAAATCTATACTTCGTATAGAAATACATAATTTCAACATTAAAGACCGACCAAATAGTGGTAACGAGAGGATTTCCAAAAATGTTTTGAATAAAATTTAAAAAATATTTACTTTATTTTATAAAAACAAAACTATCTACTGTGATTTCTTAATAATAAATTTTCCAAATACTTAATATACAAATTCTTTATTTATTCTTAAAGAAAACACAATTCATATTTTCTACAAATAAAATATTTAAAAAATTAAAAGTAAAAATTTGAGTAAATAAAACTGAAAATATTAAAAATATTTTCACGTACATGCTTTTAAATAAAATCTCAGTTAAACCTACTTAAAATTAAAAAAAAAAAAACAAGCGAAAATCTTCTTTTACTTAACCGGAAGTTTTCTGTTTATTTTGTTTTATGTTTTCAATTTTTTTTTTCATATTATTTTTTATAACCTTTTTAAGTTGTTTTGGTATTTTTATATAGCTTTTGTCCACATGAAATGAAGTAATCTTATAAAAGAAGCAAAGAAAAAACAAAACACCCACACACAAGCAACAATAACCGTGAAAAATATACATAATAACTGTAAATTTGAATATTCTGAAGTGATAAACAAACACACACATACATACACACGCATATATATATAATATATATGTATTATATATTACGTGTATGAATGTTTTTGTTATTATTTCACACTTCCGCTATCGCACAGCCAAATGAAAACATTGAAAATTTCGCATATTTTCTTTCTTCGTTTTGTTTTTTAACTGCAGGATATTTTTATATTCTTGTTGTGATGTTATTTCTTCATTTTATACAAATATAATAATGTTTTGAGTTCTTGTAAAAGTTTTTTTTTTTACACTTTACATTGTAAGAACTCACTGTTTTCATTATTTTCATTCACTATCTTCTTTTTTTATTTTTATTTTTTTAAAAAAAAAGTCGTTGTTAATTTTACTGGTTACTTCTATAACCAAAATGTATGGCACGAATTTTTTTTAGTCGATTATGTCCTTTACAGGACCTCAAAAACAAATAGTACATAAAAAAAAAAAGAAAAATGAAAAATCAATTTTCTAATGAAGACACGTCAGGTAAATTCACCGTTATCATAAATTTCATTGTTTTGCTTTTATTCGTTTTTTTTTGTGTATATGTATATATTTCTCTCTTTTCCCCTTTTTCACTGTCTCTTTCTTTACTATTGTTTTGATATTGTTTTTTTTAATTTCTTTCTCTTTTTCTAAGGTTTCTTTATGATTTTTATCTTTTCTGTGAAGCATTTTATGAGTTTCTAAAAAGCCTCTTCCAGTGAGTGCCAGACATTAAAAAAGAAAAAACATAAAATAAAATAAAAAAATTGAAGGAAACTTTAAAATAGCTACAAGGATACCTGATAACTTGTAGTTAAAAAAAAAAAAAACAAACAAGGATATAAACAATGTTGTAAAGTGTTGCTGCTGTTGTTTTTTTTCTTTTTCGTGTTTTTGAAACTGTAACCTAAAGATTTGAACCACGTTCTACAAAAATTAAAAGTACAAAAAAAAAATGTTTTTTCTTTTACAAAAAATACGTATGCCTTGCAACTGGAAAACAGTTTTTGTTTTTTTTTTGTAAGGGTGTAAAATTTAATAAAGTAAAAATAATTTTAAATTTTCCTTATAAAACAGGATAACCGCTTCATGCTCCAACAACCAATTTTGAGGGAGAGTATGAATATTTTTCTATGCTTAGACATTTTTTTTTTGATTTAATTTAAATTTTCTGAATAAGTCATAAGTAGAGGTGAAAGAGGTATAATTCGACACCAAATTTTATAGACAGCAGTCGGGACATGATTGTCTTTTAAATTTATTTCACTTCATTATTTTCACATTAAATATTTAAGAGTCAAATAAAAGTGATTTTAGCTTTTAGAAAAGTTTTTATATTTAAAAAGTGAAAATATTTGGGTCAAAATAACTAAAAACAAAATTAAATTATTTTTTATAGGTGGGTATAAATAAAAAGGAGAAAAGGACGATGATAACTTTAAGATAAAATTTAGGTAAAAATATTTTTTTTTTTTAATAATTAATAATCAAATAAAAACAGGACAACATAAAAGAGATTAGATATATAAGTATACCGAACTAGAAGAGGTAATTTAAAAATTTTGAAATTTTATACAAAGCTTGGCCGTAATAATTTTGATTTTAATAGAATGAGATTATGAGAATTTATTTTCAGAATCGTATAAATTTAAATTTAAAGGGAGAGATTAAATATATTATAAAAATATTTTTTGTTTTTATTTTGATTTTTAAGGAAGTTTTATCATTACTGTCATTAATTGTGATTTAGTTTTTCTGAATTTAATCTGTAACCTTAAAAAATACAAATATCTGAACCATTTCAAAACCTATTTTCATTATTATTCTGTTAATAGATGGATATTTAAAGGAAGACGTGGCGAATTCAAATTTTCTTTCAAAGTATTTTAATTTTCAATTATAAATTTGAATTTAAAATTTCACTTCATGTGGATAAGTTATTTTAACATACAAAAATTTTAATTTACCAAATTGCCGCAACAAAACCGTCGATTTAAATTTAATTTTTATTTTTTTAATTAATTATTACTATTTCATTTATTATAACTTACAAATTAAATTACATAAAATTTCTTATTACAGTAATATGTTAAAATGCACTTATATATATGTAAATTAATTATTGTCTGTTGCAGTGACTAAAGTAATTGAATGAACTAGACTTAGCTAACTTATACTAACCTACAAGCCTGAAGATATGTACGAGGTTGCTGTTTAAGATAAATCAGTAAAAAAAAATTGTGTCCACGATAAATTGAAATGATGGAAAACAATTTAAAACGAAATATTGAGTATTATTTTTTATCAAACTTCCTCGAATTGTGGAATACTAGTTTTATTTTATTTTAGATAAATTATTTTTGTCGTTTTCTAAAGGCATTTTATGTAATTGTTTTAAATGGTTTATTTTATACATCAGTTATTAGGTAATAAGAAGCCTTGAGGTAAATTAGTGCGATATCTAAACTTATTTTGATTTAGATAAAAAATGAAGTAAGACTTCTAAAATGTGACGGGCAAATTTGATTAAAAATCATATTAACAAGAATAAATTCAAAATAAAATGAAATATATTTAGTAAATTATTTCTAGGCTAGTTGCACGTGTCCCATACTTACGTACGGTACAAATTTGACTAACTAGGCCAATTTACTTTCATAATAGGATAATCATAAAGAATAAGGAGATAATTGGTGTGGTTAAAAATAATAAATCGTGCGGTAATTCAATGCGAAAAAAATTAAAAAATGTTTTTAATTTATCATCAGTAGGTAATTCTCTAAAAATCTTGCACCTACGTATTTCTGTAAAATAATCAAATTTTAATAAAACTGTGTTAAATTTCATGACACAATAGGCGTTTTCGTTTTTTAGTGCAGAGCATTTTTTTTTTGCTCAGGGCGTTCAGAGCTTGAAATCCGTATTTTTTAATGCGTTCAGAGCGTGTAAATATAAAAATAAATATTTTTAAAAGTATATTATTTTAAAATAAATATTAACGAAATAATTTTTAGAATTTAAGAAGTAATGGACGACGATATTATAAGCTGTGATAGTAAATAATTAATATGTGTTTAATTAAAAATAAATATTTTTTAGTGTAAATTTTTTTAAAAATAAATATTTTTTGATTATTAAATTTTAATTTGTATATTTAAGTGGAGTGGACTCAAAGCTCCTCTTAACAGATATTATAAAAAAACATTTTTCTAGAATAGTAGTAGTATTTCGTTACAAAGAACTTTGAAAACCTTGGTTTTTATTACAAAATGCGATTTAAAAGTTTTATCGGAAAACTTTGGCACAATATTTTCAGCATAATTCTGATTTTTTATTCTTTACACATCACCATTACTATCAGATATTATGTCATCTTCTAAATAACTTTCATCAAAAAACAAATTAAAACCTTCTCTAATTACTGTTAAAAATTGAAAAATTTTGTTTGAAAATCGTAACTTTTGTAAATTTCAAAATTTAAAGCTTAAATTCGATTATTGACAATTTGAAACAATATTAAAATAAAAATGATAGTTTACTCAAATTTTTATTAAAATGTTGACAAAGTTTTTTATTAAATCTGAGCGCTCGGAACTTATTTGTACATTCACTGTTCAGAGCGTGCTCATTTGATTCAGAGCGTGCTCATTTGATTCAGAGTGCGCTCTGATCTATGCTCTGAACTAAAAAACGAAAACGCCTATTAATGGTTGTAATAAGCAATCAATATTGGCAATATTGCCTATATTGCCAAGTATTTTGTTTAAAAATAAAATGTTGCAAATGAAATTTGTCAAAAACAATTTTTAACTTAAGAAAAACTGCAAAATTATAATATATAGAGCATGAAAATTTCAATTAGCTGTGTTGCTGTTTTTATTTATAACACCAAACTGGAAGCGTAAAAAATTTAAATTTTGACAATTTTGTCAAAAAGTTTTTTTCTACAGTATTTTGTTTTATGAAAGCCCCTAATACCTAAATAATATTTACAGATTTGTTACTGATATATGAGTCTGCACCAAATAGTTCACGTTTGTGATGTGGTGAAGGTGACGAGGCTTCCACATACGTGGTCTAGTGTTGTAACGACTATATATGGCTGTGATTGCCACTTCTTTTAAACTACATTCACATTGGTACATCACCTTATAACTTAAATTTAATGTCATCAGATATTGGAAAGGTTTTATCATACCTATATAGTTTTTTGTTCGATGTTTATATTATGCCGACCATATTTCGAATATTATGCCGAATTATATTTGTTATGTCAATCGACATACAAAATTTTATTGAGCTCTGCAGATATTCTCAATTTAAGTAAGTTATTGTTAAAGTAAGTTATTATTATAAAAGACTTTATTTAATAAAAACCAAAAGCTAATTTACATTCAATATTTACGATCTTAAAAGTTTATAAAAACAAAAAATATAGTAAAGTAAAAATTTAAAATTAGTCTAGTTGATTAAATGAAAAAGTTAGTTTCAATCTACATTATTATTATTATTATAATTTTTGCTTGTTTTGTGTTTTTTTTTTACTAATTTTATTAATTTTTAATTTATAAGTTTTATATTTTTGTTTTTCAATTACGGAAGCTTTGTGTGTGTGAAAACTGAATTTAATTTTTTATAATTACAAAATAAAAATATAATTTAAATAAAATAAAATAAAAAAAATAAAAAAAAATAAGTTTCTATTGTAGATATTCAGCTTTAGATAGGATGAGATTTGAAACAATAAAGCTTTTAAATAGTTAAAAATTAAAACTAAAATTAACGCATAGGCAAATATCGAACTGTAACTCCTTGCTAAACTCAATATGCGCTATCAATGACGGGTAAGCTAGAGTTCTGATTATTACCTTTAGTTCTGGAATTGAATTTCGAATTAAATAAATGTCCTTTAATACAAATCGGCATAAAAAAAGTACAGCCTGATTCTAATTTTTTTTTCCAGAAAGCCCCCGGAATAGTCACTTTCATTTATCTTTATTTTACCTTATTTTCATTAATCTTTAATACTAAATTGTTGCTGAATTTCTTCAAAAATATTTTCAAAAATTTCAAAAAATGTCTTTTTCATTCATTTCTATTATCATCATTTTAGTTTTATTAAAACTTAATAATAAACTACAAGATAACTAATTTAAAATTTTTAATAAAATAATTTAATATAAAAAATTAAATTTCTGTGTCTTTATCTATTGTACTTAAGGATGATAGAATCTCTTTATTACGTCAATTAAAAATCTTCTAACTAAAGTTTTTCTTTTAAATTTATTTTTTATATTTTTTTTGTTTTTTGTGTACAACGAAGTAAATTTTAATGAAAAGTAGACTTTATTTAGAAAAAATATTAACATTTTTATTTGTAGTTTTTACATTCTGGAGATAGAATTATAGTCTAAAAATTTTAAAGGACAATCATTTTTTTTTTATTTCACATAAAAATATAAATTTATTTATTTTACTTATGCTTTTATCATTTTTCAATTAATTATATTATTGAATATTTTTTTGAACTAATTTTATTTAGCTTTTAAAGGAAATATTTTTCTTTGAAGTAATTTTTCAAAGTTAAAATTTTTTTTTGTAAATTAAAAATTTTAATTGAGAGAAACATAAAAAATTTATTTTTGTTATGTCAAGTTGAATGTAGTTGCTTAATTGGAAGTGATGTTATCTATATTATCCTGATGTCTATTTAAAAGCTGAGTAGGTATACGTAATTAATTAAATAATTATATAATTCTTTATTTGTTCTTATTTATTTATATGAATTTTGTTAGATATAGTGAATTTATCGATAATAATAATAAACAAATTCACCAGTGATTATAATATTTTATTACTAAAATGTTGACCAATCTCTAAACTTATAGCCATATAAACAATAAAAAGTGTTGTACAGATAATTCTGGCATGCTTATGGAAAAAGTTGTAACTATCTTTAAAGTTTAATTACAATTTTTAAAAAAATTGATTTTATTTCTCATCTACTGAGACCTATTAAGGTCTTTCGTCCAATACTGAAACGAATTTAAAATAAATAGAAACAAGCTTAAAAACCAACGTTTTGCAATAGAGCAGTACATAATACCGATTAAGAAAATGTGACTAGTATTTACATGCTTGACTGTCTGTTGGTGAATTTTATATATTGAAGTCATTTCGCAAAAAATAATGTTGTTTAAGTTAAAAATTGTGAATATTAACAAAATAATTATATATATATAAAAAAACAGCTTTCCGACATTTCTTAATTGTGGGAGAGGATAAAATGTGTTTCTATCTACAGTATTCCCCTCCGAGACAAAAATTCCATTTTGTAGTAAAAAAAAAACTTGTCCAGGCTCGTTGCCAACTAACCTATTGATTGTTCCTTAGCATGCTATTAGCCTTCTAATTTTATTCCTCTTACCCAAACCTTCAATAATTTTGTTGACGAATAATTTCATAGTACTTAGGTAGCATGTAACAAAAACTTAATAATTCGAAATATTAAATATTTTTAGAAGTTATTAACTAACTTTGTTTTACTAATTCTGTTTTTAATTTTTTTAGAAATAAGAAGCATTTTTTAGAATAAATCGTCTATATGTATTTACAAAAATCAATGCTTAAAAGCTTCAAACTTAAATTGAAAGTGTTTCGTCTATTCAACTACTATTGGAACTCATCCGTAGGTATTGTATTATTAGGACTATATCTATTCAAACTTCAAACCACGAATTATATAGACAATACCATCTACACTACAGGATGAGTTATACGACAACACTGGCCATTATTTATTTGGACACTGATAATTTTAAAAAGGTTTCATTTTAATAGAATTTTTTAACATACTTATCGACTGTTGTAATGCAAATTATTGCATTTATTTGAAAGCTTGGTTTATTATCAACATTTTGTAGGAATAAATTTTTACATAACAATTAAAAACAAATTTTTATTCATATGACATAATAAAGCCTGTTTTTCAGTTCAAAATGATTTCATCCATTTTAAATTCGGACATCATCGTAAATTAGGTAGATTTGAGAATAAGTACCGTTACCTATATAAAATAATTAGAATTGATTGTTGCCATAAGAAAGCAATTTAGTTGTGATAATATGTTAAAGATGACGTGTGGCATGCCAGTAAGTGATGATATTAAATATTTATTAATTTTTGCCAGTAATGACGATAATAGCTGTTTCGTATATTATCTAAAACTTTTAAAATTACAAAGTCTACCTTTGAAATTATTATAAAAAAGTTTAAAATTACAGAAAATTGCGATATTATGAAAAAATCTGGAGGAAAAAATAAAAAAACTAATCGAGATGCTCGAGACTTATTAAAAATATGTCGTCTAAGCAGAGGAAACTTAGTCTGTGAAACATAACTGAAAAATGGTCTGCCAGAGTAGAAAAGAGTGTATTTAGGGATTTCAATAGACAGTGTCAACAAGACAAATTCAATAGACAGTGTCAACAGATCCATAAATTAGATTTGAACTTTTATAAAGTAATAATCCGAAATTTTTTGATAAACAATTATTTTTTGACTAATAAATAATAATTCTGATTTAAACTAAAGAAACCCAGCTTAACAACCGCTTTGCAAAAGAAAAAAATGGCTAAAACGATACAAGGAGACATGAGAATCAATTACATTCAGTGATGAATCAAAATTTGATTTAACGAGAATCGGAAAGGATCATTAGAGTAAAGACAGAAGTATACATAAAGGGCAGCCTTAGAAGGCCATTGTTATTTCGAGCAAGATTAATGTTTCGGGTTGTCCGAAAAATATGTAGCAGTTCTCCATTTTATTAATGGTACAGTAAATGCAGAAAATATATTGGTATTTTGAACTGAGACTGACAGCTGTCTATTGATCGATTACCAAGTAAAGGAGAATTTACATTTCAGCAGGATGGTGCTTCATGCTTCATACAGCTAAAGTAATAAAAAGTTGGTTTCACCATAAAAATATCCCTGTTTTAGTGTAGCCATCAAGCAGTCCGAAGTTATATTTAATTGAAACTGTGCCACAGTCCACAGTCCACAATTGATGGTTTACCTGAAAATATTCAGCAAACATGGGATTTAATTACTGCCGTAGGTTGTCAGATACTTATTGACTCAATTTCAAAACAAGTATAGATACCGTGATTAAATCGAAAGTAGCACAATATTAAATACTTCGGTCGTAACTATTTTGAACTGAAATTGGGCTTTATTTTGTTGTATGCATAAAATTAATGTAACATTTTTTTTTTCTATAAAATGTTGCTAATAAAACAAGTTTTCAAATAAGTGCGTTTCAATTTTGCGCCTATAAGTATGTTAAAATATTCTATCAAAATTAAATTTTTCCTTTTGTAATTTTTTCAATTTTTCGTTGTGTTATTTTTATTTTTAAATTTTTTTTTAATTTTTAGTATACTGTAGTTGCAAATTTTTTCTTATTACACTTACTTTACTTTCATTTTGTTGCTATCAATATTTTTATTTTAACTTTATTTTAACTTTAAATAAATTTAATTATAATTGATTATAGAATAAAAATTTGAAATATCTGTAAAGGCATTTTAAAATAAAATAAATGAATACAAAATATATTTAAAATTTCCACCGTTCGAATTAGTTAGAAGTTTGTTGAGGCTTGTAGTAGTATTGGATGGACATAGCACTCCTTTAATAAACTTTTAACTAATTTAAAAGTAGAAAATAAATACTATTGTGGAGTAATTTCGTTTTCATAACTTCATATACAACTTTTATAATGATTATCAAATTTTATTCTATAATATTCAAATTGAATATGACAGTTGGCTATTGTGTTAATAAAAATATAATATTTCATTTCAAATACCATTTTTTGTGTAAATTTTTTTTCAATTTATCAAATTCACCAACAGACAATTTGAATTATATAATAGATACGTTACATAACAATCGGTGAATTTGATTATTTTTTTATACTTTTCATATTCACCAATGTTGTTAGTGATTATGCAGTCATAAGGTTATCGGTGACTATGCATAATTCTTGCGTATATTGAATACTCTGTAACATCATAGTTTTATATCAATGTTTATATATTATTTTTTATCACAATGGACTTCACTGCCTTGTAGCTGGCAGCCACTAACAACTACTAACATATTTTTTTTTCAACTTATTCACGATATGTTTCCATTTCCAAATTTTTTTATTTAATCTGATCCACATGTTAAATAATTTTCTTTATATCGTATATATTGCATAGAAAAAAAGGTTAATTTTATAAGTATGAGTGTGTGTTATCCTGTGGGTTCGAAAAATTTTCTTAATGTCTAAAATTAAGTAAATATTAAAAAAAGTTTTTTTTTGTTTGTTTTTGTTTTTAATTACATTAAATTCTGTTTAAAGATTCAAAGTAAACTAGTGGAACTTATATATGGTTGATATCAAGTCAGTAATTAATTTTCTTTAATAAGAAACATGGGGTTTTTCCTTAACCGCATTGTACCAGTACACAAAACTATTTTCATAATATTAACAAAATTTTCAAAGTATATTAACACAAATTTGAATATACACACAATCATACTTATATAAATATTTACATACATATAAGCATATAGAAATGCAAGTTATTTTAATCACCTGTATAATTTAGATAAATATACATAAATGAGGTAATTAGTTAGATCCTTTAATTATTCAAGAAGAAAAACCAAAAGAAAAAAAACAGAATAACGGACGATGAGAAATTTTGATAAAATAGTTTAAAATTTTACGGTAATTTACAAGAATTTTTTTTGTAGATCTATCTGGGATCTTAATTTTTAATCGGTTTTGTTTTTGTTTGTCTGCGTTTTTCTTTTTTTTTTTAAATTTATAGTTGAAAACACACAACTTAAAAAATGAAATTTTATATATAAAAAAAATTATTATTTTTAAAAGGATAAAATTCGGAAAATATTAGTAAGAGTTGGGTTATCTGGTAAAAAATAAATGGTCTTTAGAGAAACAATATTCCAATTCCAAATCTTTTAATTAGAAAATTAAAATGTCCTTAAATTTAAAAATTTAATATTTTTGTTATAAAATGAATAACTGTATGTATAATCAATACCAGTATAATCTTTGACAAGGACACTAATTCCCAAAGTTTTAATTTGAAATTTTTTTCCAGGATATTTTGATAGAAATTTGTATTTGAGTTGAATGATGACAATCAAAAATTTCTCTAGATATTATTTTTTTTCATGTTCTAGTTTTTCTTCCTTCCTAATATCCGGACGTGTATATTATGTATAAGTAAAATATTTTTGTTCTATTTGATTTTTGTTCTTTGTGATGACAGTTATAATAATGTTTGTTTAAAATAAATCAATCAAAATGTGTCAAGAAAATTGAATGAAATTTCTTTTATTTTACTTGTAATAATTTAATATAGATTAAAAAAAAAAGTATATCAAGGATATATAAACAAAACAACTGTAATCATTTGAATAGTTAAATATTAATCAAAATTGATTTATAAGTAAAAAAAAAATTTTTTACAGACAGTTTTTAAGCAATCACACATCATCTTTTTTGCGCTTTAGAACAAAATTGCTCAAACAAAATCGAATTTTCCAAAATGTTAATGTATTAAGGACGAATGTCTTCAACAAATTGCGTATTGAGTTGTAAAGTTTTTAGAATAATTTAAATTAGTTTGCAATAATTCCTAATAAATGTCAAATTCTTAACAATAAAAATGTACTAGAATTCGGTCGCCTCTTGGTATTCGAATAAGTTTAATAAAAAATCGTACTCAAATTTTTGAAAATTCAAATGTATTGAATACAACCTATACAGTCGTCTCAAAAATTATTTCTGCATAGAAGACAAACAAATGAACAGTTTTTAATGTATTAGTAATAGTTAAAAAAATTTATTAAGTTTTATAAATTTATTAATTTAATACTAAAATAAAAATACTTCCATACTAAATTAAAATGATTCATTTCGATTTCGACAAAATCAATTATTTCTGAAAAATTATTTGTGCACGTATTTATTATGCATAAATAATATTTGAAAAAAATGGTGTTTTAAAAAATATTTAAGGATTTGAAATTATATTGGATCTATTTTATTATACCTAATAAGAAATATTTCCTCCATTTGCTTCTATAACCTCCTGGAGCCTTCTAGACATTGTATTGATTAAATTTTCCATAATTGAAATTTCTATTGATTTCAAAGTATTTTTTAATGACGTTTCAAGACTCTGTTTCTGACCTCCCAATTTCTGGTGGTACATTATTTTTCATATAATGCCAAAAATTCTTAATTACATTAAGATCAGGAGTCTAAGGTGGTGAATCTAAAACACTTTGCCCAATAAACTTCAAATACGATATAATAATAGCAGACTTGTGTATATTGCTGCATTATCTTGTTGCACAAAATTTGAATTTAACAAATAGTCATCAAGTATATTATAATAATACTTTATAATGCTGGAGATCAAAGTAAGTACTTGTGTTATTTGTTTTGATTGTTTAAACCACCTCTGTTTCAATTGCACTTCTAATTTCAACCGATAATTAATTCACCCTTTTTAGCCATTTTGTAATTTCATCTTGCTTGACAAGAGACTAGAAACAAGTGAAATATTAATTATAATAAATTTAATCTCCAAAATCGTCTTAAGAAAATAATGCACCGATACTTTAGATGTTAAAATAAACAAGGGCATAAATACTTTTTGTGAAATAATTTATGTCACTTTGTTTTTGCTTTTATGAATCACCAAAATAATTTTTTTTAAAAATATTTTAATTTTAAATTAATTAAATTATAAAAACCGCATATTTTTAGAAGACCCAAACTTTTGAATTTTTGAATTATTAGGTGAGTTACCAATTTTGTTTTGTGTTAAATACAAAATTGTCCTATGCACAAATAATTTTGAGACGATTGTATATTGATTACTGTCTCAGCTTGTTAAACCCTTTCAACCACTTGAGACAATTTTTGACACATGACTTGTATTCTTGTATAGTCGCAGAGAATATGCCTGATATTCTTATGAGCATCAACACCCTTTCAGATTTGACAGTTATTTTTATAGAGAAGTTCCAGTCTCATTGCGAGCTTGTTAATCAAATAGTGATTTGTCAATGCATAAATTGTGGCCCCAATCTGCTTTTTATCAAGCTGAAGCAATTTCTCTGTTTACACTTTGTAATTTTCCAATCCTAACTCCCTGGAAATTAAACAGAAGATAATCTTGTATCAGCCAGAGTTCACCTGTCTTGTAGTGACAGTGTCAATATTGCAGTAAAACTCTGTTATAGATATATAGGTATATGGCGATTTTTGAGCTGAAATCGATTTCAGCTTTTCAAAATAGGATTTAAGTAATACGGAAATTTTATTTTTTTCAAATATTTTCGCTTGTTTCTACTTCAGTGTTTTTAACTTATATTTCCACAGTGAAAAATACAACCGGATCACAATTCAAAATATATTTCTATATTTATATACTGAAATTACTTTTTTAATTTTTGTTTTTATTTCAAAGTCAGTTATTTAGTTAAACAAGAACGATAACAATTTCGCAAAACTGGAAGCAGACTTTTTAACTATTTTATGCGAAATTTTCGTATTCAAACGATTTCTTATGATTCAGATTTAAAATCACTTGCAGACTTAAAATCAGATTTCAAATCAGCTCGATAATAACATGTTATACAATCGTATTAGAAATAAGGTGTTATAATATTAAATCAAAGGCAAAATTAAAAACTTGAGTAGAAAAATATTATGTTTGTTAAATATTCACTGCCCACTTTGTGGTAAATTTCATTTTACCACAAAAATAAACATAAATTAAGCTATCAAAATAATAAAATATGACAATATATCATTTTAATTCAATATATCTTTTTTTCTGCTGTTATTTTTTTGTTTTCTTCACAAAAAAAAATTAAAGTTTTCATATTAACATCCCCTGTTGAGTTATACAAGAAGCATGTTTTATTTATAAAGAAAGTGTTATATTCGCAGCAACACGCAATTATTATTATTATTATTATAATACAAAAATTTTTGACATGTTTTTTGTTTGATTTTTTTTTATACATGTATTGTATACGTATTAAATAAAAGTCAGAAAAGGATATAAAATATTTTCAGATTTTCTAATATCCTTTTTATGTTTTTGTTTTTTTTTTTTGTTTTTTTTTGTAGTCTTCTTGATAATAAAAATACCAAACCAAATTATTAATAAGGCTACTAAGTTAGGAACTAGACTTTTTTGTCATATTTATTTTAATGGTGTTTCAGTTATTGAGATTGCATGACACTTAACATTTTTGATCTTAAATGGTTATGACATGATATATATATAATATATATATATAGTATTGTGTTATATATATATATAATATGTATTATGTATATTGTAATATGTATAATGTATTTTGAATGTGTATAAATATAAAATTAATAAAAATACAAATAATACAGTAATGTGCAATCAAATTTGGACAGCTAAAATTTGCTTAAATAAATTATTGTGAATTTTTTTATGACTTTTTAATACTAATAAAAAAAACATTTTTTCTGTATTATTTATTGCAATATTTTTAAAAAGAATATTAGACGCAGTACCGCAGTATAATACTAGAACAAGAGATAGATGAAGATGAAAATGGTTGGACGAAATCGACAACTATCGAAAGATTGGAGTTGACGAATGGAGGACAGTTGCACAAGATAGAGCAGAATGAAGGAAAGTTGTTAACGAGATTAAGACTCATCTTGATCAATGGAACCAATAAATGATTGTAACAGATATTTATAAAAATCGAAATTTTAAATTATTTATTAAAATATATGCCTAATATTTAATATGAATTTAATATTGTTCATTGAGTCAATCAAATTTTCAACGACGTCATCTGTAATACTTTTCCAATTTATGTAAATTTCCTCTCTTAGAGCTTCTATTGCCGCATTGCTTTATTTGTGAGACTTTTTTCTTTATAATACCCCAAATATTGTCAGTAGGATTAAAATCAATATGGGCTATAGGGAAGCAATTTCAGAATGTATTCAGTTATCACTTAGGTGCTCTTTCATGTACAGTTATAGAATTAAAACCGGACTTGATAATATTTTTATTCTCAAATTTTATTCGAGTACGCTGGTGTATTGATTGATCTTGTTGAAATAAATTAGCATTTAAATTTCAAGAAATTGTTTTCAAAACTGATGATTTCAAGTCCATAATCTGCAGTTATTTATATATATCACTTATGAACCACCTATGCAGTTACTTATGAATTTTCAAATGTAAACTATATAAATCTATTCCTTCTGAAGCAGTCCAAAATCATTATAATTCCAATTTGGTTAGGTCCTTGATGAACGTAAACATCGATGAAGCATTCTTCGAATTTTCTACTCACCAGTAGATTTTACCTAACAGCATTTTTCATATAGAATTTGAATTTGGACTGGTCAGAAAACATCATGTAACTAACATTTCTTTAGTCCAGTTCGAGTATGCCTGGATTCAATAAAGATAAAGTTTTGAAGTTTCCTTTGGAATAGGTTTTTGTATATATCCACCTGCTATAAAATCTAACTTTAATAGTATTTTTCGAACAGTAGATGTTGATATTACGGTTCCTCTTACTTTAACAAGGTTTTTGAATTTTCCAAATTTATTTCGTTCGGAACGAACTACTAAAAGCTTGTTCTCCACTACTAAAGTATTTTTTAGACCTTTCGGTATTCTCAATAATTTCAAATATTTTATTGAATGGTACCAGATAACTTCGTCCACGTCCTGTTCTCTGACCAATATGTTCTCACAACCTTTGCTTCCATAAAGCAATTACTACACGTTTCGGTATCACTTCATTGTGATGCGACATTATTTTATTGTTTTTAAAACTTATCTATGTTCAATTATTTACCACTAATTAACACTAAGCACAGAACACAGAACAACTTTATTTATTTACTTCGTTTAAATCAAACAAATTACAAGTTATTTAAAAATATAATTTTAACATAATTAATAAGAAAAAAAAAATCAAATAATAAAAAAATAAAAAAAGTTAGACAACTTAAAATTGATAAAGAAGTTGAAAATGTAATAAATTTTTTTCAGAAATTCAAACTGTCCGGATTTTGTTGTACAGCACTGTATAACGTTAATATATTAAACACATGTCATAAATTTCAGTTCAACTAAAATATTAGTTAATGAATTAAAGGATATCGCTATACCACAAAAGTTATAAAAAAGTTTATAAAGGATAAGATTTCGTTTAAAAAAAAGATTTTTCAAGTATTATTTTATGTTTATGTGTCTCCTACATATTTATATGTATATGTTGGAGACCTTCAATTAAACGATAAAAAGTCATTTTGACAAAATATTGTAAAATAAGAACAAATTTGAAAATTTATCGGTATCACATGTGGCATGTTTATATTTCCTATAATTGGAATTTTTTTTGTATTTTTATTTTTTTGTGCTTACTTTGAGTGGTGTCTCATAAATGTTTTAATAAAATTTGTGATGTATTCATTTATTTTTTTTTGTTCATATTTAATTATATATGAAAGAAAATCGATTGTTCAGTTTTTATTAAGCTTTCAATATTTATAAGTATAATAGATTAATTTTTTGTTACAAAGTTTTTCTATAAAACTAAATTTTTTTAAGATACTATCTACTTTATTATCCTTCAAAATTATTTATTCTTTGATGGATGTACCTATTGAATAGGTACCATGAAATTTTCCAGAATCTCAATATTTATTTAAACCTCAATATTTATTTATGAAAACGTTATTGATTTATGGTGTAAGGAGCTATAGTGGTCTTTAAATTTATTAAATATAAAAAATTTTTGAGCTGTTACTATTTTGTACCGTAAAAGATCCAAAAGTACTGAGAAGACCCATCCAAAAAATCCATTCAAAAACTGTTTAAAAATTGGAAATTGATACTGAATACGGGCTATTAAATTTATATAGCTATTTACATTGTATTTTATACGAAATGGTACAAATTATTTCTTGTCCTATAAACCCTACTGACTGATGGAGTTACAGAATAGGACAGTGATGATGGTGATAACAAAGTATGTACATAAAATATTATTAGAAGTTTTACTTTAGTTTTCTGGTAATATAATATTGACAAAATTAATGTGAAATAAATTTAGCTTTTAATTTATTTGAGATATAATGAACTACAGTATTTTTTATTTATTATAATTAATTCGATAACGAACATCAATTTTCATTCGTTACTTCGGAATCATTACTCCTATAAACAATAAATTTGTTTATTACAAAGTTTTTGTAATATCTTAAAAAATATGTGGTACTTACATTTAAAATAACAATTTTTTTTTAAATAAAACAAAAACTAAAATAATCAAAACAACTAAGAAAACTACTTCAAAGTAAATGTTTGTGCATACTAAAAATTTATTCTGTAAACTTGACGCCCAGTAGACTGACAGTTTGCATTAATGAACAGCATGCAGAAAATCTGACAAATGTTTTTAATAAATAAATTCAGAATAAGTATGCAGATTAACTGCAGGTTTGCATTTATGAAAACAATTATTCTTGTTTAATGTCTAATATAGGGCATTAAATATCATTACATATTATAATTGTATCAAATTAGGCAATAAAATTTAATTAACTTTAAGCTCAACGGTTTGTTTTTTACTGTTTTTTACATCTATAAGTATAATATACAAGCATTTAAGGACCTGCGCAGTAGACATCCTCTCATTTTATATTTTTTCTGCTTAATGAACTCTTAATAAGTAAATAAGTTGTATATACAACAGAAATTCGCATACGGCTTTTTTGTTTTATAATATCCGTTTTGTGTCATTCAACATCTTATTATTTTTATACATATTTAAAGAAAATTTATTATATTTTTTTTTAAGTAATTATGTCTCAAATTATTGTTTCCTATATTTTGGTCATTTGTAGTAGTCATATAGTTTTGGTTAAAAAATTTTACCCAATCTAACATCAACCGATTTGTATTCACCAGAAGTAAATACGAAATAATTTCATAAGAGTTAAGGTGGGTTTTAGCTTGTAAACATTTTAACTATTAAGATATTTCGTTGGCTCTAAAAATGGATATAACATGAAATGACTTTATTTTATTTGAGAACTCAATGCGTACGACAAGAACAGTAAATATCATTTATCTTGTAATATTTATCCCTGAAATTGGGATTAATTTCACAATAGTTTTCAACATTATATTTTGATGAAGCGTATTTATCATAGAATTATAAATACATATTAGGGATAGTTTTTCATACACAGGCAACATTTTTTTTACCAATTTTTTGATTAAATGTATATAAAAATAAAATAATTTTTTTGTAACAGATAATATTGACGGTTTAGCAATGTCTTTTATTTGTGTATAAAAAAAATTTCACAAAAAAAAATTTTAGGAAATTTTTGTCAGCGACAGATTTTGTTCTTATCTCTTTCAGACCCAAGACAAAAAACAACAACAAATATGGATTGATGATTTTGAGTCTCAAATCGAAATATTAATTATTGCGCAGTATAGAAGCATTTTATTTTCACACATCTCACAATCGCTTAATGTGGGCTTCAAAATTCAAATTTAATAAGATATCAGCTCCCTTTTTCAAACCAACAAAATATTTTGACACTAAAAGTGTTTTCCATATCAACACATTTGTTACAGCAAACTTTCTTTTTCGTATGGGTACTCCACCAATTTTTGTCTGCCCTAAAGCTAAGTACATCTTTACATTTTTCAAATATTTAACAGAAAATCAATACACGATATCAGTATATTGTTCATTGACTATATTATTTCTTTTTTTTTTGAATATTTAATATTGAAACATTAAAAAATTTCTCCCACCCCAAATTTGATACTATTCATAAAATTTTAAGCGAAATTTTTTTTCAAATTTCATCCCCACAATTCGTATTTATTAATACAATATTTTTATTTCAATATCAGTTACATAAGTTAACTGTCATGTAAACAAATTCAAAATACACATATATATATGTATATATATATATTATATATATATATATTATCTAACAAATCACGGTTAATTAAACATTTTAAATACGCAATTTAAATCTTAAATTGCACATTGGTTTTAAGGTTTATTTTTGAAATTTTTGTTTTTTTGTTTTGTTTTCCTTATCCTTTAAAAAATGTTTGAAAAAGAAATTTCCTTTATACTTTGATTTTATTTATATAGTTATTTTCATTTTGTTGTTATTTCCGTTCTTTTTTCTAAAATTAGAGCATGAAGATATAAGTATATGTAAATATAAATCGATGTATATATATTATGTATGTATATATATATTGCATAAATCTACGCAATACAAATTATAAATGGAAAACAAAAGAAAAATAAAATAAAAATAAAATGGATTAAAGGATATCGTATATTCCAATTTTAATCCTTATTTGTTTTTTAATCCTTAAACGTAAAAGTTTTCCAATTTCATAATGAAAAATTTGATTTCGCTGCTATTTTTTTTTTTTTTTGCTTTGTAAGTTGAATATTTTGCATTTCAGGTCAGCAAGCAAATATTAGGGTTTTGAAGAAAAAAGGATTTTTAAATATGAGAAATGAAAAACAAAGGAAAACACAAACCCTATAATAACATGAGTTTCCTGTGGTAATCTAAACCTATATAAAATTAAAATTTAAAATATATTTTCTGTTTATTTGATTTAGTGACCGCCAGGATAGAATCAAAGAAGTTATTTTACTTTGAAAGAAATAAAAAAATATATTTTTCATTTATGTTTGTGTGTCTGTACATTAGTGTGTGGTTTTACCATTTTACTAAAAATTTTCAAAAGTTCTTCATTCCAAATTGAATGCTTTAATTCTATGTTTTCATATATTATGTATATACAATATACCTATATGTATATATAGTATATACATATATATATTTTATGTGACAAAATTTATTACGTTTTACTAAAATAAAAAGAAAAATTATAGGACAGAATAAAAGAAAAAACAATGATAACAAATGAAATAAAATAAAACAAAGAAAATAAAATAAAAAGGGGTCAGAAGTAAATAGAAAAGGATAACAAGCTATGTTGGTATTTTTTATTTTTATTATAAATAAACAAAAACTTACCAAGAACTTTTGTTATTTATAATATAAATTTTTTTTATTGTATTAGTATTATTGTTGTTCATTGGGCTTTAAAGCTAAAAACAACTTGTCTAATTCAATTCTACAAGTACAGATTTTATTCTATCTTATTATTATTATTTTTGTTTATTAAAGTGAAAAAGGACAATGTCCTCTTTTCATATTTATAATATAATTATAAAATAAATGAGGTCATTTATTTTTGAACTCATATTCTCAGAATACAAAAATAAAAGAACTTAGACTTTGTAAATATGTGCAATTAATTATTTTGGACTGCAATCGAAATATGCAAGAAAATGTAAGTTTTAAAATGAAACATAATTTGAGTTTAACAGAGCTTTTTTTTTTTGAATTTTTCAAAGTAATGAATTAGTTTTTAAAGTAATTTTTATACTCAACAATGTTGTGAATTATAACAAATAAAATGGGATATGGTTGGAGATTTAAAATCATTCCTGATCTGTGATAGGAAATTCAGAAATATTCTGCTCGATGTGATTATAAGCAGTTATCAGACAGAAATTATTAAATTAATTTTGAAATGAAATTACTACTTATACATGATGTAGATCCCTACCCAAAAGCTAGAGAAAATGTAAGAAAATTAAGAAAATGTGAAATTGAAAGGTTTTAAATTACTTATAAATAAATAAACAATTCAACAACAAATAAGCACTAAAAACCTATTCAGCAATTGTTAAGAATAACTTTTTACCTCATAGGTAACCGTGATTTAAGACTAATTAACACTAGTTTTAGTAATAGAGTTCTAAAATTTTGCAAAGTTATTACTACCATAGTGCTTTATAATGCTATCAAATTACAGTGTTGGGTAGCTGACATACAACTCAACTAAACTAGCACCCATCAGGAATATTTCAAACACTAAACGAGTAATAAACATAAAAATTTGTACTGAGAAACGTTTCAAAAATGAACAAACACGTCTTTTACTGACTTCCAAAATTCAGACTGAATCGGCTAGTTGTCATATAACTCTCAACACCATCTTACGAATATTTCAAAAACCGAAGATGTTACAGACTTGGTTATCGATAATTAGATACTGGAAAAAATTCTTATAATATATATTTGCCCCGAACTTGCTTAGTGAAAATAGAATTTCTGAACACACTTAAAGTGTAGAATTGAAATAGCGACGATATAGTCCTTTTTTTTTTAATATAAATTTTATTTTTCATACTATTTTTACATTTTTACACTAATCTGGCGTACAAAAATTTACAGCTACTTATTTCTAATTTTATTAACATCTAAGCAATTTTTTTGTTTTTATGTTAATTATAAGCAAAATTTCAGAAACTTTTTATATTATGTACAAACTAAACAAAGTTTTTTTTTTCTTTGAATTATATTATTGGAAAAGTAGGGAGTAAAAACCAATAGTTAAAATTAATAAAAACCTAGCCTAACTTAATCTATCTTAATCTAACTAAAACTGCTTAACCTAATTAAAAATATAATGTATATTATACTTTGTGCTAATTATAATTAGAGTTTTCCAACCACCAATAGTTTGCTTTAATTAAATTGTCCTTATCTGGTATGGAAATTTCAAATTTAAAATTTTCTCCGTTAATATTGCCCGGGTTATAAGCAATAGCTTTACATGTAGCTCGTCTATTATAATGGTATAATAGACGGATATCATTACGGTTTTGAATATAACCGTTTTTATATAAATAGATAAAATGCTCAGAAGCTATGAAGTCGGTGAGCAAGGTCTTTTTGACGTACTTTCCATTATGATAGAATATTATGTGCGATATTAAACCATTTTTCGGAGTGTTTTATGCTTTATCATAATGTCTTCGAATTAATTTTATAATAAAATTATCGATTTTAATTATTTTTGCTTCCTTGTCCAAGTATTTATTAGAGTAGTAATGCTAATATTCGGAATTGGGCTTTCTATATATATTATAGTAAAAACTTTTATGAACTTTCTTTAAAATTTCCATTAAGCTTGCACTGATGTTGCGCCATATTGGTGCACCATATACAAGCGTTAGTTTTATTAGTGTCTGTTAACATATAATTTTAACTCTTTTACTAATAATTTTGTTGTAAAAAATTGTCTCGCATTTGTTGATGTTGATTTTCAGCAACCAAACTTTACAGTAGTTCCGAGTAATATTAAACAGTTTTTTTTGTACATTGCCTTTGATGTAATCTACTGAACTATTGGCAGAATAGAAAATGATGTCATCGGCAAAGGCCAATGCATAATTATTTCCTCGAACTCGGTCTAGTGAGGACAATAATTCTGATAAAAATTCTGAAAACCGTATTGGCGCATTAACTGTATCTTGTAACAGACCATTATAGATCGTGAAACTATATAGTCATTTTCTTTCTGCAGTCGAAGGCAATTTATGAATTTGTTCGATTTGACAAGGTCTTTGATATTTGTTCCTCACCAGTCAGAACTAAAAGCAGGAGCTTCAATTATGTTACTATCAACTTTCATTCAGCCATAACTACGCAATAATTTATAATTAATAACAAAAGTATAAATATTGTTATTGATGAACAAATTCTTACAACAGATTTGAATTCGACCTACAATGTATTCAAATATCTGTTATATGCGACATCTATAATATTTTTCAGAAACCATTTTTTTAAATTCGGTTGATAATAAAAATTTTATTTAAGTAAATTTTTTACATTTCGTGTTGGACACGGAGTTGTTGCACGTTGGGTGGCTTTGCTAGTACATGTATATTTTGGTTTTTCTTTACACGACAGTTCACTTATTCAATTATTTTTAAATTTAATTTTGAAAAATTAGAAACAAAAACTTTAAGAATTTTTTACACAAAAATGCGGCCATTAATTTTCCAGATAAACACAGTAATTTTTTCTTATATTATTTAATTAAATTATCTAAGTGTATTAAAATTAATTTAATTTAAATTGAAAAAAATGTATATTAAATCTTAATTAAAATTGTAATTTATATATATATGTATATATTATATATATATAATTTAATTAAATTCAAATCATTAATTACCTACTTAAAATTAAATTAAATATTAAAAAAATAAATTTCTCTTAAAGTTTTCGTATACTCTATATAATATATATACATACATACATACATACATAGTATTCCATCCATTATAGTAATTTTATTTTACTTCGAAAAAAAATTCTAGATTAAAAATAATCTGATCTCATTGAAAGACTATACTTTTTTTCACTTCCTTTCAAAATACGTAACAGTTCGTTTAAAAAAGAAAAAAAAATATAAATAAAATTTATTAGTTTTATTTAATGAAAATTCAAGGTGAATTTCGCTTCAAGCAATTCAAGCACCTCAAGTTTATATAAAAACATCTCACGTTTTTGACACGTTCTCTTTTCAGCTCACCTATCTACGCATTATACCAGAATTCTTTCGGAATTTTTTTTTCGTTTTTCCAGGATATCTCAAAAATTTTATACACCTATTTTTAGAATATTTATAAAATGAAAATATATTATCCTTAAAGAAGAATTGTAGGAACATAACAGAAAATGTAATGAAAATATTTCAAGAATTTTTTTTTTGTCATCTTAATTTATTAATTCAGTTTTAATTCCAAAGTTGATTTGAATAAATTCCAAAAGCATTGATGATCCGACACAAGAAATCTACTTTAAAAGTTAAATTAAGAAAAAAAAAATGTATTTAAAATAAATTTTTTAATAAGGATAATTAAAATGAAAAAAAAAAAAATAAAAAATATAAATAAAAAATAAAACTTGGGACTTATTTAAATTGTATAAATTTTATTTTAAAATTTTAAGAGTGAACTAGCGATTTAATTAAAAACTTATTTTAAGTTTATAAATTATTTTGTTTTATAATTTAATTTATAATTTTTAAACTGAAATGAAACTTTTCTCCTATAAATAAATCATTAAATCAGAAAGATCTTGAAGTCGTACATTATTGAAGGAGTATTTCGTTCATTTAACACTACTTGAACTCATCAATAGAACTACAAATGACTCCTGATTTTTAATTTTGTTTGACGTAGAATCAAATTTACATCAAAATGTACTCATCTCATTTGAAAATTTCCATTTTAGGGAATTTCCGGTTTAAAAAATCTATTTCCGGTCCTTATTGGAGTTAAAAATATCACCAATCTATAGAACACCCTTGATTTAGTTAATAAATTTTTTTTAAATTTTACAATAACGGCTTCTTGCCCTCATAAAATACCTATTCACATACTCTGGGATACTCGATATAATTTATAGATATCATAAGTAATAAATAAATTTAATATTTATTTATTAAGAACTCACAAAACCATTTATCACAATGGACATCACCGGTCTAAGTGTGTCGGCGTACTGTAGGCAACCACTACCACCTACCTACAAAACCGTTACCGAAACTTTTTTAATTGTTTGGAATTCGATTTATTCATTACCCAATTGAAAATTGTTGAAATATTCCTGATACCAAAACAAGGCATGCAGAATGAAAAAATTACATTCTATAAACCAGGCCTATCCAAACTATTTGAAAGACTATTCTTGGAAAAACTAAATCCGATTTTGAAAAACGTCCTATACTTCCAAAACATCAATTCGGTTTCAGAAATTAACTATCGAGCAAATACACAGAATAGCACAGATGTAAACAGGTTAATTGTAGAGCAAAATAAATATTGTTCAGCGGTATTTCTGATAATTAGCCAAGCATTTGATAAGGTAGTTAAGGCATGAAGGACTACTGTAAAAACTTAAACAATTACTTTTACAAAACTATAATTTATTTCTGTGGTCATATCAAGTCAAGCAGCAAGGTGCCTATACATAGACCAATAAAATTATGTCATGTGTATCACAAGTAGGTCCTGTTTTGTACCTATTCTATATTGCGGACTAAAAAAAAGGAAATGAGATAACCACCATCACTTTTGCTGATGATATTGGTATCACATAATAGTCCAGTATATGTTACAGCATGCTTTTATTTCCACTATAAATAAAATTTAGTAATGGCTAAGGAGAAGAAGAATTAGAGTTAGCTTAAAGAGAAAAACTTATCGGATGGTGGTGTGCGAAATAACGAAGTAGTCCCGCAAAAAGTAACCGTAAAATAACTGAAGTAACATTTGAATAGAAAACTTGCATGAAAAATCCATATTCAAAAAAAGAAAACAACTGGGGTTAAATTTGATTAAATAAAATGTATTGGATGATTAGTCGCAACTCACCAGTGTCGCTAGAGTACAAGCTCCTGACTTATAAAGCTATTTTAAAGCTGATATGGACATACAGAAATGACCTGTGTGGAGTAGCTAGTAATTCAAATATTGAAATATTGCAGTAATCCCAATCTATGATTAATAACTGATGCAGCGTGGTTCGAAAAAAATGTAACCGAAAGAAGAATTAAATAATTCGAATCATTAGACAATTGGTTAAATTTAAGTCATGCCACAGCTGAGCATATACCTTAGAGTTATATACGATATAAGCCCTTCATATCAGAACATTTTTTACTCTACATACATACCCACAGCAGTTACAAAGAAATGAATGAGAGGTTTTTACACATTCAAACATACCTGTAGAAAAAATATTTATACCAATTTTGACCTTAGTTCGACCAGTTCGGAACAGATTGTAAATATCATAAAATCGCTCAAGTCTTCTTCTAAAGCGGGTACAAATGATACATTTTCTACAAAAGTTCGTAAAACAGTTTTACTCCACAGTAAATTCAAGTTTTAATTAAATTTATTAAAATATTATTTGGGATATTTTCTTTTCCATAATCAATAAAACCCACCTTAGAGTTATTCCTATATGTTATAGTCTTAATATAGTAAATTTATATAATCTACTAACAATATATTTTATCTACACTACTATCTACAGCATGTCTCTTATTTTTGTGCCTAACGATATCGGGTTCAACTAATCTCACTGAATGATGATGATAAGTATTACACAAAAATATCGAAAACTTTCGTCTATAATAAACGTCTGGTGAGCTTGCTCTAAGCATTAAATCTGACAGTATATATAATGGACTAGAGGCTACCAGCCCAACAAATTATCAACTTGTATAAGTTCTTACTACTTTCTTAATTATATTTGAAAAGATTGTTCAGTGTCAAGCTCTCTAGCTTCAAGCCAAATAATAGGATTCATCTGGAATAAATGAAGTTCTGTTCAAGTTCTAACTACCTTTATAACCAAAAGCATGGATATAAGTAAATACACATTCTTTTGACTGTGTGGATTATGAAGTTTTGTTATACAAATTTTTCAATGTTCGATTCAATGAAGATCAATTGCGATAAGAGTACAGGGGTCCATTTTAATGAGCTTTGTAATAAAATCTCAATAAATAGAAAAAAAGTTTACTATAGAACTCAGTTGTGGGCTGTTCAAAATAATGGAAAAAAATATCTCCGAATTTCCCAATAGTAGTAATGAAAGAGAGTCTTAGAATACTTTTCCACAAAATCAGTTTGTAAAACTGTACCTATGACATTGCTAAAACGAATAAATAATACAAAGAAAATATATTTCTATAATTTCAGCACCCATTTTCTCATAAAAATTTATTTTTTGTGTCATTTTTAAATTATAGAACTCATTTTTCCTATTTTATTCATTATCCTTCATTTTATTTTACTTTACATTTCCAATATGCCTATTACATACTTAACAGTTGATACTCCTGATAAATATTTCAAATTTCCTTTTAAATATTTATTATCACCAAATAGAAATATATATATATATATATATATATATATATATATACATTACATATATATATATATACATTACAATAATACTATATATATACGTATATCCTTTATTCAACATCATTTTTAATAGGTTCTAAATGAAGGTGTAAAAAAAAAATTTTTAACATTTTGAAATGTCCTTTATCAAAAAAATGTCATTTTGTTTTGTCACAAATAAATTTTCAAGAAATGTTTTATGGTAACAAGGCAACGATGGGGGTTAAAATTGTGTCAGAAAAAAATAAAACAAAAAATCAAATGAAAAATTTTTCATGGTCATTTACTTTTTTATTAAATATATTTCATTTTATATTTTAGTTTTTTTTCTATATAAAAATAAAAGTAATTGTATTAGTAGTAGTGTAAATGTTATCATTAGAAAAGGATTTTTCGGTTTAAAATTGAAAAAAAAAAATTAATTTTGAAATTTTTTATGATAAGGAAAGACAAGAAAATGAAAATGATTTTAAAAGGAAATAAAGTTTGTAATAAATTACTTTATATAAGGATATTAATATATATATATATATATATATATATATATATATATATATACAATTATGTATATACCTGTATTAGGATATTATTTTTAATTGAAAAATTCCTCTCATTACATCTTGTCTACCTCAAAAGACCAGTAGGTAATAGGAAATTTAAAGAAGAAGTAAAGTTCTATTGTTATATTCTATTTCTGATAGTTGCAGAAGAATTAGGGGTGGGAAATATCAGGGAAAAAATAAATATAGTAATGTAATGTAATTTCATATCCCTTGTTTATTAAATTTTTTTTTTTTTTTTTATTTTGTATTTTATAATTGTAATATAATGTATATGAAAGATGATTGTCGACTGTCGCCTGTATTTTAATTGTCTAATTTATATGATAAAATTCTTTTTTTTTTATTGAAAATAATTTTAATAAAAATGAAAATTTGTAGCTGTATATTGTTTTATTATCTAAATTGCTTTCCTACTGTTACTATTATATCTATCAAGGTATACTACCAATTTACATGTCAGACAAAAAGATTATATTTGAATTTGATTAAAATCTGAAATATAAACACGATCTGACATCAAGCATTTGTATGATGGAAAATATATATATAGTAATTCTACACTCACCAGGTTTTTACTTAGATTATTGAAATACAAGATGGCGGAAATTTAGTGTTTAAATTTACTGTAATCAGCTGACTTTAATTTTAATAAAAAAGTAATAAACCAAAATGCAACCAAAGCTACAAAATGACAGATGGTCCAATAGACCAGACTGCAATATCACCAAGCAAATTTGGCCTGTGTTGAACCTGAAGGGCTCCCTTTACTTACTATCGTTCAAAAGGTTTAACATCAGCACTATGGTCATTACGGGTCATTGTCTTATTGGAAAACATGTCAGAAGACACCACTCAAACGAACCTATATAGCAAGCCTATAGAGATGAAGAAGAGAATGAAACTGTCCAACACTTTCTCCGTACTTGTTCTGGTATTTATCAAAAAAGAAACACCCATCTAGAAACCTTTTTCCTGAACTCACTGAGTGATCTTGTAAACAATAAAATCCAAGCAATCAACCGCTTTGTAAAAGGCTCAAAATGGTTCAACGAAAAGGTTCTCATGTAATAAAAGTTCCCGTGGTAATGACGAGTACGATAAATGTGTCGGCATATTGCGGACAATCACTGCTATCTACCTAATAATTTAAAAATTTTTCTTTTACTATACCCTTATTTATAATAGCACAAAAATGAGCTTAATATTTCCAAAGTTTATTAGTATTGACTCAATTCCACCAATGTGAAGATTATAGTGTGGTGACTACATTTGACTAGCCTATATTCAAGATTGAGGCATACTAAAGAATTATATTTTTCCTAGCTCATCTTTTAATTAAACTCAAAATAAAATTCACTTTATTAATAATTGAATGAACTACCCATCAAAAGACAGTTTCTTGTTAAAAATCGCATCCAGGTCCTGAAAGTGGGATACCCTTTTAATAGTACTGTCGTTGCAAGCGATATTTAGTGGCAGCTGGTGTTAAGGGACATGTAAAAGTAATGATATTTGACACATTTGTCTATATTTAGTATTAAATTGTTAACTTTGCACCAATTCACGAATACATTCGAATCATCTAGGAGCAAGACAGTATCATTTGATGAGACAACTTCTTTAAATATTGTCATGTCATCAGAATAATAATACTGCTGTCCTAAATTAACGAAACTATATCTTTGATGAAAATAGTAAAGATTAATGAATTCAGGTGGCTGGCTTGAGAGACACTAGAATTAGCATGGAACGTACTATCTTTTCGATATGTTAGATTTTATCCATTTTAATACATTTTAATAAGAATGTATATATAGTCATTGCTTAATGGAAATTAAAGAATTTTGAATTGAAATGGCATGGTTGGAATTATTGGGATTCGTGGAATAGAAACAGTAGAAAAGAGTACTCCAAATTCTAATTTTCAGTTTCATAATATATTTCGTTTTTGAAATATTCCTGATGATGGGTGCTGAGAACTGTCTGACAGCTAACGGAACCATACAGATTATTCGAAAACGGTAAAGGACCAATTTGTTAATTTTTCATAGAGTATTCGAGTACCAATTTTCAGGTTGTTAACACCTTCAATTTTTGATTGAAAAACCTGATTTTATGGCAGCTAGCTGAACTTAGAAGATAGGGATATTTGTATATTTTTGAAACAGTATCTGAGTACAATCCATTTTCAGCTCTATAACACATTTGATTCTTGAAATATTTGTGATAAATGCTGGAAAATGTACGGTAGCTACTCAAACCAGCCAAAAATTTAAAAAATGGTTAGGCCTATAACCTCTCCCTCTACTCCAGTAATACACAGCGAAAATTTCATCAAAATCGATTGAGTCTATAAATAAAAAACAGACAGACACACAGACAATAAAAAATCATTTTTATATATTCAAGTATATTAATAATCTACTAATAATGCCATAATATCTGTGTTTGCCGTACGTAAAAACTACAGTCATTTTCTTTACAACACCATTTTTTGGGAAAATATAGTTCAGACTCCTCCATCACAACTCCTTCCAATTAAACTAGGGAATCAAATGGAATGGCATAACCTTTAGTTGTAATAATATTTAGTATTAGTATATAAAATGGATGAAAGTGAAAGTCAAGCTTAAATTTATATGAAATTTTATATTTTTTAATTAAATGAGATTAAAAACATAAAATAATAAAAGAAATCTTAAAAGCCCAATTAAAATTTTCCACTAAATACTTAGATTTGGTAAAAACTAATTATATTCAAATAATCTTATAAACATTTAATTAGAAAATACATTTTTTTTTTATATAGAAAATTTTAACGTACAGATTTCATCAAAATTATTTCTACCTCCTAAATAAATTTCTTAAACTTTATTCAACTTTTTCAAGATTTACTTTTCAAACAAAAGAAGACGCGACATTGTTACATTTACTTGTTATTGTTGTTGCTGTTATTGTTATTATTACAATATACAAAAATGGGTAAACACGGTAAAATTTCCTTACAAAATTTCAAAACAAAATCTTTTAATTTTTTTTTTTTAATTCCTCCATATTTGGATATGTATTTAGGAGATTAAAAATTTACGTGTTTTGACACTTTTTTTCCCCAAAGAATTTCATTTCACAACATTTTCCCCGATTTGGATGTTATATGAAAACAATGGTGTTTTTGATAATGTTGAGCAAAAATTTAAGAATTTTACTGAATTAAATAAAAGTATTAACAGTATTAAGAATGTGATTGAACAAAAAAATTCACTAAAAATAAATGGTTTTTTAAAAAAATGTTTAAATCCTCGACAAACGGATAAGCCTAAATGTATGCAATATTTTTCATCTGTTTTTTTATATTGAAAAAGGAAAATTGAAAATTTAAATATTAAATACTTATTTATTTCCATCTCCTTACGTTTCAGTACATACCTAATAGTAATCATTGAATTCGTAGTTTAGTCGAACAACAAATTACATATGCATATATACTAATTTTAAAAGTACAGGATGTTTCGAAATTTTTGGTGTAATTTTAATACAGATTTATAGTATCTGCGACTTAAACGCTGAACAAATTTACATTGTAATTTGTTTTCCAATTAATGAGGTGTCATGCAAAAATTTGTAGATATTTATTTTATATTTTTTAAGTTTTGCTCATTTACTTTCTTCATTTACATAAATTAACTAAACAAACAATTTTAATTTTTAATTAATATTAGCTTAAAATGTACGTGGCTGTCAAATGAGCTCATTCATTTAATTTAATAATAGTTTACTTCATAATTGTGACTTAAATTATGTATTGATCTATAACTAGGAAAATATAGCTAACAATTTAGATGATTTAGTATTGCAAAAACAAAGTATGGTTTAAGTATTGCTATAGTAAAAATAATGCAGAAAAGAACCAAATTTAATATAATTATATAATATAAAATTTAAATCTACATCCTAATTCTATACTAAACTTAACTAACTTGACCTAATATTTCCAGATATATGGCTGATTACTCTTTAGAGTGTACCTGGCGAACTTAAAACTTAACCTAACTTGACCTAATATTTCCAGATGTATGGCTTATTACTGTTTAGAGTGTACCTGGCTAACTTAAAAAGCTCACTATTATTAATATCAATACTACTTAAATTTGTGCTTTGTCACATGCATTCCTTTCTAAAACGGTATATTAATGGTACGGTATATAGTCCTTGTTTTTAATTTGATCATTCTTGTTCAGAAAGACGAAATCTTTCGGAATAATAAAGCTTGCTTGCAGGCATAAACTGATATATTGATCATTTACAAACCAGGGGTGGCAAATTAATGAGTAAAATATTTGTTTATTATTGCGCAGTATGTGATTACTGAGACGGACAATAAGACTGTCTATTATAATTGAATTTGCTTTTCATATATAATGATTTATTTGAATAATAATGTAAGTAGTCCGTTGATGGTTTTTTATTTAAATTTGTACAAGCTCTTAAACACTCGTTCAAATAATCTTAATTTCTCCTTTGTAGATGCGCTTATATCAAGCCATAACTACATATAGGAAATCCATATGATAATATAGGCTTTATTAAGCTTTTAATTAACTTTATAACATAACACTTGGGGGTAAAATAGATTTTTTAGTAGCATAAAGACATTCTTTGCTTTGTTAATTTGATTTTTTATGTGATATTTCAAATTATAATTGCAGGTAGTTAAAATGTAGTTCTAAGCCTATTTTATAGATACCTAAATGCATCTATTAGGAAGCACTTAGCAGTTAGTACTTCAACCTCCTCAGCAATTCCGTCGAGAATATGAGAAACTACAACCGCTCACCCTTACACCGTTGTTCAAAATACAAAGAACAGATCGACTACATATATCTGTAGTTCTTGATCTAGAAAGCAGTTCTTCAAGCAAGGGTTTATTGTGGTAATTCAATATTGGTAAAGAAAATTGGTTCGTATTCAGAACATCTAGAATGCATTCCCCTACAGACATTCACAAAAAGGGACAGGTTTAGTTTCCAAAATTTACAATAAATTCAGTAAAATAGTTCGAACTCTTCACCGAACAGTTCTTCTAATTATTTTTGTTTTAATTACAAACCAAAGTAGTTATCAAATAACAAATAGCTTAATTAAAATAAGTGGAATAATATAGTACAGATTAGGGTTACATTCAATGTCCCACAACGGATAACTCGAAATTAATAAATTTACAAATTTTGGTATGAATTTAATCAATTTTTAACTAATATCCATACTAACATCTGTATATAAATTGATATTCTTTAAAAAGCAAAGCATCAAATTTTAAAATGCGAAAATCATTTAGTGAAAATTTACCATTACTTTTACGATTAAACATTAATAAACTGGATTGAAATTTATTTAAATTTTTCATCCTTAGTAAATTATCATAAATCACTGTGTTTCAGTTTTAAAAGAGATAAAAAAAAATATTTGATTTAGGTAAAAATAAAAAAATATTACAAATGAAAAATATTTTTTTTTTTAATTTTTCGTTGATAAAAAAAAATGTGAAAAAAATTCATTCCTTCTTCTTTTCAAAACCAATTTTCTATTTATTCTGGAATTTCCCAGTGAGTTCATCTTATTATGAATTTACTATATGTATATGTAATATATACATATATTTTCTCATTTCCATACAAATTTATAATATTGTAGTTATATTTGTTCAAATTAAAGTATACAAACAAACCAAAAGAAAACAAAAAATACAATTTAAAAAAAAAACAATACCAAAACTCCTGCAACAGCACCATCTTTCAGATGTATTTTATTTTTCCTTACATCATATTAGTAAAGAAAATAAGGTTATAAAGAAAACATTTAATATCTGATTTTCCTTGAACTTCAATGATTTTCTTATAAAATGTATCATCTCTGCTACGAGAGATAATGGAAAAGTTTTGGAATACCTGATTTGAATCAATAGTTTATATACTAATGTTATTGTCAATCAATAATGGAAGATGGATACAATTTGATTTTTGACAAATCAAACTTTGAAGAGAAAATAAAATGCTTAATTGATGTCCTAAATTGAACAAGTTACTTGAACAATTGAGCTTAAGATAAGGTTAATGAAAAATAAACTCGAACAGCCTCAATGAATTCACTTTCGCTGTGTCAAATAATTGCAGAAGCCTCATAAAATAGACATTTAACTTATGTGTTTATACCATACTTGTGGCGCATTTTGGTTGTCAATTAAAACGTTCTAACGATGCAATGGAAATCCTTTGCAAAATATATTAAAAATATTCAATATCAAAATTCTTTACCCGAATCATATATTCTAACATATAGCTTTATATATAGGGTAAATTATAATTATCTTTGTATAAGTGTAATAAATAAATAATATTACAGGTATAATGTAAAATAACAAAAATATTATAAATGGTAACACATGTAAAATTACTTTATCAGTCTTCTGATGATGGTGTGTTAACCGAAATCGGTTTTTGTTTTTTTTTTTTATGTTCTTGACAGTAAGTACGGTAGAATCCCC
Organism: Argyra leucocephala; assembly: GCA_963942445.1. Lineage (NCBI taxonomy): Eukaryota > Metazoa > Arthropoda > Insecta > Diptera > Dolichopodidae > Argyra > Argyra leucocephala. Next base: position 105,336,767 of record OZ012680.1, on the reverse strand, counting down.
TTTTCGTGCTTAATTAAGTACGGTACTGCAATTTTACTCTACAATATCTACAATATTTCGAAATTTATTTTTCCCAAATTACTGGCTTAACAACTCATTAAATGTGGAAAACTACTAATATTTTCAGGAACTAAGCCTTCCTAAATAGAATAGCACCATTTTATTTAAGTTGTTACCAGATTATACTCTCAATTATTTTTTGTCATTATTAAGATATTTAATAAAATTTGTGAAATATACCGAGAGTTTTAATTTTTTTTAATTTCAAATGTATACAAGCAACACAAACTGATGATGAAAAGACTCTATTTAATTTATATTTGAAGGGTACCATCTTAATGGAACATTCTTATTCAAATTAACAACATCAGCTACTGATTGGTTTATGTCAATTGGTGTAGTACATTTATGACATTAACCGAATCTGATTACAAACATTTTTATTCAAATAAATATTTGTATACAAAGAATTAAACATAAACAGAATCGACAGTTTTATGATAAATTTTGTTCGAAAACATTATGTAAGAGCACAAAATACTCCAGAAAATGGTTTAATATCTCATATATTATTTTACCACAATGAGGAGTACATAAAAAAACTTTGCGCACAGAATTCATAGCCCCTGCGCATTTTATATTTCTTGATCAAAATGGTTTTATCCAAAACCACAATCATGTCTCCATACTATATCACTATAGTGGATAAGACCTATATCACTATAGTGGATGGAGTGGAGTGGGCCACATGTAAATCGATAGAATATGAACTGGGCAACAGTAACGGAGATAATCTTCAATTTGATAGGTCCATACCAGACAGAGACAAAACATTAAAAGAGCATATTGGTGGTTAGAAAGCACATTCAATTAGTAATAGGTATTAAACATGTACATTCTAGGTTTAAGAATTAGTTTAAGTTAATTTAGATAGGGTTAATTATTAGGTTAAGTTAGGTTAGCTAGGTATAGGTTAGGTTTTATTTAAAATAACAAGACATAATATTGATTTTTTCAGCATTTGTTTTACCATATATTACACATATAAGAAAGTAGTATGCAATGCAAGCATACAATAATAATTATGAATGTACAGAAAACAAATTATTAAGCTATTATAATTAACATACAAATTTATAATTAATTTAAATGTTAATAGTAGCTAGTTCCATTAAAGCCGTTTTTCTTCAACTTTTTATAGACCAAAATAGTTTTATGTTTGTATATTAAAGGCACATAATAAAAGTTAATAAAAAAAAAAAAAATATATGACATTAATATGAATCCTATTAGAATCTAAATGATATTTTCTTAGATTAGATTAGATTTCATTTATTCAATAAAATACAATTCATGAAGTACAAAAAATAATAAGGATAAATATAGGATCATTCAGATATTCGGGATAACATTTGATGAATGAAACTACAAAAAAAAAATACAAAATTAGAAAAGTATTGTTGGGTATATATAGTCTATACATAATAGAGTAGTAAATTAAAAGTAGATATATAAAAGAACAACAAGACTTAAAATTGAACAAGATTGAAATTATGTAATGAAAAAATAAACATTAAAAGAAAAATTAAATAATAAGAAAAAATAATGCAAAATTAAGTACACATAAAATCAAGAATAAAAAATATAAAAAATAATTCTAGAAGACTGAAAGAAAATTAAAAATTATAGTTAAAAAAACTAAATCGTATTAAAAACACATTCAATTTGAAGGTGATCCAGTTCTAATAGCCAAAGTTTAAGATTTTTGCAGAACGATGTACATGATCTGTCCGACCTTAAAAAATACAATAACATGTTAAAAGTTTTTAGAACTATACCAAATGTCCAGAGCATGCGTATCAGCTTTTTAAGAGGGGAAAGAGCCGTTGTTTCAAGATTTAAAAAAAAGTTTGTTAACTAAATCGAGGGTGCTCTCTAAAAAACCCTTTTCCGGTATTCCCGGAAGTTAAAAATATCATCCATCGATAGAGCACCCTCGATTTAGTTAATTATTTTTTTTAAATTTTAAAATAACGGTTCTTTTTCTGGCAAAAATGAGAAGTATGAGCCCTTGGGACGTTGACAAAATATAAATTATTATTTCTAAGATTATATCTAGTTGTGAATCGCTGACCAAGATAGCCCGACCTATTAAAAAAAAATTTAAACTTTTTAAATAAATATAAATACCTAAGTGGTGGAATATCCAACATTTTATGAAATTGTTATATGGAATTACAATATGGAATTAGCTACTGGGGGGTCTTACTTTAACAAAATTAGTCCCCTACTTATTCCTCAAAAATATTATATTCGATTGATCATGAGGAAAAATAGACTTACGCCTAGTTTTCCACTATTTAGAAAGCTGGATATACTACTTATTAGACAGCTATATGTATTCAAAACACTAAAAATTTATTATATTAGATCAGGTTATCTTGCCCATCGATTTAACTCTCACTACAATCTGATAGTCAATAACCTATTTTTAAATGTTTCTAGAGCATTTTTCTAGAGCAAAAGTTTATGATTTTTTAACTCCCAAAATTTTCAATACGATAGAACTTTTATTACTATTTTTATCAAAAATCTTAGATCTCAGTGGCCTCGGTAGTCTAGTGGTGAAGCACTCGAGTGTAGTAATGTAACGACCAAAGGAGCATGGCTTCAAACCCCGTGGGAACTTAAAACTTTTTCAAATGGTGAAAATTAATAAAAATGTAATTTTCAATACAACCACATCGGTTCAAATATGATTTAATAATAAATAAAGATATATATAACTAATAAAAAAATAATATAAATATATAAATATATACAAAAATATATACCAAATAATTAATATAATTTAATAAAAAGGCCCACATTTCGAAAGGGAAAAGGACCTATAAAGGTGACCTACAGATTTATCTGTAGAATCAACTGTTAAGATAAATAAATAAATAAGTCTTATATCTCACTTATTGAATTTTGATGACTCTCAAAGTTGTTGTTATCTTAACCTAATTCTTTTATATCTTTCATGTTTTTGTTTCTAAGGCTTCTATTGTTTTGTTGTAATCGTTTATCCCGAATTTAAATTTTTCTCTTTTTTCCTATTTTATTTTCTTTCCTTGTTTAATTATGTTTAATCAATTTAATTATTTCTAATGCATATATTGATATTTAATAGTTATAAGTTTGTATTTTATAATTTTTAATTTTTTTGCGTTACGTTTTTCTTTACTTTATTACTTTAATATTGAATTTTTAATTTTTGTATTCTTGTAACTGTATTACTTTTAGCTCTGAACAATTGTTTAATTATATAATTCAATCATTTCTACTCTTGTTATTTCATTCATCACATATTCTCAGGAATATCAGAATGATCTTACAATTATCTAATTTTACCGTTACTGTTTTGCAAATTTTTTAATTTAATTTATGATAATGTACTAAGGTAATATGTAACATAATAAATTAAAAATGGTAAATAAACGAAAACTAGACATTAGTCTAATTTTTTATTAAAATAAAAATTACCCCAGCGGCTAATTCCATAATTTTGCAGGTTTGAAAAGAGCAAAACATATAAGACAAATATAAATTAAATTTATATTTAGATTTTTTCGTTTGTTTATCCCTCTTTTTTTTGCTAATTTGGCTTCTCTTAAATTCTCTTTGAATCTTATTGTAATTAGTCCTTTTCATGGCACTATATTCCAAACAATCATGACATGATATTTTGTATATATGCCGTTAACTTCATGCTCATTTTTTTTACTTCTGCTAGTTGTTAATAATTCCAAATTATGCTTGAGTTAAGTGCGTTACGCCAATTCTTCTAGGCTTTTCTACATTATTATTTTGCATGAACGAGCTAGTCATGCTGTTCAGTTCGATATGGTATATTTACATTTTATATCATAAATATTGTACATTTACAAGATAAATTAATAAATTTTTATCATCAAAATTATTTTTTCTATAGAGTCAAATATCAGATAGAAAAATACAAACATCACAATTAAATATTATTTTAAATATGCCGTATCTGTATCTGAGCATATCAGTAAATTAAAAGGAAAATATTCGACTATTTTCACTATTATACAAAAATTTTACTCTAACGCTAGAAAACAAGTTTTTATAAAATCTAAGATACAAGCATTTATGAAAATAAAAAATTAACTGTTTTGTAATTTTTATGTAGAAAAAGAAAATTTTCTTAGGAGATAAAATTATTAATGGTTTCCTTATCAAAATTTTTAGGAAAAGACATGAAATATTGTTTTTTTTTTATTTCAATTTTGAACTACAATATCTCCAAAATGGCAACACTTATCGCCATCCAATAACCGTTTAAGTTTAAATATTTCTTAGATTATCTTCCTCGATCAACATATATCTAATAGATCAAATATAATGGTGTATATATACAAAAAAAATAAAACTACCAGGATACGTTCAAATGTCCTTTTCGTCCTTAACGTATAAAATGCATCATTAAAAATATATAAAACTGTATATTTTTGGAAAGCTGGAAACACTAGGTTGAGATATAGTCATTTGGCCATACGCGTGTTCAACATTCAGTTCAGAAGAACCTATATTTCCAATAATATTATCAAATAACCCTCGTAATCCAATTTGTTCATACTTTCTTTTAAAAAGAAACTGAAATTCTTAACTGGATTTTAAAATCTTCAATATATTATTATGATCCTCCTAAAGAAATAATTCTCATACACTGACATTTGGCGCCATTGAAATTTTCATTTTTTATTACAGAATATTTTTTTTTTTCAGTTTTACTTTTTACAAAAAAAAAATACTTTTTCAAATTCTGAATTATACTTCTCTGTTGTGGCACAAGAAACTATCATTATTATATCTGTTAAAAAACAGAGAAACTTACAAAATTTCATTTCACTTGAATTATTCGAAATTCAAATATTTTCTCTTTCAGAATTTTCTAATTTTTTTTTTTTTTGTTCTTATTATTATTACAAAATATACATAAAATATATATCCTTGTTACAATCATTTTCACACTTACACAAACACATTTGCACATACGTTTATCTATGTATATATGTACACCTAACTTTTGGTACATCCTATGTAATAAACAAAAAAAAGCAAAAAAAAAAAACCCAACAAAATTTAAACTAAAAAAGATGAATCATCTTGTATTTAAAATGTTAACTGAACTGTACGGACACCAGAATGAACTTTAAAAAGTTTATAAGAAATAAAAAACAACAACAATGAAAAAAAGATATAAATTTGTTTAAAATACCGCTACACCAGAGTAGCAAAAAAAAAACAAAAAACAGGAAATTTATATTGCAGACACTTGTCTGATACACTCAGTTCTCTCACTCTCATACTTAACCGACAACAATTGATTGCATTATTTAAATTCAGATGTTGGCATTGAAGTAGAAATAAAAAAAACGAAAATCAGAAAAAAAAAAAAATATTTAAAGAAAACTAAAAGAAAATTAAATTTTAATATGATCGATAGGCACTCAGCCCAGAAAACAATCAGTTCAATTTTTTTAGATAAAATTATGAAAAATAATATTACAATTTTTTTGTATGGTCATTCTTTAAAGAGTTACGAAGCCATTTAAGAAAGATTAATAAAAAATATATTTTGCTTCGATTGTTTTGATGTTGATCCAGGACCGTTAACATCCATTTGAAATGTTATTTAGTTTTAGTTTTCAAAGATGGAAATCGATACTATACATCTCATACATCTATATAGATCAATAACATCATTTCATTATGTATGATCAGTGAGACTAATGCAGTCAGTAACATCAATGTAGTCAGTCAGACACGACCATTCTGCATCATAAAAAATCAAAGTAAGTACCAGTTTAGCCATGGCTATTGGCTATTGGCCATGTCTAAACTAATGGTAGTTGCTAGAACAGGTAAAGTGATAGTTGTAGAAATCAAGATAAATTAGGAGAAATGTTCAGCGGGGAGCTGCAACCTATGATTTCTAATATTCACTCTGAATGTTAGTAAGTCAAACACATAAAAACTGTTTCTAAAGTTATGAGTTACAACCTTGGGTTGGAAACTATATTAACATAATAAGTTAAACTAACAAATTAAAAACTACAGTTTTTTTTAATTTTTAAATATTATAAATCAAATACGTGGAGCTGTTCCCTTCTTGCAAATACTTGGGAGTGGGATACCATATTCTAGAAATTCCAACTATGAACGAATTTCCATTAATTTGGTTTGGAAACATCTGAGCATTTACAAAGTCTCTTGCATTCCTCGATGGAATTGCTTAAGAAGTGGAAACATTGATTTAGTTCTTCCGAGCATCTATACTCTCTAAAATAGGTGCCACATCAATATTAAGATGGCAATAAGTGAAATAAGTGTTGATAAGACATTTAAATCATTTAGAAAACGAATAGTGAGCTTCTAGAAAACTTAAAGTAATTTTTGGAAGCATTAACCCATTGATGCGTATAAAGTCGTATACTCGTCTACTTCTTATAGATATTAAGTACATCTTTATTTTTTGTTGAGTCAATTAACATTAATTAATTTTCAAATATAATCTAGAATGACTTTATATTCGACATTTATTGCGAATATGACTGCTAAATACTTTACATATTGAAAATGATTATTAAGAATAATATAGATTTCGCAAGTTATGACGATGACAAAGTTAAGTAATTGTTGATAGAACATTTACATCATCTATGAAACGAATTATGAGTTTCTGTATTTTTTCGCGATAGCTAAGAGCAGCTGAGATTTATACTTCATTAAATGGGAAAATACTTATATCTATTGTAGAATAACTTCACTTTCGTAATATCGTAGTTCCATTTTATTTTTTTATTTTAGTGATAACCAAATTATATTCAAAATTAATCCCAAAGAATAATTGAAAAAAAAAACGGTTTTACGGCGGGATACGAACCTGGTACCTTCTGATTATATATAAACATATTGGTGGGCCAATATCGGTATGTTGGTTTTATAGATATTAAATAGACCTTAAGATGCACATTTTTTTTATTAATATTATTATATTGAACTGTACCAAATTATAAAATCAGACAGCTAAGGCTAAAGGCCCAACCATAATGAACTTATGATCATGTTGGCTTAAGATCATGTCAAAACTAAACGAAAAGCCAGCTAAAGTTTTGTACTTTGCTTAAGTTACCCATAATAAACTTTAGCTATAACTTGCTTAACTGATTTTGACTATTGTTAAATTATAAAAAAAAAATGGCGTTGGCCAGCAACATAAATAAAACCAAAATATTTAGCAGTGATTTTCGCAATATCAAAAATATGATTATTTCAGGGCATATTTTTATTTAGTCACATTTCGAGAAAGTTTAGGTTTTCGAGTCGTTGTAAGCACTCATTTTTGAACTTAAGAATAACTTCAAATGGCGTAAATTCTTGAGTAACTAAACATTTTTGAGATTTGGAAGCATTAACTCGACTCTGCTTTGTCTATCTTAGAATTATACAAGATGCAACTCTTTATAAATAACTTCTTTTATTTACAACTCCAATTAACGCTGTGTCTATAATGTGATAAGTCTACATATCAACTCTTTACGTACAATGCAAAACGATTCATAATCAAATCTACAAATTCTATAATTTTTTTTTTTTATTTTAATTTATAAGACTTTTACAGTATTGGCTTCTCAGTCCTTAAATTAAAAAAAACATAAAAATGCTGTATTGTATAATGCCTTCAACAGTATATCACAGCTAAATCGTAGCTATTGATTTAAATGAAATTATTAAAATTATTTAAAACTGTTTTGATGAGTTCAGATTAAATTTGCTCAGAACCCATCTATCTACTTATAACGTCTTATAACGGTATATTAGTTTTTTTTTTTTTAATTTATATTCATATTTGAGTATAGTTGAAAGGACATTTTGAATTCTTCATCTTAATTATATATAAGAATGTGATATAATCTAATTGCAATTAATTTTACTTTTAAATTCATTACCTACATACATATGTACATACATTATATAAAATCGCGCAACATGTCAGTAGAAATTCTTCTTAATTTCTATTTAATTTACTTCAATAAATACTTGTAATCTTTCAATCTTTTTAATTCTTATCACTTTGATGCTTTAATTGCCATTTTAACACATTAAATTTTAATTTCAGATTACAAACGCTTTAGTAATTTCTAATTAGTTTTTCTTTACGAATTTATATGTGTACATATTGCTATATACACATAATATATCTATTTTAATTTAGTTGTAAATGTGTTCAAATAATCCGATATAATCTTTAAAGTTTGTACTTCTATACACATACATACATATACTTATAATTTATTTCAATTTTAAGCCAATGGACTTTTAATTATAATATCACTTAATGGGATGGATGCCTTTTATTTTGAAAATAAAAAAATAATAACAATAACAATAATAATAATAAATTTTATTCAAACTATCAATAAAATAATATAAAGATATTATTAAATATATATATATATGTATGTATATAGTACACAATCCACATGAATAAATAAAATTTTGTTAAATTCATCAATTGACATGGGGTTCAACTCATTTTAATTGAAATCAATTTAAATCGATTTAGAAAAAGGGACAAAATATGTACATCTATATATATATATTATATATATAATATGTATGTGAATATATGTTATCGGATATGAAAAACAATTTATAATTTAAAAATTAAAATACAAAAAAAAAATATTATACTTGAGTGACGTTTCATTTAAAAACGTCAAAGGAGTAGAAATATTTTCACAACAAATTGTGCAAAAATTAAATTGATTTACAGTTAAAATTTTTGATTTGCATAAGCAAGCTAAAACAACAGTAAATTACTTTAAACTGAATGGATTTCAGTATCTATAATTCAGAATTTTAAATATTAATTAATTAATGAATGGTAGGTATTAGGGAGACAATTAAATAAAGTTACAATTAAAGATGACCTCTAATTTAATAATTCAAAGTCATTTGCTACAACTTAAAATAAATGCACTTGATTGCTTTCAGTGTAATTAATATAAATGTGGGTTCATTTAAATTGTACAAGACATGTAATTTTGTTCGAGAGAGAATTAATAAACATAATAAATAGTAGAAAATTAGTTTAATTTTAACAAAGAATAAAGAGTATATTAAGAAAAAATGTATTATTAATATATAAAAAAAAATTGATGAACTCAAAATAATTTTCATTAAGTAATTGTGGTTGTGTTGAGAGCAAAATTGTTTTAACTCCGAATTTGAACAAATGGTGATTATTATATTTTTTATTCGAAAATAATCTAAAACGTTTGTTATTTAACATTTTACTTCTTATATTTATATAAGTTATGACTTATATACATATACATATACATATTAAACTTTTAAAAATAAAATAATGACTTTTGTAAATCAATGAATTATTTAAAAGAATTTATCTAATCTATCTTAATAGCCTAATTTGTGGGATAGCACAATAATGCAATATATCTACTCAATACGCACGGGTTCAAATCTCCTGAGATATATAATTTCTTTTCCTCTACTAAGATGATGTGTGACTCAATCGATAACAAGTAGAATTACAACAGTCAGACTAATCAACTATACTTTATAAAAATAATGATAATTGAAAAGCAATCTCAGAACCCGAATTGTGCCCGAAAAAAAATAAATATAAAATATAATGTAAAATTTTTGTTTTTCTATTGCTGCAAAATATTAGGGGTATTAGATGAAAATTATGAATCTAATTATAATTAAATTTCTAACAAACAAAACTCGAGAGTATAGGTATTGAATCTATATCAAATATATTTTATTTCTCTCTTTCTTTTTGTATGTCCCGCTGTTCAATTTGAAACGAGATGAAGGTATATTCTTAACGTGATTCACCCGGAACCCGGAACGGGGTTATACAAGTTTTTTGTTGACGAATCCCACAGAGTAATTCGATTCCTTTACAAGTTTGTTTTTTCGTAAAGGCGATACTTGATTAGTAATTAATTACAAAACGAGCATGTCGAATATCCAATAATAATCCAAATTTAGTAATTTTAGAAATAAATGTTACATATATGTATAGCCATAGCCTATACCTATAGCATTATATAGCTTAAAAATCTTAAATCTAAATTTTTGATTGAAGCCTTTGCCGAGTCTTCATTGTATTTGAATTGCATTGCACAATTTCTTGGCAAAATAAGTTTTGAAATATTTTTTTTTATATTTTAATTCCATGTCAATGGGAAGAAACCATAACTGCTTTTACACAGAAATTTGGAGTACTGTGAAAATATGACTTTGCACCCCATTTAAAATCGCTTTTCAGTTTTGTTGAAATTAGTTTATCATCACATTTGTGTATAATATTTTGCTCACGTCTGTTGATATTTAGACGTAACATATAAGAATAATTACATTGTATTAGCTATGTATATAAGAATTGAAGGTAAGCTGTTCTTGAATTATTTCTTTTCTTATTCTTTCCTTAATAAAACTTGTGAACTGAACGTACGTGGCTTTAATTTAATAATTCAATAAGTTTGAAACGAGATGACTGAATATTATTAACTGAACTCTAGAAAGTTTGTTTGAAAAAACTTTGAAGCTATTTACGAGATCGTTATGAGTAGCCATACTCAATCAAGCATCACAGAATATTTTTACAAATAGCAATTTCGGGTGTAAGCACTCGATCCCGAAAAATTTCTCCGGCAAAGATTTGCTTTTAGTTTGATTTGGACGAAATTAAACCAAATTATCAGATTTATTTTCTATTTCTAATATAAAATTTTTCAAAAGTAAACAAATTATAAAATGCAAATAAATTCAAATTATAGAATGCCATGCCTATATGGCATCAGTTAAACTACAGAAATCTAGAAGTCATTTAAAATTTAATCCCATATCCAAATTTACTTGAATCTAATATTCAATATATTTAATTTACATTATTTAAATTTCAAATTATTTCAATATTTTCAATTTCATACCATTTGCAATCACAATGCATCCAATTCTATATGAAACATTTAATTTTGCATTAAATCAATAGAAAGAAAAAAATTTAAATTGACCACCTCTAAACAATAACGAAAGGAAGTACACATTTAAATAATTTCAATAAAAAAAATTGTGACATCTAGGAGGTATGAATGAAATTTTGTGATTGAAAAATTTCTTCATTAAAATAAACTCCTCTTTTATATTCTCATAACATAACTACTATTAAATAGAGTAAAAAAAACAAAAAAATTGTAATTGACATTTTTCGATTCAAAAAATTTCAACTTAATTAAATATCAACAATAACAACAACAACAAACAATTTATTAATCAAATCAATTCAATACTTGTTTTAAATTATTTATTTTATTGAGTTAAGTCCAAACAACAAAATATTATATATATAGCATATATATATAATATATATATATATATCTATATCGTACATAAGATACGAGGGTTGAAATCATTGCAATTTTGCGCAATTTTCTTTTTTAATAAAAATTTCGCAAAATACATTGCACATATGGACTTGGATACTCAAACTTTATAATCGTGGGTATTTTTTTATATGTGAGTAGGCTACATACATACATTTATACAAATTTTTCATATTTTTAAATTAAAAGAAGAAAAGCGACTATGAAAAAAAAACAATAATTTGAAATGGTATCAGAGAATTCATGTTCGTTTGTAATATTTTAAAATGCATATTAAAATTTTGTAGAGTCTAAGAAGTAACAGACTCAAATTCTTTGTTCAGATTGATTTGATTTGATTTATAATTTAACACATTAGCTTCCAATGTATCACCCAGTATCATCCGATATTTCAAAGCTTATTTCTTGTTAAATTTTGACGTTTGTTATTATTAAACACAATTGTAAATGTTCATGTTTTATTTTTTTATTTTATTTATTTATTTTTCTACTTAAAAAGCTTTATACGTACAGAGTTTAGTAATTCAAAGTATTATATATCATAATATATTATGTTTTTATGTATGTATGTTCTATCAATAAATAATAAACCTCACCTTAAAAGAGCTATAATTTCTGTAATTGCCTATAATTTATTGGTTTAATTACAAGTTAGTCTTAGCCTTAAGTATCATATGGAAAAATAAACATATAATATTTGCCGACGAGGGTGGGATATAAAATAACTAGTCCACTGGATTAACAAAACAATGATAATGAATACATCAATTATGAGAAACGAGCTTGGGATACTGTTTGGGAAGAAATTTCAAATGAATTTCTGATTAATGAAAGTGATTGTTATATTTAGTACTTGCCTTGTACATTACAGAAACAATATGAAATATATTTAAAAACAAAAACTCCATATAAATGTAAATTGATAAATGAGTCCTATTCCCGTCGCCAATATTATATCTTCGTTCTTCTATATTATACTTGAAACTAAAAATCAGATTAACATTTGTGATTTCTGTGAAATTTATTAGTCTATTTGAATGTTAAGCTGTTAAGAACAGATACTACACTTTGAACTTAGTCAAAAATTTGTACATTGTCTCATGATTTAAAAAATATACCGATTGTATTTTGTTTGGGGTGCTACTATTTAAATTCAAACACACATGCTCCGTGCCCACAAAATATATGGCAAATTCATATAAAATCCCCAATTCAAAAGTACGGAGTTCCCTTCTGTCATATTGAGCATGTTAATGTAGATATCTTAGGCACAAAATCACCGTCGAACTCAACGCGATCGATAGGTCTTCTAGGTGGCCAGAGGCCATTCCAAATCCGCACATGACGGCAGAAACGGTGACTAGGTACTTTATATCAGGTTCGATCTCTCATTTCAGGCTACCCCTACGATTAACCACAGACAGGGGTGGCCAGTTCGAATAACAAATTTTTTCAGATTTGAACAAAATGTTAGGGTCTAAGCATCTACGAACTACATCGTACCATTCTTTTGACGGGTTAGTAGAGCGATGGCATCGAGCATTAGAAATGTCTTTTAAGGATAAATTGATTAAAAATTGGTTTAATGAATTACCTCTAGTCTTGCTAGGGTTTAAGTCGCGCGTGAAAGAAGACCATAGAGCTTCATCTGCAAAAATGGTTTTCGTAACCACACTTCGGTTACCAGGCCATTATTTTTTTCATTTTTTTTCGGAACATGAGTTTATACGAATCCGAAATTTTGCACCAGGTTAAAACCATCAAAAACATTAGACCATAGTATGTTTTATTGGTTTTTCGACCCGGTCCAGTGTTGGCAAAATAAATTACGTCTAGTTTGTTGTTTATATGTAAATAACTTAGTAATTTACTAGGATGAAGGAACAAATCTTCATTAGTAAAACCTTATAAGACAGTTGTACGTGCTCATTAGAACAGATGGGGTTCGTGTTCCAGTCAGTCTATAAGATACCATAGAAAGTAGAAATAAAACTAGAAAAATATTACGTAGTAAATATATAGGTAATAAACAGAATACGGTGTCACTAGATAGATTAAAACCAGTATATTCATGAGTCATGACAGTCTAATCCAGTGAAGATACTGTTTTATTGTAATAGCATCCAATAAAATAGCTTATAAACTGTATTAAACTAAATCCGGTAGACCGGTATGCCTTTGTACCCCAGAAAAGATACTTAGGGGGGGAGCAGTGTTATGCCACTATTTAAATTTAAGCACACACGCTCCCGATCTATAAATGATATGGTAAATAAATGCAAAATGAATGTATAATGACAGTATAATGAAAATGTTAATGCAATAGGGAGAAAAAAAAATTAAAAAAGTCGTATGACGAAGTTCAAAAAAATTAGACACGTTTTTAAATTAGTGCGAATAACTGCACTAAATGTTCTTAGACATTTCTAGTTTTATTGTCCAGTTTATATTTTTTTAGTACGTAGATATATTTTTATACAATTAAGGCACCTAGATATATAAAAGTGTTTACTCCTTCAAAATTGTAATTATTTATGGTTTTATTTTGAACCGCCTTATTTTAATGCTCGCTATTTCCATATTATTGGTTTCATTAATATTTAATTTTACAGTAGCAGCTCCTTTTTCTAGAGTTAGCAATATTTTAATCTTACTAAGTATTTATTGTTTACTAATGTTATTGTTTAAGATTAATTTCGACAACGAACATTTGAAATAATAACAACTTAGAATTCCACCGAGTCGAGTTAATTTCAACTCAATTCGATCCGCAATTAAAACGTCGTTTACAATAACAACGGCACTGTTTATAAAATATATTCACATAATTTTTGTTAACGTTTATGCAACGGATTAATAGGATTTTAAAAGACGTTAATATCAACTTAATAATTTCCAGCGATCACACATTGTTACATAAATCAGTCACAAAAGTTATACTACAATTTTGCACAGGTATATTCAATAATTTTTTGTAATAAATAACCGGGCTTTAGTACACTATTCAAGTTTATATTGTAGTTTTTCTTTTATTCACTTCAGGTAGACTCTATATCTAGACGTTAATATTCCCAAATCAAATTAACTTTGTTGCCCAACTAATAATTTCCTTTCGGGTGGTTAATTTTTCTATTCAATTTTCGCTGTTTTTTTTAGTTAGGTAGAGTATTTTTTTTTTAATAAATAAATTGCGAAAAAAAAGATAGTGACCGGTGACAGAAAATTCACCCACATTAAAATCGAAAATAAATTTTAATATTTAAAATCGACAATATTCGATTGGTGGTTTACAAATACGCCAAGAGGATAAAATTTTTTTATGAATGAATGATGATAAGAGTATGAGTTGTATTTTGAATATATTTTATTGAATACGAATTTACGCTATAATATGTATGGGTGTAGGTAGACATATAAAATCCAAAAACACTAAACAGTGGCAATAAAGTAGAGAAGAGGTGGCAAGAATGTTTGACTGGTTTTTAATGATTTTTGTTTTTAGCAAATTGCAGGTTCAATTTAACATCGTTGCAAAAAAAAATATGCAGAGGCGGATTTCGTTTTGTTAATATTTTTGTTTTAAAATTTTTGTTTTTGTGTTGTTTTATTAGAGTTTGGGTTAAATGGAAATTTGTTTGTTGCTGTTTTGGTGTTTTGGTAATATATATATTTTTTGGCTGAGTTTTCAAATTTAAGATTATTTGTTGTTTTTTTATATATATTTTAATTGCCAAAAAACAGATTGCATTAGTTATAATAAAATATTGAATTAGTGGGAAAAAATTGGAATATTTTGAATATAATTGCTACATATTTGTATTTAATTACAATTTGGTACATAAGTATATAGTTATTGATGATTATTCAAATATGATAACTTTGCGTTTATTATATTTTTAGTACAAGTTTTATCCGTCAATAATTTGATGAAAATTTGTTTAACTTTGTTCATTCTAAAATTTATTGTACTAATCTTTACGCCATTGATAGTACTTTCATCGAATCTGTGTAATTCTAATGAGATTCCTAGTTTGATGTTAAAATTATGTATGTATATAAACATATAGTATGGTGGTAAGGCTAGTGGATTTAACCAATGTAATTGGCGGAGAGCGAACCATAGAAATATTCAGTAATTAATCAAATATTACTAAAGAGTACGAGAAAAAGTTATAACACCACATTTTGACAAAATATGAAGATTGAAATTATTTCTAAAGGACCAACGGAGAGTATAAAAAAGAACTTCTTGGTTTTTTTGTTTTATTTTATGTAGCCAAAACACTAGATAGCGGCAGGTGGGACCTTTTGTACCAAATTGTACGCTTGGCTAGGAAGGGAAAGGAAAGTTAGGAAAATAAAAGGGAAGGAGGACCAGTTACCAGTACAGATTTATGTAGGTCATAAATATAGAATTGATCATGTTTGGAAAACACATAAGATGGAGGTTGGTTTCACATTCGGGATTTTCTGACTATAAACGAATTGCAATGACTTATATTCTACCGCCTACGGATTTCTACGGTGTAGGAATTAGCACATGATGCCCTTGATTTTAACGAGCGAAGCGCTTAAGTGAAGGCAGTACGAATTTAATTTCCACTGTCCGTGCCTACAAGATATATATAAAAAAATGGAGAGAGCTCCGACAGTACGACTATGACCAAAAAGAGCATGATGAGCAGTGGCATTTGGGTCATTGATAATACGAATAGCCCATTTTTTGACATGATTTAACGCATTACCAGAAGCGCCAGTCCATATATGAAAATTGTACTCCATATGAAATCTTTATGAACTGTATAGAAAGTGCGTAACAACAGCATACCAATAATAAAATTGTGAGATTGTTGCCCTGTACCCTCTGAAATGAACTTTGCTTTAAAATGTAGAATTTTCATAGCATTTAATACTAAATTAGAATAAATTGAAAGCTTTGTCGTTATTGACTAAATTCTTACACACTGATTAACATTGAAAAAAATGTATTTTTTTGTTAATTTTGTTATAATTTTTGATTACAAACAAGTGAAGAATTTGTCATTAATTTCTAAAAATATATACATAGCTAGTTTTCATACTATAATTTTACTATTTTCTATTTAATGGTATACATTTTTTTTTTTATAAAAAATCAATACATTTTCGTTGAATTTGTTAGATAAAAATTTTAATTAAAACTTATTAACTAACTTACGAAACGAATAACCCTAAAGTGTAAAAAAAATTTACTACAAGTATTCAAAATAATTTTTTAACCACCACAAGCACTGTTATCAAACACTTCCTTAATCATATTTGATTACAGAGATTAGACAAGTGCTTAAAACAGTATTAAATTTTGTCAATGTCATTAAAATTTGGATCATACTCTATTTTCTTGCATGTAGAATGTAATTCGCCTACTGAGAACATTTTTTCAGGAACAATTTTTTCCTTTGAAGCTTCAGGATTACAAAGAGTTTACATATATCTCTGTAATTTTCATTCAAAATCTTATAATCATATATATATATTTAAATAGTATTATTAATAATAATAATACACAAATGGATAATATAAATTTTTAAATAACATTGTAGATCAAAATTAATTTTTGAAAAATTATAAGAATTTTTTTATTATTTCTATTTTTTTTAATTTAATAAAATTTCACAATAAATTAAAATTCTTAAACAAAATATTTTATTTCTAATATTGTGCAAAATTCCGGAATAAACCTCTTATACATTAATAACCTTGACCTATTTTAGAAATTTTTTTGTTTAATAAAATCTACTATATTTATTTAGGTAGGGTAGATGGAACTAACCATTCTAGTTACTTCTGGAAAACCATTCATTTATGTGCTTAGTACATACAAAAAAAAAATATATATATATCGAATTAGCATTTTCAGTGTTAACTGCCTCCCCCCATTATGATATTAACTTCCTAATATAAAACGGAATATCCTTTTTAATATCCTTTTTTTCTACTTCATAATTTCATATTAAAATATATATTTATATATATATATCATCAGTTTCGTTTTAATCTTATATAAATATCGTTGATGAAGGTAATCAGTAGATAATACTTATTTCCTATAACTTGAAAAAAAAGAAAAGGAATTTCAATTTCGAAGAAAATATTAATGAAATATTTTCATAATATTTTCATATTGAGAAATAAAATTCTCTTATACTTAAAATAGAACAAAAAATTTGTTAAGAATGTTCATTTTTTCTTTTTATCTCATCATGTCTACTTTTTTATAATTTCCATTTTCACTCTTTATTCAATCGCAATTTTCTTGATGTTGACATCAAACTTAATGAAAATTTGTGAACTTAATAAAAAAAATAAAAAATTTTTTCAAGTAAGTGAAATTCAGTTAATTTTTAGTTGTTAGAATTTTATATTTAGTAAATTAGAGTTTGATATTTTATGAAAAAAAAATTATCTTATAAATTTATAGATACACATAAGTAGATTCTATGCAAACTTCAATCTATGGAGAAGTTATTAACGAATAAATATCGATGAAGGAAATGGAAAATAGTGTAGTGTTTTAATCGAATATTAAATTTAATGTAACGGTTAATTTTATTATTTTAAATATTTATATTAAAAAGGCTCGTTAGTGATTTTAATTAGTGTATTAATTAATGGCCCCTACCTGTATAATAATCTAATAATCGACCTTAAACTAGCATCAAAAGCGTAAATATTATTAATATTTTTTGTTTAGTATTTTATATTGTGTGGAGAATCGAAATTGCGTAGTTTCAAAATGAACCTGGTCTAAGTGCAATGACTGAGGCAGCCTCTTCTACCTACCATATCGTGATAATTTCCTAGAAATTCATTGCGATTCTGGGTTAGATAGGTTTAAGAAAATTTCACTAAATAATTAAATAAGTATAATATAAGTAGTTAGGGTTACTATCTCATGTTTGTTTAGAATTTGCCGATAAGTATTTATGAATATAGTTTATGGCTTGGAAAAGAATTTTCAAATATCAAATAAAAAATCCCAAAATACCAAATACAAAAAATTCTAAAATCCGACTTTGGTTCATTCAGTATTTTCGACTTCAATTATTTAGTTTGCAACCACGCATAAAATTTAAGAAAATATTCTAGAAAAGGGGATATCCTCTTTGATGATTTAAATAATTATTCTTGATTAAAAGGCGTAGAACTTAAAATTTCTCTTAACTCAGAATCTCGCATATACCGGCTGTTCCAGAGCATGCGTATTCGCTTTCTAAGAAGGGGAGGAGCCGTTATTTTAAAATTTAAAAAAAAGTTTGTTAACTAAATCGAGGGTGCTCTATCGACTGGTATTTTCATATTATTTTTTCTTATTTTTTGACGTAGAATCCGAATTTGCATAAAAAAGTACCCCTTCCCATTTGAAATTCTCAATTTCGGCCAATTTTGTCGATCTTTGGTCTTTCCGGAAGTTGAAAGTACCACCAATCGATAGAGCACCCTCGATTTAGTTAACAAACTTCTTAAATCTTAAAATAACAGCTCCTTCCCCCGCTATGCAGGCTATTAGATTAGAAAATGGACAATATAGAAGATAATATAATGACTATATGAGCTGACATTCGTCCATTCAGCCATAATATAATAAAATACATCAAAAGCCAAATACTAAGATGAGACCGGGCATATAATAAGAATGCCAGAAACCGATATCAGCTTAGAATATTCTCGACAAATCCCATGAGTACAAGAGGTAGAAGCAAACCGAGAAATAAATGGGAAGCCAATATTGAAGCAGACGTGATAAATTTGGAAATAGTAAATTGGAAAACGACTACAAAAGAATGATTTAATTGGATGAAAATTGTGAAGAAGGCGATAAAGCCACCAAGGGTTGTAATGCTATATGATGATGAAGAAGTATGTTACCCCACATGTAGTTATATACACAAATATAAGTATTCTATTTATCATATCGAGTAGCCACCATATCCAGTCAAATAAAATAAAGGCAAATTGCGAGAAATACAGGCAAATGTACAATCATGTAATTATGGCTGACCCTAATAATATTTGACTACATATGTATTTTCAAAATAATATAAATATATAAAACAATGCACCAAACAAAGGTACAAAACAAAAGTAATGAACATCACTAGAGCAAGAGGCAAACCAATTTCCTAAAATCCTGAATAAAATCAAGGACAACAATCAAAATATTGGATTTAACGAATGAAGGACAGCTGCCCAAGATAGAACAGAATTGAGGAAAGTTTTAAACGAAATCGAGACTCACCTTGAACGGTTCTGAATCAACAGATGATGATTATGAATCCCAAATAAACATTTTTATTAATTTCAAATTAAATTTATAGTTTCACATTATCACCAAATGGAGCTATATTAATTTGAATCTATAAATTTTAAAATATTTATTGTAATTACCCTTAATTTAAAAAATAAGTCGTTAAAATCAACTTTAAACAATTAATCATAGACCTCTTCACATCATTGTATAAAAATTAATTTTTATTTCTCTTGTTTACCATTTTCATTGCAAATCGGAATATTCATGGCTTAACATATTTAAATTTTAAATACAATGACACGATTACTAACACTGTTTTTAATCCATTTTTTTGTGTTTTTAAATTAATGTTCTTAACCAAAAAAATACACAATCATAACAATAAACAACATCAACTGAATGTAATTTACTAATTTTAACTCTGCATAAATTTAACATAAATCCCATTAAAGTATGTATAAAAAAATTTTGTAAATTTAAAAATCCCTATTAAAATAAGAAACGAAGATATTTTACATAAGTAAGGATAAAAAAGGATACAAACAAAAACATAATATATATATATATATATATATATATATCGTGGCATTCATCAAAATTATTACCGCAATCATTATCATCAACAGCAATGCAGCTTGCTTGGCCTGTTTTATATGATCGTTTCCAATCTTATTATTAAGAATCATAAATAAATTTTTCAAGTGCCTGTCAGTTGGAGTTTTTTACCTATATAATATTTTAACTATATAAAATATTTTAATGATAAGCTACAAAAAAAAAAACAAATAATATAAATAAACTATATAAGAAGAAAAGAAAAGAAAAAAAATAAAAAAAAATATTACTGGAAAGGATAATAACCAAAACCGAGAAAATCAAACAAATTGTTTTTATTTCAAGTTCTTATTCTCAACATTTTCATATTTTAAAATTCCCAATCTAAATACACAAAATACAAATAAATTTCGGAGTGTCATTTGAGTAAGCGAAAGGGTTAAATTTTATAAAATGTTTACCCCTATATTTTAGTATTAAAAAATGAGTCCATTTATTTATTTATTTTGTTTTTGTTTTTCTTTTTTTACCTACTCACACCTTTTCCGCACTTTTAATCATATGACGAAAATTATTCCGACCGTTTTAAAGTCATTTTTTATTTTTTGCTTTGTTTTTGTTGTTATGATACGTTACACGTGCCCATTTAATATATGTGTATTACCTTAAATGGACTCTCCTTGAAACTCAATAATGTTAGAGAAAACAAAACAATTTGCTTATAAAAAAAAAATGTCATTTTGTTTTAAGAGTGGAGTGTGCTAAATTTTTGGTTCAACAAATTTTAATTTTCTTAATTTTAAATTTAATAATTTTTTAATTTTATTAGTTTTACTTATGGAGGTAAAAATCAACAGGGTAAACATTGACCGATTTTTAACTCAGTATTGTAACTGTTGAATTTCCTGCCCAGTGCTGGTTTTTTCTTCACGCAGTAACTGCTGGTAGCTAATTAAACTACAACCGTTACGTATTTGGACTGAAAGTATAAGTGCTATTCCTGTCTTGGGATATAAAGAGTAAGACTGAACGCTAGGCTAGTAACTCTGCTTCATAAAACCCTACTTATTATGAAAATAATATAACAAGTACCTTAAGCTAAACCAAAAACTTCGAAAGTTTTGGGATAAAATAGTAAGACTGAACGATAGGCTAGTGGAATTCCGTTCCATAAAAATCCACTTATTGTTGAAAGTGTTTAATAAGTACACAGAATCGCTGTGATAAGATAGGAACTTCTAGTCTTTCGATATAAGAATAGAGTTGAACGTTTGGCTAGTAACTCCGGTCCATAAAACCCAACTTACTATGGAAAGGATATAACATGTATACTTCGAACTGAACCGCCAAGATATGATCGGAATCTCGAAAGACCTTGACGACGAAATACGCAAATTGATTTTGTTAAGCACAATATCGGATCTTGAAATACAAGACCAGTGATAGGAGCTGGCAAAATGGAAGGAATAGCTGCAGCCATGTTAATAGCATGCAGAAATAAGATAAGAATTCGCTACAAGACTTCCACTACAAGAAATAAGATAGAAAGAGCCTCAAAAAATGGATAAAAAAAATTTCACATTATAACGGTATGCAAAATGGAAGCAGATATGTCGGAATCAGGCTGTATGATATCAAAAAGTACAAGTGTTGAAGTGTAAAAGTGCAAAATGTAAAAGATACTGTTTTATAGGCTTCCCATCAATGAATGAAGGAATATACAAACTAACAGTAAAAGGTCAACTGAGTTCCTTGGGTTGTTTCAAATAGTTCCTTGGAGATTCAAATTAACATGAAATGTCAAATCTGACAGTCTACCAAAGTGATTGAACATTCGACATTTTGATTCGGATAGAAAAATGGTGTTTTAAACAATATTATATATCACCTAATTTTAGATTACGATTCCCCAATTTATGGTGACACCTCAGTCATCACCCGAAAATGTGTTAATAATAACCTTGCAATATACGTCGAACGATATAAACAACTTGCTCTAAATAAACTAAATTATATCAAATATAGAAACTACACTCAAACATACCTAGATCTAAAACAAATAAAACGTTCAACTGAAGGTTTGAAATGCATTTATTCTGTAAGACGAAATGAATGGATGTATAATTAGAAGACTGATGGATAGGACATACGCGACTGAATTATAAGTATTTATTTGACAAACTAACCAGAAAAGCATCTACATGTTCCTGTTATGGCCTGACCTGATTCCAATCAGTGTTCAGTACATTTTTGAGACCTATCAGTTACGGAAATTAAATATCGGGCCGAAACAAAATTTTAATCAATTCTATCCTTTGGTTTTACTTTAGAAAAATACAACTCAAAACAAAGAGTTTTTTACTAAATTCAAATTTAAATTTATTTATTCCGAATACATTTCGATACGTCCACGTCAATTATCAGCTGTTTATGACTATTTTGCGTATATTTTTGCCAATCAAAAATTATTCAACTTTTTATTTCATTGTTATTTTTTTTTCTATACGTTCAATTAATTAATAAGTCTGTTTGTTGAAATAATATTATTTAATACAAAATAATTAAATATAATTCGTAATAAAAAATGTTTATTTAGAAAAACAAAAAAACAAAAACAAAAATTCTTGTTAAAAAACAAAATTTTGTTACGTCATCATCTAAACGGCTACACAAAACATTTGGTATAGCCAACGTGTTTTTAATTTTGTTGTTTTTTTATTTTTTTTTTAAAGTAGGTAAAGTTAAAATAAATCGACTAAATTCAATCTCCTTTCCGCAACTCTTAGGAAACAGAAAGAAAGGAAAAAAGTTGAGTGATGATTAAATTAGGTATAAAAAATAAAAAAAAAAAAAAATAAGAAAAACATAATTTAAACAAAAAAAAGGGGGATTTTTCAATAACGGAAATGAGTTTGTGGTGGTTGCGGTTTTGAAATTTTTTGAAGTTTCAAGGAGTACCAAGGGAGTGTATTTTGTTTTCTATTTTTTGTTGTGACACTTAAAAACATTTTTTCGAAATATTTTGTTAAATTTTAAAATTGATTTTATGCTATTGTAAAGTGGGAAATACTTTCTATAGACATACATACAGACAGACATATGTATAGTACCTCTATAGATGTATTAAGAAAAGCTGTTTTAATTCACTCATTTAAGGACATATAAATATTTTTGATGCTATTTATTTATGTAGTACTATATAGTTATGTTATGTAAGTTAAAGTCAAATAACTTAACCAGGAAATTTGATTTTAATGGGGGATTTTGTTTTTGTTTTTGTTTTAATTTTATATGCCAATTTTGTTTCATGGAATATACTTTCAATGATTTTTCAAGAGCTAATTTTGATTTAGAATTTTAGTTTCTTTTAAAATAACTAAAGTTGTGCTAAATTTTTGTATCAATTTCACTCCCTAACAACTTTGCAAAAATTAAAAGGGATGTTTATGTATTTAGAATACTATTTAGTATTTTTATCATCTACTAGACTCTCGATACTCAAAACTTAACCTCGAATGCTAGATTCGCATAACTTTTGTTGATTAGATTCAAGTCTATATGATACACATATTACTTCACACATTAACTATATTTTAATCGGATTTGCACCTAACTAATTTCTACTTAAACTTATTCCATACTTAAAATATTGTAAAATATTCGAAATTAACAATTTTAATACATTATATCTATCCTAATGTCCTTCATCCTGCATTATACTGTTATTTGATATAAACAAAAAATAACCTGTTTTTATTATAACTCGTTTTAAGTCTTTTGGAGTATAAGACTTCAGCATAGTTCAGATATTGTGGTTCTGCGACTAAGCTTTAAATTTTCAATTATAATTATTTTCAAAAAATAATTGGCAAGCCTGCAGTTGCAATTTTAATTAGTCAAAGAAATAAAAGAGACGAATTTTATTTCACAGGAGGATTTGAACCTGTGTTTGTCACATAATTTACATAGCATTTTTCTGCCATCTTACCTATTAACATATACAGAGATCTTAAAGTAACCCATATTGGATTCCAGTTGTGTTTATATCATTAATAAAGTGATAACAAAGTAATCAATGTTAGTTCTACACAGAAATAATGATTTCACCTTTAGTAATTTATTTATTTATACTTAACATAAGCATTACATACACTACAAAGTTTTTAATATCTATGTATATATAAAAATGAATTTTTTTATGTCTGTCTTTATGTTATTTATAGACTCGAAAACTGCTGAATCGATTTGGATGAAATTTTCAGAGTATATTACTGGAATAGAGGAGAAGTTTTTATGCTACCCACTTTTTAAAATTTCGACGGGTTCGAGCAGCTGCCATACAACTCCCAGCACCTATCTCAAATATTTTAAGAATCAAAAATGTTACAGAACTGAAAATTTGTACTCAGATACTGCCTCAAAAATAAAAGAATACGTCTTTTAGCGTTTTTCAAAATTTTGAGTGGTTTGAGCAGTTGCCATACAACTTCCAATACCTATTACAAATATAATGAGCACACTTCGTTTAAAAAATTTTGTTGTTTTTTCAAGAAATTATTATACCTACTTACATTTGGTTAAACGGAAGTCGATTATTTTTATTATTCAAATATTGTTTTGTAGAATCCGTTTGCAAAGTTCGAACAGGTAGACGTATTTACGTTAGCTTAAAGACAATCGGCATGTGAGGTACTCAATAATTTGCTTTTTCCGTATAGGGACTTTGGACCAGCAACGCGGACCGAGTACAGCTAGTACATTATATAAAACAAAAATGAAATTAGCATGATTAAAATTATTATTTTGTTAAGTACATATATTTATTATTATTTATTTATTAATATATCACCTTTTCTGCATATTAATATGTAGCAAACATTTCCAGACCCCTTTTCCCTTTCGAGATATGTGTGAGCCTATTAATTTTTATTGTCATTTATTTTATTTCAATCATACAGGGTATACTCGACCAGGTCGAAAAACCAGTAAAACATTTTACTTCATTTGGGAATCTGAAACCTTTTGATTGAAGGCGTCATTCACTGTGCCATCTACCGTGTATATATATATATATACTTAATTAATACCTTCATATATATTTTGAGTATATAAAACAATTATAGAATCAATCTCTAATTCACATTATAAGCTTTCTAATATAGCTTTGATAAGCTATGTTTTTTTTCAATATAACATTGTTACCTAATTATTGACATTATGGCTTTGTTCAATTATTTTGTTTTGTTTTGACAACCTTTAGGTTATGTTATTGCAGTACAATCTTATATTTGAATAAATTATTAATAATTAGATTGCGAATGGGGTTCAAATGCTGTGTGGGTTTACAGAAATCATCAATATTTCTACTCGCCTATATTTTTATTTTATCCCACTAGACCACGGACTTTTAGCTTTGTATTGTGTTTAGCCTTGATGGTATTGTTAAATGAGTTATTTTTTATTACTGGAAAGTGAAATTTGGAAATTTGACTAAATTTTCGTCTGTTTTAAAATTTTTTAATTGTTGGTTGTTTTTAGGAATGTAAACCTATACTTTTTAAATAGTTGCTGACCCTCTAATTCTCACCCCTAATACGGTTATTATTCAAACCACCAATAATTTTGTATAAATTAATATTTTGCTGGTGACCTAGTGTTTGGATAGTGTGTAAAAAAAATAATCTAATCGATTATTAATATGGGTACTCTCAAGAGGGTAACTCTTACACCATTTCAAGGCTGTCAACCTATCGGACTTTTTAAAATTTAGTTTTCTTTCAAAATTGGATAAAATCGTTGAAAAAGAAATAGAGACGGATTTCAAACCAAGTGAATATAGCCTCTAAAATGCTCTGGGACACTATTTAAGAAGGCTTAGTTCCTGACAATAGCAGTAGTATTTCCACATTTAATGAGTTAAGTCAGAAAATTTGAAAAATAAATACTCGAAAAATATTAGAAGGATGTAATAAAAATTGGGGTGCCGTACTTAATTAAATACGAGAACGTAATTAATTCTACTTAAGTTTGTACCAATAACATAAAAAAAAACACACATCCTTAATTACTAAATTTTTCTGGTTATTCTCATTTTATTGCCAAGTTTATCTCTAATTCAACATAGACCCTAAAAACATGTTTTTTTTGTCCAAATTTATTTATTTAAAAATAAAAAAAAAAAATAATTTATTTAAAATAGTAGAGATTTATTGGAATGATGTCAAATATAATATTTATAAAACCGAGTCATCGAAATTAATGAACATGGTCTAATAAAAGGTCAGTATTATGTGAATAATTTTATATTTTAAAACTCCTGAAATAAAAAGAAAGTTATTCTAAACCACTTTCGAAATCGGTATTTAATGTTCCACAACTAAGTAAATAATGAAATCCTTTTTATTTTTTTATTATATAATTTTGGATGGAAAATTTTATTTAACAAAAGATGAAGAAGCCAGAAAATTGTTAAGAAATAAACAAAACCAAAAAAAATTTCATAACATTACCAAAAAAATCAAATGTTTTTTGGTTGATCTGAAATAAAAATCGAGAAATGAGACTGACCGGATAGGGTTTAATAATCTTATAAATAAAGACTGTATAACAAGGACTTAACACAAAAAGGTTAGAAAGTGTTGTGTTCATTGGTTTCTATAGAAGAAAAAGAAGAAAAAAAAAGGTGGTTTTATGAGTGTATAATACAAAAGGTATGTACACCGAAAGATTCTAGATATATTGTGTGTAACTGATTGTAGGATTCATTCTTGTTTCATCTCTTCGGTTATATTTTATTATTTTTTTCAGATCCTTGAATACATTTTCTTTTCCTTTTGTTTACTTTATTTCTCATTTTGTTTTTATTTTGTATTTATTTTAAATTTTTTTGGTATGTCCATTATCTAAAGTGATTTAACCGGCATATGTTAGCTAATATTGTTTTTTTTTTGTATATTAAAAATATGATGAATATGTGTACGAGTAAATATTTAGTAGATTAAATTACATCAATTTAATTGGAATATTATACGCCCATATATATACCTACATTAAGACAATCGTATATACTTATAGATATATAAGATATATAGATATATATTTGTAAGAAGTCAAAAAGGATATATAGAAAGAATTTAGAATAAAAAAAAGCAATGTGGGACGATGTGGGAAGTATAAAATTTTGATTGATGGAATTATAAGATTAAAATTTATTTTGGTTATGTATTTTTTTTTTATTTGAAATTTGAGTAAAGCTCTATTTTCATTCGGTGTTGTGCCAAATTATGGTTAAATTTGGTTAATTAAGTGAGTTTAATATGAAATCATCAGAATAAACGAATAGAAATTGAAAATAATTATTAGAAAAAATATAAATTGAAGAAATATTGTTGAAATGTTCGTAATCAATTGAAATGGAGGATAAATTGTATGCTCTGTAGGATGGTTTTGGCTATTTTTAGAAATATATAAATAAATTAATTAAATTTGAATTTAATTGGAATTTCATCAATTGAAAAATTGGAATTTATAAGTATCACAGTTGGGTTTGTTATAAATTAAAAAATATTTAATAAAAATTGTCTTGTAGTTAGAAGCTAGAATATTTTCTCAATTCGTACAACTTTTTTAGCAAGTAAATTGTATGTCTAGTCACTAGATAATGTCATTTATTTTAAATTATCCTGTTTATATCTAAAACTCGAAATGATCAAAATTAACATACCAAGTTAGGGCTCATTTTAAATTACATATTTTTACATACATTCAGCTTTAAAGTTAATTAATGCTTGTAATGTGAATAATATAAAAATATTACAATTAATGTATGACTTGAGATTCTTAATAGACTAGGGAATAATAATTAAAAAAACTAAAATAAAATTCTAAACAAAAATAATAGTAAGTAATTTTAATTAAAATTATAATATAAAAATTAAATTTATATTTAATTTTATTTAAGTACATATTAATTTTTAAAACATAATGTTGCTTATATCAATTCATGGATAAGCAATAAAAAAAATAAATGTATTGAGAACAGTTTTAGAGATTTTTAGATTTTTAGAAAACAGTTTCAGATAATTTGAACATTAAATGTCACTCATATCTACAGCAGTACCGCCAGCTCTTTCAAATAGACCTGCATTAATAAATGATGTCCTTGTCAGTCCTCACAGACCATCAAGTGTTGGATCTCAATGAAATGGATCATTAACAAGGAAATATGTTGTCGATCTGTATGTAAATACCGGACCAACATATTGTTAAATTGGTATATTTAATCTAAGTACATAAACAAATTTATCTGGATAGTTCATCTTATAATACCTACAATAATAATCAATCACACCAATGTGCAAATAATAATATGATTGCATCAAACTCCACATAGAATCAAAATTTCAAATCATTTGTTCCTACTCCACTAGGAACAAATATATGTAAAATTAACAGTGGATTTACTACTGGAATTTCTTTAGTTGAAATAGCTTAATGGACCCCCTCCATTGGAAAATTGAATCCAACTACATGTTTGGAAGAAAAAGCTCCTTCACTAGAAGAATATATTTACATGCAGCAAGTATTAGAAGAATTAAAAAGTCCGTGTATAAGTATCGATTCGAATTTGCGAAACGATTAGAACATCTTTATGACGCTTTTAGAAAAAAAAGCTCTCTGATGGAAATATGATTGATGCTTTAAACCAAATAGTGCAGTTGTTACAAGCTGTAAACTATGGCAATGCTTTGGTATCATATACCCAAAATGTCTCTGGACCAGATTTCTCACAAACTGTTAATTTTATGACAGGAATAAAGGTGTTAGTTCAAACCGCTTTCGAATTAAAAGTTTATTTACAATAAAAATTAATGCAAAATACTTTATAGGACAAGTTTTAGAAATATGTTTAGTATGTTATTATCCTTTTTTTTCATATGTTAATAGATATATCTAAATTTTATCTAAATACATAGAATATGAAGGATTTTAGAATTGAACAAAACATTTTTGAATAAAATAAAGCTATTTAAAAACTAATTGAAACAATTTTACTGTGAATTGAAATCAAATCAAATCCAAAGCAAATTTTTAAGTTGATGTAAAGCTTCAGCTTTGTAACTCTTTATTTATTTACTTTCGGGCTAATAGACTATGTATGGCCCTGAATCAATCACGTCTTTTGTAGGCCACGGGCGATTTCTTCCCTGTTGAATATGAACTCTTTAATATTTCTAAACCATTTATACGTCCCAAGATGGAATATAATTAACACTAATTTGCTGATCTTTTCCTAATAACTTTTAACTACTATGACTGCGTTTAAAATCGCTCTGTATTTGTCTAATTGCTAATGACAATTTATTGTTCTACAAAGAAACTTTACATTATTTAACATCACTTTAACATTACGATATTTCATCATCATCATCATTATCTTGTAACTTCATCCGTGAGGCATAAGACGAAAATAAAATCTTTCCATCGGCTCCTATCTGATTCAAACTATTGGTTCAAAATTATTTGTAGGTAATTTAGCAGTTAATGGGCTCAGTTTTTTTTCAGTTTTTAACCCATGTTAATTGGTTAAATCATCCATTAAAATTGTTTTTAACCCATAAGTTAAAGTTTATAACAAGATTTGAGTATTTTCCGCCGACGGATTGGATTATAGGACAGTAATGAGTATTTCGAAGCCATAATCCACAATTCCATCAATTTTGATAGCAATAATACTACAAACTTAAAAATTCGTATTTTAATGTTAATACATTATGTAATATGTTACAAGGAACACCCCATCGTCCAAAATGTCAATGAAGATAATATAGAACCATCCAAAGTTGAAGAAGTGTTTACAAAAATTAAAAAATTATTAATTGAAAGACTTCCGGAATTGATAGTATAGTTTTAGAAACTATCAAATGTTTGTAGATGAACTTTTAGAACAGCGGAATTACATAAATTGATTTGCATGTAGGAAAAATGTAGGAAAATAAATTAAGTCAGGTAGGTAAGACTGAAAATAAAAACTTTATTTCATACAAAAATAGAATTAAAGTAGTGTGCAGTAACTATAACGGAATCACATTAACTAAGGAGGCTTCACCAGTTAGTGAGTAATTCATTAAAGTCAGTTTCAGAACGGAATCACAAACTGACATTAAATTCAGTTGCAAAGGCAAGTAATTTAATGTCAGTTTGTGCAGATATGATATGCAGAAAACAAGTGAAAATAATTGAAGAAGATTTGCTGAAGTTCAGGTAATCTGGAATAGAGTTATAGAGCATGTAAATGCTGACGATGAGCTATAGGGAAAGTATTTTGAGTAAGACTAATACTCTCTATGATCTATAAAGCCATAAAGAAAGTGAAATTTTTTGTCAAATATAAGACAAGATTTCTATTTGAAATTAGAAAAATTAATTTTTAAAGTATACTTAAAGTGATATATTTATATTTTACCTTTATAATTTCAATTTAATTCCATTTTGTTCTCTTCCGAATATTATTATTTCGATTTTTTAAATATCTCTCAAATTATTTTAAAATACATTTTTTTAATATTTTTAAATTGAATTATTTTTCCATAAATCAATTTAATTAATCAAAAATATAGATAGATAAATTCTAAATTAATTATTTATTGGTAACCACTTTCAGAAATTTCGTAATCATTTACAATTAATTTTCTTTATAAAAAAGCAAAATAACATTCCGTTTAAAATAACAAAATTACATTTTCAATGTAAGTAGTGTAATAATTTACAGCAAAAAAATAAAAAATTAAAATTTTATCACAGAATTTTCAATAAGTATAAAAAAAATGTATAGAGCTATAAATAAAAAAATGTCTAAGTATATTTTTTTTTATTTAAAATATTTAATTTATGTTTTATAAATGTTTCCAATAAAATTTATTATATAGTTTTGTTAAATTTAATAATGTAAATTAATTACGTCGATTAATAAAATTTATATTATTACAAAATGTTATTTATATTAATTTATTTTTAGACTTTGTTGAAGATTAATTATTGGACGTTATGCTTAGTTTTAATTTTTTAGATTTTTAATATTAAATTTATAAAAACATACACGTGTTATTTATTAAAAAAATTTTTTAAAAAACATTTTTTGAATTATTTTCAAATACATTAATTGGTTTAATTTACTTAGATGGAATAAAATAATTTATTTTCAAATTCTGTAAGCGTTTTAATTAGACTTTCATTGTATTCTCCCCTATTTTAAGATATTACACTAATTGTTTTTATGTTATTTTGTTTTTACAAAACATAATATTTACTATTAAATAATTTTTCAACATTATTTGTAATTTTGATTGCACGAACTCAAAATATTTAAATAAGTAATTTCAAAATTAAAAAATGTTGTTATAATAAATTTTAAGCACATCAATTTTTAAATAAAAAATTTAATTATGTATTTACATATAAATGTATTTTATAATATTTTAACCACATATTTATTTTAACATTAATTACTTAAAATAAAGAAATATTAACATTGAAAAAAAATTCTTGCAAGAAAACTCAATTTAAGATAAGTAAAATAACATTTTCAAAATTTGACATGTTCTGTTAAATTTTTGTTTTTTTATTTTTTGTATTTTTTTATTATGAATTTAATATTTATTTTTGTTTTTTCTATTCAAGTAAAGTAGCTATAGTTTTTCTTTTAATATAAAATCGACATAATAATAAACTACTGCAAAATCATTTGTTAGAGTGTGTGTGTAAGTAAAAGGATATTATATTAAAAACATGAGATAATCATATAAATTTCAAATAGTAAATAGTATAGAGAATATAATTTGAGACCGGTCCATTATAAAAATAAATTTATTTACTTATTTTTTTTGTTTTCACTTTATTATAAAATAGAAAAATCTATAGAACTATATAAATAAAAGTATTGTTTGATATTATATAAATGTGTATATATATATGTATATAAAAAAAACTCGTAAAATTTTACGTGAAGTTCATTTAATTTTCATTTTTATTGAAAAAATACCGTAAAGGACACTGGTATTTTGGTTCTGTTTTATTTATTTTTATTTTATTAAATAGCATTTATTATTTAAATATTTAATTTAATATTATAGGTTTTATGTATATAAATATTTTAAAATTCTTTCAGAATTTAATAAACAACTTTTTATTGGATAAAATAGATCACTAAATTCGCATTTAATTTTTAAATAAATATTTAATTAAATTTAATATTATTATTTTTAATTAAAACAATAATTAAAATTATTTTATATCTACATTTTTGTATAAAATTTATTTAAAAATATAAAATTATAAAAAGAATTTATCAAATAAACACCGTTATACTATTCTTGTGAAAGGAAAATTTTCTACTAAGTAAAAATTCGGTTATCTCTACCGCAAAAATATTTTTAATATGTTGTTTTACATATTTTCATTGAAATAAGAAAAAAATGAAAACAAAAAATTTTAAATGTTTTCTTTTTCATATTCTCTTTTTCATTTTGGTCTATTTTTTTCCTCTCTCTCTCTGTTTCAATTTTTCTTACTTTTTGTTATTAATTTTTTGAATATGATAAAAATTGTATGCACATACAATACATGTATGTTTATGTGTACATTACAGTTACAGTCAGATATAGTTTAAATGAAAATGTTAAATTAATGCAGTATATGGGGTATAGTGAGGTGAGTTCATTTGTTTTTGTTAATGCATAAATTTTTTATACCAAAATGTTATCTGTTATTTTAAAATGTTTTTTATTATTTTTAAATGTAATCTGTTATTTCAAAATGTTATCTATGATTTTAAAATGCTATCTGTTATTTTAAAATAATGTGATAAAATTAAATATATAAGTATTAGGTACCCATATTATCATATTATTACATTGCATATGTTGTGCAATACAAGTATGTGTAATCATCTTTTTTTCGTCATAAATGTTTTCAGTAACGGTAACTATCATCATCATCAATGTCTTGTTAACCCTATTCGTGGGGCATAGGGCGCAAACGGTAACTATAATAGACTTAATTTGCTTTAATGTATCTCAAGTTTTATATTATTATTTTCAAGACTGCTTATTAAGCTCTTTCAAAGCTTCACAAATAATATTTAATTAATTTATTAGTTCTTTATTGTAGGCTTGACAACCACCTGGCTTTTATCAAGCCCTCTACAAATTTTATACTCAACTATCATTGATTTACACAAACTTAAGAAATTGTTTTTAAAAAAATATTTAGTAAAAATATTCCAAATGTCCTTTTCGTCCTTAATATGAACTTTATAATATTTTAATTAATGTAAGCTTATTTTGTATAAATTTACACAAATTTAAATCTTCTGTAGATCTTAAACAATATTTGCATTCGAATTACTACTTTATTATTGTATAATTTACACTATAAATACACCCTGTATGAGCTAACAGATCTTTTAGAGATACTGTAAACAAATAATTAAATAAAATAAATAAAAAATAAATTTATTATTTTCTGTTCCAAAAGCAAAAATCAAATTAAATTTAAATTAAAAATAATCAATTTGTGATTCTATTTGGTAATTGTTTTAATTTAAAATTGTAAAAATATTTTTATATCCATTTTTCAAATAATTCTTCAAGTTTGTGCACCTTAAATATAATTAATGCAATTACCACACAAAATAATTGTCATAGTAGAAACGACGCCAAAGTTAAAAAAGTTAATTTAGCAACAATTCAAAGAAAATTTGTTAGTGAATGATTTATGCATTTCAAAAACCTATTTTATACAATTTGGAATTTATGACATTGAAAAATATTTTTGACATACAATATGGAACATGAAACATTGTAAATATATATTTTTTTTTTTTTTTACACACTAGAAGTCAATTAAGTTGCAATGTAAGTACAATAGATCTTAAGAGGTTATGCTTACATAGAACTCCCCATTTATAAATAAAATTGCAATGAACAATTTAATTTAAATTTCTTAATGCATTTCAATGAACAAATTCTCAGAATCAGGCAACACCAATTCTGGGAAATTCAACGAACAAAATTATTTTCTGTTGCAATGCAATATGAATGAATCTTACAATATTCACCAAGCAGTAAATGGTGAATATTTTAATTAGTAAATTAAAATTAAAAGTCTAATAATGTTAAATACCTAATCAAAAAACTATTTTCAATAACAGAAAAATGTTATTTATAATTGTTATAATAACTGTTGTTTTAAAATATTAAAAATCTTGTTTATAAAATTTGTCCGTTATTTGTCTTTTAATAATTGATTTGATCTCAAATAAATAGTACTTCCATCAAATTTTTACTATTCATATGACATTTGGTTTTCAAAAGTTATTTTAGAATCCCCAAATCTGGAAAATTCAACGGACAAAATTATTTTCTGTTGCAATATGAATTAATCTTACATATTCACCAATAAGTAAATGTTGAATATTAAAACTGCTTAAATAATTTTATATGTATTTATAAAATTAAAAGTTTAATGTTATAAAAAACTATTTTAGATAACAGAAAAATAATCATGTTATTTATAACTGTTTTAGAAACATTTTTATAAATTTTTCTGAATAAAATTTGTCCGTTTATTTGTCTGTTATTGATTGATTTGATGTAGAACAAAATAGATTCCGTCAAATTTTGACGTTTTATATGACATTTAGATTTTCAAAGTTTATTTTGAATATTAAAAATAAATATTTGGAACAGAAACGTTTAAATTTTGTTTAAGTGACTACTGACATACAAAAAAAAGGTCAAAATGATTTTTTTAACAGAAGTATTTTAACAATTATGAAAATAATATGTTTGGACCTTTTAGATTTACTTTAATTATAACAAAAATAATATATAATATTGAAAACTATATTATAGACAAATTTAACTCTCACTATTTCATTTGGTTTTCAAATTTTCAACCCATACTTACTTATTTATAAATTTATGTTAAAAGTATATATAAACAAAAACAATAAACATATGTGTAAATTCTATACTGAAAAAAACTGCGCATGCCTAAAATGAAAATTTTCTATATGTTTTTTTTTTTATTAAATTAATAATGAGAGTTTTCAGTTTTCACCAAAAATGATAGTTTTTATTAGAACAAGAAAAATCTAAAAATTGTTACAATAAAATAGCCATTTAAATACATACATAGATAAATGGATAAATAAGTGTATCCATTTATTTATTTCTATGTACATATATATATGTATATAAGTATATATATATATTTATTTATCTATTTAGTGATATGTTTATGAAAATTTACCATCACCACCACCACAATTAAACATGACATTTTAATACTATTAAGCGGCTGAAATATGTAAAAAAAAAAATAAACGGCACAATTTTCCTTTGTTTTTGTTTTTTTGTTTTGTTTTTGGGAAACGAAAATGTATTTAAGTTGGAAAATTTTTTGGATAACGCAACAAATGGTTGTTGTGATGAAAAGAAAATTTTTTATTTGTTAATTTTTCTATTTTGTTTTTGTTTTGTTTCAAATTGACAGTTAACTATATATCATTAATAGTTATACATTATGTATATGTAGGTTATGTTTTCTATATGGAATGGTAATTGTATAATGGAATTTATAATAAATATTATATGTATATGTATTTTGTTTAAACCACTGGTTTTTCAAATTCAGTAGGATTTGTTAGGATTTTAAAATGTATATTTTTAAAATTTGTGTTTTTCTACAGGATTTTTAAAGAATATTTTTTTGGATTTTTTTGTTTTGTTTACTTAAAAAAATTTTTTTTTTTTAATTTCACAAATACAATTACAATAAAAACATTATTTTAGTTTATTTTACATGAAAGTTGGAACAAAAGAATTTTTCCCAAAGTTCAAAAAATGAAAACAATATTTTAATCAGAAGTTAAATGCGAAATAAATATTGTTTTTATTAATTTTATTAATGTATGTAGGTATTGATAGCTGGGGTGTTAAAAAGCTTAAAATTCAACTCAATTCATATCATTATCAACATTAATAAGATCTGAGTAGTCTGTACTTTAATAACTTTGTTTTTGCTTATTGTTAGTTCGATTTAATTTTATACAATTGCTATACAGAAATATATAAATGTACATTGAAAATAAAAATGTGTACTTATATATATGTATACACTTATATGTCGTAATTAATCTATTTTGGAAACCGAAATCAATTATAATT
Organism: Argyra leucocephala; assembly: GCA_963942445.1. Classification (NCBI taxonomy): domain Eukaryota; kingdom Metazoa; phylum Arthropoda; class Insecta; order Diptera; family Dolichopodidae; genus Argyra; species Argyra leucocephala. The sequence goes on along the minus strand of OZ012680.1, from coordinate 105,300,201 downwards.
AGTAATAATAAGGCATTTTCAATGAAGAATGTTTGGCATGAATTCAAAATAAGGACAAATGTTAATATAGAGGATGTTAATATTATTGTTATAAGCTATAAAAATTTTGATGATTGAAAACAAATTAGTTTATACATGACTATATTTGGTTTTCTGTTGAATTCATTAACAGATTCAGCTATAATGAATTATCCAGAGAAATAACTAAGTATGTATTACAAAAAAATTTTTTTAATCAAAATCAGTTAAATTCTTGAATTAAAGGTAAATTGTATCTTGAGTTTTTCGTGAAATTGTTCTGTTGAATCCGGAGCACATCAAAAAACTAAACTACGTTAGTAGTTTGTATAAAAAGAAAACTGTATAAAAGGGAAACTCCTATCGACTTTAGAGATACGTATACATCAGAAGCGTTATATATACGTATATCTCTGGAAAGACCAGTTTTAGAATACCGTGTAATTATTTGAAAAAATTCAAAAAAAATTTTAATCGTTTTAACCTAAAAATATTTCAACTAACAACCGGAAGGTTTAACTAAATTGTCTAATATAAGATATGTATTTTGTGTTAATGTTTACTTACGAAATTTTGACATTGCGTATTGATTCATCCAATTTATAACAATGAAAAATGTAAAAAAAATGTTATAAATTATCTTAAAAATAATTAAAAAAAAAAAAACAATATAAAATTTTATAAATTAGTTGTTAAGAATAGTAAAATTATACTAAATAAAGAATCAATAATAATAATAATAATAATGGTTAGCCTATACTTACTAGGCTACTGAGATCATAAAATTTGTTTCATACTCAATATCATAGAATCAATTGTGATAGAAAGGAACCGGTTTCAAAATTTTCAGCTATTCTAAATACCTTTTCTAGATGTAGGTTTATTAGATTGATATTTTTCCAATTTGTTAAACAATTCTCAATTAAAATATATTGCGTTTTTTTATATTGGTAATTAAGTTTTTGAATATAGTTTTAAGTATTTTATTTTATTTCTTATTTTTATATATATTTTTAAATTTTTAATCTTGATAATTATTAGTCTCTAAGAGGTTACTTGTTAGAGGAAATAAATAAATAATAAAATATTTATAGTTTTATATTTAATTCCAAATATATAAGTAGATGTAATTTATCTAATTAATTTCAATTTAATATTTATTAAAAATAAAACACTTATTTACTTATAATATATGTGTTATAATTTAATTTATTTCATTCTATTATGATGTGTACACTTCAAAGACCCAAGTAAGGGACAGAGGGCTTTCTTAATATCATTTGTATAATATGACACTTAACATTCAATGGCTGAAAATCTAAAACGGGGTAATAAATATTACTGGAAATTGTAATGCTTGGATTATTTAAGTTCTACGTAATATTAAATACACCACCCAGTGCGGTTTGCCATCTTTTTTATTATTTATATAACTATAAAAATGCTTAAATAAATACATGTTGTTCTTCCACCTAATGTTTGCAAAAAATTTATAATTGTAAGTCTTTTAAAAATAATAACTTAATTATGAATGTAAATTTTGTATTCATTTTTGAAACTGTATAATTTTTTGTATATATACCGGGTGTTACAGAGCATGCGTTTGCAAAAAAAAAATTGGTGATTATTTGTCGTAGGATCTGAATTTGCAAAAAAAATACCCCTTCACATTTGAAAATCTCGATTTCAGCCAATTTCGACGATTTTTGGGCTTAAAAACGCTTTTCCGGTCCTTCCCGGAAGTTGAAAATACCAATCGATAGAGCATCCTCGATTTAGTGAATAACATTTTTTTAAAATTTTAAAATAACGGCTCCTTTCCTTCTTAAAAAGCTAATACATGCTCTGGTGCACCCGGTATATTTTAAAAGTTAATCTATGACAAATTGAACTAACTACTTGTCTAATCTATAACATAATAACCCAGCTTGATTATTTTGCTATTTTTATCACATTGGTAAAATAAAAACAAATTAATATATAACTTTTCAGCTATGCTCTGCGTAATCTATATCGTGTAATGACCCGCTTTCATTTAGCTTCGGCTCAAGGACTACTTCAAATCATTAAATTTGAACATTTTAGAATGGAGAAGAGTACTTAATTAGTGATAATATACATTATATGTATTTTAAAAGATATAAGTTATAAATTATTATACCTTCCGTATATTAAAAACATACTTAACACACACACACACACACTAACTTTAGTACACAATATAATTTTTAATTTAATTTTCTATTGAATTAATCACAACGGAATGAATGTAAGTAAAAAATTTTTATTTATAAATATTCAAAGCTTACGTTCAAATAATTTTTCTACTTTCGTAGCGTTAGCAAAGAAGGAGGAAAAAATATAGTTTGAAAAATTAGAAAAAGAAAATATAGAAATATTTTACCAAAAATTGTGAAATTGCGAATTTTTGTAAGGTAAATACATAGAAACTATATTCTTCCTTGGGAATGTGCGCAAAATGTACTGCAATTTCATATTCTAGATTTTCTAACTATAAATGAATTTCCAGAAAAATGTTGGTACCACTATGGTATATTAATGGTTAGAGGAATGTGTATTTTATGCCTCTAACGTTTCTTAACTTAAAAATTGTTTAAGAGGTGCAAGTAGTTATTTTAGTTTTTCCCAGACAAACCCTTGTACGATATCTATAAAGTTAGTACAACAATATCCCCGAGTGAAGCGAATGTTAACGTAATATTCACCATATCATAGAAATAAGCATATTCCAACCATATTTATATAGATTCAGTGCTGCAACAATATACGACAGTGATCAAGTGGGCAAGGCGTGTTAATGAAATATTTACATTGTCATAAAAATTAGCATATAAAGCCAAGCCGTATAAGATATCTATGAACTGTTAGTACTCCTATGATACGACGGCGACTAAGCCGGCAATAGTGTTGATGAAATATTTATGTCGTCACAGAAATTACGATGTCCCAACCACTATACAATATCTACAACACAATACAGAATTAATACTCCAGCAATATGACATTGACCAAGTGTAGTTATAGTGTTGATGTAGCATTTGCATCATCACAGAAATTAAGAAGTATAAAAATTATTTACTCTGCAAATGCTTTAACGAATTTCTTTAATCGATCTAATGTCAACAAATAATTTTGAAAGGTTTAAAAAAAACAAAAAACAAAACAAAAAAGGTACAATTTTTTATGAATTAAAAATTATCAATAAATTTACAAAATATATATATATATATATATTGAATGGTGCAACAGGTTTCACTTTTTACTACGATCCAACACACTAATATAGGCGTAAAATACAAATTCTTTTTATTTTTCTCTTTTTTTTTATTTAAATTCAAAAGAGGTTCTACTTAAAATTTGATTGCTTTCTGATTGGTATTATCGTTTTTTTTTTTTTTTACTACACCAATTTAGAATAATTGATTTTAAGAACTTTAAAAATGTAGGTTTTTCATGTACCACGACCTACTAGTTAAAATATTTTTTTTCTTTCTTGTTTTCATTCATAAAATATTCAAAGATAAAATTTTCAAGTGAGTAGGTCGTGTATAATTTTCAATTGAAAATCAAACAAAGTGACTCTTTGCAAAAAAAAAAAAATGTGTTCATGCTGGAAAATTATTTTACATATATATATATATATATATATATATATATATATATATATATATATTTAAATATTTTTAAAATAAATTTTCAAGTATTATTCTCTTGAGTCAATAAACGTAATTTAAGTAATTGCCATTTTAAATAAATTGAGTAGATATTTTCGAAAAGTAATTGATATTAGAATAATAAATTAATTAAGATATTCATTATAGGTCAATAAACATATTAACAACAAAATTTATATAATCAAAAATATTTAAGATAATTAATTTTAATTTTAGCATAATAATAATTATAATACATATAATACTTAAGTAAATAACATTATTATTTTGTATTAAATGATTTAATCACAAATCTACTGTATTTTCTATAGTTAAATAATTCATAATATTATGCGGTAGGGCTATTATTATTCTATATAAAACGATATAGTTATTTAACAAATCCTTATTACCCCAGCAATAATTAATAAAATATTCAAGAATTAATTGGGATCTTTTATATTATACATATATATACATTTATGTTTGGGAGTGTGACAGTTAGAGTAATCATATTTTCCAAATTGACATTTGGTCTAAAACCAATTGACAAAAAATGCTCATAGTAAAATGTAATTTTACAAAAAAAAATACTCATAATTTTTAAAAAGTTTTGTGAAGTGGAAATTTAATAAAGTGGTATTTAACAATTATTTCTTTGGTGTTAAGATAAGATAGTCGCACGATTTTAATTTTGATTACATTAATTTATATTTTTAATAGGATTAATATTGCAACTCGAGTTGTATTGAAATCCTAGTTTTGCTGAGAGCATGGCATTCATATAGGTAAATAAATAGATTTATATAACGGGTAGAGTTCTCTTCTTTATATCACAGCAGCCGAAAATGGACTTATTGTGATTAGCCGTGTTAATGCAATTATGAATCTCAGTCCTTAAAGCTGCCAATACCTTTAGGATTTTCTACAATGGTATTTTGAATAGTTTTTATTGTGCGTGGAATCCTCTTCCCAAATTGCCAAGTCAAAGAAGTTGTATATATAGATATCTCATATATATATACTTCCATACCTCACACATTCTGCATAACTTGTTTTATATTATGCTAATTCTATGTAGATAACTTTTTTTATTAGGTAGTAGTCAGTTATTAACCGTACCGATCGTGTGAGTATTAAGCATTTAACTTGCAAAAACATTATAAACTCAGTCGCCCTACTTATTAATAGAGCCATAAAAATCTTATACAAACTACCTTATGATTACTCAACAAGGTTATAATACTCAAACTACAATTTACACTCCTGATTACCTGATTTATAAATTATCAAATAACCTAACGAAAAGCAATCTAAAACTTCAAACAAATGATTCAATACACAACTACAACACAAGGTCTGCAGAACATTTTCGACTGGGATCTCCTAGAACTGAAAAGGGTAAAAGACACATTATGTTCAAATGTATAAAAATGTTCAATGGTCTTCCCAACAATGTTAAATATGCCCCAAATATAAGAGTGTTTAAAAAACGATGGAAAGAATTGCCACAATTAAATAAAAGGAATAAAAAAAAAGAATAAAAAAATATAAATATGTATATTAGAAATAAATTGTAATTATCCTTAAAGAATTTAATAATGTATAAAGCGTTTAATAAAATATATTATATTGTATTTCATTAGATTATAAGTTAGATTTAAGGGAGGTTTATACCAGTTTTGTACTGTCTATCTCTTTTCAAAAAAAAAAAATAAAAAACAAAAAAAAAACTTATTAATTACCAAGTATGTTAGCATAGAAATACTCAACTTCTTGCTCATGCTAGATTTTGATTTCAATTCTAGCTTTGCTCATGAGAATCCCGCAAAACGGACTTGACTTTCTTCAGTTTTCATTAGCGAGCTTGTTGGTAACAGAAGCATTTTCTTTTGATTTGCAGGTCTGTTATTTCAAAAATCCGTTATCTAAAAGAAATGGAACAGACTGTATAAAATTAACCACATAAAAAGTGCAGCCGATTCTTTTTCTACACTAATCTGCAGTTTCGTTTGTTACGATTTCACAATTCGCTGTTCAACCATCATTAGTGAGACTTTATTTATTTTTGCAATGATTTTTAGCAGATTTTCACAATCTCATACCAATATTAATGTGATGGTGTATAAATTAAGAGCTAATATGGCTGCTTTGTTATCTGAAATAGTGCAGATTTTGCGTTTACAATTCAAACTTTAACTTGCTATATTTTTAGAGTCTCGGGTTAATTCAATATAGACTATGAAGCTTATTAGATACCCTGTATCTTTTTTATTACCCCTGATCTTATTTCATTCATTGTTTTTCAGTCGTGAGTATATTTTAATAATACTTTTTTTGACAAGATCGTATGCTTTTCCATGGCTCTCTGCCTGGTAGAATTATTTTGAAAGGTAGGATTATTCAACATAGTCTCTTGGTGGAAAGTTATATCTTTCTCAAGGGCATGTTTAGTTTTAAACATTTATTTATTGAAAAACTGATTTTTCGAATGGCATGAAAATATAACTTTCAAAACTTAACAAATTCCAATATATAAATATAAAAATCAAAAATTGTTGTTAAATACTCTATTATTTAAACATTATAATTGCGAATCATCTAATTAATACACGTGCAATTTCGTTTATAGAAATTTTTTTATTAAAAGAATATTTTTAAAATACAAGATACAAAATAGCCTTAGGCCAAATATTCGTTTGTTAAATAGATTTTGCCATCTCGTCTGTTCCCTTTATGTCCATCATACCTAATAAGTATGTACATGATAGTATCATAATTAAATACTAAAAAAAATGATTATTTAAAGGTATTTAGGTCATAATGAAAAATTTATAGAATAAAATATACATTATGGAATTTAATTTAATGTTATATCAAAGGATTAAATACATGTACATACGTATATGCATGTACATGTATAAATACGTATGAAAAAATATTTGTATTGATTTTTAATATAATTTTTTGTTTGGTTTTGATCAATTATTTAAAATTAATTTTGTAAAAATAATTAATTATTTATAATTAAGTAGTTGTTGAATTAATTATGTAATTCAGTTGTTGGCAGGTACTGAAGGCCTGAGTAGTTTGATAAATATATATTTTTAGCTTATAAAAAATATGTGCACTATATATAAACGAAATAGAATATAGTACAGAACATCTTGTGGTACTAAAAAAATATTTATTTGTGGAAGTAAAAGTGTATTAAAACTATTCATTAAATTTATTATACGACATAACATCCAGTTCTTATTTGTGAAAATCAAACAGATTTAGAAAACAAACTGAGCATCTGGAATAACGTCTTAAGCAGTATTACGGGCTATAAATAAAGGTAAACAAACTAAAATTTAGTTGATATATTGTTTTTGTTGTTCTGGCAACTATAATTTTTGAAATTTTTTTAAATTTTCAACAATTGTAGTTGTAGCATTGTAAATCTTGTCTAGTTATTAATTATTAGTTTTAAGTGTTCTAAATTATTGCTGAATAAACACTGGTATTTGCACCAACATTTTTTTATGTCCTTTATTTAATATTTTATGCTGTTTAAAGTTCTTACAGTTATCTAAATGTAATTATGTATATTGATAAATTTCATTTCTTTCACTGGTCTTGTAGCGTGACCTCACTGTTCACTGTATTCGATCATAAATTTGATGTAAGAATTTTGTTATAATAGATTCAAAAAGATTTCAACGTTATTCAGGAGAAACTCAACATGCTAAAAAATTTAAATTTTTGAAAAAATAATTTCGAAATTGTTTTTTTCGATAGTCCACAATTTTAATATATATTTTATGTGACACGAACTCAGAGACAGATGAATGATTTAGTTGTATTTATTTATTTATTTCATTTCAATCTTAACCTAACTAACAGATTTTGTTTACAAACTACAGTATAAACTAATAATTATTAAATCTAAATCATATATAATAAATAGCCAAATACAAATTCAAATTATGATGATGAGAAAAATATGGTGATTTTCCCTTTTAATTTTGTCTGCTATAATTAAAATCTATTATAGAAGAGCATTTATTATAATATTTGTGAATTAACGATGGGTTAAGAAAATCCATAGCTTGTCGTATCAGAATCTAAAATTTCACATATTTAGATAATTAAAATTTTATATATTCCTATCCCGAATAGTATAGGCGGTACATAGATATTACTTAAATGTAAAATAAAAGGACATTTTATTTTAGCTGATAAAACGTCATATGTAAACATTAGCGGTCACATTTCGTCTAGCTCCAAGTGTTGAAATGAGCCAACATTTAGCTAAATAACTAGTTGTATAGGGTTTCCAGTTGAACTTACGAAGACAGAATTTAATCAAATTATTTTGAACTGATTCAGTAATATTCTTTTTATATGCCTAGCGTAAAACGGCAGCCAAATTGTACAGGCATATTCAAAGTGAGGACGAACAAGAGTAGTATATATAATGATTTAAAAAATGTATAAGAATTAGTAAAATTTAAAGAATTTCCTTTAATAAAACCTAGCATAGAGAAAGGATATAATGATATTTTTCTGTCGAGAATTATTCCCAGATCTTTAATCTCACTAACATGTTTTGCTCTATCACAGAATCATGAAATCTATAATTATATTGAATAACATATTTGCTTCTATAAAAGGACATATACATTTACATTTTTTGAATATTTAAATCAAAACCATTCTCAATGCACCACCAATGAAATGTATTTAAATCTCATTGTAATGCATCAAGGAAATCATCATTTGATCCAATGACAGAAAATAATTAAGTGATATCAACATTAAGTTGAATTCTCAATTTTACATTCAACATTATTCATGTAAAGCAAAAATAACAGTTGAACCATATGTGTATCTTGAGGAAAACCAGATGTGTAATGAATAATACTTTTTTTTAAAATAAATAAAGATAAGGAGAAAAATACTAAAGCTGTTTGAAATTTAAAAGGGATGATTTTGATCTATAAACAGTTTCTCAAGAAAAAATTAATAATTGTTTTCAATCGCTTCAAAAGCATTTAAAAAAAAAACGTTCCCTCCCAAGATTTTTGGCTTTTAATTCAACATGATCAGTTTCTATTGTCACCTACTCTAAAATAATTTTTATTTTTATTTAGTACATTTGACCATAATAACTCAAAATTGTAGATTTTGTAGTTAATCAATTTTTCGAGAATAACGTCAATTTATTTATTAAAATAATTTCAAACAAAATTATAATTTATAATTTATATTATAAAATTATATTATTTACCTACATAATTTTATATTATTTGCGTAAAATCGTAAAATATAAATTCTAATTTGAAACCAATATATTCACCTCTATTCCATTCCAACAAAAATATAAAATGTTCATATTAAAACATTGATTTTGACATTTTGTTTTCTATTTGGAAAAATTGAATCATATTTTTTCACCATTTAAATTAAATTTTTTTAGCAAACTATGAGAAAAAATAAAACAATTTTTCCACCTCAAATTAAACATTTCAGATTTAGAAGAAAAGTTTAAAAATGTTATAACAACCAATTTAATAATAAAAGTTGTGTTGAGAAAAAAAACGTAAATATATCTCAAAAATCAAAAGGAAAAATTTTGTTGAAAAAGTTAGCATAATTTAGTAAATACATACATTGTGTCGAAATGAATATACATTTTCAGCATAGTAAAAAAGATATTCAACAATGTTGAACTACTAACCAATTTCAACATACATATTTTAACGAAAAACAGTATTTTTTTATCATTATTTCGTTAATATTTTATTCAAGACAATTAGTATAACAGTTTCGGTATTTCAACATTTTGAGGTGAGAACAAAAAATAAAGTTTTTCGTAAAAAAAAAAATTATGAAAAATATATATGTTTCGTTATTTTCTAGTAAAGACAACAACCAAATGTTTAAAAATTAGTTTAAAAAAAATTGTTTAGAGGAAAATCCGAAAGAGTACAGAATTTGAATTATTTTTAATGTTAAAATTCATTTTGTACGTTAGCGGTTGATTTGACTTATATTGCAGGATTTAAAGGATATTTTTATTATATTGGAGGACCTTGTACTTATATTTTATAAAGGATTTAAATATGTAATTAAATTTGTAAACAATTTGATATTTAAATATGACTAGTTAAAGTGTAGTTAACTATGACTAGTTAAATGATAACTAGAAATTAGATGTAATTTCATATTTCCATGCTTTTGTCAGAAAATATTTGGAAGCCTTAAAAAGATTTATATCAACCCAGAATAAAAATTTAAATATGAGTACATATTTGAAAATTACATTAAATTTATGCTGAACTATTTGAAGTTACTGAATTCAGAATTAATATATTAGATTTACTATGTTAGAATATAGACTACTGTAAAATGTCAAATACGGAATTTTTGCTATTAATAATTTTTTAACAATAACCACTGACAGGATTTTAGGACAACAATGATGATGATAACAGAAGGTAAACATTAATATGTCAAACAATTAATCTTTTCAGACCCAATCAAAAATTTTATCTCCATTGGTTTTAGAAAACTAAAACTAAATAAGTCCGGTTACGTATATTTAAAGCACTTCATCAAATAATTATGGATCGATGCTTTTACATTTTAAATCGAAATATCAACGATACTATATTCTGTAGTACGAGCGACTTTGCTCTCTTCAGATGATAATAAATAATTAAATACAAAAATAAATGAATAAGCTAAGATAATCTTTGAATCTAGACTCGAAGGTACAAGTCGTTTGGGCACACCAAACCTTCGTTGGAGAGACGAAGTATTGGTTTAGCAGATTTAATACAATTTCGTACCTTCAACTAGCCGTGACTGAACAAAATGGAGGAAGTTGATGGGTCTAGCCCAAGACATACATGGTCGTTGGCCACTTAAGTAACTAATAAAATAAATATTACACAATATAAAAGCATTTCATAACATGGCACAATTGTTTAATGTACCTAGGACTGAAATTGTTAAATCGAAATCTGTAAATAGAATCTAAGATTAGATCTAATTTGATGAGAAAAATATAGAAATAAAAAAATAGAGATTCATCCTATTTTCATTAGATTTTTTGTCAGTTTTATAGTATAAAATATGGCAGAAAGAATAGTTTTGGTTTTAATGGCTTTAAGTTTTAGTTAATTATAAATATGGGTAAATATTTTGAAATTAACATATTTCGTGACCTAATCCATTTTTTTAGAAAAATTAATTAAATATAATAATTTTTAATGTAGGTACAAATGGTTTTTGTAAAATATTAGAAAATAACATTTTAAATATTTATAGCAATATTTATTATTTATATATTATGTATGTATACATTTATTGGAAATTAATATTAATTTATGATTACAAAAGCTCAACAACATATTAGTAACCAAATTTTAAATTTTTTTTAGCGTGTAAATTGTACCTAATATTATCTCACTGTTAAAAATGAAATGTTTGTATACCATTTGTCCACCACTTCTTTCTGAAGCATGTTTAGTAGACAATAATTTCAATTAATTTAAAATACAACCGGAAATTTTTATACTGACACATAAAGGATTTTAATAGGTTGATCCTGTTGACAGGTCAATTCGAAATATGCCGATAGAATGTATACATACAATTTTCTAAAACAATATTTACCAAATAGAAATGTAGGGGGATAAAAAGTACATTTCTAGATCAAAAATGGTGACATCTTTGATGTTGAAATTTTAATTACATTATACACACATAGAAAATTAAATTTGAAAATAGCCATAATAAAAAAAACATTGGCTTAAAAAGGATATAACAAATTAAGTAAACCACAATAAAATATAAAACATTAAAATAAAAAAAAAAATTATTTAAAAACTAATTTCTATTTACATTATTTTAAGTTTTTCTTTAAGCATAACAAATAATTATATCAGTTCCAATCTATTTAAAGAAACACCATATTAAAAGCACAAGATTTTCATACAGAATAAAATTTTATTCACGTACATTTAAAATGCAATAATTTACATAAGAATATACAATAATATTGTAAAAAAACAAAAAAAAGGATAAGACAACACATATGTATATGGCATAACATATTATATTAGGCTGAAAATGTATTTTTTTTATTGTGTTTGTTTTCATGTTTCCGACACACAATTTATACAAGGAAAAACAAAAACAAATTACTGAGATTAAATTTTACACTAGAAACATTGCAAAAACCAGATAAACAACGTAAAGAAAGAGTTGAAGTTGGAGTTGGATTCTTTGATTGTTGAACTATTATATATATATATATATATATATATATATATATATATATATTCTGTTATTTATTACATTAACATACATTCACTAACATTCTTTTGACATTATTATAGAAAAAAAGGAAACAAAAAATAGAGTCCTTTTGAATGCTCCATCTTGCTTTTTATTTTTTTTTTAAATTGTATATACATAATAACATTATGTTGTTAGTAAGATAAGAAAAGGAAGAAAACAAAAAAAAATTGTAATGAAGCGAGGGAGTTGATTTTTTTTTCTTTTCCACAATTTATACATATATTAAAAAAAATTAAGAACGCATGTATTTTATAAAACAAGTTTAACCATCCTTTAATCTCCAATTCTCTCCTCAACCCATATGGAATACTTAAATCTACATAGTTATAATATAAGTAATGTTTCAGCTTCATTATTTTCAATAATATTGGTGGAATTGCAGCTGTTACCTATTTAAAAAACAAAAACAAAAAAACACAAAAAAAAAACGGAGATGGAAAAATAGAGAAAAGAAAAATAACGCAGAATAGAATAAGAAGAAGAGCTCTTCGTGTTGTATATATATAGGCTCTATACTCTATACAAAGATTTTGAATTGTTTTTGAATATGTTATCCTTTTTGTTTGAAAAAGTATCCCGGAAAATTACAAAAAAGGAACAAAGGGTTGTTGAACTGTAAAATTCAAGTTAAGTAATAGAAATAAAAACAGGACATTTTCCTTTAAATTTGAGTACTGAACTTTAAAAAATTCTAATTGTGCAAATTAGTGTTGTGTAACCTTAACAAAAACTCTATTTTGACTATCATTTCTAATACTTGAAAATTCTGATTTTCAAAATAATCCAGTACAATATTTACCAGTACATAATGTTTTTATTTTTCTTATTTTGATCCTTTTCAGTCATTGATATTAAATAAAATATGTTAATTAAATTCAGTTAAACAAAATTCAATGAAAATTATGGACTTGGAAATAAAATCTGAATTTCATACAGATTTTTAATAAAAATTGAATGTAAATTTTTTGACTTTGCGAAGATTATTTTCATAATTTATTAAGTTCAATAATGGTTTGGCCAGTATATGAAATAATGGTTTTAAAGGATATTCGAAAGATTTTATGTACTAAATATTAGAATGGAAATTACAATATATATATGAAATAATAATAACCTGTTTAGAGTAGTTCTTATAGTTATAATAAATTAGATGATTATTATAAGTGACACTGATTATTCCAGAAAATAATTATTATAGAATACTCCTCTTCAAGCCAGTATAATATACAAAATTATTTAATTTATTAAATTGTAAGTTTCTATAAATGAAAATATTAGAATTGACGTGCCAAAATGTTCATCCCTAGGATCTCCACTTTTTTTAATTTTTATAAATGACATGCATATTACAAATATAAGAATGTCATTGACTTATTACTCTCAAAAGATGTGTTAAGGGATCGACTATACCTCTGTAGGAACCAGAATCTTTTTAACTAACATTAGGTAGTTAAACTAACAGCTCTATAGTTTTTTTTTATTTTTTAATTTTGTAAATTTTTATTGTTTTTTAAAATCTTTTTATTGTTTTTTTAAAATTTTGAGTTTGTTAAATTTTAATCTTATATTAAAAGAAAAAGAAAAATAATTATTGTAATTTTTTTGAATTAAGCGAAATAAATAAATTTAATTTAATTTAATTTTTTTAAACAGCCGGATAAATCCGAACTTGACTCCGGACTAAATTGCCTATCTATGATAAGCTGTTCATTTTGCAGATGATTGCAACATTTTTTATACAGCCAACGATACACAATTAATTAAGAGAATGATTGAACATTATTTGACTATTAGAACTATTAGAACATGATTAGTCATCCTATTCCGCTTTTTCAAAATAATGGTAATATAGAGCAAATGTGTATAAAAGTAAATAATAATAATTCTAGTAATGTTTTTACAAAGAAAAATATATTTATTATATTAAGTTATATTCCTCAAAGAAGTTCATTTCAAATTTATAGTAAATATGTTGAAAACATTGAATTAATATTTGAAGCTCACAATAATCATGCAAATATTTTTTGTGTCTTGGGCGATTTTAACACTTACCTAGCATATCGTGGAAATATCCAAATAATAATATAGATAAATTTTTAGTTCCATTTAATCGTAATATAAATGAATCCTTTATAATAGATACATTAATTTCCCTCGACTTAGTTCAAGTCAATAATCTGTATCGAAAGATTTATCAACTTCTATTTGTTAAAAAAGATTTGTATCACCCACCACTACTATTAAATTTTAAATTTGTTGCTGATTTAACAGAAAAAATCATTGACATTTCTCAATTTAATTTTAAAAATTGTGATTTTTCTATTTTAAACGATTATTTGCTGAATATCAATTGGAATGAAGTTTTAAGTACTGAAATTAGTCTAGATTGTTGTTATAAGACATTTATAGATTTGTTATTTGTCGGTTTTATTACATCAACAGAACCCATTTTAATTCAACATCCACCGTGGTACAATAAAAGGCTTCTCTTTTTGAAAAATGCAAGAAATAAAGCACAAAGTATATAATTAGTTCTTCTTTAGCAGACAAAATTGTATTTCAGAGACAACGCAAGGAATTTGATTTTTTGAGCAAATATCTTAAAATAAATTCATTCTTACCTATGAGTCTAATATAAAATCAAATTCCAAAAACTTTTGGAAATTTATAAATATCCGTAGAAAATCCTGTGGATTTGCTCAAGGCATTTTCTACAAGAATGAAACAGCTACAGATTCAGTCTCAACTTGCAATTTATTCGCTAAGTATGTATTTTGAATCAGTTTTTATAAGACCGAAATCAAGAATAAATTCACAAAGTCACCTACAATCTTTTGTTAATTTAGGATACATGCAATTATCATATTGTGATATTTTCAATAAAATTAATATCTTAGATTTGAGTTCTGGTCCAAATGGTATCCCTGATTTAGTATCTTTTAATTAATTATAGTTATTAGTATTATTAATTTTCAACAGATCACTAAATGAAAGAATTTTGTTAGATGACTGAAAATTTTCAAATATTATTCCTAGTTTAAAATCAGGGTCTAAAATTGTCGTTGAAAATTATAGACCTTTCGCTAAATTATCTTCTATTCCTGAACTTTTCGAAGCCATTGTCACAGATAAAATGTGTTTCTTGGTTAAAGAACACATGTCTCCAAATCAGCATGGTTTTATTGATCTACCTCCATTAATTTAGCAGTTTTTTTTCACACAGTTTTCAATGCAATTGAAAAAGGCTATCAATTAGATACGATATTTACGGATATTTGTAAGTTTTTTGACAAAATAGACCATTCTTTACTACTCTGTAAACTTCAAGCTCTTGGTTATCATGGTACCTTTCTTCTATGGGTTCAATTTTATTTGATTGGTCTTAAACTGCCCGTTAAAATACAAAATTGTACTTCATATACCTTCGAGGTTACGTCTGATTTTCCACAAGGAACACATATGGGACCAGTATTATTTTCATTGCTTATGAACTATATCAACTTCGATATTAAGTCTTGGATCTTATTATTTGCTGACGATACTAAATATTTTGCGGTTATTAAGTGTGGATAAGGATTGCCATCTCTTTCAGCAGGATCTCGACAAATTTTACTCTTGGTATAACATTAATATTCAAATATTAATAAGTGCAATTACATGTCATTTTCTAGGAGGCAAACTGTTGTAATTGAATTTTATTATAATATTAATGGTTCTATTATTGAATATGTATATAAAACAAAAGACCTTGGTATCATTATCGATAATAATACCCTTATCATGATTCTCGAAGCGAATATGCTAGTCGAACATTCGCGTAAATGTGATCAAGATTCGCGAATAAATTTATTCGCTGTGGAAAAGTCGTTGCTAACCTAACACTTGAAAATTAAATATTTTGACAAGTATATTTAGATTAATAAAATACTTTCAGTTGAATAAAGATACATTATTTTATATTTTCAATTCAGTGAAACATAAATCGAAGCCTTAAATTAGAACAAATGGAATATATTACCAATAGTAACATTAGTCTGTGCAATACGATGAAGGAAATTATCACTGGCAATAATTCAGAGTTTCGATTGTTTCGGATATATTTACTGCTATTTTTCATTTAAGGTTTCTTCAAGTGTATTTAAATTTGTAACAACACTTAGAACGGCTCTCTAGATTAATTTGGATTCTTTCTTTGCTCAACAGAGCATCGACAGCTGTTCCTACGCTTGTTGTTTTTATATATTTTTTTTTGCAATACCTGTAATCATATTATTATCCCCACGTAGTACATAGACGAATAAACAAATAAACAATGATTTATTCCACTCTTTGAATTCACGTTTTGAAGATCCTAATACATTTAATTCGGTTGCAAATCGATTCCACAACATTTTTAATGCACTTTTATTCTAATTTGCTGTTCCCACAAGCCTAATCATTATTCTCTCAATTGCACCAGCTAATCAAACTTTTTTTTATAGCTGCAAATAATATCATAATATTATATTATTCATAAATTTTGTAAATAATATGCTAACATTTTTTTTAAAATTTACCCTCCCCTCTATTTTTACTCGAAAAACAACAAAATATTTTTTTTTTTATTTTTTTTTTTTACGGTTGTTACTTAAATTTTTCATTCGACAAATTTTCGAACGTATTAAGTTCGCTTCGCTAATCATGATCACATGACGGCGAATTCGCCTACTTATACGTTCGATTCGAGAATCATGATAAGGGTTTAAATTAATTTTTAATGCTCACATAGATCGAATTACTTCTAAAGCTTTCGTGATTAATATTTTGCTTACCGTTATCCTGAAGCTATTTTTCTCACAACATACAAGGAGAACTAAACCAACTGTTAAATTATGTAGCAGAGTTGAGAATTACCAGAATAACATATTTTAAACAACAAAACATAAAGCTGATATGAGGCATTTCAAATATGTTATTCTATATTCATATATGTATACTTAATTCAATTGAAAGATCGATTAAAAATAATAATAAAAAAATTTTCTTTTTTAAGTAATTTGTAATATTTTTGTTATAGAACTTCTAACTTCTTTCTAGATTTTTATGGTCTCTCCGCTATTTTGTATTATCTTTATTTTATTTATTTTATTTTAAATTCTTATTTATTCTATTTTCTTATCTCGTTTTTAATTGCATTAATAAAATTTTAATCTTCAGATTTATTTAGCTTGGTATAGGATAGTTTATAGTTAGTATATTCCTTTAAGGACCTTTCCTTTAATTACTGGAATAGACAATAATTAGATTACAATATAAGTTCATTTAACATATTCTCAAAAGCTGTAAATAAATGGAATGAAATTGAATTGAATTGAAAACTAGAATGTTTCGGGCATACAGTTGGGTATCCAAAGTCATATAAATTAATTCAAACTATTCTCGAAGCCAAAATTAAAGTAGACCGACGCTCCAAAAAAAGGACATCGTGATTACAAAATTTAAGTCAATGGCACACAAAATCATATTATATATATATAAACACAAAATCTTTATTTAGAGCTTCGGCTGATAAAGCTATAATTGCAATCATAGTAGTTCAACACTTGTAATAACGTACAAAAAAGGTCTTGCCCCATAATAATATCACTTTTTAACGATTCCAACTTTTTATTTAAAAAAAAATTAAATTTAATTTATTGATTAAAATTACTATCAGTATTTACCAGTAAAATTGCAAACCTAGTATTTTCAATATGTTTATACCATTCTACAATAAAAACTCAAATTGAAGTGTCCTTTAACCACGCATAAGTATTTATTTATGCTCAACTTGGGAGGGGAACTAAATAAATAAAATGAAACTCTCAAAAAACTTACTTACTTTTGTTTTTGTTAGTTAAAAAACATTTAACAAAAAAAAAATTAAACAAATTAAATTATTTATTACAGTTTATTTTTATTTTGGAGAAACTTCACAATTGACTAAAAAACTTTAAACTCACATTTTAATGAAGAATAAAAATGTACTCTAAGACAAAAACAAGAGTCGTAATTAAAAGTTTTTGTAGTTTAGACTTTTCTAATATGTTATTTTTTGTAAGACAATCGAATAAAAAAAAATTAACTGTAAAACTTTTGGACTCTTAGCACATAGCAAAAACAAACAAACCAACAAATAAAATAACAACAAACAAACAAATATAAATAATTTATTCTCATACATAAAATTTTCCCAACCTGACAAGGATTCAATCAAACTTTAATACTAGCTTCATATAAATTTAAGAAAATAGAAAAAAAAACGAAAGAAAAAATAAATGAAAAGGATACAAAATAAAAATAAAAATAACAACAACAAACATAGCTCTAGGATAACCAATTTTCAATAAAAATTGATTTTCTTCCTCTCTATTTTGTTATTTATTTTTATTATTTTCTACAACTAAATAAAATGGAACAGAGGAAGAGATAGAAAAACAGAGAGTGTTGAGGCAAATTTTCCTTATTATAAATAAGGTCCTTGCTACTTTACTTGCATGTTTATATATTTTGTTTTTCTTTTTTGTACCGTTTTTTTTTCATATATATATATAGAAGACAGCTGCTGGCCCCAACTATATTAAATTGGGGAACATCATTGTTTTTTTATATTCCAACAAAAAAAACAGAAAAAAAACATGAACCGAGGAGGGTTTACGTATTTTATTACCCCAAAAGGCTTGATAATATTGATGAAACATTTATTTCATCTCATTTTAAGAGCATTATTTCAAGCATCCAATTTACTACACATAATATATGTATATTATATGAAAGGATATTGATTTTTACAAGGACTATTAATATATAAAAAAAAAAATTTAAAGCGAATAACAACGACTCAAAGAGAAGTAAACGTAGATAGAAAAAAAAAATAAAAATTTTTTAACTGAAATTTTTCTTTTTTAGATAAAAAAAAAACTCCAAAAATACGGTTAAAAAATAATATTAAAAAATAGATAGATAACGGTTCATTCATATATGATGATGAGAGTGTATAATAAACAATAATGGGTAAATTATATACTTGTATATATAAATATATATATATATGTATATAATAATAATATAAAGAGTATAAAAAATTAAAATCAAAGTAAGTGAAGAGTTTATAAAAACAACAAAAACAACAACAAAATTGTGAAAACTCAAAATAAACTTTTTTCGCTTTCTTTTTCATTTTACATATTTTTTTTCTTTTTTTTTCTTTTTTTCAATTTGGGATCTTTCTTTTCGCTCCAATTTTTTAAAGTAGCTAAAAAATAATATTCAAATTTGTATTTTCATTCGAATCATATTGAAATATTCGCAAATACATATTTACATATTTACAAATCAGGATGAATTATTATTTAATCAAATTAAATTGACATTTTTTGTTTTGTTTTTGTTTTTTTTTTCGTGTTGTAACTTTTTTAGTTTAATGAAATGAAAATTTGCATAAATTTTCAAACAATTGATGTGAATTTGTGTTTATTTAATTTTTATTCTTCAAACATAAAAAAAATGAAATATTTATAAATTTGTGGGGGGGAAAGTGGTAGAAAGATATTCAATAAGAAACGGGAAAGTACAATAGATCAGAAAAGGTCGTGCGTACTCCCCATAGAGCTCCCCATAAAAAAAAAATTATAAATGTAATGAGTTTATTTTTCG
This sequence comes from Argyra leucocephala, assembly GCA_963942445.1. Classification (NCBI taxonomy): domain Eukaryota; kingdom Metazoa; phylum Arthropoda; class Insecta; order Diptera; family Dolichopodidae; genus Argyra; species Argyra leucocephala. Next base: position 105,280,480 of record OZ012680.1, on the reverse strand, counting down.
GATTTAGAATAAAAAAAAGCAAAATGATTGATGAATAGATAAAAGTGTATTTTGGATGTGAGTCTGTCTGAATGTCTGTCTCAGTCTAATACCCTATATATGTATACTGCTATGAAAAAAATAATTATATTAATTATCATATTGAATAATTTGCAAATATTTAAATATAAAAAAATTTAAATGTTTAAAAACTAAAGATGAATTCAAAACCAAATTGGCTGTTAAAATTAATGTTTGGCAGAAACTGTAAATCTACAATGATTTATCTAGGGTATTTTTTGATGAAAAACTTTCATTTAAATATCATTAAATATGTTGCAACCACTGATGAAGGAAGTAAGTTGCTTTCGAAATATCGATATTTGCAAAATAAATATAAATGATTAGTGAAAAGAAACTCGATTTTTATTCCATAAATTAAACACTTATAGGTACACTACATCCTACATCACTAAAAACAAATCTGATTATCAAAAACAATAATTATAATGTAAAGCTAGATCCTTACTAGGCTTCATAAAACGGTTAGCCAAACAGCTTGATGTGTATCCATATATCATTAAGGTCTTGTCCGTCCAAATTTGGAATATGCAAGTCCAGTTTGTTCGCAATTTTATCGTAATCATATCGATAGACTTGAAGCAGTCCAGAAAAAAATTCTTTGGTTCGCTCTATATAGTTTACCGTAATCTGACCCTCCTATTCTGCCTCCATACACAAACCGGTTAAAATCACTACAATTAAATACTTTGGGGGTTCCGAACAACTGTTTCTGATATTGTATTTTTAATATAAATTCTAAATGGAGAAACTGATTTACACACCATTAAGCAGCTGATCAATACACATTATAATACAAGTACTCGTTTTCGATAGAAACATTTTTTTCACTTGGTATTTCACCGGACTAACTATGGAAAATATGAAACAGTTAAAAATGAATGTTTATGGCTGTTAATGAGTATAAAGATTTATTTGATTTTTCCCTTAATTAAATTCAAATTAAACAAAACTTTATATTTACATTTACTCATGGATCTATACATAAGCATCCGTAATGTACTTACAATATAATGTATTAAGTATGTATTTAACCTTTAATTGATTGTTTTTTAATTTTAATTTTTTTTTTTTTATTATTTTATTAAACTAAGATATTGTAATATTATGTTTGAATAAAACTAAAATATTTAAATAAACAATGTAAATGTTTTTCTCTTAACATTTATATCATTGCAAGAATCTGATGAACTATTTCAACCCGTTGACTATTTCTTTCAATCGTGTTTCGGATACTATAACCTATAATTAATATAATCCAATCAATTTTCAATTCAATAATGAAAACATAACAAACATAAATATATAAATTAATTCAAGCCCATAGTTCAAGCAGTTAGAGTCTACAAAAATTAATTTATTGGAATTTTAGTTATTATTATTAAATTTTAATAAATTAAACAAAAATAAATAAATAAACTTAAGGTAAACATAATTTAATTATTTAAAAAGAAAATGTTTTTCTTTTAACAGTTTCTCAATTGAGATTACTGCAAGTATGGGAACCATTTCAAAATGTTAATTATTTCTTTCAATCCCGGTAACGTATAATATAATGTATATATATATATAATGTATATATATAAATATATATATAATTAATATAATTTAATCAATTCAATAATGAAAACATCTATACATACATACATATAAATTAAGACAATTCGATAGTCCAAGCAGTATTTTAAAGTATATTTAAGCAGTCCTATTAGAATATTTTAATTGTAATAAATGGGAAAAAATATATAAATAAATTAAATAAATTGATAACGGTTATAAATTCTTATAATAAATTATTATAAATTCTGTTAAATTCGGTAAAAGAAATAAATTTTAATAATAATTTTTCAAAAAATATTTTATTTAAAAGCAAAATATTAAATTTGCAATGTAACTAAAATTATTATACTACTCTATTGCAAAAATATTTGTCCATGTTTAAATTTATCACAATACAAATTACTATATATTTATAATAAATTTGATTTATTGCTCATTTACTGAAACATAATGAACAAAATGAGCAAAAATTATAAAATCATTATGGCTGTAAATAAATGAGTTTTAAAATATGAACAAGGTGGGGGCCACCTTTTTTTTTATAATAGAATAGTAATTTACATTATATAATTTTCAAAATTCATTTGTCATATTTTATAGCGTAAGTATAGACATAGTCTTATCTTTGAATCACTTTGGTTAAAAAAAAAAAGATTTTTGATCGTCACGTAGCGGTTTTATATTCTAAAAAAAATAGTGATCGAAGAATTAGCATTAAAATAATAACATTGATGTTGATCCTTTACCCAAATTTAATGTTGATTTACAACAACAACAAAAAAAACACGTTATCATTAGAAATAATTTCATGCATGTTATTCTTGTTATATTTATCAATCAAAACTTTCATTTTATAATTTAAACACAACAACAAATTAAAATATATCACATAAAACAAAACAACACAAACAATTTGAAAATGTTTACAGAAATATCATTTTTTTTCTCAATTATGATAGTTTCTAAGTATTAATTAATATATACATATAATATATATAATTTCTAATGAATTATCTTTAATTAAGTACACATATAAACAGATATACTCCTATCCCCCGATTTACACGGTAGATTGGTTCCTGAGGAATCCGTGTAAATCGAAACCGTGTAAATGGGAACAAAGGCAAAATGCATTTTTAAGGGATTGGTTTAAACATAGTAATAAACTCGAAAATCGGACCAGAAATCAATGGAAACTGAAAAATGGACCAAAAAACTGCTTAAAATTTTTATTTTTGTGTCCAACGATCTTTTCATTGTTTTTTTCGGAATTTCTTTCGACATCATAAGACCTTTAAAATAACGTATGTAATAATAGAAATTTTATTTCATAATAACGGTAAGTTATGATAATTATCGAAAATTGTATCTTCAAATTCAAAATAAAGTTTTACTTAACACAAATGTTGTATAAATTAAACGCGATATATGAGTTACGAGATTGACTACTTAACACAATTGAACGTAATGCAGGAAATAAAAAAATATTTTCAACAATAACCACGAATATTTAATTCGGGGAATTCCCTGTCTAAGCTATTTGTATTTTTTAATATGTATAGATATTGATATAAATGTTGCTAGAAGTGAATAAATATTAAATGCAGCCAACTTATGAAACCAAAAGTCAAAAAAATAAAAAAAAAATCTATAATTTTTGAAACCGTGTAAAAGCGAAAACGTGTAAAAAAAGTACCGTGCAAATCGGGGGATAGGTGTATATACATAGATATAATCTGTTTGTGTTACTACTGAATAATTTTTTATTTATTTCATTAATAACTAATTTGATTTTTGTATTTTGTAATTTGCTTTGATTTTTTGTTTTTTATTAATTAGATGCATTAAAATCCCAATGTTTTATCCTTTTATCACACTTCACAAATAAGTATGGCATTTTATTTTCTCTTAAAATATTTTTACAACATTTATTTGATAAGTAGGTATGTTATGACAAAGATTTTTAAAAAAATTTAAACCTACATATAAGAGTGTGTACACAATTACTGTTGTATTGATATTTAGTTTTAAGTTCTTATTTTTGTTTACTAAGTTTTTATTCTATTTGGGATAAGTACATTAATTTTTAGTACATATATTTTAATTATGTACTGATGTACATAACATTTATTAACCGATATATTAAACTGAACATGTAATTAATGATTATGCTGATTATGCATTAACACTTAATATTTTGCACATATTTTCAAATAAAATTACATGTAGGTATTCATTTAGATTCACTAACCTCTTCAGTGCTTACACCAAATAGTATCTAATACACACTAATATTTTATTCCAGAAAAAGTAATATTTAAACAAATTTGCAATAATATAATTTAAATTTAGATGCAAATTGAATTTATCATAATTTTTTATTTTTAATACTATAATTACAATATACTTGATATCAAATATTTATATCGTTATTGTAAATTTAAACTGTTGTCATAGTCAATTACTAATTTTTAATTGTTTAAATTCTCTCTAAAATTAAATTAACTTGCATCAAAATAAATAATATTTTTAATTTTTCTTAACTATTTCAATAAAAAATGGAGAAAAACAACCGAACAAAGAATAAAAATACACGAATTCAATTCGTCCTTTTTTTTAATTTTTGCAAAGACAAAATTAGCAGTAGCTACCTAAATTGTGTGATTTTGATGCAAAATTTGAGTGACCTATTAGTTGATATGATCTGTGATCTATTGACTGATTATATACATACAATTTTGTTCTTTTATTATTTTTATTAAAACAATATCTAAATTTTATTTATTACTTTATTTTTTATTAAAATATAAATATTAAATATTTCAAACTTTGATTCCGAATTCACAATATAGTGATTGATAAAAATTAGAGCTTGTCTAAAGCTTTTAAAAATAATCTCTACACGAATCAGTGCTGAAGAATAAAATATTAAATAATGGACTGATGGTTACCTACTGGATATAAGCAATTGAACAATTTAATTTAATTTGATTTAATGGGCTGAACATAAGTAAATGCCCGACTAAATAGTTAGAGCTTAAGAGGCTACCAATAAATAATGATGATGATTTAATATGTCTTAATTTCATTATAGAAATTTCCATATTTCTAATTTATGTTATTAAGAACTTATATTAATGTATTTACACCTGTGACTCAATCAATTTTTTAATAATTTAGGTATCGTCGCCTCAGTGTTTATTTGTAACATACGTCACTTTGGTCCTTTTTAAAGTAAGTTTCAGAGATTTTTAAAACCTGCTCTTTCAGAATCTTCAATCAATACGCCTTTGTTAGTTTGTTCCATATCCACTTTTATATCGATTTGTAAGTACAAATTGTAACATACGTCAAATATTCGAATATAGCCCAGTATATTCCTTTATCCGTGCTTGTTTGGTCCATAATATTCAGTAATTGACATGGACCAAATATTCATAATTGTTGACTTAGATCTAAAATGTTCCACGTGCATATAAATATTATAATGTACAAAAAAAAATTTAAAACAAAAGTGCCACGTGAATACAAAATGCAATAAAGAAATCCAAATATCAATTACTCATGTTAACATACATGTCTCAAATTGAATTACAACGTCTTGATCGAACAAGTTTGTTTCACGTGCATACAAAAACTAAAGTTTTAATAAATTGCTAATGGACATAGCACAGAAATTAATAGAATTAAAAACTGCCGCTTTCAATATAAAACCACAAAAAAATGGTAGCTTTTACCCCTAAAAATTTATATTCAAATAATTAATCATAAAATATCAATTTTACAAGTCCGTTCAATTGCACCAGAAAAAAAAGATATGAAAGAGTTTATTTCATATATCCCTAGATGTAATTAAAAATGAATAAATAATAAGACTATATTTAACTTGGTACATATATACATATATGTATATTACTAATAGAAATTAATTTTATTTTAAATATAAAAGCTGTGAAAAAAAATTTTTTTTTTTAAATTTTAATTTTTAAAGGCTATGAAGAAAAGTTGTGATTTTATTTATTTATTTTTTATATACATATACATATATTTTTAATTATAATTTTAATATATTGTTTTATGCAACCAAAATAAATACATGTCGTACATAAGCACAAACTAGATTTGGTGCTGGTTTTTTCTATATTAAAATTTATTTGTTCCACGTCATGCAAAGCGAACGTTAAAAGAAGAAAGTGGATATGGAACAAACTAAAATTTTTTCATTCTGATTAGTTTTGAAATAATTTTTGATTTAACTCAAGAACCAACTTAATTAATACATAATATTAATCTACATCTTGTTTGTATAAAACAAATCTATTGGCCAAATTTTTATTATAAGCCTTTAAATTTCAATGTCGATTTACTCAAAAAGTATCTTTTGGCGTATGGCATAAACCAGCCATGAGGCGAAGATTTTATGTTATATAAATTTTTAATAAATAGTTCAATTTTTTAATAAACAATAAAAATTAATAACAAAAAAATGTTATTTCAAATATTAATCAAATTCTTCCCCACCTTTTATGCAATCATCAATTTCTTGGGGAGTACTATATTGTAATAGATTACAGTTAATCGTCCTTTTTACGATTAAAATATTTATTATGATAAAAAATTTCCCCAATTCATGTTTCTCGAAATATTTTAATCTTGAACGAAATTCCTTTAAATGTCAAAATATTACTTAATTTTTTCTTTATTATTTAATCCATTTATAATCACGTGCGTATAGTTTAGAATAATTTTGTTACCCTCTCAAAAGAATTAAATATCTCATGTTGTCGTTCAATTTTTTATTCTTATCTTCTAAAATGAGTTTCATAGATCTTAAAAAAAATAATTTCTTTCATTTTTCTATCCTTTTGTGGTTTTCTATATTACTATTCAAGATGCATTTCTGTCGCGATTTCCACTACATCAACATCCATTTTCTTTATTTATTTCAACAAAAATGTAATGAATAATAGATTTAAGAAAAAAACAACAACAAATAACAAAAAAAAAAATAAATAACCAAGAAATGATGAAAATTTTTATTTCCGAAACACCATCCTGAATTAATTTTGAAGATCAACGTGATGATTAAAATTCAACTAATTCAAAATAAAATGAAAAAAAAATATTTATTTCCAGAATTTAAGAGATTAAAATACACCCATCTGCATTATATGAAATAGCTAATAAAAAAAAAAATAAAAAAAAAAAATCTGAACATTGAAAGTTGATTACCTTCTTCCTCCCACATCCAAGCCCGATTATATTGTTCGCATGGGAGAGTAATGGACTTATAAAGCAATGTTCAAATTGCGCATCTAAATCATTTTTCCTCTATTTTTTTTTTTTACTATTATTGTCCTTCATTTCGAAATGCGGATAAGGGTAAGGAGAACTTTTTACAAAATTTGTAAGGTTATGTTTTATAATTTTTTTACTTTCTTGTTTTAAAATTATAAATTTATCATCCTTGTGATAGCCAGGATCAAGGTTTTGTGATATGCATGAAAAATAAGTTATTTATTTCTCTCTTCAAAATATGTGAATATTTGAATATTTTAAATATTATGTATATAAAGTAGCCAAGTAGGTAGAAAAAAAAAGAAAGAGAGATAGAAAATGAGTTGGAGAAAAATCTTTGAATGAAATTTTTTTATTATTTTTGCTTTTTTTTTGTTTATCCACTCAGGATTAAGATCATATAAAATTCATAGTGTTATGAATATTATTAAAACTTTGAAAAATAAAATTAGAGAAAATATTATATATGTATATATACAAAAAAAAAACAAAAACAACAACGATAAGTTAATGGAAAAACAAATATCTTTTTTTTTATGAGAAAAGTGATTTTAAATTACTTCAAGCTGTATTTTATTAATTCATTCTTCCTTAACAAAAAAAAAAAAACTGTTTGCTACCCTTAAATGGTAGTAGAAAAGTGCATGATAAAATCTATGCACTTTGTTTTTTTTAATAAAAATCGAGACAGAATTTTTATTATATATATATATATATATACATTAGAGTATTATTAAAGATTAAAAATGGATATATGTATTAACTTTAAATACATAAAAACAAAATAAAGAAATGAAATGTTGAAAGAGTGTTTGATGAAATTAAGTTTCGAGGTATGAGGGATTAATTCAATAGAAATTATAATATTAACAAAAATTTTATTAAATCACTAGTTCAAATGAATTTGAGGCTATTGCTCTGAGGTTTTATTTTAAAACTATTTTCTAATTATATTATAACTCTTGGTAATTATGTCAACCATTAGCTACTGATTGTTTAATCTGCTGGTAATCAGCTAACGTTTCAATATTAGCTTGATAATGATTGTAAAGTTTTGATTTTATTTTTAAATTTATTTGCATTTCATTAAAATTTAAATTAAATTATGAAATTACAACTTTAAACCTGGAATACTGCTACAAGAAGTAAATAATGATGTTTGATATATTCCTCAATACCCTTTAATTACAACCACCAGAACGATTGACAAAAAAAGAAATAGAAAAATTGAATTATGTTATATTACGGTACCGTGTTAATAAATGCGATTGCTATTTAGTTTATGTTCTTTATAAAATTCAATATCAATATTAATTAAGGTTCTCTTAAGGTTCATATCTTCTCCAAAATCTTCCTATGTACCGAAGGAACCGTTATTTTAAAATTTGATAAAAATTATATATCTAAGTCGAGGGTGGTCTATTGATTGGTGATATTTTTAACTTCCGGCAAGGACTGGAAATGTGTTTTTTAAGCCAAAAAAAAACGCCGAAATTGGCCGAAATCGATATTTTTAAATGGGAAGGGGTACTTTTATATGCACATTCGGATTCTACGTCAAAAAATAAAAATATTTTATGAAGTAAATTTCGGCGATTTTTGGGATGAATCCGATCCTTCCCAGAAGTTGAAAATATCACCAAATAATAATATCACCCAATCAATAGAGCACCCTCGGTTTAGTTAAAAAAAAAAATTTCCCCTCCTAAAAAGCTGATACACATTAATTCCTTCTTAAAAAGCTGAAAAACTGGCTCCTTCTCCTCTTAAAAAGCTGATACACATTATCTGAAACACCCGGTATAAAGAAGTATTTGTGTATTTTTTTGTTCCAGAACTCCTCTCAAACGCATCAAGATATTTCAACCAAATTTTACAGATTCGTTCACCTACAATCCAGCACAGGCTATTTTGAAGTCCAAAACTTTGACTGGTTCGGGTATACCTGCCATACAACTTTTGGCACGCATCAACTATATTTCAAAAACCAAATGTGTTACAGACCTGGAAATTTGTATTCTGTTACTCTATCAAAAACAAATAAATAACTCTTTTATGGTTTTCCAAAATTATCTCTTTCTCGGGCAGCTGCCATACAACTTCTATTTTTGCCGAAAGAATTTTTTAGAAACTAAAGACACTACAGACCCAAAAATTTGCAATGTTTTGTACCATATCAAAAATAACAAAATATGCCGTTTACTGTCGCTGACCCAAATTTGGATTGATTCCGGTACCTATCACACCAACTCCTGGTACGCATTAACTATATTTAAAAAACTGAAAAACCTAAAAATTTGCAATATGGTGCTACATCGAAAATAAATAAATATACAGTTTTCCGTTTCCCAAAATTAGAAATAGGTCGGGCAGCTGCTATATAACTCTTAACATGCCGAAAGAATATTTCAAAAACAAACGTGCTACAGACCTGAAAATTTGCAAACTGATACTACGTCGATAATAATCAAATATACCTTTTATCGTTTTTCGGGATTTGGGACTGGCACAAATAGCTGTCATACAACTTCTAACATCCTCCAAAAATATTTCAAAGGCCAAAGGCGTTGCAGGCTTCAAAATTTGTATTCTGTTATCCTATCAAAAATAACTAAATGCGTGCTTTTTAAAATTGGAACTGGTTCCGTTGCTTTCCATACAATCCAGCACCCGCCAAGCATATTTTAAAATTCAAAAGTGTAAGAGAACAGAAAATTTGTACCAAAAATTATCAAAATTAAAATTACATGTATAGTACGTTTTCTAAAATTGGGACTGGTTCAGGTAGCTGTCATACAATTCTTAATATCCGTCAAGAACATACCGAAAACTAAATACGTTACAGACCAGCAAATTTAAGCTCAGATGCTCTATTAAAAGTAAAAAATAATGAAACATAAAATAAATTTTAAGGGTCTACCGTTTTCAGACACTACCACCGACTACTTATACTAATAAAAATTCTATCCACCAACAATATAAAAATAAAAAAAAAAAATGTAAATACAGCAAATGTGAATAATATGAACATATGATATTAATTAATAGATGCAGTGTATCTGACAGTTTTCTAAAATTACCTTATTTAGAACTGGTTGAGAGAGAGGGTAATTGGAATATAAATTAAGTAAAATGTATATATACATATTCAAATAAATAATATGAATTAAAACAGGGCTTGGAAAAAGCATAATTGTGTTCGAAGGACTTCACAATAATATTAAAATAAAAAAACATTTATTAATTGTAAAGTCATCTAATTATTTTTAAAATAACCATGTCCAAGGTCCTTTTCAAGGTGAGTTATATTGCATTTTATTATATAAAATAAAATTATACTTAAATTTATTTATTTATTTATATAACAGTGGGATCTGCAGATGAATCTGCAGTCTAACTAAATGTTATTTTCCCTTTCGGGATAAATAGTAATTATTTTGGTATATGTATATTTTGTAAATATAGTATATTATATTATATTTATTATATATATTTATGTTTATTAATTAATATATTACAATAGAACCGATGTGATTGTATTGAAAATTACATTTTTTCAGTTATTTACCATTTGAAAACTTTTTCGGGTCCCCCGTGCTCCTCGGTCAATACATTACTATACTCGAGTGTTTTACCACTCGGCTACCGTTACCTACTTAAATTTACTCTACAAATTGTTTTCGGTAGAAAAAAAATTTAAATATTATTGACAAGTTATATAATTTAAATTGTTAATATCACATTATGTATTTCAAATGAATAATACTGACTACAAAATATTATTAAAAGGTATTAATTTACTAAAACAAACATACACGGCAATCGGATTACCTTAGAATATTCCAAAAAAGGATTATTTTGCAAAAAGCAAAAAAAAATTTATTACCCAGTTATTAAATTTCATCCGCATAATAATTCAAATAAAATAATGAAACTGACAGAATTTACGTATAAGCTCCTCTCCTGCCCACCATTCTTTGAAATCGTATAATAACAGTTCAAATACCTTTATTTAAAGAATAAAAATTGTTTAAAAAAAAAACTGGGATGAGCAAAGACAGCTCTTTTTTATTTTTAAATTGTTCCTTTTTATTTTTTATTTGTTTTTGTTTTTGTTGCAGACAAAATATTATCACGATTTCTACTCAAAAATACCATTAGCTTTGCGTAACTTGTGGTTAAAAAAAACACACACCAACTATATAGCACCATTATATAATCTTGGTCCTATATGAAAATGTCCTCAAACCCTTTTTAATTTTGTTTTTTTATTTTTTTTTTTTTAACATGTTAACATCTAATAAAAATTGAAAAAAAAGATGAAACAATGCGAAATTTCATAATACAATAACTAAACTATTATATTATAGTTATATAGGTATATAATATAACTATGATTATTACATATGTGTAGTGAAACTTTTACAAATCCCAATGTCTGTATATGTAAAAGAATATATACATCAGGATAATAGCGAGAAGAGAATACATAACAACAATTGTTAATATGCGAAATACAATAGAAATATCCAATTCTTTTGTTCTTCAAAAGAATTGAAAGGATAAAGGAAGGACTTGAAAACTGAAAAAAACAAAAAAATACTGCCAATAAATTCTCACATAATACAAACGGTTGAACATATGAAGAGTTTTATTTTTTATGTTGAAGAATTCTTGTTTTATTTGTTTGTTTTTTTTTTTTTTTTTTGAATTGAGTTAAATTAAAGCTGGTTAGTGAATTTTAGTGTTCATCAAATAATAATAAGGATAATAGTAATTCAATGAATTATTATCCGTAAAGGATTTTAATTTCATTTCATTTCATTTTTGTTTTTCAAATCGAGACTTAATCAATGATTTTAATTATAGAATTTATTTTTAGTTATTTTTTTTTTCACTTTTATGAAATAAAATGAAGATATCATCAAAGTTATAACGTAATAGTATAAAAACTATGATTTATAGTGTCTCAAGCTACTGATGTGGAATTGATAAATTTTTTTTTTTAATTTAAAATTGAAAATTTACAGTGGTAGTTGAATATTTTTTGTAGTATGTATACTTAATCTTTAATAAATATTGTTTCAGGGAATAAATTTAAATAAAAAATTGAGAATAAAGTAATAAAAAATTATGTATGTGAAAGGATATACACAGGATAATGTATATGCAAAAACAATTTATTGTCACAGCGAATTAATTGTACTAATACCTAAAAGACGTTCAACGATTAATATGAACCTTATCTACAGAAACTTAAATATGGTATACAAATGGCTCAAAAATCAGCCAAAATCCAAGTGTTTAATAAAGCTAGCAGAAACAAATAATGAACTCCTGACATAAGACACAGTACTAACTAATGAGGAAGCAGATATACTTGCAAAAAGTGGAGCAATGAGACAATTCTTATACTACCAGAATTTAGCATTGCGTGTTCGAATACAAATAATAATTTGCAACTGGGGAATTAAAGATGCTGTTTTAAATCGATTTCATAGTTGGTGTACAAATAATAATCTCCATTTAAACGTAAATAAATGTGCACTACTTACATTTACTTGTCGCTTTTGCCCTATTTTGTTTATCTATTTTTTTAATAACCAAATTATTCCAAAAGTTGAATCAATAAAAGATTTGTGTGTATTTTTTGATAAGAAGCTATCATTTCATCTTCATTATACTCACATATTGGGTAGAGCTAACTCTTTGCTTGGTTTTATTAAACGTTGGGCCAAAGAATTTGATGATCCATATATACTGAAATCTCTTTACACCAGCTTAGTAAGACATAATTTGGAATATGCCAGCCAGGTATGGAGTCTCTTTTACAACGTCCATATACACAGAATGGAATAAGTGCAAAAAACATTCCTCAGATTTGCTTTACGCAATCTCTCATGAAAGATCCATTAACATCTTAATACACTTGAAAAACGTAGAACTGTCGCTGATATAGTACTTTTAATCCTATATGATGTCCCTTGGCTTTAGTATATTTTTATAGATTACATTATTATGTTATCGTTGTAGCTCAAATTATATTTTTAAATTATTCCGCATATCAATTCTATCACTATATTATATAATTATTAATTTTAGTATTTTGTTATTTATTTATTTTTATCATTTTGTTTTTTTTTGTGTTTTTTTTTTGAATTAGAATAAGTTAGTTTTGCTTTTTCTATTCTTTTTTTTTTGTTTTTTAATATTTTTTCTCCCGTTATGTTTATTTATTTATTTTTTTAATTAACGTATTATTATTTTTTCTTAACTTGTAATCTTTTATTAATTTAACTTAACCTTAATTGTAATAAATAAATAATATGTATTGTAACTTGCTTGATTTAAGCTTGATTAATATGGAATAAAGTAAAATAAAATAAAATAAAGTATACTAGCTTTATTATAAATAGGGCTTCAATTAAGGTAGAGCAAATTAGGTTTAATCATCTATAGTAAAGTCAACTCATACTCAAAAATATTACGACCGAATATTTTTTTAATAAAAATACTTTGAAACTATAACTATAAAACAAAATGTCTATAAAACAAAAATAAAATTGCAGAATCTACAAAAACAGAGCTAAAAAGTCAAATTGATGTTCAAAAGCTCAGACGTTTGGTAAGTCCAAAGCAGACGGATGAAAATTGAAGAATGAAGGTTCTGACTACATGACGAGGAGTTCCCATCTCACCATCTATTTGCATTAGATACTATACCTCACAAACGATGTAAATATTTCTTATTACATACATCGTTTGATTCGGAAATTGATATTATCGCTATAAGCGATAGACCTGACATTTTAAATATTCAAATGGAGTAGTATAATAGATTTAAGAAAGTCATGTCTACATAGAACACCCAAACGGAACATATGAATTTTCTAGTTTTTCAACAATTCTACAAGCTAAAAAAATTCTGTTTGCGCACTCATAAAGAGTTTACATAACGGTATTGGAAAAGATATTGCAAAGAAAAGTTCATTATATACTGAACTTCTTTAGTGTTGATAAGCATCTTAACAAACTGGGTAAAACACTTAAAATTATATATAAACTGTATAGAAGTAAAAAAAATGACACAATACATTTTATGGTAATGCGAGACGATGGAAAATAAAATACTACTTCATTTTGAACAGGGATATATTCAATCAGAAGGTACTATCAAATTTACTTAAATCTGTCTTCACATTCATTAAAATATCAGGAATAATTGAACCAAAGTTATGAAGGAATGTTAAAATAGTTTTAGCGGCCACGGTAACATTAGAACTCTGGTGTGAACATAATCAATTTACAGCGCGATATGATGTAAATGGTTACGTTATCTAAGTACGAATCAGAAGGTTACAGACTTGAATCCAGCTCAAAGCATGTTAGTAAAAAAATATGTTCAGATATTTACTAAAAATAATATGAAATACAAGTTGGTTACGGCTTAAAATAAAATGTAAGTACCGGGTGTTTCAGAGCATGCGTGTCAGCTTTTAAAGAGGAGAAAGAGCCGTTATTTTAAAATTAAATAAAAATTTTTATTAACTAAATCGAGGGTGCACTATCGATTGGTGATATTTTCAACTTCCGGAAAGTATTGGAAAAGGGTTTTTTAAGACCAAAAATCGCCGAAATTGGCCCAAATCGAGATTCTCAAATGGGAAGGGTTACTTTTTTATGCGAATTCGGACTCTACGTCACAAAAAAAGAAACTCTTGTTTGTTTCTTTTTTGCTTAAACTTTGTAGGAACCCAGAACTGAGTTATTACATTAATTTTAGTTTACCAAAGCAAAATATTGAGCATTTTTGTTTTATTGTTATTAATTTTGAAGAAAAATACTAAGAAAACAAAAAAAATCATTTAACATAATTTTCTTATTTTTTGTCGTAGAATCTGAATTTGCATTCAAAAGTACCCGTTCTCATTTAAAAATCTCGATTTCGGCAAGTTTCGGCGATTTATGGTGTTAAAAACCGATTTGCGGTCCTGTCCGCAAGTTTAAAATACCATCAATCGATAGAGAACCCTCGATTTAATTTAATTTTTTTTTTAAATTTTAAAATAACGCCTCCTTTCCCTCTTTAAAAGTTGATACGCATGCTCTGGAACCCCCGGTAAAATAATATGAAGGCTTACTTCTTATTTATATTTTAATCTACTATTTAATTCTTAAATACATCACAAATTCAAAAGAAAATATAACATACCCAACTCTTCACACATGAGAGCTTTAATTTATTTAGTACATATTAGCCTTTATTGAATTATTAAATTTATTTATATGTTCATAGTACATAATATATGCAGACATTCATATTACCAATTATTTAAGAAAATATCCAAGCTCTATCGACTTTTTAAAATAAAAATAAAAAACTGACTGTCAATAAAAGTATTTTTCTAATATGCTCTTTCAAAAATACTGTCACTTCTAACGTTTAAAACAAAACATATTACAAAATTAAACAATTAAATTGTAAATCTTCTATCCAAATTCTTATTAGAATAGAATCTATACAAAATTTTAAATAATATCGAAAAAAAAAATATCAAAGTTCGTGCATTTCAATCTAAAATTTTCCATAGAGATTTACCCTTGTGACACTTTTAATTATCATGTCTCTTCAATAAACAACAAAAACTATAAAATGGAAATAGCTGAGTACTAAAAATACACCATTTTTAATTGCAAACAAACAAAAAAAAATCTTTGAACTTGGGTAAAGAACCCAATAATTTAATTTTAAAAATAAAATTCCAAAAATAAACATAAAAACAAAAACAAAAATAAAACAATTCAGATTTGCTTGAATTCAGTTCTACTGTGATACGCACTCTTAAAACGCAATTTCAATAAAAAAATTCTAAGGCAAAGTGATTCACCTAATAAAAATTCTTTTGAAATTCAAAATAAAAAAACATAACCATAACAATAAAAAAAAAAGACAACTCAAAGAAATGTTCAGAACTTCATTATGAATCATACATCCTTTTCAGACCCATTCAACGATTAGTAATTTTCAGAATTCAGAACTTCCTTTTTTGGGGTAATTTTTTTTTTCATTCTTTCTAATATGCTTTCTTTTTCTATTTTGATTATGATTTTTTTTTTTTTTAATTTGACTATCTTTTATACACCTGATTTTGATTTATTATAGTACCTTTAGTATACAGGTAAAATTGAATGTAAAAATAAAAATAAATTTTTTTGACTCACCTTTCTTCAATTGTTGTTGGTAATTGTCGACCTCTCATTATATTCAAAAAATGTTTACTGCTATGACTTTGATGTTGATGATGATGATGTTGATTATGATGTTGATGATTATGATGTGGATTATGATGATGATTATTTTGATTATGTACAATGCCAATACTACCTTCTGATAGATAACCATTATCAATATCAGAATATCGTATTGATGGTGCTGGTATTCGTCTTAATGAATCACCATCACTCATATAACCAGCACCACCAATATCTGAATCATAAAAATCACTAACAAAATGTTGTCCACTTCTTGTACCTCTAGTTGGTAATGTTACATGACTATTATAACCACGTAATAATGGTCTCATTGGTAATATACTTAAATTTTGTTTATCTTCTTCATAAATAGTTCCAACTACACCATGAATACCAGCAGTACCACCACTACCACCATTAATAATACCACAACCACCTAATATATTATTTGATCCCATTTTACTTGGTACTGTATTAAATTTATGTTGATTATGACGATTTTGAAATTGTAAATGTTGATTTGCTTTTCTTGATGTAACTAAAGAAGTTTGTTGTTGTTGTTGTTGCAATATCATTTGATCAAATTTTTTATGTGAAAAATTAATTTGCTTATTATTACTATCATTTGATCCATTTGACAGTGGAAGACGGTTGCTAGCTGTATTTATTAAATAATCTGAACTTTCTGATTCAGATCCTGGCCTATAAATAACACTTGATTCACTAGAATTTGAATGTAAACCACCAGAATTTGTTGTTGATGTTGAATTTAAACTGTCACTCATTGATATGTTATTAACTTGTTGTTGTTGTAAAATTTTATTATATAAAATTGGACCATTTTGAATTGAAATACCATTTGCTGTTGCTATTGTTGTTGCTGAACCTATAATTATATTATTTGAATGATGTTGTTGTTGTTGTTGTTGTGCTACAATATCTATATTCAATGGAATTACAATATTTGTTTTTGAATTTTCTATATGATTAGATGCTGCTGTTGTTGTAGTTGTTGTTGTTGTTGATATGTTTGAATCATTATTGTAATTACGAATCACTGATATGTCTTGTTTCTCTAATTTAACATGATTAACTTCTATATTTGGTTTTGGATGCAATTGCTGTAATTGTTGTTGTTGTTGTTGATGATGCTGTTGGTGTTGTTGTTGTTGTTGTTGCGGTGATTTTTCTATTGTTATTTGTACAGTTTTACTTGTACCTTTAACAGCAGCCATTGGTTTTGGTATACCTGTTCCATTTGGATTTGTTATTGTCACTAAATTGCTTTGTTTAGATGATTGCGTATTTGTACTGCTTGATTTTGAATCAGATGATTTTGTGCTATTCAATGATAATTTGGAAGACGATTTTAATTTTTGTTGTTCAATTACAGTTAATTTGGTTGTTGCTTTTTGTGATTTACTAGCACCTGATGTTAATTTTGTTTCATTAACATCATCTTTTGAAATGGTATTATGACGTGCAGGACTTTTTTCTTTTTGTTTATTATCCTTTTGTTTGGTAGCAGCACCAATAGATAATGAATCTTTTGTTTTTTGTCCACTACCAGATGATGATGATGATGAAAATAATTTTGATTGTTTTTTGCTACTTGAATCTTTTGTGCGTGTTGTTGATGTTGTTGAATTTTGTACATTAACAGCTGGTATTGTTGTAATGTTCGTCGGTGGTTTAATTTGTGTTGGTGGAGGTAATTGTTGATTTTGTGATGATGATTGAACATGATTATGTGAATCATTTAAACTTAAACTAGAATCACTACGTTCACTACGAGCCGATGAAAAACCACTACTAGAACTGGTACGTTTCGATACTTGTGACTTGGAAGATGAATTTGAATTTGAAGATGATTTTTCTGATTTGAAAAGTTTTAATTTTTCAAGCATTGAATGTTTCGTCGTCGTTGTAGGTGGTTGTGATGATTGCATTGAATGATTTGATGATGGTAAAGGTGGTAATGGTTGTTGATTAAATGCATTTTGGACGGTATTATTAGTTGGTGTTGTAGGTGTTGTTTGAGTTGGTATGGCATACGGACTAGATGGAATTTTACATTGAGGTTGACGTAATCTGCAAATTAGAATAAAACTCGTTTAATATTTAATAAAAAATTATAATATTTTTGTTTCTGAACTTACCCATTATTATTACCACCCTTTTGTGAGGCTTGGAGAGTGTGATTAGAAGTATTATTAATAGATTCACCTCCATTTGGGATATTTTTACCGAGGCCTGTATTGAAAAAAAAAAAATATATATTTTAAACAAATTTAAATTTTTTTTTAAATATTTAAAGTTTCAATAAATTGCATTACTCCCAGGGTAAAGGAATGCACAGTTGATAGAAACAACAAACTAATTTTTAACAAAACTAAATAACAAAATTTTTTTTTTGATTTATTTTATTGCTATCGTGGTAGTGTTATTATTATTTTTAAGCGTGTTTAATGCCGCAACACTAAGCTTTTTAATTGTAATTTAATTAATAATAAAATGTTCTTGTTCCGGTTTAATGCACATATGTAAGAGTACAGTTTAAAAATATTAACAACGTGATGATAATTAATATATTTTATAATTTAAAAGTTACATTATCAACCATTTTATTACTATATCCTACCCCCACTACTACATATCTTCTTCCAACAATTTATTTTAAAATATTATAATTACAAAATACATATTTATATATATATATATATTAAATGTGTTTATGTGTAAACTTAAATGAAGTCTGTATCATTAAATATTAACAATTCAATTTGAAAGTTTATTACTTGTCCCAAATCAACATGTCCATAACAAATCATATGGATGGTGGGAGCAGGCGAATAACAAAACATAAAGAAAATTTTTTGTATAAACATATGCATTAGTGCAAGGATTCATCAAAACAAATATATATCCTTTTTTGCATAATATAAAATATATGTAAGTTTTTAAATTAAAAATTATTTTCATACTATACAACAATGTATATATATGTATGTTAGATATAAAAGTCAAACTATATTATACAACAACAACAACGCAATATACATAATTTTGCAAATGAAAAGAATTTCAACCTTTTTATCTTTAATGAAATTTGAGTTCATTGCCAGAGAATGAGATGAAATTTAAATTTTATTTGACATGAGAAAACATAATGAAATTTATAGAACTTAAGCATATCTTCAGGTATTATAGTAAAAAAAAAATATTCGTACTAGATTTAGGTAGAACACAGACAGTAAAAAAAAAAACAAAGTTGTATTACATACTCTAGCTAGGTTATCACCACAAAATTTGACAGGAATACCAGGTTTTTCTTTAATTTTGTTTTTGGTTTGTTTTAATTTATGTGTTTACAGAAATTCAAACTAAATAGAAAATGTTTTATTTATAACTTGAAACCATTAGGAATTAAAATTTAGTATAATTTTAATATAGAGTAAGTAAATAATTGTTATTGGATGTTTATTCATTACGAAATTTTAATATTTTACAGTCTACACACACACTGGGGTCTCGTAGAATACCAGAAAGTTTGATTTCTGTGTTTTTCTTCTACCAAATGCACTCAACGAGTTCAATGTAATTCAAATGTTTTTAACTTTTCAATTGAAATTAGAATTTGAATAGTGAACCGCACTTGATAAAATAACAGGAAAAGCCACCACTAAAAGACCCCACTGTGAGTTATATGTAAAAAATTGGATTTAATTTTAATTTTTTTTTTTATATATAATCAGCGTTAGATTACCATTGCCTTTGACACTATACCACTCGGTTGGTATAGAAAGGGATAATATAAGATATGAAGAAAGATGTGAGATTGATTATTATGAAACTGAAGATTAGAGGTATTAACATTTTCTTTAAATTTTTGTAAATTGTATATGTTGAATGTGTAATATTTAGGCTGACGCTCCACTTTCACTTGTACTACCTGTTCGAAATCACGTGATTTTTCTAATGCGTGACCCAACTCCAAATTCATCCTTAACTTCTTTTGTACATCGCCGTATAGTAGGAGCGTTTTATCTGTATTATAGATACTTAGTAGGTGAAAACAAATGTTAACTATACATGCTCAAATAACTCCTCCGTCCTATTAAACCGACCCAACACCAAACAAGAGGAGATTAGAATTTACCAAGATGATATAAAACAGATTAAAGAAATTCGTTCATAGTCCCGACTTTACGAATGTTGAATCATATCCCTTCTGGTGCGTTTCCACGTTCAAACAACACCATAGTGTATAACTTACAGAAATTTAAGAAAATCATGAATACTTCATTCTGAAATTATTTCCTAATTCTTTCACCAACTTTCTTCTTTCTTCCTATCACCAATCAAGGGCTACGTAAGTACTATATAGGTTACATCCTAACGCTTGACTGTTTTTTTTTAAAAAGATATGATTTCACATTCTTGAATTTCGAACTAATGAAAAATTTTTTATATTTTAAGAAATATATGGCACAAACCGGGCTTAACTTATTTCATATAGCGAAAATTTTAAATAAATATGATGAAGAAAACATTTTGAGCGAAATAAGAGATGAAATTGATGATGTTGTTTTTGAAAAGTTTGAGTTATCGCCTAGTGAGGCAAAACTGATTTTATTTATTTATTGAGTCTATCTCAAAATGAGCATAGTAGCCCATATACCAATACTATATGCTAACACACTATGGAATAGGCTATAGAATACTGAGATTTTTATTTTCTAAGGTATTCTTTGACCAACTTTTCTAAACATTCCTGATGCTATTCTTCTTGTTTTCGCTGCTAAAGTTTTACATGTTAAACAAGTTAGTGACATGGAGTGAACATACAAATATCCAAGGTATTTGTATTTACTTACTTTTTGAATTTTTTCTTTTTTGTATGTAATGGAAATATTCTGATATTTTGCCTTCAATAGCATATAATTGGTTTTCTTAATATTAACTGTAGGTTTGTGCATACTCATCCATGTAAAATTTTTATCCATATCTATATTTATTATTTGTTCTAGCATGGGATAGTATACTTTCTGAGGCACACAATTTCCAAATCATTAGCATACAAGAATGATTTCTCTTAATGATAACAGTATCTGGTGACAATGACTTGTAATGAAATTAGTGATTAAATTTATGTAAATGTTTTTTAGTCAGAAGCTCATCTTCTATAGTGAGACAGAGTTGAAGACAGTATTTAGTGAGAATAACTCATGAGGGACATTAGTGACATGAGGAATAAATTGTTGTAAACATTTTTTTAGTCAAAATTCGAAAATGAATTATGGTCTAGCGAAGCAGAGTCAGAGGCAGTATTTAATAAATATAATTTGTGCTAATACGTAAACCTTTAATGAGATAAAAGGTTATTCTTGAGAAAAAATGGTTTAAAAAAGAAGTGAAAATTAAATCATATGTTCATCTATAGGTATTTACAAGAGGTATTATATTCCACGCACAAGTCCAAGTTAGAAAATAAATAAATGCAATGTTCTTAAAGAACCAAAACTTTTAAAGGCTCAAGATTGCCTAATATAACAAAGATGTGAAACATATATACTTTTTCTAGAAGCGTTAAACGTTTTAGTCAATGGCTTAAATTTCGCGCATTTTAAATGGCTTAAATTTAGCGGATGGGTGCTTATCCCATAATTTTGGTTTCAAATAAAAACAAAATGCATTTAGAAAAATTTCCAAAATGGAAGAAGCTGGTCCCTCTAAGTCTGAAAACTTTTTGAATAAGCAGTGAAAACGAAGAAGATTTACCTTCTGTTCACAGAAGATCTTATTTTCTGTGCCAATACCTTAACAAGGCAATTTTTAACTTACATCAAGTAATTTATATTCATTTAATAACTTATCAAGAATAAGAACCAGGATGAATTCGCGAAGACTATAACACAATTTCTTTTTAAGTAAATATATTCAATAGCTTTATTTTGATGTGAATGAAATTCTTATACTTGGACTCGTTTTTTGTTAATAGCACATTGTATCCGAAACATTGTATATCATGTAACATTATGCAGGGTGGTCCGGTTTAGAGCAAAAATATTTTGAGGGGTGATTCCATGGATTATTTTAGGAAAAAACTTGTTCTAGAGGAGAGGTCTATCTTGAAATTTAACCTGAGCTACAGAGGGTTAAAGAAAATTGGATTAGAAGAATTATGTCTAAACAATATCAACTACAGCTCCGAAGGAATTTTCTCTTTTTCAGAGTTTTCTCTTCTTTCCCTATCAGGCGACCATATAGCTTCACAAATGTAAGTGCTATAACCAAATTTAAAATAATACAATTAAACAAACGAAATGTCAAAATCAGCCGTTCTACGAATAATAATTTTGATAACAAAAAATAATGAGATCACGAGATAAATCTTATTATTCCGATGTTAAATTAATTGAGTTAATTGAGAGACCTACATACATTTTCAAATTTATATCATTACACGAATTTGCTCCATTTTGTTTGTAAACAAAACTTATAAGGTCTAATAGATCCCAGTGTGAGTACCTATGACTTATCAAAAGAATAAGTATAAGTATGTGGGTTGAAGGTTAACTGCGTTTATTTTATTTATATGAAACATCTATACTCATTCGTTTTATGCAGAAGCAATAGACTTATTTCAAATACAGTCATAAATGATCATTTAGGTTACCATTTTTCTTTTATTTGATAATTTCTTTCTTGCACTTAATAATTTTGCTTACAATTATTTTTCTAAGTCAGTAAGTTGATAACATTAAAAAGGTTTTTGCACGATTTCTATTACCAACATATTACCAATATATAATCCATAACTAAATAACATTAAAACAAAATTATTTAAATTTCAAATTATAACTATATCTAAATATTTGTTTTTTCTCTATAAATAATATTCCTGTGTATCATATTAAAAATGACTCCCTCCCGTTTATATACAAAAAAAAAAAAATCACTTAAATAAAATCGTTTTTGTTTCAATTTTTTTTTTAAACTTAAAACATGAAAATCTCGTTTTTAACTCCTTAAATAATATAAAAAATACATTACATATATACATTACAACAACAAGAATAACAAATTTTTTTTATTTACTTACATGGTACATGATTTGGTGTAGGCGGTAATGGTCTTATTTTATCTGGCGGACATCTACGTTGTACTAATACCGTTGCTGGTAATGGTATTGCGGTGCCACCATTTGTTTTTGAATATGGTACAGGTATTTGTCTGAAAATAGAAAAAATTTAATAAAAATATTAATAAAAAATAATTTTTTTTTTTTGTTTTTGTGTTTTCACAAAACTAAATTTATTTGTATAATTTTTCAAAAATAAATGAAAATTAATTTTCTTGAACTTGAAAAAATAAAAACCAATAAAAAGAAAAAGGAAACCATGAAATTGAAATTTATTTTCTTTGCAGCTATAATAATAGTTGATGGTCGGTCATGATGGTGTTGCTGGACAATGACTTTGATAGAATTTTCAGTAAGTACCTATACTAAATTCTGTTAATATGTATATATATATATTATATATATTTTGTAAAATAAAGAAATTCATTTTAGAAAATACAACTATTTTCATAAATATTGCAAATCTCTGATAGAAATGTGAAAAGAAAATTTTAGAGATTAAAATTATTTAAGATTAATAGTTTTGTAACTATCATAATAGTAAGTAAAAAAAATGTTGTTTTTGGAAAATTTAAAATTGAAAAATAAAAATGTTGTGCAAAAGAGATATAGAATATTGCGTTATGAATCAATGAACAAATTAATTTTGGTTACTAGTTATGCAGAAAATATTTACTTTAAAACACTATGAAAAGTATTTGTTTTCTGCCTGTCTGCTGCTGTAAAGATTACAAGACGTTAATGATAACGGTGGCTATGGAAATGATAAACATTTATAAACATTCATTTTTTTAGTCCATTTAGAAAAATAATTGTAAACATGTTCAAAATTATTTTCGTTTTACTTGTTTTCTTTGCACGATGACAGAAAGCTTTATTTTCTATAGCAATAACTCATTTTTAAAAATTGGCATTTGGTCCACTCTGGCTTATCCGTCAATCTAATTTTCCAGTGTGATACAAATATCTTTGAAAGATTCAAGCAAGTTTACAAAATATAAGGTACTTTAAGCTCATAAAAAAAAATGCAGAAAAATGACTTTCAGGATCAATGATAAGGTGTAATCGGAAATGTTAAAAAAATATCAAATGTAAAAAAATTTGACGATCAAGCAACAAAAGTTTGGTAATGTTGATAAAAGTGCTTTTGTTTCAATTGCATCGCAATTGATAAGAGCTTGACTTTTGACATTTGATGTTTGTCGCAATTTTTTTACCAAAAGGATTAAAGAAATCAATTACCAAGAAATTTTGAGTTTATATACGATCAAAAAAAAATTAGGAAAACAATGAAAATACAGCAATTGTATTTAGAATCTTTAGTTACATGTTACAAAAATGTTTTGAATCCCCCAGTTTCTAACTACATTAATATGATTCATGACTTTAATAATAATAAAACATTTAACTGACTTTCGAATTAGTTAGTAAAGAAATATTCATGGTATATTTTTAAGTACTTCTATAATTAAAATATTTAATTAAAACGTATAAATTTACAAAATCAAATACAACTATTTGAGATGAAACATCAATGAACTGACCATATTTTTAATCTGACCAAGCGGGACAAAATAAAAACAAATCATGTAATTTATAAAAATTATGTTCTTTTTAATAATTAAAAATATATAAGATAATTCACTTTATTGTAAATTTATTTTGAAAATTTTTAATTAATTGTGTATTTTTAACTTGAATTTATCTTCTTTAGCATTTCGGAATTATTAATTAAAATATTATAAAATTCATCACAAGAATTTGTTATATTATAATATTTTACATTCAGAATACACTTTATAGTATTAATATTTATAATTGAGTTTTCTCTGATGTCCATAGCTTATTTATGGTGGAAAATACCCTCTCTGTAGGAGCATTTGTGCCTGGTAATGAAAGTATATATTCAACAATTTTTAAAATATTTACATAAAGTATAGCCATTGATTGAAAATGAACAAATATTTCGACCCACTTTTTATCTGTTGCTATGTTATTGGAAGTCCAATAATTTATTTCATCTTCAGTAATATATCTCTTTAAATATGACACTTTTCATCAAGAAGATCGTTCTCATTCACTTGAATATCATCAGTTGAAGTTGAAAATTTCTCAATTATTTTTTATAAGGAGTTTTTAATCTCTAAGCCAATAAAATAAGTCAACATCATTAAACTTCCATGTCCACTCTTCGAGGTAATCTAAGCAGTTGCTATAAAATCCTAATTTCTGAAGTAAATCATTACGTTTTACAACGCCTTCTTGTTCTAATATATTAATGTCAATATAAAATTAATTTCCTATCATATAAACGTATGTATGTATGTATATGTTTTATGTAATAATAATGCTATATACTTTTATTGGATTATTATCAATATTAATAATAATCCTTGTGCTTTTATTGTAAGTATATAGATAATTATTAATATTAACAGAGAAATATGTGAATCTGTAAAATCGTGATAAAAGCGGTACATTTTTGGAAAACCGACATTTTACAAATTATTCAACACGGCGCGACAGGTCGTACAAAATCTGGAGAGTCCAGTGAGAATCGGGACATGAAGGAGGCAGGTCTATATCAGATTTGTAGTAATCTCTTTACTAACACTTTGGATGTTGTCTAATAATAATAATAATCTTCTTTCGAGTCAATATATAGTCGCTAAAAATTGCAAAGCGCTAATTAATTTGAAGTTTTAAACAAAAAAACTTTAATAAAATTGTTACAGCATCAAAAACTGTTTTTTTTTAATAATGATCACTTATATTTAAAACATTTGATCTTAGTTTGACATTTCCAATTACATCTTAACAATCGAGATTCGAACAAGTTACATTCGTATTAGCAAATATAATCAAAATACTTACTATGACGATTGACTGATTGGAGGAGTTTTGTAAAATTAAAATTTAAAACCTAGATCACTTCAATCGAATTATTATAATTGTCTAGTACATCAAGCATGCTCACAAAATTTAAAATACTTTAAGATTACAATATAATTTTTTTTTTTGTACAACTTTTGTAATATAATAAATATAGTCCAATCTTATTACATATATGAATAAATTATTACTAGATTTAACCTGTGCTGAAAAATCAAGAAATCAAGTGTGTGTTTACAAGAATTAATATTTCTGCTACTCTATATTTTTATTTTATCCCACTAGTTTTGTTTTAGCCTTTTCAGTTTTCTTATGTCAACTGATGTGTTTAAGGGCTCGATCGCCTTTACATTAATATATTATAAAGATAACTCCTAATAGTGTCAGTATGTTTTTTAAGTTTTTTTTTTGGTTTTTTTTTTCAGATCTCTGTTGATATTTTTATTAGAATCATAGCGATATTTTTAACAACATGTTGAATATGTTCATTCCATCTTAATTTTTTGTCCAAAACTAATCCAAGATAGTTGTAATTCTTAACTATTTCAATATCTATATTATTGTAAATAAAGTTTGTGGTTTAAAATTTGTTGTTGTCAAATATAAATATTTTTGTTTTCTCAAGATACTTTTAAATCTTTTAAAAAATCCTAGCCTTTAAGTGTTTTAAAATCGTGCTTTTCAAAAGAGAGTTCTCATTTCTCTTAGAATATTTAGTCATAGCTATATGATATGGAAGCTATCAGAGAAAGCCTAACTAGGTCTTCTATGTATATTTTAAATATAATCGGATCTAAAATTGAATTCTGTGGGACGCCTTTTTTAATTTAAAACCATAATGTTTTTTGAATTTCCAACTCGAACACATTGTATTCAGTTTGTTAGATATACGAAGTAAAGCAGTTAACAACTGAAAATTTTGAATGTTTTGTTAATAATACTTGAAAGTTAACACAATCGAAAGCTTTCAGGAAAGGCACGCAATATATCTGTCTTCGTTCATGCTTTTGTGCTAAGGTCTGTTGTTGATAGATTGTATTTGTTTGTTGCTCAAAACTTGTTCAAGATATAAAATATTGTTCTTAGCATAGTCCCAAACCTGTTGCCATAATTCCATATGTGTTTAATTATACTTTTGTGTAGTTGAAGTATGAAATATAAATATGCTTAATATCGACTGTTAACCAATTACTTATTTTAACGTTTCCAGTTAGGACGATCAAAATGTGTAATCAAAGATATTTCACTATTTCTGCTTTTGGAAGTTTTATGTTATTTATATATATACACGCTAAGTGTTGATTTACACCTTAGTGCGATTTTTTTTCGTTCAGCTTCATTTTCCAATCCTATGTTCATCTATTTATCTTGTTCTAATGCGTTTCAGCCCAGGAGTTACTCTTTTGAGCTTGAGTCTGTGCTATGCGTATTGCCTATTGAGAGTTGCAAGATGACTTCCAGACCCAATCGGGATTCGAACAAACAGCAATCGTCTTAGCAGTCAAATTACATGCGTAAGCAATGACTCATGACCGATTGAAGTAGTCTAGTAAACTACGTATATAGACAAGTCTGGGAACTTCACATTTAAAATCTTACTTCTGAATTGAATTCCTATAATGATTTCTAAATGAAATCTCATTAAGTAATACAATTTCTATATCGTCTTACTTTTCTACACGAGTAATACGAAAACAATTTTTAATTTTTTTTTTTACCTCTAGAAAACAAATAATACTTATTATTTACTGTTAACAGAAGTCCCTAGAGGAAATGAATTCTTAGAAAATAAAAAAAAAAAATTATATTTTTCATAAATCACTTCGAATTGTAAGTACAAGAAGTAAATTTTACTTTCTTTTAAAAATCTTTTCTTAAAAATCTCTTCAAAAATTAATTCCTTATTCTTTTCTATGTACTTTGTACAATAATAAATCTTTTTTTTTATTTATTTCAACACTATACGTGTATACACTCATACCATATACATGTATTTAGAAAAAAATTTTTTAGTCTGAACATTATTTTTTTTTCTTGTGAATCTCAAATCCTTGAATCCTTATATTTTTTTTTTCGTTTTTGTGTTTTTTTTTTATTTTCAATTGAAACGCTTTTATTTAACCATTGAATCATTGAAATTGAATTGGATTTTAATTTTGACGTATGAAATTGTTCAACAAAACAGAAAACATAAAAATAATAGAAAAAATAACAAAACAATAAAAACATGAAAGGTAATAAAAAATGGCGACGCGTCATTCCAATCATGTATCAAAAATAAAATATGGCGTATATTATGTTGAAGTCTTGTTCAAAATTTTCCTGATGTTGTAACAAACGATTTAATCGAAATATAAAAGCTTTCAAGGATATGTTTAGAAGTATATAGAACAAGAATGAAAACAAACAATAATATAAAAAGGATTACAATAACATAATAATAACAAAAAAAAAAAAATATTCAATAGAAAATGTTATAACTGATGACTGTTTGTTACTCGTATATAATATGTAAATGATGTCTGATCTTAAAATTGATCTTTAGTGGATATGTAATGTTTTTCTATTCTTATTGTATTTAACAACATCATCCCAAACAACTACTCCTTGTATTCAAATAATTTAAAATATTCTATTTGATTTTTAATAAACATGCTGTGAAGTAATGTTATTTTGCAAAAACAAACAAAAAAAAAACAAAATCAATTCAAAATATTAAAATTAAGTAGCTACTGTCGATGTTACTTTCTCATTTTAATAATCATAATATATTGGTGGAGGACTTTGTCTGGAAGAAATAAATCATATTTTATATATTTTATTGCCACCTTTGATCCTACATTAAATTGATGGATCTATTTTTCTTTTTTTTTTTAACTCAAATGAGTTTATAAGTAATTATATAGGTAGATAGGTAGAAGTGACCACTCCAGCTGGTTCTGGAAAACCTATTAGAGAGAAAAAATTATTTTTGATACCACCACTGTAGTGAACTGTTTTTGTTATTGTTGGATGTTTTAGGCGATCATACTACCATTACCACTCCCTCAATGAACCTTAATCCTAGATTCACCCTGTGCAGTTGAGAAGCTTATCAGATCATCAATTTTGCTTTCAGAAATAATATCTTTATTGTCAGTGAAAGTCTAACCTAAATCATATATAGATAGTTATTATTTAAAATTCATTAAAATAATAATAATATTTAATAGTACCGATTTCCAAAATGAAATCATAATATTTAATGGCATATCTGTTACAATTATAGTCCGGACGTTCGTCCATGAAGAGGAGATCCACCTTTAGATTTAAAAATTTAAAATAAACAACATTCAACAGTATTCAAATGTTCAAATGTAAATTACTAAAGTATTAGAAAACAAAAATATCGAAATGAAAATTTGGCAATTCTACACTTCACCTAGCTATGCGATCAATAGGAACAAGTTCAGTATTTTTCAAAATAGATATACATTCATACCAGCTATTCTAAGATTGTTAAATATACACGCTTAATTTTCCATTTGTGCGAACACAAGCTCACAATTGTCAACTGGTAAACAATTTGGGATAAATTCAATTAAGACTTATTTTGCGGATGATAAAACGGGATAAGCGGGTAAATTAATATGTTGTTTTATTTTAGTCAGTATCAACTTTTAGTTTGAGAGAAATTTTTCTTTGTTTCAGACCCACTAAAATGGTGGTTTAGTTTCACAAAGTACTATAAAATCCAAAAGTCAATCAACGAACTAGAAGATTTAGTTTTACTCGTAATAAGAGACTAAATATAGCAGAAAAACACGTTGAAATATTTCAAAACCAAGGCGAAAGCCTACGATGCTAATTCTTATAATTGGACAGAATTTAAATTATTGTCAATTAATCATTATAATAATAATATTTATAAACCAATCTAAATTATTAAAAACAGACTTTTTAATTGATTTTCGAAAATAAATATTCTGAACTTATTCATTATTTGTCGTGTAATTACTGTTAGCGATAAAACAAAATTAAAAATATAAAAAAAAATAAAAATTTAGTGATAAAGCGATAATAAAGACAAGATATTTATTTAATGACTCAAAATATGGTTTACATATAAATACATATAAATATATATACATCCTATCCCGACTTTGAAACAATATCGGCCCAATTCAAAAAATGTTATGTTAGTGGATATAGTTTTGTTTCATCATAAAAAATCTTTTCAATCTGACATACAGCCATATCTTAATTTAAAAAAAAATGCACAGGTATGGCATACCGAAATGTCGTTATTGCATTTAGCTATTTATTTATTTTATTTATCTATTACGCGAAATAATTTTATTAGTTTACGCGAAATTAACCCTTACAGATATTGCTTGAAAACATCACTTAATTTAGGGCAATATAATCTCGTATTTCAGTTTTTATTTAATTTAATTTGAATGATTTCCGTCAGTTTTGACAACAGTTCCAATTTAATTTTAATTTTTTTTTTTTTTTTTAGTTTTAAAAACACTTAAGTTTTCATAAATTAAATTTATAGAAATGAACGAAAAAAATATTATAATAATAAAATTATAAGCTAACCAATTTAGATGGTTCACTAATCGACGTTGTCATTGTTAATACCATATTCCATTACTTGATGATCAGTACTATTTATTACAAATTTTAGATTCTTTTGTGACTATTTTGATATCAGTAATTATTGTTGATAATGCTAAGACACATGAATTATGTCATGAATTTGTGAGACATTTATGTAACACACCTTTACTATATAAAATGCTATTAGAAAATTGACATTTTGTAAATCACTTTGACATATTGGAAATATAAGTACATATAAAAACATACACGTTGTTAGATGGTATCATAAAAGTGTTGATAGATGGTATACACAAATAAAAAGACTGAAAATAAATAAAGATTAAGAAATAAAAAGAATAAAACTATATCTATCAGTGTTTAATTGTATCAATGTTTAATGTTTTGATGTAAATACTTGCATAGTTTTAATTTAATTTCGTAAGTCTTTAAAAAGACTCTTCAAAGATTTTGATCAAACGACAATTTGAAAAGCAATATTACGAACCTAACTAATTTTCTTTATTTATTCAGTTTATTTCAACAAAATCTCAATCTCAATCTCAAAAAATACAGAGTATAATTTTGTAGGGATTAACGTTTTGTATTTAAAACCGCTAATTTATATTTTTTGTATTTAAAAAGGTTGCGTTGCGTGCATTAAAAAATTAATTTAAATATTTTTGATAAAAATTATTTTAAATACTATAATTTATAAAAATGACATTTGATAATAAAAATGTTAAAAAAAATGAATATTGATTTTTTTACTTTGCTTTTGTTTACTTTTTCACTGAATTATGCTTACCTACTGAATTTCATTGCCATGTTAAATTGTTACCAAAACTTAAAAAGAAATAATGAACTAAATATTACTAAAATTTCCTTAAATATACGCCTTTTGACATTCTTTTTTAATTTCGCTGTATTGGGAAACACCGATTGCAGTAGATTTTAAAAAAATGAATAATCAAAATTTTCGATATCGATCGATTAAAACCGATATCAAACATTTCTGATCTCCAAACAGTATTGTCAGTATTTTTTAAAAACATTTTTGATCACAGTATATTGTAAATTTGACGTTTCCACTGCATTTTTACGGTATAGTGTAACTACTTTTTTTTTTATTTTTATTATTTTATTATTTGACAAATTGGTTTGGTATAGCAAATAAATGAGCAACAATCGACTAAGGCCTCTTAACATCAAAATAAAATATATATACACTCAATTACCACTACTGATTTAATTCATTTAATAAAATTATTCCCTTTCTACCTCTACTCAATTTTATATAAAACTTTTGCATCAAAAAAGAAATAATAATTTGTTTTGAAACTATCATCCTTGAAATGCATTTTCTAATTTATTTTAAATAGGCGTGAATATTTTAAATTATATGTCATCAGTCACTTTAAATTACATATTTAAATTAAATGAATAAAACAATAATAAAAAATAAAATAAAAACAAAAACAAAAGAAAAAATATTTTTCATTTTTTTATAGTGAATCATTTCGTATGTAAATCCTAGAAGAGATTGACATACAACATTAAGGCGCCAATCACATGCAAACTATTACCACAGCTGTTCTGTTGTGCAAAGAGAAATTCCTTTCAACTTGATATGAAGATATTAAATGCACCTTGGGCAAAACTCATTTCTCTAAGTAAAATTAAATTTTTTTATTTTTCTTTTTTACTATACAGATTATACACTTTCAACTCTTTTAAAATTGAATTGATTGTTGTTGTATTATAGTGACAGTTATAACACTTCGATACACTGATCCTATTTATATCATATAAAAGGTGTAAATCATGATTTTATATTTATTACATATACGCATACATATTATTATTTTTACATTCACTTCTTTTGTTACATCTCTTCTCTCACAACACAACACAACTTGTTATTATGAATGTTGTCATATTTAAATTAAAATGATTTTCAACTTGAAAGTTGCAATGATGCTCAAATCAAAATTATGAATCTCACTTAATTCAATGTAGGAGTGAACTTTGTAAAAGAAAATGAAATAAAAAAAAAACCACATTTTTAAATAGCAACAACTGGTAAAATTAGTTACGACAAGTAAGTGATTCGAAAAGGATTTTTATTTTTATATGATTAAGTAAATGCTGGCTATAAATAAATCTTTAGAGACATGGTGAACGACATGCAACACAAATGATAAATTGACATTATTTATGTTAATAGAAAAAAACAAAAAAAATGTTTTTTTTTTTTTCATTTTTACAATATGAAAGAATATAAAATTTGTGAATATGATGTGAAAAAAAATGTATAAGAGCACGAGACCAGATACATTAACTTTTAACTTGATTGACTCTATTTATTTAGCTGTGAGGCTATATTGATGCAATTTCAAACTAGAAATAAACAACAGAGATAAGTAATAAAGAAAAGCGAGAGTAAATTGAAATTAATAAATTTATCATTATTCATATCGATTAATAAAGTATGTATTATATATACATATATAATATATCGATATAGGGTGCATCAGATACGATAAGTGGATAATATTGCATTCGGATTTATTCGGAAAATTAAAACAATAAATTGTCAAAAAATTTGTTTTACTGGCTGGAAAATTCGATTAATATCGATATATTATATATGATATCGATTAATGTGTTTATTATAAAAAGATATTGTATATACAGGGTGGTGGTCCAGAGCATGCGTATAAGCTTTTTAAGAAGGAAAGGAGCCGTTATTTTAAAATTTAAAAAAAAATTTGTTAACTAAATCGATGGTGCTCTATCGATTGGTAATATTTTGAACTTCCGGAAAAAACCGCAAATCGGTTTTTTAAGACCAAAAATCGCCGAAACTGGCCGAAATCGAGATTTCCAAATGGGAAGGAGTACTTTTTAATGCAAATTCAGTTTTTCAAAAATAACCTAATACTTTCATTCAAAAATAAGAAAATTATGTTAAATAATTTTTTTTTCGTTTTCTTAGTATTTTTCTTTAAAATTAATAACAGTAAAACTAAAATGCTCAATATTTTCCTTTAGTAAACTAAAATTAATGATAATAATTTTTATAAAAAAATTTGTTTTTCATGTTATCATATTTTTTATCTCAGTTTTGGGTTCCTACAAAGCTTAAGCAAAAAAAAAATTAGGAGAAAAAAAAATTTACTTTACAAAAGTTACTTATTTTTTGACGTAGAATCCAAAATTGCATAAAAAAGTACCACTTCCCTTTCGAAAATCTCGATTTCGGCCACTTTCGGCGATTTTTGGTCTGAAAAAACCGATTTCCTTTCCTTCCCAGAATTTGAGAATACCACCAATCGATAGAGCACCCTTGGTTTAGTTAACAAAATTTGTATTCAATTTTAAAATAACGACTCCTTCCCCTCTTAACGCATGGTCTGGAACACCCGGTATACATAATGAATAAATAAATAAATAAAAATGTACCGATAGAGTGTCTCAGATTCAAAAAGTGAATAATATTGTATTCGGAACTATTCGACAAATCAAAACGATTGTGAAAAAAGTTATTTTACTGGTTGAAAAACTCCATTAAAATATCGATGTTATATCTTTATAATATGATATCGATTAATAAAGTATGTATTAAAAAATGTTTGTATATATCGATGGGATATCTGAGATCCGATGAGTGAATAATATTGAGTTCGGAATTCTTCGACAAATCAAAACAATTGTAAAAAAAATTAAGTGGATAATAATGTATTCGTAAATATTCGGCTAATCAAAACATATGTGAAAAAATTGTTTTAATGGCTGCAAAATTTGATTAATATCGATATGTTACTTATATGATAATATGATATCCATTAATAAAGTGTATGTAAGTATATTAAAAAATATTATTTTTAGGATAGGATGTCTCAGATTCAATTAGTGGATAATACTGTATTCAGAATTATTCGACAAATCAAAACAAATGTGAAAAACATTGTTTTAATGGTTGAAAAAATTTGATTAATATCGATTTTTTATAGAATAATAATGATATCGATTAATAAATATTTATTAAATAAAAATATCGTAAATAAACGTATATTGATAGGGTCTCTAAGATCCGATAAGTGGACAATCGAAAAAAAATATCTTCGTTGGGTTAAAAAAATTTTGTTTTCTCTTTTCTGTTAATTCTTGACTTGCTTTAATTCAATTCATTTATTTATGCAAATATTCACATTTATATACAAGTATGTACATTTAATTTTACAGGTATTATATTTTATATTAATTAATCTACACAACTAAATAATATAGTTTGCTGGTTTCTAAGTTCTCTGATATTTTGTTTTAAATATTGAGATTGCAGGAGAAAAATGGGAAAAAAAACTCTCGAAAATTTATTGGTTTAGATAAAACTTTAAGCTAATTTTCTTACACTACTTACGAGTACGACCACTTACACTAATTATTATTATTTAATAATATTGATATTGATATACATTTTTATTAGAGTATTTTCAGCTACTAGGAACTGAGTCAAAAACTTCCAAGTTTTTAATAAAATTTTATCATAAATAAGATCGGTTTTTGATAGTTGAATAATAAAAAGTAAATTTTACATTGATTTTAAAACTTTATTTTGTCCTATCTGTAATTTTTTATGTAGGTGTAGTAATACAAAATATGGTAATAGTGTCAGAAACATGTTTTCTGCTCAACTATGCAATATATACCTCTTAATCTAAAAAATGCAATTTAATTCACAGACTAAATTTACTAGGATTGTAAGAGAGCTAACTCAAATGACAAGCTCAACTCAAAGCCGAACTAAAAC
Organism: Argyra leucocephala; assembly: GCA_963942445.1. NCBI lineage: Eukaryota > Metazoa > Arthropoda > Insecta > Diptera > Dolichopodidae > Argyra > Argyra leucocephala. The sequence goes on along the minus strand of OZ012680.1, from coordinate 105,244,877 downwards.
TTTTAGTTGAACGAAACACTATATATACTTAAGCTCATATTATGAACTAGCTCAAAATGTGAGTTAACTTGAGGTTGAGCTAGCTAATTTAATCTATAGCTCATAGCTCAAATTTTGAGTTGAAATTTAAATTAAGTTGAAATTTCAGCTTTTTGCAACCCTGAAATTTATTAATGTCAGTCAAACAAAAATACAAAAAAAAAAGTGATTAAATTAGGAAACAATTAACTACTACTTGTAACTATACGTAATGGAAACCTCTTCCTCTTTATCTATAAACTTAAGTTTTAATTTTAAATTTTTCATAATAAAGTTTTTAAAAACAAATAAATGCCACTAGTATCTGATCCTGGTGTTCTTTATTAATTTTTATTTATATTATTATTTATAACGTTAATAAAATAATTTTAAAATAATCCATTATGTAATAGAACTAAGGTTCCAAGAGGTCTCTTGTCATGTACATAATTTATTTGTTAATTTTTTTTTATAATTATCTCTCCAACAGAATTAACTACCGATACTAATGACACCCTGTATATATATTTGAAACCGAATGTATGTAAATCTTTTAATAAAATTATTGCAGAATGCATCAAGTAAGTACAATGCGTATTTGAGTTCTATTTAAAAAAAAAAAAAAAAATTACAAGGAAACTGTTTTAAGAACATTGTATTATGCAAATATTATTAGAAATTTATTAGATTTGATCAATCATTTGATCAATGTTAGCCTTGATTTATCATTTTATACATTTTTTAATTTAAGTTACTGAAATTGTGTACAGAGTTCTGTATTTTTAATTAAATATTTTTTTTAGTTGTTGTTTTTATTTACATAATAATAAGTGTACATAATGCAAGTTATGTAATAAAAATAGTAATACATGATATGTACTTATTCAAAATATTTTATTCAAATATTACAGAGGATTGACATATTTGTTGATTTATTTAATAGAAAATCGAGTAAATAAATAAATTTAAAGAATTTGATTTGATAATTATGAACTAACTAAACTAGTATTAAATAATTTAAAATAAAAATATTTAATCCACACTATTGTTATCAATTTAATGCTACTACTATTGAACTCTTAAATATTTTAGACTTAAATTTAATTTTTAATATTGACTACGGGCATTAAACTTATATTATAATGTAATATTCATCAATAGATCTATATCATCATATACCACTATATGAATATATGGTATATGATGATCCATGGATCTATAGAATATTGGAACTATAGATTATATACTTAAATATGGATTTATAGAATATTGGGATATACCAGTTGTATGAACTCATTGTGTACTGTCACTACAAATGATTATACCGGGTGGTTCAGAGCATCCGTATTAGCTTTTTAGGAGGGGAAGGAGCCGTTATTTTAAAATTTACAAAAAAGTTTATTAAGTAAATCGAGAATGCTCTATCGATTGGTGGTATTTTCAACTTCCGGAAAGGACCACAAATCGGTTTTTTAAGACCAAAATTCGCCGAAACTGGCCGAAATTGAGATTTTCAAATGGGAAATGGTACTTTTTTACGCAAATTTGGATTGTACGACAAAAAGTGAAAATTTTCAAAGTCCATGCAACATCTTAGTGAAAATTCAAAAATCAACCTCCATACGTACAAGTAGAACAATAACAACCACGCCTACTATGGTTCTGTTTACACTATTTAATTTCCTACCACTATTTATTTATTTATTTGTTTAACTCAAACATCAATATAATATTTTCTTGATGTACCTATATGGTAAGGAATGGAATTCACAACCGCTGTCAATCTTAAAGCCAACACCAAGCGAAAAATTGGGCACTCCTCAATACTGTAACACCAAACATTTTTTTCGTAAAACTTGAACCATACTTTTACAAAATACTCCTTTGAGAGATCATATCAGACCGATATTCCATTCAGGGAAACTTGAAAATATAATAAACTTTTGACGGAGTATATATCTACACCTATTCACTGATTGTTCAAAAATTAATGACAGTATGGGTGGAGGAGTTTGCTCAGAAAATGTAAATATCAGATTGTCATTCAGCCTATCAAAATAATTTCAGTGTGTTTAAGGGGGAAGTGATTGTCATAAAAGAAGCCTTGTACTGGTTAAAAGGCTTATTATCTGGCGTATTATCTGTTGTGAGTAATATATATGTACTTACAGACTGTCAAGCTTCAATTAAATTCTTAGAATCGGTCACCGTCAACTCAAGGATAATGATGAATTGACGCAGTTGTTTCAATATGATGGTGAATCGCTTCAACATTTTGTTTTTTTAAGTTAAGCCAAACACTAAGCTTAAACGATAATTTTATACACGATTCATCATAGCCTACGCATATAAGTCTTATAAAATTACATGCCGTTGAATTGCAATGTAGATTAACTCGCTAGAGAGGGTACAACCTTAAAAAAATTTCTAGAACGGAGTTATCTAAGGTACAGGACTATCCACTTGCAATTCATTACCTCACAAAGCAACATTTTCTTTTATACAAAAGACAAGCAGATTAGTCTGTCTAGTGTGTACATTTATTTCTGTTATTTTTTTTTTGTAATTAAAACTTCTAAACAAAGTTCTACACTTTATCTGCACCTGCACTCTCTTATACCATAAAAACAATCTAAGAGCTTTTTTTTTAACTCACTGGACCTATCAGGTACTGAAACTCAGGTTCAAATCTTCACCGATTTGTAAAACTTGTAAATGGTGTAGTGAGTTAGTTTATACGAGAAAAATTGATCACGTTGAACCATAATGAGTCTATATGGTATAATTATTATGTTGGTGCATGCCGACGGCCTTCTACTATCATGACCTACCTACACATATACTGCAAATAAAAATTATTACTAATTCTAGATTATTCTATATCACTAGTTTTTAGTTTGTCATAGTTATTCGTCGGTACCAGAAACCTTTTTTTTTTATTTAAAAACTCTAAACAAATTAAAATTCCAAATCAATAACACTTTTTTAATAACATTTCAAAATATTTTACATTTAGTTATTTAATTTGAAGGTGATCTACAATTTTTCCAATATAACACCTGTATAAATCTTCTTCAGTACTAAACTAATATTCCTTTCTCGATATTTATACTAAATTGCGTAAATATTAAGATTGTCATCATTTTTCCAATAACACACACCTTTTGTCTTCAAAACACATGTCATTCGAGTTCAACAAAAAAAAGGAATTAAAAAAAAAACTTTTCCAATGTTTAGTTTTTTTTATTTTATTTTGTATTTGTATCGCTTACACGCTTGTTGCATTCGTCGTGTATTCAACAGAACTAAAAAAACAAAAACAAAAACTAGGAACAAAAAGAAAAAATTTAATTGATTGACATGCCAAATGTTAAACTCGTTGCTCTTGCTATTACTATTGTTGTTGTTGTTATTGTTTTTTGTAGTTAGAGTATTTGTAACCCACTTAATAATAGCAAGAAAATATTTTACTTTGTTTCATTTTTCTTAAAGCATTGATCATCGTATATAACAGATTAGAATTAAAAACGAATAACGAACCAAAACGTTTTTTTTTTTTTGTGTTTTAATCTTTTAAAGATCTCTGAAATATGTTCATGAGAAAGCCACCACTATAATAAATGATTGCAACATACAAAAAATTTTATATGAATTTGCTTTAAGCGCACTCTATACCAAAATTGATACAACAACAAAAAACATGAGTAAAATGAAAAAAAAAAATTCTGCTTGGTGCTGTATCGTATTATATTGCATCAAAGGCAGCAGCAATAACAGCAGCAGAAGCAATATAATCAACAACATTAATAATCATTCTTTTATTTATAATTTTATATGTATATATACATTCCTATATGCATATTGTACATATATATATACTCTTGGTTGGGTTCTAAAAAACTTCGAAAATTTCATGAAATGTGATAAATAATTTTGACATTTGAAAACCTATTTAAATGGATTAACTCAATGGGGATTTAATAGGAGCCAAAATAAATATATTTCTTTTTAAATAGGTAATTTTTGTATTGGAACAAAAATCAGAATACCGTAATAATTTGATATTGAACATAGAAAAAATATTATATATATAGGTGATGGGATGTAGACGACGGATAATGTAATTATTGTTTAATAATAATGAAAATATCAAATCGTATGAATTATACTTTTTTTCTTACTTTTTACTTTTCGAAAGAAAATTTATTATCTTTGTTTTATTCCAAAATAAAAAAAAAATTTTTTTTAGTGATCCATGAATCATGATAAAAAAAATATCTAGAATGCAGTTTTCAAAATAAAAATGTAATTTGTGCGTGCGTAGGTGGGTAAAATTCAAAATATTTCAATTTTAATTAAAATTGTTATTTTTTTGTCAAATAATTCGAAAAATTTCAGATTCTTAGAATTTATATATACCCGTATACCTCTTATTAATTATCACTACTTATTATGGAAATGATTATTGAATTAATTATGAGTAGATGTATTTATTGAAAATCCGTGGATCATGACATGAGAAGTTTATTTCATTATAAAATTATTTAATTATCTTCAACTAAATTATGCCTTGTAAGATTTCTTTCATTTTAAGCTTTACAAAATACAATCTATCAACAATATAAACATGATTATCTGACCCATCACACTAGCATACAAATAATAATGTCAGACATGCTTTATCTATATTTACTTTTTTCATTAAAACGGCGAATGGAAATGCTTTATAATATTATCCAAACTCATCTTGTAAATTTGTGACGGGTTAAGCCCCAAGACAAATTAAATTTTATGTACAAGATAATTTTTAAATGAATTAAATTAAATTATATTTCATCTAGATATTAAGTAAATTTATTTTAATTATTTAGTAATGTATTGATATTATTGTAATTATAAATAGTTTTATATATGTAAACTAAATAAATAAATAAATAAAAATAAAAAAATAATAAAAATAAAAAAAAACTATAGCAACATTCTGGACCATCTTCATGTTCAACGTCATTTTTATTGTCTGTAAGTTTATGAAAACTAACAACTTCCACCGTAGAAGCCGACCATTAGCTTTTTATACAATATCATGAAAATGGAGCATTGGTCAACTGCTAATAACGTTTATAAACCTCATTTAAAATTCTTAGAATTTATATACATATACCCTTTATTAATTCTCATTAATTAGTTATTATGGAAATTATAATTTCGATGAACTATACAACTTTGGTAGTTTTTCTTTTTCGTTTAATAATACAACTTAAATAGGCCATTTTCCTGTATTTATCCCCCTGCTGTTTCAGTATTAATATTGATATTGTTCGAAAGTTTGTTTAGATGTTAACGTTTTCCTACACAGATAAGGATATTTTTTTTACCATTTATTTATTTATTTATTAATCAACATCTACGAAAATAATGTTCAACAGACTACAGAATATCAAAACAATTTACAAAATATATATATACGTATATGGAAAAATATTAAATTCAATAACGACAATAAAATACAACATGAAAAGAGTAGTAAGTTGACCTACACACACAATACATAATAAAACATAACTATATTATATACAATTAAAATCATTATAATTAATCTGTAAATTGAAAAATTTTAATCACAAATTTTCATTAATATTCTTTTAAATGATAGTAATTTAAAAAGAGACGTAGCGAAATTAAATATATTTTTACTCCATAAAAATACATTTAATAAATTCACCAAAGTATAGATTTCAATATTCGAAAAGTACATACTTTCTTCTTTTCCTCGCCAGATTTAAATTTGAACTTAATTTTTTTTTACCGAATTTGCATAAAAAAGCACCGCTTCCCTTTTTTATTGATTTTATAAAGAATTATTTTGAACATAATTAAAGTCTGGATATGACCTAAGAAATAATACGAACATTAGTTATAACAACTAACCTAGAAATTTTGTTCGTGTTTCACACGATTTCACTAAAAAATAATTGAACTTCTACAAACTTTCAATTTAGTATTATTTCTTGGCTATAAGGCTGGGGTTTATTCGTATTATTTCTTTGAGTCGTATCTGCGCATTATGAAAAATAAGGCATTGATATTCTGTTAATTAAATATCAATTTGATGAGTGCTACACTACAATACTATATACATAAATGGTTGAAAAAATGGTTCCACATAATACTATGTATATATACTAATTAAGTCATTTATTTACAATTGTATTACATTTTGAAATGTCCCCATTGATTTTTTAAGAAATTGCATTTAAAAGTTGAAAATTTAATAATTGAAAATCTTTAAAAGTATTTGCATTTAAGTGAGTAATGTATTAAAAAGCGTTTCTTTTATGTATGTTGATTTATTTAAAAAAAAATCAAAATAACTACTGTTACTATATCAATTTTGAGTGCTTTAATGCATGTTTTGTATTTATTCGTGTTCCATATATACGTGTTTTACTGTAGGTGTAATAATTTTGTGCCAACAAATCATAATCACGTGTATATCAACATAAGAATTTTTGGAAGTATTTCCTATAATCAAAATATTTTGTGTCATTTTGACAACTATAATTTACATTTTTGCTGTGGTACATAATCCCTTACACCTCTATTACACATTAATGTTCTCATCAATTTAATTGTCGCTTAATGGACCATTTGAATTGATGAGCTATTACACATGAATGTTGAACTCATTAATTTTGTGTCCATTTTTTTGGCATTTTGAGTATATTAATAATAATAAAGCTGAATATATTTTTTTCACATGATTTATAATAAACTTCAAAAAATCATGTAAACATTTCCAAAAAAGAAGTAATTTTTTTCACTCAACTCAGTTTGACACTACATTGATGAGAAAATTGATGAGAATGGAACCTACCACCCTATGCGAATTCGCTAGATGCGATACGAAAACGTAACGTTTATATTACGATTATTCACCAAACGAACACGCAATTACATTCAAAACGGCTTGTATACAAATCAAAGTCAGTACATCTGCACATATCGCTACCGTTCAGTCGTGTTAAATTAAATAAGATAATCACGGCCATTAAATTTATTAGTATTTGTAATTGTATTGTGTGTAAGTTAAATTTTGTTGTAAAGAAAACAATGCTTCAAATATAAGTGTTATAATAAATCAAAATCATACCAAATTCATACAAAAAAAAAGATTCCACTGAAAACATTTGCCAACAAAATATCACATTGCTGAAGGCGATAGTTCTTAAGGAGGTAAAATTCTTGTGGAGAGAGCTTCAAACTGTTAAAGATACCAACTGCAAATGCAGTTCAAACACAAATCAAAAGAAAAATATGGAGCTTCAAATTTCAATCCCAAAATTATCTGTTGACGGCTTCAAAGATCTTGACCAAAAATTCAATCTGTGGAATTTTAACAGGCACTGGTAAAACATTAAGCTTTATGCATTTGTGAATTTCAATTAAAGAAAATAGTACTTTCAAAATACTTTTTGCCAGTATAGCTATGGATATATATTTACTCATTATCATCGAACTCATCAGACTACAACGAATTCAAATCATATAAATCTAAACGAGCAAAATATATTGAATTCTTTTATTTTAATCCCTAATAATGTTAATATTAACTTACAGGCAAACATTTTCAAAAACCTGAACGATTAATCGATGGACAAGTATATTCGAAGTTGTTTGACAGCAGTACTTACTAATGTAGTGTCAAGCAAATTTTCGTGGTTTGGTCACTACGGTGTGAATACCACAGTGAAATCATTTAACATAATGAATATAATTAGAGCTAATAAGTTTGTCCTGTATCATTTTCATTATTAAATATTATTTCAGAAAGTGTATTGGAAAAGTTTCCAACAGCGAGAGTCGGAGACATCATTAATATTTAAAAAAAAAATAGTTCAAATACGCGAAGGACTGTTTGCGGAAAGCACAACAAGCTGCTGAAAAACAAATTTCATAATTCTAAGTTTTGACTTTCTATTATTTTGTCTAGTTAAACGAGGTACAAAATAAATCCTCTGTGATAATTTCATAGCATAAATATAGCAATGAATCTATTATTTAAATTCTTAAAAAATTATAAAAGAAATCATTTTGTTTCGAAAAAATGTTGAAAAATGTGATATAAAAATCAGTTGATATACGCTGGCGTTTTTTATTCATATCATTTTGGCATAATGAAACTATCAAATGTGGCGCATTACGTTTTTGTTATGCATTGGCATTACAAAAACATAACAATTTGGCGTTACAAAAATATTACGATTTGGTCTTGGATTACGCTCGTCTTATTTCAAGAGTAAAAAAAACTGTACGTTTTCATTACGCCAAACCGTAACGTTAGCGAAGGCTTGTATGAGCAAATAAGTGCTTTTTCATTACACAAACGTAACGCCTTATTTATAGGGCATGAATTAATTTCCCATCCATTTCTCATCAATTAATTGACAAGAATTGATGAAAACATTGATGTTTAATAGGGGTGTCATCTCAATATGACCTAAATTTTTTTTATTGTAATCAATCGTTTATTTAACTTAAAATATTTTAAATTTTATTATTATTGTTATTTTATTTATTGCCTTAATATATGTGTACAATATGTTATTTTCATATATTTTAATTCTATATTTCAAGAGCTTATATTACTAGAATATTTACACCTTTGATTTGTAATTATTTAGACTAACCTGACTTAAATATTTAGAATAAATTTAATTTGCAAAGGACAAAATGGCAAGTAAAAACCTTTAATTAATTATTTTAGGCAAATATAAAACCTAATGTAAGCCTAACCTAAATCTTAACTAACGTCTATTAACTAAAATGATCTTAATACTAAATCTAATCTACTATAAACGGATCTTATAAACGGATTTTCGGAATAAAATATTTTACCCATATAGTCCCGGACCTAGATCCAGTTCACCCAGAGTCATAAAAATTTATACATAAAGTACTTTTAACTTAATTAAGAAAAAAAAAATAACGTATTTGATATCACATCCTGGAAAGGAGATATTACATGTTTCGAAAACGAAACTTCAGGGTCAAACGATGTAATTTTTCCAAAAAAAAAATTTCTTCAAAAATCTACAATAAGAATTTCCTGAAATGAATAAATAACAATTTATTTTATAAAAAAAACAATTTTTTATTGTTTTAACAAATTTTAATCTTAAAAAATTATCGGATCTTAGGCAAGTTGTGATATGGTAAAGAACATTTCATATGCAAATTAACGCCACATTTGGTGCATGAAAAAACAATTTGATTTTTGCAGTGACGGCATCGAGCTCGTTTCTCACTATGGATGATATTATAATCCACACGGTCATATCTAATTGAAGTACATGAGCTTTGTCCGCTTTCTCTTAGTACTAATATTTTTCTTAAAGGTATTTTCGCGGATTTCACCAAGAACTCAACAAAAAAAACTCGGAATTCAAGTTGGTGTATAATACTTTTTTTCAACTTTTCTTAGTAAACAACGGAGTTTCCAAAAACCTTACCAATTGCAAAATAAGCAAGTGATGAAAGACATCACATAAGTTTGTGTAATGTAAAGAAATTATCGAACGTAACGGTGTGTTGGTTTCGATTTTATATATTTGCTAATAAGCGCAAAACTACGTTTTCTCCTCCATATAGGCTAACATTAGGTCCATATAGGCTATCATTTTCCTCTGAAACTCCTCCATAAGGTATAAATGAGAACAAGTAATCTTCGGCAGGATAAAAAGACCCGTACTTGAAGCCAAATCGAATAGGCTTAGATTTGTTGAACATTTTTCAGGAATGGTGTCCAAAATAAGCAATCATTTGCTTATCTATAGATAAATTGTGAGAAAATATTCCAAATTTCATAAACCGTTTGTTCATAAATTCGTTCAAAGGTGTTTTTGCTGTTATATTTCCAAGAATTAAAAAACAGGTATTGAGTTCTTGGCTTGTAAGCTACCTACTGACCCCGATTTTAGCGTGTCTTGCTATTGTGTTTCCAAGAAGTCAAACTTAGGTGTCTCTTATCATTTTCCATGCTATTAACGCCGATTTAGCATAACTTGTTATTTGATTTCCAAGTATATCAAGTATATCTATCGCAGAATACGTGGTCCGTAATAAAAAAAGACAGTATTGGTATAATTAAAGCTTGGAAGAGGAAAAAACAACAAAAAAGAATCTAGCATTTTTTTTTATATGAAAATTTTTAGATATCGTTTCGTTTTCGATACACTGCTTCTGCAAGTCACCCTGTAGCTACAAATTTTGTTGGATTAGTTTTATATTGTGATTAAATTATTACTATGGATTTGAGCTAGTTTATTTAAAAGATTTTTTTTGTATTTTTTTTTTTACTTTAACAAGAATGAAAAAAAAACTCGAAATTCGGACTTTTCAACTCATCGGCAAACATGCTTTTTGTCACGTTTCAAAAAACAAAAAAAAGGTAAGTTAGATATTTGTTTTAAATTAAATAATCAATTTTAGTTTGATTTCAAATACACACGTCATATGATTCGTTTTCGACACTCTGGGTTTATATGGGTTAAATAACATTCTTATAATTAGCCATAAAATTGATAGTTAAACGGTTTTTACAAATTAATATAAGTTTTAACGATAACAAAATTTTATTTATTAACTAATATTAACATCGTTGTTGTAAGTAAGCTTTTTTTACAATATTAAATTTTTGGATTTCAAATGCTTACATAATTTTAGTGATTTTAAAATACCAAAAACTGATACAGTCCCAATACTATAATTTTCAATGTTTTATTTAAACTAGATTTTACTCGAAACATCAATTTCAGACATAAGTGGTTATGACTTGTTGTCACAGAATTATATGTAAGTCATTAAATTTCTTCTAGTATTTTACACTATTCAAATCAACTGAACTAAAAAAACAAAATATAAAACTAATTAAAAAAATTGTGGTAGAAAAGTGTGAAGTTTAACAAAATACTGTGAATATGACTGTTAATAATGCCACATATATTATTTACATTTTCAAAAATTGTTACGGCATTTCAATTTCATTTAAAATGTTTGTAACGTTTTAACACCTTCAAGAACATCCTTTAAGAATAAAAAGGAAATTCACACTTAGTCATTTCACTCAATTCTCACAACTCAATTTCTGGTTATATAAATTAAATTTCTTTGTACTGACTGCTCTATTGATTATAGTCGTAAAAATAAAAAAAGTAGTGGACTGCAAAAACACTTAATTTTCAATGTCTAGAAATAAATTGTATATACATCATATATATATTGCAATAAATTTTAGTTAATAATAAAATACTCGTAAATCAGAAAATTTGCTGCAATTGAGAAGTTATTTTCACAATTCCATTGTGAATAGCAAAACTTATTTTTGCGCCTGTCGGTGGTTGCACTTAGAAAAACTAAAAAAATATATACAACAATAATTCTACATCTTATCTCATCTTATTTGTTGTTGTTGTTTTTGCTTCATTCTTTTAACTTTCATTGCATCACATCAACTAAAAATCGACACATTATTAAAACAAAACAGAAAATCATTGGTTTTGTATACATTATTTTTTTTTATTTTGAATATCTGCTTTAAAAAAAGAAAAACAAAAAATTAAGAAAAAAAAAACAGTCACGCTTTTAAGGCGGGAAGCAATTAAATATTTTCAATAAAAAAGTAATTTTTTTTTCGCGAATTGAAATAAAAAAAAAACGACCTAAAGAGGTGCGGATATTCAATAAAAGAAAAAAAAAGCATTTATTAGAGTACTACAAATTCTCAGACTGTTTTTGCAGTTAACAGAACTATCATAGTTTTATTATTACTAAATTTTAGAAAAAATTAAATTTTTTTTCTTTTACTGAAATTTGGATTTCTAAGATTTGAATTCTTTGAATTGAGAACCATTTTTTTTTTGCAAATATAGTACAAAAAAAAGAAAGTTAAAATTTTTTGTAACCTTTATAAGAAGTCGGTTACTTTTGTTTTTGTTTTCTTTTTTTTTCTTGAATGAGTTAATTTACCTTTTAGGATATATTTTACAACGAAAAATAAAAATAAATATTTTAAAATAATTAATTTTATTATATATGTACTTATTTCTGTGTTGTAAGGTGAATTCTATAACCGGTGTATATATGGACATGTATAAGAACGTGACCTACAATAGAAGAGAATTTTCTCCATTTTTTTTTATGTTTTCCTCTTTCGCAAAATTTATTACAAGAATAACCATATTTAGATGTGGTTAGTAATGAAACATATATTATATATATATATATTTAAATAAGAAATGAAACAATTAACATGAAAAGAATCACGTATTTATGCATGTACTTGGGTGGTAATTGATATATTGGAATATAGTTAATTAATGCATTAAGCAGAAACTGAGAAAAAAAAATTAAAAACTATAGAAGAGAAAGAAATATAACTATAGAAGAGTTGTAGTTGTCCATAGCTACAATGTTGTAGCTGTTCTTCAAAATTAAATTAATCACTTACAGTGCTTGTGGAGGTGATGATGAAGTATCTTCAAACGAATTAAATAAATCTAAAACGAACGAACTGGTAATATTTGATTTATAACAAACTGCACTATGAATAAAATTGCAAAATATTTAAAAGCTCTAGGGTCTGTAATTCAGAAATTCACAATACACAGATTTTCTTAGCGGACAAACTTGATGTTGTTGCACTGAAAGAAAACATAAATATAAAAAAGGAAAATGAAAATTTAGAATTTGAAATACAAGGGTATTGGAGGAGAAAAGTTAAACAGGTTGGAGACAATTACGAAAATGAACAAAATCAGTTCAAAAGGAAAAATTACATAGTTGTAGTTGGACCAGGTTTAAAAAACATACAATTTGATAATACACGACAACGAAAGAGTCTCATAATCTTCTTTGCTTTTACATTCATAACGAACAAAATTAACGAACAAATTGTTATGATTAACAAACTTCATAAGCACAAAATATAATTACCATTAGAAATGATTAATCGTTGAAAAAAAAAACAAGTAAAAAGAAATTGAAAAAAAAACTTGATCAGAAATACAAAGAGGTGCTGATCGATCGGAAGTCGAAATAATCGATATATAACAATGTTTTTATATTATAATCAAATATTGAAACAAGTCCTAGCTAGTACCATATTCAATTATGAAGTATCTAATGTTAAACAACTTCATACTCAAAGTGTCCAATCATTTAAAAATAAAGTGTTTCGAAAACACGCTCTTCGAAATAATGATGTTCAAATAGAGATTTTGATATCTCTTAAATAATAAACGAAATCATAAGATGTGTTGCCTGACATAAGATTTATATATAAACATATCAATATTGAAGATTAACGTTTAGTTTAGAATTAAAATGTTGTCAAAAATCTCAAACGGACGAAAGTATATTTGAACTGTACTGGAAAAATATCCTTAACCCTTCAAAAAATCTCTTATTGGTCTTTGTTACATAAAATTTGATAGAAATTTGACTCATAAGCTTTTCGGAACTATTGCCAAAATAAATATTACATTATATTACATATAAATTATTTACATTATATTACATATAAATTATTTACATACATTACATATAAATTATTTACCAACCAACTAACTTACTTTACTAAATTATGTAGATATAGTTGTACATAATTTTATTTTCATTTTTATAAAATTAAGATAAAGTTCTAACAAACAACAAAGATTCGAATGCAAACTGACCACTTGGAATGGCGGTTGTGAAAAATTAAAAAAAAAAATACGTTAAGTAAGAGATCTAAAATTGACTTAATTTTATTATAATAGACATTTTTCAAGTTCGGGATCATGTTAAATGTTTTTTTTTTTTCAGATAGAAGAAAATCATCAAAAGAGACTTATAATTCTGTTCTATGTACCGTGGAAGAACGAAGTGAAGGACTGTGCCGATTTTAACGCATTAAAAACTACCATCCTTTTGTGAAAATTAAAACTAGTCTTTAAGACTAACCATTAATACAATTTTGGCTCTATTACCATTATTACAATTTTGGTTCTATTATGTACTTATAAATACAATTTTGGCTCTACGGGTTCGTCATATAAGCAGAAAGTATAAATGACAAGTAATTAAAATTAAACAAAAATGATAAGAGAAAAATTTGTCCGAATAACACCAAGAGGCCCAATCGTATATGTGTGTTGATAATATGAGAGTTGAACCTACTAATACCCACCAATTTTTTTTTCCGTTATAACCAATCTACTTTAGATCCACAAATGATTTGTTTTTTTTACAAATTTTGATGAATTGGATACTGTACATTCCAACTACAGGTTTTAATAAATCCTATTATCAACATTTTATTTTGTAACTCTGAAATTCGCCAAACTAACCATCTCTCATAGTTTATTGTATATGATTCTTCTTTTTGCTTTATTATATGCTCCTTCCCATTATTTCAGCATCCAGCGTAATTCCAAATACTTTGCTGTATTGACATTGGGATATATTCTTGATTTAAATTAGAATCTTGGCACGTTCAAAGTATATATAAATATTTATTGCATACCAAGAACTTCACTTTTATATATTTATTATTTTGTAATAAAACATCACAATCGATTTGATTTTAATAAATTATGAATTATAGAATAAAGTTGTAAAATACTGAATATTTTTAGAATTTATGATTTCATTATCATTTCAAAAAATTGATATCCTCATATCCGGCCATTCAAAATGAAAAAATCATATAACTTTTATTTATTATTACTAACTATGAACTTAAACTTGAAATCCTACTCAATATTCTGTATATACCTATTTACATTTCAATTTTTAATATATATAAATAATATTATAATATATTTTGTTGCCAAATTTAATTCTGATCACAAACACGACAAATTATTCTTATTTAATATTTTCAATCTTTTTATCATTTCCTCTCTCTCTCTTTTCAACAACCTTCTATATAATTACTTTTATCAGTAATTTTTATTTTATTCATTTTTTTTTAAATAACATAAATAGAAATACTGATGATTGGTTTGTTGGCATTACACAGTGAATTAAATATTATCTACTGTCATACCATCCTTTTTGAATTAATGTTGATGTCTTTAACCTCAAATCTTGACTTGACTAACTATAAAAAAAAAAAAAAAATAACAAAATAAATTAACACGAAATGATCTTTTAATTCAATATGAATTGAAATTTGCAATCATTTTTTATTTTTATTGATTTTATTTTATGCAATTGCAACATAATTATCATTGGTAATAAGAAACACAAAATCTACTACATACTATGAAAAATTGAGAGAGAAGATAGATAATATACAAATACATACATACATACAATACAAATGAAAAAATAAATAAAAATGTGTAATCAAATGAACCGTAAATTATTTAAAGATTGCATTGCAATAAAGAACAAATAAAAAAAAACGCACACACAAAACTGTAAATTTCGTTTTAACTGAGATATAAAAAAAAGAAAATGATGTGCATTGATGTTAATCAGAAAATACGACCATGTTTCAAGTTCAATTTGAGATAAAGGAAACGCTAACATTTAAAAAGAATTAAAATGTCATTTAAAAAATTAACTTAATTAACGGGATATATTTCAAATATTTGCAATATATTGACAGCTAGAATAATCCTGTGGTTTTTGTTTGGTTTTTGTCATTTTAGAACCTGTTTAAAGATTAAAAACAAAAATGTCTGTGGAATTGAATTATTTAAAAATTTAATTTGGACATTTTGTTTCTCATCATAATTTATATAGAACAAAAAATTCTAGACACTAATACACGAGTTGTTTTTTTTGGTTTTAGGATCGGTACACAACTTTGTATTACAAAATACTGTATGGGTTCCTCAGACATGATTTGGTTGTCATAACTAATTGGGGTTAAAAAAACAGAGTCGACTTTCATACTTTATAAAATCAAAGCTGTACTATTTTCAGAAAAATGTCCATTTTTGATCCTAATTTTTCGTTTAATACACAAGTTGTTGTTTTT
The DNA here is from genome assembly GCA_963942445.1 of Argyra leucocephala. NCBI lineage: Eukaryota > Metazoa > Arthropoda > Insecta > Diptera > Dolichopodidae > Argyra > Argyra leucocephala. The sequence continues at coordinate 105,228,832 of OZ012680.1, read as the reverse complement.
TTTGTTTTGGAATCGTTACAAAGCTTTCTATTACAAAATACTGTATGGGTTGCTCAGGCAGGATTGGGTTGCCATAGCTAACTGGGGCTTAAAACAACAGAGTCGAGTTTAGTACTGTATAAACTCAAGACTGTCCTATCTTCAGAAAAATGTCCATTTTTGATTCTGATTTTTCGTTTCAAGATAAACTTCAGCGATTTGAAATTTTGAGCATATTAGTTATGGACTTAAATAGGAAAGCATTCTGGAATGATCATATATTCGATGTTACAAATTTTTCCATCCAAATTTTTAGGTTTTCCTAGTTGCTGTAAGGCCTATTTCTCTTCCTATGATCTCATGAAAATCTATATCTATATCATATGACCCAAAATGAAGCATAATTCTCACATATGGACCGACGCTTCCAGTAATGCGTTACAACATTTGAATAAAGTCCAAAAATGGACTATTCAGATACTACATTTATATTTATGTGAAGACATAGCTTTCTATAAGTTAGAATATAATATTTTTTGTACAGTTAAGAGTTGTTTCAATATAACATCGGACTCGTTATAATGTAAATATAAAAATCTTCTCAATCTATAAAAATTATTCTTAAATTTAATATTATTTGTGTTAAAAAGTATTAAAATTCACTCGGATATGATACATTTCAGAATATGTAATAAGCTACGCCATATTTGCAAAATGAGAAATAAATTATGCTATAATAATATCGTTTGTTGAGCAAGAAGTTAATGCAGTTAAGCGAACCGATGATTGAACTTTTTTGTTAACTTCTTCCATTTTATTTACAATCTGTACAATTTAAGACAGTAGGAAATTATTTTTGTTATGACTCTATAGAGGTTAGAGGTTGTCTTGGAATAGGTAGGTAGATGGAAATGGCCGTTCCACTTGCTTCTGGAAAACCAGAACTTAATGGTTACATATTTGTTGTTATTGGTTGTTTTAAGGGATCCAAGGATCACTCTCCCATTTTTACTCTTTCCAAAAGCTAAGTACTAGAGGCACCCTGTGCAATTCAGAAGTTAATCAAACCTCTTATTATTCATTCCGCGATAATACTCATATTTTTGAGGAAAGCCTCACCTCAAGCCCGGAGTCTGATTCTAGCTAATGCTGGGCAATTTCAAAGGAAGTGTTCAAGAATTTCTGTCTGATGGTCATTTTTGCATCTGCGACAATGGGGATTGAGCAGAATGCTTTGCTTAACAGCATGGCTTCCTATCGGTCAATGACCCATACTGATGGCTACTGTCACCCAATGGTGAAATGTGGTGAAGATTAATATATCATATACCTAATTAATTTAACCTTAAAACACTTTCTACTAAGCTTCTTTTGAGTCGCCTAGCTTTCGGTGTGTTCACTACCGTGTTGGTGATATTCAGATTTAATAAGGGTGTTGTTCTAATCTCTTCTTATAGTTGTTAGTATATTTTATGAATTCATTCTAGACCTTTAATTAATTTTGAATGCAACATGTATTAAGTACACTTTCTATAAATCTTAAAAAAAATTTTTCAAATCATTGAATGATTTACACGTTGCTTTTGACTACAAGTCCCCAAGTTCATATTGGTTTCAATTTGAAAACATACAACAATAAATATTTAATACTATTTATAATAAATGGTTCTGTACTTAATGTCAAACCGTTTTGTTTTGTAAGTAATGTGGATCCGCCAATTTAAGCATAGTCGTAAGTATTTGGTGTCTGTTTTTTAAGAACAATATTATTATTAATTCAATGAAACTGACACGTGTAGAATGATGCGAAACTTATATATAGATATATATATATATATTTTTTTTTTATTTCCCAATGAAGCATTACAATCTGTCTCTGAAGGAGACATTCAGTAGTTTGTATGACATTTTTTATGCAGCTAAATTTTATGGACATTACAGGACATTTTTATGAATACTGACCAGCGGATGAGATAACCCAGTGGCCAACCATCAATGATGCCAACATTATACTCCACTGTATTTCTTGGTCCCCATTTGATTGTTCCTATTGTCTACTGGGTAGCTGCAGGATGCTAGGACGCTTAAGGCCATTTACATCACTTGCAGCCAACAAGCTTGCCAGTCTGTTTGAATGTGCAGCTAATCTTATCTGGTACTTTCCGCTAATATTTCTAATCTCCTCCTTAATGCGAAACTTATATGAGTGGATTTTAATTCGTTTACTTTTAATTTCAACTTGTCAAGCCATGTTTGCTGTCAAAAATTAGATGTTGCATTATATGACACGCTAAATATCGATCATTGTAGGAAGCCATAATCGAAATGCCGTTTGAGAAAGTTGCTATCCGAACTTCAAGATTTGATGGAAGATCAGCTATACATAGGAATAATAACGTAAGTCAAAGTGTACTCGGCTTAAGTGAATGGATATACACTCCAGAGTGAATGGACAGCAATTACGAATACGCATTATGCATTTTATGGTAAAACAATATATTTTTTTAAAATTCGTAGAACTCACTCGTAAGGTTTTTTTTAGTTTATATGATAACTTAAATCTATTATTTTGGGTCACATCATGTTAAGGCTCTGAATAATGTCCAAAACAGCTGCAGTAAAAAATTTCCTTTTATTATGTGAAATGTGGATTTGGGTAAATCAAAAGGCTTTTTAAATATGTGGTGATGGTGTGTGGTGATGGTTTTATCAAATTTCATGAGAACAAGATTCTTTATTTCTCAAGGTAGCATTACCTCAAGTGATACTATTTTAATGCAACATTTATTTATTATTTTTGTTTTTCTCTTTTTTCTGTAATTAAACTTTTTTTGACAGTATGATAAAATTTTTTTTTTGTTTTTTATTTAAAAAAAAATTTTAGTTTGTAAAAATTCTTTAAAAAAAATAAATCAATATTTTTTTAGCAACAAATATGGCATCTTGTTTTTCAACTTTAAATCTAGGACAAATTTTTATATGATTTATTGGCGAACTGTTTTTGTTATTTTATTTGTTTTGTTCATTACATTATTAATGATTTAATTTTTTTGATTCTCAGTTTTAATGCTATTTAATGTTCCATGGTTGAATGAATCTTCTAAGAATATATACTTTTAACAGATCAAACTGATAAATTCTGAATAATTTAAACCCAAAAAAAAAAAAAAAAAAATGTACACCATACCATGAAACAGTTTAAATTTAGGGTATACTTAATTATGTTAATATGTAATTTTTTTTTGGGTCAAAGTTTTGTTTTCAATCCCAAGGTTTTTATATTAGTACTCGTATGTAGTTTATTTTCACAATTCAGTACAACTTCCAAATATGACGTTCAAATTTTGACTTTGACATATCTTTAAATATTTTGTAAAGTATAATGACAAATTTTTTTTTATTTTCTTTATTTTCAGTTTGATTTGATTTTCCAGAGAAAAAACAAGATTTGTAAAGTTCAATGCATTGAATAAATTCAGTGACCGTAAATTGAAGGCTCAATAAAAATTCCTGATATGGACTTTATTCCAACAACAAATATTCTCATTTTGATTGATTATCATAAATTGAATGAATTGAATGTACATCATATATTATTATGTATGTATGTTTGTAGTTTGTATGTTAAATAAGAAATTTATGAGTTGAAAGAATAGATGAATTGAATATAGTTAAGAAAGAAGGAAAGTACAGATGTAATAATTTATTTGAATTTTTATTCTTTAAATTATAATAAAACGAAACGATGGCAAATTATAAGTGGAGTACTAGACTTTGATTAGGTCATTAATTGAAGAGAATTGAATTAAAGAATATATATATATAAAAAAAAACGTAGACATTTTTAATATATTTTATATGGTATATAAAAATTGATAAGGTAAAAACTTAATTTTAAGTCCAATAACATTTGAAAAAAAAAAAACAATTTTACCTTTTAACGTCTGGTGAATTCGGTAAGCTACGACATTTTCGAACATTTTTATATCCATCATGATTTGAAGATGATAAATTACCCATTTTTATTAGTTATTGTAATTAACGTTAAATTCCATTATATTTTTTATTTTAATTAATTAATTTTAAGTTAATTTTATTATGTAAATTCACCACACTTAATTTTCACCATAGCATTCTTATTTTAAGTAAATTTTATAATTATTATTATTATTAAACAATTTATTTATTTATTAACTATTTTATTATAATTCATATGGCAATTTTTTTAAAACATTTTAAATTACATTTTGAATAAATTTATTTTATATATCTACAATATTAGATTTTTAATTAAAGTATTAAACTTCACAGATGTTATTTCAATTTGTATATTGATATTAAATACAGAAAATAAAGAAATTTCATTAATATTCATGTTCTTTAGAAATTACTAAGAACTAAAATGCGTTTAAAAATTCCAAGCTTTCTCAATCTGAATTGATACTTGACTTATTAGTTTTTCACAAACTGTTAATTTAGGTTGGTGTTAACTAGATACTAATCAGACAATTATCAAAGACTGTTAACATTGCCAATTAAATAAAAAAAAAAATTAACATTCTCGTCCCTAAATTTGCATTTTCAAAGAGAAAAAAGACCTTAATGTCATCTAACATTCTTTTGTAAACATTATAGAAGAAGAATAAGCAGTTAGTTAGCTCTAAGAGTATAATGTTTTATATTTGTATTTCCATACTAGTCCGAACTAGTTATTTTTATATAAAAGGTTTTAAGTTAATGTTTTCAAACTAAATTTTGTACTGAAAGTTAGTTTAATTCTTTAATAATGCCCATAATTATGGTATGATGTAGTTGTTCGAAACTGAGTCTTTGCATAATTACAATATGTTTTCATATGAAATGTTGGTAAATTAACTAATACAAATGTGGAAATTAAATTGTTATGCTTTGACTTAAGTAGCTTATAGACAATATAGGTCCTAATTTATCAGCGACATCCATTTTTGCTATTCACGGTTTTCTCTCCAGTTAAAGATACGTAATGCATTGCTACTATTGTATTTACTATCATAACAATACAGATCATGCGATCTATTACTAAACTACCAATTCGTAAATATTATTAATCCCTTTAATCATAATTAGAAATAAGTTAGTATTCATCGTACATATAAGTATTATCAACCTCCATCTTGTAAGTGCATTAATAGCACAACAACGAAACTAACTCCGTCACTTTAATAATGATTATTTAGAAAATTAAAAGCAAACCTAGTTTAAATTATTATTCCGTGTTTTATTTCCATCTACACTTTACTATATCTATTTTAGACTAACTTCGTTAGAGAAACAATATGCGATGGGATTGTCACTTTAAAGTCGCTATATATATTTCTTTTTTTTTGACATTTAAATATCGCGGGGTAATGAATTGGACTACATTTACTTTAAAATTGTGGTTGATGAATTTATGCATGAATTTATGCAGCATATTCTGTCCTAGTGAAGACAGTGAAGATTATTTCATTTTCAGTAGAGGTTGTTTCTAAAGAATTAACGGATTTCAGACAATCTAGCCTTTGCTCCCATTGCTGTATCGTCCATTGGGTTCCAAATTTAGGTATGGCTTGGTGCACAGATGAATCTATTGTATCTATATGTTCAATTTGTTGAAGTTCTTCAAATAGGCTAACTAATTGTGGATTACTCCTATTTTAATTTGTTGGTTGAACCGACGATGTAATCGCACCATTGGTCATATTCAAATCTTCAATATTCGTCTGGATCTTTAGTACTTCTTTATACATTCCACTGACTTTAGAGGATAAAATGTTATTTTCCTCTAGTAAGGTATTAAAGGTAGTTGGAATTACTGTATTAAAATTTTCGTCAAGTTTTTGTTTAATTGCAGATAGAAGATATGAATGATTACCACTGGTTTCCTCAGTATTAGAGGTAATTTCAACTATAGATTTTTTCAGGACATCCATTTTGTTAACGACTCGGGATATATAGTGCTTATAATAATTCATTTGATTTTCTAACGTTAATGTAATATCATCAATTTTTATGTCTAAAGTGTCAAATCTATTACCAAGTTTATTTTCAATGATTTTATCTTCTTTATTACGAGGTTCATTTTATTGTTGTAATTACAAAATTGTATTCCTAACTGTATTTAAGAGATAAATGTAATTAATTTTTCAAAACATTCATTCATTCAAAACGTACTTCGAACCAACAATTTTCGTATTATTTAGTCAAATAAGACAGCCACTATGCATATTAATATACTATGGTAGTCGGGATAAAAGTTAACGATAGTTGGCAAACTTTAAGTCAACATCAAGGCTTAGTTTGGAGTCATAGTTAGCATTGAGAGAAAAGCTATATAAGCGCGACAATAATAAGTCAAACGACCTCTATTTCATGTCAATACAAATCTTAATAGTATTAAAACTTATTAGATTGGTCGTAATCTTCAATTAAGGTTATAAAACTTCTGTTAAATTAATAAATTAACAAAATCGAAGAAAATTGCTAGTACGAGCATCGACATCATTTAACACAAACTTTTCAAAAATATTTTTTGTACTTGAAAATAAGACTATTAAAAAATTAACAATTAATTATCAGAGACGTATCATAATAATCAACATCAACTATTATTATCACAATCATCATTATTATTAATAATTGAATACAATTTAAGTGATGACAACTGTTTCTGAATAAAATCAAACAAAACTTCTTCAAAATGTCAAAAACAATAAAAAATTAAAACAGATCATTGTACAAAGATATGACAAGTTGTTGGGATCGTAAATCGAGTAGTTGAACATGACACGAACACAAAATTGGATTTTTTTTCCCTTTTCTGTTCTGTTTTTTTTTTTGACTGTTTAATCATTTATGAAAAAACTGGTTTTTTTTTTTTTTTTTATTTGAACCAACAATTATTACTTACTAAAAATTTATCAGTTGTTTGAAACTGTAACAGAAGAACATAAACAAAATTTAATAAACACAATAAAAAAAATATAACAGAAATAAGAAAACTGAAAATGAAAAAAATATATTTTAGTGGTTATGACTTTGTTTATGTCTCCGTAGGTCTTTGATTCGCATCAAAAAAAAAAAAAAAAAAGTAAACAATAATTTTACGGATGTGAACCATACCACAAAAGAACAGCTGTTTCCTGGAAGGGTATCATTATCGATTTATTTCTATTTTGGTTGTTATAGCGTGGGATGATTAGCGAATACAATAACAATAACAACAATAACAAAAGTGGCAACAATAGTGGGGGTATGTTTTTTTTTTTATTAATATATTTTATTACGTATAAACGTTTTAATAAGAAATACTCTATTATTTTATTTTATTATTTTATTGTAGATATTCTTTTTTATTATTAACCAATAATGATAAATTTATTTTCTTCCTTCCTAAACTCATTTAAAGATACATACATATGTATGTATATATATATATACATATTGAGAATATATTAAGAAAAGTGGAATTTTATTTGCAGTAAATTTATTTTGTAATAAAAATCGAATTGAAAACATTAACCACGCCACATTACGTTAAGTAAATAAAAATTTATCTAAATAAAAGACGAGTTGATATACAACTTGAGATTTCTGACTTCAGAATAGTACCAGAATTGCTTTAATTAATGGATATATGACAATTTCTAATAATATTTATATTTTCTGTTTAATCAATTATTATTTGTGAATATAGGGTTAATGAACTTTTCAATTAATTGTTTGGGAAATTATTATACAGGGTGGGTTCGGTGCGGACTTGAAAGTCTTTCAAAAGGGTTTTTCCATTCATTAAACTATAGTAGGGGAAGAAAAATAGTTTTAGACTTGAGATATATATATGTATATATTTGACTTGGGCTGCAAGTTCCGCATCATACAAGAACAAAATTATCAATCCAATATTATTTTTTAAAAATGGATAATTTTTGAATGATTAATTAATTTATTATTACTTTTTAATGTACTACTTATTATAAATATTAAAAATAAGCTAAAATTGTTTTCACAATCTGACATTAATTTTAAATTTGCAAACAAAATTTTAATACTTCATAATTGCGTCAAAAATTCCGCAAGTTTAAACTGCTATCTTATTTAAATTTTTTTACATTTCGAACACATTGTCAATACTTTTTTCACTTTAACCAACACTAGGCTTTTGCAGTTAACGCAGTTTTAAACAAAAAACACACTGCACTGCACGTTAAAACTAAGTTAAAAACTAATTTCCGAAAAAGCCCTTATTTATTAAACTATTTACTTAGATATAATATCTTTACTCCCAGTTAATATGAACAGCACTTATTTTAGAGAAAAAAGCAAGCAAGCAAGCAAGCTAGAACAGGTAAGTAAACAAAAGATATGTAATCTATAGTACTGGGAGATCAGATTCAATGTCACAACACTCCCATGTTTTATCGTAGGACACGATCTATTTAACAAAATATCTGTTCAAAACTGATAAGGAGTCCAATACCAGATAAATGCAGATTCTGCTTGCAATATCACAAAAAATTATATTTTATATTAATTATAACTAAATATTTCAAGGTTGGTGATTCAGCAATTGATATTGACGCAATACTAGCATTCGCTTCTGGCGCCTGTAGTTTTAAATGACCAAATGGGAAGTACAAAAGATCTGAAAAGGTGCGTGTATGTGTATGTAGAACAACACACAGTCCAAAAAAAAACAAAAAAGCTGGAGCAAAGTGTGTTTTACAGTTATTTTTTAATTAACGTACCTAATGCTTAGTTCACTGATTCAGAACATTTTGTTTCGAACAATTTTATTAAAAGAGAATTCTTATGATTGCGATTCATTGCTTCAGAACATTGAGTTCCGAACAAAAAAAATTTAAACAGCAGATATTAACTTTTGAATTCGATTTGAATTAATTTTAAAATTTTTGTTTATTTCAATCTCAATATATCAAATCATTGTTATTCAAATAAATAAAATTATTAAATAATAAATAAAATAATATTGTTAATATACAATAATTTTTAATATAAAATAATTGTTAATATATAAAATAAATACAAAATTGTGTAGAAGTCTTATAAATATTGGTTTTTCAATTTAATATAATTTATGAATTGATAATGTGAGAAATGTCAAAAAAATTAAAAATGACAGCAAAAAAAAATTGTTGGGAACACAAAGTTAAAGTTAAATCAACTTTTGTTCCGGAGAGAAAAAAATGTTCCGAACATTTTTGAAAATTGAGAGAATTCAAATTTTCATACAAAATATATGCGCGCGCATGGGTTCGGAACATACGTTCTGAATAAGTGAATCAGGCATAACTAACGATATTTAAAATAAATGAAAAATTTAGGTTTTAAAAACTTGTCAATTATTGCGAGAAACGTTAATTGAAAATTCGCTAAAAAATGTTATTAATTGTTCCCATAGAATAGAATATACTTTATTGTTTGTGCGAGTGTCTCATATTGACATTAAGGACTTGGTATGGTCTCATTTATAAAAAATATATCGTTCTTGATTTGTTCTAAGTCTGTTGGCGTTTATACCAACTTCTTTCTATGAATTCGGTTGTACTCATTTCTTTCAAAACCCGCAACTGTTTATTGTACATCATGTTAACAACTTTGACATACACAACTCTAGAACATTTTAAAACATTTTTTTGTTTGTAAAATACTGCAAGGATTAATAACTTTGATGATTTTTATGCCGGGAAACAGACAAATTTTTACCGAACCACCCTGTAAATATATTTAATTGGTTTAACCATAAAACATACTATATTTAAATGGTATTAGAAATCCCTACTCAACATGTGACAAGTAAAAGTAGCTCACAAGCTAGTTATAGGTTCAATATAAAAATCAAATTACATGCAGAGCAAATTTAAAAAAAAATTAATTAGGTAGGCCTGTAAATTATGTAAAAGAACTTTAAATAAATAGAAAAAGAAAAAAATGAAGAAGAATTAGAAGAAGATGAAAAAGAAGGAAAATAATTGATATAAACTAAATATAAAATAAATCTGCTGGATTGGTTCTTTATTCGATAAAGATAAAATTTTGATTGGGTGTAATTTCAGTTGTATTCTAATAAAGCGTTACAAATGAAAAACAAATTTTAGCACAAACAGATTTTGAAAAAACTTCCAATAAATGGAACTCATAGGTAAAACATTTTGGATCAAATCGAAAGTTGATCAACCGGGAAAAACTGTTCTTGAGTAAAATTAATCAAAAAAATGTTTTAAGCCTTCGGAAATAAAAATAAATCTTCGTTGTAAATAAGTATGTTAACAACATTAACAAGGTTATTGAACCTTAAAAAACACTAACGACAATTTAATATAAAAGCGATTTTCCAAAATACAATTTCCAACTCGATTTATGAGAAGAAAAAAATATATTTTTTAAATTCAATTAAAAAACTTAATAAACTACTTTTTTACAAAGTCAAAGAAAAAAAAAACAAAAACAAAAATTGAAACAAAATATTTTTTTTAATCAACATTTTTGAATACCAAATAAATCTTCAAAATAAATAAATAAAAATTTTAATTATGTAGGTGGTTGGTGATACAAAATAATCACCCAAAAAAAAAAAATTTGTTTAATGAAAGTGAAAATGCATTTCTCTTCAAAGTAAGTGTTTTTTTTTTTATTTTTTTTTTGTTTTGTTTGAAATTTAATACATTTAAATGCAATAAATTAAAATGATGTCATGATGAATTAATCCCAAAAAAAAAATAAAAATAAAAAAAATTTCATAATCAAATTTCCATATGTTGCAGGCTATAAATTTTCTTTAAAAAGAAAATTTGAAAAAAGTAAAACAGACAAATTTTTAAAATTGCATTCATTTTTATCAATTCCATTATTAAATACAAATAACTTTGATTTTCATTTAAGAATGAGAAAATATTTCATTTAAATTGTTTTTCTATTTTTTGTATAATTTCAATTTAATCTATTTTATAGAACTACTTAAATACAAATTAAAAGATTAAATTCATAAAATTGTATTATGACTTTGTAAAAGAAAATATTTTCAATTCACGAACAACAACAAAAATTCTAGAGTTATTTTTGTATTGTGTGCTTTTTATTATATAGTTTTTTTTTTTAATATTATTTACATATTATACAAAATTAATCTAAGTAGTCTTTGGCTCCTACTTTTTATTTAAATTTTTGCTAATCTTTAATAAACACTAATGATGGAACAAATAAAATTGGTTCATTCGTTTTTAAGTGCTAAAGCCAGAAAAACTGAAATAAAAATATTCCATTTCAAGTGACGACTACATAAAAAATTTCTTATATACTCAAAAGAAATCAAATTTTTTATGAAATCACTTCACCACATTCTTTTATGAACTCTAGTAGTATTTTAACATTTTAAAAATGCTGTAAAATTAAGAGATGATCTGTAAATAATGATGTTCGTTAACACTCTATAAAGTTTAGGTGTAAAGTGTGTACTCTTGAAATTATTTTTTTTGTTTGATTTTATACAGATTAAATAGTTATTGCTTTTTTATGTTTGTACATAATGTCACAAATGTGAAGAAACAATTGTAGTTAAAGTTAGGATTGTAAAAAGCTCAAATTTCAACTCAACTCAAATTTTGAGTTAGCTTACAATTGAGTTAAATACTATAAGCTCAATCGACAAGCTTGCTCAACTTATAATCTAGCTCAAATTTGAACAAGCTTCTATTTTGAGCTTGTGTGTTTAGCTCAACTGTGAGGTAGCTCAAAATTTGAGTTGAGCTAACTCAAATAAGATCACAAACTGAAAACAATAATTGTCTGAATAAAGAAAACCACAATGCCTGCTAACATGTAAGAACTGATCTTGGCCACAACCATTTTGAGCTCATGTAAAAAATAAAAAGTTGAACAAAAAGGTTTCTACCACCTACTATTTTAATCTTGGATTTTTTTTTGTATATTTATTCACTACTACTGTATATTTAACACTATCTAAATTGTTTTTATTTTTTTACAAAATAAAGATATTAAGTATTATTAATACTAATATATACAAACAAGATACAACAATATACAATAATATTCCAGCAAGATTCATTATATACTTTTGTGTTTTATCTTATAGTAGTTCTAGAGGCTCAACACCCACCGCTAGTTTTATTTTCTACTTTTTTCGGGGCAAGTTTGGTTTCGATAAAAGTATATTTTAAAAATTTTTATTTTTACATTATTATTTTATTTTATACTTTGTAGTTTTAAATCAAATCTATAGGTATTATAATTTCAGAAGGAGTATATAAGTGTAAGCTCTCCTGTCTATAACACAAATGGTTTTTGAAAAATTCCTGATAGGTACTAGCAGTTGTATGGCACTAACCCGAACCAGCTTGAATTTTCGAAATCGATAACAGTCCAATTTCTTTATTTGTTAAAGAGTATCTAAGTGTAAATTTTCATGCCTGTAACACATATGGTTTTCGAAATATTCCTGTGACTTGCTAAGAGTTGTACGGCAGCAACCCGAATCAGTCCAAATTTTTGAAATCGGTAGAAGTCGTATTTCTTTGCTTGTAAAAGAGTATCTAAGTGTAAATTTTCATGCCTGTAACACATATGGTTTTCGAAATATACCTGAGATCTGCTAGGAGTTGTACGGCAGCAACTCGAACCGGTCCACATTTTCAAAATCGATAAAAATCGAATTTCTTTATTTGTTAAAGAGTATCTCAGTGTAAATTTTCATGTCTGTAACACAATTGGTTTTCGAAATATGCTTGATACGGTGCTAGGAGTTGTACGGCAGCAAACCGAACCAATCCACATTTTCCAAATCGATAGAAGTCGAATTTCTTTATATGTGTATTTAAGTGTAAATTTTCATGCCTGTAACACAATTGGTTTTCGAAATATTCCAAAGACCTGCCAGGAGTTGTACGGCAGGAACTCGAACCTGTTATTTGATAGCTTTGTAAAAAAAAATTCTACCTATACCTACCAAATAGACACTGGCAAGTTAATATAAAAGATATAAAAATTATGAATATGTATCATGGCAATAGTATAGTAATAATTCTTTATTTTATTAACAACTTAAGGCCCAACCATAATGAACTTTAGCTGGCTTAAGCCAACTTAAGGAAATGTACGATTACATGTAAATTGTATTGTGCAACCATAATTGGAATATCAGAGAATTTCGTCAAGTTTCCGTTAACTTTGGCTGGCTTAAGGAAAGTGCGATTTCATTCGCACATTCTGTACGGAAATTTGATATTTGATGTTGACATATTATTAATTGAAAATTTGTGATATAAAATAAAATAATTATTATTATTTATCCTTTTTTATTTTATTAGTATTTGTGCCTGTTGAAATAAATAAAAAAAATTATAAACTAAGTACGTGTTTTAGTTAATTTCTTACTATCCACAGGAACAAAATAGAATCACTATATACAAAATATAGTATACAAAATATAACTCATAAATATCAAGTGCCTTATGTGTAAAAACGCAAATTATTTATAATGTGAAAATTAGATTAAATAAATGTTATTACAACAATGTTACAGCCAGTCGACATTCTGGTTGGATTGGTTCTCTTATTGACATCTTCACCAAGTCGAGTTTAATTAAATTTAAAAGAAGCTCATAAGTTTCTGGCTTCATTCTGGTATAAATAAAAAATTGTTCATTGAAAAGCTCCTTAATTTTTGGAAAGGTAACTTTAAAAAACCAATTTTTTCTTCTATCTCGGTTTATTACCCGAACACTACAAGAACGTTTTTTTTTTCAATTGGTCTTTAATTGTTTTTAATTGATTAATTCTCTGCATTGTCCTGCAAAAGCAAACACTTTAATTGTTGTAAGCTGATATTTTTCATCATAAATTTGATTTTGATTAAGATTGTTTTAGTTAGATTTTGATTTTGATTTAAGATTTAAGATTGTTTTGATTTGTTAAGAAAATTTTAAGTTTTCAAATATTTGCATAGATATATTCAAAAGTATGTACTTTATTTTAAAGAATTATTTTTTGGTTAAATCCATGTACCTACATTGTTAATTTGATTAAATTGAAACTCATGTTAATTTTATTTTATTTTTGTTATTTATATTTAGATTTTCTGATATTTTATTTTATTTAAGATTCTTTTAGATTTTGAGTTGGATTGATAAGATTTGATTAAGATTGCTTCCAAAAATTTTACGTTTTTAAATATTTACATACATATATTCAAAAGTACTTTATCTTAAAGAATTCTTTTTTGGTTATATTTACAATTCATAAATGTCAAAATCACTTAAGTTAGCTTAAGTTCTATTATGGGTAACTTAAGCAAATTACAAAACTTTAGCTGGCTTTTCGTTTAGTTTTGACATTAGCTTAAGCCAACTTAAGTTCATTATGGTTGGGCCTTTAGACAATACCACTTATAAAATTTTTAGTTTTACTTTTATTGTTAATTGTAAATTAAGAAAACATTGCTACGAACTTGCAGTCAAGGTAAAAAAAACTAATCAAATTAGAACGATGAAAAATTTGGACACAAAATTTTTCACATGACGAAAATCTCCTGTTCCCAACTGAAGTTGATTAGCAAAAATGCTTATTAAAAAAATACAAAGTTATTGTAAAACAAGAAATCACATTACTTTCTTCTTAAATTTTAGTTTTTTGATTTACTGTACATACATTTTTTTAAAAATAATAAAAAATATTATTTTTTTTCAATCAAACGTTGTCCATATGTAATTTGTCCGCTATGTCACTCAAAAATCGTTACAATATCATATATCCAAAATAATACACTTTAAATTTCCAACGAAATGTAATATTAGAATAGGAATTATAAGTTTTTGTGAGCATTTGTGAAATTAGGACTTGTTCACCCACCGAAATCTTTTTTGGTTATATTTACATCAACGCATGTATTAATTGTGCTTCTGTTGTGTCACAAAGATTTTTCGACAAGTAATTAAATTTTTGGCATTTTTTTTGTTATAATATTAACTTTTATAATTTAAGCTGGACGTACTAATTTTTGGAATTACAATATATTTTAAAATATGCAGATTTTTACGACGTTTTTCCACTACGTCACACGTCCAATTCGTCATAGTTCAAAAAGTCGTAGTATGAAGTAATAAACCGAGGTGCATAAATGTTACTTAGTGGACTTTTTTGTCCATCTTCTCAATTTATTAGCGCTACAAAATACAGGTTTGGTTGAGTTGGTCACTGCTGACCACTTATTTACCATCTCAGATGCATAATCTATGAATTTATTGCATTAGCAATCTAAATATCCAAGCCAACTCAAATTTTTACCTTTGGTCACAGAAAATGTTATTGGCCCATATACTAAATTTACAACATTATATAACAAAACAATAAATAAATAATAAATAAATAATAAACAGATGAATAATTAAAATAAAAAAATACAATATGAAAACTACCAGTATTGTCAGGAACTTAAACTTCTTAAATAGAGTAGTTCCATTTTTTTTACCACAGAAGACTATTGCAAAAATTTATTAAATATAATTTTTTGATTTTTAATTTTCAAATAAAAATCAAAGATTGTTATGATATTTCCTAATATACAAACAAATTTCCTTATTTAAATGATTTTAATATCCGTTTCTGATAGACAAAAAAAATTCTTGACATACGATCGAATTTGTTATTTTGTTTTTTATTATTAAATATTTCAAAAACAAAACTTCCTCTTCTCTTTGTAACTGTAAATGAATCTTATTGTATTTTATAATAATATAAAATTTTCTTATACACAATCCAACAACCTCCTTATCACATTCATCGTTACTCCTTCCTTTATATCTACAAAAATTTATAAAACCCCTCAAATTATTTTCATTTAAAAAAAGTAAAACGAATTCTTTAAAGGAAGCCAAAAAAAAAAAAAAATCTTGTTTTACTTGACAAATTGATTCAATATTGATAAACTTAAAACATTGTATTTCAAAAAAACATCAGAAAAAAATTCAATAAATAAAACAAGAAAAAATACCAACGATCAAAAAAAAAAAAAATAAATAAAAATTCAAAAATTTATCAAACCATCAAAGAAAAGAAACAAACATTGAGGATACCTTTCAAAATTGAATCAAGGAAGAAACTTTTTTTTTAATGTTGGAACAAATTTTTTTTTTTTTTTTTTACTCCATCCAAAAAATTACACAAAAACGAATATAACACATTTACAAATGACGAGAATATTTCAAGTATGTGTAATATTAAGTCTAAAACATATAGAACACAACAATCAAAATAAACAAACATGGAAGCACCAAAGAAAATTCAAAGTTAGGTAGGAATTTCTGGAATATTGAATAATTCAGGATGTTTTTTTTTTTTTTTGTTTTGTAATTTCTTATTTTATTTATTTTAATCTTTTATGGTTTTCTCAATTTTCTTTTAATGTTTTCACAATTTTAGGTAAACACAAAAAAATCAGGAATAAAATAAATTTTTTTGACTAAACGAGTGCTTGTTAAAATACCTAGGAAATTGAAAGAACATATAACCAAAAAATTTCAAAAAAAAAATAGAATAGAAGGAAAAGAAACATAATCAAATATCTAAAATATCCATCCCTCTTCCAAAAAAAAAAATAAAATAACCAGAAAATTTATCAGACACGTGACATTGTCTCTCAAGAAACATCAATCAATTGCGTAATATATACACCTGCAGTTGCCAGTAACAGTATACACAGTATATAACAGCAAATAAATCAAATCAAATTGGAATATTATATATAAATTATAACAATGTATCAAAATAATATGAACAAAATCTATCATTTTTATAAGTACTCTAAGGAGAGCAAAGAGGGTGGAAAATAAGGGTGGTAAACTAAAGTTATCCATATATCTATAATAATCTCCAGTATTGTCACCCTTCTTAAAGAAATTAGATATAATTTTAAAATGTTTTATAGATTGCAATTATTTTAATATAAAACATATCGATTACATAAACAATAATTCTCTAAAGATTTAGTTTTCCTGTAAGGACATTTGTACCATATTATACACAACATGCACAATTTTCATTTTACCTGATCATTTTTTATGGTTTATTAAATTTTATTACGAGCTAATTTTGCAATAAAATTTATTTTTAACCTATTCTGGGATTTTTACTAAATTTATTTATTACTACTTGTACATTAATTCATCAAGTAAAATAAAAAGGGCAAAGGATATATAATATTTCTACCCTAAAATTAACCCCACAAAAAAAAAAAAAGAAATTGAAATCTAAAATTATTTTTCTGATTGTTTTATTTTTTTTGCATTCAGTACAATTAAAATTTTAACCCTCAATTATTATTTGTGTATCTAGAGATTTAAAAATGAATCTATGAATTGAATAAAGAGAAATACGAATAGTAAAATAATTATATTTATTATATATATTTATTTATAACGGTAAGTAGAAAATTTTATTTTTTTAAAAATGATTTATTAGATTTTATACGAATTGCATGAAAACAAAAATATTTATATTTTATTTAATGTATTTATTATCCTTTTTATATAATTATGTATTACTATTCGGTTTTGTATAACTAAATATTATTATTATCCTTTAATATCCTTGCCATCCAATATACTGAATAATGATATATTCTTATCTTGATAGCGGTTTCAAAAGATTTATTACATTGAATAATTATCCAATTTGTATATATATATAGAATAAATTTATTGCACAAAATTTGTATTGTACTTAAATTTTAAATCGAATTTATTATTTTCGAATTGTTGATTTATTATCTAAAAAATTATAATGGAAATATAATATTGTTTAGTTGTTGGGATTTAAAAATGGTAATATTTTAATATAATATTAATGCTATGGGAATAGTTGATAACTATTTATAAATTTGTAGTTAATAAATTTTAAAATTCAATTGAAATATCTGTGAAAATTTGTATTACTCAATTAATATTTATTAAATTTATTTATTTTAAAAATTATTTAACTTTTTATTTTTTAATTTTATTGACATATAGAATTTGATTAATAATAATACATATGGCTACAAAAGAAAAAGAGCATTATCTTGATCTTTGGCTTGTTAATTATTTAGATTTACAGTTTTTAATTATTGTAATACAGTTTTAATTTAATTTAATTACAATATTTATTTAACTTATAAAGTTCTGTATATTAGACATTATGTCATCGTGATCCAAATAACCGTAGCCGCAAATGGGTACTTATATCTTTATTGTGAATTATTGTGAGTTTTTCATGCAAACGTCAGGATATTCAGATCAATAATCTCACTGACCCTTGCTTGTATTGGATTGTAATTATGATGCTATAGTTAATCGACGATTGAATGTCTTAATTAGAAAGTGTTCATAATTATATTAATTGTCATTTACTATATTCAAAATAAGCGCGGTAAAAAATTATGTTTAGGTAGCAAAGATAGTAATGAGAATAGAATAAAAAAAAATATTGATGATTTGACAAACTAAAATTTCAATTTTAAATACTGTACCTTCAAATTATGTGTTTAATGAATTCAGACATATCAAATTATGTATATAGTAACTATGTACACAATTTTACTAGACAAATAAAACTTGTGATATATAAGACAACAACAAAGCCAATACTAACATATGGATGTGAATGCTGGACACTTACATTAAGGGACGAAGAACATTTAATAATAATCCGAAAAATCTTTAGCTCAAAAAGATAACAAAACGGAGAATATCAAAGAAGGAATAACGAAGAAATCAATAATATAGTACAACATTTGTACAGTTATTCAAAGGCTAAGATGGACAAATGAAAAGAATGAGTTCAACAAAGAATTTTCTAGAAGACCAATATAATAGAATAGAGCAAGAGGCACACCAAGGATAAGATGAAAAGATAATATCGAAAATAACTGTCAAAAAGTGAACGTAAAAAACTGTCAGAGTTCTGCTCGATATCATTGAAAAATATTATGAAGACGGCTCTTGCTTACCCCGAGCTGTAACGCTAAATGAAGAAGAAGAAGAACTAGTTATGTGTACATATATTTAAGAAATTATATTTTTCATAAGAAAGACAACATACATAACTAATCAATTCCAAAATAACTACAATAATATTTACATATATCTAAATTACATTACTATATAATTCAATATACAAAATTTATAATATGTCAATTTAAAGCGGATGGTTAGTTTATACTTGAATTCGACTTCTAGTTATTCTGCAAATTTTGAATGAAAATACCTAATAATATAATAAGACTACTGAATAATTTGGAAGCGACTGGTTTAAAAAAAAGAATATAATTTTTGTTGTTGTTGTTGCTTTTTTGTTCAACCTAGAAGAATTTTTTTGTAATTGTTTCAAACTGTTAGAATAAAAATAGAATAAAAAAAAAACACATTTTCTTCTAGAATTTTACATTCAGATATTTTACAGTCCATGGTCTAATTTTTCGATTCCGTTTTTGCTAAATTCCGTATAAATAATTCCCGTAAAGCGACAGATGAGTTATATTTTTATTATTTTTTCATAAATTATTATAAACTATTTCATATTTTAAAATAATGCAAGACAACAACAATTTACCCACAAATATGTAATATATCGCTATTCTTCGATATATTTAACGATGTTGTTAAACTTAATATTATTTTCAATTGATGTATGCATTCAGGTATGTCACAAATCGTCGCAGATATGATAGGATTTCTGATGTCTCTAAGTGTATACTAGACTACACATTCAATAATTATTTAAATTTTAAATAGCTATATCTGTTTTTTTGTTTAATATAATATATATATACTGGGCTTCCTTCTAATATTTATAAAAAATTAGATTGTGGTGGATCGTCGAGATCCCTCTCAATATATATTCCTCGTCATCAAAGTATAGATTAAAACATCTGCCTTTTTTTTGTTAAAATCATATACTTGTGAAATTTCCTTCCCATTGATATAAGGCGTGCTCCAATGCACCGATCATTTAGTAGACTATGCTTCGAGTATTTTAAGAGTTTGTTGATATTGAAACCATCTATAATTTGTTTTGACATGTTGAATATCTTCCTCATTGTTAAGTATTTAGTATATTATTTTATTTGTAGTTTTATTATAATTTGTAAATTTAGTTTGTTTTGCTTTTATTTTTTAATTTTATTAGTTTTAGTATATTGTTGTCATATTCTATACATTTACTTAGATTATACAAATTGTAGAGAATAAATCGTCTAATTGTATACGAATACAGTGTAAATTAATAAATTAATATATGAAGTCACGATCATTTGAATGCAGAACCAGAACAAGCTAATAAAGTAAAAAAAAATTCTAACGCGCAAGATAGCATAGGTAAGATATAAAAAAGTCACCAGCTCAACTATCCTCTCACAACTATTTGACACAACTATATGACACAAACACAAATATATTAGTAAACTAGAATGCTAGTTATACTACCCAATCTAAATACTGGATAACTAATATAAGTAAATTTATACAATAGTCAAGTTGTCAGAATTTACGAAGTTGAAACTAGTTCAATATTTTTTTTAAGGAAGAAATTTTAGATCATGTTTTTGTAGGATTCTTATAAATAGATATTAAAGGTATGTAACTTATGATACTCCGTCTTAACTTATTTTATTAAAAACAAAAATTCTTATCACAAAAAATACTAAATTCGAATATTTTAATAATTTAATATTAAATATTGAATATTATATAGCCAGAGCAGTCATAAGTCTAATATTTTACAACGTCTTTTAGAAAAAAAAGTTAATCTGAATATCTTGAAGTATCTAAGAGTTTAATGACATGTGTATGTAGAATCTCAACCAGAGTTCAGAACATCATCAGAACTATATCGGTCATGTTTTATATTCATGTTTCACGGTTCGTGTTTCACGGTCATACTCATTGGCGTCTATTCTACTAAAATCAGTATTTTTCAAAAGTAAGTAATACCTACAAATATTGTTATGAAAGTACGATGACATTGTAAATGTCTTAAAAAAAAACTTCAACCTGATATAGTATAAAAAAATTAAGTTGTCAATTCTATCCGAAAAATAAGTTAAGCAAATATATTATGTATAATACAAATAAACATTAATTGAAATATAAAACTTATCTTAATTATGTAAGTTAATATTGTATTGTATTCATATTAAAATCATTAGTATAAGTTCTTAAAATTGTGCATGGATAAAAATAAATAAATAAATAAGTAAAAAATAAATAAAATTGTGTAAAAAGAGCTTTCTGAGACATTGTGTTTTAACTCATTTGTGATCAAGCAAAATGAACATGCAGTTTTTATTAACACTGTACCTACAACATTGGGTTTTTAAATTTTTTTGTAAACCCAAATACTTGCTTCAAGCTTTTGTAAGCTTTTGTATACATTTAAGATCATGTGAACGTTGTATTCAACTTTGTGTTAAGACATTTATGATGTCAATGTATATATATATACGATTATCAAATCTATACTGGCACTGATTGGATAACAGAAATGGGTAAAATTGGTATGGAACACATATTTAATTTTTATTTTAAATTTTTATTTATTTATTTTAACAGTAGATTCTACAGATAAGTCTGCAGGTCAACTTGTCCTTTTCTTTTTCGAAATATGGGCCTTTATTAAATTATAGTAATTATTTGGTATATATTTTTGTATACTATATTTCTAATTTTTATATTTTCAATTTTTTATTAAATTTAATTTTTAATTTTAAGTTGAAAGATTTGTAAAAAAGACCTCGCAGCTAGTGCTTGTAAATTACTATTGTGCATAATTATATTTAAAGTTATATTAAATCAAAAATAATAATAATAATAATAATTGTTTTAAGTAATATTTGAATTATTTAATTATTGTAAGCGATTTTTAAACATATTTGTTTAATTATTGATATTATTTTGTTATTTTGTATTCTGTTTTTAAGTTTTTTTCTATTTGAATATATACTACTTCTATAGTATAAAGAATTTTAGACTTAATTAGCATGTAAGTAATTCAAATAAATTAAAATTAATTGGAATAAACCGCATTTAATGTTAAAATCATAGAACAGTGCAGTTTAATAATTATCCTTTTACATATGAATTTGAATTTATTGCATTCAATTGTGTAATAATAAACTGAAGGATATAAAAAGGACAGCCACTATAAAAGTCAATTACGTGTACATATCAATTAACACATGTCATTCAACTCTTAGAAAATACATACACATAAAACTCATGTGTATGTATAAAACTCTATAAAACTCTTTGATAACAAAACAAACAAAAAAATACTGTCCTATAGATCCTTAAATAACGTACATTTTTTAATACTATATATTTTAAAATTTTACCTAATATCATCTTGAAAATACTTTCTAATTAATCTCATATCAAAGGGAAATTTAGTATGTATATATATACATTAAAGGTTTTTGAATTCCTGACTTCCTTAAATTGAAAATTAAAATATTTTTTTTAATATTCTTAAAAATTTGTCCTCCTTCCCCTTCTTTACTTAATTATCCTTCGTTACATCTACTCCAAACAGTATCATATTAGTTATAAAAGATGTCAACCTAATATTATACTTTTATACATAACACAAAAATAATTTATCTTTAATTTAAATCTTATAATAATAACAATAATATGTGAATATAAAATTACTTTGAAAAGTTAAATAACAAGATACAAAAGAAAAAAACAAAAACATCAAAAAACTCAAAAACCAAAACCTCTTCATTTCATTTTGACAAATCTCTGAAATTGACAGTTTTAATTATATTTCACCATTGAAAAATAAAATCCTATCGTTTCAGTTTCAACAAGTACTTAACTATATTGAACTTTAAAATGAATCACCCATCTACAAATATAATTTCACAGGACTATTTTAATAAAAAAAAAAAAAGAAACGACAAAAAAAAAATTCAAAAATTTATTCTAGATTATTTGCAACACATACTTTCAAATAAATCAATTCCAATATTTCTCTACTCTTGAAAATAATTTTAGAAAATTTCATTAAAAATTCAAAGGACTAAAAAAGATTTTGAAAAACTTTAAAAGTATCATAAATTCTCTGTGGCAGAGAGTGGTATTGATTCCTTTGAGATTTTTGGCTAGACTTTGCAAATTATTTTGGCTTATTATATGAAAATATTTCAATTAAATTAATATCATATTTATAAAATCAATAATTTATTATGAATATTAATATAAAAAAAAAAAAAACAAAAAAAAAACAAAAAAAAACTTTGAAATGTCTTCTACCAACTTTATAAAAAATTGAAATTTTTTAGAAAAACTTGATAATGAGAATTTTATTATATGAAATTTTAAGAAATTGAGATTTATAAATTTCTAAGAAGAATTTGTTGGTTGGTTATAAATGCGATGAAGTTCCGATTAGCTGTTTTACTACAACTTAGTTTTTTTTTTATTTTATTTTATTATTTACACCCTTGACAGTAACTTAGGTAGAATCAACTTTTCGTGTTTAATTAAGTATGGTACTGCAATTTTACACTACAATATCTACAATATTTTCGAGTATTTATTTAACAATTTACTGGCTCATCTACTCATTAAACTACTGATATTGTCAGGAACTAAGCTTTCTTAAATATAATAGTTTCATTTAATTTGAACTCTTTTGAACAATAATATTAACCCATTATTGCCCAGCAAGTAAATTCACATATCAGTATTTTAATTGGATGCACCACCTACCTAAATAAGAGATAGGTTATATTTTATACACTTATTTCAAAGCCCGAACTATTTTTAACAGTTTTTTTGAACAATTTTGTTCTATCTCCCTCCTTTAGCTTAGGTTTGCGCTTTTAGAACTCTATAAAAATTAATTTTCTAAATCGAAAAAAATAATAATTTAAATAAAATAATTAAAATTTTTTATATATGATTTGAGTACACAATGAAACATGCTAAAATAGCATATATTAGATACTGTGTTTCGCCTCAAGGAAATCATAGTCGGGATATAAATACTGAAGTTTAGCTGATAAGTTTACTTAAATTTTTTCTTATAACTTTTTATTTCATTGAAATTTTACAGATTTTTCTTTTTACTGACATATGAAATCAAATTCAAATTTTCACACTCTATAATTTCTTAATACAATTCCAATTTGTGCAATCATTTGTTTTTAGAAAACTCATTCCAATGACATTTATTTGCTTACCAATACTAGTATAGTTTGCATTTTTGTTTTTTATGGTATCAATTTTATATATTCCAGGATAGATAGACTTAAGTTATATTCGTATGATAGTGTTCAAACAAGTTTGCAAGTGTTCTTATAACTATTTTCTTAGATCTTTTGTTTACGACTTCGTTTGATTCGTAGTCGCAAAGTGACGTACGTAAAATCAAATTGTCATTTAGTTTAATAAAATTAGTCATTTACAAGGCAATTAGAACTAAATAGATTTCTATATTCTTTCTATATATGTACATAAATGTTTTATCCATTTATTCAGACTTTCAATAATTTCAATTCTAAATCAATGGTCAAAATTTGAACAGAATCGGAAATAGTAGGAATATTTTGTAGACTATTTAGAAGGTCTGTTGTCTAATGATTTTGAGTTTTTTACAAATCCAGTTTTCTGGTGTTGTTGATTTATTTTATGACTTCTTTCTAGATAATCTATAATAATGTGATGCTCCGGCATACCGATGTGTTCTACTATTTTTGATCTAAAAGTAAATATTTTTCCAATCTTCCTAGTAATTTGTGGTTCGTTTAAATGTTCGTGAAATTGTACTGTTTTCTAATCTCTTTGACTGTCAAATGTATATCTTCCACTTTGTAAAATTCCACTTTTATTTTTTTGTTCTTCCCTTTTATATTTTGTAGATTTTCTTTTGATGGCGCCTACTGGTACGCTTATAACGTTTTGTTGGATTTTTTCATATTTTTTTAGCATATTAACTTTGTCATCCATTACATGTAGCTCTATTGATGTTTTATGTTTTGAGTCCCTGGGGAAGCAATGTAGTCAGAACATCCCTTCTGATATTCCATTTTTTCCTTTTGATATGTTCGATGTGCTCGAGTACTCATTTTGTAGCAGCTGTGCCGAAAATATAATATTTTTCTTTATTATAATTTCATTTTTCCATTGGGACTGTCATACTAGTTTATGGATCAATTAATAAAGCGTGCCTTCTCTTGTTGGAATTTATAATGTACTTTATATATATATATGAATTTATATATATACTTAGGATTAGTCTTTGAGCCGTTCGACGGTTTCCTGTAGATACCAACAGTTATTTCTGTATCTCTTTTCATTTGCTTAAATAAATCTAATTTCAGTTCTATTTGTTCTTGAATTCTGACTCTATGACATAATGTTACTTTTTTTGAAATAATAAAGCTTCTCCAACATTTTATTCTTCTGCTATCTGTCTTGGAATTCATGGAACCAATATTTTTCCGGGTATTATTTTTTTTTCCTATATGCTATGCTCAATATATAGATCAATTGAAAAAACAATTTCAGTCAGCTTGAAGGGCATCCCGTTACCTAAGTATTAACTTAATTGTTCTAAACTAGCTTTCTAATTTGTCAATAAGCTTATTTTAGTATAACTAAAACATTAATAATTTTTTTGTTAATTGAAGATTTTTCTTAACACTCATACAATCTCTACGTTCTAAATCGACTCTTGCGAGCTTATCTGATGAACTTTCAAGAAAATTATAAAATTTTATTCTGTATGGATGGCAGAAATTTATTTTCATCAACCTTTTTATTAGTCCTAACACACAGATAAAAGTAAAATTTTAACTATAATAACTTTATATGTATACAACTAAGTTCGTGAAAGCATTTGCTTCACCAGTTTAATGAGGATTTATTAAAATAAGACGATTTTCATCTAAATCCTTTTTTATAAAATTCTAATTTTCTTTTATTTTTTTTTGTTTACTTAAAACTCTGATTCATTGCCACCACCACAAAATTATTATTGTTTTTTTTTTTTTAAATAATGTTGTTTTTTTATAATTATTTACAAAACAAAAGTGAAACTTTTTTAATTTTTTGTTTTAACATATTTTCACAAGTGAATAATTTCAAAAATCTCATCATAATTTTACCTCATTTTATTCACAAAAAAAAAAAAAAAACAAAAAAAAATTTGAAAATTAGTTTTAGTTTTCATAAATTTTGAAGAAGTGATGTATTATGAAAAAAGTAAGTATAAATTTCCATTCCATCAAAACAAATAATAATTTAAGAAAATTAATTACCTTTGGGAGCAGAGCTCATAGAAATTTATATGAGTCACAGTAGAGAGATTTTAAGAGTATAGAAAAATTTTTAAATGTGTTAAAAAAAAAAAATTAAATGGCACTGAATGTTCTTTCTTGCTATATTATTGTTTTCTATAGTGTCTTATAATATGACACTAGAAATAGAATGACTTAATGGGTGAAAAACAAGTTGTTGCGATAGGTGGTACCGTGTACATATATAAATTTTGCAAAATTGAATTTTCACTTCAAGGAAATCGAAATAAGAAAATGTTAACATCACATCATTTATGCTAATAATTTCTAAATTACTACGCAAAATTACAGTTCGACACATTTGATTAGATTCAATGAAAATTATTTTTTTTCAAATTTACACCATTACCGAAATTTTGTTTTTGATTTCAAATATTTCAGTTTTGGACATGAATTTAAAAAGTTAATGTAGCAGTTATGAACAAAAATAATTTCTGAATTGATAAGCAAAATTACAGTTTGTTACATTTGATTAGAGTCAATTTTTTTTTTTTAAATTGTATACGATTTCGATATTTTTGTTTTTGATTTCTACAATTTATTTTTAACAAGAACTTAAGAAGTTAATGTAGCGACAAAATTATTGTCAAATTTTTTATCTTTTGATTTATTTTAAAAACCTTAAAAATTAACTTCTTTAGGAAGACTTAAAAATAATTGAGTATACTCTTAGATTTTTGACTAAAATAAGTAAGAACTAGATTTTAAAAATTTTAGAACTATACAATTGACAAATTTTTTAATCATTAGAAAGTCATTACTTGAAGATTTCAGTACAGTATTTTTCATCAGAATCAATGGTTGTATTCAAGACGGTTGAAATATGAACAAACTTCTAATACATGTCCTAACACTATGTGTAAATGTCAGATTACTGTAATAGCAAACATGTAAGTAGATTTTTCCCTCTTTCTGTTTTGTACCTCTAATACATGACAAGTATTTTTATTAAGCTCTGCTAACAGTACAAACAGAATAAAAATTTAATTTCAACAAAGACCACACATTTGTGTTTTTTATTTAATGTTTTTGTATTTAGTATTGTCATTCCGAAGTTCTGTGAAATTTCATTAAGTTCTTTTTTTGCAAAAATATATTTAATCTGGTTACTAGTATTCGCCCACTCATACCGTACTCAATTTCTTCATGAATTATTTCCCATAATTTCAATTTATATTTCGTACTATATTTTTTATTGATTTATCATAGACAACAACCGTATATGTAATAGTTTATTTAAAAAAAAATTTATAATTTAAATTTAATTCTAACGATTGGTGAGTTGCAACAATTTGATAAATTAACATTTTTGTACTTTGTTAAGATGACTTACATATTGAGTGAAATTTTTAATTTCTAATTGAAAATTAAAAAATTTAAAAAAAAAAATTAGTTTTTTTATTTATTTTTATTTATTTTATTTATTTGGTCTTTCTCAAAAGAGCATCATTGCTCGTACAGAGTATATAAATTTATATATTTATTTATATTTACAAATTTTTATTTTTTTTATATATTCAAAGTTAATTTTAATATAAAGTTTTAGTATAAAGAAATGAAAACGGTTGAAATAACATTAGTTTCGCTACATCTCTTTTTAAATATCGATCCTTTAAAATAATAATAGCAAAAATCAGTTGGGGAATCATTCAGATATATTTGTACCGTACTTTTTTCAATTTAAAAATTAGATATACTGATAGTGGATAAAAGCTTATATATATGAAAACTCTGTTTTATTAGTTTAGAAGTTATTGAATGCTAACAAATTTTTTAGTCCATTTTTACATAGTTTTGTAAGAATGAAAATTAAATTACGTATTAAAATTCAAAAGAGTTAGAAAAAAGGTTTACTGAATTCTTTCAGAACGACAACGATATTTGAATTTTTATCCCTATTGTTTGATATAATTGCTAAGTTTTTACTTAAATCATTACATATATTTGAATTAATGGAATTTTACATATATTTCATATATATTTTATATTATTATATGAATCATCACATTATACGTAGCTACAACATTTTAAATAAATATAAAAAACATATAAGATTTATATCTGTACCAGCTTATTTTCTTAGCTCATTTTTAAAAATTTAATAAATAAAAAAATAAATAAAAAAATTACAATACCAAATACAAACGATGAAATAAAATCAAAAATGTATAGTCCTGAACACGACAATGGGTGTTGAAATCTAAAAATACCTAAGTAATAACATTCTAATGAAAATTTGTTTCGAGTACAATAAATCGAGCTAATTTTAAAAACAATTAGATTTTCATGTTTTTATATAATCCAAAAAATTTTAATAATTAAAAACGGTACGATTTTTAAGCCTAAAAACCGGTTTTTAATCCCAAAAATACGTCTTTTAAGCTTAAAAATACACGCTTTAAACATTAAAGCAACCTTAAACGCTTCTGTTTATAAAATTCTGTATATTTTTTAATAATTTAACAAAACTGTATTACTTTCTCTTGACTTTCATACATCATATCATAACTACTTTAAATATTTTTGCTCGACAATTATTACTGACAACTTTGTAGCTTTATTTAAAATTTTTGCATACATATAAACAATTGCATCGTTAATTTTATTTATTTTGGCAAATATTTCGGAAATTTATAAATCTAGTACCTTCTCTTACTATATAAAAATAAAATTTTTATTAAATAAAAAATCAACAAATCGTCAAAAATTTTGAATAATAAAAACGGGTATAGAACGAACATTAATATTTGTTTTTTTTTTTTATTTAAATTTAATCAGATGTCACGAAGTGTATATAAATATGTGCAATTTAATATCTTTAGAGGTAAACACATAGATGTTTTATTTTTACTGTTGCTTCATTTTTATGTTAATGCTCTCACATTAACCATAATTGAAGATTTCATTTTCTATTCTTGTTATTATTTTAATAAAAAAAAAAAACAAAAAAAAAAAAAGATTCAATATCTCTTTTGTATCAGTCAGTCTGCAAATTGATGATAGAAGACATAACATTATTACTATACTAAAACAAAAATTCATTTTCCAGAATATATTCTTTAAAAAATTCTGTTTTTTTTTTTATTTAAGGTTTTTGCATTTATTGAATTTGGCAAAGTTCAAATCTTTTATTTAAAATATTTATTCACAGCAAAGAGAAAAAAGAAATGCTGGTGATGGTGCCAAATTTATTTACTAAGTTGGAAGTGTAAAAAATATATATATATATATATACAATTAAAAAAAGATGCAGTAAAATTTATTGACTTAAATATAAAAGTGTTGCACCATATGAGAAATAATATGCAATCATCTATAATATGCGAGCGGAATAGGTACATACATATATATAAGGAAGTTTTGATATGGTGACGTAGCATAAACTTGGAAAGGCGTTGAACTAAGTAAAAATTTTATTTTTATAATATGAAATTTTACAATATTTGCAAAGTGATGTGAATTTTTTTTTTTGTTTACAGCTGGAGAAGATTGAAATCAGTTTGAAAATGGGCTTAATTCAGTAGTAACCTTCTTAATATATAATACAAGGGATGGCATTTTTGGAATTAATTTGTTTTTGTTTTATTGTTTTGCAAAATATAATTTTATTATGTTGATCTTTGAAATAGAAAAAAATTTTGTTTTTAAGTTTAATTTTTGATTTAACTAAAATTTTAGAATATTGTTTTATGGCTTTAAATAAAAATTATGGAGGAGAAGGAGTAATTCAAATCGTTAGTAGATTACATGAAGTCATACAATAGATGCAATGCAATACTAAAATTTAATTAGACACATTTACATGCTGGGTAAAAAAAATGCTTTATGAGTTTTTGAACCTGGTCCAATACCTTTTTCCATTGGGATAAAATAAATGATAAAAAATAGTTGAGATTTAATTTGGTTGGCACTAAAAGTTAAATGCAACTGTGCTATTATGAAGGCGAAGTTACTGTACAATAGTTATACTTACAATATACACATTTAAATTAGTAGATACTTATATGATAAAAAAATATATATTGTATGTAATTGTGTATGCCAAAACTCAGTGTAAAAATAGTGATTGTGTTCATCCTATTGACTTGGTTATATATATAAAAAAAATAAAATGCAGCGATCCCTTTACAAGTAATTAAATTTATGAGGGTTATATTCATTTTAGAAATTATATCAAATCTAAAATTGAAATTAAAAGCCTCTGGATACGATCATATAGAATTAATATGAAATAAACGTGGAAATTGTTATGAAGTAGAAATATGTTGGTGTTAGTAAACCCAAAAAATATTTCAACAATATAATCTTTTCTATTTTGAATATTATAAACTTTTATTTCATCTTATTTCTATGATCGTGTCCACAGACTATCCAAGAGTGTATATCATAATAAAACAATGTATCAGACTTGATTTTGTGATATTTTTTTATTAAAATATAAAGAAATAAATTTTTCGAGCTGTAAACAGTTCTAAATAAAATAAAATGTAAGTTATTTATAGACATGTAGTTAATTGTTCATAATAATTGTCAATAATTGTTAATTGTTGTTGTTTCAAATTATTTAATTGTTCTTTATATGACTTAATCACAATTAATACATTTACTGTAGTTCGAAATAATGATTTTTGACTTTTTAATAAATTTCTAAAGCTTTAATTAAATCAGATAATCAGAGAGAATCAAAACACTGACATTGTTCATGTGTCACAGTTCATGGATCATTCAACAAATATTTGTTCAAAATTGGAAAGTAAAACACAGACAGACAGATGCAGATTCTGCTTAGCAGAAAATTAATCCCACTCTTACATTATATACACATAATTCGTAAGACATTAATACACATTCCACGGGGTACATAAATTTAGTTTTATTAGCATTTATTGTAAGTTTGTAAAGATAGATTCAATTAAACATACAATTCCCAACTTCATTTGCCTTAGATCCAACCATGTTATTTATTAAATTCTTAATGTTAGTATAAATAAGACGATTAGTCTTTATAAATGTATACAAATAAAAATGATTAAAAGATAATATTAATTTAAATACTTTAAATACATTCTTAAGTTATAACTAAACCAGTCAAATAAGTTACAGATAATAAAGTAATTAATTCAATGTTTTTATGGTTAAGCTCCGAATATATTAGTACTAGATCGTCTGAATACAAAAATATTTGTTCGTGTAGCAGCAAAATAATATAACCAAATTATATAACCAAAAATATTTTTTGCCTTGCATACCACATTTAAACAAAATTTTAAGTAAGGTAGTTCTATCTATATGTGATACGATATTATCGTTTGCAGATTAAATGATTTACTACCAAATGATGTAAACAAGCTGTTCATTAACATAATGTTTCAATTATTTTTCCAAATACTGAAGCTATATTGATATTTGTCTAAAATTATTAATATTGGATTTATCACCTTTATTAAAGCAATAATAACGATCAACAAGGCAATTATATGCAATCGAACGGGGAAGTAGAATAGACTTGAAAAGGTTGGTCAAAAACATGCTAAATACATATGGAGATCCATGTATATGATGTCGCTAACAATGTTTAAAATTTTATCTGAAGTTGTGTTTTTCTCATTGCAGATGCAGACATTGTCGAGGGTATATAAAATAAATGTTTAATATTGAACATTTGATGGTTACATCAACTTATGTCTCTCCTTAAATTATTCAATTATGCACTACTTCCTTTTTTTAGTTGATTGTCATTTCTACACAATTTTTCTTGGATCAGTTCTTTCCCCCCTAATCATTTTCTCCTTATCCGAACTTACAATCATTTTCTATAAAGGAATGCTTTTCTAGTGTTTAGGTATAGTGTGCAAAAAAAAATATGCACCCATATTCTCTTAGACCCATCGCTGACGGGAAGAAAAATTCATCGCATCACGTCTAGCTGAATATGATATTCTGCTAGACATTGTAAGCGAATTGATTGAAAATTTTATTATGTTGATAGTACTGACTATTTTTTACTGTCAAAAATGATGATTGGTGTATAAACAAAACATACCTTATAAAATTTTTGGATAGTATATTAGTGTGCAATTAGTTCAAAGTTTTAAAATATTTTTTGAATCAAAATTTTTATTAACATTTCAAACAGTACTAGTGAATCCCCTCTGCAATTGCACAGAAGCAGTTCTTTCATGTACGAGTTTATATAAAAAGAAATATTTGTTTTGGTATAATTGTAGTTGTTTTCTGAATCGCTTGACTATTGAATATATATATATATATATATAATGAAATTAAAGTATAATACCTAATACTTTATGACGAAATTAACACTAATTCTAATATAACTTAACATAATAAGATCCCGTTACTCTCAACGTAATAGATCAATGTATTTTAATTAATAGTTACAATTCTGTTATAGTCAACAATTTTTTTGAAAGAAAGTAATAAAATTCCTAAGTTCATACAATGAATGTCGTTTATAGTCACATTAAAATATAACGCCAATTTTTTCAATAAAACAAAAAAATAAGTCAAAAGTGAATTATTTTATTAAACAACTGATTTATATTGTCTTTTTATGTTGTTTATTACAAAAATATATATTTTATGATTACATAACAGAATTGCTATTTTATGAATAAAGTAAAGTTTAAAATTGTTATACGAAAGATATTTTATTGAATTTGATTTTGTTTATAAAGATGCAATTTTGTTTTTACTACGCCCTACGATTATAGTCAGCAATATTACTGACATTTAGCGAATGACTATAACCGTTATTAATCTTTATTTAACCATTTTATCCATTTAATATATTTACTTAATTCAATTTTTTATCAAAAAGCACAAAATAATTTTGGGCGATACTCTTACACTACGTTTTCAAAGCCAATTAAAAACTACCGCGTCTGTTTCTAACAGAATATAAAACTATCGCTTCAGCGACATTTTCACACGTACACACGAGATGGTTCTAAGAGAATATGGGTGTTAGTGTTTTAAACAGTGTTTTTATAATAACACGTGTTCTAAATTCCCTAAATGTCCTACAATTTTCTGAATTATATACAAAATACGATCAAAGTCATTGAATATAGAAAATGAATTCAAAGAAATGAAATCAAAACAGTTAACGCAAATTACAAAAAAAAACCAACTTATTTTTATAAAATTAATAATTTCTAAATAATTTACAATACAATCAACTTTCCTTTTACATTATATAGATATATACAATACATAATGTTCATTTCAACCCTTATCGCATGATTCAGAATTAACAAAGAATTAATTGTTTTTCTTTTTTTTATTCCCTTTTTCTATTTTTAAATTTGTTTATTTTCAAACAATATTTTTTTTTATTATAAAACATCAAAAATTAAACCTTGTTCAACTAATGCAAACATACACATACGTACACACGTAAATTATTATCTAAAATTATGCAATTTAATATAAAAAAAATTATTGTACGTATGTATTTCTTGGTCCTTTAGTAAATTTAAATTGTTTAAATAAAAAAAAAAAAAAATCAATCAGCGGATATTTACAACGCCCTTCAGCGATTTTAATAAATTTATAAAATAGAATAATAAAAGCAAAACCAAATAACAAAAAACAATCCCTTTCCTAGGCAAATAAAATTGTTGAAAAAGTTTTTTTTTAAAAAAAAACAAATTTATAAAAAAATAAATGTTGTCAAGTATCCTTAATGTGTTCTTTAAGTATCCTTTAGAACAGTACAATATCTATTTTTTTATTTTTACATTTTTTTTTTGTTTGCTCATGAATATTAATTTTCTTTTTTTCTTTTTATTATTAAAATTCACCATGTATTTTCTTTATTTATTAAAATAATTTTTTTTTTTCCAAATTTAAAATATTTAAAAACATACAAACAATTATATTTTATAATAACGGTATATGAACGCATTTTATTAATCATCAAAATTAAAAATTCAAATACCAAAAATCAACCGCTAAATTAAATTTGATAATTTTTTTTTCATTAAAATTTTGTCATTATTAATAATAACAGCTGCGCGCACGACTCCTCTAAATATTCCCTATCTCAAAATATGTATATATGTATATTATAATCAAATGTATATATACCGTTAATTTATTATAATGCACGATATTTATCTCAAACACGTTTTAAACACGCGAGCTTTCTAAAAAAAAAAAAGACCAAAAATTTCAATCAAAACAATAAAATAGTAAGGTAACTATTTGTTTTCTTCGGTTTCAACATTTTAGGTCAATAATGTGGTGGTTATGATTGGCGGTATCAAAAAAAAAAAATTAACAAAATTTAAATTACGAAAATGCAATGAACCGAAAATAAATAAATAACCGCTTTATAATACGCATAAACGAACACGTTCGATTGTTCAAAATAAACTAAACTAAACTATCTGACTGAGCAACTGAGAGAAGATGACGATGGGATTCAAAGGAATGAAAATGAACATTGAAGATAAAGATAATAAACAAAAAAAGGGGAAACTAAAAATGGAAAATCAAAACAAAAACCGGAAAACTTATAACAGTAATAAAAACAACCACAAAAAAAAAAAAAAAAAAAAATTGTCTGGTGCTGGTCATATAAAATGTTTGTATAACAAATATGTGTATATAGTGGGTCGTTGTAACTGTTTGTGTAGTGTGTATGAACTATGAAGTGTGATATAAGATAATGAGAATCGTGTAGAGATACACAGTAACAATAAGTGTAATACAAAATGCATCAATTTGAAATCAATAAAAAGAAATATATACAAATACAATCATATTCCATATTCTGAGAGAATGAGAATCATTGGCATGCAAGTGTCACAATAATACATAGTTTCAATATTAATTCGTTTTAAAAATTTTAATATGATAATAAATATTGACAATATTATGTTCAGAAACATTTATCTTTGTATAAAAATAAAAACACTTTCTATTTCAATTGTTGTTTGTAATTCCAAGTTTCAATATTAATTCGTTTTAAAAATTTTAATATGATAATAAATATTGACAATATTATGTTCAGAAACATTTTTCTTTGGATAAAAATAAA
The DNA here is from genome assembly GCA_963942445.1 of Argyra leucocephala. Classification (NCBI taxonomy): domain Eukaryota; kingdom Metazoa; phylum Arthropoda; class Insecta; order Diptera; family Dolichopodidae; genus Argyra; species Argyra leucocephala. The sequence goes on along the minus strand of OZ012680.1, from coordinate 105,193,403 downwards.
AACACTTTCTATTTCAATTGTTGTTTGTAATTCCAACATTCTTTCTTATAAGAAAGAATACTGTTAAACTATTAAATTTTTTGCAACATGTTGATAAGTTTTCTTTTATACAGAAGAATACGTATATTGACTTGACACATCTTCAAATCAAGCTCTCTATTTCAATTTTTATTTGCAACATTCTTATAAGAAACAATGTAATTAAAGTGTTAAGTTCTTAGGCAACATGTTTCAAGATTTTGTATTTTGATACAATCTTCAACTACTCAATAAATAAATCATCATTGCAAAGAAGAAACTGTAGTTATAACAGTTTGTAGCTGTAGCAAAATTATGTTGTGTATTAAGCAATATTTTTTATCAGCAACATGTTTTATTTAAATTAGTTTTTCAAGGTTACTGTGGTTACACATTTTTCTATCAACTGGTTTGTTTGATAAATACATACTTTACATTTTTTTGTCAATCATATTAGCAACATGTTCTGGAAACAATAATATTAAATTTCTTTCAACTTTATGTTGACAAATACAAATATTTTACATTTTTTTGTTAATCATAAGCAACATGTATCTGAAACAATAATATTAAATTTCTTTCAACTTTATGTTGATAAATAAATATTTTACATTTTTTTGTCAATCATATTAGCAACATTTTCTTGAAACAATAATATTAAATTTCATTCAACTTTATGTTGCTAAAATATGTGTGTACATTTTTTATTTACCAATAATGATAAGCAACATAATATAACTGAAACAATAATACCAAAATTTCTTTGTATCATATTTGTAGTAAAGCTCGTTAGCCAACCACTAGTTATTGTTGTGATAAAATGGTGCAACAGGATTATACTACATAACAACAAAAAATTAAATAAAAAAAAACATATTCTTTTGGATAAGTAGTGTCTATAAATTGTATCTATACATACATATACTTGCTTTTACTGCTACTATTGTATCAAATAATGCTATTGTGCTATTATACTAGCTTCCCAACTCAATAATTATTTAGATACATTATGTTGATAAATATTTTTTTTTTTTAATTTTTTTTTTATATAATGTAAAGATGTATGTATACACAGATATCGAATATTGGTAACAATGGAGTCTAGATGGCTGGCGAGACAAAATCATGAATGCGTTTGCCATAACGCTAGACATAATAGTGAAAAAATTAAAACAAAAACAAAATATAAATTACTATATACATATTGATATAAATAAATATATCTACTATGTATATTATCATTGTATCTATATAGATACACACATTTATACTTAAAATTTTTCTTATACCGTTATTTTATATAAAACAGAAATATTTTATGAATATATCAACATTAAATATTGTATTTATAGTTATATAGTTATATAGCTATATAGTGTATAGATATATATAATATATAGTATATATAGTTAGTTACATTAATAGAAATGGTAACATATTGTATAATAAATATAAAATAATGATTTAATATCTATATAGAAGTAGAGATACAATGTATAATAATGTCATCTGTATAGTAGATAGGATGCTGTTGCTATAGGATACATTTTATTGTTGTTTAAAAATTTAATATTATAGTTTTTTATTATTGTATTTTTCTTTTTGTTGTACCTACATAAAAATTCTTTAATGCATATTAAAAAAATAAAATGTGTTTTGCAAATTTTTTATTTTGGTTTTTATTTTTTGTTTTTGTTGCTTTGCGACATGCAAAAAAATTTTTTTTATATCAGAATAAAAGAAAAGGACATGATTACAGTATTTTTTTTTTTTTTTTTCAAATGCAAAGATCAGAGGGAATACAAAAAAAAAAAAGAACGGTAGATTTTTTTAAAAGTATGTATATGAATTTATAAGGATTTTCAAGGATATTTTCTGTTGCTAATTATGTATTGCTATATTATTACATTTTAATAGTGGGTATTGGTTGGCGGAAATTTATAAATACACTCGTATATGAGAGTGACACGAATATAAAATAATAAAATAATGTGGGAAGTAATGAATATAAAGTAGCTGTTTTGCTTAAGTAATCATGATAAAAGGAAAATTGTCAAAAAGGCAAATTAAAAAAAGTAAAATATTAAATAAAAAAATTTTTTTTTTTTTTGATTTTTGGACTGGAGAATGAGATTTCTTAAAATTAATTTTCAAGAGCAAAAAAAAATTAAAAAAAAAAAAAATTTCATGCAATTTTTAACGGTTTTACAATTTTTGATAATTAGATTTGATTTTAGTGATTGATATTTTGATTTAAACCTTGATTTAACTCTTGATTTAACACTTTCAAACTTTTATTTAACCTTCTCAGACTTTTTTTTGGGATTTGATGGAACATTTCCATCCTGCATAATAATTGAATCTTTACTTCATTTATTTATTTTTTTAGTGGGTCTTCAGATAAATCTGCAGGCCAACTTCAAGTCATTTTTCCTTTCAAAATGTATACTAATTTTATATAGCTTTAGTTATGACAACAAATTATCAAGTGTACCGCTAACGTATTAAATTTCAGTTGTGTGAAATACATCGAAGGGAAATTTTTCTCTTAGCTCTGAAAAGGTTAATTTCGTAATTAAAAGTCGAATTTGATTTTTACTAATCGATTAATTTTCATTTTACCACTATCGCGCTATTTCGGAAGTAAATTATTTCTTTTATCATTCATTGCTTGCGAACAATTTTGAGATTTAAAAAAAAAAGAATTATTTTATTGTTTTAAAGGATATTAAATACATACTGCGTAATACTTTACCATGGCGTGGAATGCGTTTTATAGCTTGATAATTTAATTTTCAACAAAAAAATAAAAAAAAAAAATAAAAATTCTGTAAATGATTGACTAAAACAGGCTGTTAATGACAGGTCAAATAAATTTCTATTTTCAAGCTCCATTAACTTGGTGTTTTTGATCCTTTTTTCTTTTTATTTTACTTTTATTCTTTTCATTTTTAGTCTATCGTTATTTTTATTGAGGGTTTAGTTATTCTTTCTTTACCTATAGTATAGAGTTTTTGTTTTTGTAACTGTAAAATTAAATTTTTGATTAAAGCGTTAATAATTTGATAATAATAATGTTGATTATAGAATACCTACTGGTAAATATGATTTAAATTTACGTTGGATAAATTTTGTGTTTTTACAATTGTTGGCTTGACGTAGGTGAGGTATGTAATAAGAGTAAATAATTAATTTACATGATATAGATTATAAAGGACATTTATTTATATATATATGTATAATATTATATGAAATGGTAAAAACGTACAGGTATAATTGTAAATAAAATTTTGTTGAACTTATTGTTATGTTCAAGTTCACAAATAATATTGAAATCAAGCAAACAATGTGTAATTTACATAATTTATAGGCGTGGGTAATTTTTATTGTAAATAACTAGGCGCTTTAATAAATATATACCGCTTGGAAGAAGCTGGAAATTGGATGGGGTAGGAACTGGGAAAAAAGCATTATTAATTAACGTAAAAACAAAATTTATTTAATGTTTATCTTGAACTTCTGCAGATTATATTTTGGAATACCATTTGACTGCCAAGTCAACAAAAAAGATATGCAACTGTTAAATTTACATGACATAGACAATTGTCCATACATAGGAGGACTATAAGGTGTATTTATAGTTTAAAGAGATTGTAAAGCAGATTGTAAAATATGAGAGTCAACTGTAGGGACACATCAACAGAATATTTGCGTTTTTTTTTAAACTGTAAAATATTTTGTATTAGAAATAGTATTAGAATATAGAGATAAAAAATTTCAATTTCCGAATTCAATTAGGTTATAACCGAAGTAAAATGTAGAGCTGTACTCCAATGAAGATGAAGTTACTCTAAAATTGGTAAAGTTGTATAATTTGAAATAAATTGATAGAATTACTAAAGTAAGAAAAATTATTTTTCATAATTGTTGGTATACCATTAAAACTCAATACGCAATGCAGTTAAGGTATTTATCTCATAGTCATGAAATGAAGCATTCAAAAAAAAAGGAAAAAAAGAGTTCTATATTAAAACTTTCATTAAATTTTCAATAATTTTTAAAGACACTTATATTACTCATATTACAAACCTTAAATGATGTTTGTTTTTTTTAATAAATATTCACATTAAAATGATGACATGAAAATTTATAAAAATAATTGTAAATTGTGAGAATGAAATAGTGTTGCAAATTGATTTGAATCGTTTTTATAATTGGGGTTCGAACAATTATTTTCATCTCAATGCTAACAAATGTGCTTTTATTACTTGTACACGCTGATTATGTAATTTTTTTAAGTAGGTGTATTCTTTTAACAGCTAATTAATTTCAAAAGTTACATCAATTAAAGACTTAGTGGTAGTGGTAGACCGTCTTAAACATCTAGGTCTGCAAAGTCTCTTTAATCGTCGTGAAGTGGCTGATATTATATTTGTTCATCAAATTCTCTCAGATGCAATTGATGCGGTTGGTATTTTAGGACACATAAACTTCAATATCAACTTTCGTTCTCTAAGACATTCTGCCCTCTTTCGATTAAAGTTTCATCGCACGGATTATAACAAGTATGAACCAATTACAAGAATGCTGCGTAACGTGAACAATAACTTTAATGCCTTAGATTTTCACATTAGTGAGTCCAAACTGAAGAATCTGCTTTATTCAAACAGGTTATAAGTTTTTGAAGGGCATGTAATACACATACGTAGTTGTTTACGTTGAATCTGTAGCATTTTATACTTTAAATATATACATAAGTGTATATAAATTATGTTTATTTTTATTATTATTTTTATTATTGTGTCTTTGACTAATAACGTTTTGCATTTATTGTATTTTTATATATATATATATAAATACAATTTTTGTTTTTTTTTTTTTAATTTCTTTAGTTTATACCTAAATAAGTTGATTAATGCTTCTTCAGGATAATTTAAAAGTGCAACATTTTGATTTAGCCCATCTTGACATATTGGAAGATAGCTTAAATCTCTGATATCATTTTTAATTGTTGAAGATTTTAAAGTGTTTCAACTTGTGACTAGTTAGCCTATTGCTTATTTGATTTTTGTTTTCCAACATGCCAAGGCAAATCAAAGTTAATAGCTTTTTAACCGTTTTTTCCGTTTTTTTCCGTTTATGGATTTTATTTTTGTTTCTGTTTTCAGTATTCTATCTATTTATTACTAATTTAAGCATTTCCTGACCAAATTATCTTTCGACAGCAAGAATTTTATTACTCTAATATATTAAGCATAAAGCAAATTCTATGTTTGGTTTTATTAAACGTTGTGGAAGAGAATTTAAAGATCCTTATGTATTTAAAATCCCTTTATACATGCTTGGTTAGACCTAATTTGGAATATGCCAGTCAAGTTAGTGCTCTTTTTACGGTGTTCACATAGATTGAATCAAATAGGTTGAAAATTTATTTTAAAAATTTGTTTTACGTTTTCTTCCTTGGGATGGTCCTTTAAAATTATCTTATGAACAGAATAAATTTATTAGATCTTAATACTCTTGAAAAACATTGTAAATTTGCTGATATGGTATTCCTAATTGAATTAAGTAAAGGCAACATTTTGTCTCCTCAACTGTTTGATTAACATAATTTTTATACGCATTCTTAAGATCTCCTAATATGTTTAGTTTGCAGTTTCATCGAACTAATTATGATAAATATGAACCAATTAAGAGGATGATGTCCCATTGAATACATATAGACCAACATTAACTTTTCTTTAATTAAACAATCATTAAAAAATAATCTGTAATTTGTGTAATTGAAATTTGTGATAAATTTTTTTGGTCTGTCTTCTTAATTGTAGTTATTTTCATTTTTATTGTAAATAATTAAATGTAAGATTTTTAATTTTGTAAAAGTTTTTGATTTTTTTTAACTCTATTATTAATTTTTTTTCTTTATTATTTTTGGAATGTTTAATTTTAGCTTTTAATTTAATTAAGAATAAATCATTTTAACTTGCTTGAATTAAGCTCGTAAATAAATAAATAAAAACAAAATTAATTTAAATCTGGTGTACATAATATAGGTAGGTATAAATTCAAATATTATCTTACAAATTCAATTTAAGCTTGTTTAACTCTGTTAATGCTTTCGCAAGTAGTATAGTTATTAACACACAAATAGAAAAATAAATGGTAATTAGGTAGATTATGTAATATTCGTTACCAAATACATTATAAAAAGTTGAGGACTACAGTATTTTAACAAAAACTTATACATCTTGGAAAGAACCAAAAGTAATTCTAAACAATCCAAAAAAATATTAGCAAATTGACCTACTAAGCAACTTTTCAATGATTTTCGAAAGAAAAAATTATATTCCAAAATTTTAGTAATTAAATAAATGCAAATTTATTACTTTAGAACCTTGCTATTATTTAGAACGTATAATTTCTAAATATTTGCAATATCCAAGTACCGAAATCATTTTATTTTCGTACAAGCTGGTACAAGTCAAAGTTATTTTCTAAATCAAACAAAACTATGCCTCGCAACATTTTGAAATATCTTAGCAACATTTACTCAACAATTTTTATTCAATACATAAACCATTTTGAAAAAATAATTTTAAAACAAAAATTTCAATTTCAAAATTTTCAACAATAAATTTAGAAAATGTTTTTATCAAAAGTTCAACAATAAAAATATCTATAAAATAATTTCATTTCTTTAAATATTCATTTATCAATTTCAACAACAAAAATTAAAAGTTCAACAACAAAAATATCTATAAGAATTTATATTTTATCCTATTCACACTTACCTATTCGTAATCATTGTATCTGGATTTCCATTTTCTAAATTCGCCGCAACTGATTGTTGTATTGGTGATGTAGATTGTGATTGTTGTAATTGCTGTTGTTGTTGATTTGTTGATTGTTGTCCCTGTTGTTGTTGTTGAATTTGTGATTTGTTATTTAATGTATCTGAATTTTTGGTTGTTGTCAATGCTAAACTAGTTAATGCTCTTTGTTGTTGTTTTGATTGTTGTTTGAAACGACTTAAAGCGAAAAATAATGCTAGAACTGCTTTTAAACGACCTGAACAAATATCATTTGTTGTAACATTATCTAATCCACCAACAGAATTTTGTTTTAAAATACCAAGGCATGAATTGACGTTGTCGTACTGTAAATTAATAAAAAAAAAAGTTTAAATTAAATATTGAAAATTTTTTAATATATTTTTAGTATATTTTTCAAAATGCGAATTATTCTAAAGGTGATGATAATGTGTACACGTCAATAATATTTACATATTTATCCTCCAAACAATGTGTCCATCAAAAAATTGTAATAAATAATATTCTGATTATTGTTTTTAAAGTGAAGGATAACATATATCATGTTTATCTTTGTTTACATGTTTAATCGATTGCTATGTAGCCGTTATGTTTATAGTGTTATGTTCCCACTTATAATTTAAATGTATGTAATTTTAGATTGTATAATTTAAATTTGTTTAACAACTTCCCAATTAAATTGAAATTAGAAAATAATTTAATTAATTTTCAAAAAGAGTAAGTACAAAATTTGTAAGAAATAATTTTTAATTTTATTATGTTAATTTTAACAAAAGTTTAATTGATATAATAAACAGTAGAATATTTAGTAAATAAAGCAGTGAATAAATAAATAGGTATAATAATAAATATTAGATGCAGTTATGACGTTGCTAAAATTTAAATTACTTATTTACGATATATATTCAGTGGTGGCTTGTCCTAATGAATAAATTGGGCACTGCTAACCCAGTAATATCCAGTAAAAACTAAAAAATAGGTTCCAATTCTTACGTTCGGAAACTTAATATACAAGAAAAACAATGCTTCGTGATTATATAAATTGTTTACATTTTTTGTTATTATTAGAAATATTTACTAGTTGTCAACATATGGAAATTTTTTTTTTTTTTGTTACTTTTCAGATACAGAATTTTACACTACGATCCGCTACTGGATATAACAAGACTTAAATTGCAGATTACTTTTAAATATTATGATTTGAACAACAAAGATTCTAAGAGGATATCAAAAGCGTTATAATAATAGTTTTTTGATGATTATTTTTTAAGGACTCCAACTGTTATAACTTTTAAAATAAAAATTATAGTTTAAGACAATATTTTATAATTTATTATAAATTATTATAATAAATAAATATTAATAGATCCTTATTTTAATAACAATAGCACAATCCATTAGGCTATTCGTAGTTTTGCTGTTATTTTTCTTTCCTCTTTTGTTATTCGATGTGGTGATGGTTTGTTTTTGACGTTATATTTGGGTTTGTAAGTTGGTTTGTTTCAAAAAATTTCATATTTCATTTCATTTGTGAGGATATGTTATGTTGGATTTTTGTGTTGAAATATAGAGAGAGATGTGGCTGCTAGTACCACAGAGGGTGGTTATTCCTTGTTTTATAATTTAAATTTGAATAATTTCGCAGCAACGGTTGTAGTTAAGCATAATTTTAAAAATTGCTGTCTAATAGTTATTTTTCCATTTTTGAATATTTAAATTATGGTCAGTTATAGGCAATAGCATCAGAGGTTTTAGACGTCAATAATTTTTGTTTTCGACTCAAAACACTTGCTTCTTTGTGTTCTGCGCTTATGGGAAAAAAGTAAAGCATAATTTTGAAAACTGTACTTGGCAAGCTACATATCTCCGAAAGTATTTGACTCATTTACATAAAAAACAACAGGTGTATTAATGGGTAGAGCTCTATCTTAAAATAGTAAAAGGTGCAACCATTTTTGGGAAATCGGTAATTAAAATTTATTTAACTTTGGCGGACTATTTGACCCATGTTTGATGGAAAGTGAATCTAATAATAGTTTTATATGTAAATAAGGGTTTTCAACTATTGTTGATGAACAGGTTTGGAAGTAAATTAGTTCTTAAATAACATAACAATTAGAAAATTATTCTTAAAATTGTTAAATAACTGTTATGGAGTATAAAACATAAATCGTAGTTGATAAGATCAACTTTAGCTCTATTTATATGGCAACTATAAACTAAGTAATATAAGACCTATGCTGGACCCATTTGATTCAACATAAATGCAAGCCTAAATTTACACAAATCTACGTAAATCTACACAGAAAACTTGAAAGTTTTTATTGCAATAAATGCTTGTACAAAAAAGCCAATATAGTAAGATTCAATAATTAATTTTTTGATAAAATCATTCGTAATCATTTCTATAAATCTATTATCACAACGGAAAATGGCTTAATATCTCATATTAGCATAATTGAGTACATTAACAACAGCTTAAAAATGGGATTTATAGCACCCGGACATTTTATTTATTTTGATGCTAAAGAGTGTATTTAAAATTACGAACATCACTATATTAGACGGGTCGGCCGCATTCATTCTTTGTAAAGGTAAATTGACTCAAGTATGACATGCTATCAGTTTATCCCAGAAAAGGGTAAAATAAAAATAATTAAACCCAATTTTTGTTGGTTAAATCAATAGCATAAATAGATTTTATGTAACTTTAGAACATGTTTAGAGTAAGTTAGTTAGGCTTAGACATTAGTTAGATTTAGTTTTAAATTTTAAATAAAACAAATTAATATTTTTAAATTTTAACAGAACTTTCTTCAAGTATTTCTAGACATTTTTTTCAAAACTCTGACCATTTTTTTTTTAAATCAATTTAATAAAAAATAAGAAAAATAACAGTTATTTTGATGTTCCATTTATTTTTCAATTTTTTTTTGTATATAGTTTTTAACCTTTTTAGTTATTTTCAGTTTATTTACAGTTAAACTACTTTTGAAATACTGTCTTTGTAATTTAACAAAATGAATTTAAGTTTAAAGAAGATGTTTGGACTAAAATTGCCAGATTAGTGTTAAACCTTTGAGCGAATACGTACAACAAACATGGCTAAAAATGTTCAATACTAAGATGTTGGAACCTCTTGTATCAAAACAGTTTGTCTAGGTTCTTGGTCTATATTGAGAGTTTAGTTTTAAAAATCAAACAAGTGGAAAACCCACTTTATCAAAATTAGAGATCAGAGAAAGCATCTATTTGGGCCCTAATTCAATATATATAAATGTACTACGTTTACGCAAAATACATCAATTTCTATAACAACTTTGCGAAGTACACCTGTATTATCAATATTCTATTAAGAATCTTGTCAAAGACAAATGTATATATACATAACCAATAACAGTATATATTTCATCCTACACTCCTGTACAACCTTTGTATAACAATAAATTTTCTTGACAATTTAATTGGAAAATAATTATGGGATACGCAAATAAACCGGAAACCGGAATACACAATTTAATAACTAAATATCAATAGAATAACGGTAATTTTATTTCTTGAAATTTGAAAATTTTGGTAGTTTGTTGTTTTTGTTTTTTTTTTTGTTTAGTTTACTTAAATTAGAATTCAATTATAATTAATTGATGTACGAGTGTAGGTGTATTAATGAGTCCTTTTTTTTTGTATATTTGAAACCGTTTTTGTTCTAATAGTCTTTAATTTTTGATTTCAACCTCACAATACACACTATCACAGTTTCAGGTCACGTTCTTCATTTTATGTTAAATATTTTTATAATTTTTAACTTTATTTATTTTTTTTTTTTAAATTTCGTTACCGTACTAGTAAAAGTCCATTTTAATTAGAGTTATGAATAAATATTTTTCATACCATAATAATTCCATTTCCAGAAAGAGGGTGAATGAGAAAAAAGGAGAGGTTTATAGTTTTGAACATACAAAGGAACACTTGTTAAAATGAAAATTGACTCGATATATGAAAATATAATAAACTAACTAGCATTATTATTTAACCACATTTCAATGTAATAAATGTCAATTAAATATTTATTTTGAAATATTATTTATATAACTACGATTATTTTATATATACAAATGTATGTTTGTATATGGACTTAAAAGATACAAAATGTAATCATGAAAATGTAAATGAATCTATGCTTATTGACCACAAAAGCTACTGACTTCTGGCCATTTGGGTATTTTCAATCTGATTACCTGCATTAATTAAAATTTAAAATAGTTTGGATATTATATATGTATATATATTTTGTTTATATACTTTATATTACATACATTACATTTTTGATATTTCGATGGTTTTTTTGGTTTTATGAGATTTTCAATGAATTGATTTTTAATATTTGAATTGAGAATTATTATAAACAAAAAAGTATTGAAGAAGGTCAATTCATATAAACGACGACAGTAAAAATTATTTATTATAGAAAATAAAAATAAACGATAACAGTAAAAATTGTTTAAATATAAAAATAATAGATAAAGAACGTTCTTTAAATTACTTTTCTCAAACTATGAGTCTATGATTGAATTTAATATCATATACCCTTGGGTCTTATCAAATAATTCTGATATTAACATCATCACCATATAACTGTACTGTGACAAAATATTTCAAAATTATTATCTGAAAAATTCAATTAATTGAAGAAATGGTTTTAGTTAATAGTTATTTTTTTTTATTTTGGAGTTTTACCATATGGTAAGAATGGAAATATGAAGTTTTTATTGAAGAAGAACTAATGTAGTGATCAGATGCTGTTTATTGGTTGGGTACCAACTATTGCTCCACAAAGTTCTGAACACAAAATTATTTTTTATAAAATTCTGAATACAAAATGTTTTTTTACAAAAGACTGCATTACAAAGAACTGTAAATATCTGCCACGTGATAAAAAATATGTGATGCTAAAATTTCGTGCTATTTTTAATCGTTACCTCACATGTTTATCAAATACAGGTGGAATTTTATGATGAATTTCAATCAAGAATGCTATGACCTGAATACAATTATGTTTTCAGAAATTTGAATTTAAATTTGATTTTTACATAAATTGACTCAAGATAAATAGCATTGCAAGCTGAAGAAAAGCAAGTAATAAATCAAACGAGCTCGCTCTAATCTAATAAAGTAGCCAATGATATTATCTAAAATATTTTAATGTGTTTGAATGCGAAGTTCATTGTATGGTCCAAAAATAATTTTGAAGAACAACAAAAACGAAATCTTTTAAACGAAATTCAATTTAAAAATATTCGGAGTCGATTACTTCATTCATGGATAACCATTGACGTTGATTTCAATTATAATCAGATAAATTTTTTTTCAATATGGAAAAATAGACACTGAAGTTGTTCCTTTGATATTTTGTATCTATTGAGTAGTAAAAATATTGAAGCCCAGTTGTGCATTTTGTTACTAATATTTGTAAAATAATTTCCAATAAATTTGAAAAATGGTATGCGAATTTCAAAAAACAATTATTGCAAATGCTGCAAGACCCATTTTCTTCATTATCAGGATTTACAGTCATTAAACAGTCTTTTGTAACAAAGCGTTTTTAATACACAGTCTTTTGTACATATACTGTATATCATAGCACCATATTTTATTTATAATACAACAGTTTTTTTTAAAATAGTTACAGGATATACATTTTTTTGTGTTACAATGTTTTATACTGATCCTACTACCAAAATATACCATACTAGAATTATTGATATGAAGAAAAAAGCAAAAACCAGACTAACTCTCGAAATGAGACTTATTTCATATATTTTGATCACCGTAAACTGCTAATGCTTCTGGTCTCTACGATATATTTTAACAAATTTGAATGGAATAAGGAAGCCGATTTCAATTCAACGAGATTGAATCTTCCATAAAATATTACACACCTTATTATACACATTATATACACATACACATATAAAATATTATCAAAATTTTACACAACTAATTTTGAAGTTAGCATATAGGGAAACGGACCAAATCTGTAATAAAATCATAAAAAAAATAACGCCAAAATTTTGTTTTACGTAACCTTGGTTTGATACAATTAGAAGAAAATGCCGGAAGTCTGCTTTTTGTAGAGTAAATAAAAAATTAAGTCTGCTTTTTGTAGAGTTGGCAAAAATTATTTGTTTCGCGTAACTACTGTTAAATACAAAAAAGGGTAATATCTCTGTTGGAGGATTTAGTTTTTGGGGATTTTGCTTTTGGGACTTTTACCTCTGGGGTTTTTTGTCTTTTGATATTTTGTTTTGTAGATTTTGAAATGGGAATTTCGTGATAATTTTGTACCCAACCCAAGAACATAGTTATGTTGTTGGATTGGATATGAAACCAAAATGATGTAAATATGCACATAAGAATTAATTTGAAAGAAAAAGACTAAATTCCATAATTATAAATTCGCCATACAAAAACAATAAAATAAGCAGAAATTATGACTCTTCAGTTTTAAACGATCGAAAAATAAATTTTTAAAAAAGAAAATATTTTTGGTTTTTAATATTTTTGTGATGTATATAACTGCTTTTCGATGAAAATTATTATTAAAAAATTTATTTTTCATATTTGTAAATATTTCAATAATAAAATTTTGTAATGTTCGCCTGGAGGCTAATGTAAGTATTTGTGTATAAAAAATTCTTTCTTTTCCATTAATATCCAAATGAAATAATATGAGTTTTATCAAAATGATTATATTTTGAAAATAGTAGGTATTTACTCTATTTTCGATTTACCATTATGGATTTTAATTCTCGTTAATTTATTGTAAATCTGATACGCAATATATACAGGTATATTATATTTATTTACAATATTTTCAATAGTTAGGTATTAATAATATTTTAACTTAATGAAGTAATCTAAAGGATTTCCACACATTAAACACAAATCGTAGTTGATAAGATCAATTCTAGCTCTAACCTAATTATAAAACAACTATAATCTAAATATATAAGAAGGTTTTGACATTATAAAATCTGTAAGAAAACAAATTTTGGAAATAAAGGATTAATTAAACTAGCAGTTATGGAATAATCGATTCATACAGATCGATAAAAATTGTTTAAGCCGAAAGCTTCTGATGCCAGTGCTTATAATTGGCAATAATTTTAATGTTGCAAGTCGACAATTTAATTTAAAATTAAAAATAATTTAATTTTTAAGCTCAAGGAAATCAAACAGATTTATTCCAAATCGAGTAGAATTTAACAGGCTTATCACATAAATGATGTGAACGGTTTACATATAAAAATCAATTGTTTTTATTTGAAAACAAAATTATTAACTTTTAATAATCACTGAAGGTAGATTAAACTCGTGACCAGATAGAGTAATACCAAGTTAGTGAAGCAATAAACTTCAGTTTTTACTACTGTTTTCTCTACTCACTTTGCTATCATTTTTTTTTAATAGTAAATCAGAGAGTAGATAATATGATTTATTATTTTTGTTACATTTCTTATAATTAAAAATGGTAAAAAATAAAAAAAAGTCCTGAAGTAGGCCTGCAGATTTATCCGCAGGTCCACTGATAAATAAATAAATAAATATATAATTATTTTTTTTTTATTTGAGGCTAAAATAATGGGATAAGCACTCTAACGCATTCGCAGAAGTTAAACCATTTAAAGATTGAAAAGAAGGATATTAAAAGAATAAACAAAATTATAGGTGAATATAAAAGAGAAGGAATGTACTGAATAAGAATAGAATAAAATAGAATTTTTATATTTCAAGGCTCTGATTCTACAAAATTTGTAAGACAGGGCTGTTCTGCAAAAATTACGCTGGAATAGTTGTATTTTGGGCATAATACTTTTTATTTCACAGAGCAATTACTCAACAGGTATACTCCTGCACTACGGCGATGACTTGGTGTTAGGTGATGTATAATGTATGGAAAAGTGGGTTAAAGGGTATGTGAAACTATATCGGGTTGTTTTAATTATTGTTTAATTTTTTAATTTTTTAGCATTATATCCAAGATCTACGTCAATAATCATTTACTGTACATTTTGATTGTAGTAAGAAGATTATAAATTACATTGTAAGTGAAAATGTCAATTTTTAAATACAGAAAATAAAATGGTACATTTCGTATTACACACTTACAAGATAGTAATACAATCTATATTGGTCGTTAGATAAGAGTTGTTGAAACCTGAAAGATACAGCCGAGAAGAGAGTATTGATTTTTGGGTCGAATTTTTTCAAAAGAAGTTTTGCAAAACGATTTTGTAAACGAATTA
This sequence comes from Argyra leucocephala, assembly GCA_963942445.1. Taxonomy (NCBI): domain Eukaryota; kingdom Metazoa; phylum Arthropoda; class Insecta; order Diptera; family Dolichopodidae; genus Argyra; species Argyra leucocephala. The sequence continues at coordinate 105,178,249 of OZ012680.1, read as the reverse complement.
AACCAATAAATTGTTAAAATGTTTAATAGTCAAATACAAGTAGATACAGACAAGTAGAGATGCAAACCCTTTTCATTTGTGGTACTAGTGTATAAAAAGTTTATTTAATTACTTTAAATAACACTAAAAATACTCTTAAAAATAATAAAATTCTATGAAAAATATTTAAATTACATATTTTTTCATAATTAATTAAATTTTTTATAATAATTGCTTTAAATTTAAATAACAATATTTTTTTTTTAGAACTAACGGGAAAATTCTGACATGACAATAAAAAAATTTTACAAAAACATTTTATAAAATTTCGATTAATTATTTATGTAATTATTATTTTTCATTGTTGAAAACTTATTTTTATTATAATTCACACACACAGAAATTCTGATTTTGAAATAATTATTTATTATTGTCAAAAAAGTGACAAGTGTGAGAAATTTTATTGTCATATTTTTTATTTTAATTTTTTTTTTTAAATTAAAAAAAAAGATGTTTTAATGCATTTTTAATTTTAAAATTAAAAGTTGAAAACACAATTAATCAGAGCACAACAGAATCTGATTGCAGTTAACAAATTGTTGCTTTCATATTATCAGACATGAAACCGCACACAATATGGCAGGAAAACACAAAGCAACAGTAAGATTAGTTTAATTTCTAATTTTGGGGTTACTGTCTTCCAATATTATGTTCATAAATTTAGAAATTATGTCATGAATATATATATATTAAAAAATAGACCGTAAAATCTGTAACGAAAAATGTGATACAAGCTCAAAGTACCAAAGCAGTAACAGCAAAATCGGCTTAAATTCTAATTTTATTGTGGTGATGCCTGTCTGTTTTTATAGATTTTGAAATTAAGTATGTCATTAATCTGTATGTTAGTAATGGATCTTATTCTAGAAAGCAAATCCTTCGATACGTAACGAAAAATGTGATCACGTAGCGCAAATTTTTATATTTTATATTCAGCGGGCGAAATAGCGCTACTTATCGGTATTATTCGCAATATTTCGGCTTTATTCGATTCTGAGAAGCGGGGTTTTATTTTAGCTTTTATAAAAATGATAAATTTAAGTATAACTAAAAAAATGTGTGAAAGAAGTTAATTATCACATACAATGGTCCTTACTGGTTTAAGTGTGTCGGCTACTGTCGGCACCGACTACTACCTATATCTACCTATACTACTACCTATGACTATACCTATACCTAGCGAATGAGAAATAATAATTTTGAAATCAATATAATAAAATATATTTTTGTATTTAAAATTAATTATTAAATATTATTTTATAGTTTTAATTGTAGAAAATTAAAAATAATTTTATTTTGTTTTTTACAGTTGAACCTTTTCTTTCATTATCTGAAAATAAACAACAATGAATATCACCATAGTTGGCTGAATAGCTACAAAAATTTTATGGCATACACTCTGTGCTGGCGGTGTAGTTGTAGCACCTGCCTTACATCCCAGTTTCGATTACCGATGAAGCCGCAAAAATGTTATATAGTTATGTGGTCCAGTACCCTTTTGTAATTTGATTAAAATATATTATAAAAAATAATTGAAAGTAGCTACTGCCTTTTGGTAACAACTTAAAATGAAATTAAATAGCGTAGTTCATATGTTTTGAGAAGATTAATAATTATTAAGTGTTTCTGACAATTGTAATAGTTTATCACCATAAGTTGTTATGACCGAAATTTGATAAATCAATGCTCGAAAAGCATTTTATACACTTTAAAGCAGTAAAATTGCAGTGCCGTATACTTTTTTTTTTTTTTTTTTTTTTTTCTTTATTAATTCAAAATACGAATAAAATATTACAAATAATTTGAAAAAAATATTGCATAAAAAAAAAATAAATACATTCAGTATGATCTTAGCCTAAGCTGTGTGATCTTCAAAATATGAATGAAAATTACAAATATAAAAATTGAAAAATTAAAAATACGTTTCTTTACTAGTACTAAAATTATATAAGTTGAAAGTTAAGAATACGAACAACAAAAAGTAAAAACAAAAAAAAAGAAAAAAAATAAAATGAAATAAAATAAAATATTAAACCAAAAACTTACATCTAGAAATTCTAATTTACATAAAACTAAAAGTCTTCCCTCAATAATAAATGCAGAAAGAAGACAAAAACAAAAAAGAAAAAAAAAAAACAAAAAATAAAATAATTTATAAAGCAAAAGAAAACAAAAATATCTTTTACTTATGGATCAAGTTTACATGAAAAAATTTTTAAGTTTATTAATTTAATTCAAAATATACCTCTTTATTTCCTTCTTGAAAATGCACACGTTATTTATATTTTTTATTTCTGATGGTAAATCATTAAATACTTTTAGGCAGTTATAGAGGCAATTATTCTTCTGATTATTTGTTTTATATTTGATGCAGAAAAATAATTTACCTTCAAGCCTTCTTTAATATCTATCGACTCATCTAAACGCATTATTACCAAAATTAAAAATAAAATTTATTGACAATAATAATTGAACTAATTTTCGAGATAACATTGATGACGTCATGCTATCACATGTGTGCATTATCATATAAAGATGTAATAATATAACTAGTTTTAGTTTGAAAATTTGATTGACACGCGGTGGAAATAAAAAATAATAATTTGCAAAAATCGAAATAAACGTGTCAAGAATTTGTTTTTTTAAATACTTGTTTTCTTCGATCTTTTGCTTATGTTGTTGTAAAAAAAAATTAAATGTATGAAACTTAAATGTATGAAAAGACAATTCTATCTAAGTTACTGTCGAGAACATAGTCTCAAGGCAAAAATACTTAAGTCATTAATACATTTTACTAAACCGGAAGTCAAATAAAATACTTTTACTCAAATGGGGAAATAGAGTTTTCAGTAAAACTGATTCAAACGTGTTATGAGAAGATTTTTCATAATGGTAACTTAAATGTAAAATGTGGATGTGTAACCGATATGCGATATTGATAACTTAGATGAATTATTTTTTTTTTGGTTTTAGACTTAAGTAGTTTTACCTTAAAGACAATTTTTACAATTTCAATACAAATTTTAAGGGTTCTACGTGATAAAACTACAGCCAGTTTTATCAAATTCCATATCATTCGCTATTCAGAATACAACATATTTTGTGATGTGTTGCAATGGGTTATGCTATATCAATACGTGAACGAAAAGTGATTCACTTCTTTGAATAAGTCCCTGAGTCCACTTCTTTGAATAAGTCTTTGAATAAGTATACATATTGCTACTTTGCTGTGCTGCTGTGAACAGTGACTTTTACTGTGCTGATTATTAGTTTTTCAACATAACGTTTCAATTTTATTTAAATTTTTTTTACATCATTTTAACTTTGAAATAATTTTTTTTTATTTTAACTTTAGATTCACAAGAATATTTTATATTATTACCACAATAATAATGAAGCTTTTATGAAAATTACTTATTTGTGTTATTTACTCTAGTTTTTTTTATTTTAATTTCATAACTTAAAAAACAAAAAAAAAAAATTAAGAAAAAAAAATTGCCACGATATTTTTTTGAAGTTTAAACTATTCCGTAAATTTGATCCCACAAAAAGTTATACATATATATACTTTCATTTTCAATTTAGATTACAAATAGAAAATAAAATAAAAAAAACCCCTTAAGCAGTACTATTTTTTAAGATTATGTGAAAATTGAAACCAAAAATAAAATTATAATTTTGAAATAGATTACATGATTTAATTTTAAGAGGTCAAGGCCAGGTTCAAAGATTTATAAATGGTTTTTAAAATATAAGTAAATATTTTAATAATTATTGTACTTAAATATGATCTCTAACTGACAATAAATGGTAGGTAATTGTTTTAAAAACATTTAACGAATATTTTGATAGATTATTGGATAATAAGTTAAGATAACTGACAACTTATACCAATTGTTTACTACAACGTATTTATGTGTACCTAAATTGCTCCATTTTTAGTTGTGGAAATAAATATTTTCAATTTTTTTTATTACTTCTACGTTTATTTACAATCTCTCATAATATTTTAGAAATTTTAATGAAAAGAAAAACCTCTAATATATATTCGGTAAATTATTATTATAATGTACACCAGGGATGGCGAAACTTTTTTTTGACTCCGTCCCAATACAAGCTATTTTGATAAAATGAAAATACATACGTGCCGTGCCCTATTAAAAAATTATTCTATACATTTATTTCTATAGTTAGCTGACATAACTTTTAAAGCGATTTTTGTTGTTTTCGATAATGCATCAATATCAGGAAGATAGTTTGACATTTTTAATGAAAAACCAGCCTCCCCGAATTCGTCGGTAAGTCTGTTCCGTACATCAGATTTTATGTGATTCATTATCGAAAATAAGCTTTCACAGCTTTACGTTGATGAAAACATTGTATGAATATAGCTAAAAGAAATTTCTTCATCACATTAAATGCCTCTGAAAGTGAACATCATGTCTTCAACAACATATTGTCCATGTTTTCCTATTCTTCTTCATTTAATTTTTTTTTTCATTATTTTCTATTTCATTCCTCAATTCTACAAATTTCTGCTTCCAAGCTTGATTGAAACTCTTCCAACTGCATTTCTAAATTCTCTAACTTTAATCATTCTAATTAATCAATTTTAGTAGTTCGAACTTGTCTGGATATTTAATCAGGTTAATTAAAGGTTAAAAATCTCCTTACAAGACAATTGTATATCATTTATAACTTGGCTATAAAAAATTTATATTATTTTCATAAGCTCCATGAATGGAAAATTGTTGTCAATATCATGTTTGAATATTACTAATTTGGCCTCAAAACCTTTAATAATAGCGAATACACCATCAATTAATTTTCCACGGTCTTGCAATTTAATAGTTAATTCATTTAAATGGTTGCAAATATCCGTTAAAAACATTAATTTTGTGATCCAATCATTATCAAAAAGTTGAGGAAACTCAAATTTCTTATCATTAAGAAACATTATAATTTCATCAAAACATTCTACAAAACGTTGTAACATCAAGCCGCGACTAAGCCAGCGTACGTAATTGCTCATTATCAATCCATGGTAATTTGAACTTCTTGTAAAAGCAACTGAAATTGCATCTTATTCAAAGCTCGGGCTGCTATAAAATTTATTATTTTGGAAACAATACTTAAAATATCATCCATCATCCAGATTTTCTAATTGACCAAATTTGGTTTATGTTTTGAACATAGTATGCTTTGAATTTTTGAAATGTATGCATACATATGTACACTTCCATATATAAATAACGTTGAAATTCTTTATTTTGATTTTAAAATATTATATGCATTGAATGGAGTTCAATTTTATTCAAAATAAAAATTCATTTGGTTTAGTACACATAAATGAAAGAATGTATAATATGTATGTGCCAATGAAAATTGATTTGCGTGCCACTTTGGGCATGCGTGCCATAGGTTCGCCACCCCTGATGTATACCATTTGAAATAGTATAGGGTACATTTCCATAAACATACTCCTTGGATTTGCAGTTTATTTGAAATCATTAGGTGGTAAACCTTGACGTAATGTCCTCTGTTGAGCAGCTTTTTAACCTTCTATGTTAACTAGATGGTTGTCAAATATTTTCAGTTGAAGCAGTTATTTCCTCTTTTACTGACCTCACTAGCAAGTCATTTCTTATTACTGAGTTCCGAACTTTGACTATTACTCTAACTACCTTTGCTTTATAACGTTCCATAATTTTTATGATGTTGCTTGATTCGCCCACAGCCTGGCACCGTAAGATAATATTGATTTTGTAGACTAAGTATAGGATCTTGCTTTCAAGAATGAGTTACAATATCCCGCTTGAAAATTTGACTAGTTGTTTACTTTTGGTAGTAATAATGCTTACTACCAAAAAAACCCTAGGCAACTCCACGTATTTGAATGAATCCGCTTTTTGTAACGTATTGTTGTTGATATTAACTGGTGAACATATTTCTTTACTATAGGAGTACTTTCCATGTTGAACATTAAAGTATTTAGCTTTGTGTAAAAATTTCAATATTTGAAAAAATCAAGAAAAAAGCCTTTGCCTTGAAATTTAATTGCCAAAAGTTAAATTTAACACACGTGAAATACACTTTCGGCAAACATTTTTTATTATTATTGTTAATTGACAAGATTATTATTATTAATTGACAAGAGTTAAGTAGATTTGTTTTTAAATCATTTAAGTCATGTCCATTGAGCTTTTTAAGATCAACGTAGGTGTACCCCAATATTCAGTTTCAGATTCAATTCTACTTCTAATTTTGATCAATTCTTAGTTGCAACAACCTGTAATTAAATTGCCTAAATAAATTGCCAGCGTTGTCAGGTACAGCAGACCATCTTAAATAGTTTATTTTGTAGTCATTTTATCAAATTATGAAAAAAAATGCAATTTTATATTACCCGAGTGGGGTTAGAGCACAGTAGTACCGAACTAGCTTAGTAGTGTGCTCTGGTATGACCATATATGATATTACAAGACCATGATATTACAAAAACGACGCTCAATGTTCGGCATATTTTTCATTTAAAGTTTTGTTTAGTATTTATAAAGCCTAAATACGGCCCAAGATTGAGTATATTTCATATTTTCTCTTTTTTATGTTCTTGAAAATAATTTAGGTAGAATTACTTTTTCGTACTGGATTAAGGATGGTAGTTACTGTAAGTTTTTCGAGTATTTATTTATCAAATTTCTAGTTTAATAAACTCATTAAATGTGGAAAACTACTGCTGTTGTCAGGAACTTGGCCTTGTTAAATCGGACATCTCCATTTTATCGAAATTTTTACCAGTTTATACGTTTATTGGTGCTCAAAGACTGCCCTAACCTTAATTGACGGATTACAAAAACCCCGATAGATGATTTGAATATCTCATCAACATTTGCTCCACTTAACCATTCTTGTATTATTGGAGCGCTAACTCTTTTTAATAAGATATCTTGTGGGAGTGGGTCGGGTCAGTTTTTATGTGTTTAATTTTCAAAAATTCAAAGTATACATCAACCCAGCAACTCTCCGTCAAAGCAAAGTTCTCCTACACTTCTTTCTCTTTTGTATTCTATTTATCCCTACTTTTTGCAAAACTCAACGGTATGAAAGTATAAACGTTTCTCTGCACTAAGTTTTGGCTAATATTACAAAAATATAATCTGAAAAAATTTAATAAATTAAAAAATTAACATCTTCTTTTACATGACCTATTCTCAATTAGTGAGCTTTTGACTAGTCTAAATTCGTTAAACCATTAAGAGTTCAAGAAATAGTCTACATAACCACTACACCATGTACCACTAATATATAAGTACCATACTATACAAACTAATTTAAATAAAGCTTCTTATTAAATATGTAACTACAATTGAATAGATCATTATAAGCCGTGACGTCATCATAAAAATTAATTCATCATTATTATTTATATATATACATATATATTTTTCTAAATCATTCCAAAGAGGATTTCTTTTCTTGCAATATTCATTTATGATCTGCATAAAAAAAAACATTTTTTTTAATGTGTTATTTCCTAGCGACAAAACTGCAATGCAATGCAATGCAATTTACATTCAACCAATTTAATTTGAATATGTACGAAAAGTATATATACAACACAACAACAAAATATATAGTAAAGCGTAAGTAAGCGAAAAGTTGAAAATATTTTCATTAATGACTCTTAGATTTTATGATGGTATAAAGTCAAGTTAAATATTTTGTTTTTATTATTTTTTTATTATTTGTTTTTTTTTTCTGTTTTTAGAATTTAGTTTACATTGGAGTTTTATGCATAGGGCGTTCGCATAATCACAGTTTTATAGTTGGCTATGAATTACAATTATCATCATCATCATTATTATCATGATCAACATTTCAATCATAACACAATAATTATATATGTACAGTTTGTTGCAAAAAAAAACAAAAAAAAAAGATTCAATATAGTTTTTGTTGTAGTGATTTTTGTATGGTTTTATGAAATGACATCACAAAATATTTTTTTTGTATATAAGTACTACAGGGTGTTTTCTAAATAAATTTAATTGAAACTATTATAAAATTTATAATAAACCAATAAAAAAAAAAAAAAAATTAATATAATCAATAGTTAATAACTAAAAATATTACCTATATCAATATCTATATCAATACTCATATATCTCATACAACACAAAAAATATCTATTGAACAAACACTAATAATATTTACACAATTGTCACCAACTGGCAAAGGTATGTGAGATGACGTAGCCAGTAAACATAGTAACGTCAGGCACCTTAACGTAAAAGATAGATAAAATCGCAGCGACAACTTTCAGAAAATATGGCTTCATCTTACCACGTAGGCGTAGACAGAGTTAGCAAAGTGGTCTTCTACAGTAGGCCAATCCCCTACAACTTAGACAGCACAAACAGATTAAAAATGAAATTAGACATTGCCTCGGAAACAAAAATGATGATATCATAGTAACAAACATCGGCACATCGAGTATGATGGAAATTTCAAGTGGAAGCCCTATGCTCCCAAGAGGAGTAAGAAAAAAAAACTTTCGGTAGTTGTTGGCTTAATTTTTTTAGTTTGTTTTGTTTTATGATCAGTAAAATAGGTAGAATTTTACCTTTTCGTGAATTAGGTACAAAGCTACCAGTTTTATTGCATAAAGTAGAACGCGCAATGCTTTTTAAATATATTTTGTTTTATCAATTTTCTGGTGTTCAACTAATATGGAAACTAATAACTAAAATTGTCATGAAATAGTGGGCCTTCTAAAGCACAGTTCTTACTTAAAATATTAACAAATTACAAATATACTTGCAAGTTTTCTAAGATTAATACAAGTTTTCTAAGATTTCATTATTTTGCAAATAATAAAAGAAAAATTAATTCAATTAAACATCCAGACTCTAAGTGGAATTCGAATTTGGGACCTTCTGATTAATATAACTACTATAGCATAGCTCTATTTTTAGATAGAAGAAAATCATAGAAAAAATTTTCTTTATTGTATATGTACATATAGAGTAGTTCGCTCTAACCCGAAAAACCTTCAAGCGGTGATTCTTTAGTGTGATAATGAAAATAAAAGTGCTAGAGCTCATTAGTTTTTTTTAATTGTTCAAATCAAAACTATCTGCTACATTTATGTCATACACAACTGTCATGTCAGAGTTACCGTTTCTCAGTACTAAAAGTTCTGTATAAAAAACAAATGAAATTTCGGGGGGAAAACGTTGATTAAGTTTTTTCCAAAAAACTTATTTTTTTTTTATATCAAAATTGTCAGTTTCGGCAGCTTATACTCGAAAATGCTAAATCTACCTGTTAATCAATTTTAAAACAATTAAAAAACACATTGTGTTGCCCCAGTTTGTTTATCTTCGGTACTGCAGTGGATATTTTTAAGTCTTCTAACCTATTTTTTTAACCCACTGTAGCATAGGTTGAATTTAAATTTTAGATAAATTTTTTGTCCTTTTTTGTCCTGTTATATTTCAGTTCTATTTTAAATTAATCATACTAAAGAAGACAATTGGAAAGATCGAAACGAACCAGACAAGTGCTCCAGGATTTATAAAACTTTAAAATATTTAATTTTTGGTTATTCAATAATAAGAATAGCTAATTACACACATCAGTTATTCAGAATTGGTTTATTTTCATTCATTCATTTATAAAGAGCAAAAAACTGCCGCTTAGTAATAAAAATCGTCTCAATTATACTCAATCAATTAATACTCATTATCACCTACTATTTTCTATATTTTTATCAACGCCGACTTAATCTCTTCAACCCACAATCCAACTTATAGTTTTGCTAGCCGCAGCACTTTGATTGTATTTTACGACTTGTTTATAAAATCTAAGGCCAATTTTACAGCAATCAAGTTAACGAGATAACTAGCTCACTTAACCATGATCCAGCAATAAAATAGTCAATTGGACTAACGCAAAGGGACTTTAGTTCAACACTTCCAGAACTCAAAATTCTCTCATTTCTAGCAAAGAAAGAGCACCTGTTCCAACTCTGTCATTTCAAGTAGAAAACTACAACGGTGCCACAGCCTAAATATCTTGGGCATGCATCAGTTAAATCAAAAGCCATAAATCACAGCATACATCAGTTAAAACAAAAAATGCAGTGAAATGAGCATATTTGGGATATACATATTATGTATTTAAAAACGCATTTTACTCCAAGATTTCTCTTCAGTCTCGATAAAACATTTTTCTTATATAAGTAACGTTCGAACTCTATACTCTTGGTGAAAATGACACTTATTTTATTGAACTTAAATCAATAATGTCTCTCTATTGTCCAAATTGTAACACTTCAAAACGAACCTGTTCAGATTCATTTTCGATATTTGTACTAAAACTAATTCACGTCTGATGTCCAATTTCTCCCAAATCATATCTCTCCTTACCCATAACTACAATACTTTTGTATAAAGAAATCCGTTACTCTTTAAAGGGTAGGTAAGTAGGTAGGTAGAAGTGGCCATTTCAGTTACTTCTGGAAAACTAATTAACACTAAATTGGGCCTTTTTGATACCACGACTCGAGTGACCTATTTCTAGCTGTTGGTTTTTATAGGGGGTCCACTCATCTTGGCTCTCCACAGGGATTCAGTACTAGAGCCAACCTGTGTGATTGAGAAGGCTAATCAGATCTCCTTTTTTGCTTTTAAAGGGTAGTGCGTAAAAAAAATATATATTTATAAGACCGCTTTCATAAATAAAATAATCGCTACATAATTGATTTCTACTATTTTCACTATACTGAATTAATATCGCTACTTTCGAGTTACAAACTTAAATGTATTCATTGGGATCGTAACTGTTATAATTAACTGTAATAATTAACTATAGCTGTTTTTACTTTACTAGGAAAACTAACTTTGCCTAACTTACCTCATTAACCTAGACGCACGCTGTAGATTAAACCACAAAAAAAAACAAAAAAAAAATATATTTAAAAGTCGCGTGGGGAATTAAAATTCCTATTCTAAAATTCTACTATTTTCATTTATTCGAATTCATTCATTTCAGAGCACCGTATTTAAGACAGTCATGCTAATGAGTACAGAGAATTTAAAAAACCATTTTTTATTTATTTTTATTGTTCTTTTATTTATTTTTATTAGTTCGAAACCCAAACATGGCATATGTTAATGGCTATAATAATTGGTGTTAAAGGAATTAAAAAATAAAACAAATATCACATACGCATTCTGATGTTAATAACCATGATAATGATATAGTTAGTTACAATTGATGATGATAATAATGATGATTAATCATATACACACATTTTTTTTTGTTTTAAATGAATATCACTTACATACGAGTAAGTATATATACTTTGACAACCAGATAATGCAGTCATTAAATGACAGTTAAAAAGCGTGTCAAGTGCATTTACAATTTTATCTGGTAGAGAACACTGATAACTTCAAAAACAGCAAAAATAATAAAACAATAAAAATAAAAAAAAAATATTGACTTGACCTCGAAATTATGATAATGAGGAAATAAAAAAAAAAAAACAAAAAAAAAGAATATTTTGATGATTAACATGATATAACGTTTCAGTGTCATTCACCAAAAGGTTCTTGACTCTTCCTTATTTACCTAAACTAAAAATTATATTCTGATGGGTTTAAAAAAGAATAAGTAAAAAAATAAAAAACAGAAAAGAAAAAGAATAAATTGGAAATTCTTCTTTTGAGATTGGGTGTTTCTATAGTGTTGGGTGCAGTAAATAACCAATCACAGTTTTTAGCATATTTAAAATACTAAGTATAGTGTTATGGAACGTGATATGAAATTTGAATTTATTATTGAATATATTTCTCAGCTATAATATTATCTGAATAACTTTAATTAAATTGAAATTAAATATATATATTCACAATTATAATGAAGTCATATATACAATAAAATTTAATATGAATTTACAGCTGTAGTACTGATGAATTCGATAGGTAGTAGCTATTAGATACTTGAAGATTAGATTCATTTGTACCCAAGCAAACTATTTAAAACAATTGTTTCTGAGAAGTTATATTGATGTATTCACATAGAATATAAAATTATTTTTTGCATTGATTATTAGTAGATTTTTATTTGAAAATTTATTCTAGAATTAAATTATACTAATACCTATTCGCCAGCTCATCGAAATTCGAAGAAGTGTGATAAAAAATCCTACTCAATATTTCGTTATGAATTGTATTCCATCATTTCAATTTATCGTGGACACTATGTTTTTTTATTGATTTATCTTAAACAACAATCTCATATGTAATCATTCATTTAAAAAAATAAAAATTAAATTTGAATCCGGGGTGTTTGTAGCGGCAATTTGATAAATTATGATGTTATAAATGACTTATACATGGGGTGAAATTCTAAATTGCAATTTTTGATTGAAAATTAAAAAAGTATTTAAAAAATATTTGAATTCTCCACGTCTCTTTTTAATTATCTATCATTTAAGAGTAATAATAATCAAAATCGTGTTTGAAATGGTTCAGATATTTGTACCGTACTAATTTACAGATTAAATACCATTATATTCATTATAAGATTGTTTTTGAACGACTAGGTCCATGTATAATAAATTTATCTTAAACCAAGACAATCAAAAATAAATGTTTTTTAAAATTCATCAAAAGTTGAAGGCCATAGGCTGGATTTGCACAGGGTATATTATTTCATAAAATGTGATTTACTTGTAATTTGTGAGCTTAATATTTTAAGTTAGTCTTTGATAAACTTCAACTACAAAGAATAAATTTTAGTAATATTTCTCAAATTATTATTGATTTATTATCAATTTATTATTAATTTATATATATACGTATACATCTTTATATATATATACATATATCTATATTTTCATACAAAAATATCTTTGATAAAATTATTAATTTGAACATTAATCTCAGTACAGGTCCAGATGACATTTCCAATATAGTCCTAAATTTCCAATATAGCCCTAAAAAAGGTGAATTATGCACCAAGGTTTTTTTTAGTTGATTGATGACTTTCAAATATAACCTTAATTTTCAAATCTGCCTCGAAATGAGTTGATAACTACTCTACTAACAGTATGTCATTTATTTTTTGTAATCAAACTAATTAAACTCACTGAGTGATTATAAATATTGCAAGCTTTGTGCGCAAATATAGCAACCTTCATCTCTAATAGATGCCTAATGAGCTTACACTAAGCAGTAAAACTGACAGTAAAAAAAAACTAACTAAATATTCCTATAGCCAATTTATCAGCTGTTTTTCAGTTTTTTGAATCAATTGTTACTGGCAAAATCTATTTTTCAATTAAACGTAATAAGTGTATCTGATAATCAACGTTGTTTTATGGGAAAATAAATTCACAAAAACTAATTTATCATTTTTGTTTTTGCATATTACTTTTAATTTTGCTGAAAATGGGATATTGGGTCTTATTCTGAGAAGCGAATTTGTCGGTACGTAATCAAAAATATGATAAATTTTATTTTTGGTATTCTGCAAAGCGAATAAGCGATACTGATCGGTTTTTATCGCAACGTTTCGATTTTCGTGGTATTACGAGAATCGTTTTTTTTTGCTCGCTGTCAGAAAAAACAATAAATATATCATTATAGGAAAAGATAGTGAAAGATGGTGAATGAGAAAAAGTAAATATATAAATAACGTAAAATTCAAGTAAATTAATTTTATTTATATATATATTTATATTTAAAAATAATTATTAAATATTATTTTACATTTGTAATTATAGAAAAGTTACAAATAGAAGGTTCCAACCAATTTTATAATGAGTTTTACTGAATGTGGACCAATTGCAGGATTTAAATTATTTTCTAATTTATTTATAATCATTGCAAAGGCTTCTTTCGAGAGTCTAAAATACTTAATGAATTCAAAAAAACAAATATAATTGAACACATTTTTTTTGTTTCGTAATATAAAGAAAAAACATTTTTTAATAGCTATAAAATTTTAATTTAACTACACTTAATTTCACTTTTCAAACAAAAAATTAAAACAAAAAAAAATTAATTTGACAGTTTTAATTAGCAATGCTGCCAGTTTTGCAAAATATCGTATCATTCGCTTCTCAGAATACCAAATGTGATGCAATGTGATGCTCTACCGGTACGTAGCGAAAAAGTGATTCGCTTCTCAGAATAAGGCCCATTAAGTCGATGCTAGCTTTAATGACATCTCGGTTGACAAATTTTATAGTTTTAAACTGTTCCGTTAAAATTAGAAGCCTTTGGGAATGTATGATAATATATTAAAGTGTGATCGATTATATATATCTAATAGGAAGCTTGTGGTAGCTATTTCTAATATTAAATATTATTCATAAAGTGAACTACAAACTTCTGTAACAATCTATACTTCTGTAACATAAATGATGACGTCGCTATTATTTTTAATATATCTACATGAATGATGTAAATTATATAAATCTTCAACGACTGAGGAAAACAATTATAAAACCGTCTTATTTATTTATTTTTACTGGACAGGTAGCAATTAGATCATTTTCGCAGCTGATTGATTGTGTATTTTCCAAGAAAATAGCATAAGTAGAACATTAAATTATGGTTAAAAAAATAATTAGAGTTTTGAATCATATACTAGGTAATTAATGGACACAATATTTTGAAATGTATTAAGATGGGAAACATGGGCAGGACATGTGGTGAGGCTAAATGATCAAATGCCAAAAATAATACTAAACGCAGTACCGTACAACAATAGAGCAAGAGGTATGACCAAGACCATATGAACAAAATCGAGAACAACAGTCGAAAGATTGGAATTAACGGATGAAGTACAGCTGCACAAATAAGAGATTAAGGCTCATCATGAACTGTACTTATATAACCAATAGATGATGATAATGGTGATGAAAGGGTTGAATTATTATATTGTTACTATGCTCATATTATTTAGATTGTTATTATTTAAAAAATAATTTTTAATAGTAAATTGACAAGTGGGGTGGGGTGGTTTTATTTATTCTATTTATGTTTATTCAGGAGTGAGTTATTCTGTGTTTTATATATTTCTATGCTTTCTGCCGAATCAGTATAGTTTCCTCGAATCTCTGATTTGATTTACTATTAATGTGTCTTCTTTGGAAATAAATTTGATGATGTATTCTGTTATTTTGGATCTGAATTATATTAAATTCTTCTTCGAAGCTGGTCCTGCTTCTTTTTGGTGTTTCTTGATCAGTTTCCATGTTTGTCTTAAGTTGTTGTCTTATATGTATAAACTTTGTTACAACGACTGCAAGTGATTTTGTATATTGTAATTTGTCTTAGTTGATTTTAGAAGAGTCTTGAGTTGATTAGATTTGCTGCTATATACTACTTATTTCTAATTTTTGTTTTTTTTCGTTGGGCTGTGCTTAATGTAAAATCGATGTGGTGTTTTTGTTTATTTATTAACATAAATATTCAATTAACAGGCTCATATTTACCATAATTGGTACGATGAAATATTAGACGAAAAATATTTTCCGATCTAAAGCGGTTTCTGTTGTTAATATGTAAGTGGATCATATCTCTAACATGAGGAGAATCAATTTCATTATTTAAAACTTTAATAATGAATATGATGTCAGCAACTTCCCTTCTGGATTCTAATGATTTAAGATCCAATAACTTTAATCGGTTCCTATAATGCGGAAGAATAACTGGATTTGAACAGTGTAAATTACGCAGTGCGAATCTCAAAAACAATTTTTGTGTAGCTTCAATTCTTTGGATATGATTAAGGTAATGAGGCGACCACACTTGACTGGCATATTCAAGATTTGGTCGAACAAGAGACGTAGAAAGTTGTCTCTTTTATTATGACGTTTAAATGTTGTTTGAAACACAATTTATTGTCAAATAGAACACCAAGGTCTTTAAAGTGTGAGACTCGTTCAATAGATTTATTTTCAAAGGTATAATCAACCATTAATGATTCAGAAGAGCGAGAAAAAGTCATTAAAGCACATTGCTTAATATTTAAGATCAGATTGTTAATTTTACACCAATTTAAAAAAGAGTTTAAGTCTTGTTGAAGAAGGGATGTGTCCCTGGCTGATGTAATTTTTTTTATAAATTTTGATGTCATCTGCATAAATAGTAATTACGTCCGCTGCAAAGTCCTATATTATTAATAATTGTTGTATATTTCTTCTAATTAAATTTTGCTGTATGTAATAATCTGTGAGGTTTAATCTCAGTATATTTTGATATAAATAAATTAAAGATTCCTCTTAAGATTCACTTAAATTTTACTGTAAATAAAAACTAAAAAGTACTTTATTACTTTTACTTAACTTCTACAAAACACCGGTTTATTTATACTCAATATGAAAATTCAATAATTTAATTGCATAGACTATTGAATATTGATGACACCATTATGAATACTTCTACCTTTTCAAAATGTAATCACTAATTAAGTTAATCTTCCTTCAAAATTTTCAAAATAACAATGTGGGCAATACTAAATGTGTCGCTCTTTACTGAATATCGCATAGAGTAATTTTCTTAGAATATACCATGCAATGTCATCATCATACCATAGTTTTATTTCTACAATATCAGTCAAATTTTACAGTCGTTTAGAATGTTCACATTTATTCACATAACTACTTTTCATGTTTTGAAAATAATTTTAAAGTTTCGCAGTTCTGAACATCTGTAATACTATTCTATTGCAAAACAGTTGGCCTACCCTAATACTCATCATCACAATAAAAAATGTGGTCTAGGTAATTATTACCTATAAAAGATTTGATTGTATATTGCACCTACTGAGACTTTATGAAAAATGAGAAAAAAATTAAAAATCATTATGCCAGTATTCAAATGTATTTAAAATACAAAACAAGGTATAGCCCAACTTTTTGCAATAGAGTAGTATATATAAGTTCAGTTATTTTGAACGTACATAATATATTTCTATTAAAAATACACTTAAACATTTAAAACAGTGATACATCGATTTTAGGTTATATCGCTTGTACTTTAACTGCATTCATTATCCAACCTACTCTGTAATTAAATACAATCCTCTGCAATATCATGCTTCTTTCTATTATGATGTGGTGGTATATACAGTGTCACATACAAAACAACAAAAAAAAATAGTTCTCAAATCTCTTCTTTACGCAAGTAATAAACCTACATGCCTACATATTCGAATATATTGCATACAACGATTTTATTGCACAAATTTTACAGCATTCCTTTTCATCTACTCTCTCTTTCTCTCTTCCTCATCATAATCGTTAAAATTTTCTCGCATGCCTATATTATTTGCTTTCTAACTATATATGCAGACAAAATGTATAATTTTAAAGTAACTGCTATTGTTAGAAACCAAAAATATTGAAAATTTCATTCAAACATGAAAATATATTTGAATTTGTTGCGCTATAAAATGCATTTGTTGCATAATACATTCAACAAAACAATAATAACAAAAACAAAACAGAAAAAAAATAAAAGAAAATTGCATTTTGTTTCATTGTACGCAAATGTCGGTGTCATGTCAATAAATTTTCATAGTTGCAACAACAAAAACAACCAAATAAAAAAAATAATAATAATTTCTAAACCAAACCAAAAATGGTTATGATTTTACAAAACTGGGACGATTTTATGTGCAACTTTTTTTTTTTTCATATTGTTTTTGTTTTAGAAATATTAATTTTTTATGTAAAGATGTGATTTTAGCTTAAAGTAAATTCTAATGTGCTGGAGTAGTAAAACTTATAATTTTTGTAAAAAAGCAAAAATAAAAAAAAAATAAATTATTATTTTTCTGTTTTTTGTTTTTGTTTTTTTTTTTTATAGTATGGTGACGCAATAAATGAAATTGTTCTTAATTCAAACAAACTACACAGATATTCAAATGCGGTATCAACTTTGAAAATTGAAAATTATTTACTATGAAAATAAATTTAAAAAAAAAATCGTTTTTTTTTTTTGTTTTTGCTTGAAGCTATATTTAAGTTCTATATATAGAAAAGATATAAAATTGAATTGCAAATAATCAAGTCAAATTGAAGTCAAATTCAGTGACATTTTGAAAATCATAAAAGATATAAAAATATGCCTGAAGAAGTTTTGTGTTTTTGAAAAACAATTGAAAATTTTAATTTGATTTACGGATTCGAATACAGATTAACCAGTACATCATTTTATATGAAAATAAAAATAAAGAAATTCAGAAATGTGAACGTAGGCTAGGAGTATACCGTGTGAGATTGCACTTCAATAATTGTTAGGCAGTTCCAGTATATGTTTGCTCTATGTAAGTCAAATTGTGGGGTTATATTTGAGTAAAGAAGTTGAAAGAAAGTTAATTACATATGTACTATCAGATATTACGAATCAAACCAATCAGCAAATCAAGTAGAGCAAGCAAATAAGACGTTTATTATTGACGAAAGCTTGCATCATGTTGCTAAGCGGTGAATTCATCATCCAGTGGGTTATGTATACTAACATAAGCCGTTAAAAAATAATTTTAATTTAGTGCTAACGTTATATACATAAAAATAAATATCTAATATCGACTATAGCATATTGTATAGAATGATACATAGAATGTTACAAAATAAATTCAAATACAAAAAGAGAGTAGAAAAAAACTTTGGTATCATTTTTAATTTCAAGCTTCTTTTACCAGAGGTAGTATCAAAATAAACTGCTCTCGAGTTCGATTCACGTAACATTCTAGACACAGGCTCAAATTTAGCGTAGTCAGTACTATGGTTAGCAATATTAAACAGGTTAACGGAACCTAAATTACGCGGATCAAAGTTGTTAAAAAATTCAGGATATTCGCAGGAATAATTTGGCGCATAACCGTAATATCAGCCACCAATCGATATTATTGAAGAGATTTCAGATCTATACTTGTATAAGAAGCAAACTGTACCAAGTCGGTTTCTACTCAATTTTAGACCATGCAATGCAAATTGCCCAATAACATAATGACACACCAAACTACGAATAGCGAAAGCGAAAGCATCAATCTTTATTTTCAAGAAAGCGAAAATTAGAGGGCGATAACCTTATTAAGTGCAGTTCACAAACTACAAACTATATAATTAATAATATATTGCTATCCCAGATAAAAATTGCTAAAGAACAGAATGGTTTTCAGAATAATAGGTTCACCCTCCCTCGATACCGTATTTATACTCAAACAACTCATTGAAAAATCAATCAAATTCAATAAATCTATTTTTATGTGCTTCGTAAATTTGGGACAAGCTTTCAACAGAATACAAATAAACGACGTGATGCAAAAATTACCAGCAAAATTAATCAATCGCAGTTTTGATACAAGATCTGTATAGAAATAATAAAACAAATCGAATGCTCACAGAAGATGTCACAACATCAACAGGTATTAGATAAGGTGATATAGACTCAGTACTACTCGGTTTAACTTAATAATGGATCAAATAATCAAAAACACAGTTATAAGACCTCTTGGGGATATCGAATTGGTGATAAGAACTTTAATATCATAAGAGAATGCAGATGATCTGCAAAGATTATTATTAAGATTTAGCGAAACTGCCAAATTATACAACATATGGGTATCCACAATAAAAACAAAGCCCATGATCATTTCGAAAGAACTCATTAGATGTAAAATATTTACTGACAATAAAATTATCGAAAAAGTCCTTATTTTTAAATTTGTGGGCATAAATATTATCCATTCTCGCAATATGGAAACAACAATAAGAACATAAAATAAGGAACAAGAGGTTATATTCGAGATATTATATGGAGACACACATACATGCAAATAGAAAATAAACCACGAATACACAAGACCTATATTTGACCCATTCTAACGTACGCTATTTAGATAACTGCCGAAACCTAAGGCAAATTTATGTATACACATTGAGAGATAAGAAACGAAGCAACGACATCGTGTCGCATGCGACATTCAATATGTTGTAAACAAATCCCAAACGTCTGCCAGGAAGAGCTCCACAAATATGGTATGAATGCTGCACGTCGTTTTCACAAAATTGAAGAGAAAATATATAAGTATATTGAAAAAACAAGTATTAAATACCTATTTTAAAGAAACAGAATAGTAAGAATTTCTAACCGACATTAATCAAAGCTTGTTCTTATAAGAAACTAATATTGAAACCACGACGTTAGGTTTTTACTAAGGTTTAAGTTATATCACAGACTTTACATTTATTTAGGATTTATAACTACACGACTGGGTATGAAATACACCAAGACAAAATACTTGAATAAAACGCTCCGTTCACAAAATCTACAAGCAGAAATCCCCAAAGATAAAGTCTAAAAAAAACAAAATCCCCAAAGCCCTAATAGATATATTTCCGTGTTTTATAGAACAGCGGCTATACGTATTAGTAAAACCTAGTTTTTACCAACCTATTAAAAAATTGACTTATTTTGGATGATCATTTGTTGCGCTCCGTAAATCTACATACCGGGTGTTCCAGAGCATGCGTATCAACTTTTTAAGAAGGAAAGGAGCCGTTATTTCAAAATTAATAAAAAAATTATTGACTAAATCGAGGGTGCTCTATCGATTGGTGGTATTTTCAACTTCCGGAAAGGATCGAAAATGGTTTTTCTTAAGACCAAAAATCGCCGATACTGGCCGGAATCGGGATTTTCAAATAGGAAGGGGTACTTTTTTTATGCAAATTCTGATTCTATGTCAAAAAAAAGACACTTTTATAGTTTTTTTTTTTAGTTTAAACTTTGTAGGTACCCAAAACTGAACTGAAATTTTAGTTTTATATATTTTTTCTTCCAGGGATTGTCGGATGGGATGGATGCATGGATGAGAGAGATTATGTTTATGGGGATTCCATTTTGGGAGTATTTTATCTTTCATGATTCGTTTCTTACTGGAAATGTTCCTTGAAATTTTTTTTTTTGCAAATTTTATTCACCTACCATCACTACCCATGTATAATATTTAAGATAGTTTGTAATAGATTTGTGGTTAAAGAAAATTGGAGATGTAGAATATTATGTTTAGACTTAGCACAAACACAAATTGACTGAATATCAGAAATAAAAAGCTTTAATAACTGGAGGTTAATAATCAAAACAATGGAAATGAAATTAAATTTATGTTCTTAAAAGTAATTCAGGTATAGACCATCTTTTCGTACATAAAATATGGTACTGCAGATTTTGCAAGTACTGCAAATGGGGAAGAGAACTACGATCTTTTTCAAGTATATTTATTAAATATAGACTAATGTAAGATAGACTTAACGCTAACGTAAAAATATACAAATTTCTACTATATATATAAAAAAATAGGCCACAATCTATAACGAAAAGAATATGCCAAAATTTATTACGAGATAAATAGGCTAAAATTTACAACTAGACATCAATAATACAAAAATATAAAAACGAAATGAATTTAATTTTTTTGAAAATAAATAATTAATTTTAAATAATTTATGGGTCACAGTATTAAAACAAAGGTTAAAATTTTTTTTTCATTGAAGGTTATTCACTCAACAACATTGTTCTAATTACTAAAAAATTAAAAAAAAAACAAATTTAAATACTTTAGAATTCATTCAGAATTTAAAAGTTGTCAAAAATTTTTAAAAAAACAATCTTTCAAATTTATGAATCATTCGACATTTCGTCAGAAATTTTTGTGATTACAAAAATTAAACACAAAAAAAAATTCTTAAGAATTGAATACTTAAGTAATGAAAGAAAAAAAAATGGTACCACACACAAAAATGAATCAGAATTAAAGAATTTTAATAACATTAAGAAAACCGGAAAATATCTTCTAAAATAATTGGAATTTATTGGAATCATTAGAGGTAGTTACAAAAATAAAGAAAACAGAAAAGAAAATGAAACATTTAAAGTAATTATATAATTATCAGGTAACACAGGTATCGTTTTAGATTTAAATTTGTTTTTTTTTGTGTAAATAAATATGATACAATGAGTGATATAGGCGCGCTCTGCTTATATTACTTATTTTTTTTTTGTTATGCTTTTTTTTTTTAAATTTATTTATGAATCAACCAGATTTCTTCTTTAAAATGATTTTCATTTATGAGAAAATACTGTTTCTAGTGTATGAATTACGTAAGCAAAGCAAAAGAAATGCTAAAATCAAATAAATGAAATGGAAATTGATTTTAGTTATATTGGTTAAAAACGGCAATACACTATCCATTTTGGGGTGACTGACAAAATGTGGACTGACAAAATTTCGACTCTTAAAATATCGACAAAAACATCGATTTTTACAATTTTTTGTAGAAAGTAGTGTTATAAATGCTTTTTTTTAAAAAAATGAATGGGGAGTGGTTTGGCAGTTGAAAACAAAATTGTTTTTCTCAAGGTAAAATATTAAGTTTTTAAATACCTATATATTTATTTATTATTATATAAATTAAATATAATTAGGATTATACGCTTTTTCCCGAATACTTATGTAAATGTATATGTCAGATTCTGAATTGGGAGGCATTTTAAAATTGGAAAAATGTTGCATGATTACTTTTTCAAAAATATTTCTTTTGCGTAGCCGTTGTTGGATACAAAAAATTAAATGTATATGTTTTTTGTGCCTTTCAGTCTACATTTTCCTTGCGTCAGGTAAAACAGAGTTTCAATAAACCCTAAACCCAAAAAAGAAAAATCAACTTTTCTTCAAAACTACTTACTTTTCATAGACTGTAAGGACATACTATAAGTGGCTTTACAGTTGGATTCAAAATCAGGATTGCCTTTTTTTCCAGAATATGTGTATATGTTGCGGTTAAAGTAATAAATTGGTTACTATTAATAATAACTGGTAATTAATAATAACAACCTAATAGAAAGGTTAAATTGATTAATTTGGACAGAATTTATTTATTTTATCACATAAACCGGTAATTATTAATAATTCCCACACATCTTAGGTAAATGTAATAAATATTATAAATAATTTTTAAATTTTTTTTAAATAGGTCCAACGGTCCGGAAATCGGGACCAAATTGGGACCGGAATTAGGGTCGAAACTCTATATCACACGCTTAAATTGTATTTTTCTGAAAATAGATTATTGATAATTAGTATAAATAATTTTTAAAACTTTTCTGAATAGGTTCGACGGTCAGGAAGTCGAGATCAAAGACTTAAATATTTCAAAAAGATGTTATGTTTCACTAAAAGCTTGCCGTCTGCGAAAGCAGGCTTGTAATAAATAAGTAGCGGGTTTTTGTCTTTAACAAATTTAAAAATCAATAAATTCAAATCTAGGTGGTCAAGGATTTCAATACTGTAGTTGTAAATTCGGTTGTAATTCAAATCGCTGCAAACGTAAAAAGTCTAATATCAAATATAATTCCAAATGACATAAAAGTTCTTCCTGTAAAAATAAATAAATTAACTTCGTAGAAATAAATGATTAATTTAACCATAAAAATATAGCTTTTATTTTTAAGTTTTTGTGTTTTTTTGTCATAATTTTAATAACAAATATATAAGAAAATTAAAAGAAATAGCTTTAATTTTAATCACATTTACCAATCCATACAGGTAATTATTAATAATTACCGGTAAATGTAATGAATTCTACTTATTTATCACATTTACCAAATACGAAGTTATTATATTAATAATGACCGGTTATTATTAATAATTACCTGATTTATCACATTTACCGTAACATATATACATACTTATATGCAAGATTATAAATTATCATGGAAGTTATAGTAGGCTGTAAAATCAGTGCTACAATTTTTTATTTAGTCTGAACTTCTGCGGTTTCTGTAAGTCGACATTTTGTACAAAGCGACATTTTGTCTATTGCGACATTTCAAAAATCGATATATAGTACAAGTCGACATTATTCTTAATCGATATTTTTTGAATTGACATTTTAAAAATCGCCATAATTTAGCCGACTCCCATTTTGAATTTTGATTTTAAAAATTGATTTCAAATCAATTTCAGATTCCAACTTATCGGGAAAAATCTAGTTTACTAAGTAGATCAGATTAAATTTTAAGTAAGAATCAATGTAATATTTTATGTCATATATCATTAAGAGTTTATTAACTGACTCATGCCATTCTGTGTGTGTATTACAATTACATAAAATCAACATTAAGTATTAATATTTTTATATTTTATTTATTTTTATTTATTTTTATTTTCTTTTCCTCAAATGAGCTCAGTCGCTCGTATAGAGTGTATAAATATACTAATCATAATTATGGGAACACTAGGTTAATAATTGAAATAGTTAGTAATAGTTAATAATTATATAAAAATAGTTAATAATTGAATTAAATTACTTTAAAAACTACTTTTAACTTTATTGAAAAAATATTTTTTTTTAATTTTGTTAAAATTTGAATTATTTTTTTTAGTTATTTTACATGATTATACGTTTATTTTACAGATGCAAAATATTTTTTGTATATAAAGCAAAATCTATAAAAATGAAATCTGTAATAGACAAATTCGTAAAAATAAAAATCTATTAGGTATTAATTACGTTTGTTTTTACAAAATCTATAAAGAGTAAACATAATAAAATAATGGCAGTGAATATTTAATAATATTAGATTTTCAGCCCCGTTATATAATTTTAATATTGTTATAGCTATTTTTGACATAAAAGCAAGCAAACTCACCATATTTTTTAATTCTACGGTCTCAACGAAGTTTTGCCCTCCGTCAAAATTATTCTCCAAATAACTCAATGTTGAGCCCACGATTTCTACGCACATAACCATACAATTAGATTGATTTCTATTTATTTACACACTTATTTTGGATATACACTTTGACATTTTCAACTAACCTTACTTTTGGTTTTTCTACTTGACGCTTGCCATTATGTGTCTGGTCATTCGAATCTTACACAAAAGCATTTTCATTTCTGCTCTGCTCCATAGCATGTTTGGATATCAACTCTGACATTATCGAACAACAAATTACTTTTGGTTTTCCTGCTTGACGATTGCCACTCCTACTTTTTGAACTTTACCCAAAGGAGTTTCACTATCCACTCTGACAACATGTCCTAGACATTTGAAATGTTGGGAATTTTATCTGCATTTTTCATTGGTACATATTCTATATTTACCATAGGGTAGCCTAATTGGTGCAAAATATTTACCCTAATGATAGCCCAATGAGGTAAAATATTTTTCTAAATACCTTTGTTTAATTCGAATGCTTTCACTTTAATTTTTATTAAATTGTCCATGTCCACGTTTCACAATCATGTATTATCGTCGTTTTGTACATTATGATTTTCGACTTAAGTATTTGTTATTAAATTGTATTGTATCAGTTGTTTTTAATCTCAAAATAAAAATATATTTACTGCCTTAATTATTTCATTTGTATCAACCCTACAATTATTTTCAAAACTATCAATGAAGATTTTATATTAATCTTCGAATTGGATTCTTTTTGGAACCAACAATCGAATTGAAAAACCTTCAAGAACTCAAATTTATTCTTCTTTAATTAACCTTTTAGTGCCTGTTTTTTTTTTAACTATATCATAGTTCAATTTTGTGCTCAAGACATCCAGCATGCACACCATCTTTTCAGAGATCTTTCTGGTAGACGTTTAACATTATAATCTGATCATTTATTACTACCCTCACCAGTCGACCTTTTGTCATTCTATTTACGTGATCTCTCCAGTTTCTTCGTCTATTTTGACTCAAATTTAAAAAATATGATTATTTCATGAAAAATAACAATCCATATTTTGATTTATGAATATTGAGTTGACTCAAATAATCACTGAATGAAAATTTTAACTAATATCCATTTCCTGATGAATATTAAATAAAATCTCAATATTCTCAAGCTTTAACAAAAAAATATTCAAAATGAAGTAATTTCAAAATTATTATATTGATAATAAAATATTATTAAATTAAATTCAGAATATCTGTTCAGACTTAATCCTTAATGATTATTATATACATATATATATAAAATATATATATATATATTTTATTTTTTAATTAAAAGAAAACTAAAACTTATTTTTAAAAACCACAAGAAAATCCATTAAAAAACAATGAAGTCAATTTTATCAACTTTACTGATTTTCTTTGTTCATCATCATCATCGACAGAATCAAATTATCATCACTTAAATAACAATAAAATTCTGTAAAATGAATTCAATTTCCAATCATTGAACAAAATGAATCAATTTTAAATCAAAAAAAAAAAAAAAGTAATCAAAGAATTAAAAAAAAATGAAAGAAAATAAGATGAATCCTTTAAAAATTTATTTTTCATCTTTTAGTTCCCAAAGTACAATACAAATCAAATAGGTGGGACTTCAAAAAAAAAAAATCAAGTAAACGAAAAAAACAAATCGTGACTTCATTATAAAAATATGAACTCAACACTTTCATCCTCAATTTTTAAATGCATCACAATAAGTCATCATCGTATAAATGGTCATTTCTAAAAAATGTCGCCACTTTTATTATTCTGGAAACATATCAGAACAGCAATGACATATTCAAAGCAAAAATTAAAAAAATAAATAAACAATAACAAAAATAACAACAAGAAAAAACAATTGAATAATAAAAGAAACTTTATGAAAAGTTATCGCCTCTGGACATGTCAACTATAATAATATGTCAATGTATGTATATATATATATATATATATATAACTTTTATGATAGCAAAATGATGAAATGATGTTATCTAAAAATAGAATATGTTGTTATTGTTGTTGCATTTTAATCCTACATCATTCAGTCTATCCCGCGAGAATATGTTATAAAAATTTCTATTTTGTTTGGTTGTTTTGAAATTTATTAAATCTTATGTATATGAAGAGAGGAAAGTACCAGTTTTTTTTTATTTTCACCCACGGCTTCAAATTTTAATGTATACTGTATAGTTGATCCTGAGTTTTTGTTTTGAGTTATTATTTTTATATAACTTGTTGATTTAGGATGTGACTGGGATGAAATTAAATTTGCTATTTCTGAATTCATTCGGTAATAATTGAGAATTGAATACATGGTTTTTGAGTTCAAATTTTAATCGTTATATTCATATACATATACCTATTCATATTTTATTCTATATTCTCTACATACTATTTGTATATATATAAATATTAAATAGTTCAATTCAATATTTGGAAATTTATTCTATTTAGATTCTAGATCGACGTATTTTAAGTGGAATCAAATAAATTCTAAGCAATTTTGTTTCCTAAACGTATAAAAAAAATATATACAAGTACCTACGATTTGAATGGTGATAAATTATGCTATTGTACGCATTAAAGCTTTGTGTTATAAGTTTTAAATTGAATATTATTATTATGATCATAATTTATTTATTGTGTCTGAATTTCGTTATATAAATTTTCTTTTACAATTTATAATTTTATTAGAGCATAGTTATACTAAAGTAAAAACAATAAACGTGAAAACCGGATAGAGGATTTGGTGTTGGACCTGGTATACTAATCTGACGAAACTAGACAACAATGCAACTATGTTTCGAATGGAATTATCAGGTAAATGTCGCGCCGGTAGGCCGAGAAAAATATGGAAAATAATTGTTTTAATAGCCGAAGCAATTACTCAAAAAAAAAGTAGCCGTAATTAAAGATGAAAGCCGCAGATAGGAAACCACGGAAGGATTTTATTTCCGCCAATGATGATGCCAATAATGGTGATACTAAAGTATTCAATGCTTTTGACTATATAACTTAAATCAAATAAAATCAAATTTATCAGTTTTAATTAAATAAATATTAAAACTCTATGGCCCATTTTTTCTTCTTCCAAGTAAAAGTATTGGTAATGAAACTATCACTTTACTTTACAATAACAGTAAACTGAAAGTTTTTAAAATTTGGTTTTTACATCGTGTCAGTTTTCATACTGGCAGTAATAGTACAATTTTTGATTAGTGTAGTAGATTTTTTAGTACTTTTTTATATTTTTTGAAAACAAGTAAACGTCAGTTTTGTTTATTTTGAACAACAAATTGGAATTAATTTATGTTAATTTTGAATATAAATAAAGAAAAAATATCAAAAATGAAGTAAATAATAGAAGGTTAGCTATAATTTTACAGCAGATGAAGAAGAAACTATTCTTAATGTGCTGTGAAATTAGAAATGTGATTTTACTTTTAGTTTTATTTAAACGAATTATGAAAATGAAAGTAATTTAATTTTTTTTATGCATGAAGTACATTCATTTTTAATTAATTTTTGAATTACAAATTAATGAATGAATTTTGAAGAATTGGTGATATTAAAGTCCAAAAAAATGTTACAAAAAATTAGCAAAGGATATTTATAATTACTTTGTTTCAGTTACGTTGAAAACTACTCTCTTATCAAAACTGATCTCTAAAGTTGCTGCCATTGTTATTTGTTCTTCTCATATTATCTTCAGAACTATTATCATTGTTATTACCGATAGCATTTGAAATTACAAAATCAATTGGAATTGAAGGATCTACTGGAGGATCACTTTCTTTTAGTTTTCGTGCAATATTATGTAATACTGAGCATGCCACTACAACAACCAATACAGTATTAACATTTATTCGCATACCGAGTGACAAAACTGAAAAACGTCTTTTCAGTACTCCAAAGCCTCGTTCTACAACATTTCTGGTTCGAATTTGGGATTCATTATAAAGAATTCCACCTTGCGTTTGAGGGTTGGATAGGGGCGTTAACATATAGGAACTAACAAGTGTATCAACTATTCCCAAGTATCAAACAATCCTTATGAGAATCATTCTCCATTTTTGCTCTGAAACACGAGTTACGAAAGAAATTACTATTGTGTGCAGATCCTGGCCAACGGCTAACAATGTCATATTATTTCTAAATTGGAATTAGTGACAGCTTGTATGCATTTAATGAAAAGTATCCTTTTCGGTTTCGGTATATTTCAGCATTGGGCTCAGCGGGGGACTGAATCCTGTATCCTTTACTTATTCTAAAAAATGCGAAGTTTGTAGATGAAATTTCTTCTTAATTTGTCAGTGGTAACGTTATATAAGCTGGTGCTAATTTAGTTATAGCTATACTAATTCTTTTTTTGATAAGTGAAGCAGATGATATTGATACACCAATAAAATCACCCACGCTTATTAGCATGCTACCTGCTGCATAGAATCTTAATGCCAGTAGTAGGCATACACGCTAGGTGACGCAGTAGGTATAGCGCCAACCGAAAAGTCCCGGGTTCAATTCCCGATGAAGCAAAAAAAAAAATGCTTCATTGGTTTTTCGAGCTGGTCTAGTACCCTTGTGTCATTGGGATATAATAAATTACAAAAAGATAATTGAGAGTTAATCTGGTAGCAAATTAAATAAAATGAAACTATTCTATTTAAGAAAGCTTAGTTCCTGACAATAGTAGTAGTTTTCCACATTTAATGAGTAGATAAGCCAGTAATTTGTTAAAATAAATACTCGAATTATTGTAGATATGGTAATGTAAAATTGCAGTGCCGTACTTAATTAAGCACAAAAAGGTGGTTCTACGAAAAGTTACTGTCAAGATCATAAAAAAAAAAAAAAAAAAGGATTTGTATTAGAGTATTTACCACAGCTCTAATAAAATAAAAAGAGTAGCAGTTAAATAATTACCATAAAACCATAATATTTGTCGAGCGTATTCGAAGCATAATTATTATGAATATAAATATAATACACGAAATACCTTGAAGCTTTAGGTTCAATGTCATTTATTATTAGTCCCAAAATGTGATGAACATAATTTCTTGAAAGACGAAACCTTTTAATAAATTCTTCCTCATCGAAAGTAACGAAAAAATTTGGTTTTATTTTATATTGTTTTATTACAATTTGCAAGTAAGTATTTAGTTTTTAAATGCAATTTTTTCTCTTTTAAGTGCAAGTATTGATTTTTGATTGAATCCTCTTATATTAAAATAATTTTCATCTGATTGAAAGTGTAATAGAAATATTTTAATCTGTTTGATTAAAACTAAAATAAAAAAGAACGGAAAACTAAAATATTTATTACTTGCACATTTTAAAATTTTTACATAGTTATGCCTACAGTGCTGTTCAAAAAAATCGGAAAACCTAGGGATTTAAGAAAAAATTAGCTATACCTATACCTATCTGGTAGTAGTTCACCTACTGAAAGAAGTAAGACTATAAATTTGTTTTATAATATTATCAAGTAGTCTCTTGCGCAGTGCCTACGTCTCAGTAAAGTAAGTAGGTAGGTTCAATAAGTAAGTAATTAAGTAGTCAAAATTCTAGTTCAATGAAATGTTTAATTTAACATAAAAAAAACCAGACTTTAATAGTATTGTGGAAGGAAGAATTATCTGCATGGGACATTGGAGAAACAAAATTGAACGAGGCAAATCTAGTGTTACGAATTAAAAATCTTGCATTTAAAAGGATAACTTACATTTAACATAAAATTACTTGCAATAAAAGTGAAAACTCTGTTTTTTTATAAATAGGCACTATATTAAATTGTATTATAGTAACAGGCAAAATGGGACTTCAAAATAACAAAATCAAATTTAATATATAGAACCGTTTAAAGTACAATAGTTGCTAGAACAGCGTTTGCCAATTTAACCCCCGTGTAATGGAATTTTTCATATTTAAAATAAATCTTAAACTTAAAAAGTAAAATTCATATTTAAAAGGGAAATATTTGCACATAAAAAAAAAAAATTTACACGTAAAATGAAAAGACTTGCTATCAAAAAAAAAGTTGCACTTAAAAGTGGAAGTTTTTTGTTTTTAAGTAAAAAAGGTATCATAATGTCAAATGTGTGTATCAAAATGAAAATTCAAAATAAAAAAAAACCAAAAAAATTAATAAAATTTAATACAGAACCGTTCAAAGTACAATAATTGCTTTAATAGTGTTCGTTAATTAAGTTTAGCAAATTAAGTATTGAAATAGTGTTCGTCGACAATTACAAATTTAACCCTTGTATAATGGCATTTTACATATTATAAATTTACGACAAAGATTGTACAATGTGACAACGACTTCAGGACATTTATAATAACTCACTCCTTCGAATGTAAGTACTATAAAAATATTTTACTATCCCTTTTATGATAGCAAAGTTGTAATGTACTGTAATTAATGTACGAAAAGTTGGTTCTACCTAAATTACTAACTAAAAAAAGGAAAATAAAGCAATTAGAACTACATTTTTCTAAATAAACAGAATAGTTTTTTTACAGTTGACAAACAAACAGCATTATTACTGATAAATAATATAACCTTATGTTGGTTAATCCACCTTAGGAGAGAGTGTTTTTCTAAATAAACAGAATAGTTTTTTCTACCAGCTGACAAACAAACAGAATTATTACTAATAAATAGTTAATAACCTCATGTTGGTTAATCCACGTTCGGAGAGAGTGTCTATATCAAAATTCATATTAGATATATAAACTAACTGTAAGATAAGTAAAACAAATGTGAAATTTTTATAATTTGTGAAGGCAGGACAAAACATTCAGGACAACACACTTAATTTGGCTGTTCAGAGTTAGAATATTCAAAAAATGTCATCAGCAAAAGCTTTACAGCTTCTCTTTAAATTGCAGCCTAAACAAAAAGTTTGTATATACACGTTAAGACAAATAATTGATCCTAACACATAACCTTGCAGTAAGTACCATCCATAATACTAAAATCTCGATTACTGATTGTATTTTCAAATTTTTACAATTTGCATTCTTTTATTAGGGAACACGTTAAACTTTTTAAGGATCGTTAAAATTAAATAACAAAACACTATTAAACAATTCTTTGGAATTTATAAATTTCAGAAACTAATATAAAGTTGGCATTGTGAAATTCACATTTTCCAATCAGATAAAACTATTGTAAAATTGAAATTTCGCTATATTTAAAATTTATTTTTAAAATCATTTCAAAGTTTACAAAAATAATTGTTAGTGTTTTCACAAAAAAAAGGACATTATCCGATTATAGAAATTTTAGCACTTTTCCTGTATGTATATATATACATTTGTTCAACCTCTTTTTCGTCCTCACTATATTTTTTATTTTTTCATTTTAATTTTAAAGGATTTTAACATCTAAAATCGTTATTTTAAAAGTCAAAAAAGTATATAGTCATTCGAAAAACAAAATATCCGTTCGCAATCATTCGTTATTTCAATTGCAAGACTCACGGTGAAAAATAACAATATAACAACAACAATAAAAAACTTTAACGTCCATTTTAACCAGGTGATGTTGCATGCTTACTCTTTACTTTAAAGAATTTAGAATACAGCAAAATTTCCCGTCAACTATTTTTTTTTTTTTTTTTTTTTATACTCATCTGAATACATATTAAAAATATCCTTGCATTTATTTATGCAACTTAAGCAAAGACTACATTCAACTACCAAAAAAATGTGTTCATATTTTCATTGTTGCTATTTTTGTTGTAGATATAACATAAATTTTTTTCCGGCATTGAAAATTTCAAAGTTAGCATAAGTAAATGAGTATGCTTGCATGGTCACAAATAAATCTTCTTACAGAGGAAAGAAAAATAAAAAAAAAAAACAAAATAAATAAAAAATAACTGTATTTGTTTTTCCTTTTTCACTAATTCTCAATATATCCTCAAAATAGTGTACTGTTGTGTATATTATTGCAGCTCAAGCAACTTTAAAATTGTATTTTGCTTATGATAAGATTTTGGGTGATGCTTTATATAAATTATGTTGTGCGGCGGAGGCGAACAAAGGAGAATTTTTAAGGCTAAAAAAATAAAAATAAACTACAAATGAAAGAGAAAGGAAAAGAGAGTGTTGAAAAAGTGAAACAAAAAAAAAAAATTAAATAAAGAAGAAAATTTTATTTCTTAACACACCTGGGGAGCATTTTACTGTGGTGATTTTATTAACGCGACGGCCACAAAAAACAAAAATACACGAGAGATTGAAGTAATTTTTTAGAAATTGTTCTTGTTTTATTTTATGTTTTTAGTTTTAATTTTTTTTTTTTTGTTTTTTTTTATTATCCTTAAAGGTTTTGTGAAAAGTTTGTTTTTCTTAATTTTGTTAAATTTTCGGTGTATAGCTTTTTATGAGGTGCCGAAATTAAAGAACACCTCTGGAATATTGTTTACTTTGTAAAAGTGAAAAAAAAAATATAGAAAGAAACAATGATGTAGAATAGAATAGGATAAATTTAAGGAAAGAAAAATAATTTATTTATAGTGTTTTTTTTTATTATTTTAATTTATTTCTACTTTATGGTGACCCATGAGTTAAGACCATCTGATGATGATAATGATAATGATGAAGTTTTAACAATAATAATAAGTAGAAAAAAAAAACTAAATTTCATTTTATTATTTTGAACTTTAGCAGTTTTTAACTGTAAAATATAAATACATGTACATGCATTATGTATACTTTTTCTATCCAAATTTGTAAATTTGTTTATTACTATGAGTAGACGACTACATTAAAGATCATAAATTGTCGTTGTGATGGTTCAGTTTTTTTTTTTAAATAAATTAAGTAAAAAGATTTTTTTTTTTTTTAATTTTAAATTTCAGTAGACAAGAACCACCCAGACAGATGTGGTGTAGCTCATGCATGTACAGGGACATAAATTTAATTTTTATAATATGAGTAGGTAGTTGAGAACGTTCAGGAACACACGAAACATGAAAAGGTGTTTAAAGTTAGGGTATTTACAACATTGTTAATTTTTGGTATTTTTTTTTAAAACAAAATGTATTTATTTGTAGTCAGTACTATTTTTTTTTGTTATATTTTCAAGACTACCCGATGAATACCCTAACGGTTAGAAATTTGGCATACACAATATTTCATTTTTGATTTTTTAATATATCAACTAATTTAAATGTAGAAAGCTTCATATTACAAACATAACGTATTGTTATATTTCCAGGATACATTTAAGACCTAACTTACATCTACTTAATTCTTACTCACCTATACTTATGACTACACTATTATTACCGTTATATTGTATATGATGTTTGTATTTCTGTTTTCTAAAGTAACAAATTTTGATCACAGGATTGTAATAACATAATTTTTAATACAGAGTTGTATTCAGATATATACAACACGTCGATTGTAGGGTAACTTCAACTTCATATTAGTACAGTCCCATTTTTTTCATGTAAAACTAAATTGTATGCCAAAACAAATTTTAAATATTTTTTTTTTCTATATTTATTATATTAAAACTTATTATATTAAAATTGGACCAACCATTAATTTAACACTATTTTTTTAACATAAATTAAATGGCTTAATGTTACTCAGCGGTTTTCTTAATATTTAGCGATGATATAATAACAAAGTTGGAAAATATTACCATTTTAATGTATATTAAGTAATATTATAACTATGTATATGTTTCTAACAATATTTTTATGACACCAATCCGAAAGATCTTACACTCTTCAGCCTTCGAGCCAAGCCAGTGATTTCCAAGAGCTGTAGTACCTCGGTATTGATGTGTTGAAGTAATCATGCTTTATGTGTTATTGTAATTTTTTTAATTACTTCAAACACCTGGTCGATGTATAGATCTCGATGTATGTTGCTATTTTTGCTGTACCTAGGAGCATTTGAAATCTTTGAATGGATTCAATATGGGTGTTTAGCCCTGTATCTGAATCCTGTATTTAAATACCCTATTATTACATACACAATATCAATATTTAATTTTGTATTGGTAAAAAGTGAGTTTTGGCTAGAAGCCAATACAATTTATGATATTTAACATTTAATTCCTCTTTCTTTATTTTTATATGAGGTTTCCACTTAAGTTTAGTGTCAAGTGTCGTATCTTGATACTTGGCTCTGTTCTCTATCTTTACAGCTTTACCATTAATAGTAATAGTTGGTTCAGCCTTCAACTTTTTCTCAGTAAAATTTATGTGAACTGATTTTTCTTCATTTAACTATATACCTGACCGTCGTTTGTTCATTTAATGACTCTATCGATAACTCTTGTTTGTAAGATTGTTTGACGATTCGTTTATATATTTCCCTACAATTAGAATTTTAATATGGTCTGCAAATGCAACTATTGATGTGTTTTGTAATTTAAGCAGATTAGACGTATGTAATAAATAAAATACAGAGCTTAGAATACTGCCTTGTAGGACTCCTGCTTTTATTTCTTTCAATTCCGAATTCTCATCTTCTTGTTTTATGTGACCTGTTTGAGATATTTGATTCTAGTAGCTGTACCAGTTGTTCACGTAAACGTTTGTTTAATTTTTTTATAACGTCATCATGCATTAATCAAACAACATTAATAAAAATTAGAATAAAGTAAAACTCGCAGCTGTCAAGATACTAATAATCTAAACGTAAATATAAGAAGACTCTGTCATTATAAATTATGTATTAACAAATTTTGGAAATAAACGAACTAGCTATCATCATGCATCTTGCCAAAAACTTGAGAGACATCGACTTGAGCAGACTTGGTCAGTTTCTAATTCTTTTTCTATAATATTTATGATATGGTGCACCTGATCTATTGTTTAATGTTACTTATATGCTCTTAAACCAAATTGATAATTTGGTATTAAATATTTGCTTTCTATTATTGGTCTTAATCTCTTAAGTAGAAGCTTTTCAAATAATTTTTATATTATTGGTTATAATGATTTTGGTCTGTAAAATTTTACTTCAGTTGGTAGTTTTCCTGGTTTTAGAATCATTATTACCTCCACTACTTTTGAAATACTAAGCGCGCGTTTCAACCAAAATGCAGCGTTGATTAAGTGACTCAGCATCAGAATAATTTTTTTGAGCAAATGCTTAGGGAATTAATTTTCAAAAACTGAAATTTTTTTATACAACATCTATGCTCTGAGCGAGATTTGAATCCAGGACATGATAAGTTATAGTCAGATGCCATAAGCAAGCCATTATTAGTAGTTTTATGAAAAACATACTTATTTGATTCAAATTAATCTTCCTTATATCATTTTTAATATGGCTCATTCACATTTGCTTTAGGACGACTTATAATTTTTGCATCCATACTAATGGTCAATTTCACAGTATTCTTTGAATCCGAAAATTTTATATTTATATATATCCGAATATGAATTCGAGGTTTATAGATCTGGATATTTTATAAGAGTAAGCTAGTAAGGTCATATCATATATAATTATAGAATTTTCGGATCAATAAATCTTATCGAGAAGATCATATGTGGAAACTCTTCTCTTTGCGACTTGAAATGCCTAAATCATATCGTATGGCAAATTTAAACATATTATTCAAAAAGTATCTATATAATTCCGATAAAAACTGTTCTCTAACGATTTATTAGAATATTTTTTTTAATTTTTTAATTTAATACAATATAATTGAATTCAATAAAATTCTTAATTAAAACAATTTTCAATTTAAATTTTAAAATTCAATTATTGAATTTTTAATTAAAAAACATTTTCGTGAAAAAAAGCAAGTTTTTTCTTTGAATTTTTTCACTTTTGAAAATTTTCAATTAAAATAACATTTTTGCTATTCTAAATGAAAATTTTCTGTTAAAAATTAAATTTTGTTTATTTTTTTGCAACATTTTCTTCTATTTCCATTTAACGATATTCTTAAAGTACCCATTATAAATGTCAAAACCTTGTCTGTCAATTATATTTAAAAGAAAGTAATTATTTAACTCACAACTAAACAAAAAACCTAGACTTCACATCACAATCATAACAACAACAAAAACAACAATAGTAAAAATTTAGTTAAACTCTAAAATTGGCTGTGCGTCAAAAAACAAAAAAATTAAAAAAAAAAAAAACTATTATATTGATGGCGGGCAATATACTACCGGCGACTCGACCTGATTTCAATTTCTAAAAAAAAAAAACAAAAATAATAAAAACAAAAAAATACATACATACATATTAATTTGTTTTTTGTTCTCATAAATTCATCAATAATAAATCAATAAAAAATGAACCACATAATTGATTCATTGATTATGATGAATTGATGATGATGAATACGATAAAAAATTGTTTTTTGATGTTTATTTGCGATTGACATAGTCATTGATTATATTATACAAGATAAAAAAACAAATATCAAATATAATGTTGCGAAAAAATGGCATTTTATAGTCAAAGCGAAAAATCTCATATTACCAACAAACTAACAAAGTGGTCAAATTGAAAATGTGCTGCTATTCAACAGTGGGAAATTATTTAAAAAACAAAACAAGAATCTTTTTTTATTATCATGACTTTCATAATATAATTAACAACACACAACTGATGGATCACAACAACAAATGATGTTTGATTGACAGTCTGTTGAACTGAATTTTGAAATTATTGAAAATTTTTGCAAAGTAATTTGCATAATAGAACGAGGTGCGGTCAATAAGTTTTCTATGACAAATTATTATTATATGAATTTGAGTTCGAAGATAATAAATTAAGATGGGAATTTGTTTTTTTTTGCTGTTTGATGGCTTGAATTGATTTTTTTTTATACTTATAATTTAAATGCAAATTATTCCAGAATTTTGAAAATAAAATAAACGATTTTGATTTGAGTTTTTAATTTAAAAATGTTTTGTATGAATAATTACTGTAGAAAAATTTTGTTCGTTTTGGAATTGTTTTTTTGTTTGTAACTGTCCCAACATGCTTTCTATTTTATAATACAAGACGTTTTTTATTTTCTAATGCAATTCGACGCCCTAAAAAGTTCTATTTTTTTATTAACAAAAATTTAAACAAATTTAGACTAATCAAGTAATCACTAAGACAATTTTGACTCTATTAAATCAAATATATTTGATCAACTAAAATCACACCAGGAATTATTGAAAAACTAAACCAATTGGGACTAACACAGGTAAAGCGGGTTCGTATATGTTTCAAGTTGTTTAGCAATTTTCAATTGAAAAAAAAAAAACCAAATTGACAATTAGTTCTTAATAATTGACTTCTTGAAAAAAAAATTGTTTTTGCATACATCCAGTTTTATTTTTTTATGCGGATCCTGAGATTAAATATGTATATTAATATAATACTAATACTTTATTTTACAACGTTTGGATAGTTTTACAATAAATATATTTAACA
This sequence comes from Argyra leucocephala, assembly GCA_963942445.1. Classification (NCBI taxonomy): domain Eukaryota; kingdom Metazoa; phylum Arthropoda; class Insecta; order Diptera; family Dolichopodidae; genus Argyra; species Argyra leucocephala. The sequence goes on along the minus strand of OZ012680.1, from coordinate 105,139,976 downwards.
CAATCACATATTTGCACTGGATGTCCTGACTGGTATTAATTTGATTGCCCAAACAGTCAATACATAACCAAAACAGATGGGACTTTTTATTCAAATAAAAGTTTTTGACTATAGTTAGTTAAGAGAAAAAGAGGATAAAAGGCTTGCATTTTACTTTTAATTCTAGCTTTTCTTTCTCGATATGTTTTTTCCAACTGAGCTTTACATCAAGAGCCATACTAAAATATTTAACAGACTTTTAATACAGCATAACGACGTTGTTTATTATTGAATATTACCGGAATGTGGACATTATTTTTTGTTTGTACTAAAATCAAACGTGATTAGTTTTGATTAATTTAGTTTGATTCTTCATATTTTGGACCATCTGAAGATATGGTTATTAACTTTCTGTTTATTTGTTGCTTTTTTTATGTTGTATTTGCAGTTTATTCATTCATAAAATCTGCTATCGTTACATATTCTAACTCTGGGATATCGCTAGAATATAATAAACACAAGAATGTATATATAAATAAATAGTAGTTATATGGCTCAGAATACTACCAAAGGGTTCCGCTGCATGCATATTATTTACTGTAAGTGCAGTAATCTTTCCATTGCTTAATCTGAATTATTAATCTGTAAATAAGGACTTACTTTGTCGTTTAACGCCAAGAAACACTGGAAAACACATACATTTGTTTTAATGTTTAGCATTCTAAAAAGCAAAGTAATTTGAATTTTGTTGGATTATTAATTGTACGTCCTAAGAAAATGAATAGTCAATTTTTTATTTTTTTTTTTATTTTTAATTTGTATGATTTAAATTGTACAATCATGTATATTTTTTTTTTATTTCAATCAAACATGGGAAATTAACCTACAGTGATTTTAATTACTTTATTATAAGTCTGCTGATGTGATATTGAATTGTGTTTTATGGAATTTATATATATTTTGGATATACCCTTGTGTTTTATAGAATTTGTCATAAGTGGAGTTCCCATAGTATTTGGATGATTCTCCAATCTGTTACAACAATTTCTTTAATAGAATTAATAAATTAAATTTATTTAATTTTCAACCGACTCTGAAGTTAGAATATGTAAAATTACCCTCAATTATTAATTTTTTTTTCATTAATGAAGCAATTATTTTATTTACTTATATATGATTGGTGCTACAGATGATCAGATAAGTGCTGGGGCCGATTTAATAATCTTAAATTTTTTGTTTTAAATCATACAAGCCCTGGGACTGATTTAATTATCTAAAAAAAATTCTGTTTCTGTTCCATGCTTGCACAACATTTTTAGATAATTAATATGGTACCTCCAGGGATAGATTAGCATATTAAAACTATTTTCTGTACTTGTCTCTTGTCACGTCATATCGTCACACATAAAATTGTAACGTTTTCCAGAATTTTGAAGTTCATTTGATGAAATAATTTTTATATTTCATAGTTTTACTTCGAAGAAGGTCAACGACAAAATTATGGAAATGGTTGTTCTATAAGTTTTACATTGTAAAATTTGACAAAATACTTTTAATTTGATCAGAGCAATTATCTAATACATCTATTTATAAAACACAGTTTCTTCTTCTACATTTTGACGATTAGCTAATAATGTTAGATGTTGTAGAACGTGTCCTAATCAAATTATTAACACGCTTTTAATTTCGTCGGTGAATCTACCCATAATATATATATATTTATTAAACAGAGTGTTCTCCAACATTCTGACTTATACTTAATGATGTTAGGTGTTGTATAAAATCATATCCAAATTAAATTATTAACAAGAATTTTCTGTGAACATTCTTGGTTAAAATGTTACATCTTCCCCAATAAAACAATAACAACAATCAACAAAATATTTTTGCAATACCTCTACAATAAAATTAGATTTAAAAGTTTTTCTAAACTCTTAATTTATTTGCATTTCTCTTTTTAAATTTCTATTCTTCATCCTCCATCTCCAAAATCCAATGAACTGTCTAACCCATTTCCATTAAATCAACCAAGATTAGCATAATAAATTGTAGAAAAAAAATTGGAAATAAAAAAATCCATAAACTAAGAAACAAATAAATAAAATGCTTGCGGTCAGTGCCCATATCATCTCATCATCTCCATATACACCATCATTATAATATCCTGATTATTTCAAGATAAAAGAAAAATTCAAAATTAATTTTATTGAAATTATTACTCGTACTTCTTTTCTCAAAGTATCCTTATCGTTCTTATTTTCATTGTCATCATCATCATCATCATCATCATCATCATCATCATTATTGATAGAATATTTAAGCTCCACCTTTACATTTTTAGTTTCTTTGAAATATTTTAGTTAAAAATATTTTCTTTTTAAAGATTTTTCAGATCGCACACCCCCACCTTACCTTCTCTTGACCATAAATTGTTAAATTGTTATTCTAGTAATAAACTACCATAAGAAAAATGTTTAAGGATATAAGAAGAAATTTAAATCAGTAAAAAGAACAATAAAAAATATAATTTGTCAAAAAATAATAAATAAAAATACCCACAAATATCTAGATACAAATTTGAAGTTTCCTTTCGAACACAGATCTTAAATAAAAATTTCAGGTTTTTCTTTTAAGATTTCAAAATAATTTTTTACCCTCTTTATAAATTCAACCTAATATCCATTAGTTTTAAAAACCGTATCGAATTTTGTTAACATATTTCTATATTGTAATTGGTTATTTTGGACTTGGGAAAATTGTTGGTTTGAACTTCGAACTAAAAATGAAAAAAAGAAAAAAAAATACATTTGGAAACATTGTTGTTTCACTCGTATCACTTACCCACATCATTTGGCAAAACAAGTAAACTATAGTATAATGGTATAAGAATAAAATTTTCTTTTTTGAAATTGATGGCTAATAAAACTGTCAAGAAAATATTTTGTCAAATACTCCACCCCTTTGATATTTTATTCGAACATTTACATAAAATTACATGACATGTGTTTGTTTATATGTAGGAAAACCGCCTTCTTTAACTGCTCTTATCCCATATAGTATTAAATTATTCTGTACAGAAACCTTTTCCATTTTTCCTTTTTCTAAATATTTTAGATTTTCATTTAAAAACTTTAAAACAGTTTGAATTTTTTTGTTGTTTTTTTTTTTTTTTGTGAATTATTTCAAAAAATTACTTTGATAAGAATTAAAAAAAATAAGTTTGGTTTTGGCACGCCATCAATGATAAGAAATTCTCCCCTTCTAAAGAACTTAGCTATGTCCTTATTCTTTTGTAATTTTCATAATTTGTACAGTACACATATACAAGCATAAATTTATTGCACAATATTGTATATTTTTGTATATATATAACAAAATGATAAACAAATTTTATTTTGCATAAAAATAAATTTACTGTCACGGAAATGCAAAGTGGTTGATACAACCAGGTAAAATTTGTTCAAATTGGTTACCTTCGTTTAAGTAGAACACAGGAGTAGATATTTAAGTAGTTATGGAATGTGACTAGTAGAAATATTTTTTTAAGTATAAGTTGACATTACATTTTTATGAGTTTTAAAATCTATGTGAAAAATATTTTGTTTAGTTATTAAAAATGTAGAAAATGCTATAAATCTAAATTCTATAATTTAATATTATTTAGGTAGTAGAATTTTTTTTAAATTTATTTAGCTAGTATGGATTGTACTAGAAATGACATAATTAAAGAGCATGATCATCGATTTCAACTGTTCTGTTAAAAACAGTTTATTCCTATTGAAAACAGTTTTAACCAGTCCCATAGTAAACTGTATTGTTACTACTCCCTGAATTGGATAAATTGAAGGAGAAGAAAATTAGAATATGCAATATTGAGTTGCAAGACCTGTGATAATACGAAAATAGAAATAAATGTATACTTGAGAAGTCAATGATGAAAGTCTAATGGGAACAGACTTTTTTCCAATTTTCTAATAATTATAGAAATACAATTTTCGGTATCATGAAAGTCTACTCGATTGAGATATGTCAATATTTTAAGCTTTTATAGTCTATTGCACTTTTTCAGCAGACCTTCAACATTCAATATTAAAGATGAAAAGTAATAAAGAAAAATTTTTTTTCCAAATTTTAAAATTGAAGCAAAAAGGCTTCCTCATGTATATTATCTACGCATACGATCATACCTAGACCGCGTAAATTTGTAATAAAACAACAAGAACAGAAAAAAAAATAAAATCAGGAGTCCTTCAGGGTAGTGTGCTACGATCTACATTATACTTAATATATACTGGAGATTTGCCAACAATAGAAAACACAGTTACTTTAACACGTTTGCTGATGACACAATAGTATTAACAATAAATACATGCCCAACTGCTGCGTCAAACCAATTGCAAGAACACTTCAAGGTTAATGTAAACAAATCAGTGCATAATGCTTTTACCATCAGAAGAGAAGATTGCCGGCTGTAACATGCCAAATAATGTTGCATTAACACATGCAAACTCTGTAAAGTATCTTGGTATGCATCTGAATATGCGTTTAAATTGGAGAGAGCATATTGTAAGCAAACACAAGCAACTTAGATTGAAGAACAGCATATAATGGTTAATGGGACGTTATTCGCAGTTATCAATATAGTGTAAGATCCTACTATATAAGGCCGGCTGGAAACCTATCTGGTACTATGGTATAGAGCTGTGGGGTAAACAAGTAATTCCAATGTTGAAATACTGAAAAGGTTTCAATCCAAAGTGCTGCGGTCAATAGTAAAAGCACCATAACCTATGAGAAATGTGGAAATTAGAAAGGACTTAAAAGTCCGAATCGATTAAAGAAGCCATAGCAACAAGAAGCTTATAATACTTTGCGAGATTGGAAATACATCCGAACGATCTAGCATCACAACTAAAGTGCACAGACCAACATGTGCAAAGGCTGACAAGGTTTCATCCGATAAATCTAAGCAGCAGATTTATGAATAGTCAAATCGGAAACTCCCACTAGCTTGACCAGAAATATAAAACTTCGGAGATGTGCCAATGGGCTCACTCACAACCTGTTAAATAATACAAATTACTCAATATAGTGGCATACTATTATTAGATAAAAATAAGATAGATTGTAAAGTTAAATAAATAATAGAAAAAAAAAATTTATAATTAGACTAAAAAACTTTAATTTATTTGTCAACAACAACTAACTACTAATACTAAGCTTAAAAACTAATAAAAAAATATTTTAAGAAAATATTCAATAGCATTTAATCATTTAAAATCGAACTCCAGACAAAGCTTATTATCAAAAACTTTAAAAACACGGTTTATAAAAACCCTATTATTAATTTTTATTATTCAAAAATGCACATATAAAATATACCAAATCAACTCAAACCACAAAATAGGTATGATTTTCTGTGATTCATAATTATATGATTTTGAAACAGAAAATTTGTCCTGCAAAGGTATAATTTCTATAGTCAAGTCTATTCATTTGAGTAGACTTTCATGATTACGTGACTTTTTGTTGACTGTTGAAAGTCTATTCTATTTCTTTTTTGTAGACTTTCATGATTGACCGCTCAGATGGAACGTCTATGGATATTGCATGTACAAATCACAATTAATTTCAGCTTTAAAGCTGTATATAAATTAGCAATTGTAATATGATGTTCAAAAAATATTTAAAATAATTGTATGTCAAATGGGACGATACTTCTATACGAATTTGTGATCATCATACGGATGATCTTCTATACGGATCAGCGATTTTACCACGAATATTTCTAGATAATTAGAAACAATCAGTTATTATAAAGATAAATAATATTTATTTAACTATTTGTTATTTTTCAATAACTTGAGAATTTCTTTCTAAAATAGCAGAACCATGAAAATTGGAAATAGAAATAAGAACAATATTGAATAATGATTTTCATTTTTGTTATGCACAAACAAATATAAACATGTACTATTAACATAACATTTAGCAAAACTCAGTTGACAAACATCTATTTTGCCTAAAACCACTTAATCAAAAAGCTCACAATGCAAAAAGTCAATTAGCAAATTTCTCACTTAACAAATTTGCAATTCGTAAACATCCATTTATTAAAAAATAAAAAAAAGATGTTTCTTTTGCAAAGACTTGTTTTCTGTTATCAAAAATAATAAAGTACCGTATTATAGTTTTCACTTAAGGACAAAATATTTACTATTCTTTTGGGGACATTGGAAAAATAGCTACTGTACAGTGAAAAATATACAACAGTATCTAAACAATACATTTCTTATTTTATATCACTCCTACCGATTTTAAAATACAAGTTGTTATTTTTAAGAACTGATCTTAAGATTATAGTCTGCTCTTCTTTAAAACAATGATTTTAAATTAATTGTTATTTTTGATGTATTTGAAATATTGCCAATTTTAAGAAAGGGAAAATTTGAGAATTTGAAAGTAACTTACCTAATAGATATATTCAATAGGCAATATTTTTATACTGAATATTAATTGGATATATTTCATAGCTTTTACATACTGAAAATATTTTTGGATATTTATTAATATTAAATGAGTTCACAACATTTTTTTTATTTTGTTGAGTTTCATTCAAAAATATTTACAAGCTCTAACACCCCTATTGGCTATTAGACATTAATGCTCTAACTAATTTGATTGTCCATATATGGTTCATAATTTAAATTGATGAGCTATATTACAAATGCATGTTGAAATTATTGATTTTGTATTCATTTTTTGACTTTGCAAAGATATGTTCTAGAAGTTTTCTGAATATATTATAATAATTTCGAAACATATAACTACTTATATGATATTGAATATATAAATTCTGGAGAATGTTTTTGACTTCAATTTAAATTAAATTTAAAGTAAATGTTGTGTATAAAAAACAAAAAATATTTTTGTGCACATTTCAATAATATAGCAATTGTTTTATTATAATAATTGCTATAATTATTATAATTAATATAAAAATTGTTCTTTTTAGAATTACATTATAAATTAACATCATAACATTATCGGAACATTCCCAAAAAAGAAATATTTTTTTTAACTCAGCTTATTTTGAAACTAAAATATTGATGAGAACATTGATGGAAAATTATGATGAGAATAGAACTACTAGCAATTAATTTCCCATCTATTTCTCATCCATATATTGACAATATATTGATAAGTATTTATGAAAACATTGATGTGTAATAGGAGTGTCAGCATGTATGTTATTAAAATATAGAGTAACTACTGTGGAAACTGTAGTTTTAGGAATTGTTAGTAATTTTCCACTGTTATTTAAAAGTAGCAGTTTAAAAATAACAATTTTTAGAATCTCTACATTCGTGCGGTAGTTCAGAAATATTCTTAGTGAGTAGTATTAACTAAGCGAAGTTGTTTGAATTTTATTTTTATTTTCATCATCATTTATAACGGTTCGGCATAGCTACAATATTGTGATAATGAGACTGTGCTTCATTTTCAATAGCCATTAGTTTCACAAGATAATTGGTTAGTCTACTTTTGCTATTTTACTTAGTGTCGCTTGCAAAACCTATCGTTTAGTAGTAGAGATGAATTTTATTTCCGAATTGGAAACTTTGCCACAACATTAAATTAAAATTCCTTTCTTACAGATTAGGGTAGAAGGTGATTTTTTTATTTATGTGTTGAAAGAATAAACAACAAAAATTAATGCGTAAATAGTCTGGGTGGTGCAATGGTATAGTCCCTGCTATTCAAGCTGGTCCGAAGCTGGTCCCAAGTTCGATCCACTTTATAGGTTATTCGACCTGGTCCAGTACCCTGTGTCGTTGGCATAAAATAAATGACAATAAAAAAATAATAGACCCACACTTTGAAAGGGAAAAGGGTCTGAAAATTTCTCTGTGAGTGTATATGTGAGCATTTGGCAAATTCATTTGGAATTACAGAAATGAAATTCGCAATTGAAAATATGTCCAATTAAATAGCACTTCCTTAATTATTCAATTTTCAAGAATTAATTTGCCGATACATAAAATCTAATAAGAAGTGATGCTAATAGATAGGCTCGTATTAATTGAAAGAGTTAATTCTAAACTAACAATAAAAAATTTTGAATAATAATGGATTAGTTTAAGTTTAAATTTTGTTCTTTAGGAAATCAGGTTATAACCATTTTAAATCAACCTTTACGGGAATCGTATTTTTATTTTTGCAATTTTAATTCAAAGTAAATAAATACAGTTATCATATTACCTTATTTTTTTTTATTTATCAGTGCTGTGTATCCAATCACGTATATGTTTAAATTCAATAATCGACCATCTCACTTACCAAGGCCTGTATATCTAATTACCAAAAAATAATATTAAAAAATGAAATATTAACAAAATTCCATTTTTGTTGTTGTTTTTAAAATTAAGGAATGTCATAATTTTCATCGGTCAATTTAATTTAAAAAAATTTTCAACCTTATAAGAGACCCATTTCAAAACCTTAATAATTAAAACAAATCCTGAGGAAAATTAATAATATGATTTACGTTTTTTTAACACATTTGTTTTTTTTTTTGTTTGGTCTAAAACAAAAAATAAAAACACAATTTTTTATTTTTAAAATACCTTTTCTAAATTTAATTAAGAAAACTGGTCACAATTTCAAAGCTGTTCATTTCAATTGGTTTTTATTTTAGGTTTTTCTATATTTCTTATATACCCCTATATAAGGTGAATGATGGCACTTTATTCTGGCTTACCTTTTTTTTTAATTTTGTTTTTATTTTTGCTTTGGTACTTTTGTTTTTGATTTCTTAAAGTTTTATTCTATGAAACAGAAAAAAAAAAACAAAACAAAAATCGATCGAAAAAAAAATAAAAACAAAAATTAAATCTAAAATTATTTCTTCCTTCTCTATTTAAGCTGTAAATTTACCACCTAACGTGACAAAAAAACAAAAACAAAAATAAATAACAGAAAAGTTTTAAATTTTGTTTTTATTGGGGCTACGTACCCAAAATACAAAAAAAGCAGTAAAAAAGAAAAAAATGTTAAGAAAATTTTCCTATGCTAAATGATGAGTGCGATAAAAAAAATTGTCGTTTTTAAAATTCAAGTCATATCGTAACAAACAAAAGAACTTTTTTTTTTATTTTGTGCTGTTTCTTCAGTTTATTTGCTTTCCATTTTCGATTCTGTTTAAATTTTTTTAACCAAATATACAAGCAGAAAAAATATAGTAGTTAAATAACAAATTCATTTTCATCCTCCCTCAATTTTGTGTTTTTTCGGTACTCTGGCAATTTTTAGAATTGTTGACTTAAAGTACCAAATAATTGAATTTAGAATTTTGGTTGCTTTGAAGAAATTTTATCATGCGACTAAAGAGAAAATAATAATTTTGTTACGAAAAATAAAAATTCGAAATATTTACACCACAACATTTTAAAATTGAACTTGAAAAAAATAAGTAAAGCAGAACAAAATGTTTGAACAGGGAATTTTGTTTCAAGGAATTTGTTTTGAAGATAATAATGGTAAATGTGGCAGCACTGGACTTGGTAATATTTAATTGTCACTACAACTTGTAATTGAAATCGGCATGTTCTTTTGTTTTTTTTTCACCATCTTCATATTATCATCTTACTTTTCATCATCTTCATATTATCATACTGTAGTTTTATTGGGTTATGAAACCAGCCTATATTGTAAGTAAATTATCTTTAACTAATTTGATTTAGAATTTAAAAATTGCAATATAAAGAATATGGAAACGTCATTGCTCATGTCATTTGCTTGTATATGTAGAATTATAATGTTGGGTACAAATATAAATTCTCCTTTATTCAGAATATTTACCCATATCATGTTTATGCGTAGCTGCTGGTGGATACAAACAAAATGGATAAATTTTTAAAATACTAAATAAATTAAGGTCGGGATTTTGGAAATTTATGTTTGTGATTTCGTGGCCATCAACAAATAAATTGTGCATATATATAATTGTTCAGGCAAATAAAATATAGATGCCTTACCGCGTCCACAAAATCATTTTGTATTTTAACATTTTGTACTCCGTATTGCGAAATTAGCATTGATGTAAAGCGAAAATCATTTAACACTTTTTGTACTACGTATTAGAGTTTGTGCTGTGTATTTTGTTACGCGGTACAGACACATTTCATATTAGCATATGAAATTCGCATACTATGTGCATTCGAAATATTTTTCATGTGGTTAGGCCCCAGACTTCTGGTAGTAACCCAAAGAATATTAATTGATATTTGTATGAGTTGAAAGTAAAAAATGAATAGTTACCTCGAGATCGGAAACTAACAATGTGAAAAAAATTATGAAAATACAAATGCTGACAATGTCCAATAAATTCTTCAACTGACCTAAAACAAATCAAACCATTGCAAGACAGCGAAATAAAAAAAAATTACGAGACGTGGGTCTTGCAAATGCAAGTTTTATAAATTAAAAAGTTATTTTTGCAACTGTATAAATGAAACTGAAGTGGAATCATGTACGTAAAAATGGTTATAAAACAAAAATTGAAATTTCTAGAAAGAAATTCACCAGGTTGACATTGACCTATTAATTTCATTAACTTAATTGAAACAACATCAAATATTGTGAGACAGCGAGAGAGACATTATTCAAATTAAATGAAATTCCGGTACACTGGTCCAACCGAAATAGTGATATTGAAAAAATATTGGTAATTAATAAAATTATATTATAAAAGAGGAAGTAAGAAATCGAAAACACTGATTTAAAGGAATGAAGATGTTTCCGAATTGTTGACATTTGCTAAATAAAAATTAATTTATTAGTGAAAGGGAAATATATTTTTATTTGAAAAATATAAGTTGAATATTTTTCGACATTGTCGATAAACTGATAGTAAAATCGATAGTAATTCAGCTCAATGGTTCGTTATATGCTTTTGAAAAGGTCTCCAGTTAAGCTACGATGTGCATTAAATTAGAAATAAAGAATAATAAACTTGTACTCTGATTTTATTAGAATTGAAACATCAAAGCCACAATTCTGTAGCCAATAACCCTCTAAAACAACTAAAAACTACAAATAGGTCACTGGAGAATTGTGGTATCAAAAAGGTACATTTGGGTGCTAATTGATTTTCTAGAAGTAACTGAAATTGTTACTTCTAACTAACTATCTATTGTATCGAGTCTGAAGATTTCCACTTAACTACACACCGTAAAAAACCTATTTTTTTATTTATTTAAATTTTGGCAGGTTAGACTCAAACAACCCTTAAGGATAGAAAATCAAGTTAGCTAAATTTCTGATAAAAGGCAAAGTTTGAAATAAAAATAAAAAACTAATAAAAAAAATTTTATTTTATGGCGATACACATAATATTGTGTGGACCGATATAAGTTTAATTCGTATATGCATGGAGCTTGCAACGACATTTTTTAAATGATAAGTTTTACAAACATATCCAATCTCACGATTTTAGAAAAAAAATTGTTCTAGACAGATGGTTTAATTTCAAATTACCAATAACCTGGGATATAGAGGATGTAACAAATATAACTCAGAAGATATATATACAAGCTGAAACAATGTCTAGAACCATTATTTTCCTAAAATAGTTCAAGAAATCACCCCTTAAGGAATTTTCAGCTCCTAGTGGTGCTGTACATCTACTGTCATGGTTATTGTAGTTACAATTGGTCTAGTTTTCCACTTTGAACCACCGGAATAAAAGAATAATTATACATTATTTTTAGTAACTACTTATAAGTATTATAATTGCTATTCACTGGTTTGAATCAGATTAGGACTCCAAGCTGTATCGTATGCAAAAAACAAAAGTAAAAACGTTTTATTCCAGCTCATTGATTTCTTCCGTAATTCAAAAAGTCGAAAAATTGTTAATCTTGAATCTATATATATAAGTATATATAAAAAGATGGTACAGTATGTTTGTATGTTTGTTATATTTCAGAACTCCTTCTAAATGCATAGAGCGATTTTACCTAAACTTTATTATGTAGAATGATATTCTACTAACTGAAAACGAGCACATACTCCTTTTTTCGTTCTGGTAGCATTTTCCGACGTGGAAGCCAACTATAAGTTTTTCAAGTTTTTCAATTGTATTGGTTTGACCGAACTTCAAGCTATGTAAAAAATTTAAAATGGAAATATTAGTTTCAAACTATGCAAAAATCTTCCTTCTACCTTATGACCTCACTGGATTTATTTCCTTACTCTTCATGGGCTTGTTCTGGCACGTCGGACTGTTAAAAAATTTGTTACAGCCACTTTTAAGTTCAATTTTTGTTGAAGATATATTTTAAGCATGTGGTAACTTTATCATATAACAACAATGTCATCTTGAAATGTTTTCCAGAAGATTCCCACCAATCCACGCAAAAAAAAAAAAAAAAAATCTTGAAACGTTGAAGAATAACCTCGTTGTTTTATTTTAACTATTTTCGAGCAACGTTGCTTGTCTGAGTCTGTTATTTATTAAATAAAATCCAACTTGAAACTAATAATTCAATAAAAATCAATTGTTCTCATTTTGAGATGACTTCAAGTGTAGCAGATGCCCAGCATTAACTAGATAAAGATTCCGGAATTTAGGTTAGGCTTTTTCTAACAATATATGAATTATAGCGGACAATAAAATCTGTGATCGTTCAGTGATTAACCTGCTCAATCACACAGGGTGACTGTAGTACTGACAGGCACTTAATCACTAAAAAACAACAAACAACAACAAAATAGGTCACTCGAGTTGTGGTATCAAAATTTTTATTTATTATTTGAAATTTATACAAAACATTTTAATCTAAATTCTATTTGACGAATAGCATAAAACTCCGAACTCCCATTATTCATATTAAATTTACCAAATAATTTATTTTAAATTTTACCAAAATTTTAATAATTCAAATTAATTTTTTTAAGTGTACAAAAACTACCGAAAATTAATTCTATAAGATTCATTATTTATCTATAAAAATATATTTAATATCTTAGAACTTTTAAGCACATAATATCACGACTTACAAATTAGAACTAAATTCCAAATTAGAATTGGGTAATAATATTAAAAAAAAAAAAACTATTCCCTTTTTAATATTCTTTATAACCGTATCTTCAATATTATAAATTTTGTTTTTAATTTTGTTTACAGGTGTACATTTAATATTTTATGAAAAATTAATGAGGTGACATTAATATTAATTAATTATCTATTTAAAATAGAAAATGTATTGTTAAAGTTCAAATATGGTTGTAGGAATTAAATTAATTATAATTAATTAGGTAATGGTCAGTTACATTCCAAAAATTTGATATAAATACGAAAAATTAAAATTTATAAATTTCATTTTCAAATAATTAATTTTGATAATTTTTTGGGTGAAAGTATTTACAGTTTCAAGATCTCATTTTCATTTTCATATTATGCAGATTTAATTTAAAAAAAAAAAAAAAAAATTTAACTCCGTATATAGTACTTATCTGTGAATCTATGTAATAATCATTTGATTAATATTCTTTAATATTTACAGGTATAACCTATAAAATTGTTAAACATTTAAATTTTTTTTTTTTTTTTGTTCATTTAATTAATTTTTCCTACCGCATGCAGATAATAAAATTGAAAAATAATTGCTTCTAGCTATCACAAAATCAATTACAGAATCTCTTAACTATATCCAAACATAGTTGTTAGTTGGTTGTATGTATATAGAAAGAAAGTTTTTATTTTATTAAAATTCGAATTAAATTACATTTTAAATTTATTTGTAAGATTCAAGTTCATAAGATTCAGGTACATTAATACTACAGATACATTTTTATATATATTAATGAATTTAATGAACTGAATTTAATAATAACTTAAGGATATTTTCTTTTTCCATACTATAATAATGTGTACAAGTAGAGGTATACGTAGGTAGATAAATTTAGGTATATCTTTTGTAATTTAATATATTGTTTTTGTTTTGAATGTATGTATGTATCTCGTTTGTAATTGCTAATGGTCATATTTATTTTCAAAATATGTATTCAATAGTGGCAAATGCTAGTAAATTGAATCTTTTATTCTCGATTATTGAACAAAAATAAATAAAATTGATAATGATACTATGTTGATACTGATGATACTGATTAAATTAAATTAGATTAATGTTAAATGATAAAAAGAGAATTTGACAGATTTAATTTAATTATTCTATTGATACTGATACTTTTATTATTATGAAAATAATTTATATATATATATATATATATATAAGTAACTAAGTATATTAAGACATACATTGTAATAAATTGTCTCTTAGGGGTATCTTTCTTTTTATAACTCAGTTTATAATATACGATAATGTTATAAAATCATTAACAGGTTCTTCAGGTTTTGAATATGGTAATAAGATATTTTAGAAAAGATAAAAAGGATAAAAATTTGTATACGTATATATCTAAAAAGAAGCATTAAGGAAAATTAAAAAATTAAAAAACAAAAATGAAATTACTTAAAATAATGTGTTTTGATTAATAGATTGATGTCAAAATTGAAATATTAAAAATCGACTTTTAAGTTGAGTTTTGTCAAAAAGCAAGTATTGAATAACTCAACTTACATAATTAAAATGTATTATCTATAGATTTATATAATTAATATGAAAATGTTCATTAGACTAGAAAATCTTCTATATTAATATGATATGACTTATAGCTTGCAGATTACAGTGTTATTCACCGAATTCGAAATATATAGTTATGTGATAATTGGGTGCGATCTAACCAAAACCAACAACGTTCTACAATGATCTGGCCTCAGAACTAAAAAATATGAATAACGTCAGTCTTTTTAAGAAGGAAATTGTTCAATATATTGCTGGTCAACATTAACATTAATGAGTGAGTGATGTGCAATTTCGGAATAGCTTAAATAGATATGGATTATTTTTCTTCTCTTGTTTTTTATTCTTATTGTTTATTCTCTTTGTTTCAAAAAAGTTTAATAGTATTATATAAGTAGTCTAATAATGTATAATTTTTTAGATTTAATATTTCAAACTTTTATTATTATTTTAGTATATAAGTAATGTATTAATTTTTAATTTTTCAAAAAGAATAATTTTTGTAGATTATATAGCATAAGCTAAGATCTAAGTTGAACTGATTTATTCATTATTATAATTGTTCATTATAAACTATATGTTTTTTTTTTGTTGAATTAATAAAGAAAAAAAAAACCTGTAAGTCTGTAACACCATATAAGTTAAGTAAGAATATAATTATGAATTTTTATTTATTATACAAGATAGTCCGCTTTCATCTTTAAGAAATCGTAAATCTTTAAGGGGCTATTTAGAGAAAAAAAACTGTTCTGGGTCTATTTTTATATTTTACCTGGGCTATAGAAGATTAAAAAAAATCAGATTTGAAAAATATTTGGTCTGTGTGTTAACTCGCAAATTTATATAAATGTATCCAAATTCCTGTATGTTTACTTTTTTATTTGTACGCTCAAAAATTTTGAGAAATTTACGAAAATTTTATGTTTAAAACGTGACGTCAGAGGTCTCTCTTAATTTCTATTTGCAAAAATTTGTAAAAATTTACTGTCAAATTTTTGTTGTTGTTTTAAATGTCAATAGATATTTTTCATATAAAAAGTAGTATATATACCTAAAATAAATAAAAAGTTGTATACCTTACCTGAAAACTTATTTATATGACATTTTACCGACAAAAAGACCAAAACCACGAAAACATTGAATAGTTTTACAAAAAATTTCAGAAAATTACTAAATTAATTCAAATTTAAAAAAATCTCATAACATAAAAATCACTTAATTTTTGACATAAAAAAATTTGGATGAATTTATGCAAATTTTGCGTATGTCTAATTTTGTTTGCAAAAGATAACATTTTAACTATTCTCGCAGAATTTTATGATCACGTGATTTTTCCTCTCATTTGCAAATTTTTGCAAATAAAAGTAAACATACAGACCTAGTGTTTAATAAATATATTGCGAAGACATGCAAGCTGCAGCAATAATGTTTTTGTGCATCTACATTTTTACCTTTTTTTATGCATCAACCTTTTCACTTATAAAAACGGGTTGTAACTTACCTGAAACAAAAAGAAAAATGATAAAGTTAAAAATATATTAAATGTGGAAAAATTATATAGTTAAAAAAATATAAATTAAATGGGAAAAAAATTATAAAGTTAAAATATAAGTAAATGGAAATAGAACAAAAGTAGAAATAAATGATTTGTGATTGAATTTGTTTGTTTTATTTTATTTTATAGTTTTTTTTCCATTAACTAAAGATCAGTCAGTAAATTTTTATATACTCATTTTAATTTAGTCTTAATATTTCTTATTGTGGTTTAATTATTTACAAGTATTTTCTACAGTAATATTCATTTACAATGTAATTAAATTTAAGATACGATATTATTAATTTTCAAAAAGTTTTTACAGATCGTACCATTTTGGCTAAGATCGGATATTTATGTTATTTATTTTGATTCTGAATTAATAAAGAAAAAAAATTGTGTTTGTTTTAAAAATTAATGTATCTGACTAACGGTAATTATTTGGCTAACGACTGACTTTTTTAAAATTTTGGTATAAAAAACTGACGCACTCCAAAATTTATACTAAAAATTTTAATTTGTAATTAAAATTAAGCTTGGAATAAAAGTTAAAATGTGGTAAAAAAACTGACAATACTTACACCAAAATTTTTACAAAAAATAATTACGGTTTTCGCTAAGATAGGATATTTTTGTTATTTAATTTTGATTTTGAACTAATAAAGAAAAAATTGTGTTTGTTTTAAAAATTTATGTATCTGACTAACAGTAATTAATGGGCTAACGTCAGACTTTTTAAAATTTTTAGTGTGTACAGTCATTACTCGAAAAGTGTTAGGTACCGTACGCGTCCAATAAGTACTTTTTACTTATGTACATTAATTTTAAAACTTTTGAAAAACAAAAATGCTTCAGCTTCAGCATACTTTCGCATTTGTGGTGAATTTTTTTTTGGACATTTTTTATATAATCCGAATTTTTACTGCTTATCTCTGCTCTGCTTATAACTTATATAGGTTAAATATGAAAATAGACTTCGACAAAAATTTTATTTTTCTAAATTATTCCAATAAATAATCCCTTAAAAGAGTTTCAGGCCGATGCAGAGCAGGCTGTATTACAATTTATTTTAAGTTAATATAACAAAAGCTATTTAATCTTCCATCAGAAATAAAACAAGACTTTAAACTAGTTCACTAATCATTCACAGAATCAGTTGTTGTGATAAAATAATTTTAAAAAAATTGTTCTGTAAAGCTTCCAGTTACAAGATTTTTCAAATTTTATACCAAAATATCTCAGGGTATTTATAGAGGTCATATCTATCTATGCGCTTATCTCATCTGATAAATGTATTTGTGGAATTGTAATGTAATTAATAAATGTATTTGAGGTTTAAATGGGTTAAAATGTCCTTTTACATATTTTTTGAATATCTAAACTATATTGACTACTACTAAGTTTATTTGTACAACAAAATACTTGTAACAGGAATACTCTAAGATTTTGTATATCTTTTAATTTATATTTATTAGATATTTAATATTTTATTACTCTGCACTTTATGCTGACTATATTGGAAAATATTTTGATCAAAAAAGCTATATTCAGTTTCAAGTTTTTTTTTTTTTACAAAGTGCTACTTTACTTTTTCTAGTGCTACTTATATCTAACTACCAGGTAATTCAATATAATTTGACCATTATTCTAACCTATACCAGCTAAATTATATTTAAATTACAACAATCTAATTTATGTTATATTTATCCTAATAATCCTGAAATAGGTTCTATATTTCCATGGTAGTTATTATTTATTATTCTATATATACTTATTGCCATCAATGTCAACACCATTTGAATCTCTATTTGTTACATGCATAGCATATCGTACTTATATCTCTATGTAGTAAAAGCCGACGTTTAAAATTTTGTTAATAGTTATATATTTTTTTGTTTGTAGCTCTTTTAAATATGTTATGGTATATTATTTTTATAAGCAATTCATTAACATTTTGAATTTTATACATTTTTATCATGATAAATCCATGACTCTGGTAGTATGTAATACATAATTCAATTTCTCTGGGATGAACACGTTAACTGCGTTTACACAGAGATTTGGCATACACATCCTCATACTTTATTAATTTGAATGTGGAAAATTGTATATATAACGTAAATGTACCAATTTCCGCCCCCTAAAGGAAAAATTAGTTTAAGTTGACAAAATAAGCAAAATATAAGCTTTTTTTAATTTTTTTTTTTCAAATTATAATAGTTAGTATTTTTTAATTAAAAAAAAAAATATTTTCATCTAATTATAATTTAATTTTTTCTAAGAAAATAATAAAATATTTTAACTGCCAAAAAAAGTTTGATTGTACGTATTTCCGCTCAACAATTTCAATCTGCACTAATTCCGCCTTTATATAAACTCAATTCCGTTTTTTGAACCTATTTGCGATTCGCAGTACCTATTTACGATTTTCATTTTTTAAATAATTAACTAGTACTTAGTTAAATTATAAAAAATATTTATTATAATAAAAAAATCAATATTGCTATACTTAAGTAATTTAAAACAAAAAAAAAATATTTATAATGTAAGTAAAATTATTTACACATAAAAATATACATTTATTTCAATATCAAAATTAAAAAAAATTAAACAATGCAACGATTCAGTATTTTAAACAAAAAAAAATAATTTAATATAACCATTGATTAATAATACTATTATAGTATTATTAATCAATGATATAGCATAATTAACTTAAATTATAACAATGCACATTTGAAATAAATAAATAAAAATACAAAATATTTCATATACATACAAAGTAAAAATCACATTTATTACTTCTGAGTTTTGGCATTTTTTATTTGTATGATTTCAGGTATATTATATTGTCCTCTGCTGTTCATTAAAACTGGAGGCTCAATTTTGCAGACTATGTCACTGTTTGAATATATTAGAATATCTTCTTTTACAGGCCATCTCCAAAATGTCCCAGACATGGTCCTGGCTTTCACTTTTCTATTTAACTTATTGTGAAATGTGTACAAAGAAATTATTTTGATAATTTATAATGGACGCCTTAATAAAACTTTGGTGGCAAGGCAAGATAATTCCAGAGATTTCTTAAATTATACAAAGTATAATATAAATAAAACACAGTTTTGGAAAAACTTATTCTTTAGGGTTAGCGTTAGAGTAAAATTTATCTAATTGTTAAAAATAGTCGAATATTATCCTTTTAATTTTACTAAATATGCTTATCATACAGGATACGCGTATTTCGTCTATTAATAAAAGGAAAATATTTGCTTATTTTCAACAAATAAAATATAATTTTTTCTTTAAATATAGACTTGATATGAATTTAGTGAAAATAGCTTACACCTGCATATTTAGTTCGGAATTAGTACTTCGTCGCCTTCATAATATCATAGTTCCATTTTATTTTTAATAATAACCAAATCAAATATATTTTTGCCAATGACAAAAGATAGTGGACCAGCTCGAAAAACACAAAAAACATTTTTTTATCTTTTTGGCTTTTTCATCGGGAATCGAATCTGGCGTATTTCGATTGAAAAGGCTTAAATAATAATAATAGGCTATAAATATAATTATTTTATAATTCTGTAAAAATAATTCTTGTAAACCTAACAACTTGATCACATAGCAATCGCTGAGATCAATAAATTTAATTTATTTTAAGAAATTGTAAACAATTCGAAATGTAATATTTTATAATTAATAAAGGCTTCTTTCTACTATGGGATTAAAGAGTATTCACAAGGTATTTTAACATATTCTGTCCTGTCAAATTTCCAAAGGAGTTTATTATATCCTCAATATTGTTTTTTGTATAATTCGAACTTGATAAAATCAAACGTGGAATTTTTTGGAAATATTGCCAATACATTTAATATTTAATAAATTATTGCTTAATAGTATTGTTGAATATACTCCTTCTGACTTAAATATATTCGAACAAAATCTATAAATTTCTGTTCTTTCATTCTAAATGTGCCAAATGTTCACTCATAATTAATAATAATTTAAATAATTTCAGATTTAAAGATTTATAATATATCAATACAATACAATCAATAAATTAAAATACTCTAAAAAAATACAATCAAAATTAAACTTCTGAATGTAGTATGCAGCATTTTAATTAATTAAATTTTCAAGTGGCTTAAGTAATGCCACATTTTAAATTAAATTTAAAATAATTATTTCAATTGTTCGATTGTCTTGCAGTTATTCAAAAGTATGTACCTATTACTTATATAATGCACTTGAAGTACTAATTTTGTATTCAATTCGAATATTATTCAAAATATTTTTTTGAACTATTGAAAAAATTATTTAATGAAATCAAGTAGTACACTAATTAAGTGAGTACATAATATTAAATATACATACATATGTATGTAAGTATGTATGTATTTTTGTTAAAAATTTCAAGAACATCTTTATTTGAAAATAAGTGCATTCTCTAATTTTTTGAAATATTTTGGAAAATATATTTTCTTTTTGTTATTTTTGTGCTATAATGAAGTTTTTGTTTTCTTTGTTAAGATAGTAAATCTTGTAACAGCATTCTTTGAAATAAAAAATAATAAAAAAAAAAAATTTTTTTGTTTAAGAAAATTCTCATTTATATAAAGAAGGAAAATTAAAAGACCTTAGAGAGAAAAATTAATTTTGTTTTTCAAAGAGAATATAAAAACTTTTCATTATGAGTTCTGTAATGAAGTGTAATTTCTACAAAATTAAATATAAAAAAGTTTGAGATATGAGAAGACATTAGAAACAGATAAAAAAAAAATAAATTAATTTTATTTTTTGTTGTTGTTGTTGTTGTTGTTGTTATGTCGGTTTAGATATGAGGTTTGTTTATTGTGGATTGGTTTTGTAAAATTTAACCACAAAGGAAAGGAATATTTTGAATGCATAAAGTAAGACTAAACTAAGTAAGTATATAAGGATTTATATATATATATATATATACATTTGGAAAATCACATAATAATTTTATTTAATGTATTAATTTATTATTTATATATTATATATACAAAATTTATCTGTATATAAATAAATAATTATTAACTATATGGACATGTAAATTATATATAAGAATTTTGTTTCGTTCAGGTAGTTACATATTGGATTGTTGGATATAAATTTATTATCAAATTATTACAAAAAAAAAACAATTATCTTTATAGTTAGTATAAATGTAAATAAGGTAAGAAATTTACTTATAAATTACTGAATATTGGCAGTTAGTTAATAATAATTTGTATGTAAAAAATAAATTGTAGAGTAAGTACGTGTTGATTAAGTTTTTTTCATTCATTGGTATTCATTGTTCCTACTATTTATTTATTTGGCTTGTAGTCATTTGAATTCAAATAATTTACAAATTCATTCAGAACATTTGGTTTCAAATAAAATCATTTTTTTCATATTCAATTACAATTATTTTAAATCAGTATATAATGTTATCTATAATTATAATTGACAAGCATTTAAGGACCTGCGCAGTTAATTTTATTTCACTTCTTCTTAATGACCTCATAATATGTAAATAAGTTGTATAGTTATGGGCCAATAACATTTTTCGTAACCATTCAAATTTGCTGTATGTCTCTAGACAATAACACTTATAAAATTTTACAAAAATTTTTAGTTTTACTTTTATTGTTAATTGTAAATTAAGAAAACATTGCCAATAAATTTGGACACAAAATTTTTCACATGACGAAAATCTCCTGTCCCCAACTGAAGTTGATTAGCAAAAATGCTTATTAAAAAAAATACAAAGTTATTGTAAAACAAGAAATCACATTACTTTCTTCTTAAATGCTAGTTTTTTGATTTACTGTACATAAACTTTTTTTATAATAATAAAAAATATTATTTTTTTTCAATCAAACGTTGTTCATGTAATTTGTCCGCTAAGTCACTAAAAATTCGTTACAATAATATATATTCAAAAAAATACACTTTAAATTTCCAACGACATTTATGACCTAATATTAGAACTATATTACAGTAAATAGGAATTATAAGTTTTTGTGAGTATTTGTGAAATTAAGACTTGTTAAGCCACCGAAGTCAACGCGTGTATTAATTGCGCTTCTGCTGTGTCACAACGATTTTTCGATAAGTAATTAAATTTTTGCCATTTTTTTTTATTTTTATATTAACTTTTATAACTTAAGCTGGACGTACTAATTTTTGGAATTAAAGTATATTTTACAATATGCAGATAATAACATTTTTACGACATTTTTCCACTTCGTCACAGTTAAAAGAGTGACGTAGTGGACCCAATTGTGACGTAGCGGAAATCAGTAATTATAAATTACTTATTTGCTACTTTTTATTTATTATTACTTTGCTTTATTATGGCAATATTTTCAAATAACTACATATTTTTGAATTTCTATATAAAAATTTATAAAGATAAGTACCTGTTTAGAAGTAGTTTTTTGGATGTTTGTTTGAACAAATCAAAATGACACTTACAGCTGCAGAATGGCAACGTTGATGCCAAGAAAAGCGCAAAGAAAATAATAGTAAAAATGAAAATACAAAATGTTTGTTTATAGAAAATTATATAAAAAAAAAAAAAATTATCTATGAATTACATTTTTTTTTATGTTTGATGTCTTTTAGGTCACGTTTTGAGTCCACAGCGTAACAGTTTTTATCGTGTCCCTAAGCAATTATTATAAAAATTGACTCAAATTAAAAGAAATTTTTTGATACAAATCAAGACATAATGATGGTTTTTCGTGGGGCTACAAATTGCAATAATTTTTAGTTTCTAAATTATTGTACTTCTACATTTAAAATTGAATGTTAGAATTTTTATTTTAAAAAATTGTGACGAAGTGGAAAAATGTATCCCAAATATTTTAAAATAAATAAAATTATAATCATACGGTAGATATTTTTTTAACTGCCCGTGGATAATATTAATATCGACAATACTAAGTAAAAGTTAATAAGTACGTGTTAAGTAATAAGCCGAGGTACATAAATGTTACTTAGTGGACTTTTTTGTCCATCTTCTCAAGATATTAGCGCTATAAAATAGAGGTTGGTCACTGCTGACCACTTATTTACCATCTAAGATGTATAATCTAGGAATTTATTACATTAGCAATCTAAATATCCAAGCCAAAACAAATTTTTACCTTTGGTCACAGAAAATGTTGTTGGCTCATATACGACAGAAATGCGCATACGGGTCAAAATTTCTATTTGGTTTTATAATATTCAAACTTTTAAATAAAATATAACCATTTTGGGTCATTCAATATCTTATTATTTTTGTACATAATTACTTAAAGGAAATTTATTCTATTAATTTTTTTAAGTAACTGTCTCAAATTCTTGTTTTCTATATTTTGGTAATTTGTAGTAATCATATAGTTTTGGTTAAAAGTATATGTATATGATGTATATATATATATATTGATATATATATTGATATATTGATTGTTCATTGCACCAGTGATGAGTCCAAGAGTATATAGCGTTTTTTATAAATTTGAAATATGATTTTCAAATTTTCAAATGCATTGAATGTTTAAACAGCTTTTTTTACACTCATTACGATTTTAACATTTAAATTATTAAATTATTAAAACAGTATATATAAGTGTTTACAAAATAAAGTTTTTAGATTTCCAATGCTTACATAAATTTAGGCGATTTGAAAAAACTGAGGCAGTACCTTTACTATATTTTTCAACTATTATTTAAACTTTAAAATTGATTTTACTCGAAGCCCTTTTTGATGAAATAATAGCTTAAGCCCTTTGATGAAATTAGCCCTTTTTGATTAAATAATAACTTAAATAAAACAAAAAAAATAGGAAATAAAAATGTTGAGCTCTTAAAAAAATAGATAACCCATGCCACACACATAGACTCAATTTCATGCGAATTTTCTATATAAAACTATATGTACACGAAATCTATTTACAAGTCAAATTTTAATTTAATTTCATATCAATTTATATTTTAAAACAATTCTATTCATTTCAATTTTAATTAACCAATATTAGCTATTAATAAAAACCCATACCCAAAAAATTTTCCCGCATAAAATAACTATTTTAAATTTTTTAATTAAACTAATTTTTAATAAAAATTGCATCAAATTTTCAATCTATAATTAAAACAAATTTCAAACATTTTTATTAAACCCAATTTATTGAAATACAATATCAATTTAAATTTTCTATTCAAATTAATTTATTTTAATTTAATATTATTTTTGTTTATTTATTTTTTCTCTCTCTCTCAATTTTTCGTTTTTTTATTTTACTATAAGTAAAATAAAAAAACGTTGTTGTTGTTTATTGCCTCCTACACAATAAACAACAACAAATTATATACAATTCAATTAAGAAATTGCATAATATCGATTAATTTTCATTGATAAAAATTGTAAAACTATAAAGAAAAAAAAATAGGTATGGTTGTATGTATTAGCAATATGTAAACGTCATCGACCGGTTAATGTTAGTTTCAGCATAATAACTGTATATATATATAAATATTATATAGAGAAAAAAATATTCAATTACAAAAAATTAAAAAAAGTTTAATTTATTTAAACGTCTGCAGCTCAAGAATTTTTTTAACCAGCCTTAAAAAAAACAAGAAAAATAAATTTAAACAAAAACAATGTGAATTTAACAAGGCAATACCTAAAAACACATGTTTTTGTTATTTCTTATACAAAAAAAAAAGAAAAACCAGAAATTAAAAGAAAAATAATTTTCTCCCCCGTTTCTAATCACGATTTATTGACTTAAACTTGAATATTCCGCCGCTTTACTTGTACTGCTTCACAACGCTATTATAATGGGGTTTATTGTTGTTGGTTTTAAATTTTTAAATATTGTTTTTTGCTTTTTTTTGTTTTGTCTTGATAATCTGGAAAATTTGTTCCAATTAGTAACTTGACATGATGTCTAATGAAGCGTGCGAGACTTAATAGAAGTTTTTCCCCAATAAAAAAATAAAAAATTGTTGTTATGTGTAAAAAAAAGTAGTGAAGTGAGGTAGAATTACAGTAAAAAATAGGTATAAAAAAAATGTTAAAACTGCATGTGTTGGAATATAATGTGATATCGATGATTTTTTAAAATCGCCTAAACATTTTTTTATCAATTTAAAAAAATTGTAATTTGTTCGGTTACACCTCATTAGGTTATAACTGATATGTAACTATAGTATTTTTATGAATAATATAAATACATAAGTCTCCCTATTTTAATTTACAAAAAAAAAAATTGATACTTAATTATATCGTCAGATATTTAATTTTTTTTTAATAAATAAATTTAAAATTAATTGAATAATTTTCAAATGAATACATTAAATATGATTAATTTTATTGAAATTATAATCCATTTTGATTTTTGTTTTATTAAACAGATTTTATTAGGCTGGATAAATGTACCAGAGAGTTTTATAATTATGTTAAAAAACCAGGAAAGTCAGCAAACGAAGTAACCGCTTATCGTCCCATATCACTACTGCCAGCAATATCAAAGCTGTTCGAGAAATTAATTCTTAAACGTTTACAACCGTTCATCAACATACCTGATATAAGGAGATATTGAAGAAAAAAACTACTACACAGTACTTCTTGATACTTCACAAGTATTTGTTAGACATGGCATGAAGGTGTCATACATAAAATGCGCAAACTCTTACCAGGAAATATTTCTAAGATTATTGAATTCGGTGTAACACATGGAGAAACAAGATTCAGTTTATACCCAATACTACCAGGGGTTGCTCAAGGAAGCATTCTAGCACCAATTCGACAATTCGACAAGACGACATTTCGATAACACAACAGAGATCGAAATTGCAATATTTCCATATGATACGACTCAAATGGCTATAAATCGATTCGCAAAGACAAACAACAGAGCATTTTTAGGAAGGTCTGGATAAAGTAAAAAAAATGAACCCAAAACTGGAAATTAAACTGAACGAGCAAAAATCGGTACGTATGTATAATAAACGTATTTTGCTCCCCATGACATGCTAAATATCTATAAATCATACATACGACCCATGTTGGAATACAATTCACATATATATGAACCGGTGCATCACGAACCACACTAAATTTTTTTGACAAAGTCCAAAAGCGTGCCATTCATCTTATTGACAACCCTAATGTAACATCCTCCCTTGTACCACTTGAAAATCGTCGTGTTGTTGGAGCACTTTCCCTATTTTATAGATATCTCGTAGGTTTAGACACTTGTTCATACGAAATTAAAACCCTAATGAGCTATCTCTCAAATATTTCCGCCAAGGAACAAGAGAGGCATCAATTGCCCACCCTACTCAGTGCAAATTCCAAGGTGGCTCAAAACCGACTATGGGAATTTGTTTGTAGTAAAATTTTCACGAATGTGGAACCATATTCCAACAAACGTGTTTCCCCAATGCAAAAATATCTACATAAGTACAATCTACAAAAGTTCAAGAGTAATATTAATAAATTTATTCAAAATGTCCCTACTGATCCAAAGGGATATTTTTCTTTCTACAATCCTCAATTAGTCCAAGCTATACATTCGTGTATAAAGGTATCGTTTGAAACCTAATGTTTGGTTTAACTTAAAAAAAAAAAAAAAAAAAAACTTACGCATTCAGACGAAAAACATCACAACATTGTATATATATATATATATATATATATAAATGATGTTCAGGTACCCGGGGAAGCGGAAACAGTAAAATATTTTGTACTACACCTTGACTAGCGTCTTGGAAACATCACGTTAATTAAAAAGTTAAAATCAAACAGTAAATTTAATATATGAGCTGTCTAATAGGGACAGTCTAAGTTAGGAATATACTCCAATATGTACTTACGGTATCCAACTGTGGGAATGCACAAAAAATTCTAATTTATTAATTAGACAGCGCTGCCAAAATAAATTTCTAAGAACTATATCACGACTGCATATCGCTATGATTCTAACGAAGATACTCACTGAGATCTAACAATAACAAAATATGTGACGTAACTATGCCATTAAGAACTAAAATCGATATAAGAAGACTGAAAAGGCACGATCTAGTGTACTGGAAACATCACGTTAAACAAAAATTAAAATGAAACAGAAAATTATACGCTGGGTGGCGCAGTAGGTTAAAGGTAGCGTCTGCCTTTCAACTGAAAGGTCTCAGGTTCGATTTCCGAAGAAGGCAAAAAAAAACAAAATGCTTTCTGGATTTTCGACCTGGTCCAATACCCTTTGTCATTGGGATACAATAAACGATAACAATTTGTTGAGAGTTTTGGTTATCACTAAAAATAAAATTGAACTATGCTATTATGAAGGCAAAGTACTCTAACAATAGATATATATATATAGTTTTCCACATTTAAAATTAGTAGATATACCGTAAAAATCCTAAATATTGTATATTCCAATCTCTGTATAAAAACGATTAGGGTACTCATCCCATAGACTGGGAATTAAGTATATAAAAAAAAATAAAAATAGAGTAAAATATAGAGGAGCAAAAATACAAATTTCGGTAATCCCACACTAGTTCTGCTTAATAAGCACATTTTAAAAGTAGTAACTAATACTTAGTTTATTAAAATGAAAATTAAAGAATAACATACTTTTTCAAATGATTCAATTAATTAAATACAATTTAAAATTTTTTTGTTATTTTATTAAAATCTCTTAATTCAATTTAATTTCAAACACATCAAAAAATTCAATACTTAAGTGTTACTTCATTAAAGCAAAATAACAAAAAAATGTTTTTTTAATGTGATCAGTGATGATGATGACAAATGAATTAACCACTGTTGATTGAACATAAAATATTTATATACATTTATTTAATTTTCTGCAAATTATAATTTTCTTAAATTGTTTTAAATTGCAATATTCAAATTTATTGAAGAAAATATTAACAGAAATTTTGTCTCAAGAAGTCAATTTTTGAATGTTAACCGGAAATTGTTAAGAAGAAATTCAAAATAAATAATTTCCATGTTTCTCACAAAAAGACGATACAGACAAGTATTCTTTCAACTGAATAAATGAATGGTACTCACTGACATTAAATGCTGAATAAATCTGTTTCAAAGAGTATAAAATAATTACTCAACTACATATGTATATATATGTGAACTTAAAAACGCCTACAGCAAAAGTAAATCCTGCTTTGTTTATCAAAAATGGAAAATGTTAAACAATTATTTCGATAATTGCTATAGTGTCACGCAATACGAAATGGCCAAAACCAAAACAACACTATCAACTATAGGAAATATGTTATACTAAGATTTGGCTGCAAAATTGCCGGTTCGAAGCTATACTGATTAAATTGGAAGGTAGTTAAATCTCATTGAAGGAAAAAAAATTAAGTGATGAGTAATTAAATGAGAATATCAGGATTGAGTAAAATTAATTAGATCTAGAAGACAATATTAGAGATTTTACCGTAACTGACATATACTAATTCACTTAAAATGGTAGTTTTGTAAATAACACTGTGTTTAAGGATTTCCACAATGATCTATATATTTATCCACTCAGATATTTTATTTATTTATTTAAGTTTAAATCAAGCCGCAGCATTTAAATCTCCATGGCTTTATAAAAGGAAACGAATTAAAATTCACACATATAAATTCCATGTTAAGGAGAAACTCTTGTCCACCAGTTATAATAATAATATTACTGAAAATAATTACGTCAAATACCTAGGACACCACTTAGATAAACGACTAAACTAACGAAACCACATTAACTATATAAAAGGAAGCAGCTCGGTATTGAAAACGATGTATTGGCTCATAAGGAGAAAACCACAACTCTTAGAAAACAAAATGTTCTACAATTCCATACTGAAACCAATCTGGGCTTATAACATTCATGAACAGGACAGCCAAAAGCAACGTACAAATCATTAAACGATTTCAGAATAAAATTACAAGATCTAAAGTAAATGCTGCATGGTTCATGCCAAATCAAGTAATCGAAAATTTTGCCGTTTCGGGACCATTGGGTGTATTGCTCCAAGACAAAATATAGCTATATTGAAAAAAATATTTGCTTATTGTGTTTCAGTATACAGATTGTAAAATGGAATAAAATCAAAAAAAAAAATATGTATTATCGAATGTACTATAACCGAAAATATCAACGATCAATGTTCGATAGAAAGGACATCAAAAAGATGTTATAAAAAATTTACGTTCGATAAACGATGCAAATTGAAGTTCAATAAACGAAAACAAAATAGGTATTCTTCTTGAATAGAGCATCAAAAATCTGGCAACGGTAGTTTTTTTTTAATTTTTACTTTAGTCCGGAATCCGAAATCCTATCAATAAAAGCTTAATATTCTTCGAATGTCAACTCTATCAGTTTTTGATGCATTCATTTATTTTGATAGGAGCTTCGCACCGCACACTTTGAGACCCGCTGGAGTGAGTATGTAATCTCGGGTTTTTAAAATCTAGTTTGTTAAAATATCGGTTTTAAAAACCCTCTTTTTTTTGGAATCTTACTTTTAAAATATTCGGAGAAAGCCTAATTTCTCCAGATTTTGAAAAGATCTATTTTCAACATAAATATTTCATATCATGCCGATTGCCAAATTTGAATGGGTAAAATATAATTTTTTATTTTACACACTACGCAAAAGCTGTGAAAAATTGGTTTTATACAAAATTATTGTAAGTATGGGTAAGGGTCAAGTAGGATAGAATTAGGATGTAAATAGCATATTAGTAGAGAATTAAAAGGTAAGTTGCAAACGAATTTGAACAGGTTCTTATTGAAAAATTGCAAATTATAAAGTGGAGTATTTTTAATCAAGGGAAAAATCTTAAATAGAAGCATGTTACACATTTTAGCACTTCTCACAATAACTTGATTTTCGAAACAGAGTTTTGAATCATCTGGGGATTTCTACAGTGTAGAAACGAATCTTTAAAGCATCCGCAATGTAGTGCTATAATTAATCCAAGGAAGATATTATTGATTGCAGTTTAATAGAACAAAATTGTAATTTCTCATAAGATATCTATAAAAGAGGAATATAGCTTCAACGTGTCAATGTATATTAAATGGGACGATGGGTGTCATTAGTAACTTATTGAAATTTTATGTGCGTTCACAGTCTGAAAGAAAGCCCAATAACTTGGAGATATAGCTGCATTGAAACTTTCGGGTCGTTACAGATTTCCCCCTTGAAATCGCACAGTTGGGTTTGTCCCACCTCTTTTGCACGACATGACACAATTTTGAGTTTTGGAAATTAAAACATACATTTTGAATATGTATTACAATACTAGTTAGTATTTAAATGCTACCATTCAATGAATAAAACTTTGAACTCCTCTAATTTAAAACTATTTAAATCCAGTATTTTAGCCTGTTCCAAACCTACTTATTTTTGATTCTAAGAGCTAATTGAAATAATCCAAACATTTTATTCCAAAAAATTAAAAAAAAAAAAAAATTTCAGCTACCAATCACAATTAAATTTTATTGTTTTTTTTGTTTGTTTTGTAGTTCACAGTCATCATCATCATCATTATCAATTTATTCATCAGACTCTATTCTTTTACATATTCATTACATTTGATTAAACACACGATGGCTTCATATGTGAGAACTGCTCATATTATTTCTCCTTTTTATTCCTTTTTTTGTATCCATTTTCTTTACTCTTCTTCGATGTTCTTTTGTTCAATGTTATTCCCTGACTGCGTTATGGATATAAAAATTTCACCAAGATTTCATTTACCTTGCTTTTTATATATATATATATATATATATATATATATATATATATATATATATATATACGTATATATTTTATGTCCAATCAACAATGGCGAATTCATTTATCATCACATCAAAAACTTTTTTTTATTTTTATTTGATACTTTTTTTTTGTTTTTGTTTTTGTAATACGCAACCACAATTCAAGAAAACAAAAAAAAAAAAACACAAATAACTGTAGAATAACAGTAAGCACTTATATATGTATGGATTTAACTAAAGATTACTTAAAATACCATTTAGCATTATCATCTCATCATCATTGTAATAATCTTTACCTTTGATTAAGTTTCCAGACACAATGATATAACATTTCCTTTAAGATTTAATGATATAAATTTCTTTTTTTCACGCGATATTCTTCATTATTTTTATTTTGACAGAAGTTATTTAACACCATATGTCTCCCCCTTTTCCTATCCATTTTATTTATGTTCCTCTCTAGAACCCCTTAAAATATTTAAAATGTATATGTACATCAAGACAGAATCAGTTGCAATGAAATTTTTTGTTATCGTTATCATTGAAGAGATAAAATTGTTAGGTTCAGTTCATGCATGATGCTTTATATTATTCGTAGTTGACAATAAATGCAAAATTTAAGGATTGTATGAAGACAAAATTTTACAGTAATATCTCGGTATTTTGTCTTGGTTAATTTTTGAGCAAAAAAAATAGTTAAATCGAAACATAATATAATAGTGGCTTGCCTGAAAGTGAGAAGGCTGACGAACTAGCCAAATCATCGGTCGTTAACATTTATAGACCGGAACCGGCAGTTGGTATATCTATTGGTAATATTAAAGTGTCGAAAGAAAACATCCTGAAGACGAAACAAAAGGCCACAAAGTCTTCAAAATATATGCACCGCAAATAAGCATCAAAATAACTAACTCTCAATAGAGTAAACTGCAAGAAGATGATGGGTATACTTATTAGTCATAACCATATAAAAAAGCGCATGTGTAGACTAGCAATGAGTGACGACCCAACCTGCAGACACTGTCTGGAAGAGGAAGAAACCTTCACTTATGTTGTGGGAGAGTACCTCTTGCTCTTTCAAGGCCTAAAGCTGTTGGATACGCACAACATAACATCAGAAAACTTCTGCAGGATAAAACCCTCAAACCTATTGGTCTTTATCAAAAAGATCAGAAGAGAAAAGGAGTGGAGGAGGTCATCATACAGGGTTAAAAACCTTCATACCGATTCTGACCATATTAGGAACAGCGCCATACGAGAAAAAAAACTTACATTATTATTATAAGTTCTGTTGTACAATTTAAACCCGAATTTCTACTGTTTCTATAGGTTATGCTAAGCTACTCTCAACGTTTAAGAAAATACTCCCAACTAGTTTAGATATGTAATTAGGCCTTACATTTTATTATATTACATATGTAAAACATACCTTAACATATACCAGTCAAGTATATGGTCCCCTCATTACTTGAATGACATTTATCGAATTGAATCGGTGAAGCATAAGTTTTCCCCTCTTCCCCTTATCCCCTCGTATTAAACTTATTGATTTACAGTCTTTGTCTGATTTTCGAGTAATTGCAGATATCTCTTTTATTCACCAGATCCTTTCGGACAATATGTTCACCCCTGAAATTTAAAATTATTTGGTTCAAAAAACCAAGTGGAATAATGATCTTTTAAATGTTCTATATTACATTTCAGTCTACCGAATATGCCATATTCGAGCCAATTAGTAGAATGCTCGGTGAAGTAAATTTTAATTCTATCATTTTTCATCGTCAACTAAGTGTTCTATTTCTTTAAAAAAATTGCGTTGTAATGTACGTATAGCAAAGACTAATTTTTTGTATTTTTTTTATCTTTGATATTTTCCAGTTCGGTATAGATTTTTACAGCATCTATCTGGTTTAGCTTATTTAATATTTTTCTAAGTAAAGGTGGCGGTGTTTTACTTATACTACTGGATGAACAAAATTGCCAAAAATTGTACAAATCAAAAATGTTAATGTAGAAGCTTTTGTCTAGTAATAGCACAAGTGTGCATTTCATTGCGACCTCCTTGAAAACAAACAAACATACCTTTTACCGAGTAAGCCGACAGCTGTGGCGAATCTACAAATATTAGAAAAAGTACTTTGGCATGTCTCTTACGCAATTAAACATCTTTGGGGGGACCTTTTATACTGATTGGTACGTTTGGCTAGGGTGGGAAAGAAAATTAGGAACGGAGGATGGTAAAAGGGAAGGAGGACAATTACGAACGAAAGTGGTAATGTTCGTCTTGAATTTATCAAAGTCATAAATATAGAATTTGTCATGTTTTCGGAGCACATAAGATGGAATTTGGTTCACCATTCGGGATGTTGAGGTTATAAACGAATTTCCATAACTTCTCTTTTGCCTTCTAAGGATTTCAATGGTGTAGGGATGAGCACATGCTGCCCTTCGTGTTTCACGGGGAAAACTCTAAATCAAGACATGAATCAAGACAGTTTTTATAAGTTGCATCAAGGTATGGTAAGTAGTTAAGTAAATAGGTAAGGGCTGCCGACAGTACGCCGACACACTTAGACCAGTAAAGTTCATTGTTATACCATGGGCACTTTTCTTGCAAGCTGTTGTACAAAGCGATGGAGATCTTTGATTTTAGTGCCTTCAAAGTCACTCAGCGAGTCAGAAAGAAGATTCCTAGATGGGTTTTCCTTTTTTGACCAATAAGAGACCAGGGCAGGTACAGAGTAGGTTTTGAACAGTTTTATCCTCTTCCTCCTCTCTACACACTTCTACAAAAATCGTTTGAAACTAGTCCAAGCCATCTGGCATGTCTGCCAACAAGACAATGACCCGTAATGACCTCTACTATAGTACTGATGTCACACTTTTTCAACGATAGTAGGATAAAGGACCGCTTCTGGTTCAGCATAGGCCAGATTTGCTTAGACTGTAGTTTAGTCTACACGACCATCCAAAATTTGAAGCTTTTATTGCATCTTTGTGAAGCAGTAAATTACAGGTAGCTAAAAGTGCACCGAAATTACTCTTTTCCGGAAGAATTTCCAAGATAGTACCCTCTCTAGCAAGTTGATCTGTACTACAGTTACCCCGAAACCCCACTGTGTTGTGGTACGAATCGTAGCCATATACTAAACCGATTCGCTAGTTTGTTGACAGAACTGCGACAATTAACACGGTTTTTGAATTCATGGTTACCGATTCTAGTGTCTAAGAGTATACAGATATTTGTAACAGATAATACGCTGGATATCAGCTAGTCCGAGATTTCATTTCCACCTAAAACATACTGTATGTGCAGTGTTTGGATAGGCTAAAGGATAGGCTTATATGCTTATAAGCTGAAGGATATATGCATCAAGGTAAAAAATATTCCAAAATGAACTTACACATAATAAAATGAGTAGGTGATTACATCGAAAAATTTCTAATAAGCTTCGCTCTGACGTAAATCGAACCCACGAACATCGATATTTCTCTGGCACATTTCAAATAAAAAATAAAGAAATTGTTGAAATCATTTAATGATACATAAAATGTCTCTACGAAAGACATTCATTCCAATTCACAGAAATATAATCATACATTTAAAGAACACTAAGAATATCAGTTAACCGTTGTTTATATGAATATATGTATCTAGATACAATACAAATTTCTTTCTTTATAAAGAAAACTGCAATACGAACTTCTTCTAGTGTTTTTGATTGTTCATTTTTTTTTTTTTTTTTTTGTGTATTTATAAAGAGATCACACTTTGCCTTTTATGAGTTTGAATAATGCAAGTATATATGCGATTCTAAGTGAGTTTTATTTATTTTTCCAAAAACAAAACAAAAAAAACAACAACAATAAATGAGGACAATGACGGCAACAACAGTTTCTGATGACGACAATACAATACAATCCAATATGTGTGTTTACCATAAAAAGGATAATGGCATATACTGTAAACGGATTATAATAGAATCATTAAAGAATGTGATCATAATATGGGATGAAATGAGATTTACGTAGCTACACTGAGTGGTAAATGTTGTAATAAGCACTTAAAAGTTCTTATTTCTATATTATTATTGTTATTATCATTATTATTCATTTTTGTTTTTATTTTTCGCGCATTATAATGCAACTGTCATGTGCAATTGTATTTGAAAATAATCAAAACAAAAAAATATATAAATAAATTTGTAAATTGGGATTATTAGAAGTTTTTTTTTTGCTGTTCATTTAAAATGACAATGAAATAAGTACAGTGACTTTTAAAGCTCGAATATGTGTGATGATATGAATAATTTAAAAATAATATTTTTTTAAAATGCAAAATAAAAAAAAAAAAATATTTAAGTCAAGGATATTCAGTTTAAATACTGAATAGATAATAATTTAATATTATGTGAAAGAAAGAGATAGTAAATAGAAATGTATTAAATAATAATGATTCAATGTATGAATTTGAATGAGTTTTGAGATTTTTAAATAAAACGAATTTTAATTAAAAAAAGCAAAATTCATTGAAGAATACAATTGAAGAAATCCATTGAATTATGAAATCAAGAGTATCGAAAAAGATATATTATATATATATACATAAGTAGTTATATATCTAAAATGTATTATAAATTCGCAGATGATAGATACAAATTCTACGTCATACAAGAGAAAAAATTATTATTTTTAGTACAAAAGAAAAGTTGATTGAACAAAAGAAAAACACAATTCATTCATTGCTAATTACAGCTTTGATTACAAAGTTGTCAAACATGATGACCTGGAGCTGGTTTTTGATGATAAATTATTATATGTTCATCATTTAAATACGAATTGAGATAGTTCAAAAAAATCTTCTACGGTTCGGTTTCATTCATGGCACTTGAACTCTTTGAATTCGTATATATTGCAGTTTTCTTTATAAGTATTGTATAGTTATATAGGTACATATTCATATATAAACAATGGTTCACTGATATTCTTATTATTAACTATTATTATTGGATACAATTTAAATTATATACTTAGGTTCAATATTAATTTACAAGCTACCATGGCTTATTATCGGTTTTTTTTTGTTAATAGATGTTCTTATTTTTACATTTCAATTTTTAAAATACCAAAATTAATTACATTTTATCTGATATTCTTTTTTATGTTCCAAATATCGATACTAATAAATTGGTCGTAAGAACTGATGAATGAAGTAAGTTGCTTCCGAAATGTCAAAATAAAAATTTTGATATTTTTTCAAAATAAAAATGAATTTTTTTGTGAAAGGAGATTCGACATATTATGTTTTTAATGTTAACTTTAAACTTTTTTTAATCAAACACGATCAATAAAGTTATCTACGAATTTCATATTTTCATATAGATAACTACGGTGGCCATTTTTGATTAAGCTTAAATCTTGCTAACAACACCACAATTCAAAGCTATGGGCCACAGATTTAAGACAAGATAAAGATACGATATTGAAATTGAATCTAGCCGGTCAGTTCAAACAAACAGATCAAATAATTCGATTTCGGTATTAATCCTTTATAACACTCTACCCAAGAGGGTTCTTAGATTTGTAAAAAATAATCGTTATGCTGGCTACCAATAGAAGTGGACCGGGCAATTTGTTATCACCGACCAGATGAGTCTTCTGGAATATGGGTGATTATACTTATAATAGTTATGCCTTTAAAAAAGAATTGAAAGAATATTTAATGTCGCCTAGTTTCTTGGAAATTTTTATAAGATAAAATTTAATTGCATAATCTTTGCCTATTAAACATTTTTGGTACTGAGTAATTTACTTTTTTACATTTTCATATGCTTTTTATTTGCAATTTTTTTTTTGTTTTATTTAAATTTTCTTACATTATTTTTTGATTTTAAAATGTTTTTTCTTTTTTTTATATGAGTAGATATATATATATATATATATATAATATATATATATATACACTTTAGCTTATATTGAAATTGTTGTTTTTTTAATTGATAAGAATGAATTTGAAATCGGTATACTTAGACTAAATAGTTAGTTGTTGTTTTTACAATGCTTTATAAGGCAGTCAATTCAAAAATGGATATGATTATAGAATTGTGACTGAAAATAAATTTGTGTCTGAAAATAAATCTAAGAATATTCTTACAGCCAATCTTAAACCGAAAGTCTATTGAAATGATCATATCGTAAGTAAGTATATATATATAAAAAAAACTTTAGATGACATAATGTACAATACAGTTGGCATATGTACAATATGTACAATATCAAATGACTTGCCCCGATTATTGAAGAAAGAGATCTGATCCCGAACCATCAATTTGGATTCAGAAACAAACATTCTACAATTGATCAAATGCATCGGATCACAAATATAGTGGAAAAAGCGTTCGAAGGAAAAAAAGTCTGCTCAGCAATCTTCTGAAGTGTTGCTCAGGCTTTCGACAAAGTGTGGAATCAAGGCCTTGAATTTAAACTACATCGTGATTTACCAAGACAATTTTATGAAATATTAAAATCATATAGTTATGACCAATAGATGCTTTCGTTTACGTTATGCCAAAAAATATTCAGAAGTAAAAGAAATATCTGCTGGAGTCCCACAGGGAAGTGTTCTTGGTCCAATACTTTACCTGCTACATACAAGAGATATACTCCAAATTGACAACATTTTTATGGCTACCTTTGCAGACTACACTGCGATTCTTGCAGTTGACTTATCTGTCGAAAACTCCACAGCTTCAAAATGCAGTGAATAAAATAAGAATATGGACCCAACGATGGCGCATAAAACTTAATGAAAGCAAATCAGCTCATATAAACTGTACATATAAAAAGATTGAATCCATTCCTTTCTCAATCAATAACAAAATAGTACCATATGCCAATACAGCAAAATATCTGGGAATGGCACTCGATGCTAAGGTAAAATGAAAGGAACGTATAAGAAAGAAAAAAGAAGAGCTAAACATTAGACTCAAAAAATGTCGCTGGTTACTTGAGCGTAATCAGTACAGAACAAAATATTAATATATATGCAGATATTAAAACCTGTGTGGACGTACGGTATCCAATTATGGGGCTGTGCAAAGAAAACCAACATCGAAATGTTGCAAAAATTTCAAAATAAAGTGCTCCGTGGTATAGTAAATGCACCATGGTACGTACGTAACAAAGATCTCCACCGTGACTTGCACATTTAAACAGTCACGGAAGAGATCAAGAAACATGCAGTCAAACACGAGCAGAGACTGCAAACTCATGTGAACTCGGAATGGGCAGCAGTTCTTCATATCGACAGCAGTGTCCGTCACTCAAGAGAAAGAAACCCCACGAGCTGGTCACTACCTAAAATGGAAAATTCTACGATAATAGTTTCCTTTACGGAAATTATTATTTCAATAATTTTTCTTATTGAAAAGCGAAAAAATCTAAATAATCTTCCCACACGGAAATATTGCTGTGGCTATCTCTTTCACGAGAAATGTCATAGTGATAAAGTTCCTACACGGTAATTATTATGATGTTAGCGATCCTCCACGGAAACTATCACTATAATGATTTTCTAAACACGCGACCGAAAATTTACAAAAAAAAACGTCATTAGTCGATCTAACGTAGATTGGTTATAACGGAAAAAAGATAGGTGGGCTTTAGCGGGTTCGATTCCTACACTATCAAGACGCACACGCGGCTGGAGCTCTTGATGTCCTTCGGAGATTACCTCCTATCTTTCGGAAAATAAAATTAATTAAAATCCTAAACTTTAAGGAAAAACTACCAATTTTTGTAAGAATGTCTGTTATGTGTACAAAAAAACAATATTCTTGAACACAACAAACAGAAATGTGAACCGATCTAGTAATATAATTATAGTGTCTATAACACTTTTGATTATTAACCGTTACATTTTTACCCTCAAACTCTAAAAAAAATATTAGTTACTTACTTAATACTTTTTTAGAAATATTACAATATAAAAATAAAGTAACTTATTCTAATTAAATGTTTAGAAAAGGTCTGGCCTTATAAAGTTGTACAAATTATTGAAAAATTACTTAAATCTATTAATATGAACAATTAATTCAATACTACAAAAATCTAAAATTTATATAAACATAAATATAGAGAAAAAAAGTAATAATACTTAAGTAAGAACAGTAACGAGTTAACGTGCAGCATACCAAAATTTTAAACTATGTAATTTAATTAGTCACAAAAGTTACATTTGAATCTAAACTAAATTCTCTTAATTTCCTTAAGTTAAAGTAATACTACATTTTTAATACTAAAGTATAGTTATATATAACTATTTGCATTATAAATAAATGTTAAATTATTGATGTATTATCGTTCTATATTGTAACTACTTACAATATAGAACGTACATAGTTAACTGATCTTCGAATTAAAAATTTCGCGACCACTTTATCGAGGGAGACCACCATGAGTTATCGACGGATATAAAAATACTTAAAATATTCAGCTGAGGAAAGATTTGTTCATAATAAAAGTCAACAGTGATAGGTCTAAAATCTTAAAGATGTGGATGCATTTAAAATAATTACCTACCTATTCAGAAAGTAAAGTAGTTACGTACTTTAATTGTAATTTATGAGACACACGGTATAGAGCAAATTTTGTAACTGAATTTTTAGTTTTTTTTTTCTTTTTTTTTTGTTCTTGATTTTTAAGAATCAGATTTAATGAAATTGAATTTTTAATATTAAATTTTATTACAAAATTATAATTAAGCTGTTAAATAAAAAAAGAGAAAAAAAGCAAATACATATTGTAGTTAGTACAATATTAATATAAATAAATAATGAAAAAAAAACTATTTATTGACATTGTTTTTTTTTTCCTGATAATCGGAGAAATACACAATAATTAAAATAAAATTTAGTGAAAGAAAACCAAGACTTTTATTTAACAAAATATTATTTATAGAAAGTGTTCCAGAAAATTTAATACTAGGACAAAACCGGCCGAACTATTAAATATGTAACATAATAATAAACAAATAGGTAACTTGTGAAACGAAAAATAACAAAATATTGATAAAAATTTTTTTAATTAATAATTAATAGTTAACTAGTTATTGCATTTCAACGAAGTAGGTACATAATGAAAAATCAATATAGATTGTTTTTTATCAAATTAGA
This sequence comes from Argyra leucocephala, assembly GCA_963942445.1. Lineage (NCBI taxonomy): Eukaryota > Metazoa > Arthropoda > Insecta > Diptera > Dolichopodidae > Argyra > Argyra leucocephala. Next base: position 105,099,823 of record OZ012680.1, on the reverse strand, counting down.
TTTTTGCAATTCAAGCTACAACACAACATAAAACCACAATTTGTACTCAATTTCAATTTTATGCGATATTTTTTTTTGCGTGTACCTACTTAATTCACTAACTTTGTTTTTTACTGTATATAATTTAATCCTTTAGTCGGAGTCGTGTATTTGAATATATATATATATATATATATCGATGTAAAACAGTTGGAATATAAATTTAAATATGCACATGTAGGTATAGGTACCAGTCAGTCAGTCTCAGTACCATTCTTAATAATAATTAGTAATAATGCATACATAAGTATATATATATATATATATACATTGTACATTGTACATGTGTATTAACTTTAACATAATTTCGAGAATTTCACTAAATCTTTATTTATTTGAACTCACTCTCTCTCTCTCTCTTATTTCCTTAATTTAATTATATTCAAAAATTCAAAACGAATTTAACTAAACTAATAACAAAAACTCACCTAGAAAAAGTTCTTGCTTTCCAGTACTGAACTGTACCTATATTAAATATTTTTGAAAGCTTTTACTTTCTATAACAATTTAAGTATAGGTTTAGGTTTCACTACCTATAACAATTACACCAAATACTATTTATAATATTTACCTAAGTATATTATATAATTTAAAATCAAATAATACATATATATATATATGCAAGTAAGTATCGTTTATTATAATATAGGCACATCAATTTTTTTTAAATTTGGAGGGAACCACCATTATTTTTCCTTGCGTTAAAGTTGATAAAATTAATACACTTTCATTATTAAGACAATTAAACATATAAAACAATTTTATTTTTTTTATTTGTTATTTTGAACAACACAATATTATTTCAATATTTCTATTTTCTTTACAATTTCTTATCACATTTAATTTTACTTAATACAATTTAAAACCAGTCTTTTTTTTAGTTAATTATTTAAATAAGTTAACCACAAAAAAAACCCCTATAATATTATATAGTGTCTAAAGATAAAATAAAATGTCTATTAATAACTCTTGAATCCAATAATATTATTATTGTCATATAAAATAAATAACTTTATTATTAAATCAATTCAAATATGTTTTGTTCGTTATCGTTATTTACAGTTGTAAATTTCGTCTTCGTAATAATTCTCGTAATCTCGTATTAATACGAACCGATGATACTTTTTTTTTGTGTACCTAACAATTGTGGTATAATTTTAATTCAACTTGTAATTTGACGCCATTTTCATAAAGGTGTGATTAATAATATTCTTTTGAAATAACCCTTTTTTATTTATAAAAGAATTATTTTTTATAAAAAAATAATTATTTACATAATCTATTTTTGATTTTGTTTACATTAAAAATTCTAATTTTCAAATTTAATTTGTTGTTTACTTAAATTTCTACTACAACTTCTATTATATATGTATACATTATTATAAAAGAATTATTTTCTTTATAATAATTGTACGCGCGCGAATTTTTGTATATACCGTAATCAAAACAATCCGAAATTTAAAATTTTAACTCCACACCCTATTACAGTTTTTTAAAGACTGAATTTTAAATTAAATTTTCCCAAAAATTCTTAAAGCTAATAATTTACTTAACAGCAACAGCAGCTATGCTAATGAATGCTATATATATTTTGACCGCATACAAGATTGAAATAGAATATGTATTATTAATGTATTATTGATAAACGGTAAAAATATAGGTAAATTCTGATTATACTCAAACTCAATATAAAAATGTTTGTTTTGTGTGTTTACAGAAATTATTCTGATTATTTTTATAATTTTTATTTCTTCTTATTCATTATTTCATTCCATACCATACTCAAGCATTAAACAAACAAACATCCACTCTCCACTGTTCAATTTAATTCAAAGTAAATAAACATTTACCATTATCATGTTCATGTATTTATGAAGTTATGTATCATGATGATTCTATGAATGAATATGATCATGAAATCTCTGCAAAAGAAAAATTTTATCAGCTGATCTGTTCTGTACTGTAAACTGTATCTGTATTGTATGTAGAGTGTTTTTGTTTTTGTGTTTTTTTTTTCTTTAGGATTTTGGTTTTTTTTATTTATGTGAATTATCTCGTCTCTCTGTAAATTTCTGTATTCAATCAAATTCAGCCACTGAGAGAGATAGGAAGTGAGAGAGTTGAAAATAAACTAATGTTGAATGTTAATTTGATTGTTGATTGTTGAATGAGAATTGAGAAACAGTTGAAAGAAATTATAAGATACATACAAAAAAAAATAGAACGAAAGTAAATTATATTTGATTATATCAAGAAAATAAATCATACAGCGTAGAGGTAGAATAAAAAATTTAAAATTATTGCTAGTTGAAAAGAGAATAAGATAAATATCAAGATTTAAAATAAATGATACAAATTGTAAAAGATGAAATAAAATTATATCTATCAACTCTACATATTATAAAAGACTGATCTTGCGTGATAGAAATATATAAAAATATAATTAAGGTGAATGAATGATAGAAATTGATAATTCGATGATTTAAAATTATTTAAACTCTATGTAAAAGAATGATTACGCATGATATAAATATATAAAAATATGTAGAATTCATATTAAATGATAGAAATTGATTATTCCATCATATAAAATTATATCAATTCTATTTTCTGAAAAACTGATTATGAATGCATGATAGAAATATTTAAATATATAGGAATTTATTATTCCATGCTTAAAAATTATATCAACTCAATAAATATTATCCACGATAGAAATTAAACAATAAAGCATGCCATAAAACTATTGCAAAGTTAAAAAAGAGAGAGAGACCGATTAATGAAGTGAGAATGAAATTATTATTATATACCATGATATAAATTAGTTCTGAAATAAAATATAACAGAAATAGAATGAAAATAAATTATATCATGAAAATAAATGATACAGCAAGGAATAAAAAAATAATAATTATTTCGAATTGTGGAGGAGAGAATAAGAAAAATATCATGATTTATGATGAACGATAGAAATTGCTGATAAGATGAAATATAAATTATATCATGTTTATAGAAAATATATAATGATAGAAATTAAAATAATAAAGCTACAGCATGGAAGGAAATCGTTCGTTGCAAGGTTAATAAAAGAGAAAAAGTGAGTGATTAATGATGAATGAAATTATTATGTAGCATGATATAAATTTTTAAATATCAAAATAAAAATCGGATTCTATAAATTATTCAAATCAAATAATAAATATATTGATAAAAATTACATATTTCATGGAATAATATTACAATCCTAGCATGTAGGTTATCAAAGTTAAAATAAAAGTACCTATAACTGATTAAAATTTTGTAGCGTGCAATAAAAAGCGTAATGATTCTGATACCGATTGTTTATTTCTCTTGTAATTTTGATTTTTTTTTTATACGATATTCAATGCACTGCTATATGTACCATACAGTGCCATATGTTGCGGTAGTGTATGTGTATGTAAATAGGTGTAGGAGTAGAGGCATTTATTTTTTGTATAATAATTACTTATTGTAAAATTTATAATTTTATGAATGAATTGTGCATTATATATGTAAAAAAAAATAATTGTAACGCAATGGTTTATGCTATGAAATTTAAATATAGTAAAAATAAAAAAAAATTAATGTAAAACATTACCGTGATTAGTAGGAAACAATACTGGATTTGAATAGTTGAAATAATAAAATAAAATACCTAGTCAATTTATAAACGGAATAAATATTTTATATACCTACCTGTATGGTATAATATCAGCGCAAGTTTAATGAAAAAAATCCACAAGTTTGAAAGAAAGTGAAAGTTTGATAGAATATGAACTGAGCAACATCAGTATCGGAGATAATCTTAAATTTGATATGTCCATACAATACAGAGACAAAAACATTAAAAGACCATATTGGTAGAAAGCACATTCAATTATAGTAATAGATATTAAAGATGTACCTATATTTTAGGTTTAAGAATTAGGTCAAGATAGGGTTCATTATTAGGTTAAGTTAGGTTAGTTAGGTATAGCTTAAGTTTTTATTTAAAATAACAATACATAATATTAATTTTTTAATCCTTATTTTTACAATATATTGTATAAGAAAGTAGTATGTAAGCATATTAATGGTAGTTGGTTCCATAAAAGTCGTTTTTCTTCAACTTTTTGTATGCTAAGATATAGCTTTAAGCTTGTATATTAAAGGCATATAATAAAAGTTAAAAAAAAAAACAATAAATAAATATTTTATGTATGGATTCTATGTATTTCGTAAAAATGAAAAATACACAGACACTAACCTTAAATTGAAATATTAAAGATTTGTTGAATTTTTAATTAGAAAAAAAAATATTTTGGTCATTAAATTTTCATACGATTCTTACAGGTTTTTATTTATTTTGACAAAGTGAAACTTACGCCTATTCTAAGGTCTCAAGATGAAGAGCACAAAACGATTTGAAGACCTAAATATTTTCGAAATGATAATAAATCATCAAATTAAAATATGTAAAATTGCGAAACAGCACAAAATATTTGGTGTTTTATATATTGGTGTATATTATATTTTGCCTCTAAAGGCTTACTGAATATCTATAAAGCCTACATTTAATATAGATGTAGCGGGTGTTCCAAAGCATGCGTATCAGCTTTGTAAGCAATTCTGTCGCAAAACACGAGAAAACGCAATATGTGGAATTACCAAATTGGTTTAACACCGGTTATGGAAACTTATTCATAGTTAGAACATCTAGAATCACATGCCACATAAGGCATTTTCATGTAGAGATATTACGAATAAGTGATCGTTTAAAATATAATTCGCAATTCCCCCCCACACCTCTCTTGTAATCTTTTTTTTATTTCCTATCTCTACTTCTTTATCTTTTCCAAGCTAAGGATACGAAACTATTAAAGTTTCTCAAACCTAGTATTCTATTAATAAAAAACAAAAAAAATCATTAGGATGGACTTTTCAAAAGTATCCCAAAACGAAGGATATTTTAAAAAAAAATAGGAAATTAAAACAAAACAACATATACGAAAATAGTAAGGAATCTCACCACCATGATCCTGAGAAGTATAATCTTTGCAACGAATGGCAAATGAGTTTTTTGGGCTAGTATTTACTTATTTTGCTAAAACAACCAATTACAACAAATAATGAGCCACTCATTATTATTTTTTATATAATCCAAGTCTATGGAATGAACATGATAACTGCTTTTACACAGAGATTTGGAATACACAATTACATACAGTATTTGGAAATATTATGGTATATCTAAACTAATTTAAATGTGTAAATCTATATCTCTTGTATATAAAGTACTTCGCGAAATAGTTCCATTTTATTTGAGTTGTCAATCTCAACTATTTTTTATCATTTATTTTATGCCATCGAGAACGAGTACGGGACCAGGTCAAAAAATACAGAAAGCATTTTTTGCCTTTGTCGGGAATCGAACTGGAGACCTTTCAGTTGAAAGGCAGACTGCTCCACCCAGCGTGTAGATATCAAAAAGGCAGAGCTGAGTGTTAGTTAGTTGACAAGAAGTAGCTGGTCTGCACAATAGTTCATCATGGATGAGCAAAATTCTCAAAGTATATACAAATAACAACTAGCAACTGTTGTCGGCCTAACTTTTTGTTATCCAAGTATTTTTAATTAATGTATAGTTATTACGTTATATATACATATAGGTGTTACCTATATACATATGGGTATTATTAATTTATGCCTTTTACTTTTCTACTAACATCATGGTATCTGGTTTAGTTTATATTTTTCTAATCAAATGTGGCAGTGTTTTACTAACCCTACTGGATGATGATATATTTGCACAATCAAATTGAAGCAAGCTTTCGTCTTGTAATAGACGTCTGATGTCCTTGATCTAAGCATTAATCTAACAGTAATTTCAGTAACCGATGTTTTTTAGGATGAAATCTTCAATTTATAATCGACCAATATGGTGTAGTTGATTATGTCGTCTGACTACTAATATGAAGATTCTGAGTTCGAACTCCGTTCAGGGCATAAATTTGCAAAAATCGGGCAAAAATTGACAAAATTTTCAATAATTATTCTCTGAAATTAATTTGGAATACAATTTCAGTAAAATAAAAAAATCGGTTATCAGTAAAATAAAAAAATTCTACAATTGATATATTGTTTTCCACATTTAAATTAGTATCAAGCTCTAAAGACAAAAATAAATGTATGTAACTGTGTATCTAACCAAATCAGTAATATAAATTGCAGTTAGGATGCTTATCCAACGCCGTCAGGGTATTTATCTAATAGATTTGGAAATATGTATATAGAAAAAAAATGTACACAGTTCGAATGTTCAAAATATTCGTATTCTCATTCGAAGCATTACTCAAATTTCAGTATAGTTAATTTATAATGAATAATTCATAATAAAAGAATGATTTCTAATAGAGATCTAAGTATCTTGCGGCATGTGGCATGTGACCCAGCTGAAAGAGTGAATTTAACCTAGTTAATTTAACTAAATTTAGCATAATTATTAATTAAAATACATTCATAACCCAAATCATATTTCAAATCGTGGCAAAAAAAATAAAAAACCGGAAAATAGTTTATATTGAAACAAATTTTCTCATTTCTCTAGTGTAAAATGTTCACCGTGAGATATTGCAATTCTAAATTAACTACTTTATCAAATTCAAATGGCAATAAGATCAATAAATTGATAAATATTTACTGGTTTATATTTGCCAACTATTCCTATTCATATTTACGAATTTTTGAACTGATTGTTCGTATTCGTATTGGCGCATACCAAACAACCTACAATTTTTTCTATATTCGGCACATCCCCAACATACCTCTATAACTATTGAAGAACAAGTTAAATATTACACTAAATACATTTGTACAGTAAAAATCTTTTATACTTTTCTAATTTTTCAATTTAAACTGTTAATTTGATTTTTTTAAAAGTTTGAAAGCTAAAAAAAATATAATTTTGTCCTCTTATTTAAAATTAACATCAATTTGTTTTTTGTTTTTATTTTCTTCTTTCAAGACTTCCTATATGAGTAATGTTTCATTCATTTATTCAATTACTCATTCCTTCAATAATGCTATTTTCAGCTAGACAGACGCTATAAAATATGTCAATGTTTGTCTCTCTATTATATATAGAATAAATAGAAGAACAAACCATATTAAGATTTTATTTTAGTATACTAACATTGTTTTTTGTTTTCTTTTTTATTTTTATTTTTTATATTAAGAAGAAAAATTTCAAGACATTTTTAACGATTGTATTATTAGGTAGCTTATCTTTTATCCAAAATTATATTCCATCAAATTTGACCACCCTCTAAAATTATATTTTGATTTTTTTGTACAACTATTTTCAACATATTTAATATAGGTAGGTACTTATACTTATAGATAACATCATCACCAAAATAAATATTGTAGATTTTCAACATCACTTTCTTTACCTAATAAAATTATCTAATTTACAACAATAATCTATAAGATAATACAGCCACACTGTTAGAAGTACCACCTTAAAAGAAAGATTTTCAAAAATTTATATGACCGCTGCTAACATTTAAAATTGAATAAGGAGCAATAGAAGACAATAATAATAATATGATGAAGATTATGATAATGATAATAATGATGATGATGATGATGTCTTTTATGTTTATTGAAGAAAATTCACTTTTTTTTTATTGATTTACGAAAAAAAATTTTATTTCAATTTTCGTAAGGAGAAAAAGAAAAAAATTAAAAAAATATTTTATATGATTTTTCTGCACCACCGTATTCGGTTGAGTGAATAAATCAAGATTTTCCTAAGAATTTTTAGCTTAAGAAAAACTCAATAAAAAATAAACAAAATCCAAGGAGTAGAATTTCATTTCAGATTTCATATTTTTTTTTTATATGAGAAAGTAATGTACCTACATACACATTAAACTTGGAGATGATCTCGGAAGAAAATATGTTTTGGTGCAGTGAATTTCGGTCAAATGTAATTGAATCAAAAACCAAAAAGAGTTTTTATTATTATTTTTAAGAAAATTTGTTTTTTAATTTTTAATTTGAATCAATATGCTAAAAATTAATTTAAAAAAAATTTGAATTTGAATATGCAACAATGATAATGGTATTGCCAGCTCTATCAGAGAGAAATATACCACCTAGCTGACAAAATTATAGTATTAAGTAAAAATATCTTGCGATTATAAAAAAATTTTAATGTAGTAGAAAATATTTTACTTCTTTGAAAAAAGTCAATAGTAAGCGAAACTAAATCCGGAGTAGAATACAGGTCACATGTCTGTAGTATTCAATTGATCCGTCGTATCATTTGACTGCATTTTTGGTAATTTTCCTGTATTATTGTTTGTCTGTATTTGATTGCGTGGATCTATTGGATACAAACAAAATACTGTTTAATACTGTTTTCGAAATAAATGAATTAAAGTCGGATTTTTAAATTTCGGGATTTTGTATTTGGGTTTTCGTGGCTAACCCATAAATTATAAATACAATGAATAATATTACATAAATAATTAATGCTTAGAACTGATGATGGCTTATAAATGCTGCCGAGAAAATTATGAAAAGATTTATCTGATATGGAAGTAATGCATTGGGTTATCAATTAGAATTAATATAATTTAATAATTAATGAATACGATAGCATATACCGCTCTTATATCGTAGTCCGGTGTACCAGCTAAGCTCAACTAATTTCCAAAAATGACACTTAACAACACAAAATGTGGCGCAGTACTGGAACGTATAGTGCGACGATCGGAAGTAAGCACGGTCGAAAATATGTTTTTCAGATTTTTCCAACTACTAGAATATGCTGAATGGACTTTATCTACTTTGGAACTAGCATTCAACCCACACACAATACAATGTGAAATTACGGCGAAGAATAATCCTTGTAAGCTGTTGCTGCTTGACAACACAAAATGTGGTGCAGTACTGGAACGTATAGTGCGACGAGCGGAAGTAAGCACGGCCGAAAATATGTTTTTCAGATTTTTCCAACTACTAGAATATGCCGAATGGACTTTATCTACCTTGGAACTAGCATTCAACCCACACACAATACAATGTGAAATTGTGGTGAAGAATAATCCTTGTAAGCCGTGACTGCTTCGGCTTGTCAAAATATCTCAGGTCGAAGTTCCTATCCCGAAGCACCAAAATTTAAATAGACAAAACGCTCATAATCCTCTTTCTACTCTACGGATTAGAATCATGGACACTGAGCATGCGAATAAATATGCATTTAATGCCTTCGCAAATAAAATTCTTCGCCGGATATATCGTCCTGAAATGATGGGGTGGGGGTAGAAGATATAATGCCGAGCTTTATTAACTGTATAATGAAGTGGACGTAGTCACAAAAATTAAAGTCAAAGACTACAGTGGCTCGAATACTTAGAGCGGACAAACAGAAGATCGGGCAGACGAATAAGAGGCGAAATATCGGCAGATATGTAACAATTTCATATCTTCAACTGAAGAAAAGACGCCCGTGATCGACAAAAATGGAGGACGTTGATGAGTCAGGTACTAACTAAATAAGTAATATTAATGAAGGAATGAAATACATGCAAATAATTTAATATCGATGATAGTTTTGATATCGCAAATTGAGTTGGCCAGCTTTTGCGCTATCTAAGCCAATGTAAGCCATCTGCTCACTTTTAGAGCTCACTCGTATTTGAAAAACATTTATACATTCCATGATGGAATACATTTTACACTTTTGAACTACAGCTTCTTTTACAACCTTAGGTTAATTTGACAGCGTCAAAAATCGTGCTACTTGTTTAGTTTCCACCTCAAATAGCATTTCTATTAAGTGATTTTTATTGCGATTCATTTAATTTGAATTATTTATGAATAACTTTAAGTTATTTAGTATTTAAATGTTAATTTATTATCCGTAGCTTCTCTTCGTCATCGACATATGATTGGAGCATTTTATCTATTTTATAGATAAGCCGTAGAAGTGAACTCATGCTCAGCAGAAATAAAATCAATCTTAAGCAATTCCAATGAAAAACAAACAAAGGGAGAGGCTTTATCGTCATCTTATAGGAGTAGAATAAGATAGAATAAAACAAGTTCCGGGAATTCATTAATAATTTGAATTTTAAGAATGTGGAATCATAGTCCCTCTCATATGACTCCAGATTCAACATCTAAATTTTGTAGAAGTTCAAAGAACGCTGGGTGGCGCAGTAGGTAGAGCACCTGCCTTTCAACCGAAAGGTCCCAGGTTCGACTCCCGACGAAGGCAAAAAATATTTTCTGAATTTTTCGATCTGGTCCAGTACACTTTACCACTGGGATAAAATAAATGATAAATAGTTGAGAGTTTTGGAGAGTATCACTAAAAATAAAATTAAATTATGCTATTATGAAGGCGAAGTACTCTACAATAGATATAGTTTTCCACATTTAAATTAGTCTATACCTATATCACAAAAATTCTGCAGAAAAAGTTATTGTATGTTATTGTGTATTCCAAATCTCTGTCTAAAAGCAGTTAGGGTGCTTATCCCATAGACTTGGAATTATATAAAAAAAAAAAGAAATTCTTCAAATTTCTACTAATTTACCTCATACTTATCTAATCATTCTAACCTCTCCCAATAAAGTGGTACGACAAATCAAAATTTATTTTGTGACAAGTACGAGTGTACAAAAAATCTAAAGTGCATTTTCAGCAAAACTTTAAGTTCATAAAATTTTTCAACCCAAGAAGAATGAATAAATTGTAATTAAAAAAAAATGTATTCAACCTGATTAAATTTTAAATTTGAGTTATGATTAAAATACATTTGATTTAAAATCCTGACACCACATGAATATTTGTAGGGTGTTCTAAAATGAAGCAGACTATGTGGGCGGCTTTATAACTAAATTAAATTTTCCTTTTTTTTGTTTTGTTTTGTTTTTCTGATTTACAACAGGATTTATTTTTAGAAAGTTGATTTTATTTGTTGTTTTTTTTTTTTTTTGTAGTAGCCAAAGTATCTACCATCATAAAATCGTCTATAAAATATGAAAAGGGCATTCATTATACGAATGACTTTATTTCCTTATATCTTCAAAATGGATGTTTGGAGTCATCATAATGAATTAAATTAGATTGAAATATAAAATATTCTTTTTTGTCCACCAAAGAGGTCTTCTGCTGTGGTATAGAGAGTACATATACTCGCATGTATAATAATTCTTATTGTTGGATTTTCTAGTTATCATTTTTTTTTTATTATATAGTGAGCTACCGTTGAATAGGTTTTATGTTATGTTAGATTTATGTTGCGTAATGAGATTGAAATTTTTTTTTTTTTTTGGTTTAGTTTTATTTTATTATTGTTATTGTTTTGTATTATGTTTATTTTATTTTATGAATGATAAATTTTTGTAATAAAAAAAAGTATTGTATAATATATATATATATATAATAATATAAAATAAGAACATGAACTATATGGTGTCACATGGCTGTGAAAAACTAATAATAATAAAATAAAAAAAACATAACATGAAAATGATGAATTGAGTTGTCAACATTGTATAGAGAATATCGGACGCAATAAGGTGAAAGATTTATGATTTTTTTTTTTAAATTCTTTTTGTTTTTCTAAATTTAATATTTTTATGTATAACTTTTGGCTCTATGTGTATATAAATGAAAGGGTTGGTATAGAAAGCTTTCTATCTTTTATGTGGTCTCTATTTTTTCGACAAGCAATAATAAAAAAATTGATGTGATCATTATGTCATTTTAGGATATTAAAAATTAATGGAAACATATATAATTGAAAATTTCAAAAAAAAATATGTAATATATTTTATTTTTTAATTTGTTTATTTTAAAAATATTTTAAGTTAAATATATTTAAAGATTGATGTTGAAAATAATATAATCAAAATTAAAAATAGTTATCAGGGTTTTGTTTTGTTACATAATTTTTAAATTTTTTTGTTAGTTTTTTTTATCATTACAAATTTGAACTACAAGTATTGTAAGTGACCTAAATTTATTTCATAGTGTACAAAATATGGTGATAATATTCTATTTGTGATAAATAAATATTGAAGGTAGAGATAAAAATTTTTGATGATAAATAATCAAAATTATCAATTGATTTAGAGTTATTTATATGTTCATATCAATAACAATAATAATTATCTCAGTAATGCTGACATGGTATTGTGTTTAAGTCGTGTAACTGTAATAAACATTTAGATACATAATTATGTATATACATAAAAAAATTGCCTTCGTTATTTCGAAATTTCTACGGACCTTATTTCCCTTGTTCTTTTTAACTGATAAAATCAAAAGCTGTACATAGTCATTCAATTCCAAACAAACGTATTAAAATCCATCGAATAATCGATAAAAAAAATCCAGCACCCCACGAACTATAGATCATTGATATTCATTATTTCATTTCTGTCCGAAGTGATTGAAAGTATAATTAATGACATACTTTCGAATTATCTTGAAAGTAAAGCTATAATATCCTACAGGGATTTTTAGATTCCATCGGTCTACCGGTGAAATGATGCCTTTGCCCAAAGTTCAATAACAGTTTTCAAACTTCAGATGAAACTGATGTTGAAACTTTTATATTTAATTATACCTCAAAAAACGGATTTTACGTCAAAAAATAATGGTAGAAAAAGAAAAAATCTAGATTTATCTTCAGGTCCATTGTTAAATAAATAAATAAAAAAAAATTGTATTTAACTCGTCAAAACCTCAAAACTTTCTTATTTAAGGCAGACTTCTAGAAAATTGAACCAATTATCTCTTATTGAAGACGATACAAAACACGAACAGTTTAAAACTTTTAATCGATCATATTGCAGATATCACCAAAGCAGTTGACAATTGTTTTAACTATTTAAGTTGATGTAAAGCTTTCTTTTCACCTTTGAATCTTCTAAATGTAATCAAATCATTCCAGAATGGAATTTACATTGTGCTAGTCATCTAATTAGTGATTTAGATGTAACTTAACTTTACTTCCTTAACTTCACTGAGACATCAACGTACAGTTGGAGAATTTTCCGTATTTTATAAATATTTTGTAGGGGATACGTATTCAGCAGAAATTAAGCCAGCACTGGGTTCTCCTCCTAATTAATTCCAACTAGAAACAAAAAAAGCAATAAGTGCTCACCCTTATACCTTCGAAATGCCAAGATAAAAAAATTGGCTACGGAAATTCGTCCATAGTTAGTCCGAGCTTCAAGAATGTAACGTATTTTTTCTAATATTTTTTTTCTCTTTGATTTCATGCTATGGCTCAATATATAGTCGTTGTACCATACAAAATTTTGAATATTTGAGTAACAGTAAAATGCTAATTAATTAGTTACTGTAATATACATAGTTAATGATATTTGTTTTTAAAGTATTTGCAGAAATTGCAGAAAATTTTAATATACCTTTATTTTTTACTTCCTAGTTTATCTCATACCCTTTTGTTCCTATCTGATTCTATTCTTTTCAAAATTAAACTATAATATCCTAAGTCCGTATTCTATAATAACTAAGTGCTAAATATAATATCCTAACGTTTTATTTAATTCTTTTTTGAATAATTCTTTTTAGGTATACGAACAACAATTAGGTTTCCAGAGCATCCCAGCTTGCCCGGCTACATAATTTTATCAAAGCACATTTTAATATTCAAATATCTGTAGGTCTTGTGTTCTGTGACATTGAAAAAACCTTTGATTCCGTATGGCACAATGGTCTGTTTTATGATTTATATTTTAAATTTGTATTTTAATAATATTCTTATGCCTCTTTCAATTATTGATCATTATCATCCCCCATTCTGCTTCTCCTATTGTTTTAATAGTCCTCTTATATCTAGCTCTGAAATCTCTTATAAATATAATTTTATAAAAGCTAATTACCTTTCACTCAATAACTATTTTTTGTCTTTTAATTTTGAAACAAAACTATCTCAAGTAGATCTCGATCTTGCAATTAACAATTTCTATGAGATCTTAATAGCCGGATTTAATTTATTTGTTCCTTTAATTCGTGAGAGGAATATAAAATCAAATCCCACTTGGATTAACCAGGAATTAAAAAAACTGAAGAATAAAAGGAACAGGTCATGGATTTTATATATGAAAAATAGGAGTGATTTAAATTATAATAATTTTGTTAGTCTTTTTAATTCATATAAAAGTCTTCTGAATTTTAACTACAGAAATTATTTATCCGGTATATCTACCCAGATAAAGCGTGATACTAAAATATTTTGGAAATTTGGAAATTCCAAACGCAAATCATATCAGTTTCCGGCGTCAATGTCTTATAATAATAATTCCTCCAATGATGCGACAGTCATTGCAGATTTCTTTAAAACCTTTATTTCAAGTTGTTTTGAAGACAACACTTGTGAGCCGGACAGCTATGATTCTTTAATGGCTGTTCATTCTCATATTATTGAGTTACCTGAAGCTGACTTTTCAAGCTTAAAAATTAAATCCTATTTAGATCGATTAAATAATGATTCTTTTCCCGGGCCAGATAATGTGCCTGAAATCGTGTTAAAAAATTGTTCTGAATCACTTGCTCTGCCCTTGTCAATTCTTTTCACTCGTTCTTTTGCATCTGGCATATTCCCAAACTACTGGAAAAAGTCGTTTATCAGACCAGTGCACAAAAAAGAGTCCAGAAATATGATAACTAACTACAGGCCTATTGCTAAATTATCTTGTATCCCAAAAGTTTTTGAAAAGATAGTTTATGATTCTATATATGAAACCTGTTCAAACTTTTTATCTTCTTGCCAACATGGTTTTATGAAAAATAGGTCAACAGTTACTAACTTAGTAGAATGTTGCTCTTCTTTTTGCAACACAATGGAAGCTGGTTTTCAAACTGATGTAATATACACTGATATGAGTAAAGCGTTTGATATTCTACCACACAATGTTATTAATACGAAGCTTGCTAACCTTAATTTTCCACCAACATTCATAAATTGGATTCAATCGTATCTAGTTGACCGAACATATAATGTACTTTTTAGATCAATTATTTCTGATCCATACAATGCTAATTCTGGAGTTCCGCAGGGCAGTCACTTAGGACCACTACTGTTCATTTTATCTATTAATGATGTAACAACAATTTTGAGAAATAGCAGCGTATCCATATATGCTGATGATGTCAAAATCTTTAAGGCAATTAAGTCACCTAATGAAGTTACTTTACTTCAAGAAGATCTTAATTTGTTCTTAAACTGGTGTGACGTCAATGGATTAAAATTGAACGTGGAGAAATGTGCTCAAATCAGTTACACTATTTGGGGTACATCCTGGAACTTAAGCCTTTAAACTTTTTTTTAAAATAAAAAATCTAATATTAATCAAATTGATATACGGATAGATAGATTCAACAAAATTTTTATATTTAAATCCACCTTTCAAAACATCTGTATTGTGCTCCAGTTTGGTCAAACTGCGCATACTATAATAAAAAAAAATTCAAATTACGCAAAATAAACTTCTTAAAATGGTGCTAAAGGTCCCTTGGCATTTCAGTACAGTATATATAAAATTCAAAAGAACGGTAATAACAGCCAAAATTACTGTTAGGGTAAACAAATTTATTGCTATCTGCTCCAGTTCCGAAAACATTGTAATCAGGCAGTTGGTCGATATTTATTAAATAAAATTAGATAAATTGCTTGCTTTTGGGACGATATTATTTTTTTTTAAAGTATAGTTATAAATTTTTAAGTACAAGTACAAAAATATAAGTAGGTAGCCAAACAAGATTTTTATAATTTTCCAACATTTTTTATCAACATTATATCAATTAAAATATATATCAAATAAAATATATTTCACATTATATCAATTAAAATAAATTGTAAATAAAATAAATAAATGTAATGAAAATAAAACCAGAATAAAACAAAAAATCGTAGATGATTAAGATTCTATAATCTAAACTCTAACTTGAATATTTAAGAATCTGTCATTATAAGTTATACATATATAAACAAATTTTTGCAAATAATCTATCTAATCTATCTATTATTATTTTTTCAAATTATTTCAATTACCGTAATGATATAGAGATTTTTGATACTAGCTCCAAACCTTTGGGTTTCTTTGGAGTTAATTGAAGCAATTACTGTTCTCCAAAATTGTCAAACAAAAATTAAATTGAATAATGCCTTCGACAGACATGTAATATCAATTTTATAATATCAATATTATAATAATCGAGATATTACCCCTTGACCGACATAAACGTAGTATTAACGTAGTATTCATTATGACATGTAAAATGGAGGATAAAACTTTTTTTTTTATAATTATCATTTTTTTTAAATTTTATTTAAAATTTGCCTTTTCCTTAAATTAAATTACAAATGTGCCTCCATTTTTTTTTATTTTTATTCATTTTTCATTTTGACTTGACAATGAAAAATTTTGTTTAATTTTGAAAATGTGTCAAATCAACTATTTTTTAGTACTAATTTAATTATATATTTGACGATAGACTACACTGATGTACATCATTGCTGCGTTGATTCGTAATATTATCTCTTTGGTTGGTAATATCAATACTACGTCTATATTGCAGTCATATCATGATATTAGGTGACACACATATAGGAATATCACGATATCAGCAATATTACAATATCGATATTACATGTCTGCCAATAGCATAAGAGCTATAATAAATTTACGATATTACTGTTATTAAATATTACTTAAAAATGTTCGCATACAATTTTCAAATAAAAATTATTAAAATCCTGTTAAACAATTTTGTTAACCATTGTATTACAAAAATTCAAATTGAATACATAAAATATTTATTATTCATATTACACGTACCCTCACTATATCCATAATTTATCTTCTTATTTAATTTTATTTATCTATACTTAGTTTTATTTTTAGTACAAACTCCAAGTTACCATCAAAGTACCAACTAAAAGTCAAAACTTATTATTAACAATTTCGAATTCAATTTAATTTAAACAGCAACAAATCAATCCTCAACTGCTCCAACTATTAAATATTCCAATATTTCTAATTGTATTTAAAATTTAGATTACTTCCCTAACACTTTCTTCAAGTACACAAATTTGAATTTCTTCAGATTGAATTCAAATTTGAATTATTTTAAATCGAATTCATACTTGTTATGCAATTTTAAGATTCATGATTAATTCATACTGTATGTTTTCTTGATTCAAATCAAAAATAAAAATTCATAAAATAACTGTGTATGTAGGTATATAGGATCAGATGTAGGTATATAGAATCAAATACAATTTATGAATTGTAAGTTAACTCAGATTCAAAATAGTTATGTTTACTGAATATTTAAAATAGTCATATATAGTAAAACTAACAAATTTATCAGTTGATCCGAAAAACAATGCAATAAAAAAAAAAACACGGAATTCCGCTTCAACTCAACAACATCAATTGTTGTGTCAGTTTTATAGCAACTGTTGGTGGCAGTGATGATTATTAACATAAAGTTGATTGATTCAATTTAATTTTAATTTCAATTTTTCTACACACATCTGACTTAGTGATTTTAGATTATAATATGCTATTCAGTGTGGTTTCATTGATGAAAGTTGTTTCAGATATCTTAGAAGATCTAACAAATTTATTGTTTTGTTTTTATTATTTTTGTTTTTTGTTTTTTTTTTTTTCTGTAATAGAATCCAGCTGTGCAAATAGTTTTGTTTCAATTCAAAAGTTTTTCTGATCTTTGGATCTCATCTTGGTGGTTCATTTAAAGATGTTCAATTCATCTTGACTCTATGTTAAGTATTTAATATACAATTTTTTTTTGAGATGGTTGTCATCTCAGCGACTTTTAAATAAAACAAAAAAATTTTTTTTTTTATTTTGTTTAGGTTTTTTTTTTGCGTTTTTGATTTCTCAATGTGTGTTTTTGTTTGCTTTCTTTCAAAAAATATCAAATAAACAAAAACGAATTGAAAAAACAAAAAAAACTCTAGATGTTTGAAGTTAAGGAACATCTAATAATGTATCTAATGCATGTTAACTAGATTGGTTATAATGAAGGCGGCATCGGTTGATTTTCTTAAAATAGTAGGGTATAATATTCAAATAAACAAAAATATTTTGGCTTATAGATTTTTTTTTCTATAATAATGGAACCAATTAAAAACAAAAATATTTTTGACAGAAAATTTTTTCACATTGTAGTTTTTATTTGATGAAATTCGATGATGTTTCTGTTGTAACAAATCATAACCGCTTATGTCAACATATAAAAAAATCGAGATAAAATTGCCACTATAATCAGAATTTTCTAGTAACTTATTTCACTTTTTTTTTTTTTTACACTCTTGACAGTAACTTAGGTTTAGCAATTAGGCTTAGCAATTTTACACTACAACATTCAAGCGATTTTCACAACATTTTATTTACTAATATTAACATATTACAACACGGTAAACGGTTTTTTACAAAATAAGATTTTTGAATATAAATACTGACATGATTGAGGCGATTTTCAAAACCCAAAACCTGTTACAGTACCTTGACTATATTCTTAGACTCATATTTAAATTTTAACAAAAAAATTCCAACCTACCACGAAAACATATAAATATACATATACACAGGCAAGTTAATATAAAAGTATATAAAATTTATTTTACTCGAAACATGAATTTGAGACATAAACGGTTATAACTTATGACCACAGATTTGTGAACTTGTTTTTTTTTTAACGAAAAATTTATAGTAAAACAAACTAGTAAAACAAACATACCTCCATTTCTTATACTCTCAACATATTTTCGTCAGTGAAAATTTATTTTTATTCTAGAAAATAAAAAAAAATCCACATGTTACATCAGGTCTTCTGATGATAGTGTAACAAACAAAATCGATCAATATATTAATTAAATTTAGTGAAACATTACCTATATAGAGTTTTTTAACTTTATTAATAAAAAAAAAATATGTAAAAACAAGAGCTAATTTTTTGTATTCAACAATTAAATTTGTTTTTTATAAATTGTTAGTACTGATCTGCTTCAGCAATTTGAAAAAATTAAATCTGTCCGACACAATTGAGTTATATGGGTTATTTTAGTCGCATATCTATTATTACCGGGTAATGAATAAGTCGAAGAACTGACGATTGCAGTTTAACAAAATATTCACCCATGTTCAATGACATAGAACTACATAAATCGCCTAACGAAACTGGCATAGGTATTTGTCAAAGCATTTGTCGACCGATAAGAAAATATTTCTTAGAAAAACAACAACAACAAAAAATTACATATGTCGAATTCGGTTTGGATGGAATTTAACATAAAAATGTCTATGTTAAACGAAAACTTAACGAAATGTCAAATTTCCATATGTCGATTATGGGCAGTTACATGTATTTTCCATATACGGAATATGACATATGCCACAACATATGTAGTTCTATGTCATTATAGTTAGCACTTAAACTATTAATAGATATGGAAAAATTGGAACGGAACGGTTATTCAATTTTCAACGGTTTTCAATTAATTTTAAAATTGAAAAACCGTTAATTTTTTTATATCTATATTAATGGTAAACATTTAGTTGTTTTTGTGAATAATAAAGTAATATTTTAAATTAATTTTATTTTATTATTTAAATGCGTATGTTAATGTGTGAATAAAGGATGGAACAGCAGTGTAATTCAATAATAAAAATAAATTAAATTGTGTGCTATTTATTTGGCACAATATCTTATTTTTGTATATTTTTAAATATCGATATTTCGGAAGTAACATACTTCCTTCATATGTGCTTGTGACTAACTAATTTTCTCAATTCTTTTTTCCCTTAATATCCTAATCCCTATAACAGTTACTTATTTTACTTGTATTTTTGCAGATTAGCTTATATCAATTTAAATAGTATCCATTCCCTAAATGATTGTTCAATCTGTTATCTATCTGTTCCCTCGAAATAGCTAAGTTCTCGTATGGTGTCTAATTTGCTTTTTTATGTACTAAACTTTTTTATGTATTATTTGGTTATTGATGATAAATTGGTTTTATCAATTTTATGATGTTCTTCAATTGAACTGCAATTGGTTTATATAGTTAGAAAAATAACATTTTTCATCGTTATATGATTCATATTTGGTAGTGAAAGGGTTAAAAATTTCTAGTATATCTTCTTTAATCAACTAAAGGTTATAGATCGTAATCATAAAAATTCATACATAAATAATATAAACAAATATTGAGAACATATCACTTCCAGCTTGTCAAATTTAATCATATAAATTTTTTTTGAAAATCAAAACAAATTTTCGTCCTTTCGTCCATCGTGAGAACTCAAACATTCACGTTATTTTTCAAATTTCAAATTCAATGTTCAACAGTTAAATTTGACTTGTTTTTTGTCAACAAAAATAGGTTCTTTAATTCCTATATGCAGTACCTATATAATATACCTATGGAATTAATAAAAACAAAAATATTGCTAAATAAACATTGTGAATCCTGAGAACGAGAGATGAAATTATAATTCTTTGTTTTTGGTTTTTTTTTTTTTTTTTAGTTTTTTGATCATTCATTATTTATTCAGAGTAAATAAAAATTTTCTATTAAATTGATTTTTGGTAAAAGTATTTTGTTTTTTTGATGCAATGGGATGTGGAGTTTTTTGTTGTTGTTGTTCTAAAATTAGATTCCTGACCTAATACAGAATTTTATTGAATTTTGTTTGTTTTTATTTGTTGGTTTGTTTGTTTGTTTGTTTATTATAGGAGATGAAGATGCCTTATTAATAAAAAATTGAGTTGTTGAATCCCTTAAATTAAAATGAAATCGAATAAAAAATTGATTTTATAATAAATCTTCATCGATATGCCGAAATGTTGAATTGTATATATATATATATATATATATATACAAGATATAAAAGGAAATAATTTTGGATATTTTTCTATATTTAAACAGGATGTAATAATTTTATTTGATGATAGATATATTTATACAACTTTAAAATTTAATTAATGGGATTCATCATTAAAAAATATATTTTTTTTTTATTATTATTTTAAAGTAGATTTTAAAAATTTAATTAAAATTATAAATGAAACAAAATGTATTTATAAAACCAAATAATTTGATATAAATTATATTGAATAGATTTTGGAAAAGTGAATTTTTTCATAAATTATGTTATTGAATATTATTAGAACCATATACCAATTGAAGTGAACTGAAATAAAAGTGTAATAAATAATTTGAGTTTTATTATGGGTATACATCCACCTGTTTTATTAATCAAAATATTATGGGTTCGAATATGGTGATGTTTTCAAGTATAAAGAATCTTTAAAAAAAAATTACAATATTTTGAAAAACCGTTCTAGATTAGATACTGTAGATGGAATATAACATATTTAGTTAGATCGTGATTTATTGTTTAATCTATGTATACTAAGATTTAATTTAATTTAACCCGAATTAGACCAGTGTTGCCATATGATAAGATATAGATATAGATATTTTTTCTTTATTGAAATAAGAACCATTATTTTAATAAAAGTCGCATTGCACTTTTTTTACCTATTAATATGTACTTATTACTCATATTAGGCTTTGAAATTAAAATGCAATAAATAGAAATAGTGCAGTACATAGTTTTAGTTTAGTGAAAAAAAAATTGTGAAAAATGGATGACATGAAAAAATAATTTGCATTATTTTTCTAAATATTAAACAGTAATTTTTAAATTTTATTTTTTAATAATAATTTTAACTAAGTGCAGCTATTTGTTAAGTGAAAACTTTTCTGTTCAAAAAGTATCTAATACAAATTTTTTTCATTAGTATTTTTTTGTTGCCATATGACAACGCTCGGTTAATCTATTATAGAAAACATTTATTCAGAGTATATTATTGTATGTGATTTATTTTTGTGATTTTATAGCAAATTAAAGACAAAGCATTAGATTATTTAAAAGAGATTTTCTCGAACGTACCTAAGTCTATATTTATTGAACCATCAAATGAAATTGGAGATTAAAGTGGTTCTTCCACCGTTTCCAAAAAATAAATCCACGCGCATATGCTATTGATGAATATAATATGTACATAAGTGGCGTCGATAGCATGAATGCAACCATCAGTTTATATCGAGTTGGGATTCAAGGAAAGAAATGATGGAACATTATTTACAAGATCTATTGATGTATACAATATACAATCCTTGCCAAATTAATAGAGTTCACAAATCGGAAATGCGTCAATTGCAATTTAGTTGACAAATTTCCATATATTATTGTGATCATTATGGCACCCAACCACTATCTGCTCGAAATATAAAACGTAAAAGATCCCTCTCAAAAGCGTTATGTTATGATAATACTGGACACTTTGTAAATTCTGTAGAGAAGAAACGAATATGTGCTGGTGATTATTGTACAACAATTGGCAGAAGTATACATGCATCAAATGTGAAAAAGGACTGTGCGTACGGTGTTTTGAATCTTATCACAAGCAATAACATTGTGTTCCATTATTTAAATATTTTTTTTTATCAATTTTTCATCTATTGCTCATTTATAATTTTACTAACATATTTTATTTTAAAATCTAAAATGTGCATTTCATATAATTTGTTTTCTCCTATGCATAGCTCAGCGTTGCCATATGGCAATATGCCTCCTGAACATCAGGGCGGTTCCATAAGCCAAAAGAAATACAAAAATATGTTATTTTACTCAGAACTAACAGATTTTATTAAATATAACCTCAGAATTAAAAAAAAAATAATCTGGGCTAATTCGGGTTAATTTAATTTTTTTATTGCCACTGCACACAAATGTACGTTAAAATTTAGGACTCTTTTCCAGGGGGTTGGATGTGGGCCATATCTCTATTACAAATTTCATTTCTATTTTTAACACTATTTTTAAATATTATTTCAATCTAAACCTATAATTTAAATCTAATTATATGTATACTAAGATATGGGTGTGATATTATGAGAAAGTTGAATTTTGAATACATTAATAAAATCAACATGGCTTTCAGTTCTGTGATAAAATACATTTTTTACGATATTTTTCATATTTATATTCATAGCACGTAAGTCCTAAATTGCTTACCGTTTTATGATTACTAATCAAGAGTCCTGGGTTCATCAACGATCATTTGATTATTAATCAGGTACTGCCGATATGTGTAATTTTTGTTTAAATTTATATGTATGTTGCAATGGGACATGTAGGTAATAGGTATGGGGCATATAGTTATGTGACATATATATGGAAGTTATAATTCTTATAATTTTTGATTGTGTTCTTTGTATTATCTCCACATTATAGTTGGCAATTATATATAATTAGGTTGTTTTTATTATGACATTATATATCAGTATTTTGAAATTAAATTTTAGTTTTGAATGTTTACCGTTTAACCAGTACAGACTATTAAAATTTTTTTGAGCTTTTCTCTTTTGCTTGTAATGAGCAGTCTGCTTCAGAGACAGACTGTATTATTTCATAGGAAAATAAAAATTTCTTTTGCTGGAAATGCATTTTTATCTAAGTCAATCTTATATGACGATGGAATCTGAACTATATTTAATTTCATTTGCTTGCGGTACAGAAATTTTCTTTTTCAACATGAATGGACACAAAATTTTCCAATTTTTTAACCATCAGTTCTTGTAGGTACATACAATGCAATCTAAAAATTTATAAATAAATATATGTATACAATAAAAACAAATGAGCACAAATAAAACAAACAAATATATCTAAACAAGTATATCTAAAAGAAAAAAAAAATACACACTGCAAATGATGTACACTCTTAGGACAATGGTACATATGTTGTAATAGTTAGCAATTGTTACAATACATGTTCGAATTACCTATAACGTACATTCAGCAGTTAGCCCAATTCAGGTTTAAAACCAGTTCAATTTCCATTGTACAATTCAGATAATAAAATGAAGTTCACAGCGAACCATAATAAAATGTATGAAATAAGCACGGGGAAATTATTAATTGATGACGATTAAAAAATTGCCTTTTGACCTATTTTTTGGATATTACAACTCTATTCGTTAAATCTACATTATTTTATTGTAAATATATATATTTTTTTTAACAGAGAACCTACAGATAAATCTGCAAGCCAACTACAGGCTACCTACACAACTACATTTTGAATGAAAATAATAGATTTTTTTAATTGTGTAACCTCACAATAAATTTTGGAACGATTTCTAATGGGGTGAAAAAAATGGCTTGGCTACTCTATCATTAAACAAAAAAAAAAGTGTAGATGAAATAATGGATACAATACTGATATAATTTCATTTTGCTATTTATTGTCTATTTTGCTTTTTTGCTTTTATGCAACGCATATCTGCATTACAAATGGAAAATTTTCCATGAAAATAAAATTTATTTACAAAATATTCATTTTCCTGTTTTCTAATTTTTTCAAGTGCTTTTTGTAATAATCATAAATTTTGTAGCATTTTTAAGTATGAAAATAGAAAAACGAAAGAAAATGTCATTATAGAATTAAAAGTAAATAAAAACAAAAAAAAAATATTGAAATAACATTTTTGAAATAACTTCACTTGAATAATTTCGTCGGGTATTGAAGTTTAATGGGTCTAGTACAATTTCACACACTAAGCAAAATAAATAATTTTAATATCAAATATTAAATTTTTGAAATGTATTGTCCATAATGATTTTTTTAATTGACGGGTCTCCTCTTTGATGTTTTTTTTAGGTTTAGATTGATAGTTTAATTAGATGGGTCTCCTTTTAATGCCAGAATGTCTGAATGTCACACTACAATTGAAACATAACTACATTAAAATCAATTTTTATGATTTCCTTTACTTAAGCGCAGAACTGACAATTTTTAGTTAAACAAAATTTGTAAACTTTAGTCCTAATGTCACCACGGTCTTGAGACCGAGTTAAAAATTTGTTTGAGTCTGTTTTTTCAATCGTTCATTTATTCAAGAGTTTAAAATAAAATAATAAAAAAAAATATTAGTTCCGAAGTATTTTATTTTTATAAATATATTTCGTTGTTTAATTCATTTTTTTTTTAAGAAGATGAAGATAGACTTTGTAAAATTTTCAATTCAAAAATAATAATTTAAATTTCTAAATTGTAATTATTATTCAGCGAAATACGAGACCTTGGAAAAATCTTAGTTTACTTAATAGAAGAATAGGGCGCACTAATTTAACACATAAATTTATATTTGGAAAAACAACACCATTAAATTGTGATTGTGGAACAAACCTTACTATTAGGCATCTGTTCGAAACTTGTATTAGATATTCAAGAGATAGAGATAGATATTTAAAAAGTAATAGTCTAGATATTTTAAAGAGTGATGATGAAACCAATTATAGAAAAATAATAAATTTCCTAAAAGCTATTGAACTATACAAAACAATTTAAAACAAAAAATTAAACAAAATCAATAAAAAGTGTTAAATGAAAAATATTAAATGTTAGAAAAAAAAAACGGAATAAAATAGAAAATATTTAGTTATAACTTCATATAATAAATTGATATGTATAAGAAAAATAGAACTATTAAATTATTTTATATAGGAAGAAAAACTAAAAATGTATCATATAAAAAAAAATCATGCAAAGACCTGGCCTAAAAAAACTTATATTGTGTTCAAAGGCCACTTAAATAAAGTTAAAAAAAAAATATTATTCCCAGACTGCTAATAAATATTCTGCATAATTCAAAATTTGCTGTTTAAAATGTTTTTTTGGGTTGAAAGCCCCGTTTTAGTGGTTAGTGGTTTAGTGTGAAAATTCTAAAAAAACCAAATTCATCAAAATCCAAACATTTTTGTAAAGTTCAAATGAACAAAAGTGAAAAATGCACCAAAAGCCAAACTTCTAAAATCCAAAAAGATGGATACGTAATTGATTTATATTTTATTTTATTGCACTGTGATGTCTCAAAAAATAAAATATCCAATTTTACAAAAACTGTGAGTAATGTCTTGTTATTATTGTCAGATTAATGCTATGCTTGCACTAAAGCAGACGTTTTTATTATTAACAGGCAAAAGCTTACTAGCAGTTTGCTCAAAGTTGCTTTCAAAAATTGAGCTTCACTAATTTGTTGAGCTGGGACTTGAGAACCACAACACCAACTGTTTCATATGATATGTTGTTGAAACATGTATGCAACAAAAATAATTAAGAACTTGTTAAGATAAATAATAGTTATGGATTAAGCAACAAAAATAATTTAGAGTTGGTTATAAAATCAGGGTTATACGCCTTTTAGAGAATATGTAAAGAGACGGATTAATAAATATTTTTTAAACAGTATGTAAATTTTATGTTCTAACTCTTCTATTCTATTATATTTTATTTCTTTCATATTTTTTTATAATTTTCTTTATTATTTTTCTTGGGAGTCCATCTAAATAAAAAAAAAAAAAAATCCCAATGATATAAAAATTCCAAATTACAAAATTCCACAAAAAAAATTCCGAAATACAAAATAACAAAAAAAAAACCCAGTGTTACAAAATCCCAAAGAACTATTAATTTTTTTTATGCATTTAAAAATTAAATAATAATTTTTTTAAATATTTTTTACTAAAACTGACGTATGGGTTTATCTCCCGTGGCCAAAAACAGGGTTTCAATAAATGAGTAAAGGGAGTTTAAATTTAAAAATAAAATAATTTTTTTAAAAATATTTTTTACCATGCGTTTACCATGCGTTTTACCAGGCAAAATCAGGGTTCCAATAAATTTTAAGCTAATTTTGAATTTTTAAATGCATAAAACTTATTATTTTGTATCTTGGGATCTTATAACATTGGGATTTTGTAATATTGGGATTTTCTAACAATGGGATTTTCTAATTTTTAAATTTAGATTTTTTTTTTTTTGGGATTTTGGGTTTGGGATTTAGATTTAGGGATTTTGACTTTGATAATGTTGAAATAGCTCAAATTCTGTGAAGGTAGTTAGTGTGCTTGTTTATACCGATTTATTTAGTCTTATACGAAATTTTGAATCAAGAGATATTTAGAATTGGAATTAGAATATGGGTTAGTCCTTTTTCCAGGATATTCAATTTACGCTTATGTTTTTAACAATAAATTTTTTATGTTATAGATTTTATTTTGATTTAGTATTGATTTGATAGATTTAGATATTACAAGATAAGATTTCGATGCATTTGGATTTTGAAAGTGTAGATTTTGTGTGGTCTGAATGAAAATTAGTTGTATGTGTCCACTCAGCTTTTTTGAAAGAAAACACAGTTCGGTGTGAATGAAAAAATAGTATTGATAAACTAATCGCTGCTTAAATATATATTTTAAAGCATACTAAATTTTTGGTGTGAAAAATGTTTATGAGTGAGTACTCGTTAAAAGTTGAGTATGCTCATATTTTTTGAATAAAAACAAACAAATTAAAAGTTGTGGACATAAACGGTGACATCGCAAAGGTCGTAACAAAAAAACTTCAACCTGATATAATGTAAAAAAAAACTAAGTTGTCAATGTTATCGGCAACAACTTTGAGCAAAATTTTTATTCACACTAGACTAAGTACTCACTCTGCAAAATTTCATCTACTCAAAAATTTTATTTTGAGTACTCAGTAAATTTTTAATCATACCACCCATCGATGCGCTTGAACTTTGAAGATTTTGATTTAAAATTTGGATTTTTTATTTTAATGGATCTTAATGCAGGTCCTTAAAAACGACATTTTTGATTTTTCGGGATATTATTTAGCTTAATCAATTTTATAATTACAACTTTACAGTGTTGTGCAGCATTGTATTGTGAGACTATTTTTTAGGTTTAATTTAAAACCGAAAGGACCTCTTGACATTATTCGGAATCACGTTAAAAATTCTAATGTCGTGAACATTTTTAAAATAAACGTTCTATTTAGCAAATATTATTTAATTAATTTAAAAATTTAAATGCTATTGATTTGTTAGATTTAGATATTACAAGATAAGATTTCGATGCATTTGGATTTTGAAAGTTATAATTTCGATCTATTTGGATTTTTGAAAGTGTAGATTGTAAGCATGTTTTTTTTCTATATACCTACTTTCTATTTTAACCACGTTTTTTTCTATATACTTATTGTATTATTCAAAGAATTTCCTAGTTTTCCTAATTACCGTTAAATTTGAATCATCTGACAAAATTTTCATTTATTCATTTTTTTTTCACCTCATAAAAATTTACTCGATTTTCACATTAAAAACAAAAACAAAAAAAAATATAATTTTCTTAAAAGTTTTTTTTTTCTATTTCGTTATAAAAATTTTCATTCATTAGAATTTTTTTTTTTAAATTAATTTTGCACAATTTTCTTACCACTACCATAATAACAATAACAATTAATGATGCTTAAAAAACAATATTTTGGCGGGTAAAAATTACGATTCAACACAACCACAAAATAGCCACTATATATAATATATATATATATCCAATATAAATACACACGGGCACATATTTATATTTTATAATAATATAGACCATAGTAATTTTCTTGTCGAATTTGAACGCGAATTAATTTTTTTTTAAATAGTTTATAAAGTTTATTGTATTCAGTTTATGATGTGTGAATAAATTTGTTTATAAAAAATTCTATTAACCTTACATTTTAAAACTTGGATATTGGAATTTTGTTATTTTTTTTTTTAATTTATTTTAAAGTAAAATAAATAAAATTTTGTTTAAAAAAAATCTTATTTCTGGTCTGTTGTCTTTTAAGAAAATTTCCCTCACAAATAAAAAATGAATATCTACTATATTCACTATATTCTAAGAATTGCGCAAACACAATATAAATCGTATTTTTTTTTTTTGATTATTTTCGTAATTAAATTTTTTTAATGTTTATTTTGAAATAAAAAATTATTTTGATTTTTAAAAAATTTTAAATTGAGGTTAAATTTTTATTTATAATTAAATTTGAAATTTTTCTTTTTCCAAATCATTATTGAATATTAAGAAAAAAAAATAAATAAATTTAATGAGATAATAAAAAAAAAATTAAAAGACTTACCATTTGTTGTTGAGTTTTTGGTTTTTTAATTAGATCAGGTACTTTAAATGATGTTACAGCTTCAATTACATCAGCTAATAGTAATCCATCACGACAATCAGCTGATAAATCGGTTACTTTACGTTTTGATTTAGCACGTTCTAAATAATAGTTAGCCCAATCAGTGTAAATCTGTTGAATGAAAGAAAAAAAAAAACAAAATTTGTAATGTATAAGTTCTAGAAAATGAATATTTTTATTTTAGATAATTGTAAGAGACTGGGAAATAAAAAATTTATTAAATATTATTTTAATAATATGAATATCTTATATGAGATACCTCTCACTTTCAGTATCCAGTTCAGTAGGGTGTTATTTCGCTTAGTCGAATAATATGGTAGTCATATATTATAAATAAATAACAGATGGAATTTTAAAAAGTGATTTTTCTTAAAAAAAAACATTTTTTGACATTATAATCTAAAAATTGAAATACGCTTTTATAGGGTAGTAAATGAGCAGACTCATTTGCCAACTCAATTAATTGCTCAAATCAATTCAAAACAAAATTTGAGTCCACTCGCAATTTGAGTTCGTTCAGTATACTTTCCCTAAAATTTTAAGTCCACTAGTTCGGTCAATTTTGGATTGAATATCAACGCTCAACTCAAAGTATGAACAGGCTCAAGATATTAGTGGGCTCAATGTAAGATCAAAGTCAATTGCTCTATATTGTCATAATTCAAATAATTTGTTATTTAATTTCCTATTTTTCTTGGTAAAATGCAAATGATTAAAAAACTTGAGCAATTTTTTAGAAAAAGAGAAGCCCAACCATTCAGTGTAGCCTTAATTTTTTTTTAATATATTAAAAAATAACCTAAAATATTTTTTGTTTTTATAAATTAAAATAAAATAATTATACCTACAATATTTATCTTCTAAATTTGAGTAGATTACAGTTGAATTAAATTGTGCTCAACCGAAATAAAGTCCGCTCAAAGCAAATTCTAATTGAATTGTCTTCAACCGAAATAAAGTTCTCTCAAAAAGTCAAATTTTGAGTACGCTCATACCTTGAACTATAAGTCACAATATGAATCCGCTAACATAAAACGCACGATCATAATTCGACCGAACATACCCGCTACTCAAAAGAGTTGAGCGGACTTTTAATATGAGTGTATTTTAACCTTAAATTAAGTGAGTTGGGAACAAATTTAAGTTTTTCATAACCCTGCTCTTTTATTAGATCATAATCTTTCAAAAATAGACAGAAAAGTGAGCTCAATACTTGGACGAAGGTACCCGATAAAAGTTTGAGCGGACTGTGAGCGTACTAAAAGCTTGAGTTATAACCCTACTCTTTTATCAAGTCATAAGAATGCAAAAATACAAAAGAAAGTATTTTATTATGATCTAAGAGATGAAAAAATATTGTAAGGTTTAATTTCTGGTTTAATTTCAATTAAAAATTTAAGCTTTTGTATAAGTATATATTTAAACTTTGAAAAACGTTATATATTACGTATCAAAAAAAATTTAAATATGTAGATAAAACAATATAGACTACATTTTCTATTTTAATCCAACTTGTTAAAAATGTCACTGCACTTTCTGATTATTTGTTAGAACATTAACCTATTACAAGACTAATTACAATCTTTTTATGATAATATATCACCTTCATTAACATTCTATATATATATACATTAATATATATATAAATTATATATACACCACACCATTTCTAATTAATTGATAAATTCTCAAGCTGAGTTAGACTATTATCTTTCATGTACAAAATTCTTTCTAAGAGACCTAAAGTTTATTATGTATAACATCAAACACGCAATCATTTATAATTTGTTCCGCCTATTCCGCATTTTTAGTTCCCATTCATTAATTTTCATTGTAAATTTAATTTTTCATTTTACAATTTTCCATTTTTGCTTTAATATATTTTTTTTCCAACTTTTAAAATGTATTAAATGTTATCAAACTAAATAGATGTTGTATATTGTTGTAATGAATTTGTATATATACGAGCAGCTTAAAAATGTACATTGTTACCTATAGAATATCAATTGCATGTCAACATACTGAGTTATTTAACCATATTGTAAACATAAGTATAAATAATAATAATAATAGCAAAAAAAAAAAAATGTCGCGGTTAATCTACAAGTACATACTACAATTTAATCGCCTTAACCTAAATATTTATAGGGTTCAAAGAGGCAAAGAAATTAAATATAAATTTTATTTTATTGTTGGTGAATTTATCTATTATGGGTGATAATCACTAAACGAAGCACATGAAAATAATTGCTAAATTTATTTCTATTAGTACGGACAATTAATTAGAAAGAGATGGTTATATTGATTTAGATGTTATTATTAGATTATAATGGGAAAATTTAAATTTGATTTTAAATTTATTAAAAATAATTATTGGATGTTGTAAAAATATTGGGTTCAAAATTCTTAGATTCTTATGACAAGAATGCTCTAAAATAACTTGAATGATATAAGGCAGATTTTGATAAGCATAATAAGTATATGAGATAAAATCAAAAAAATGACTGTGGTCCAAATCTCCAGTAAAACAATTTTCTCAAAGACAAAATCCCTAAAAACAAAATCCATGAAGATAAAAACAAAAATTTAAAAAAAATTTGCTGAGTATATGAGAGACGGTTAAAATCTTAGAACAAAAAAAAATTACTAGCGTCCAAACTAAAACAAATTTTTTAAAGACAAAATCCCCTAAAACAAAATCTCTAAATAAAAAAAAAATTGCTGAAATTATGTTTTTCGTAGGTTCCGTTGAAAAGACGGATAGACGAAAAATTCCAGATCAAAATCTAAAGTAAAAACAGCACATTGACGAAACCCTACAAAACAAAATCTCTAAAGATAAAATTTTTATTTTGCACCAAATATTTCCTACTAAAAAAAAAATATCTACTTTTTCCAGAGCTGGGAGCAATATTGGTTTTGCATAGCTGCTTTTGGATATTAAAAGAGGAAATATCTCCATTGAGTATTTTGTTTTTGGATTGATTTGGCCTTTAGGGATTTTGGTTTTTTTGGATTTTGACATTAAGGATTTTGTTCAGGTAACTTTGGTTTAGGAATTTTAATTTATAGATTTTATATTGTAGACTTCTTACTTAACTTAATTTCTTTTTACGTTTCAATGTCCCCTGTGGTTTTTTTTATATTATTAACCAAAACTTAGGTCAGAAAAACCTTTATACTTTCGTATACTGTTGGCCTTTGGAAGAGA
This sequence comes from Argyra leucocephala, assembly GCA_963942445.1. Taxonomy (NCBI): domain Eukaryota; kingdom Metazoa; phylum Arthropoda; class Insecta; order Diptera; family Dolichopodidae; genus Argyra; species Argyra leucocephala. The sequence continues at coordinate 105,067,373 of OZ012680.1, read as the reverse complement.
AAAGAAAAGGGATAGTTAGAGAAAAGAAAAGATTCGGCGGAGAGTTACGAACTATGCTATTGAATGTTCACTTTGAATTTATGTAAATTAAACAAATAAAAATTACCCCTGCTTGGGAGTGCTTTGTAGTGGAATGCGATTCCACATTCTAGGAGTTCTGACGATAAACGAATTTCTATAACCAGTCTTGAACAATCTTGGTATTTCCACGGTGCAGGGGTGGGTATTTGCAGCTTCTCGCATTCCTCGACGGAATTGCTCAAGAGGGGCCGAGGCATTGATTGATTTTAGTTATTCCGAGCATTTGCCTACTCCCACGAAATATCTATAAAATAGGGTTAGTTCTTCAACGATACGACGATGAACAAGTGGAGCAAATGTTGCTGGAACATTAACATCATCAATGAGGCAGATAGCGTCTTTTTGTACTCTATCAAGAAAGCTTAAAGCAGTCTTTGATGCGATTTGTAGATCCATCTTGGGTGGTATGTACTCTTTATAGATACTAAGCAGATCTTTAGGTGCAAAATATATGCTTTCCATCGATTGAAAAAACCCATACATTTTGCGGCGCTTTTCGCTATATCGAAAATATGGTCATTCCAGGGAATTATTTTGATTTACTTGCATTCCGAGAATGTTTAAGTTTGCTAGTCGCAGTAAGCTATCACCTTGAAATTTTAGAATAGGTTCCAATAATGTTAGTTTTTGCGTAACTAGGCAGCTTTGAGTTTTGGAGGTGTTAATGTCAAGTCTGTTTGCTTAACCCCAGTCGGAAATTTTTACTAAGTCATGCTTATGGCATACCATGCCGCCCATTAATGTTTTTTTGGCGTAGACTGAGGTAGCTCGTCTACTGCTGTCATCTACAAAACTATGGATTGTGTTGAAATTTGTTTGGATAGAGATCATTAATAAATATTAGAAAAAAAGTTGGAGAAAGGACAGAGTCACCAGCATTAATTTGAAGTTGATCAGATGTAATTACATCAACTGAAACTAGAATGGCCCGATTTGAAAGAAAACTTTCAACCCATTTAGTGAAAATTGGACCTGAACCTATAGCATGACATTTTGCTATTAGAGCACTATGCCATACTCGATCAAAAGCTTTTGAAATATCTAAGGCCACAACAGCAGCCTCACCAGACTGATATAAGTTGATGTTTAGCTTTCGCAGAGTTATAAGATCACCAGTTAAACGGTGGGCTCGGAAGTCATATTGACGATCATGAATTATACCATTTCTATTAAGATATTTCATTAGCTTCTTATTGATCAAATTACAGATTAGTGATACAATCTGAACCATTAATATTTAAACATAGTTAATAGTTCTCGAAATTATATACATAATTGATTGTTTATATATATGTACATATGTATATATAAAAATATGTATATTAATTGCGACAAAAAAATTGTTTGGAACAATTTAATTGGAAAAATCCAAACTAGTTTGCAATATTTAAAATTACACATAATTCAACAATATACAATATTTTCCAAAGCTCATTAGTTTTTACTAAATATTCGACAGTAATTAGAGGATGGCTTAAATTATTTTAACAATTTTTATTTTCATAATATGCTGATATTTATTTTAACTATTTTCAAAAAAATAAAAAATTAAATTATTTATTATTAATTGCTTACACAATTATTTACAAGTAATTGGTTCATTGCGCTCTTTTATACCATAACAAAACCACACAGAACAATTTACAACTTCCTAGTGCCAATATTTACCAATTTTCATTTTTTTTTTCATTTAATGTATTCGATATTGTTTCGGTAAATGTTGTGTACAAGAATTAAGAATAATAAATAATCGAATAAATTTTAAAATAGTATCGATATCACACTACAACACAACGAATATTTTATTAAGATTTAAGATAAATTTTGTAAATAATATGCAAAAAAAAAAAACAAAAACAATCCCACAACAAAAAAAAAAAAGAAAATTGAATTTTCATGTAATGCAAAAAAAAAAAATGATTTTAAATTTGTTGCACATTCCGTGAAATTTAACGAATTCATATTGTTAATAAAAACAGGAAATTTTTATTTTATTTTCTTTGTTATTTTATATACATACAAATTTATGGAAATTTCATTTTCTTTTATTCTTGCATAACATTTTGATTTAAGAAACATATTTTCTACCATTGCCATTGAATAATTTATTATAATATTTTTCGTCATATTTTTCGCATTGAAAATTGATTGCTAGAAGCGAATGTGCAAAATTTGCAATTTGATTTTGAAAATATCATTTTTAAATTGAATTTTCATATGATGTTCAAGTTTTTTTTTAGATTTTATACCGTAAAATTGTGCAAATCAATTTCAGGAATTTTTCGAGCTTTAAGAATGTTGGAAAATTTTGATGTAAGATGTTCTATACTAAGTATAAAATATTAACTATTAATTTAGCATTCGCTGATGACCTCATAGTTTACGTGGCGGGAAAAAAAACTTCAGATATTTAATATAAGCTCCAGTCAATGTTTAATCAAGTTCTTTCCTATACTAACTCTTGGAAAATGAGAGTTATTTTTAGGAAATGTGAAGTTATTTTATTCCGAACATCATAGAATAAATGTAATAAGGACGTTCTACCAAATTGGAGGAATTTCCATATCCAAGCTCCAGAAAATACTAAATTAGTAAACAAAAAAATATGTGAAATATCTAGAGGTAATTTTGTAATACAATTTTAATTTTCGGGAGCATATTAAAAATAAAATTAATTCGGTGAGAAAGGCATATACCCAAAAATTGCTTAAATCAAAACTCTTGTCTGCCAGGGTTAAAATAATAGCATATCAAACGCTTATAAGACCAATTTTGACTTACGGTTGCCAAATTTGATATAATATTAGTGCCTCATTTATGCATTTATATAGAAAGTTAGAAAGGAAATTTCTGCGAGGTTGTACAGATATTTATCGTAAGTCAGACACTGAATATAAACATTTGTTTTCCAATAGACGCTGTATAGCCGGGCAAATATTTCTAGAATTGATATTTTTGTTTTGCATTTAATTAGAAAACATTATGTTAAACTCACAACTAATATAATAGATAATAGCTTAGATTCACTTTCTGCATATCCAGAAAATAAATACATTGAAGACTCATTAAGCTCAGCTTTAATTCCCCCAGAAACATTTCACTTTCTTGATCGCTATATAGATATATTCAATGTTAATCCACTTATAGCAATATTCCTATTATTTTACACGCTTTTAGACGTAGCACCCAAAAACAGATCACTTTGAAGCCAAATGTTAACACCAATACATCTACACAATAGCAATTTTGAGATATTACATGAGCCTCTCACCAAAAGACATAAACCATATTATAAATATTAATAAATTCTGGTGCTTATGCTACTAAGAAAATTGGCAACAATAATATTTTTTTTAACTTGTATCCTAAATTTTAAATTCAACTAAGCATTACAGTTCTAGTTTGGTAATAGTAGGTTAATTAGTTGTAAGTTAGTTTTTAAGTAGTTTGTAAGGTTTTATTAAAAATTTGTAAAATTAAAGTCGGGTTTTTCTAGCCTTTTCCGACTCTTTCTTAAAATTAATAATAAAACTGTAACTCAATAAAGTGATGGCCAGGTAAAACATATATAAAAAATACTAAGATAATTTTAAGGGTAATGTAATAACTTGGAGTAATCGTAATGGGTTCAATAAGTTAGTGTATAAGTTATAATGTAAATAATTTTTTTTGTTAATTTTTTGTTTTATTTAAGATAGAAATAAGTTGGCTATTACAAATAAATATAAATACAAAAAAAATGTCTACTCGTTCCATCAATCAGAGCTTTTAATAAAGATTTTTAACAGACTTAATGGTCTTCATGACATGTAAGAAACTATTTTGTAATAGATTAGTTAATACCAGAGTGAAGTTATAAGTTATCAAATTATATTAGACCTACTTACTTCCACTTATGCATCACCTATTTGGTACAACTTAAGTTCTAGCCTGATAGAAATAATGAAAATTGTTTAGATAGAACTATTAACACTCCGGAAAATGCTTTAATATTCCATATACTCTACCATTACAGGGGTTATATAAAAATAACATTCCAATCGGGATTTATAACACCCGATCATTTTATTTATCTATAGATGAAGAAGTTCTTATCCAAAACCAAAGCACGGTACCACTAATATTCTGTTATAGTAGGTTACTTGCACCAAAATACAGTATGATCCTAATTGTAATGACATTATAAACTTAAAATATAATACATATATCCCTTTTAAGGATATGTTTGATTATTGAGATTATGATAGCCGTAATTTAAGTTAGTCTTTAAGTTTTAATCAAATGAAGTTGAATTGTTTTTTTAGCAAACTTTTTTTACAATTAAACAAAAAAGAAATATAAACTTAACTGTTAAAATTATAATTTTCACTGTAACCAAAATTGACATATACAACAACAAACAAAATGTTTTTATTTACATGTTAATAATTGTACAATTAGTATTTAATCTAGTTTTGTAAACTTTTTCCTGGATTTTTGCAAATAGAACAGAAAACAAAGGCTAAAAATTAAACAATAAAAAAAGGGTACATTGTGAAACCAGAAAAAAACTTATATAGAAAATCCTTTAAATTTCCAACTTTAATCACTAATATAAAAATAAAATTAAACAATAATTTCTCTTAAAATCTTCCTTCTGTTTAAATTCCTTTATTAATTTCAACAATTAAAATTTCAAAAAAAAAAAAATCTACGTAAATATCTTGAAATCTGTGTTCTAAAGTAGTAAAAAGAATTTTTAAATCAATATAATTGACCCCGTTTTCTTTTATTCAATGCTGCTATTTTACATTTAATTTTTTTTCTTATATTTTATTAAAAAAAAAAATTATTACCGTAAAATATTATCGCTATTAAAACCATAGAAAAATAATAAAAACAAAAAAAAAAAAAAAATTCCAAAACATTGTTGAATTTCTGAAGATGTAAGTAAAATTCTTAAACGCGAAAACAACATAAAAAACAACAACAGCAACCAAAAGTTAAATTCAAAGGATTAAAAATCCTTTACAATTATTCAACTCCAACAATTCTTTTGCTTTTAAAAGCATTTTAAAATCCTCTTAACGTAAACACCTCTTTGTCCAAAAAATAATAATGAAAAAAAAAAAAAATAGGAATTTGCTTGTTTAATCTCAGCCCGTTTAAAACCACATAATTTGAATATTTTTTTCAAAGCAAAGCTTTTGCATATATAGAAATATATGCCATCACTGTAATGCTATTCATATTTAATTTTATTATTCAACCACTATAAAAAAAAAACAATAATAATAATAATAATGCCGTAAAAATTGTAGAAAGCTAGATTTTTTTTTTTTACTTCATACCATTATCAAAAAAGTTTATCCTAGCATAATGATTATGACACCTTCTCAATCTACGCCCATCAAAAACCATTCTAACTAAATTTTGTAAATACTTGAATTTAAGACTCTCTCTCTTCTATTTCTACTGTATTTAGTTATTTTACCTGTCAGGTGAAATTTTCCAAATGAAAAGTATAATAAAAGGTGAGGTAGAAATTTTCACGCGATTAGAATAATTAATGCGGTTTTAATGCACAACTCTCTCTAATGGTATTTTCTTCTAATATATTTTATGTACACATAATTATATTATGTATTAAAATACATATATTATATATATATATATATATTTAGTGGAAGGAACGGAAGCTATAGAAAGGAGCAGCAAGTTGAATAGAAAAATTTTGTATGTATGAATTTGTGTATCGGAGATTAAAATTTTTTTTTGTATGAGTATGAATGTGTGTTGAGAAATAATGGTGTTTGAAAGTTTATCTGATAATATGGCATAAACAGTTAGAAAACAGTTATAGAAATAATTTTTGATAATAGCAAAAGTAGAAAAATAGAAGAAAAAAAATTAAAACATGAAATTATCAATGTAGACAGGATTCTTAAGAAAGTATCATCAGAGTTTCGCTGCTATCATAAAAAATATATATATACATATATTTTTTAATTTTATGTTTAAGTATGCACAATTCAGGTATACTACGCACCTGATGATCGGATTATTTTGAAATTATTGTTTTATATTTTTTGTTTTTCATTTCATCAATTTTCTCATTTCAAAATGTTTTCATACAAAAATAATTTTACTTAAGCTGTAGCCGATATGAAAGTAAAGGGATGAAAATAAAAAAAAAAAAAATAGATGAGATAAGTAGTAATAAAAGGATTTTTGTTAATGGGTTTTGTGTACTCTCAGATAAAGGAATTATTTAAAATAACGGAAGTTAATATTATTATATTTTGTATTCATAATTTTTTTTACACTATAGTAATTATCACATATATAGACACAATGCTATAATTAGGTTGAAATTTGTAGAAATGTTAATTGTATTTATAATGTCTAATAATAATTGGAGATGTGAACTAAATAATTTTTAATGTGCTATGTAGTTAGTTTTAAAGAATATTATAATAATGACATGAAATTGTAGAAAATAGAAAATTAAATTAGTTTTAATCTAGATATAATTTGAAAAATAAACTATTAAAAGTCTGATATAGTTCAAATGATATTAAATTATAAAATTAATAGGATTAATTAATATAAATAAATAATCAACATGGAAATAGTTTTTAATTAGGTAATAACAATAGCGTTCTATTATGCTGTGTAAACTAACCATTTTTACACATTTTTGAATACAACTACACTAACTATTGTTATTGTGTAGAAAATAGTTAGTAACGATCTACTTTCCGCTAGATGCTGAATAATTATTTACTGTCATATTTATAATTTCAAGTTTGATATTAACATTTAAATAAACAAAAATTTAACCATTTTATTTTAAAAATAATTACATATAAAACTAAATTTAATGAATGAAACTAGATAACACCAAGAAAAGAAGATAAGTGTTTGATAAATAAATTTCCTAAGCAAAACAAACTAACATCAATGTTTTTGGATTACGTTCTGCTCATGAGCATAAAATGAGCGTTCCTTTTACAACCTACTCATGAGTAGTTTACACAGCTTAATGGAACCTACTATTAATTAAATAATTTTGACATTTTATTATTTCAGAATAATGTCAAAAAAATTCATTTTATTTTGAATTTGCATATTTGAAAGAATGCACTTTTGTTTATGATGATGTTCCAAATAATGGAATGGAGTCGATATTCCGGAACTCAAAATCTCGAATCTGAAAATCCCTGAATGAAAATACGGAAATGATAAGCACGGAATATTATAATGCCGGAAAACCCAGAAATAATAAGCAAAAGTAAAATATAAAAATGGCCATAAAAGTAAAAGTTTTTTTTATATTTTACTTTTACTTAGTATTTGGAAATTATTTGAAATACTTAATTTAGTACAATTTGTGTACATATTGTGTACCAAACGACAAAATCCAGAATTCCATATTCAAAAATACTATTTTTCAAAATTCAAATGCGACAATATCCAAATTTTAGTAAAATAGTAAGGTTTTAGTAAAAAATATAAAAACAAAAATTATTTTTAAGTTCAAGGGTTGTCGCTCTTTTCCGGGATTTTCCATTCCAGTAATGTACAATTCCGGTTTTTTCATTTCCGTGATTTTCAAATTATCCGGGATTTTACGGTATTCCCCTAAATAATTGCCTATATCAATATTATCCTTATTACCAAGCCAGTTAACAATGTTTTTATCTTGCAGAAACTTTCAATAAAGTAAATATACTCGTAATATTCTTAATTTGAACTACACATTGTTCAAATAAAACTAAAAATTTAATAGAATTATACAATTTTCGATTCGAATAATTTCATAGTAAATTTTTGACAAAAGTACCACTCTAGAAGATACAAATACAAATTTAGACAGCTAAAGGATACAAGCCACGGTTACGTCAATGAAAACAATGGCGCTCAATGATACCAAATACAAAAAAAGTTGTAAAAAAATGTTGAATTGTGAAATTAAAATAAAAAAAATATTAATTATAGATATTTAAAATATCTATTAGTTATTACAGTATATAATTAATGATTAGAAGTGTAAAATACATCATTTTCAAGTAGTGATAAAAGGTCCAGCATTGGCAATTGCTATTGCCAGAAAAATTGAATGCAGACTTAATATAGGATAAAATCGAAAACTAAAAAATAATTTCAAATCTGTAAATTATTGCGGACTCCAGCGCATAAAATAAAAAATAAATAAATAGAAATACTCATGGTATATGTATGTAAAAAGTGTAATTAAGAGAACTACAAGATAGAAAATATAAATTTTTTTAATTAATTTTTGTATCTTGCATACCCTTACTATATTCTAGTTGTGTTCATTTATTCTCTAATTTTATATATTTGTATCTTGTGTCACTCAACTAATACTCTACAATATGATCATGAAATATATGGCTACACTACAAAAGATAATATGTGCAAAAACTATTGCTTAATCAAGTAAAACATATGTACATATATACGAGGAACAAAACAATTAGTTATCTTATCAGTGTAATATAATAGAAAATAATATTATGACCATAAACAAAATATAAACAAATATATGGCCCATACATTAGTAGAAAATATAAGTATACATAATAAATAAATAAATGATTCTATCACCAATAATGCTATTAAAGAATACAACAAGCTGCCGATGAATTTTAAAAGCATGAAGAACACTCAATTTAAAATGGAATTAAATAAATATTTAATTCAATTAATATAAATAAAAAAACAAACTATTATATTTTAAATTATTTTCTCTTTCTTCTATATACTTTTTTCTGTAAATTTATCTTTATTCTTTTTCTTTTAAATTCTTAAACTCCCTTATTAATTTTAAAACACTGAATTGTAAATTACAACTAACAACAATATACTCTATATGAGCAAATTGCTCTTTTTGACATAAAAATAAATAAATAAAATAAAAATATATTACATAAAATTTGTTATGTTCACCTCCATATATTATAATATTATTGCGCAATATTTCAGTTACAGTAAAATTCAAATCAATTTGCAATAAACAAAAATGACGTAATATCACACAAAGACTATTCACAATATATTAATTTACATAACTGTTTAATAAAAAAATCTAAATGTTTTGAATTCTCTCAATATATTGATATATATATGGACGATCGATTTAATTGTTCAATATTATTAGCTTTTAAAAAGCTACTTAAAAATTAAAAAATTAATTTATAATCCAAAACTAACAAAAACTCATGGTATGCTTTTGATAGTTAATTAAGTTAGCTAATTACAATAACATACACAGAAATATTATGCAATATAATAATACCATAAATACCATGCATATTAAAAATAAAATAAATTAATAATTAAAAATATTAAAACTAAAAAATATTAAAATATAAAAAACAAAAATAAAAAATAATAATTTTACCTTTGAATAATCAAATTGTCCTGTATAACAACCGATACTACTACGATTTGGATTTGCTATATTATCTGTTGAGCCCTCATGGGCACTAACACATCTACCCAACATATTTTATTTATTTATATAATTTTGTTTTTTTCTCTAACTAATATTTTCAATCAATATTTTTAGATCCATTCAATTAAATTGTTAAATATTCTCTTTTTTTTTTGTTCTGAAAAATAATAATTTTTCGTTTACCAAAACAATTTAAGCAAATTTTTTCTTAAATTCTTTTTGCAAATTCTTTTGTTTAAATTTTATCATTTTATAATAATATTTTATACTCATAATAGTTGAATTTACTTTCATATTAATTTCCATGGTATTTTATTATATTCAATCATCATTAATAATTTAATAATTTGTACAGATATAAAGAATAAAAATAATAATTTTTATACATTATAGGCTCATTATTATTACAATTAACACCAATACAAATAAATATTTTTTTTTACCGCAAATGGAAAATGCATTATCCTTTTCAATCATTTTGGTAATTTGTTGTTGTTGTAGTCAATTATTTTTATTTTCTTTGTGATTATTATAATTTATTAAAGAATGTGATTTTCATTTTTTTTTTGTTATTTTTTTTTTGTTGTTTTAATTTTTTTAATTGATTTTACACTCAATTTGATCACTAAAAATCATTTTTTTTTTACTGAATGAATAAAATTAATTATTTCTTTATTATTTTATTGTTAAAATGCTATTTTATGAGTATTTTTATTGTTTTCAAATTGATTTAATTAAATTTAAAAAAAAAAAAAAAATAAATAAAATTTCCATTAAATATAATTAAAGTTTAAAAATCACATTTAAAATATTTATTGAATAGAAATGTTAATTTAAATCATTGTTTAATAGCATTGTACTTTGAAATATGGAATTTAAAAATTTAAAAATGTAGTGAATAAAATAAGATTAGGGAACGAATGATGGCGCATAAATCTTAATGACAGCAAATAAACACATATCAATTTTATATATAAGAAGATTGCAACCGTTCCCATTTCAATTAACAACAAAATAATATCATATGCCAATACAGCAAGGTGTTTGGTAATGAAGATAGATGCTAAACTAAGGTAGGAAGGAAGATAATGAAGAAAGAAAAAAGTAAAGGTTAATCAAACATCAAGATCTTTAATGGGCTCGACTCCCATACTATCACGCGACTTATATATTTTTCATATTATTATGCATATTGTCATTACTTGAATTAAATTTGAAAAAACCAAAATAAAACATTAATTAGTTTTAAATATTATATTTATATATTCCAAGTTAGGGTCTTAACTGCTGGCCTTTTGGATTACAACTATACTCTATTTTACATATAAAAATCCATACCACAAACTATAAATCTCAATTAACGGTTATTAAATAACTTACAATTGCTCTGTGAACATTACATTATATGTATACATATATACATTTATATTATACATAACTCGCGCAGCGGAGACTCTTGATGTTCTTCAACAAAAAAAAAAAACAAAACTCAGGACATCTCAGCAATAGCAAAATAAAAAAAATTTATTTATCCTAACACCAGATAATTTAGAAATAGTAAAAATTCCCATTAGAAGAATTTTTCTTTAAAATATTGAATAAAATATTTAATATTTATATATATTAACTAGCTGTACCCGGTGTTGCTGGTCCAAAGCCCTCTAATAATAATAATACTTATTTTATAATAGTTTTTTTATAACAAACATGGATAATCCAAATCCAAAATTTTCATAATTTAATCCTACAGTCAATGATTGCCCTTGTGCTGTATTTGTTGTGATAGCAAAAGCCAGACTTAATGGAAGCCTTTTAAATTCAAATGGCATATCATTTGAAATTATATTGGGATACATGGAATAGAAAGAGTGGGACAAGGTACCTGAATTCCAATTTGCAGTTTTATAATACCTTTCGTTTTTGAAATATTCCTGATGGGTGCTGGGAGCTTTGTGGCAGCTACCCGAACTACTAAGATTATTAGAAAACGGTAAAAAGTATGTTTGTTCATTTTCGAGAGAGTATATGAATACCAATTTTCAGTTCTGCAACACTTTTGGTTTTTGAAATATTTCTGGCGGATTCTAGGAGTTGTATTGTAGCTACCCGAAAAATTCAAAATTTTGAAGAACGGGTAGGCCTATAACAATAGAGGGGATTCCAGTAATATTTACACTGAAAATTTCATCCAAATCGATGGAGTAGTTTTCGAGTCTATAAATAACAGACATCCAGGCAGACAGATGTAAAAAAAATTATTTATCTATATAGATGATAGTACGAATTTCGCCAAAAGTTAGAAGTTCGATTCTGGAAAAAGAAATTGTTACTGTTGAAAATAAATATATCTAATTATTATTCAGGATTTCTCAGTCAATCTCTTATAGAGTCCATTCAGGAGTATAAAAGTTGATGACACATCTTAGTGTATATATGGTTGAACGATTCGTGAAGCTTGAAGAATCAATAACAATTTTTAAACCTCAAAGAACCAACAATAAAATCCTTAAATGAAACAAGCATATCATCTGTGGGACAAGTAATAGATAAAAGTAATTAAAGAAATAATTGATGTTCTAAGATCTGTTAAACTTGCTTTTTATCAGCTGAATAATTAGAATGCAAAATTTTAGGGGATTTTGAAAGTGAAAGGGTACTCCATTTTTCAATCGAAAATGTAACAAATCAAAACAAAACACGAACACAGCCAACGAATTTACTTTACCAAGTGTAACTTGCACATGTACAGTAAGTTTATTTATCCAATAAGTCCTTTCCCAAGTACCAACTTCTAGAGCATTTAGCATAATTTGCTTTAAATCACTTCTAAAGTGGTATAAAAATACATTGTAAGCTTTGCAATACAATAATTAGCTCTATAAATGTGTAGAATTAATTTATTCTACTTTAGAGCTAAAATAATAATTTATTTCTTATATAGAACAGTTTGTATGTGAAAATGTATAAATTTATGTGGCGTTGGAGCTGTTGGAATAATTAAATTTTTTTATAAAGCAATTTTCTACTTAAGAGTGTAATTATATGCTGGTTAATTATATGTCTGAAATAGAGCAGTTACTTTTCACTGATCCATTAATTAATTTAAACTTCCCACAACCCAGAACACACTTTAATAAAAATAATTAGACAAGTTAAAAATAACACCTACAAATCAAAATTATAAAATTAATATTTTTCCCGAAATTCATAAGAATTCAGGAGAATTTCTTAAAAATTTTTCCAAATTTGAAGATTTGAAAATTATCATAAAATATTAAATAAACCCTAAAACATACCAGCTTTGAATAAATTTAAAATTTTATCACCATTTAGTAATGGATTATCAGTACTTATAAAATATTAAAAATTTTATACAAACATTAAGGCCTTGCCATTAAGAATTTATAAAATTACATAATTAATTAATGACCAAAAAAATTTTTCCTCAAAAATTTTATTATTTTATTGAAAAAAATAATATCGCATCGCATCAATCATTAAAAAAGGACATTTTTATTTTTATATTACACAAATTTTATTATTTAATTAAAAAAAAATATATATATATAAAAAATCATTATTATCCACTAAGATTTTCTAATCATTAAATTTCTTATCTTTAAAACTTAAAACAGTTGCACGCAGCATTTTATTACACCGAATTTATAAACCCTAAAATAAAACGAAATATAAAAGGATATCATTTTATTAACAATTCTAAATGTTTTTTTTTTTTTTTGATTATTATCTCATCTATTTGAATTTATATTTTCATTTTATTGCTACTCTCTAAAATCATTAAAATTTTCTTATAATTAATTACAAATAGAATTTTATAATTTAAAAAAAAAAATAATTAAAATACTCTAAAAATAAAATGAATACTCGTAAGTGTCAAAACTCATCAATATGAAAAAGGATAATAAAAATAATTTTTAAAGGATATTTTAATTATACATTATAATAATATGGTATACATAATAAAATAAATTTTGTTTTCTACATTAACTTTCAAATTCATCAAATGAAAAAGTAACGGTTTTATATAAGTGATATAAGATTTTACATAAAGGAAAATTTAACGGTACATATACACAACTTCATCCATGATTTTTTATTCGTTTGGATTTAAATTTCATTCTAAATTTAGTTATGACAATTTTTATGAGATGATTTTCTATTTTGTTTTTGTTGTTCCGAGTGTGACCCAATTAATTTTGAATATTGAAATTGGTATATTTTAAGTTTCCTTCATTATATTTAACCTTAATTTTTACAAACTTTTATAATAAAGTAAATATCTCTATCTCTTTTATTCCTATTGAAAATTTTACAAAATTATATTCAATTTTATTTTAACATATTATCCTTTTTCTATATTCATATATCCTATTATCCTTTTTTTTCTTGCTTCTTTTATTATTTTGTTTTCAAAAATAACTCTTAAGTGTTATAAAGATGTATAGTTGTGCCCTTCTTCTTTATTATTATTTTCAAGAGGGCTATTTTTGTTTTTCAGAAGATTTTCCTATTCATATAATTCTATCCCTAATTTTATAATACATAGTTTATTTTAATTTAAAAGAAAGATAGAAAAAGCAAACAAAAAGAAACAAAAAATTGTCAAGAGAAATAGAATAAATTTTTTTTTTTTATATTTCATTCCAAGACTTGACAAAAGTTTCATTCCAAGACTTGTTCAGGAAAAGCTCTTCACTAATTTAAATTGTACTTATTACCCATATACATAGCTTGCTATTTTATATATACGACGTAGAACCACTAAAAATTGACAAGTCCTTTTTATTTTTGTTTTATTTTTTATTTATTTTTTTTGGTTGTTAAAAATTCAGTGATCCTTGATGATTCAATGAACGTGTAATTTATAGTAAAATTTTTCATTTATGGGTGACAATAAATTTTTGTTGTTGTTTTTCTTTTTATATATTTAAATCCCTGATCCTTTTTTGTTGTTATTTTTTTTTTTGGTTTCCGTTATTTTTTGTGTGTTTTTTTTTTGTTTTAAATTAAGGAAAAATTCAATTTAACTTAAATATTATATAGATTGTGTATAATTTTGTGTTTAGTAAAATGAATTTGAAAAACAGAAACAGAAAAATTATTGTAATTTTCTGTAAAAGGGAAATCCTTAATAAAATAGAAAAATTTGATATCAATTTTATGATTTTCCCTATAGTAAAATTTTTTTTTTTTAAATTCGGTTTTATTCTTTTTTTTTAAAAATTAAAATCTATAATACCCTAATTGAATAAATATCTATAGTATGATGATATTTACTGACTGCGAAGATTTATATTATTTGAAACCAAGAATCGAATTAGTCAGTTCCAGTGAAAAAGCATCCATAACAGAAATCATGCATTTAAAAGACAAATTATTTTTTCTTTATTTTTTTATTTTTTTGCTTTATTTTGATCCAGAATTACGGGTTATGGTCACAACCGATATACTAGGTCACTGTGTTAGAGCAGGAATGCAGTAGAAAAGTGATTTGCTTAAAAGCAGTATAAATTGATTAAATACACTTAATAACAACCAACTAATAAAACGTTGATGACTATAAATAGGTTGGTAGGTAAGTAATTGTGGCTGGCGACAATACACTGACATATTTAGACCAGTACGTTATTAACTAGATAAGACTTACAATTTTTTTTATTAACTTTTAATTTTTTTTGCAATTCCATAACCTGAAAAAAACACAAACTAATATACCCAGATTGACCCTAGAATAGAACATATCCAAGACAGTGGAAGGAGAGACAGACCCAACAACACTTATTGTCAAACTATAGTAGCTGAATTAGCTAGTTATGCATGAACTTGGAAGAAAATTAATATCAACAGAGAACTGTGGAGTAGACAAGTTGATGACCTATACTTGGAGGTTATTATACAATTATCTTATATTATACCATTTCGCATATATTATACAATATATTATATTATATATTATATTGTACATATATTATACAATTATCCTAAAGATTGTGGGTTGATCCTGGTTTGTTAATTTTAATGTTAAATTAATTTGGAAACAAAAAAAAAATTTATGTTATTATTATTATTATTTTATATTTATGGCTGATATAATTTATTTGTACAATATGTTTAATTTCATATATTTTAATTCTATATTTTTAGAGCTTATATTATACTAGAACTTAGACCTTTGATTTGTGCTTATTTAGAATAACTTGACTTAATTATTTAGAATAAATGTAATTTGTAAATGACAAACTGGCTAGTACAAATGTTTAATTAATTATTTTTATACTTATATAAGATCTAATTTAAACCTAACCTAAATCTTAACTAACGGTTATATACTAAAATTATCTTTTTACTAAACCTTAATCTGCTATCGCTCTTATGAGTGGACTTTCGGAATTGTAACAGCTTTCAAGAGAGGCAAGTGCTGTTTTTCTGTATTTGTTCGAAAATATTGTTAGTGTTTGCTAATGTGCTAGTAGATAAGTAACAAGGTTTACTTGAAATTAATTTGTTAATCTGGTTTTTTTAATGAAAAATATAAGTTACAGCCTAATAGAAAAATTACAAAATATTTTAAAGAAAAAATATTAGGGATAAAAATATTTGGATTTTATAAAACCAGTTTTAATGTACTTTCAATGTGTGAAAACACTTTGCTTTTAAACCATTTTCTGAAGCTTGTTTTCACCTCTTTTGTAATGATTCAATTTCTAATCAATTTTATAATAAAAATGTCGATCCTATTTATTTTAGATTCTTTATAGATTTTTAAATAAACTTTTGAATTTTATAACATAACATTTTGCTTTCGTGTTGTACGATGGAATTACTTAAGAGGAGGAA
Organism: Argyra leucocephala; assembly: GCA_963942445.1. Taxonomy (NCBI): domain Eukaryota; kingdom Metazoa; phylum Arthropoda; class Insecta; order Diptera; family Dolichopodidae; genus Argyra; species Argyra leucocephala. The sequence goes on along the minus strand of OZ012680.1, from coordinate 105,050,974 downwards.
GAAGTGATTTTAATTCCGGAACAAGTGCCAATACCAAGCAGATATCTATAAAATAGAGTAAGTGCTCCAACAATACGACGATGACCAAGTGGTATAAGGGATGAGGTCACATTTATGTCGTCTATAAGACGAATGGCGCGGTTTTGAACTTTATCCAAAAAAATTTTAACAGTTTTTGGTGCACCTGTCCATAAATGTGAGTTATACTCGAGCTTGGGTCGTATATTATGCTTTATAGATTTTTTAAAGGTCTCGAGATGAAAAATAAGTTTTGCAACGACTCAAAAAGCCTAAACATTTTGCGGCGCTTTTCGCAATATCGAAAATATGTTCATTCCAGTGCATATTTTGATTCACTCGCATTCCGAGAATGTTCAGGTCTTTGAGTCGCTGGACACCTTCATTTTGAAACCGGAGAGCAGGTTCGAATGCTGTTAGTTTGTTACTAACAAGACATATTTGAATTTTGAAATGTTAAACTCGGCTTACTTAAAAGTTAAACTCGACTGTTAGCTTTACCCCAGTCGACAATTTTGGCAAAGTCGTGATTGAGCGCGATTTGAATAATAACGGACATTATTCTGCTTACGCTTTACGTTATTTGTTTATGCAAACTCTAGTGCATTTTTTTGTTTCAAATTTGTGTAATTCTTCCGCTAGGCTGTAATACATCGCTATTTGACCAGATCGCTTAATGTAAGAGAAAATCTTATTAGTGGTTGGTAGGTTATTTATAGTAGGTTTATTAGTGTTTGGTAGGCTATTCAGTGCGGAGAGTCGAGATTCTGTGGCATCACAATGGATCTGCGTATTTTAAGTGTGCGAGCTTAAGAAGTTACTTATACCTATTATATATTTTTGTAGACTATCACTCTTGTATGCATATGGTTTTATTGTAAAAGTAGGTTTTTAGAGGCCATGACTGACTTGTTAAATTTCAAGACTGCGTTTTTAATTCGTTTTGTAAACTTCAAGGTTAGATTAGGAAGCATTTTCATTTTACCGTTTTTCTATTTTTTTTTATATTCTATTTTTTTATTTCCAGTATTTCCTGATTTATACAATACTATTTTTGGCATAAAATTTAATAAACCCTTCTCTATTATTAATCTACGACTTATTTGATGCTATGATTAATTTATTTTATGTATCGCGGAAAAGAATTGTTTCACATTTGTTAAAATTGATTTTCAAAGCATATATTTTTTAGCAATCTAGAAATATGTTAAATATTTGCTGTACTTTATTTTGTATCAAAGTATGCTACAGAGTGAAAACTTGAAGTTGAATGAGATTTGAAGAATCGAATAAATTCATTTTATTCTATATACATAATATTCTAATAGTTCTATTAAGTAGATTGAAATAAAGAAAGGTTACTTTAGTATTCCCTAACAAAACCAAATTGATAAAACAAAATTTGTTTATGTCTGGAAAGTTGGTTATATGTTGAAATAATTAAGTTAATACGGAAAGCTCACTCGTAGCAGACTTCGCCACTTGGGAACAGCTTACTGCGAACAATGAGAGCTATCCAGACTACCATTGAAGAATATTCTGAGTGTGATCACACAAAATCAGGTATTCTTAAGGCCTCAGAAGCATAATTGCACTAACTAAGACTGGTATAATCACAATAAGCCCATTTACGGCTGCGGTACCTTCCTAAAATAACCTAATCTAATCCAATCGAATCTAAGTTAATAAGAGGTATTAGGGACTCTATTTTGAATAATTTTCATATTACTTTACCTTAAGCACACTTTAGGTAAGGCTTTACACACAAATTACATAAAATATATAAAACAAAATTAATAATGAATAGCTGTAGAGACAGAACTAAAAAAATCATATTCCAAATATCAGCAAATAAAATGATTAAATTTAAAAATATATCAATTCACCTAACTAAATAATCTTGAAGGCCTCTTCTAAATATATCAGGCTGGTTCCTACTGCACACTTTTTATAAGAATTAAATAAGACTTGGATATAAAACTTAAAATAAGTCTGGTAAAATTGCTTTTATTATTTTTTTTTCTTCTTTGCTTGATTTTAAATTTTTTTCAAACGTTTCAGCAGAACATTTTAATTCTTTTATTTGTACTGTAAAATACAAAAACGATACTTTCATGTCATTATCATAAAAAAAAACATTACAAAATTTACAGACTCATTTTGGTTAATACTACTAACACCTAAACAGCTAACACGAAACCTAAGACATTGAGTTATACAAATTTTATTTCAATTTTTCCAGTCGTTCAAAACGTCGCACATCAAATACAGTTTAATCATAAAATTTTACCGTTATTCTGACTATACTTAAAAATTGCACTATCTATCCTTGTTCTAATAAATTGAGGTTCATTTTTGTTATTTTTTTTTTTTGTTTCATTTTCTTTCAGACTTAAAATATATTTTTTGTTTATTATTATTTTTTATTATTACAGTAATGTGAATATTTTTTTTTTAACTTCAAAAATAATTTGTCTTTGAAAGTATTTGAGAAAAATTGAATGAATGGGGTGGGGTCGGTATATGTTGATGGTTATAGGACAAAGTTAAAAATATTTTTTAATATCCTTCAATATTCTCGTCAATACTTTACCATTACATATATTCATATATTGACATTTAGATAGAAATATTTACAAACATTTTACAGTTATATTTTATTTATTCTCTCTCTATGGAATGTTTACCTTTTAGAGCAGATAGCTACTTATATTTCATTCATAAAATTGAGTTACTAAGAGGTAGTGTATAGAAGATATATGTATATTATATATATATATATAGAAAAAAGAAAAAGGTATTGAAGGGAAATAACAATTCTCTACCTTAATTTTGTTATTACAATCAATAAACAATATTTTAGTGTGAAAGAGTAAAAGAGAAAGTGAAAAATGAAAAAGAAAATTCAATTTATTTGAAAGCCCAAAGCATCTGCAATACTATACTTTTATATATATTTTGTAGAATATACAAATATATATATATAAAAATATAAAGTACAAAAATAAAAAATAAAACCGTTTGAATTGACACTACCTATAAATAGTCCTAAAAATAAACATTAAAATTTTATATATATATTTTTTTTGTTTTTTAACTTTTTGTTTTATTTTTATTTTGTGAATATTTTGATAAGCAAATGACAATTTTATACCGTTATTTTTTTGTTTTTATTTTTATTTCTATTTATTTTCAGTCATATATCGAAAATACAACTACCTTCATCCCAATGTAATAATAACATATATATATATATATATATATAGATGTATATATATATATATATAATAATATTTCTTGAAACTGAAACAGGTCCTCATCACAATTCTTTCAAACAAAAAAAAAAAAACCTTTTTCAATTACCATAACGCTTTAGTTACAAAACAGGAACAGTTAAATATTTATTTATATCCTCTTATATTTTCTATCTCAAACCCCCATTTTTTTTCTTTTTTTTTTTTTCAAAATCGTCCTTAATATTATCGTGTCGATAATGGAGCTTAATTTCCTATAAAGAAAAGAAAAACCGAAAATGAGAGAAAAATAACAATAACACATTTATTACATGATGGCTAACTCACTAAAATACATACATATATATCTATCTCTTTCTATTTCACTGTAGAAATATATTCCAAAGTAAATGATGTGTAACGCAAATAAGGAAGTCATTATTTTGGGGTAAAAAAAAAACATTGATGAAGCTGAATTATCATATACAATCTTTACATATATGAATGTATAAAGTAATAACGGTATCTAATTTTATTGATGATTATAAGCTGAGATAGAAAAAAGAGAAGAAGTTTACGAGTGTTGCTTGAAATGTTTTTTTTAACAAATTTTAATTCGATTTAGATTTGGATTTAGAAGAAGATGTAAATGTCAAGGTTGTAGGGCGCTACAGACCTTGAATGTTCTGGGCCTGACGAAAGTAGCATATTAGTTTAATCAAATACCTTGTTCAAAATGCAATTCAAACTTTGAATTACAGCTTTGAATTCGAACCAGCTTCAGTATGAGCTCTTTAAATCCTAATCCAAATCCAAAGCAAATATTTGAAAAAAACACAGATATTACAATTTTGAGCTTGATAATAAAATTTAAAATTTGAGTGAAGCTTAATTCAGATGTGCTCAAATTCAAATAATTTTGTTTTGTAAATTCTTTTGAGTAGTATAGGTTATTAAAATATAAAGAGTTAAAAGTTTACCTTTAACTCAACTGCAATTTTAGCTGGAATTTAGTTAAACTAAATACCAAAATAAATCTACAGATTAGCTCAAAGTGTTTTGTAACCTTGAGTATTATTTAGCTTGAAAGAATTATATCTAACTCTACATGAGTGAGTTGAAGTTTGGGGGTTTTTGCCATCCTGGTGAATACAATAACACCTTATTTTGCAACTTGGATTTGGATTTACCTTTATAGCTATTATTGTTTTTTTAACATAGAGGTGCTTATATTGTAAAATGTGTGTAAAAATAAAATTTCTAGTGAACCAATTACGTATAAAATTTCACTTATGCAAAACTAATTAAATTAAAATTTTATCGTGGGCCTGAAAGGGTTAAAATAATTCTATTACACTTACATCCACTTTGTTTAAAAAAGTAAAAACATTATGCGAGTTGGTGTATTTGAGCATAATGATATAAAATATTATCAAAGAATATCTATTAATAAGAAGGTGCACTGGAAGTCAAAATATTTTTACTACAATATTTACAAAAAAAAAAAACCCATTAGTTAAACAAACAAAGAATGATTGTAAATATTTTCTTATGCAAGAAGTAGTTAGAAAGAAAGAGTGCAATATAAACCATGTTAAACCTACTAAATTTTTGCAATGTAATTCTAAATAGTCCACGGGAGATTTTTGTTTATTTATTTAGCTCACTAGAGATTTTTCATGTGTATGGTCGTCTGAAATTTTGTGTACGATTTTTTTTTAAAAGAAACATATTAAATTTATTATTAGGGTAGATGAGAATAAATAAATTTTGAATGATTGATTTTTGACAGGTACCTACATAAAATAATATTGGTTTCGAAAACATATGTTATTTCTAAAACATCATATTATTTTCTTTTATTGTTATTCCAAACAGATTATCATTCATTTATTTTCAATATTCACATTTTTTCAGGTATTGAAACTGGTAGTTAAAAAGAATATCAAGCGATTTTTTTTTTCTGAATGATTCCGATGCCTTTTTAGTTTCTGAAAAATTAAATTGTGCATTTTAATCATCAATGAACTAATAGTACATATTATAAGTAATATAATGCGTTTAGGTACCTGTTAATTTTATAAATAGGTAACAAATTTGAATATTAATAATATGGACATTTCAATTGATAACTAAGAATAAATACAACAATATTTCTTTGATAAAAAAAAAATCGTTCAATAATTTTTTTCCCACTTTCTGTTTTGAATTTTTATCTCTCTCTCACAAATTGAATTCTTATTACTATCTATTTCTTACAATATTGGAAATCGACTGGAAAAATGGTAACCAACACATTGACAAATTATAAAATTTTATTCCAGTGCACCTTCTTATTAATAGATATTCTTTGATATTATATATAAAAAACATACTGTGACGACTTAAACATTTTATACATTAGAAGGCAATAAACGAAAAAATTGTATTAGCATTTTTCGAATAACCCTCGTATTTATTATGTGGATTTTAATTGAAGAATTGAAGTATTTCGTTAGTAATAATGAAGAAAGTAAATTGAATTTTTTGTTTTTTGTTTATTTTTGGTGGAGTATTTATTTACTTGCCTTTGTGAATTTTTGTTTTTATATATTGATTATTTAGGATAATTATGAGTATTTTATTTTGTAACACATTAAAATTTGGGTAACTGGGTTAAGGATAATAAAAGGACTCTTCTTCTTTTACTTTTTATTTTATTTTATATTTGTTTTCTTTTATGAGGGTATCCAAGAGGTGTTTTAATGAAATTTAAGAATGTCCTTTTGAGAACAGTTTTTATATATCATAAGTGTTGGTGTGGTAATGGTGTTGATATGTAAATATTTTGTATATTTATGGGAGTTTAATGAGTCTAGAAATTTTTATGTATTAGTTCAGAATTTTTAATGAATAAGGTTGAAATTTTTATTTTTATCTTTTTCATAATATTATCAAAAAATTTTAAATTACATTAAGTCTTATGTTTACTTTAAAAGTTATTTTATCAAAAATTTTATTTATCTGAAAAAAAAAAAATTAAAAAAAAATAATAAAATAAATAAAAAAATTTTCCTTAATGCAAAAAAAAAATATTAAAAAATGATGATAATAAAATAAATAAAATTTTTTAATTTAAAAGCCGAAAAACTAATTTCTAAGTAAAAAAAATGTTTTATCATTTTTAATAACAAACGATTTATTTACTCTAAAACAGAACAAGTTCCAGAAACCTACTTAAGATATGAAGATAATCATTAGATAATAAATAATTTATTTTTTTTGGCAAAGAATAGAAATTTTAATATGCTTTGTGAAAATTTGAATTTATTTTTTTTTAATTTAAAATAACTTAATTGTATAATAAAGTTTGTTTTCGAATTTAAATAAATCAAATAAAAAAGTTTTTTTGTAAGTGCTTTTTTGTATAACGAATTTTTAGTTTATGGAAATCAAACAAAATGTAATTAAATTAGAAATTTAGAGTAAAATTAGAACAATTTCCGTCAATAAAAGTTTATATTTAAACTAATTATATTATTTTATTTATTTGATAATAAATATACTAATTATGAATAATTTATGTAAAAAATAATGAATATATTAATTTTAATTAAATTAAAAAAGTTGAAATCATTTTAGAGATTTTTCATTTTCAAAATAGAAAATCTGCATTTTAAAAAAAATTTATTTTTGAAATTATTCAATATAAATTTTTAATATGGTGGTGGTGTGAAATAATGGCGAAAAGAAAATAATAAAAAATAAAAAAACAAAAAGCATGAGATATTGTTGGAAATATGATTTGTCAACATACATAATTTCTTCTTTAGTACTTTTTTTTTATCTTGGTAACCTGGCAATGCTGAAACATTTTTTATTATTAAAATGTAGTTTCGTGAGTTGAGGTCTATCTTCGGACATCCGCCATTTTCGTAATTTTTGAGTTAGCACCAGATTTTGAGACTTAAAAGCAAAATCTATCATTGTATCTTATCCGCTTTTAAATATCTAGTCTAGTCTCCTAGTTACAAAGAGGCGAGTTTCATCCATATCTACATTTTGACGCTGTTTTTAAATCAAATTCGCCCATAAACAAAATTTTAGCATTTAGTCCAGACTTAGTATGAAATTTCAGAAAATATTTGTTTTATTTCTTAAGTCGGCTATATAGGGCGCTAATGGATTTAGCCTAGGAATTTTGACTTATCATTAACTTTTTAATTCGACTACTGTACTACGAAATTGTATACTGCATTAATAACTAAGTCCGAACAATATAAAAAGTAATTATTTATTAATTTCGTCTTCTTCCATAAATTTTATTTTATGCGTAGTAATTGCTTATAACAATAGGCTAAATCACTGTACTACAATAGTAATACTTAACTCGTTCATATACATATGTTTTAATGTCACCGCGAAACTGTTTATAAATATGTTTATAAATTTAATTAGTCCATATACGTATATTTTAGGCACCCTGTTGAATCAACCTATGGATATGGCCTGAACAGAAAATAAAATATTTAATTCTTAAATAGTTCATATAGCTACATATATTTAGTCATACTATGGTATCTACTTATGGATACAACATAAACAAATTTTTAGTACTTAATTAGTTCATATACATAATAGTTTAGTCATAGTGTGAAAATTATCTACGGATATAGCCTAAATATATAAAAATAGAAATCTACTGGTGGTCCCAAAACATCTAAGAAAGAAAAGCATGTGAAAAAACGTATTGATCCAGAACTAGTAGAAGAAGTTAAAAGACATATAGCAAGTTTTGAGATTATGGATTCGCACTGCTGTCGACAAAATACACAAAAAATTTATTTAGAATCACATTTTGGTTTGTATTTCTGTACATTTCAGTCATTTATGTATCAGTTGTATCTGGAAGAAGCAGACAATCCTGTCAAATCTAACATGTATAGAAAGATAATTAACACCGAATTTAATACTAGTTTTTACAAGCCAAAGAAGAATATGTGCGTCAAATGCGTTCAATTATTTCAATTACATCGAGAAACTTTCATTAAAAGGGGACAAAAATCAATACAAACTATTTAAAACAAAAGGTTTCTTGCAAAGTTGAAAGGGATGCATATCGATCTATTTTGGTTTCTGATCTGCAAAAGGTATTTGCGCTTCCAAAAGGGAATGCCTCAACTTTGTTTTATAAGAGAAAATTAAATACTTTTAATTTAACTGGGACACTAATACTGCCTGCTATAGATAAATTAACATATTATTGTATTTGGACGTAAATACATTCCGGACGCTCAGGAAATGATATTTCCAGTGCGCCAGTGAGAATACTAAAACAAGCTGTGGCAGATTTTCCGCAGATTGATAAAATAACTTCACGGAGTGATGCATGTATCCCTCAAAACCGCAATAAAATCAACGCAACAGCTTTGAAATTGTTTGTTTATTCACATTCAAATATTTTACATATTATTCAAAAGTTTTCTGAGCCGGGGCAGGATGTGGACAGACGTGCACTCAGCAATTGATAAATACCTTCGAGGTTTAAAAACACATAGGCCGAAAATAGACTCAGTTATAGACGAAAATAGACGATTTATCATTTCAAAATTTGAAACGTCATTTTTATTAGTGTGTACATTTGCTGCTATTGAATTGCATTATTGTATTTCAAGATTCTTAATTTTATTTTGTATTGAAATTAATATCAGAAGCCTATCTAAGCCTAAGACTTCATCAGAGTCATAGTAATCCACATATGGCAGACGTCCTAATAAATGACAGCGAAAAATGGACATTGACTAAAGTGGACATTGACGAAAACAGACTTGAGAGAAAAACGTTAATAAAAATAAACTGTATAACCTAAAAACTCTATCATTATGGTCAGATGATAGAGTTTATCATTAATGCTAGTAATATGTCTAGCGTTAAAGTGTTAGGTTGTAAATTGTGTTTTCAATTAATTTCAAAATATAAAAAAATATATTGAAAAAGTAAAAAAGTCAGGATGGTCTGGGATCGTCTCCTAATTCTGGTATATCTAAAGTTTTAATTTTTAAAATTATGAATTATTTTTTAAATTCTGATTTTGCTCAATTTTGAGCTTACATCATTCTAAACTACAAAATTTTCAATCAAAATTTTGAAGTAAAAAATTTTACTTTTCCAGGGGGAAAGTCTTTTTATTTCGGAAAATTCTGTTCCTAATTCACTTGGCTTCATTTAATTGAATTTTTTAATTTCATGATTTCAACTGCCCATTTGTTTTGTCGTTATTTCATTGTGAAAATATTATTAAACACCAATTTTTTGTAATAATAATAAATGTATATTCTATCTCTTTTCTTTTTTTTTTAACATAAAGACAAAAACAACTTACAACCTATGGTAGCATAAATTAATAATTTTAAAAATTTTAAATTTGGATTAATGCCAACATTTTTATGTTTAGGAAGAAATTGGAAGTGTGTATTTTTTTGTAGTTTAGTTTTTTTTTATATATTTATTTCTGATGTTATACCAAAAAAACATTATAATGCGGCATATTGGACTTAAGTAATGTGCCAAAATCCAGCTAATGAGTAATTCATAATGAGTTTATTATTATGTATCTGTTATTTTTTTTTATATTTTTTCTTTGGACGAAGTAAATTGTTTATAAATATAGAAATTGTAGTCCGAATTAAATTAAATTAAGTTAAGAAAAGACAAAACAAAAAACCGAATCCGTCTCATATAATGAAATTATTTAATGGGATATTTTGACAAATATTTGATTTGTAACAATATTTTTGTTGACATTTTAAATAAATCAAATTTGTACAAAATGAAAAAAAAAAATAATAATAAATTAATAAATTTTTGGGCTTCTATATTTTATTTAGTAAAATGTATTGTTCTTTTCGAATTCAATGACAAAAAATAGAATTGAGAAATAATATGGTCGCCTACAGGCTATTTGAATTATTGGCATTAAATTATGAGCATCGTCAAATCTGATAAATAAAATCAGGCAGAGAATTTTACTGAAAGCTTATATCAATAAAAGAATGACAAAATTTTTCTATATGTAAAAAGAATAGAAAATAAGTCATATGCTCACATTCACAATTGCAGAACATTTAAAAATGAAAATATATTATTTTTATTAATAGCAAAAAATATACGATAATGATGCAGAATAAATTTTCGTTTAAGATTTTTGTGTACCTACATACATACATTTTAAACTTGAAATTTTGGGTTCTTTTTTCTTATCAACGTATTCTTATCAAGGTATAAACGTATCGGTGAAAACCAGTAGGAAAATCACGCATCCATATTAACACGAAACGCATCGCATTGTTACAACATTTTCGAGTTTATCAAAAGCCTCATAAAGTGGATGTTCCAGTGAACACACGCATGGTATTTAATTAAAACCAAAAGCGAAGAAACACACTTTTGGTGACCCCGACGTGATCAAAATTTAAAAAAAAAAAACAAATTTGGTTTGATAAAATTTAGTTACTAAAATAAATTTTAGTTTTATAAAATATTTTTTGGTGTCAGAAGTGGCATGGTTACAACATTTTCGAGTTTATCAAAAGCCTCGTAAAGTGGATGTTCAAGTGAACACAAGCATTGTACTTAATTAAAACCAAAAGCGAAGAAACACAAATTAATAGGTTTTCAGTTTTCAAGGGGTTTAAGATGCATGATATTTTCGTACCACGGTTTTATTTTTCGCTGGTTGCTGGGTGAACCAAATACAAAACAATGTTTGATTTTTAATATTTTAAATCTAGATTCAATGGTTTAGGTTGTTGTATTAGTTGTTCGAAAATTTTTATTGGTTGTCTAAAATGTTTAATCTACTAGACTGTCATAATAATTATATATACTTACAGGTTTTGAATTCAAAATGTGGCTTGGATATTGTAGATTTTTTGATTCAAAATTTATTCCTGAAAATTGATTGGAAATACAACGTGGTACCTAGCATTAGAATTAAATGCAGCTATATAGTACTATGGAGGCGAACTTACTCTAAAATAGATGTAATTATCAACATTCAATTTACACTTTCAATTTACTTATCTTGTTCATATAGTTATACATTTTTATGATTTTGGCTTGGTTATAAAGCTTTTAAATTGACATTATAAATTACTTTTTATCGATACATAAACATTTAACATTTGGTTGCACTTCATCAAACAGACACATTCCCCCACCAGAATAAAACTAAAAAAAATGTTAAAGTTTAATAACTTCTGGTTGCAATCCTATAAGCTTATTAGTACAATTTATTTCTTCTTTTTTTTTAGGTTATGTCAACACATCATCGTTTCTTTATTTAAAACTAGAACGTTTTAAGCTCAGTCAATAGTTATACCAAAATTTACAATAAAAAAATTATTGAGTGTATGCTAGCACTTTGCGCAAGAAGACAGAATTAAAAAAAATTTCTTCTAAAATTCCAAAATTTTTAAACCTTAAAGGTCGTAACTTATAAAGTACAAAGTCTATTATACAAAATAATTTTGAAAGTTTAATCAATTTGGCTTCATTTGATTATACATATTATAAACAAAACTCTGTGCAACCATGCTAAGGTCTTCATTCTCAAAATAATTTTTTTTTCGTAAGTTATAAGCTATCGAATCGAATTATTTCACGTTTTGTTATGATATATACAATAATAAAGATTAATATTATTTAAGTGAATAAATAACAATCTACCAGCCCACTCTATATTTTTGTGAAAAAAATCGTATCGGGATGTAGAAATGCTCCCGGGATGTAGATTGTCTGCGTGCGTTCTAGACTTGTTGATTTGTAGTTCGTAGCTGTTCTACCAATCTATCCAATCTATTCTAAATTAAAAATAACATTCGTTTTTTTTAAATATATATTTGAAGGTCAGGTCAGTAATTTAAATAATGAGCCTATACATGTAAAGTGTGTTGAAACAAAAATTTATAAATTACAAAAACAAAATGAAAGAATTAAATAAAAAAATCTTTATTTTGAATTTGTTCCAAACAAAAATAGTATACACATAGTACTTCCAATCATTATATTTTAAAAAGTAGAAAATCCTCTCAGTACATAAAAATAATTCTGAATGTTTAACTGTAAACAATTACTTAAATTGTTACTTCGACCTATAAGCAAGAAACAAATTTCTACTTGCTTGCAGTAACAAGTTATAAATGTGGGTGGTAAACGCGTTGTTTCAATTTTATAACATTATTGTACATTTACGAATTTCATATAAAAATCAGTTATAGAACTTGTATTATCGTTCAAATTTTTCTTACATTTTATTAATTTTTATATTTTGCAATCCCATATAGAAATTCATTACTGGGAGTATATCAATACGGATTCTGAATCCACAGATCAGCAATTGACCAGATATTTGTCATAACACATAGTATGGAGAAATATTATGAATGTGACCTTTACATGTATTTCACAGACTTCAAACAAACATTTACAGACATGATAAACACAAGCGTAGTTTTAACAGCTCTAGAAGTACCTCAGAAATTACCACAACCTAGCCATAACAATAATACTAAAGTTATAATACAAGATAAAATAACGGTGAATTTTCAATGGAAATGGAGGTACGACAAGAAGTGCATTCGCATTATTATTCAACAATATCTTCAATGTGAATACAGACTTCCCTATCTTTTGATAGCCAAGAATTTCAATCGTTATGAAAGGTATCCACCTAATATTTTAGCCATTCATTTAACATAATTTTCTTATTTTTTGTCATAGAATCTGAATTTGCATTAAAAAATACCCTTTCCTATTTGAAAATCTAAAAAAAATATTAAAAAATTGATTTGTGGTCTTTTCCGAAAGTTGAAAATACCACCAATCGATAGAGCACCCTCGATTTAGTTAACAAACTTTTTTCTAAATTTTAAAATAACGGCTCCTCTCCCTCTTAAAAAGCTGATACGCATGCTCTGGAACACCCGGTATAATTAGAAAATACAGCGAGACTAATAATGTAATTAAGAATGAAGATATTGTAATGTTTGTATAGACGCAAACATTAATCTGGCCACGTAATTAGAATGCAATAAATTTAAAAACAGGTGTTAATTAGAATGCCCGAGAGCATTCGTCGTAGAGGCAGACAAAGGAGCATATTGAAAAACAATGTTCAAAATTATTCCCAAACCAAATAACTCTCAAATTTGAGACAAACCGCACAAGATCGACGCTTTTGGAAGAGTAATATGATGAAGGTGATATAACCCTAACATGAGATGATGATATCCTGATATAGAAACCCATATTAAACTCATTATGAAACAAAATTTTGTGTAATAAAAAAATATGAATTTATCTCTTAAATGTATACAAATAAAAAGTATTATGACATAACAGAAAATATTTACATTACATCACAATCATTTTCTTTTATTTTCTTAAAAACCATTAAACCACCAACAATGTATAGAGAAAATACGAATAATAAATAACATATTCACTTTGGTAGGAAAATAAAATAATGAATAAAAAATCATATTAACAAACTTACAATGCAAATAAATTCATTTTACGCAAACTTTACTTTATATTGCACCAACAAACCGTTACTATAATAATTCTTAATAATCTTTATAATATTATTAAGACTCCTCATCTCTCATTTATCACCTTAATAAGATAAGGTTTAAATTGACAATTTAAAATTTAGTATAATACAAAAAAAAATAAAAAAAATAAATAAAAGAAAATGATAATCAACTTGATTGCAAACGCACGCTAAATAATTTCAGTAATAATAAAATCGCTTCATTTTTCTTCAATTGTATTTCAACAATGAAAATTTATTACATTCTCTCAAATAAAACAGATGTTTTCCGCCTGTTATATATATATATATATACATATATTTGGTGTATATATAAATATATAATATGTTTAATATATATATATATACCAAAAATATAAAACAAAACAAAAAACCATTTCCCTGTCTGATTGAAATGATGGAAAAACTAACAATATCGAAGGGAAAATTATTTCCTAACAAAGTACACAAAACAACAACAAAACAACAAAAAATAATTTAAAATAAAAAAAAATCATCGTTTACATTTCTTAAAAATGAACATTAAAAGTTTCAGGCAAATTCAATGCTTCCAAAGTCATGTATTTCGTAATAATAATAATAATAATAATATAATGAAAAATGTGAAGCACGCGCTCGCTCAAATTTTCATTTTATTTAAAATACCGAGGTATTCTACAATGCGCATATCCATAAGATTTATAGGCGCGAACAAAAAAATTACTTTTTATCACGATGCTTCCTTATATACTTTGCACAGTGTAATGCAATTCAATGTATTGCAATGTAATGCAACTCTAAATATAATTAAATAGATTTAAATGTCACTACAAATAGTTGAGAATTTTTGCTTCTTTTTTTTGTTTTTTTTTTTTGTATTATTATTATTTTAATACAGACTTAAGAGTGTACGTGTGTGTATTCTTACATACTTCGTTTGAAGTTTTTCATATTATATGATTTTTATATGCTTGGTAAGTGAAAAGGTAATGTTTTGGAAATAAATTTTTAAGTAGAAAAATATAACAAAAAAAAAAAAAACAAAAAAAAATGAAATGAGGGAGAAAAATAGAGAGAAAATTAGATGAAAATTTAAAGAGCAATGAACTTGTTTATTAGATAGTTTTTCGTGCTCGCTACAGTTTTAATTAATTGGTAAACGAAATGTTATTGGTTTTTTTTTTTTTTTTTTTTTTAAATATTTATTGAACATTTTTCAATATTTTGATGATTTTGTTTTTTTTTAGATATTTCAATTGAAATGATATAAGGTACGGTAATAAAATTTAATATAGACATCGTAGTTTTTAATTTATTATTAAGTCATCATCATGATGAATTCTAAATTGATACTGTTACGTGTTGCGTAGGGGTTTCAATATTAAGAAATTAAAATTTTCGCTATTAAAATATAAAACAACAGAATAAAAATTGAACAAATTGAAAGAAGGGTATGAAAACTAATATAGATTTCAATATTAATTACAATTTGAGACAACATATTGTAAAAAATATTAAAAATGTTCTTATTAGTATATATGTTTTGAAATTAGATTTAGAATTCATTTATTTTCTTACTATTAAAAATCTAGATCAAATTAAAACTGAAAATTACTGAAACATAAAGGTATAATACATATCTCGAAATTGTTTGTGTTCATGTTTAACACTAACTTGAAGTTTTCCCGATACGCCCTTTCTACCATTATGGCTGAATAACCACAGCATTTGGAATTACGAAATATTTTTCCAATTGTTGTTAATATCGTCAAGCTTTAATTTAAATTTTAATTCGTAATAATAAAATTTCGGATTAATTAAGAACTATGACTTCAATACTGTAATTCAGTTTCTTAAAACTGCACTTTTTCACTTTTTCACAAAGTATGAGTATAGTTGATAAGTCTACTGTTATTAGGTATAACTAGGTTCGATCACGACTAGTAGAAAAGCTGTTGTTCTTGTTATTTTTGTTTTATAAATTTACTAGGGGGTCCCTCTTGGTTAACTACAGTTCAATGTAAAACCGAATTTAAAGTTTTGAAGAGAACCGGCATTTGCATGGACTGATCTAGACTTCTTATTACAAAGAAGAAAATTCACATATTTTAATGGATAGCTTTGAAGTTGTGACTTAATAAAAAAAAACCATCCCTCAATAAATTTCAATAGTTGATTTCTAAAATATTTTCTTTTATTCAATTTAAATTTTTCTCTTATAAACATTAGTTTCCCTCATATGCACCGTGTGGCTTGTGTCTTGTGGCTATTATTAATGTTTGCGCAATTACAAATTTAAATTTTTCTCAATATTTTTATATAAGTGCATTTATGGTTCTCTTCACATTAGTTTATGCTGAATATAAAATAGCGGAATGTATATATGCTGAATAGTATATCAAATTAAACAACTGTATTTATAACTATTTACTTTGGTATATGTTTCTAGATCAATTTCAAGTTCAACAACTGCAGTATATAGGTTACATTTGCACTTATTCTTGTAAGATAGTTTAATGATCAATTCAATATTATTTAATACCTTCATTACACTATTATTTAATACTTAATATGTACTATACGCCTGTTTTTCAGCTGAAATGCCCCAAGTTCGATTTCTAATGAACAAACTTACATATATGGATTTTTTGTTCTGGGTCAGTCAGTACCCAGTAAATATGCTCTGAAAAAATTAAATAAATGGAAGAAATAATAATCATATAGATAAATTGAGTATATAACAGTAATAAAATGTCTTATATAAATAGAAAGTAAGACATATACCTGTGGTTTGACGTGCAATAGATGATTGAACTTAATGTCTCATTAGTTTACAATTAAAGTAAAATATGACAATGCGCCAAATTACTTAAATTAAAGTTTGTTAAAGAAATCGAATCATATAGTCTGGGAAATACAAAAGTAAGAATTATAAAAGAATTAGTATAAATTTCAAAATTTCAATATAAAGAAAAAGCGCAAATTATGAGCATTTAAACAAATTGTTGTGTATCTTAGAAATTGATGGATATAATTGTAAATATAAATTTGGGATTGTGGAACAATTTTTATAAGGTAAAATTTTAAAACGAATGTGGAAATCTAATACTATTTATATAAATTGCTTTCAAAAAGGGTGCATGTATTGGTTTACAAAACATAGAATTATAATATTAGAGTAGAACACGCATTCTTTGAGCATTCATCTAATATATATATATACAATTTCCTTTTTACGAGTACTCTGATTGTATGCGTTTATATTGTACATATCACATTTCGGCATAGATACTCATTTTATTTTATTGCATTTTGTGTGGATGAAAATAAATTTTTATTTTATGTTTGCATTTTAATGAAATAAATTTAATCGGTTATTAGCTCAGTTGGTTAAAGCATCATTTTAATATCACAAATTTCAATTCTCTGTTGAATCAAAATTTTTGTTTTCTTTATTAAAATAATATTTTTTTTTCTTATTATATTTTAAAATTTATAATATTAATTCTTATAAACTAGAAAAAATATTTTTTTAGTAAAAAAAAAGTAATTTTTAATTATTATTCTCTTCTCAATTATTTAAAAAAAAAAAACGAAATTGCTTAAAATAAATCCAAGCATACAAATTATGTACATATGTATATTGTATTCCAATACCGTACCAACCAATTCATTCAATATCATATACCTACTAATCGAGGATTTGAGGACGATGGCTCTTTTAAGTATGCATAAAATGAAATTAGTTAGTCCGGATTTTACAAAGTAGTTTAACAACAATTTTTCTTTTCCTGTCGTCAGCTAAATTCGGGTTTTTGATAATATGGAGTGGGGGTTTACAAAAATAAAAAAATGGATTAATATTTAAATTTTGCAACTTAATACCAATTAAAACGAAACTGTATCACTGTGTAATCATTGTACGCAATTTTTAAAAATAAATCAAATTTTTAGCAACAATAGAAAAATGCAAGATAAAATTCAGAAAAAATTCAGGTTTTAATTTTTCTAAAGCGTTCTAGAACAGTTTATTGAACAAACATAATAATTGATGTAGCAGAAAATACATACATATGTATTAATGTATATGTAATTACATACATTTTTGTTAAATTAAAAAAAAAATTATTAAAATCATAAATTTTTGTGTTGAAAGTTTGTTATTAATTTTTAATAAAACTTTAAGTTATAATAAATAATAATTTTTTTATTGGGAAAGTCGTACATATTTTGTTTGAATTCTTACAAGAGTTCTGACTATAGAATTTTAAATTAACGGAAATGATTTTTATCCTGAATACGATCCAGGCATCGAAATTTTGATCCTTCTAAATTATTTATAAAAGCTTTTGTAAAAAAATCAAATAGGTTTGATTAGCCTTAATACAGCAGGTGCTTTGTAGGCATCACGATGTGGAAGGCGCGAAGGTGCCGCAGGTCTCTAATTTAAATATAAATTGTGTAAATTTGTATAATATTTGTAAAAACTGTAAATTGAATTATTGTAAATGGAATCTGATATGGATTTATTCATTAAATTATTTCATAAAATGTAAAACAAAATTTAATAATAATGACCTTGCGCCATAAAGATTTGTAAATATAAAATTTAAATACTGCCAATGTATATGCATCTAAAACTTTCTTTTTTCTAATATTTTTCAAAATAACAAAAGCATTATTATTATTGTTATTATTATTATTATTGTTATTATTATTATTCTATAAGTATAGAATTAATACATATAAGTATATATCTATATTCTATACTGAAGCCAATATGAAATTACGGTATCGAGCTGTGAGGTACAACAAGCAATTTAAACATAGCAATTATTGAAGATTTTCAAGCAAAGGTAACTTAGAGTAATCATCAACAGGCATTGGTTTGATATGTTCAAAACTCAATCATAATAAATGCCTTACAAGTAAGATCTATGAAAGTGGAAGTAATTGCTACAACCAAAAGGCCTATGAGTGGATCACACAGAAAAAAATAGATTAATTTTTTTAACTAAAACAAATTAGTTAATTTCACTTTAGGATAGTTAAATAAAAAATTTGAACTTTGTTACATTTTTTTTGTTTTTTCGAATTCGAAATCGTCGAATTTAAAATCGTTGAATAATATTTAGGAAACCACTAAAACCTACTGGTGAAAAAACTACTGAGACAACCAGGTAGTCAATACAGAAGATTAAAACGTTTCTCAACGTTTCTAGATCTGCCACTTAATGCTGTCATATATAATGTAAGTCCTAGGAGTATTTTTTGTTGAAATGTACCCTTACAAGCCAAAATACACTATTCAAAATTGTATACATTGCCATATATCTATTAGAAGTTTTTGTTAAAATTTTTAAAATGATAGATTGTAAATAAACGTAGAAATAATAAAAAAATAAAAAAAATATTATTATTATTTATATGTAAAAAATATATATATTAAATTAAATTAAATGTTAGTGATTTGTATTAACTTTCAACATAAATTATTTAATTAAATGTTCGTTGATTACACTATACTATAGTAATGTAAATCAATTATAATATTAATAACTCTCTTTTGAATACATAAGTTTTATTTTTTTATTTCTTATTAAATATTTTAAACAATTTTTTTTAACAAAAATTAATTTTTCTACTTGAATAAATTTAAATGCACTATTTTAAAAAGGATTTGAACCTTTTGTTAAATATATTTGTAAATATTTTTTATATATTCGAAAATTATTTTAAATTATATTTAAAATATTAAATATTATCTATATATTTTATTAAATACAATTTTAATTTTATAAATTTAACTGAAAAACATTTTTTACTTTTAAAACTTTATCCAATTATATTACAACAACATTATACGAAAACCGACTACAATTCACAATTATATTTATTTATATAAATATTATATATATATATATATATATATATATATTTTTTTTTAATTCCTCCAAATTACAAATGTAATACGTTTACCGAATTTAATTATTTCGCTTACAAACCGTATGAGAATTTTCCAAAGACTGAGGGCGACGACATTATTTGTTTTTAATTTTTTTCTATATAAAAAATCGAACTAAAACCGTACCGTACTACGAAAAGAAAAAAATTATAGGAGAAGATGAAACAAAGAATTAAAGAAATAAAATCTTCTCTTCATCTCATTTTATTAAAATAACCAACGAAAATATTCTCGCCAACATTTCGATGTTGTAATAAAATAAAAGTAAAAAATTAAAAACAAAAAAATTTTATTTAATTTTATTTCTTAAATATTTTCTATCTCATTGGATTCTAAAATAATAATATGTGATATATAACAGTGAGTAGGGTTTTTCTTTTGAAATTTTCCAATATTTCCTCTGACGAAATTAAAATTTATTATGAAAATTTTTTGTTTTTGTTTTTCTTTTTTTTACTTAAAATTCTCTTTATTTTTGTTTTCATAGGTATATTTTGCTACTGAATAATATTACTTTATAAAACTGTTTGTGTATGCGTATTGTCTAGTCAAATTAGAATGAAGGAATTTCCTTAAAAATATAATATGAAATGAAAAATAAACTTATTTTGATTGCGTAGCAATTGCGATGAGTCGCACACGTCACATTTTTCATACTCATCTATTTTATGCATATAAACAAATATTCTCATACATGTGCGTCACGACAATACGCATATGGTAGGTATCTTTAATTATATATGTATGTATGTATACTAATGTGTCTAAAATTATATATAAACGGACAGCAGTCGTTCGCTTAGTATTTTGTGAACTTTGATGTTTATTCACTTAAAAAAAGAAACAACAACAAAAATAATAATAACAGAAGTTTGGTATCTAATAATTTTCAAAGAATCAACAAAATATTATGAAGAAGAGGTATATAGAAAATTTAATTTAGAGAGAAAACCACAAAAGAAAAATCAAATAATAAAATATAGATGGGAAAGGAAAGAAGAAAATGTAGAAAAATTATTCTTAGAATTATGAAAATATAAATTTCTTTTTTTTTTTTTTAATTTGCCATTATTAAAAATTTAAGTGACTTAATTGCAAATTTTTTCTTCATGTTATTATTAAAAATATTACTGTTAACAGTGCCAACAGATTTTTAAAAGAAAAATTATATTTGGTACATTGAAAAAGGTGAAAATTTAAAGTTAATTAAAAAAATAAATTATATTAGAAAAAAAAAATATATTTATTAAAATTTTATTGAATACAATTTAAATAACTAAATATATTTAGATATACACCTATCCCCCGATTTATGTGAAACATTATTCAAATGGCATTCAAAACCGTATAAATTTAGATTTTTATATTAATATAGAAATGAAAATAGAACTCATAGAAAATAGAATAATTTAAAAACAAAAATTCGTGTCAACTGGACCCACTATGAGCCTTCCTACCTGTAGTAAAAAATTAATTAATGGATTAAGATTAAAATCAGACTTGTTCAGCATATAATAATATTGATATTTTAATTTTAACTTAATACAAAATGGTCTATACACCAGGGTCTAAACTAAACGATGCGATTTTGAAATATGCTAAAAATTCTGAGCTAAATTTAAAAAGCGCAACAGAATCTGATATCCAAGATCCTCAAGAATAATTAAAAATACGTAGGCTTTCTTTAAGTGTGAAAATATGGTACGGTATACAGACCAAGTTGTTGTTTTTTTTTGGATAAACTTTGTAAAAAGGGGCACGTCCGAAAGAAACGAAATTTTACATAACGGTACCTGACTGCGCCATAAATATTTCATAAAAGACCACTTTTGCCGAGAAGGTCATTAAAAGGTCAAATTTACCGCTTGAATATTTGTCTAAACTATTTTAGTGTTTTATTTAAAATCTTATATATTTTGGGGTGTAACAATAAAGATAAGCTTCTTTACAATAGAAATGAAATTTTAGTTCTAAATGAAAATTTTAGAATAAAAAAAAAAATTCCCATAATTTCTAGAAACCCCCATATTTTGAAATTTTTATATCATCGGGAAGGCTCTTTCCCAACTTCCCTTTCAATGGTATATAATATTATATAGGATGATTGATAGCCCCCCAAAATACAAAAATTCTAAATTTTAATTCCAAAAAAAAAAACGCAAGTTTAATAATAAAAGACATTTCATATTACATTTATTTTATTATATCTACCATTGCACAAAATCAAAAACAACCTAAGAAAAATTGCGCCACAGAACTTGGTAATTTTTTAAAAATTATTTTCTTTACGAATATTGTTCGGCAACTAGATACAAAGCAAAACAATTCTCACAAAAAATAAAAAAAGCTCTAACCGACAATTATACCGGGGAATGATAAGATTCAAACAGCTCAGAGACCTTCGGAAAGCTAACTTACCAGCTAGATATGACGGTAAAAATTTATAAAATATGATTTTATGCATAAAGCACGCATATCTGATTTTAAGAAAATTTTTAAACATAAAGTCAAGTATAGTTTTAGATATATTAGTATGGTGCTCCGGTCTGGGCAAACTGCGCATACTGTCATAAAAAAAGACTGCAAATTACGCAAAATAAACTACTAAAAATGTTACTAATCTTCCCTTGGAATAACAGTATATTAGATATCCATTTAAAATCCAAAAATACAACGATTACAGACAAAATTACTATTAGAGCTAACAAATTTATTGCAAACTGCTCCAGCTCCGAAAACATTTTAATTATAGGCAATTGGTCGATAATTACTAAATGTAAATAAATTTTCATTGTTTGCTTTAATTATTTTTTTTTATCTGCTTTAATTATTAATTTTTGTTGTTGTTGTTTTTCGATGTCTTTGTTTAGCTATAAATTAATTTAAGTCTAGTCATAAGTTTTTAAGTAAAATTTTTAAAAATACAAGTAGTCACAAGGTTTTTATAATTTTCCACCATTTTTCCTTGTATCAATTAAAATAAATTGTAAATCAAACAAGAAATGTAATGCAAAATAAAAATTAGAATAAAATAAAACTCGCAGCCTTTAAGATACTGATAATCTAAACTCTATTTTAAGTACAAGAAGACTCTGTCATTATAAATTATGTATTAACAAATTTTGAAAATAAACGAACTGTAATTCTATCATGCTATTATAAATGTTAATTTGTTATACGATTTTTACTTTCTTAATTTATAACTAATATTTTACTTTGTATAAAACTTTTGAATAATTAATTATGATTATTATTAATTGACCATAAATTAAATTATGACTAATTATAAGCGCTAGCTTCAACAGAGGAACAATTAATTATTTTACTTCACCCGCTTATTATAAGAACTACCTTGTAATTCACTATTATTAAAACTAATACTTAGATCAATTTTCAATTGATTATTTTTGTATATGTAAAGATATAAGACCAAAGTAGCCATGAATTTAAAGGCGAAAACGAACAAAAACAAAAGAATAATCTATTTTATCTCAAAATGTTTATTTTATTCTTAAAAACCATTTAAAAATTTTAAAAACTGTACAAATTTTTTTTAAAATTTTAAATCGCGTAAATAGAAACTGTGTAGAATAGTTGTACTTCACTGTTTCAGTCATACACTTGTACTTCAAAGACTGTACTTCACTTTAAATAAAATTTCTAGATGATTTCTATGTCAATCTAAACAATTATAAATAAATTTATAGAGACATTTTTTTCTATTCAATTTAAATTGAAATTATGAGATAATTTTAATTAGTATCTATATCTAGACTACATAAAAATCTAAATGAACAATAACATTTTTTATATTCTGTATTCGTTGACATTCTGATCAATAGATAAAAAAACTGCAAAACAAAGATTAAGTTTATTTTTTTTTAAATTGATAAAAATCAGGAAATTAGAGTATAAATTAAATTTTTTAAATTCACTTTGTTCCGGTATATACAAAAACGAAATTTCCTCATCAATTTTGTAGTAACAAATTCTTCAATTTGAACTATGTAAATCGTTATATTCTTACATCTTTATATATTTGTATATCTTCTATTTACATCTGACATTCTATTATAGAAAATTTTTGAATACTTTTGATTTTATTCAATTAAACAAATTGTGTGTTGTAGAATTTCCTACTGTACTATAGAAAATGTTTGTAACGCGGCTTATGTACGCTTATATATGACTTGTTCAGTCATCTGACATTGTCCGGGGTTAGCACAATGTATAAAATTTATTTTAATGAAATTGTATTTAGTAATCAAATTTAAAAACAATGATTGCTGAAAAATATTCTAGAAGTTGCATAACAGATATTCGATGATCAGACACGAATGATCAATTACGACCAATTCAAAATTTGTGCTTCAATGACATGACAATTCAATAATTATTATATTATTAATCTCGTACCATTGCAAAGTTTCAGCTCATTAAAATTTCATTATAAGCATTATTTGAGCCTCCATTTTTAGTTTTGGCTGGCCTGGAATAAATTTTAAAAGCCTATGTCAAACCCAAAAAATTTAGAAATTCAGAAATTTGGAAAAGGGTTAATGGACATACAAGGCCTGAAATGCATCACTTGAATTAAATTTAAATATAATTTTTCTGTTCAAATTTTTCATATTTAATAATATTATAATTATTTGACAAAATTCATCAAATTTTGTAAATTACTGGAGTCATACGTCATATCCAACAGGAAATTCAGAGTAGCACACGGAGAAGCAACATCCAATTTTGATCCAATCTTAGCAGGTGTTCCTCAAGGCTGCGTCTTAGGACCTATTTTATACTTGCTATATACTGCCGATATTCCAACAACACCAAATATTGACATGGCAGTATTTGTACATGATACGGTCACAAGTTAATGGCCACAAACACATCGCAACGTCAAGCAGTTGAGCAACTCCAAATAGGGATAGATAAAATCAGTAAATGGACACAAAATTGGAAAATAAAATTGAACGAGGGAAAATCGGTTCATATCACCTACGCACTAAGGCGGAAATCATCTCAACTTTGCGTGTACATACAAGTAGAGTCCAAAGGCGAAAACAGTAAAATACCTTGGATTACACCTTGAGATATGTATTGGTTAATAGGAAGAGAGTCCAAACTAAGCCTGTACTGCAAGCTTCAAATATATAATAGTATAATTAAGCCCATTTGGACTTATGGCAGTCAGTTTTGGGGTTGCACTAAAAAATCTAACTTATTAATTATACAATGCTGTCAAAATAAATTTCTTAAACGCATACCGGTATGATTCAAATGATGATATCCACAGAGATCTCAAGATAAAAACAATCAATGAAGTCATTAGGAACCATGCTCTCAAGCACGAACGCAGATTGTTTCAACACATCAATTCAAAGGCAATTGAGATATTAAATAGAACAGAATATATAAGAAGATTGAAAAGGCTGAAACCCCACGATTTAGTAGAATAAAATAAAAACATAGGGGAGCATAAATATTGATTCCTGTAAACCCACGCGAATCTTGCTTTTTAAGTACTATTTAAATGTAGTAATAATTTATTGTAATATGGAATAAGATTGTACTATAATAACATAAAAGTTGTCAAAAAAAAAAAAAAAAAAATTCAAAAAAACAAAAATATAAAAATCTATTTCTTCGAGTGACAATAATTTGCAAAATAATGTTTCGTGTTATTTTTCCTTTATTCATTATTATTTCTTATAAACACACAATTAATTTAATATAATATCACAAAACAAGATTGATTTACTACTAAAATTATTTACATATATTTAAAAAAAAAGTCAATTTAAATTTTCCAAGAACATATCTACTAAAATTATTTTTCCATGAATTATCATGTGACAGTAAATTCGTTTAGAACAGAATCTTAATTGAAAAAAATTAACTTGTCGTCGCCTCAGTGCTTATTTTAGCCATACGCCAATTTGTGTCATTTTGAACTTAACAGTAGTTTCAGGAGTTTTGGATCATGCTTTTTCAGAATCTGCAATCAGATTTCTAATATATCTTCTAGTTACTGAGATACGCCCTTATTAGTTTATTCTATATAAATCACTTTTTTGTCGATTTGTAAGTGCATATTGTGACTTACGCCAAATATTTGGATATAGGCCATTAGCTTCATACATGTTTGAGAAATATTTTTATCCGTACGTGTATGGTCCATAACATTCACCAATTGACATAGCCCAAATATGTGTTATTATTGAGTTAGATCTAAAATGTTCGATGTGCACATAAATATATCGTCGACTGCATTCCTACATATCTAATCGACGAAAAGCAAAATGTTGAGAAAAGCGATTTTTTAAGTCTGACGGAAATTTTTACTGGAAAAATTTAAAAACAATCAAACCAAATCTGAATTTTATAAAAATTTGAGTAATTTTTTAACATCTAACATACATAGCTTTATCGTTTTAATATTTGGAAATATAAAAATAATATACTTAGAAAAATATTAGTATGTATAGTGTAAAACTTTATATGTGTTTGGACATTTGGGAATAAATATGGTCTTTAGATATTTAGGAATAAAAAAATTTATGACAATTGAAATTTGATATTTTATTTTTTCTCAGTACATAAACTGTAGTTTGGATAAATAGGCACAACTTGAAGGCCTAAAAAGCAGTGAAATATAGGTTATTTGGATAAATCAGAAAAAAATATTTTGAAAACTATAAATACCTTTATTTTGGCTGCAAATTCGGATAGACCACAGTAGAAAATGGTATAGTACATTAAAAAGTCAATTTCGGAAAAAATGGTCTGTTGGCAATATAGGAATCCAGCCGATGATATAATGTATAAAGTTGGATAATATTAATGGATATGGTACAAATAAGAAATTAAAATTATTGCGTTCAAGTTTGTGTCACGTGAATACAAAATGCAATAAAAAATCCAAATATCAATGCCTTATTTTAACATACATGGCACAAATTAAATTACAACTTTTCCGAACAAGTTTGTTCCACGTTTATTCAAAAAAAAAAAAATGAATACCAAAAACATCGAACATCTTCACATTTTGCAAACCACAGAAACTGATTTTAAGAATTTTGCAATTTCTTCAACAAAATTAAATTATTCTCAAGTACCATTTCTACAAATAAAAACCATTTTATACGAAAAAAAACATTCCTGGAAATTTTACAATAAAATATAAAACATCGTTTCATGAAATAGAATTCAAAACTGCCTTCTTAAATATTTCGCCATAAACAAAAAAGCTACCTATCCTTAAAAATTTATACTCAAATAATTTATCAATTTTACAACTCCGCCCAATTGCAACAGAAAAAATTAAAGATATTAAAGAGTTATTTCCATATATCCCTAAAAAAGATGTAATGTATTTTCGTGTATTTTTAAGAATGAATAAATAATAATTCTCTATAACTAATAAGAATAAAAATTAAGTTTATTTTAAATTAATATGTTAAAGCTGTGATCAAAAAAACCAATTAATTTTTAATTTTAGTATTTTTTTTTTTAAATTTTTGTTTTTAAAGGCTATGAAGAAAAGCTGTGATTCAGCTCATAGAGTTCGGCATTATATCTTCTCCTCCAGAACCCATCGTCGTTTTCAGGACCATCTATCCGAAGAAGAATTTTCTTCTCGGAGACACTAAGTGCATGCTCACTTGCCTTAGGCAGTGTCTATGATTCTGATCCGTAACGCAGAACCGGGAGTATGAGCGTTTTGTAGATTTGTACTTTGGTGTTTCGAGAGACGAGCTTTGACCCGAGATGTTTTGACAAACCGAAGCAGCAACGGTTTGCAAGGGTTATTCTTCGCCGTACCTCCACATTGATGTCGTTTTTGGGATTAACACTGGTTCCAAGGTAGGTAAACTCCTGAACTACCTCGAAACTATATGTGCCGACAGTGATGTTTTGACCAATATGATGTTGAGAGGCCTTTTTATTTGTCGCAAAATGCATATTTTCCTTTTTTCCTCTTTTACTTTGAGACCCATTCGTTTCGCTTTTTGTTCAATCTGGGTAAAGGCCTCGACGAACCCCTGTTGTGATCTGGCGATGATGTCAATGTTGTCGGCATACCCTAGTAGTTGAACAGATCTGAAAAATATAGTGCCGGCAGCGTTTACTTCCGCTCGTCGCACTATACGTTCCAGTACTAGATTGATAAAGTCGCATGATAGTACATCTCCTTGTCGAAATCCGGTACACGTCTAGAAGTACTCAGAAGTGTTATTGCCAATCACCACAGCACATCTTGTGTTTCCCAGTGTCTTTTTTGACAATCGGATGAGCTTGGCTGGTGCATCGAATTTCGACATAGCAGCAAACAGCTCACTGCGGTATGTGCTATCGTACGCAGACTTGAAATCGATAAATAGCTGGTGTGTATCGATTTGAAACTAATGGGTCTTCTCCAGGATTTGTTTAAGTGCGAACATCTGGTCGCTTATTGATTTTCCAGGGCGAAAGCCGCATTGATAACTGCCAATAACAGCGTCACAATAGGGCGTCAGATATTCGCACAAAATGTTGGACAAGATCTTATATGCAATATTTAAGAGGTATATTCCTCTATAGTTTTTACAGGACATGGCGTCGTCCTTTTTGTAAATGGGGCATATAGAGTTGGTACTCCAGTCATTAGACATGCTTTCTTCCTTCCAGATGTTGCCAATTATTTGGTGTATGCATATGTATATAATTATAATTAAAAATTAATAAATTTATTTTATTTATAAATATTGTGTTTTATTCAATCAGAATTTCAGATTAGTATTTGTGCTAAATTGGAACTAGATTTGGTCCTATATATCTATATAGCACCACTATCTCTATTTGGTGGTTATATATTTGTTCTATATATCAAAATTTAGTTGTTCCACGTCATACAAAGCAAATAAATTTGATGAAAAAAAGTGAATATGGAACAAACTGAATTTTTTTCATTTTGATTAATTTTGAAATAACTTTTAATTTTAACACAAGGACTAACCTAATTAATACACAATATTGTTCTGAAAACTGTAAATAATATTTATTGTTTGTATAAAACAAATCTATCGGCCCAATTTCTTTTTATAAGAGTTTAAGCTTCAATGTCGATTTACTCGAAAAGTACCCTTGGGCGTATGGTATAAACTAGCATTGAGGAGAAGTTGTGTAAATAAAATCGTGTAAAAAATAAAACTAAAACATCTCAGGTCCACTTTGCTTAAATATTATGATAGTACCGAAATTGTGCAATCAAACATTTTTCATTATATCCTATTTTTAATTTTAAATAAAAAGAAAATCAAAAACGCGCTAAATTTTCTCATACATAAAATTTTGAGGTAGGGAAAGGTTTTCCTTTCTAAAATTCGAAATAATTTTCACATACTCTACTACATAGAATACGAATTTAATTTTAATTGAACACCTTTAATTTTAGAGAATTCTTTAATTTTATTTTAAAATAGAACTTATCCAAGAAATGAATTTTTCTATTCCCCCAATTTTAATTTTATTGCTGTTTTGTTAATTTTGTTGTTGTTCGTGTTGCTGTTGTTGTTGTTGCTGATATTTTTCCCTCTATTTAGAAAATGACAAATTAAAAAACAAAAACTTGACATTAAAAATAATAATTTGTGTTGGTTGTTAAGCAACAATTTATCACATTACATCCAATTAAAGAAAATTTAGAAGTAAAAATGTAAGATTCAAATTAAAATTAGTATCAGAGTTTCCATATGTTGTTTTTGTTTGATGAACTCTTTTTTTTCTGTTTTTTTTTGTTTTTTTCTTTGTATTTTAAAAAGGTGTTCGAAAATAGCAATAACGTGATAGTTTTTCCTTTAAAATGAAATGATATGGTTTGTATTTTTGTTTGTTTTGATCTAAAATGTGTATAAAGGTTGTATGCAATTCAATGAAAGTAAAAATTTCGAATACTTAATTTTGAGATATGAACAAATTTAGTTCATGGTTAAATCTTTTTAATCAATTACTTGCAAAATATTTTTAAATCTTATTATTATTAGCTATCGGCTTTACTCAAATCTTAGAGCTTATTAGAATAAAAGAAAATAAAAATTGAACGTTGAAACTGAAAAATGGAAATGTCATGTAGAGATCGCCATTATATAATAATTGTACATTAAATTCTAAATAACAAAATTTTAATTTAATGTAATGTAGGATTGTAATAAGTTAGAAAAACTTCATAGAACAAGTATCAGAAAATTTACGTTATGTATAAATACACGTTGGGTGGCTTTTGCACGTTTTTAACCTAACTCAATGCTTGCCGTGCAAAAGCCGTGCTTAACCATACAAAAACCGGCCCCTGGCTTAATGAAGGAAAATTAAACATTAATCCAAATAATGTTCAATTTAATAATTTCAGACGGTGGAATATTAAAAAATGTTCTATATTTTATCAAAGAGAGCTGAAAATAGTAGTGGAAAGAAGAATTACAAATTGTTGAAAACATTTCAATGTTATTATCAAAGCCAAAACAGCAAACATCACAATTTTGAACAGCAAATGTTCCAGTATTTTGTCTTACATAGGCTAGACATGTGAAGCTTTACTGAAAATTCAAGAAAGAAATTTCAAGTTTGTCAAAAAGGAATGGAGAGTGTTCTGTTAAATGTTCGTAGAACCACTCTCCAATTTTAATTTTCCCAAGTATATCAGTACTAGTGTGATTGAGAAGGTCTGATCACTCCAGTTTTGATTTCCGTAAAAATAATTATATTTTTAGGGAAAGCCTCATCTAAAGTCCGGAGTTTGACTCTATCTAATGCCGGGCAACTGCAAAGGAAGTTTGCAAAAGTTTCTGTGTCAGTTTAAATTTTTCAGTTCTGACAATATGGATTGAATGGTATACCTAGCTTGGTAGCTGACAAGTGTAACTCTTGATATATCAGTACGAAACCTGGCTAAGAGTTGTTTATTTTTGTTGATATTATACGAAGGCCATGATTCCTAGAGATCACACAAGAGCTTAGTCTATGACACCTTCCGTTTATTCTGGCCAAATAGTATGAATGACTGCGTTTCTGGACGACTTCCAAATGGATTGCAGAGTGAACAAATTGTCAAGATTGAAACATTGCTTGGCCAGTACATCGGCTCTCTCATTCCTCTTCATATTACTGCGACCAGGAAAACAGAGTACAAAGATCGACAGCCAGTTACGCTTTCAAATTCGTTTCGACATTGTTCTATCATCTAAAAGTAA
Organism: Argyra leucocephala; assembly: GCA_963942445.1. Taxonomy (NCBI): domain Eukaryota; kingdom Metazoa; phylum Arthropoda; class Insecta; order Diptera; family Dolichopodidae; genus Argyra; species Argyra leucocephala. The sequence goes on along the minus strand of OZ012680.1, from coordinate 105,019,954 downwards.
ATAGTGTACGATACAAAAACTTTGACAGCGGCTTGACTATCCGTGAATATGGTAGAACTAGATGTCCCTTAATAAATTACAAGACGCTAGATGGACTTGAAAATTAATATAGTGAATTATACTTTACTAAACGTGGAAACAATACGGAAATAATGTTAAAAATGGAAATTGAGTGATTAATTATATAATTTAAGTGAAAATTAGATTAAAACAGTGAACAATAACAAAAACAGAAAGACTAAGGAAGTGATTTTTACTAATTTTACTTTAAAGTAAAAATTCAAGTGTCGTATCCAAGTCAGCTATGAATTAAAATCTGTAAACTTTCCTACTGGTTTCTATACCTTATCATTAGCTAGTCTAGTTTTGGGCCAAAGATTTTTCGGATTTTTTTTCTTTCGAATATACGTAAATTTTCTTCGTCTCTTAATGTAAGTGTCCAGCATTCGCATCCATATGTTACTATTGGTTTAATTATTGTCTTATATATAACAAGTTTTGTTTGTCTAGTAAGAATTTTGGATTGTAGTAATTTTTTATTAACATTTTAAATTCTATTTCCTGCATTTATCCGCTCCTGTGCGCACGAGTGCATACTGTTGTCATTTTTTATTAGTACACCAAGATAATTAAAGTTTGTGACACCTTCAAAATTAAAGTTGTTGATGGTAATATTTTGTGGTATTCTTTGATCGGTTTTCCTTGTCATTTTCATATATTTTGTCTTGTTTTCGTTAATTTTCAGACCAACTTGTCTTGTCTTTTGTTCTAATATAATAAATTTTTCTGCCATTTTCCTATAATTTTTAGCTACAATTGCTATATTGTCAGCATAGGCGATAATTTGGAAGGATTTAGTGAATATATTACCGCCTTTATCAATTTCCTCTGTGGCTTGTTCTAAGACCATATTAAATAACGAAGCTGAAAGCGCGTCTCCTTGTCGTACTCCCGATTTAATTTCAAAATCTATAGAGGTTGTATTTTGTATCATAACTTTTGCTCGTGAATTGAACATGGTTTCCATGGTCAGTTTAGCTGGTTTGCGAGGTACACCAAGTTTTATTAATGAGTATGCTATTTTATTTCTATTAATACTATCGAAGGCTTGCTTGTAGTCAATAAATAAAATGTGTAAGTCTTGACCAAATTTATAGCATTTTCCATGTTTTGTTTTAATAAATATATTTGGTCAACAGTATATCTTTGTTTACGAAAACCGCACTGATATTCGCCAAGCCTTTCTTCAGCATACGGCACGACTTTTTCGTATACTATATTTGACAGTATTTTGTACGCTGTGCTTAGTAGCATAATCTCTCGATAATTATTACAGTTTGTTCTATCTCCTTTCTTATGGATTGGTCTTAGTACACTTATACGCCATTTTTCTGGTATTGTTTCATTAAGCCATATTGCACATATTAATTTATGTATCTTCTTATGTAAATATTCCCCACCTTTATATAGTAGTTCGGATGTTATCGAATCTTCTCCTGGTGCTTTATTATTTTTTAACTTCTTTATAGCATTCTTCACATCATTTAATGAGGGTTCATTTATAATTAATTCGGCTGTGTATATATCATCATTTTCTGTTTGATTTTGTTCGAATGTTTTATTTAATATTTCTTCGTAATACTCAGCCCATCTATCTATAATTTGTTGATCTGAAGTCAATAGATTACCCTCTTTATCCTTGCATGATGCTAGTCTTGGCTGTAAGCTTTTAGTGTGTCTATTGATGTTATTATAGAATTTTTTAATATTTCCCCTATTATGTTCTTCCTGTATTTTTAAAATTTTATTTTTTAGAGAAATTCCTTTCTTTTGTTTGCATATTTTTGTGGCTATTTTTCGAGAATTCTTATTAAAGTTACAATATTGAAGTTACAAATAGAAAATTCCAAGGAGAAAATAATTTATTGTCACATATTCCAATGATACCTAAAGATGTGCCTTTTCAGTTCAAACAGTTACAGATTCCCATATACGTTTTGCATTTGCGATAACCATCAATAAATCGTAATGACAAACAATGACCATATGCGGATTGGATCTAGAAAATCCGTGTTTTTCTCTTGGCCAATTACATGCAGCGTGTTCAAGAGGTGGCACACTATCACATCTTTTCATTCATGCACATGATAGTGTCACCAACAATATTGTTCATGATTTAACATTAAGATGAGAAAAATAAATATTTTAATATATAAAAATAATTCTATTTATTTCTTATTCAAGTTTTACACTAAATCAGAATCTTCGAGTTAGTATTTTGGCAGAACCAAATGTGTCTGGTTGGCTAATATTCTATAATATTATAAAATTTATTTTATAACATTCTAATATTATCTTACAGCATAAATTTCATAAAAATTTAACAAGTCCTATGTATTTCAATTTTCGTACTACAGACTAAGTAGTTATTAAAGTATACAAATTTCAATCTAAGTAGAGAAACGAATTCCTATGCAATCGATATAATTGAAGAAATTAAAAAAAAAAAATATATATATATACATATATATACCAAATAAAACATTTTTTTTATTAAAAGTATCTTAAGAAAAACAAAATAAGTCTAAAAACTTTTGAAAACAATAAAAAAAAAGACAAAAAAACAACCGAATGATTTAATATGATTGATTGAGAAAGAAAAACTCAAAGTGCACTCAAAGTAGCTTTCATTTTATATCATAATAACGATGTCATTGTCTCTCTATCAAATGATCGTATACTCTTAATTTTTTTCTTCTCTTTTTCTGTCTCTTCTTCCTCTCAATAAAAACAACAATTTTCCAATTTTCTTTTTTATCTATCCATAGCGAAAAAGTGTCACTTACAGTTTAACAATGTATTATTATAGGGAAGTAAAAAAAATAAAAAAAAAAAAACAACAACAACCAAAATATAAAAAATTATTTCCCGACAGTGAACTTTACACTACACAAATTTACAACTTAGCTAGGATGCATACATATTATATATATGTAGGTCTATGTGGTGTTATTTCTCCAATATACAAACATACATACATACATATATATAATGATGACAATGACGGGTACATTATATATGCTGTACATACATACATTATACTTGTCTCATTAAAGTGTTATTGAGATAATGTCATTGTGACTCCATTTACTGTGGCTGCAACTTGATTATATTCTGCATATTTTAAGATGTGCCAACTTATTTTACATGCATTAAGATATGCATACAACATTCTATTTATACATTATTACCAAAAAAAAACAAAACAAATTTATATATATATATATACAGTAGTGGGGAAAGGAAAAAAAAATATTAATTTAAAAATTAAAATAAAAGAAACATTACACAGAAATAAAAACAACAACAAACACAAAAATAAAAACACAACTCTAAATTGATTAATTTATGAGATAGTGTTGTGCTTGAAATGCACAACATGAATATAAAAAAAAAGACAACAAAAATTTAATTTTGGGACGAAATATTTTATAATGATCCTCAATGAATATAGAGTATGAATTTAAGGCACCAGGATGGATAATGAAATTAATTCAGGCATGAAGTAAATTGACATAATTTAAAATTTGTTATATTAAAAAACAAAAAAAATTATAAATAAAAAATGAATGGTGGGCAATGAACACTACAAATTTTAGTTTAAAAATTTCGTACATTATTTTTGAATATTTGTCAATGTAAAAATTATTTTTCGTTCGTTCTATAGAATGATTTAATATTTAAATTAACTATTTAATATTATTGTATAATAATTTTGAATAAATATTACTGAATTAACTGTAATAAAAAAATTTCAATTTAATTTTGATTTGCATATAATTATTATGGTTGGTTAATTGGCATCAGTGACGATACAAAAAAGGTATCAAAATATGTATTATTATACAAGAGTATCGAAATTTTAGAACTGCTATATTTTCTTTATTCAAAAATATGTTCAAATTATATATAAAATCATATTGGCAATTCTGCTCTAATGAAAATAGATAAATAATTCATTTATTGATAGAATGCATAAAAATAAATGTAGTATGTTGAACATGAAATCACTCTATTGGATGGTAGGGAAACTCTAATTATAATTAGCACTAAGTATAATAAATTATTTTTTAAATTAAAATATGTAGATTGAAGGTAAAACACTCTAGTATAGTAATGTAACGACCAAGGAGCACGGCGGGTGCAAACCCCGTGAAAACAGATTATTTATAAACCGAAATTTTTCACATGGTAAATTACTGAACAAATGTAATTCTCAATAAAACCCCACATATTCAAATAATTAATAAAGATATAATAATTAAAAAATAATAAAAATAATATAATTATAATATAGTTACAAAAATATATATCAAATAATTATTCTAATTTAACAAAAAGGCCTACATTTCGAAAGGAAAAAACATCTATAAAGTTGGTCTGCAAGTTTATCTGTAGGATCCACCCTTAAAATAAATAAATAAATATGTAGATGAGAATGTCGATTAAGATGTAGATCAAGTTGGAGTAAATTTTGTTTTCGTTTTCAATATATTATTGATATTCTTTGAGCATGTTGGAGATATTAACGAAAATATTCTTAAAACATTGTTTTCAAACGAAACTATATTTTCTATATATGTGTATATATATTTGATTCATTGATCCTGTTATACGACAATGGATCATATGACAACGGTATGCCTAAGCGTATCATTTTTCTCTCGAATATTGGAACTCGATAAACCCATCAGACTCTCCATCATATTGTCTTAAAATTAAAAACAGTTGAATAATAATGCTATAAAGAAATTTGGCAACTTGGCAACATTTGGAACTGTGTTGTACGGTTGGTAATTGATTGATTTTAATACTGACTGTTTAAAGACCCAAATAGTTTTATCCTTTAGATTAGGTTAACGACCTCTCATTGCCATTTAATTTCATTTAACATCAATATATTTTTCGAATGTCTTATGCCATGTCATAAATAAATCTCAGGGCCAAACATTTGAAGGTGGTGGATTATTTGAAACTGAAATCTGTTTTGCGCGCACAATCAATACTATTTTTCGAGAGCCATCTGTCACGTCCAAGGAAGGATGGAAAATGGGGATTTTTTAAAAAAATTTACAATGGAAAAAATGGGGACAGTTTACAAAAAATTATTTTCAATTGAATTACTTTTGTGCAATTGCAAAGGGATCTCCTAGTGTGTTATGTTCAAGTATATTGTAAATTTGAATTTACACAGTGTTATTTTAAGTACACACACACACAATCACACATTATAAGACATTTAATATTTACAATTTGAAAGACTTACAATTCAATAAGTTAACTAATTTTGTAGAATTATACTAGGTTGAAGGAGATTATTGAGAGGATATTATAATAACTTTACAGGTAGCATTGAATCTTACGTAACTTTCAATAATTTTAATAAGATTATTTTGCAGGATGTTTGTATTTTTACTTTTGTACTTTGTATAATATTTTATTATTTCATTATATACTCCAGGAACCTGCGAATCGTTGTGGATTAAACTATTTAGAGAAAAGCAACGAGCATCGACCACCTGTGTTGGAATCACATTAATACTGGATTTAGCTGCAGCGCCCCAGAGTTGAATTCCGTATGACGTTATAAGTTTAAGTTTAGCTTTGTACAAAAGCACCTTATTTTCCAAAGGCAATTCATATCTTTTACCCAAAAATCCAAAATAGGCTTCTCCGCTCTTGTCCCAATGGAGTGTGCTTAAAAATTATGTGTTCCTTCCATGTTTAAAACGCCTTGTATATGTTGAATGCCCATCAAGATGAATCCACGGATATCTGACAAACTGTGGTATAACTGTACTGTTCAAAATTACTGAATGCCTCAGTGTAATACATTTATATTTATTTAATGTTACATGCATGGGTTAACTTGTTTTCATTTTCTCCATTTTATTATCCAATTGTGAAGCCAGCTTTGAATTTGATCAATATGATGGAGGTTTCGTTGAAGAAAACTTCAGTCACATAATAGATCAATATCTGAATCCATTATTACTGTATTATCAGTAAAGGTTCATACTTTGTATATGTCTCTGTAGGCTTTGGGATATCTCTTTGGGTAGTTTGGGTAGAGTTTGGATCTAAAAACGTTTACTTGAGGCATGCCAGATTGAACACAGCAGAATTTTTAAAATCGGAGAAAAATTACAATTTTCTGTATAATTTCTCAACAACTAGCAGAAATCTCACGGTAAACTTTTTGAACTAATAAGCCCAAATGCTACTAATGCTGGTCTATTCGGTTTTAATATCAAGACATCTAGATATTAAATCTGATCTATCAAGACAAGGCAAAATAGTATTTTGATTGCTCCAAGTCAGAATTCATTTGATTCACAATATATGATTTAACTGCTTTGTGAATGCAAAAGTCTCAGTCGTAGTAGACTTCGTAGTTCCCAAACAATGAGAGCTACATACCATACCGGCATACAACTGAAAAATATCCTGAATGAAATCACTAACTCATGTATTTATCCTTAAGGACTCAGATGCATAAATTGATTAATGCGGCAACTCGCGATAAGCCTATTTGTAACTGCGATGATAGTGTGGTCAGATTACCGCTTAAATACGTTTAAAGCTTCGTTTTTTTTTGATTTATTGTATCGTTAATCTTTCCAAATGCTGATGCAATATTTCTACGCAAATAGTAATATTCTTACTTTACTGCCAACATAATATGGTATAATAAAATAATTATATTTAAATATTTTCATTTCCAATTAAATAATGAATCCTAATATGAATAATTTAGTTGTATACAAAATTTAAAATCCAATCACAGTGTCTAGTCAAGAAAAGTAAAGAAAAGAAAAACTAAATTAAAAAGAAATTATAAATGACATTAGTAATCTCTATAATATTGGACTTAAAATATAAAACTTAATTTTCTAAAGTCTCTCTATAATAAAAATAAATTTCTTGAAATTAAATTTTTGTTTTTTTTTTTTTGTTATTATTTTTTAAATTTGCAGGATAACTTATAACCTATATAATATATTATGTAACATTAAGTAACTTTTAAGTTAAATTTGTGACTCTTGTGAAATAACGTCAGGTTGAAATTGTACAAAAACAAAAATATTGTTGTATTTGTATTGTATGACCTCTCTGACAATAATTCGATCTTATGAGTGAACTTTTATAATATATATTATTACTAGTGTAGATAGTAGAGATACCTATACGTAGTTTTATATTATGTTAATATGCGAGTGTGTATTTGAATGAATTAAATCCTTAAATTATATTGCATCTTCATTCTTCAATTCATATAAACTGTGAATTGTTACAAAAATGTGTTTTATATTTTTTTTATGTTTTTTTTTTATTTTTAGTATAGAAATGTTTATTTTACAGAATGGTTTAAAATGTATGCTTACTTTAGATATTTCTGTATTAGTTCTGTTTATTTTTAAATGTTGTTAGTATTTTTTAAAGACATTTGTTTGTTTGGCAATTATAGTATGTGTAGTTTACGCCTAAATTTATTTTATTTCCATACATTGGTTATATTAGAGTGTCCACTGTTGATAAAACAAATTTTAATATTAGTTAGAACTGGAAAAATTTTGCAATACTAATCTACATAACAAAAATATCGTAAAATACTTAAGAGTCTATCAAAACCTAAATTACACGGAACATGTACAACAGCGGATTTCAAAAGGAAATAAAGTAATGGCATCAAACTAATGAAACATTGACATCAAAAACAGCCAAATATCCAGAGCAACTAAATTTAGAATATTTCGGTCTTGTATAAAATCAATCCTGACATACGGAAGTGAAACTTGGTTAACATAAAAAATTATCTACCAGAAGTTACAAGTCTTCATTAATAAATGTCTAAGGATAATATGCCGAATATTCGACAATAAGTAACAAGGATCTCTGGATCCTAACCGGCGAAGAACCCATAGCGAAACAAATTAGAAGAAGGAAATGGAGATTGATAGGCCCCACTCTCAGAAAGCAATCACATAACATTGCGCGAATGAGCTTGGAATGGAACCCATAAGGCAAGAAGATCGAAGAAGATCCGGTCGCCTAAACAACACCTGCGGAGGACTATAAAACAAGAGCTTGAAAAGACAAACATAACGTGGGAGAAAGTGAAATTAGTCTCTAGAAATCGAGTACGATGGAAATGTTAAGTGGAAGCCCTATGCTCCCAAGAGGAGTCAGGGAAAAAATAAAAAAAATTATTCTATAACAAAAACATTCAAACTAGGGTTAAGATAATAGCATATAAATAAGATCTACACTATCATATGCAGCTCCCATATGGTATAATATTAGCTCTAGTTTAATGGAACAAATTAGAAAAAAAATTTATTATAGTTTGCATAAATAAATGTCGTAAACCAGGAACAGAATACCTACTTGCATTATTATTCAAATAAATATATTTATAATAATCCCAAAATACACAGATTCGATAATTTTATAATAAAAATAATTAGAAATCACTATGATAGAGCTTTGAATACCTTAGAAAATGATCTAATATCTAATATATTCACCACAATGAGCAATACATCAAGAAAAGTATGCAATCGGGGTTCATAGCGCTCGAACATTTGATATATTACGTAGATTCAAAATGGTACATACAAACCCCAGAGCATTTGGCTCTATTATTCAATTATAATGGATGGGGCAAATGTAAGATCTTTGAATATAATAATGAGTAATATGCAGGATTCTCATTTGAAATATAATATGTTTGTACCAATATAGGACAAACAAACTTTACAGATAATCAAATCAAATTTTTACAGATAGTCAAGCAGAAATTAGAATACTAGAATCTGTCAACTCAAAGATTTGATAGGCGGTCGAAGTTATCTCAACCAGAGGCAGAGAAATCTACAGGATACCCTATAAGTCCTTTTTTCTTTCGAAATATGGGCCGTTTTATAAAATTATAGTAACTATTTGGTACTCTGTTGTCTAGTGTATGTTATCGTCTAAATAAGTTTTATTGGTCCCATGCTCCTTGTCTTTTTGCCTGGTTAAAAATGAAGAAAAAATAATTCTATAGATTTACTGTAAACCATATAGGTATTAATTCATAGAAGAAAACTCCATCTCAGAGCCTGTTTCATACTGTATGAACGTACAGGTACCAATAAGTACCTCCATGGTATAGATATTATAATTACCGATGACTTTCAGTATAATGTTGGTGAACGAATCACTTTTTCAATTAAAGTAAATTATTTAGTAAAATCTTATTAGGGTGTTTCTTACTTAATATACGCTCTCTTCCTCTTTTTTGTTTTTTATTATTACAAACCCAAGTAAAACTTTTATTTTTAAGTAATATAAAATATTTCCAGAAACTGACAAGAATAATATTAAAAATATTATAATAGAAATTTGGTAAGAACAAATTAATTAATATGCATACTTATGTTTAACACCACCCTGTACACTACTATATTTTTCAACATATGTACATATTATATAGATATGAATTTTTGTGTCATAAGATCAGTTGGTTTATGCACAGACCAGATATTTTGGTGTCCAGAAAATGCATATGAAGGTATATTGGCTGGAATTTCAAGAAAAAAAAAAAACCAAAAAAAGGATATGTTCTATATATAGGAAAAAAAATATCAAGAGTATATTCGGTTGAATAACTTCCAATTGAGAAAATGTGATATCATCTGTAGAGAATATTCCCATAAAAAATAGCTAGAATTGTTAAATATACATATATATATATATATATAAATTTTATAAATATATACATATATTTATATAATATTAGTATTAAAGAAGAAAAAAAGGACATTTTTAATGGAAGACTATCATCAAAGTAAATATTTAAGAATATCTATGTGTACATCTAACTATTGTCTTCAAAGAATACAAAATACAAAACAAACAAAATGATAAAAAAAAAACAAAAAAAAAAATAAAAAGTAAATAAAATGGACATTTAGAAGGAAAAATTTCAGATTTTCTTTTCAAAAATTTCAATTTTTTTTTTTGTTGTTTTTTTTAGCCATATGTGCATTAAGACTAGCAAGCACTAAATTCTGCATTTGTGTATTTAAAAAGAAAATATTTTTTTTTTAATTTGGTTTTTGGTTTGCATTGCAGGAAAATATTTTAGGAGTATTTTTTATTATTATTGTTTTTTTTTTCAATATCTTTCTATTTTTGAAGGATTCCTTTTGTTGTTCAGTATTTTCATTTTATATACTTAGAATGCGATATGTATATATGAATATTTCGTTTTGGAACAGTAAAAGGGTAACGTAGTGGAAAATTATAAATTGTTTGAATTATTTTCATAGAAAATGGAATAAATTTGAATTGAGTTTTTTTATTAAATGTCGTAAAAATACTCTAAACAAGAACAGATTTCACATTAAAATAATTTGGAATAAAGAATAGATTGTATGGGTTTTAAAAAGGAGTTTCATTCACCTTTTAATAATAAATATAAATTACTTAAATATGGATAAAAAATTATTGTTAAATTATTTTATTTTAATTTATTATTGCTTTTCTGATATTTGTGTTAAATTGAATTGAAGTATTAGAATTTTGAACTAGAACTGAGGTTATTATGAGAGTGAAATGAAAAATTTTCGATTGGAAAGTGATTTTTGATGGTGGATTTATGTTTGATGTTGTATAAATAGGTTCAAAATTCAATAAACCTATTTTGAAATGGAGTAAATGGAGTAAAGGTTTGCAGGATAGGAGAATAGATGTTTTTCGAACATATTTATACAACATAAAAAATCTATCCACCATATGCTTATCAGAAACATATTTAGTAAAATTATAAAAAAAAAAGAAAATATGATTAGAAAATATGATTTTCAACAACTATAATTACACGAATTTTATTCTAACGCTAAAAATAAAGTTTTTCTAAACACTAATGGATTAAATGTGTTCTTATTATTGAAGACTTTTTTTGTAAATATAAAAATTGATAAATACTGAAGGTTTGACAAAGCCCAATGCTTTGTTAGTTAAAAAAATATTATGCTTATTTTATTTTCCTAGTTATTTTCTTAAATCATATAATCCAGTGATCATGTGAACATTTTTAGAGAAGCCATATTGAATATCAGACAATAGATTGTTTTATTGTTAGCAAGTATAGTTCGCAAGTTCAATACCAATTGAAGTATTTTTTATATTGATTAAGGACCTACAGAAGCCATTTTGTTTATAAGTCTCTGTAAGTTGTGCTTAGGAATTTATTTTAATTTAAACTATGACCATAATTCAATACTATCAAATAAGAATAATATTTGGTTCGTAGGTATTTGATATTATATTTCCTATTTTGAATATATCAATATATTTTTATCATTAACTGGGAAAGTTGTATTTTGGACTTTGCTGTATCATTTAAGCATAACTTCTATTTTATATACTAAATTACTTTTTTTTATAATAATTATCTTAGGTTAAATAGCTTCTGAGACGTTTATTTGGATCAAAAAGAAAACCAATGATTTTAATCTGTTCTCAGAATAACTACTGTGCAAACTAAGATATTGTTTGCTCTTGTTAAAAATCCCACTGTTTTTAAAAAGTTCCGCTTTAAAACATACCAAGAATATTTACTTTAATTTATTTTATGTTTAGTGGCTGTTGGATACAAAAAAGTGAAAAAAAACAACTAAAAAAGAGATTTAAAGAAGCGGGCTTTTGAAAAAACGGAATCTGGAAAAGTCGGCATTCGGGGCATATCAAATCGATGCATATCAAATCGAATGATTCATATTCATAATATTATTGTATATTGTAAATAGATTTGGAAAACAACTATCCCATTATGAAGCTTGGGATTAATTCAATCAATCAACACTTGTTTCTTCTTCATTATTTTGTTTATATTATCTTTATTATAAGTAGAAACTAACAATTTGTTTCCAAAGGGTCTGGATATATTTGTTGGAAAACAAAATGTCGAAAAAAAATGGTAAACAATTTGTGGAGTTATTTCATCTCTTGTTGTGGAGATACTTAGAACCTACGGTACGTTTAATAAAATGGACACGTAATAATTGGACATTTGGATATTCTAGAAAAAGCGTTTAATTCTGCTTTTTTAGTCCAACTATACAATCCCAACTAGTTCAGAGTCTTGCATATACACTTATAAATATTCTGGGAAAAAGGAAATGCACTGTAATATTTTGATTGCTCCTTCTAATTTTTTTTTATTACATATACATTTCAATAAAAAAGCATTTATAACAGTCGCCGCAAACCTCCACTAAATATTTTTTTTATTTTTATTTTTTTATTTATCTCTATGATTGTATTACAACTATCTTATAAATTACTAATATTCAAAAGGCATATTCAAGATTTAAAAAAGATAAGAAAAATTTGTGAAAATGTACAAAATAGCTTGTGAGGGACGATTCCACTGAATCGACCACTTATATCAAAAATTAATACTAATTTTAATATTAATATTATAAATTTATGACTCTACAGTTACTTACAGAATAGAAAAAAGCAAACTATAAAAGAAATATAATATGATTTGACTTTAGTTTTAGAATCTTAGAAGATTAAAAGATCTTAGAACTAAAAGATCTTGAGACCTGAAGCGTTTAAGTCTTCTTGTATGGACGGTATTCAGCAGGTCACTTACCAGTTGGTTTGGATGGAGCTGCAAATTTTTCGTGGTATCTTTTGCTCGTCTTTTTTTACCAAAGGGAATATTATTAAAACTCTTATATGTTTTAGGTGAATATTACGTGAATGATAAAAGTTGATTTGTATAACTAGCTCTAAAATATACTACTTTAAAAAAATGTCGAAAAGTTTTTTTTTAACATTCAAATATTTTTTGGTTCATTAACCAGTTTTTCAACATTTTTTGAGTTCTTTTTATAATTTTTCAATCATCATTCCTATCTGTAAGTCCAAAATGGTTTGATTATACAATTATATATACTAATACTTTCTTTTCTAAATTAAAATTAGTGTTTTTATTCAAAAGCTGCTCATTTTGTTAATTTTTAATTTCATTTATGCTCTAATGGTATCATGTGGTTCGATATGAATCAAGTACATCCCGATTTATTTTACAGCATGGTATTGATGTATAATTTTTTCATTTATTTCAACAGGACATATATGCCCTTTCCTATTGCAAACATTATATGAGAAATTTTTGTTTCGTTAACTTTAATTCTCGATAGATTCAATCAAACTTTGTAACATATAAGTTAATACTCCGCTTCGGAATATTTTTTTAAATTAAATCACTTTTACTGTTAAAGCTTACAAGTTTTTATTTTTAAAGTTTTTACACGGTTAATTTATTTTTATAATTTAACTTACCCTTATATTTTTAATGTTAATCAATATGACAATTTTCTTTTTCATTTCCAATAATTTTTATAGAATCTTACACTGCCTTTTACACTAAATAATTTGATAATTTTACTTTTTATCTTTAATAATCTGTATTGAAGTTAATATTACTTCTTAAGTGGCGGAAGACCACATTGAGAGTGTCACCGACTAAAAAAATAAAAACTCAAAATATTCCCATTCAATGTGTGACATCGTATGATACATTACGGTAAAAATGCTACTACCACTCTCAATCGTACGATGCCAGTTTAATGTGTTTAAAATTGATAACTTAAATATTGTTATACAATAATATAACAATTAAAAGTTATCCAACAAGACAGGAGCTTTGGCCCACGAATCTAACTTATATGTTTTAATATATCGTGTCAACATAACTGTCTGGCACACCACATCCAATCTATTATTCTCTTTAAAAACCAAATTATAATCCACTACTGAATATAAAGAATTTTATTTTAGTTTCTCACAACAGTTTCTGATAGAATTTCACTATTCAGAAGTTTTTGCATAAACTAATTTTTTTACGGCATAGAGATGCTATTTTCGTATTAAGGATTTAAGTATTATATTTGGTATATTGTAAAAATTTAAAATATATTTAAATTGTAATGAAATGAAATCTCGATCAAGAAAACAAATTATGTGATTTAAATATTTTCAGTAATAAATAGTACAACAAAACACAATATTACAAAAATATCAATTTTTAAATTTAAGTATAGGGATTGTATAGAGAAGCACATTTTAATTGCAACAATGATTATTTTCTACAAACCATAAAGATATTGGAACCTTTTACTGTACTTTAAATTAGAACTATTTTTTTTATCAACTAACAAATTAACAAATTTTAAAATTTTATCATAAGAACCCTACTTATTGGGTTTATTAATAATATCAATGAGATAGGATAAAAATAAAATATTAATTAAAATATTTAAATAATAGTTATAATTATTATAAAAATTCAATTTTCATTTTAAGTTAAGTTTTTAGTTAATTACAGAACTAAATAATTCTGTTTTCTTTAGTTTTTTTTACTGGTTATCAACGACAAACCATGAAATGACAAACCAATTCAATATACATTTTGTTTTTTTAATAAGAAATAAAAACAACTTGTAAAACCAAAAAATATCCTTATACATATCCTTTTCTTAATTTTTTTTTTTGTTTTTTCCATATATACATAATTTTCAATTCTATAGAAAGGAATGATATTTGTGAAAAATTTTCTTTATGAATTTTGAAAATTTTCATCATGAAAATCTACAGAGAAACCACATTTACCAATTGAAAATTCTTTTTAATTTACATGTGTATGTGATAGGTAGGTATATAATATAATAATGATCATCAAAGGACTTTTCAAATATTAGAGAAATTTCTTTTTCAAAATAATCTACTCATATGTGTATAAAATTTGTGTATATAGATATATATATATTATATATATATATAGTTATATCATATATAATTTTCTAGATGTAATTAACAAGTAAATTCTTCTATGCGTATATATATATATATTATATATATATATATATATATGTATATATATACTACTATACCTAATTTTGTTATAAACCAGAAATATGGAAAATTAGAAGAAGTGTGATAACCATCAAAAAATCTTATGGTAAGACCACAAGACATTATTAAGATTTTCCAGAAAGTTATTAAGGATATTAGTTTTTTTCTTAAGTTTCCTTTATTAAAGTTTTTCAACTATCTTTAAAAAAAAATTTATTTTTTGTATATATAGTTTTATAAAGGGTCCATTATAATGAATTTATTATGAATTCAAAAATTACCAGTTAAAATAAAACTTTTTAAACCAGTACAAGGAATAAAAAAAAAACAAATTATTTGTTTAACTAAAATATCCTGGCGTATTTAAAGTGTAAAATTAAACTGTAACCCTCTTAATTGGTTTCTAATATTTAATTTCAGTTTTCTAAGATTTATTAGTGGTTTTTATTTTCTTTTTTAATACTTTGTAATTTAGTACCTATTAATTTTCAAAAATGTGTTTTTACAAAAACAAATAAAATTGCCAAAGTTTTCATAACTTTGAAATTGCACACAGCTGTTGTTCACATTTTAAAAAAATTAGAAAATAAAATTATTGTTTTTTTCCCTTTTAAAAGCTTCACATTTTTTTGTTTTATATTTTACTTAATAATCAAATCATTACTTTATACAGCCAATTTAATCTTTTTTTTTTTTTTTTTTTACTAAAACTGTGTTACTAAATTCTTCACAAAAAAACAAAAAAAAAAAAAAAAAACAGAATCCTGGGAAAACAAAAACGAAACAAATAAAACAGAGACAAAAAAAAATGAAATGAAACAAAAAAAAAACACCCATAACTTAAGGAGAAAATTTTAAACTCTGTGTAATAAGAAAATCTTCTCGTCCTGAAATTCACCATAGTTTCTATACTTATTATCTAATTTTCAAATTTTATCCCGTGGTTCGTTCTACTTAAAAAAAAACAACTGAATACTCTCCTTCTACCACACAAAGTCTTTTTAAATTGTTTTCTTCTTCAACATTATTATCGGTGGCTATCTTATTATCGACATGAAAATATGAATATAAGAGTGAAAAAGATGGCACTTGAGACAAAGGAAACAAAAGGAAATATTTTTGTTATTTTATTTCGTTTTTTTTTTTGTTAATGTAATAACGGTAAAAACGAAAATTTGAAAAGCACAAAAAAAAAATTCGCATAATTGAATTTGTTTTTTGTCTCTTTTTTGTTTTTTTTTTTATTTCAAGAATTGATGTACAACGTCTATATTTGATGTTGGGAGAAGAGATAGGAAAATAGTATTACAA
This sequence comes from Argyra leucocephala, assembly GCA_963942445.1. Classification (NCBI taxonomy): domain Eukaryota; kingdom Metazoa; phylum Arthropoda; class Insecta; order Diptera; family Dolichopodidae; genus Argyra; species Argyra leucocephala. The sequence goes on along the minus strand of OZ012680.1, from coordinate 105,003,664 downwards.
CAGTATTGTGTCGAAGATAACAGTAACATAAAGATAACGGTACAAAATCATTTGTACAAATATTATTGCGGTAAAAATGAATAGGGAGTGCTTTTTTTATTTTGCTTATTGTTGTTATTGTTTTTTTTTTTTGTATAGTTTAATATGAAGGTAAAGAATGAAAAAAAACGAAATACTATACTGATTGCTTAAATAAAGGTGCAGGATATTAAATGAGACTTTGGGAAAATATTTTATATTGAAAATTGGCCAATTTTCGTTATGAATTTTTGTTTATATCTCTTGGTTATTGTGTAATCATAAAAAATATAAATAACAAAAAATAAAAAAAAAAATGGTTATTTCGGTTCATGTTATTCTATTATAGATATTATGTGCAGATACTGCGATGTTGTTGTGGTTATTATTAGGGAGCACTTAGAATTCTAAGAATTTTTTTTTTTTTTTATATATAATTTTATTAGGCCTACTGGGAGCTCTATTAATGATTTTTTTCCGGTTTAATATTTTTTCTACTAATTTTGTTTTTGTTTGTATTTTCAAAGAACAATTTGGCACTTTTTGAGGTGATAATTTCCTTATAGTATTATTTGTGAAATTGGATGGAATATTTTAAAATAAAAAAATATATGTATGTATGTATAGGTATATATTGAGTTTTCCATAGAAAAGTTTTTTTTACAAATTTTTAGTTAAGAGGCTTTTATGATTAATCTGTGGTTTTATTGGTAAAATGTAGAATTATTCTATTCGCAGAAGTAAACAAATTTGGAATATTATGTATTTTGTTCTTGTGTGATTCAAGGCTTTACCATAACAATTTTATTTGAAGTATGAAAGAAGCAAATTTAAAACGAAATTTAGAAAATATTATTGAACAGTTGAATAAAGTTGTATGGATTGTATAAAAATTTGAAAAGCAAACGATTTTATTGATTACCTTAGATTATTGATACCGTATTCGGATAGTTTGGCAATTGACATTTTTACTATTTTCACTTTGATTAGTGGATGAAGAGACAAAAAAATTTAATTATACAATTAAATCATGGACCGATTTAAAAAGTCTTAACCAATTTACTAATTTAGGTGGCTAACAGACAATGTAAGTTGTGGGCTTGACTTACAAACGCTCTATTTTGTTTTGTCGGTCACGGGCGATTTTGCTTCAATTGAAGATACGGCATTGTTTTCCCAACGAAACTTTGGTCTTACACTTTCGGTTTTAGATTCGAAGATTCTCTTGGCTAAAACAATTTCATCCATCCGCTCTAAGTGTCCAAGCCCGAGCTAGTGTAGCCACTTGACTTTAATTTTCATGACTATGCCCATCTCATTATAGAGGTAGTATAGTTCGGCATTATATTTTTTCCTCTAGACCTCATCTTCATTTTCAGGACCATATATCTGACAAAGAATTTTCTTTGAAAGACACCAAGTGCATGCTCACTTGCCTTGAGCAGTGTCAATGATTTTGATCCATAGAGCAGAGCGTTTTGTAAGTTTGAGCTTTTTTTTCAGAATAGCTGTTTGATATCGCAAGGCTTTTTTGACAAACCAAAGCGGCAACGGTTTGCAAGAATTTTTTATTGGTAGATCCAAGTTGTCTATCTCACTCACGAACTACCTGTTATGTAAATTATATGTACCGGTAGTGATGTTTTGACCAATATGGAGAGGCCTTGAGATCCATCAAATACATTGAGATCGTCTGATCGTTGTCAAAGGCGTACCCTAGTAGTCGGCCAGATTTGAAAAATATAATGTCGGCCATACTTACTTCCGCTCGTCAGACTATAAGTTCCTGTAGTAGATTGAAGAAGTCGCAATCTTTAAATTAATCTAAAGTGTTAATCAATATTCTATTTGCATTTATTTTTATCCTCAGTTATAGGATGTGGTCACAATTGAGATACTATATACCATCAGTTCTTTGTTTCAGTATTTTTTCAAGCTGTATTAGATTTATTGCATAGAAGTATGTAACAAAACGAAGCTGGCACAAGTTAAATTTCAATTTGTTGATAACAACATGATAGGGTACGGCAAGAAACTTATACGAACTGGAAACAGCAAATAACCCCGACAAATTCATGTTTTGATTTAAAACCATAAATTCGCAGTTGATGTTAATACCTTCTGAGACGATCATGTTTACATAGTCAGTTCGCATCGTAGAAAAAAAAATTAAATAGGTAGCTTTCTAAAAGGTCAACAATTTGAAGATCATTTGTTGATAACATTTGAATTTGATTTTAGCGTCAATGCGAATCTTAGCAAATATTTGCATTTGTCATCAACATTTTAGAAATTTTTCTTAAAAACATAGCTTGAAATAAAGAAAATTAAAAAAAATTGATGAAATCTCCAAGCTAGCAAAACGCGAATATTAAATACAACAAAAACAAAATTCAAAGGATAATCAAATATAAATATTTAAAGGTGTTTGCATCCATAAATATAGCTCAGTATATGAGTACGTACTAATGATAAATTCTAAAATATTCAATATTAAAATTTTTCTTATTAAAAATTTAATTTAGATTTTCTTTAATAATTCATAATGGACTGTACATAACGAAAAATTTCATTGAATTTTCTTTTTTTAAAAATTTCCTTCCTTTTTTCTATTTAATTTTTAATTTTTTGTTTTTTTTTTGTTGTTTTTTTTGTTTTTTGCTCTATTTATAAAAATTTATTTTACGACTTTGAATTGTAAAATGAATTTTGATTACAAAACACACCTGTGTATCCATCCCTATAGTAAAATAATGTACAGGGTGATCTAGTTTGACCTGAGAATTGAATTCCTTAGAGATTATTCCTTAGAGTATATTTTAGGAAAAATATTGCTCTACACAGGCAGTAGAGCTCTTTAAATTTAACTTGGATTAAACCGGATGGATTAAAGAAAAACTGAATTTAAAAAAAAAAAACAGTGTTTAATGAATATCTACTACAGTTCTGAAGTTATGCAAGATTGTACAATGTGTCCTTAGCAGCTGTTTTTAGAATTAATATACCTTACTAACGGTAATTATCGAGTGTGCGTTCGATATACCGTTTACTTTTTCTTTTTATACATTGCACTGCCCTTCGCAACTTCGAAAACTGTCATTTCTTGTTAACGGTTCATCATGGCATTAGATATGACTTTATTTGAGCTCAAATCAATAAGTGTTGAATATCTTAGAAACACGAAGTTTTAACTGACATTTTCTGGAAAAATTGGTTATTATGCACTTTTACTAATTCCGGGATAATTTGTCCAGTGAAATTAATTATAAATTTGTATTTTCAAGAGTAGAACAGAATTGTCGATGCCGTCTCTCGCTATAAAAAGTCAAAGGAAATTCGAAAACATGTATTTTGTATTTTACGATAACAGTACCTCGTGTCAGAACAACGCATTGTTCAATTTGTATTTTAAAATTTCGTTTACGGTTATTAATAATAATTAATGTACGCATTTTGGTCTAAGTTGGCAGTCTATAGTATTATTATTGTCTATATATAGTCATAAGCAAATAATTAAAAAAATTTAAAAAAAAAAATGGAATTATTTAAGAATTAACAAATTAATTTACAAGTAATTAGAAATTAGGGAAAACATCAAATATATAAAGAATAAGTATCATCGCGGCATATTGTATTTGTTTTAACAATAACAAAGACAACCGCTCATTAGATTTCAAAAGTCTCTAGTCATATAGATATTTAGGACTATTTACAATGTATCATTAATTTTTCAATTAAAGCTGGAATTTTTTTTAAAAATAATCTTTGTAAAATCAATGGATCAATGACAATACAATTATATAAATAGATCAATGACAATACAATGATATAGATGTATTGCTATAGATACGAATCGGATTGTATTATGGTCAGATACAATCATCCTAAATTTACTATATCCTAGTAGTGAAGATATTCTTGCAAAGGAGAAATTGTACTTGAAAAAGACCATACGGTTTATGCTAGAGTCATGAATAAATTTAAAAAAAAAAAAAAATTACGAGTAGTAGTTTTTTATATTATTGTAGTTTTGGAACTGTAGTTAATATTTGTTAGACATTATTTTTCAATTTGATTTTCTTTAACTCCTTGTATACCTGATTAAATTCAAAAAAATTAGAATAACTAATCTAGAACATTTTGTTTTTTTGCTAAATTATTCCAAGGAATCACTCCTTAATATAGATCTAGTTAAACTGGACCACCCTGTATAATAAACTACGTATATCATTTGCAAAAAAAATATTTTCTTACTTGCCTGCCTTTCTACAACATTATGAATTGCCAATAAGAAATTTGATTTTGTCAGAGTATTTAAATAAGTAAAATTAATAGGAGAGAAAAACTAAACAAAACAAACAAAACAACAAAAATAATTTTATTAAAAAATTTTTCAAAAATTTCTTTAAATTGAATTGAGATTTTTCTTTGAAATGAATCAAAATTTAGTAAACACAAAAAGATTTTTGAATAAAATTTATTTTTCTAGTAGAGAGAAAAATAATAAGTTAATATAATATTCTTCCTTCAAGGACAATAAAGGACAACAAGTAGTATTTAATATTTTAAAGCATTTTTTGTTTTCTTTCTAAAGTACTCTTGTCAACAATTGAAAAAGAATTTATGAATTAATAGAAAAGAAAAAATAAAGTAAAATAAAATAAATAAACTTTGATATAAAGAAAAGTAAGATATTATATTTTGCTCTATTGGTAAGTATTTGTTTTTTAATAAAAAATTTCTGAAATTATTATAACGTGTTGCTTATTAATATATAAATAATGAATACTTAAGATTTAATATCTTAAAGTAGAATTCAGTAGAATTAAGTAAAATAATAGACGTTGTTGTACATTAGTACAATTAGATGTTAGACGTTATACAGTATAAGACGTTGTACATCGTTAGTAAATGAATTGACCATACTGGGTAAATCACAGAACAACTTAGATTGGACGGAATTAAAGTGAAATCTATATGATTTTGTTTTCGAGCTAAGTCAATAAATTGAATTATAAAAAACATTTTGTTGAAGCTCAGTTGAAAATAATTGACTTTACTGTGAAATAAATAGTAAATTACATTTAGGTGATTAGATTAGATTAACTCTTACCCCAACGATGTGTTTGTTTTGAGTGGTATTATGAATATTTTAGTACAATTGAATGATTCCAAATGTCATTAATACTAAATACTACTCAAATAAATTGTTCAAACTGTTTTTCTAAATTTTCAGTTCTAAGCAGTATTAGATTGGTTTCTAGTATTTGTATCTAAATCCATTTCGGAATTTTTGTTTAGAATGAAATTATATGTTTAATTTTGTTAAAAATTATAGCTCTTTTGAAGGAGAATATGTAACCGCGTAGGACCTAATGAATGTATTCAAAGGATACCTGGTGTTATATATATAGCCAAATATCTCAAGATTTTACCATTAAACACCCACAATATTTATGTACTATTGGAAAGTTTTCTTTTTTTTCTATAACTCATACTTTATGTCTATATCGAACAGTTTAGAAGATATAAGCATTTATTTAAAAAAAATATTTTTTTTACTCTTTTTCTATATAAAACTGGGAACGTGCTTTTTACAAAGTAACAATCTTCTGAAGTAAATGTTGGACCAGCGTATGACCAAATCACTGTATCTCAAGGATAATGGTGCTACGCCTTTTTAAAAATATGTACCCTCTTAAGAATGCATTTAGTCTATTAAGGACAAAAGGACATTTTGTAGCATCCTTGTTGTTTTAGGGTTTTTGCACCTATTGATCTATAAGATATATATGTATTCGGTTTAAAAAAGTAATTAAGATAGAAATCTAAAAAATATTTCAAAGTTTTTTGATGACGACACGTGTTGCCGTTGGACTGAAATTAAAAAAAAAAACAAATTTGTACAAAAATATATCCAGAATTAAAAAACTTGGTTTGAGCAACGCAACTTAACACCACATCAATGTTTAATAATATCGTATTGTTTCGTATATATATCTAACAGATCAACAGATATAACTGTTTCACATCAAGACAGTAAGGAGAAAATTATTAAAATTATAATTCTAGAATTATATCTATTGAAAAATATTAAACGTAAAATCTTAATTAATTTAAGTTTAAAAAGAAAATTTCTTTCATTAGTTTTATTTAATAAATACTTTACCATACTTTGACTTTACTTTACTTTTTATTTATTTATTTATACAATTTTTTTTTTATTTTTTATATATGTATTGTATGTATTTCGATGCTATCATTGCATCATCATCAGCAATTTACGACTGTTAAGGATACTTAAGTAAGAATACTTTCAAATGCCCTTTTCGACCTTAAAGGATAAGATCATCTTATCCTTTAAGGTATATATTTTAAAGGTATATATTTTTGGAAAGTTAGGGGCACCAGGTATACTTGCGATGTAGTCATTCGGTCGTACCCTGATACACCATCTCCTTCAGAATCCCCAAAATTATTTTGAATACCGTTATGATTTTGAATCTTGTTATCTTGAATGTATGTTGTAATGATGTTAAGTATGTTTTCGGATAATTAAATATTATTTTTATATCCTTTTTGTTTAGTATATGTCTTATCTACTTATATGAGATTTTTATACTTTGTTCCCAATTATATAAAGTGTAATTTTATTTACATATACAACTGCTTTTACGACCAATCTTAACAACCGGGTTCCTAATATGGTTCACATGGTCGTCCACATATTCTTTACATTTAGATTAGTACTTTATATCAGGTTAAGTTCTATAATAATAACAACAAAATAGCCCCAGTTGCAATTGCGAAAATATAAAATGCAAATATTTAGAATAAAAAAACATAATGTCTCCAAAGTTTGGAACCACAAATTGTAAATTTGATTATCGTAACAAATCGTAAATTTGACCCAGGGGTATCAAGCCAAACCTTATAGTTTGATAGATTAAAGCATAGATATGGACTTGTAAATATATATGAAATATTAATTTGATACAGGTACAAATATTTTGTAATTGTATTAAAATAAAGAGATATTTTTTTTTATTATGAAATTGATGTGACTATACAATTTTAATAATTTTATTTATAATGTGTGGCTTCCGGCGAAACTTCCAGTTTTTTTTGGCAGTATATGTACTAAGGGATTATTTAAAATATATTTTGAACTACAATCCGAAACTGGTTTTATAGTCTAACATTGTTTAATCAAGCTTTTATGTATATGTTGGTTATATTAATTTCATCATAATATTTATCTTTTTTCACTCTTTTTGGTAGTGTAGAGCGTTGATATAGTTCAAATTTTGAATTCTATAGTCAGCAATACTTATTTTCAAAGTTTTGTTTATAATTTTTTTATTATATTTTTATTACTATATTGATAGTACTATCAAGAGGCACACGATGCTGGAGCTCTTGATGTCGTTCGGGAATTACCTTCTATTTTTCGAATTGTTATTATTTAAAATTTTGTTATAAAATATAATATAAATATATAACAAAACAATATAGTCATAAAATTTTTTTTATTATTTATTATTATCTCATTTATTTAGTTTTGTTAACTATTTACAGTAAACAATTATTAATTATAACATTATTTATATAATTATAACAATTTATTTTAACAATTATATTTAATTATAATCTATTTTAACAATTCATTTATTTATCTATTAGGTAGGTATAACAATTAATTTGTATTACAGAATATTCCAATCAACTGATTCTTTCAAGTATTTAAACAAGCCTTTCTTATATTTGACAAAAAAAATTTCATTATCAAATTAAGTGGTAAATTATTAAACAGTTGCAGACCCTTATACATTAGCTAGCATATTCTGTGTTTTAGATTTATTCAAAAAGTTCAACGTAAAATCCCAAACGTTTTTTAAATAAGAGTGATGAGCATCTTCTACATAAATTAGTCTATTTGTTAAATGACTTGGCATAATTTTATATTTTATTTTATATACCATTATCAAAACATTCATTTTTAGTCTTTGGGGCACACTCATCCACTTTCATGTTCTCAGCATGAATGATTTTGAAGTAAATTTACTAAGTTTTAATATTATTCTGATCCCTCGGTGTTTCATTTTTGTAATCTGTTCATCATTTCAGCATTAAACATGAACAGTATTGATGAACAGTATTCAAAATGTGGTTTTATTATCACATTAAATATTTTGATTGCACTTAATAACGAAAATTTTTTTCTTATTTTTGAAAAGAAGTAAAGTTTTTTATTAATTTTTTTATATATATATTCTAGATGTTGCTTAAAGCTCAATCTATCATCTATTACTAAACCTAAATATTTAATTGCATTAATAGCATCTATTTCTACATTGTACAATAAATGAAGATAGGAAAATAAATAATTCATCTTTATTTGATACACTTACATTGACTTATAATTAATTTATTCATTATTAGAAGTGAATAGTTAGTCATGGTACCTACTTTTTCTATTTTACTTAGTAACACTTGCGCTACTTATTGTCTAGTTAAAGATCAATTTTATCTCCGAAGTGATATAAACTCGTGCTTTCCACATTCGTTAGATTGCATTTTTCTGTCATACTACCTACCGACTAAACTATAGAAAGATGAAATATAAATTTTATCATATCTGAAATATCGGGAATAATACTATAGTTGTATGCAATATAATCATCATACACGATAATATAACACTTTATCATTTGGCTGATAATGTGCTGGACTACATTAAGGATATGCGGAAGTTCGCGTAAGTTCGCGTTAGACTCTCTTTATCATGTATTGTAACAATTTAATTATATTTTATTTTTTGCTTTAATCATTGTTCAATATAAAACAATATTATTATTATTAATTGCAATCATCCTTAAGAATGTCCCCATTTTGAAATATTTTATTTGACCAATTTCACTGACAATTTTTATTGTGTAATTTTTATTTTTTTTTATTTTCAGTTTTACTTTTTTTTTTCAGTGGTACGCGATACCAGTCAAAATTGCTTTTTAATTTTAAAAACATAAGAAATATACTGAACTTTCTCTCTCTCTCTTTCACATTCCTGTTCATATAAAAACCATCTAGTTTTATTATTTTTTATGAGAGCAAAAAAAAAATAATACAACAAGCAAACAAAAATAGAAAAAAAAGGAAATATGTACAGGACAAATTTTTATATCCTTTTATAATTGACTTCCATTCGGTCAATTCATTTATAATCGTTACCAGAAACATACATTCGTTACAATTGTAGTTTAATATGCCTATTGGCAATATTATTATTTTTTTTATTATCTTTTGTTTTTTTGTTTCTCTGTTTTTTTTTTTTTTTCATTGACATTTTATAGGTTTTTGTTAAATTTTTTTTTGTTTAAGTTTTTTTTTTTTTATAAAAATTTATTTCACAAAACAAAACAATAAATTAATAACAGTAGAAAAGGAAAACAAAAGGATATTCATTTCAGTAGATTACTATAGTATAGGGTATATAGAGAGTATACAATATTAAGTATTAGGAGTTTTCGAAAAATTTTCCACATAAAAAATTTATTCATAACAAATACAAATAAAAAATGAAATATAGAAAAACTGGAATAGACTGAGAATTATGTTATTGTAGGAAAATATAGCTTTTGTTATCATATATTTTTTGAATTTTCCTTTTATTTCTTTTTCTTGTTTTTTTGAATTATTTTTTGTTTTTTTTTTTTGTGTTTTTGATTCTTATAGATTCCTACTATATATTTGAAATGGACTCTCGGGTGCAATAAAACTGTTTGCGCTTTTTCATTACTAAATATTTATGTAGTATGTATGTAATATAATATTTTGAGAATGCCAAAAGTTTATGACCTTATTTAGCGATTTTGTATAAAAAAAATGTATTTTAATATTAAAAAAATATCAAAGAAGGACATAAAATTTTGTGTACATATATTGTGTTTGTTGCGAAAGGGCATACAAAACAAAATACTTCATTATACATAGTTGATTTTCATTATATCCTTTCGGGATGGTTCCTTTTTGTTTTTTTTTAGAAAGTAGGACGTGTAAAATATGCATTTATTTTTTTTTATATATGAACTTTAGTTTTTTTGTTTGTACAAGAAAGTCAATTAGTTATTTTTTTTTTTTTTTGGTAGGGAATGCTATAAAAATATCATTAAATGGCAATGGTATATAAATTTATTTTAAGCCAATGTAAAAATATATTGCATATACTAAGGCGGATCTTTAGGCAGAAAATTTTGGAAAAATAATTTTGTTATTTGTATTGATACGCAAAATTTTGATATACCTACTTAATGATTTTATTCTTGGTATGAGGCGGAAGTCTCTTATGCTAGTGCTTATAATGTGAAAAAATTTAAATTGTGTGAAATCAATAGTAATAATAATAATAATTTTATTTTGATTAGTTTGTATAAATTACAATTTAAATTACAAGTCACATTAGATATATATATATATATATATATTCAGTTATATATTCTAGAAAGATAACGGTACTACAATATACTGCAAGATAACGGTGAACTACAATATCTCCATAACGGCAGCACCAGTCGTCATCAAATAAATGTTAAAATATGCTCCAAACCGTTATCTTTTTAGAATATGTAGCTGAATATATATATATATATCTAATATTTTAACAGATATAACGGTTTTTATTCGTAAATTGTAGTACCGTTATCTTTCTAAAATATATAACTATATGTTAAACTAAAAGATTAAGAGATATAAAGAATTTTATACAAAAACATCAAAACAACATTTTCGTCCTTAAAGAATAAGATGCGCCACCAAAGACATATATTTTTGGAAAGCTAGCAATTCCAGCTATTCTAGGAATATGATCATTAGGTCCTAGGTCGATACAACATCTCCCTCAGAAGAGCCCTAGTATTTGTATATACAAAATCAGTATTATATGCTTTAGTATTATATGCTTCACTTGTTCCACGGCGCGATATGCATGAGTTCATTATTGTTATTTTTGACGTAAACTAATTTTATTAAAGGTTAATTATTTTAGATATTACTCTTTTAATATAATTTATTATTTCAGATCTTTCCCTTCGTATTCATCCTTTTGAACAAGAAGATGGCAGATTATATACGAATATACTTAAAATAATTTTACTTTTATTTCACTGAAATTATTTTTATTATTTTTTTCTTTAATTGATTAAATTAAAATCATTACATTGAAATATATTAAAAAGTTTTTTAATTTGTTTTATTTTACATTTAGGAGTCTTGTCATATTATGTGTTATAAATTATATTATTGTTAGGGGTTTTGTCATTTTTGTTATGAATTTTGTCATTTTTGTTAGAAGTTTTTTCATTCTAAAAATTTGGTCTTTTGCCATTGACAATACTCCTAATACTCTCTTCTATGAGTTTTAAAGCCTGTTACACCATCATGATAATACAGTTATTTGATAATGGTTTATTGAAGAAAATCTATCAAAATATTGATTAATTAGGCTTAGTTGAATACACCTAGAGTTTCTAATTTTTATTATTTAAAACTGTTTCACCTAGAGATTATACCATAATAACTCTAGGTGAAGCATATTCAGCTTCGATTGAAACATATACGATAAAATATTACATCTAAGATATTGGATAACTATTCATAAGAGTATATATATACATATATATATTTTAAATATTTATTGTTATATACAATTTTTACAAATGATATTATTCAAACTGAAGTAATTTATATAAATAATTATTTTTAATTGAAATTTTGAAATATTTTCTAATTAATATAAAATAATAATAATTCTAATTAAATTAATTATGAAAAATTTAAATTCATTAAATGAAATTTGAAAATATATTTACTAAGTATTTTAGAAATACAATTCTTCGTCTTCTGAATCATTAATTCGGTAAGTAGAATTTATTTGATGGAATAAACAAAAAAACAAAAAAGTAACTATGCTATGCCTATATTAAGAATTTTTACAAAATTTTATCTTACATACACCCTACAATTCCTTCTCAAATAACAAATAATTTCATTTCAAATATGAATGCTAAAATATGAACTTGTCATTCCAAATTTATCTCAATTAATAATATTCCTACGTTTTTTTCTTTGTCTGTTTGTTGTTTTCGGTTTATTTTGAAAGAAAATTTAACTTTTCCTGTCTTCTCTAAATTAATATAATGAAATTTCTTTTAATATAAGTATTATTATTGTTATTATTGTTATTATTATTATTATTATTGTTATTATTATTATTGTTATTCTTATTTATTTTCTGTTTGTTTGATATAAGAATAGAAATTTTGTTTTTGTTTTTGGTATTATAATAATAAAATACGATAGGCCAACCAAAATTTGTATCGTCTTAATACTAATTGACATTGGTAAGGGGATATGTACAAAAAAAAAAAAAAAAACAAAAATATAAACAGTAGGAACAGGAAGACTTGATGTGTTATTTTGTTATTGAGACGTTTGCCTCTTATTATTAATTTTGTTTTTTTTTTTTTGTTTTTCTTATTTGGAAGAAAATTCTTATCGTTCTTAAGATTTAGAAAATATTTTTTGTTATTGCAAGTTTTTTTATATTAAATATTCAAATAGAAAATTTGGAATTTTTACTGAAATCTTTAAGTTTTGATTTAATTTGAACTATATTTTGATTCAAATATATTTTGTCTATATTTTGTTCTTCTATTTAAGAAAAAAAATAAATATAAATACTTGAAATCAATTTTGAAAATGAAAATTATATTTAATTCATTTACATTTGTTTAAACTTTAAATGAAAATCGTATCAAAATAGTGACAATCGTATCAATTTTTATATTAGTAGATTAATTGTAATAATACTAAATTTTTCTGCTAGTATTTATTTTAATTGAACGAAAATTTTTTATAGTTTAGCAAAAATTATTTAACTATCTTGAACAGAAGCATCGACATAAATAATCACAATACGAGAAATAAGTCAATTTTTACTAACTCTATTTCGAACAAACAATCAAAAAAACAATTATTGCCTGAATAGCTAGTTGTTTGAAAAATATGATGAGATTACCAAATGAATACTAATTGGTGGTTAGCTATAAGTTTTTCAAGAAAAACATATATCTAAATGAGCTACGGCTATTTAGATTTAGTTGTATTGGATTCTTAGATTTAAGATTAAATTTGGTATAATTTAAAAAATAAAACAAGATAGCCGAAGGCCTTACTGTATGTATGGATTAGACCTCTAAATGGTTATAAAACTATCATGATCCAAAACAAAATTGATTATTAAGACTTAATGAAGAAATAATGATGTTGTTACAGTCAATAAATTAATAAAATCAACTACACAAGTCGCTCGTAAATATTGAGATGAGCTTATTATGTTATTTTAATAGATTTTACAATAATTTTATATATTATAATATTTTTTTATATTAATATTGTTTTTTTACAATTTTGTTTTATTTTATTTAAACAAAATTGTATGTATTTATTTACTTCTGGTACCTAGACTAATAAACAAAATAACTCGCATTGGGCTTAAAGTAACAAAAAAAAAAAATAATAATATAAAAATCAAAATAATATGACTAAATAAAAAATAGATATGGAGGTGAATCGTGGTTGTCAGTTATCAGTGATTGACAACTGAAAAAATTTATCAGAAATGGAATCGTCGTACTGATACATACTGATAAACTTACTCAAAAAAATTTTACTATTGTGAATAATGATAATTTGACATTTCAAAAATCAGCTGATTCATTGAATTAATTGTTTTTTGTTTAGTTTTGTGAAATAAAATATAAAATAAAAGTGTTAATGTAATATAAATAAAATAAAAAAGAGATTTAAAGTAAAGTAATTTCATAGAAAAGAAAAAATAAAATAAGTTTGAAAATTGTTTTTTTTTTTTTCAGTATACAAAAGGAAGTTTTATGAAATAAAATATAAATCAAATGTAAATAAAATTAAAAATAAGCTAATTAAATTTTGTGGTTGAATGAAACTAACTTTCATATCAGTCTTTTATTTGCTAAAATATAAAATTAATTCATATCAAAACAAAAAAAAAAAAAAACAAAGCGAATTAAAAATTATTTCATATGAAAAAATTGTTAATGGAATCCCGTTCTAATTTTTATTGGTTCTCCTGTCTTTTTCTTTTAGTCTTTGATAATTTTCTTTCATTTTCAAGTCAGTTTTATTTTAAAATTATACTTAAATTTTTTCTAATCTAAATGAATTCTATTTGACAATTTTAATGTTATCTATATATGCATTATTTTATAAATTTATTTTTATCACACAACTTATTTGTAACAGATACAGATTATGAAAATTATTAGAAAATATGACAAATTTTAAGCACTCCGATACCAATTTATCAGTGACGTTAATAAAATTAACGATCGATCAGAAAACTGATAGTTCTGACAGCCACGATAGAACGTATCAGAATTTCTGAAATTTGTCATAAATACTGATAAATACACTGATAACTGACAACCACGATTGGGGTGATTATGACCTATTAAGGTTGAATTTTGCATATAAACATAGTTTGCTATTTCCAATTTTTTGATACATTTTTTTTTTAAATATTTAACCATGGTAAATCAAAAATATTAAAAATTATTTTTCTTTTTGTAGTTTTAAATATCTTAAAGCATACATACATACAACATCTAAATAAACAACATCAAATTTAGGTAATTCTTTAGAATATATTAAAATGTTTAATATATTATATATACATAACTATATTAAATATACACAAGTATAAGTATATTATATATATACATAAGTATATTATATATACATAAGTATAAGTATATACATAAGTATAAGTATATTATATATACATAAGTATAATGTATTACATATTCATACTAAAAACAGAAAATGTCTATCTTGTCATTTCATTCAAACGAATATATGGCCTTTAAAAAACCAAAATTTATAGAAAACAACAATTTGTGTAACGGAATAATCTCAAGGATTCAAAATAAGGATCTCCAACCACTCCTAACTTTTATTGAGGATATATAAATTTTTATAAATTTAAATATCAAAACAAAATAACAAAATTTTATTTAATAAATGAAAATAAATTACATTGAAAAACCATAAACAACTATATTTGTTATTTAAATATATAAAATTATTTCATAATAAAGTTTAAGGTGTTAAATTGAAAATGCATAACTATAACTTAAATCGTAGATCATTGTTTTTTTATTTAATCACAAAATAACAACTAAAGATTATTTAAAGCTTGTACTAACGAAAATCATCGCATAAATAAACGTGAACCCATAAAAGAAATCCATTTAAATATATAATTAAGTAAAATGAACTCATAAATCATAAACACCACTAGATTTAATTTAAATTCATCTCTTTTTCTCTTTCAATCTCACTCAAGTCTGATCAACCACCGACTACCATTACTCCCAAAACAACCACAACAAAATATTTTTTGTTTGTTTTCTTATTTCTTTTTTTTTTTGTTAATTTTAGACATGCATGCACTAATCATAATTAACAATTTTAATATATTAATATAAACAATATATAACAAACGTTATTATTCCCTATATAATTCCCTTTTGACATTAAAAAAAAACAAAAAAAAAAAATAACTGTAAAAATAAAACAAAAAACAAAATTATAACAGCATTATAACAGTACTTATGCAAAATGAGATGTTCACTTCAAAAGCTTGAATAATTCGCGATACAGTTAAAAAACCAAAAATAATAAAAATTAAACAACCACCATTAAAAAAGAAAATAAAAATAACAAAAAAAAAAAGTAGAAACAAAATAATAAGAAACAAAATTCCTTTATACAACTTTATGACTCTAATAAACATGAAGAATAGCATGTCTCAGGACCATTAATATACTGTTTTAAAATTCCTTCATTCTTTCCTTACAACCATGCACACTGTATATAAATGCCTGTACACTTATAAAACATGTTTTTGAAGATTTTTAACACACGTGTTAACTAACTAAAAACAACAACAACAAACATTTTTATGACATATTCTAAACATTCCATAAATCCCTTAAATAAAACCAACCAAAAAATTTCTTTAAAATATTATCAACTCAAATTATATGTCTGTTTATAATATACATATATATATGTATATATGTATATATATATATATATGTATATTAAATCTAAAATTAAAAAAACAAAAATTTATTTTGTTGTTCTATCTAAAAACCAAATTTTATTATACATATAATATGTATTGTTTAAGCTTTTAAAATATAATCATTAAGGACTCTATATATTATTTACACTCCTTTAATCAAACTCCCACTTTATTCACACTTCCAAAAAAAATTAAAAGCAACAACAACAACACATGAAATTAAGGATTTCCACTATTGCAGTTTCCCACTTAACTTAATAAAATTATATATACTTAATTTTATATTATAAGCAGGTACTCAAAGTTAAGCATTTGAGTTGTCCATATATAATAATAATAATAATAAGAACAATAGTAATAACAATAATAACATACTAGATTTGCAATATTAAAAGAAAAACAGAGTTGGGGGCAGGGGAATAAAAAAAAGTCTATAACGACCTCTTAAAATTTAACACCTTAAACGCACTCTACCGGTAACAAAAATAAAACAAAAAATAAAAAATTATTATAAAACTAATAAAAATAAAATTTAAGTGAGAAAATATATAACAATAATAAGTAATGTGAGAAAAAACAAAATAGTACAAAAAAAAAAAAAAATCAAATTTATTTCTAGAAAATATAAAATATATTATAGATGTTAATAATGTGTTTGAGTGTGTATGTTAGTAGAAAATTTTTTATTTTTGATTTGATTTAGATATTATGTAATATACAACCATAGGTATATAATAATATATACATATATTTTTTTGATGTATTTCAGGCATATTTTTATGAGTTAATATAATATTTTTTATGATACCATGTTATATTCTTAAATGTATCTATAAATATTATATAGATAGATATATCTAAAATCTATAGAAAACAGTAAAAAAAAAATATATATATATATATATATATATATATATATATATATATTTTAAATTATGCGAATAAAATAACTGTAAAAAATATGTAAATTATATATTAATATAATACGCATATAATTTATATGTATATGTACATATAAATGTATGTATATTGGGTAGAAAATTTGACAAGAAAATGAGAAAATCAAATCAAAAATATTATATTGAAAATACATAATATAATGTGTATTAAAAAAGAATTGAGATACTTTTTAATGCTTTATCTTAAACTAGAACCGTGGCTCTCAAAATTTTTTTGATGATTTTATGAAAATTATTGAAATAAAAAAAAATGTATACTTATATAAGATTTTTGGTATGTTATGTGATAACAAAATTGCAAATAAATATAGTTGAAGTATAGTTATATAGATAAAACCTTTTAAATCATAACAGTTTTTATAAGCTCGACAATATCCCTTATACAAGATAACTTTTAAATATATATTAAATTTCTAGGTATGTTTCACAATTTTATTAAATGTCTTAATCGATTTCGGTTATTACACCATCATCAGAAGACTGAAATTGTGTAATAACCGAAATCGATTAAGATATTTAATAAAATTGTGAAACATACCTAGTGTTTTAATATTTATTTAATTTTAATAATGTTTCACCTAGAGCCTACAGCATTTTCTATAAATTATATCAAAATATATTTATTTTCGACTAGTAAAAATATTATTTGTAATACTGACATTTACATATTGGCACAAACATGTAGAAATGTTATGGATATGACATAGAGCTTCATATGTTTTGAATAGATTTAAAATAATAATGTGACAGATTAAATACAGGGTGGTAGGTGGTTGAATAAATTTAGAATCACAAAATTTGCTAGAGCTATATTAGTATGTTGGAAATTGGTTTTCATACTAGCATAGCTCAATAAGTGTAGTTTTCACTATACGAAATTAATTATTTGCACTTTATTGTCAATTTTTGTTCGTATAAAATTTAAATTTTTGACATTATCTATCTTTCATTTTAACAATTATATCTTTACTTGCTTCTACAAAAATGATACATAAATGTCATCTTTCAACGTGTTAAAATTTCAAGTTATATTAAATACGTAAGTTTTTGAGATATTATCGAAGAACTTCTAATTTTTGCATAAAACTAATTTTTAATAAATTTGAAGTCTAAAATGAAGTCATAAATAAAAGCTTTAAAAAGTTTAATATACTATTTTAGGGATATTTTTTATAGCTTTTTACCGAGTCAATTTTCAAAAATCAGTAGAAAAAAAATATTTCGAAGAATATGCCGCGAAGTATAAAAAAGAAACAAACTAACTTCAAGCGTTTACAATTAGAGTAGGGGCGACACTTTTTTGTTCCTTAATGTATCCCCTATCATATTCTGAAGCTCTTCTAGTCTAGATTGAGTAACCCTATAAGTTTGTAAACCCTGTTTGCAATAAGCAAACATAGTTGTAATGACAATGCCTAGTTGTAGCACGATGGGCTGCGCAGTAGATAGAGCGCCTGCCTTTCAATCGGAATCGGTCCCAGTTTCAATTCCGAATGAAGCAAAAAAAAAAAATGCTTTATCGGTTTTTCGATCTGATCTAGTAGCCTTTGTCATTGGGATAAAATGACTTAGTTCCTGACAATAGCAGTAGTTTTCCACATTTAATGAGTAAGCCAATAATTTGATAAATAAATACTCGAAATATTGTAGATATTGTAGTATAAACTTGCAATAGTACTGTACTTATTTCAGCACGAAAAGGTGATTCTACTTAAGTTACTGTCAAGAGCATAAAAAAATGCATGAATTGAAAGATAATACAAAACAAAATAATCTGTGAATTAAGAGCAGAAACAGAAGTACGACAAGGATGTATCCTATCTACTTAATTATTTAATTTAATTTGAACAATCATTCACACTAAATTCGGGTATTAGTTTTAATCCAACATTATTACGCAATAAGAAAATTAGAAATAAAGGGCAGTATCTTCAATATGACTGCCAACTTTTTTTTCCCTTGATAGCCAACAGTACCAACCGTTATGAAATGTCTCCCTCCATATCTAATGCTTCAGCCATGCATACCAAAAAAAAAATCCCTAAATGACAACCCAAATAATAGGATATATACGGGTGATAGGACATAGTATAGTAATATCATGACAAAAATTACCGATACTTATATTGCAGAAATATTTTCACATTATTAGAAACTGAGTTAAAAGTAGACTTAAAAATCAACGACGATTGTATTGACAAAATATCTGAAAATATCAAGCCATGAGTAAACAAGGAATACTGAGAATAAAACTATTCTATAAAGTTGGCCTCCAGATTTATCTAAATAAATAAACAAATAAATAAATAACTATCGATTGGTAGTAGATTATAAGTAGATTTACTGAAACTACCCAAATGACAATGAGACTTCTTACTACTGTTATCTGTAGAATTTGTGAGAGTTTTAATATACAGGGAGACATCAAACATGCATTCTGTGACACTGTAAGTAATAGCGAGAACTAAATGATGAAGAGAATATATATTTAATACCTAAAATACATCCCAAATGACACCTGAGCATTTTCGTACGCTTGTCGGAGCTTACTAAGAACTTACCACAGAAATAGTTAAAAATTCAGTATGTGTAATCAGGGTTATCAAAACATGTCTTTTTCAATCTAATATCTAATCTGCCCACTGATAATATTTATTAAGTGACCGCAATATTTGAACTGTACAAAGTTAGCATAATAATTAATAATCTCTTAATTGAGGGCTGGAATGAATGATTGAACGAGAAATAATTTGCCTCATAAAATTTTTTTTTTAAATTTAATTTTTTAGTCAAAAAGTTGAAATTATTGTAAAAGGCGACCTTATAAATTTTTATATAAATTATATAATTTATTTTTAAGATAATTTGAATAAATAATAGTTATTTGTATTTTGTGGGGGTAACATTGAAATATGAAAAAGTTTCAAATATTAATTGACATATACGTGTGTTATGTATTAATGATTTATACTGATCCTGTATTATGGATATAAAAATTAAATTACCTTAGGGATAACGACGTAATTATTTTGGAGAGTTCATATTCATGAAATAGGTTTCGATCTCGATGTTGGATTAAGATTAATAATAGAGAAAATTTGTTTCTGTATTAAGTCTATTCGACTTTGAAATTTTAACATGATCTGAGTTTAAACCGGCGTAAGCCATGTTGGTTTCTAACTTAAAATATTTCTAAACTAAGCTAATATATTATTACCAAAATTTTAGGTACGAAAGGACCAAATATTGGGAATTTTTTTTTAAAAAATTGAATTTTTATATGTCATAAATTTAGAATTTATACCTGTATTTAAAAGTGCAAATAATACTTGTTTAATTTAGAAATAATTTTGTGTTTGAGAAGACCTATATTCCTAGTATGGTGTTGTGGCATTGATGAAATACTGTAGTTGCCACTCTCATTTAAATTAAGTACCTGATACAGCAATGAGAATAATACAATTGGCTTGATTCAACTTAAATGATTTTCTTATTTTCCATAATTCCCAACTAGATTTTGTTATTTGTTTATTTTTGTTTGCTCAGGCGTAATTTAACACGCTAGTTGTATACCCAGAGTCTTGCCGTACTTTGGATACATTCTTTATATTAATACCGTTACCCTGCTCGATCTCTCTATTATGGGTTCCTAATCACAGTAACATAGATGGAAATGAGAGAGCCGATGAACTGGCAAGGCAAGGTTCCAATCTCGACAGGCCCCTTGAATTCACTGTTCAATGGGAGTCGTCACGGAGCGAATCCATTCATACTTTCAGGCCAGAGCGAATGACAGGTGGCATATACTAAGCATCTGTGCGACCTCGAGGAAAACATGGCTCTTGTTTAATATTAATAAAACCAAACAACTCTTAACCAGGTTCCGTACTGATATAGCAAGAGTAGTAGCCATCAGTACGGGTCATTGGCTTATAGGAAGCCACGTTGCCAAGCTAGGTATTCCTTTCAATCTCCACTGTCGCAGTTGAAAGCAGCCTTTGAAAGCAGCCTTTGCAGCTGTCAAGCATTTGCTAGAATCAGACTCCGGACTTTAGCTTTCCCCAGCAATATAGGTTTTATCGCGGAAAGCAAAATAGGAGATCTGATCAACCTTCTTAATCTCACAGGGTGGCTCTAGTATTGAGTTCCTGGGGAGAGTGAAGATAAAAGACCACCTATAAGAATTGACAACACGAAATAGGTCACTCGAGTCGTGGTATCAAAACGGCACAATTAAGTTCTAATTAGTTTTCCAGAAGTAGCTGGAATGGCCCTACCTACCTACCTACCTACCCTACCTACGGTTATCCTAAATACTGTTCAAATACTCTCAAAAATGTATCAAAAGACCTGAAAATATACCAGAATTTTTAAACATACATTTTTTTTTTGTTATAATCCTTGTAAGTAAGTTTCTTGCAAACATTTTACATTTTCTTCTTTTTTTTTCTTGTAATGTTATAAAAATGGATTTTTTATTTATTTTTTGAAATTTCCAACACAAAAACAAAAAAAACAAAACAAAAGATTTTGTTTTTAT
Organism: Argyra leucocephala; assembly: GCA_963942445.1. Taxonomy (NCBI): domain Eukaryota; kingdom Metazoa; phylum Arthropoda; class Insecta; order Diptera; family Dolichopodidae; genus Argyra; species Argyra leucocephala. The sequence goes on along the minus strand of OZ012680.1, from coordinate 104,981,964 downwards.
TTTTATTTAAAATGAAAACCTCTGATTTGGAGAATAATTCAAAAAGGATGTCAATAAAATTGGCTGGATCAAAATAATGAAGTCAAGGTACCCTAAATAATTTTAAGGAAAAAAAAAATGTATATATTTTTTTTTTGTTAAATTATTTTTATTTTTATTATTTTGTTTCTCTTTTTAAGTAATAAAATAAAAAAAGAGAAAATTGTAAGAATATACAAATTATTTTGAATAAATTATTCCAAAAATATTTGTGTTCTATCGTACTGAGAAATTCATTTTCAACTTTTTTTTTTAGAAATCTACAATTCTGCTACATAACTTCTTAAAAAATTCTTTTCAAACTTAATTTTTTATTTTTTCAAAAGTTTAAAACTTTTTAACTATTTTTGATAAGGTTTTTGTAGGCATATGACAGTTTTTAAATGTAAGTGTATGCTTTGAGAAGATAAATTGTTGCAAGGAAAACGTTTAAAGCTGTATTATTAACTTACTGTTTCCTGTCTATTTGTTTGTTTGTTTGTCTGTTCGTTAGAGTTAGTTTTAAAATTGAATTAGAGCTAATTTCCTGATGAGCTAACTTAAATTAACCGATGAGCTAGCTTGACTTGATTTTATTTGATTATTATATTATATTAACATAAATGTGAGGAAACTGCGTCCCCGCCAAAGTTGTTGTTCAGCCCAAATTGCATGTCACTTAAATTGATGGACTAATATGATTCAAATATGGGTTACATCTTGGTAGCTGAGGATAAAACTTTTCGTAAACGTTCGAAAAGTCTATAGGCCCGCAAAATTTCTTAATTGGACCAAAATTCTAATATTGGAAACTCTAGGGCTTATTTGATTAAAATTTGTAAGCCACAAATCTTGCTAGCTAATGACAATATCTTTTGTGAAATTTTTTAAAGCCCAAAATTGATGTTTTAGAAGTACTGGGCTGATTTTATTAAAGTTTGTGAGCCACAAATCTTGCTAGCTAATGACAATACTTTTTGTAAAATTTTTGAAAGCCCAAAATTGATATTCCAGAATTACTGGACTGATTTTATTCAAATTTGTAAGCCACACATCTTGTCAGTTGATGACAATACTTTTTGTAAAATTTCGGTTGTCTAACCATCTTATATGGACCAAAATTGATATATCACAGCTATACTGTGCTAATTTCATTCAAACTTTTTATAAAAAATTTAAGATCCTGGTCCTCGCTAATCCTCTTATTTCGACGAAAATTCATATATCAAATCGACTAGGCTAATTTGATTCAAATTTGGTACACATCTCGGCTTGACAACACTCTTTGTGAAATTATGGTGAGTTTGTTTCATGATGCCACAGTTTTCATGTGACTCAAAATCCATATCTGTATACACACTATATCCAGTTTACATACATTGAAAATTTTTAATAAAATTATAATGTATATATAGTTAACTAAATTTGAGCTTAATATTCATTTTCCGTGACTAAAAAGAATAAAATAATATTTAATTAAAAAAAAAAATCTTTTTACTATACTCCGTTTTTAAAACGGATTAAAAAATATAAAACACATTCTTCTGGTCCCATATAGACTTATATAACACAAAACAAATTGTTCTGAATATTTTTTGAGATTATGAATTTTTAATAGCTATGAAAATACTTATAAGATTTGAAATGAGAAATGTTGGGTCCGCATGCAATAGATAATTGATGCATGAATATAGTTCGTCTAAGTCATTAATAATTTTATTAGATTGCAAATGATATGAAAAACTCTGTTGTGTTAGTTTTTTCTACGACAGTTATACTATCTGAACTATGCTTACTTCTTACGCTTTTCGTCTTAAATTTTACGTTTATTATCATAGCTATTCAAAATGAGGATTCACAAATTTTCTGGACAATTTGTATGGGGCTATAAGGGCTATAAGCTTGTATTGGCTTAGGAGAAGTCATAAGTCCGTTTTAAAAACATAATATATTTTTTTGCAATTGATTTGACCGATACTAGAAAAAGAGTTATGTATTTGTCTACTTCTTTTAATTCATACCCTAGTATTCTGATGTAATATCTACCACTAGATAGCTACTAGGTTTGTAGTATATTTTCAAGTTATAACTTAATTTAAGTTATATCCGAATTTGAAAAATTTAATCGCTTTAAGATTGGTTATAAATACTGAATACACTTCAAATTCAGAAACAAAAAAAAAAAAAAATTGTTCTAAGACTGGATATAAATAATGAACATATTTACAAGTTTAAGTAAGGATACAGAAGCAACATAATATACAGAAGAAATTTTTAAGATTAAGAATATTCACCCATATTATCTTGGCCGCATTCCTGACGTCACGTTGCTGAATAAGCATTTCTGTTGCAAGACTATATAAGTGGGGTGATAGAACATGTCGGTGTATTATGTCACTGGTATACTAACCAATTTTTTATTTTCAAAAACGTATAAACAAAAATTAGTTATTTAAAAAAAATTATAATTCACAAGTGTTGAAAGAGACAAAAGTAAGAGTAAAAATGAATTCTTTTCTCTTTTCATTTCAAAACAAAAAATAAAATCATTAATCAAAATGCTAAAAAATTAATAACAAATTGTTTATAAATCCCTACTGCTTTATTCATTTACGTTTAACCTATTTAACAACTGAAAATAATTTGACGCGGTGCTCCATCGATTACAATTTTTGAATACATAAGCACGGCTGTCTCGTTACGACAGTTTTGAAATTTTACCACGCGCTAATTTGAAACTATCAAGCCTGCGTCTAAGAGAATAAAAAACACACAGCTTCAGTGATATTTTCACACAATCACATACGATGCGTCTGAGAAAATATTGGTGAATAAATTGATATTTCACTCTAACGCTTCAACTGAACAGCATAGTCTATTCTAACTCACATTTGATTTCAAATAATAAATTGTTCTTAACAAATAGTCTCTAAAATTTTACAATAAATTTACCTTAAAGAAAAGCACGAACACAACAAACACACAAGAAAAAAGAAAAGAATTTTTGTTTTTTATTTTTTTAAATTTCATAAACCCTGATAATCCTTTTTATTTTTATTTTGTCTTATTTTCCTATTTTGAATTTTCTTTTGTTCCTTTTTTTGCATTTTTTTTTTTTTTTTGGTTATTAAATCCTTTATTTTTTTGATTATTTTTTATGTTTTTTAAAGCAAATAGAATGGAACCTAATCAAATCACTTCCACAAAATAATATTCAAATGCCACCACCAAAATCACTACCATTAAAATAAGAAAAACAAGAAAAAATATAATAAAAAATAAATTCTAAAATAAAGTAGATTTTCTCACCCCAAAATAAATTGTTATCCTTTTCATTATAATAAAAAAAAAAGAAAAACGAAACAACAAAAAAAAAAAAATTTATTTATTGTTATATTTTAGGGATACGGATCCCTATCATGAAAATAATGAATTTTTATTTTTGTTTTTCTTTTTTTTTTATTACATAACACATAAACATACCTCAATATATCCTTGAATGCTATCACATTGCTCCAACAATAATAAAGCTGGATTGAATTTCAATTCATCGGGTGAATTTGGACTTAAAAAACCACTATCAGCATCACTATTCGTTGACAACGGTCTTGGTTTACGTATTTTATATTGATGTTGGACATTTGTACAATTTTTTGTTGTTATTGTTTTTATTGTTTTTATTATTCTTTTATTATTACCGGATTCAATTTGACCCGGATTAAATAAAATACAATTTGATTCAATTGGTATTGTACGATTACGATAATTCATTTCATTTGAATTACGTGGTGGTAGTAAAACAAAACGATTTGAACCATTGGTTAAGGCGGTGCCGCATCTAAAAGAATTTACACTGGACAGTGATTTACTCAATGTTATTGTATTTAATAAAATTTTTTGTTGTTGCTTTTTTTTTTGTAATTGAAGTTTATTATTTGCTTGTAAGCCAATAGAATTTGATATTGATGATGCTGATGTAGAAGAAGATGATGAAGAAGATGTTGATGATGATGATGCTGATGAATCAGCATACTGTTGTTGATTTGCAGAATTTTGATCATCAACACTAGATGTTGTAGATGCAGTAGATGTTGAAGATGATGATATTTGATGCTGATCAAATTGTTCTTGTAATTGTTTTGTATTTAATAATCTAGAATTATTATGTAAATTATGTTGTATTGGATTTTCATCAATTTGTTGTCGATCATCATCATTTGTTGTTGGTTCTCTTTCAAAACTATCAATATCAATTGTGAAATAATTATGATATGTTGAATCATTATCACTTTGTATAGCAGTTGCATTTGATGACATTAAATTATTATAAATTGCTTCTTCGCTTGCATCAGCCGTTTCATCATAAATAACTTCTTCAACTAATTCTTCATTGTTATAATTCAAATGGGCTGAAGAATGTTGATAACTGCTATTCAAATGAATGTCATTACGATTATTGCTATCTAAAATATTTACACCTGAACTACCTTGATAAAATGAGTGACGTTGATGACTATCAATCGGAAGTTTATATTCATTATTTATTGTTACAATACTATTACAACCACCACCACCACTACCACTACTTAAACCAATTCCAGACGTGCTCAATGATTTTTCATTAATAAAATCAACACTTGGATCAAATAAACAATAATTATCCATATGCTGTATACCACTTTTTTTTTGTCGCACAGGAATATTTTTGAACATACTTGATGTAAATTCGGGTTTTGTAAGGATATCATCCGGTGATATTTCATTATTACTTTTTTTATTAATTGTTTTTGTTCTTCCTGTTTGTATTAATGTATTACCACCTCCTACTAATAAATTTTGTTCAATAGTATTGAAATTAGATGTAGACGTAACAGTAGTAGTAGTAGTAGTAGTAGTAGTAGCTGCTGTAGCACCATTTGGATCACAAAATCCATAATCATTTAAATTTGAATTATTTATCAAGGATAATTCATCTTTAATAATAATATTATTGTATGGTTTTTGTGTTGTTGTTGTTATTGCTGCTGTTGTTACAATTGTTACAATTTCATTATCGAGTGTAGATGAATTTTTTATTGTTGAATTTGTTGATGTTGATGAGGATGATGATGATGAAGATGATAATGAAAATAAACCACGACTATTTATTTTTGATATACAATTTTTTAATTCAGAGACACGTCCTTTATAAGATGGACTACTTGAATTACTTTTTGTAGCATTTTTTGTTGGACTACTTTCAACACTTGATGATCTTGATGTTTGTGAATTATTATCAATGTGAAATTTATTACTACTATTACTACTGCTACCACTACTACAATAACTATCTGAATTCGAAATATGTTGATTAAATTCATTTGAGCCCAACGATGTTGATGATGGTAATAAAATTGATTGATTTGAACAATTTGTTGAAGATGATGATGATGATGTCGCTGTTGTTGTTGTTGTTGTTGTAGCATTTTGATGAAAACTAATTTTAAAAGCTTCAATTTTATCTTGTGTTGTTTTAATTAAATTTTTTTTATTAACTGTCTTTGAAGACATATTAATGATTGATTTGTCATCACATTTTGCAGTATTATTTATACGATTAAATGATGGTAAATGACTGATTGGTGGTGGTGTTGGTGGTTCTGATGAATTATTTAATTTACCATTTTGTTGTTTTGAATTTGTTGTTATATTTGAATTTAAATTCAATTTTACTGTTTGCATTATGATTTTTAATTATTTTTTTTTTGTTGTTAATAAAAATCCATTTACACAACAATTTGCAAATAATAAAATTATTTGATAAGTTTTCTTTGTTTTTCCAGTTTTCGGAAATAAATTAAAAAATTATCATCCAAATTATAGAATTATATTATCATTTCGGCAAAATTAAATTTTACCCTAATTTATTTCATTTATTAAAAATTCTATTTTACAAAAAAAAATTATTTTAATAGACTTTGTTGAAGTAGAATTTTTTATTATTGGAGTATTTACGGTATCTGAACAAATTTTAACCAATAGAAACTAATGAACTATGATAGGAAATCACCAAAAATAGAAAACAAAAAAATTGTAAATATGTACAAGAAATTTAATGAAATCCGAATGACAAGAGAAGTCTACAAAAAAACATACTGAAAAAAACTATTCCGGTCTTCAAATGTAATATTTAGGTTGTTTGTTGTCTTCTGGTGATTGTTGGGTATGTATATGTATATTGTATACATATATATATCATTTTGTCTCTTATCTTTTAATTTCTTTGTAAAATTTTTTTCGATAAAACAAGAATAACAAACAACAATAATAAAAGAAAATATAAAATTTTCTTTTATTTTGTTTTCTTTTATGGTGTCTTTCGTTTATTGTCCTGGAATTTATCTTTTTTGAATGCCTGAACTGTTAAGATGATTCAAATCGATTGTTTACTAGACTGCGACTGTAGCTTTTTCTAGTTTTTTACTTTTGTTTTATTTTTGTCTGATTTTCTTTTTTTTTTGTTTTAGTCCTTCTGTTTCTTGAATTGTGTTTGAGAAAGAGAAAAACAAACTTTTCCAGTTTTCAAGTTTATTTGTTTTTTTGGTTGATTTTTCATCTTGAAGAGTTCAAAGACTTCAAATAGAAATCAGAGGTCGAGGTTAATATCCTTTGGTTGTTTTTTATCCTTTTTCTAGCACAAATCATTGATTCAATTATATCCTGAATCCTTTATTATTATTATCTTGAAAAGGTATAGTTGTTATTAAAAAATGATATTATTTTTATTTATTTTTTTTTTTTTTTTGTAATAGGACTGAAGGGTTAAAACTTGAAAAGATCTTCAGTCTACAATTTATTTTTTTTTTTTAATCTTTATTGAGTCGTATAATTTTAAAGATTTTTATTATATAACTTAATTAGGATATATTATTATTGATAGCCACCATATTTTTTTTTTTCACTAAATATTTTAATTAATTATCAATTCACTCATTTACAGAATAAAAACAATTTTTTAATCAATTATTTTTTTTTTTGTTTTAACCAGTTATTATATTATATTTTTTAATTAAATTTCTTAATTTTTAATTGAACACATTTAAATTTTTTTAAATTGAATAACATTTAATATTTTAAATATATTTTACGATTTATATTATATAATTTAATTATTTTAAAATTGTAAAACTTCGATATTATTAATGTAGATCTGTAGAAATCGATGAAGTGATTGTAGGCGATTTAGTTTATAAAAGAAAAATAATTTTATATTGCATACATTTTAAGGTAGAAATACTGAAAAACAAAAAAATATATCTTTTTTAATATTAATCAATTTTATGAAATTTTTTGAAACACTTAGATTGAATTTAAAAATTATTAGCCTGAAAGAACAACTAACCACTAAAATTTCTGATAAATAATCGATTCAATTTTAATATGTTGATAAAAAATGTGTATATATATATATATTTACATGTATGTATGTATATATATGAAAATTCGAATATTTTTTGTTTTTATTGAGATTTATAAAAAAAAATTAAAATTAAAATCTTATGAGTAATTAATTTATAAAATTTTTTTTAAGAATTTATTCCTTCAGGACCTTTTGTTATTTTTCGGTAAATAATTTTTGAAAAATTAAATAAATTATAATTTTAAATTACATAAATACATAATTTTAGACGAAAATATTTTGTACAAAATAGGATAAATGTTTTTGAGTTTGTTTTATTTTTTTCAAGCAGCATAGTATAGAAGAAATATGAATAAAAATAATAAAATTAATTTTGAAAACAATTTTTTTTTATTTAGTTTTTTATCGAATATCCAGAAAAAAAATATTTTATGATATAATTTTAACCAAATTTTAATAAAATATGTTAAATTTTTTTATTTATCAAAACATCCCTTTTTGATTTTTAATTAAAACAAAAAATTGTATCTTATCCATTTAGCAAATATTATCTCAAATTCCTTAATTTAATTTTTGAAACGCAAATATTGAAAAATTTCGTAGAACTGTGAACCGATGAAGTGATTATAGGTAATTTAGTTTATAAATTTATGAAATAAAAGATATATAATTTGGTTCGAATCATATTAAATACTACTGACTTTAAATTTATTATTACATCTAGATAGCTTCTTTAATTTTTTTTTCATTCAAGAATTGAAAATACAGACCCACAAATAAAATATAAAAACTAAACTGTAATATACATAATATAGATACAATGCATCATTCGTGAGTATTAGTGGGGATCATAATAATGCGAATATCTTAAATTTACTTTACTTTGAAGAAAATAACAACAACAAATTCATAATTTTTTTTAAATGTTTTGTGAAAATTCACGTTAAATTTTTAAATGTTTTGTGAAAACTCATTATAAAGTCTTTATTAATTTTAATTTAGTGTAGTATATGTTAGTTTGTAGAAATATGAGTAGTCTAAAGTTTATATTATATATGAAAACTGCTTTATTGCTATATCTTATTGATTTAGAACTTATTCAATGTTGAAAAACAACTTTGGTTCACTACTACAGAATTTTTTAAGATGATATTAAACCTTTTTTTTGCAAAAACGGGACTTATTAAGTTTTCATAGAACGATGACGAAATATTCTATATAATTTGAAAATGATAGAATACAACATTTGTAATTCTAATTTGAAAGTAGAAAGATTGGAAATTGCATTCTAATTGATTCTAAGTATCATCATAAGATCCTATCATAATATTGAATTTCTAGAAAAAAATAAGCATAGCTACAAGTGCAACAAGTACTTATGTGCTAAATTTTAACGTAACACAACTCTAATTATTAGTTCAAGCTTAGATTACTTTATCAGATCAAGTTAATGAAAAGCTTGAAACATATGAATGACAAACAAAAAAAAATTAATTTAAATAAAACAAAACCAATCTTAAAAATTATAAAACGAGACAGCTTATGCTACGGCCACACTTAGAACAAAATTTATAACACAAATTTAAATACATTTATAGAATTAACCATTGCATTAATACTCTGAATTGTATATGAACTTTAAAATTACAAATAAAGAAAAAAAAAATGCAATTACAATATCACATTACTCACACTTTCCAACGAAACCAGAATACTTAATTAAAAATAAATAGTGAAGCTGGAGAATAAATTTGTTTAATTTGAGTTTTTTTTTTAAATATTGACCAATAAAAATTTATATATTATGACATGTACCTCCAGTCTGTCATTTTAAACTCTAAAGCGATTGAAAAAACTGTTATGTTGTTAACTAAATTTATGTTGTTTCTACGTTTGTCTCAGGTACTCAATTAAAAAATAAAGGTTAGAAAAATATTAAAATTACATGAATGCAATTCTGCAATAAAATTATATTGGGGAATATAATAACTAATGAATCTGTATTATCCAGAATTATAATATATCGATGGATATTGGTATATATAAATCCCAATGCCCAACAAAGTAAATTTTATAGGAAAAACTATTTTCACTTCTTTCTATTTTAAAAAAAAATATTAAAAATAGAAATTTGCTATTAAAATAATTAACAGTATAACGTTGATTTGTATTTATGCAAAAAATTTAGGCCTATTACAACGTGTTTTATTTAAATATTGTTGATAACCTAATTAACAGTTTAACTTTGATTTGGATTTATGCAATGAATTTACTAAATATTGAATAGTTTTTTATAAATAAGTACTGCATAGTTAAAACATTTTTTTTCTCTATATATCTCCACAATAGCAACATACTATTTCCATTTTACGTTCACCAGAAAAACCATGTGCATATTTCAGGTGCATTCATTTTATTTACTTTAAATACAATAATTAAATATTGTAAATTAAAAATATTAAAATTAAATAGCTATAGAAAGCACTACAATTAAATAAAATTATTTATTATCAATTTAAAGTCTTAATCCGAAATTATACTTCTACCATTGGTACATTTACCTTATATATTTTTTTTTCATTACATTACTATTGTTAGTAGATATAAGCAGATTCATGAAATAAAATAAAAAAATCACTTTTGATCGATATATCAAAGGCCCATATTATAACGTGGACAATATATTCTGATTGACTCAAATTTTTGAAGCTTTAGAATTGAGTAATTTAAGTATGTATTGCAATAAAAAAAAAAAAAACTTATTGATTTGATATTGATGAAGAAAGTAATTATATTAAAAATATATTAATTTTAAAAATTAAAGGAGTATTTCATTAAACAAAATTACTGGAACCCATCACTATGTAAAGTATAGTATTTAACTACCTAAACAACTCGTAGTGAAATTGCGATTAGTTTTACAACTCGTATGGAGATTCCACCTATATATATATGGGTTTTAAGTTTTTACAGACAATATATTCATATATAGAAACTAAAAAAAATTTCCACTTGTTAGTTAAAACCTTTAAATTGAATTAAATTGAATTAAAACTCATGTCTATTAAAATCTTCGTTCATTCGTTAAATTTTTTTTTGCAAGATAAGCCCGAATATAATATATATAAAATTATAAAATATAATATCGTATGGTAATATAAAATAAAAATTTAATCTTAGTCATTATTATGTCTGTTTTCAACTTTTCTAGCAATTGTAATACTTTGGCTTTATCTCTAAATTTCCACTTGGTAGTTAAGACCGGTTTGTTGGAAATAGATCAATCTATTTGTATTGCCGTTTACTAACAACGTATTTCAAACCGACCAACAAGGTTTGCAAGCAAAACAATGAAATCTTAATTCAAAATTTGTAGAATAATACTTCAGATTCAATATCATAAATTTAATATTTACATCTTAACTTAAAAAAAAAACTAAATTCTGACAAATTCGTTTGTCTTCAAACAATTCTATTAATTCAATCTAATCAATAGTTATCAATTTATAAAATTAATAAAATAAATTTTATTAGTATATGTGTTACACCAAAAATGTATGCAAATTTTTCAATAAAATCAAAAAAAAAAAAAAATGAGGTATTATTTTTATTGTGCAATAAATCAATTATTAATTTAATTAATTTATGTATATTTAATTTTTTTTTTTATATTCGTTTTTTATATCACAAATCAGAAAACACAAAAAATAGTCACCATTAATTTCACAAATAATTTACATGTAAATGATTATACCCTGCTGCACACATTTATACTTTTTAGTTCACGTGAACAAAAACTAAAAATTATTATTCTTGTTTTTAGGTTTTTTTTTTTATAAATTACAGCGTGCAAAAGGATAACAAAATGTTATTAATCTTAATAATATTTAATAAATCTGTTATATTTCGTATTACAATAATAAATCCATTTGTTGTATTCCCTCGATAATATTAGGAAACATTCATTAATATATGCCAGTGTACTAGAAAATTTCTCTAGTATTTATGACATATAAATTATATCGGTATATATATATATTATACTTGTAATCCTTTGATATAATTAATCCCTTGAGTTATGATTCAGTTACCTTTTTGTTATTAAATAGGTGCACCTTAACTATTTTGTTATTTTTTCCGACATTTCTCTTACAATCGTTTTGCCTTTGAAACACAAAAAACAAAAAAAAAAACACTCTCTAAACAACAAGGACATAAATAATATGATTTTTTTACCCAACAACATAAAACAACGTGAATCACGCGAACTAAATTTTTGTTGTTGTTTTTATTTTTTATTTTATTTTTATTACTTAATATTATTCACGTTTTTTTATGTAAAAATTTATTCAAAATAAAAAAAGCAAAATAATAACACGAAATATGTTAATGTTTATTTACCGTTTAATTTCTTATAACTACAACTCTATGTATATATAGATATATATTCGTTATGTATATTATTACATTTAATTTATATCATTCAATAGACTATAATTCGATTACAATTCAATGAATGAATGAATTGAATAAATGGAATGAATGAATAAATAAACGATTTAACCGAAACTTCAACGACGATTTTTAATAAACAAAAAAAGCAGAAACAAGACAAACAAAAACAGACTATGAAACAAATTTTATATCATAGTGTATAAAGAGAAAGTTTAACAATAACAAAAACAAACTAAAAAACAGTATTCACGGTATAAAACAAAACTGTATATTTTTGTAACGGTGCTTTTTGTTTTTTTTTTTTTTTTTTTTTTTTTGTACTTCTTCCCGTCGGTATTATTTCTCGTTTTTAAAGTAACATTGCACGTTACACAGTCCGTTATAAACTGAAATTGTTGTGTTGTAAAAGAAAATTTCTAATTTGATTATTATTTCAAACGGTAAAAATTATATTTTCAAAAAAGGAAATATTTACTGATTGTGTAGTGTAGTGTATTAAAGAAAAAAAGGATATTGCTGGGAAATTATTCTTTTACAGTTTATTTATTTATTTTTTTTTTATTTTACAAATAAGAGAAATGCAAATTAATGACGTTAAAGGGTATTTTTTTTTGTTGATATTATTTTATGAAATAAAATATGACCTAGAACTTAACTACTGGTCACCCTTTCCTTTTATTTTAACTCTTTTTGTAGTAAGTGTATTCAGTTAATATTAACAATATATACATATATTATGTTATGAATAAAAACGTGTAAAAAGGGAAATATATCCTGTGTGATGATGTCATAAAATAAATTTTAACGAAAGGATATTTATTCTTTATGTGTAAGGAATAAGGAGTAATAAAAGGGAAAATTAATTTTCCTGGAAATAGTTTCTGAAAAAACTTTGGGAAATATTTTATGATATAAAAATATTTATTTTTCAGGTAATTGTTTATATATTTTTGGATATATTTTAGAAAATTGCTACAATATTATTTTTCAGAAAATTCAAGGATAATTTTAGAAGGAAAATAATGGGAAATAATGGGAATTTAGAGAAAAAAATATAGTGTTGAATATTGAGTACTAAAACTGTGATGAGTTTTTATGTTGTATAAAATATATTTGTTAAATATCAAGTTCAAATTTTCAATATTAAGTATATTCAAGTTTTATTTTAATTAATTTTATTATGCAGAAAAGTAGAGAAAAATAGACTACAGAATATCTTACATAAATATTTAGACAATTATCTTTATTAATTATTAATAATAGAATATCACAGTTATTTAACAAACTTCATAATGTCGAATTTTTAAAAATATTTAAGAATTATTTATTTATTTATTTTATATTTACATTTATTACAATGAAAATCACAATAAATTTAGTTGTAAGCTACTTTGGCTATCAGTTTTAATTATATTATTATTTGCAAATTATAAAACAAATTTTCCGTTTATTTTCTTCTATAAAGAAATTTCCCTTCAATTTGTATTTATTGTGAATTTGAAAAAATTATCAAACTATATTCTACAATTGGAATTGTGAATTTTTTGTGAGCTTTTCAGAAAAGAAATATTGTGAATTGTTTGTGGCTTGAATAAACTTTACTTTAGCAAAAAAATATAATATATATTTCTTAGCTAAAAATTATATTTTGATAACTTAACTGAATTGTGGTGAATTTTAAGAATATCCTATTTCTGCAAATTTAAAAAGGATATTTTCACAAGCCACATTCGACCAGGAAAAATGGCTCAGCAATTTTAATGGGGTATTTATGTTCAATAGAATAAATTAAATTAAATTGAATTAAAACTCATGCCAATTAAAACCTTCGTTCGTACAAATTTTATTTAAGTATTTCTTAAATTTTGCAATATAAGCCCTAATAAGCCACTTTTATTATAAAATATAATATAATCTATATATTTATAAAAGGGAGAGTTTTTTTGTTTGCTTGTTCGCTATACACGCCCACAGTTTCAATGATAGAGTTCTGAAATTTTGTACAGTTATTTATAGTCAAAAAAGGTAACAGACGCGGTACTTTACCAAGCCATCAGATGATAAATTCGGTTTGCTTCCGTACAACTCCTAGCAAGTCCTCAGGAGTATTTTAAAAACCAATTGTGTTACAGGCATGAAAATTTACATTTACATACTCTATCAGAAATGTTTAAAAAAAAAGATTGTGCTACAGAATTGAAAATTTATTCATAGGTACTCTATGAAAAATAAACAAATGTGTATAGTCCTGAAAAAGTATTTTTGAATCTTAGGAATCAGTATAAAATTTTTACATGGCTATGTGAATTAGCCACAAAAATGTGACGATTCGTTTTATTAATCAGAAAATACTACAGAGTGTTCCAGGGGGGTCCATGTGTACCAATCGATAGATACAGTTATCGATGAAAATGAAATTGCTCCTCCTCATCAATTGGAATTAAAAGTAGTAGCTTCAATATTGCTTCTACGAAACTTGAAGCAACAAAAACTATGGTAAGTACTAGATTAAGAATAAGAACTTTGCATCCTCATTTCATTTAAGCACAAATTCCAATTGGTTATGGAAAAGGCCAACATATTTTATTTCAAGAATGCAGCAATAGCAAAGAACGTGTTTGCTTATACTCCATCAGAAAAAGACCGAAATATGGTTTACAAAGAAATAATTTTAATATAAGTATAGTTTAAATTGTAGTATTGTTGATATTTTACAACAAGTTATTGTTGATTTTTACATTTGTCGGGTAACTTTGCTATTGTAAATATAAAATAAAAATTTAATCTTAGTCATTGCTATGTCTGTCTCCAACTTTTCTAGCAATTGTTATACTTTGCCTTTATCTCTGCCTTCTTCTAATAAACAAAACTTAACATTTTCTTTATAATAGCAATTAACAATCTAAACAAAAGTCAAATTGGCACATTGATGTACTTATAAGAAATAAATTGAAGATGTATTTTTAAATTTTTCTTTTTAGTTTCAAGGACTTTATAAAACATTTTTTTTTTCTAAATAAATTTAATGAAAAGATTTATACGAGTCTTACCTCCTTTTAGTTTGCTTAACCTTTAGTGTGGTTAACTTTTTGCTCAACAATTATGAACAAAGAAAATGCCGGCGTATTTGTTCTAAAATTCAAGCTCAGCACTGCTTTTGATACACCCCACAATCTTTTAAACTAAAACCAACACAATTTAGGTTTCAGTATTACAATGTTCTAAAATAAGATATAAGAGTACAATAATTATTAGTTCCGACAATTAGACTACATTAAAAGCTAAAAGTCCTTTCTTTGTAAATTAAAGTTTGCTCGCAACTGTTAAAAAATCTGAATAAAACTTGTAGAAGAATCCATATCTATACTATTATATGGACACCTTGGGATTACAAAACAAAAAGTAATGAAGAAGAACATACTGTACAGAAATAGGTGCAAACAGTGAATTCTTAAAATCTAGACACTGTCTTTAAATTCTTGAAATCCTATCAAGGATAGGAAAGGAGGTAATCAGGGAGAGCTGATCACAATGTAAAAACACTGACATGGCTTATGATAGTACAATGTTCAATCAATAGGATTAATAAGTTAAAGAATTATAAGTTTTGAAACAGAAACTCTCCTTTCCCCTTTCATTTGGATCCGTCGCTATAGATTGCAATAAATACAAATATTTAAAGGTTACACCGGTTTAACATCCCAACCTCCTGATACGAAAATTGAAAAAACTGCAATAATAGCATTCAACAAGGACATAGAGTTGCAATGAGGATTCTGAGGAAGATGTTGTATTGGCGTAGGAACTAATGACCATATCTGAGGATATCTAGAATTGCTAGCTTTCCAAAAATATATATCTTTAGTAGCGAATCTTATTCTTTAAGGACGAAAAGGACATTTTAAAGTATCCTTGTTGTTTTGATGTTTTTGTATAAAAACCGTTATATCTGTTGATCCATTAGATATATATATATATATTCAGCTATATATTCTAGAAAGACAACGGTCTGGAGCATATTTTAACATACAGTAATAGAAAAAAATGAGACCTCTCGAACAGTATATATATATTAGGGAGGCTTAATGGTTATCCTTCTATCCTTCGATTATTGTCATTAGGTCCTACACCGATACAACATCTCTCTGAGAAGAGCCGTTGCAATTTTAAACAATCAAACGGAGAAGCATAACAGACCTAAAAATGCCGATTCGCTACAGAGCACTCCATTTTGAAAAATAATATAAAAATAAATGTGAAAACATTCCTTGATTTGCCCGAATGGCAGCAAATAAAATGAATAAAGTGAAATAAAAAATATTATGTAAAGTAAGCTATAAAAGTAGACTAAAAAAACAATTTAATATGATATTTCAATTTTTAAAGCTTAGCCAAAAACTTATACCTACAAGCCAAATTCAAAAACTTACAAAAAAAAATATTTTCTTGACTTTCGGGCTTAATTTTCGTTAAAGTTTTTTTTTTCAAAATTTAACAAAAATCCTGATTTTTGTTTAAAGAATGTAATTTGTACAAAATTATCATTCTTGGACCTTAAAAAAATAATTCAAGATTACAGCCATTAAAACTCTTATTATTCTGTCAAAGTTTTAAATGAACTTTATAAATTACTATTTTTTTTTATTATTCAACTTTCAAAGTTAAAATTGAAAATTAAAAACTTTTATAGTACATCTAAAAATTGATTTCTATTCAATCCTTAAAACCCTTTCTTACACAATAATGATTGTACATCAGTATACTTTCTTTGTAGAAATATACAAAAAAAATTTTAAACTCATATCCTTAAAGTTAAATAATAAGAATGATGCGTTCAAGCGATCTGATGTTCATATCATATATTATCATTAAATAGTCATCGTCTAGTCAATTTTGTCATTAAAATATTCAAAAATATCCTTCCTTTCTAAAAATTCACCAAAACTTTCTTATGTCGTCTATTTTTTGCCTTGTTTCATACACTTTTGAAAAAATGTGTAGTAGGTCTTTAAAAAATATTTTGTTTCAACAAAGGCCATTTTACATCAAAAATATACATTGAAATTTCTTCCTTACATTATAAATTCTGTTTTCGAATTATATTTTTACCAAATATTTTTATAAGAAAAATTTCACTTTTAAAATGAAATTTTTGTTTATATTAGAAAAAAGGGGGGTTTAAAAAAAAAGTTTTTTTTTTGCAAATCAATGAATTTCGAAGTGAATTTTTTTTTTTTTAATTTAAATTTAAGGATACGTAAGTGATTCAATTGTAATTGTAATTTAAATAGAAAGAATAACATGGGGTATTTTTGTATATTACCTTCTGCAATAATAGAAAAAAAAATCAGTTTTGTAAATGATGAGGGTAGAGGAATTAGATTGATTGAATAATTATTAGAAAAAAATTGCTTAACGAATAGCTTGAGGTTATTTAACAATAAATGAAAAAAGTTGGAAATTTTATAATTTTCTAGTCTAAATCGCTATTTTTTAATAGCCAGAAGGTCATTCATTTGAATACTGCGTCATAGGTCATTGTTGTAAAAAAAATTTAGTATATTAAATCAATAGTCGTCCTATTAGCAAAACAGTAAAAAGGAACTTATTAGGACTCTTGATTTAACAGGGCGGATTTTAATAGTTTTATATAAATACTAGCAGAATTACCTGGCGTTACTCGAGAAAGCTTGAAGTTATCTTTGTTTTGAATTTGAAAGGAAAATATTATTTGATAACATTTTGTCAAGGTAGAAGTAGCTTCCGCGATAAAAATTTTACGGGCTATATAATTACATTGAATTTATTACATTTAGCTTAAAACTTATTTTCTTATTTTTTGTCATAGAGTCCGAATTTGAAAAAAAAATTCCGATTTGAAAATATCAATTTCAGCCAATTTCGACGATTTTTGGTCTTAAAAAACCGATTTGCGGTCCTTCCCGGAAGTTGAAAATATCATCAATCCATATAGCACCCTCGATTTAGTTAATAAAATTTTTATTTAATTTTAAAATAACGGCTCCTTCCCTTCTTAAAAAGCTGATACGAATGCTCTGGACCACCCGGTATAAGGTTGTCTATGGGAGAAACGTTGCTATCTCAAGTTCACTCCACAGTACTTAATATACTGAAATTTACTGAAAATTGAAACTTCTTAGTCAAATAGTTATTGGTGTTCCCAATTTAACTAAAAGAGGATGTAGTGGTAATCCAGCTGAATCAAGTTTGTGTAGGAACTCTGGTAGAAAATTTGTGATCTCATCGACATCTTTTATATAGTTTCGATTGGCTTGTATTCATTTAGGTACTGTGTTTGTGCAGTACAAAATTGATTTTGAAATATTTACTAATATCATAATAACTATTTTATATTGTCCCAACATAATATAGCTTTGAAATTGATGTATAAATTGAATTACAAAATTCTCTCTCGCTCTTGCAGCCATTTCAAATTATGATAGTTGCGAAAAACCGCTATATAAACTGTTAAGAGTTGCTTGTGCTAAAAGTTTTATGACAGTTACCTGAAACAGGATCCAGTGTAGTGAATGTACCTAAATACAGTAGAAAAAGTGATATACACCGAGATCTAAACATCGACCATATTCTTTTGCAGCTCGATTTGGAATCTTTGAATGGATTCAATATAGATTTTAGCTGAACATTCCCATATTTGAATACCTTTTACACAAACTGACTTTACTACTTGATTATAAGTCAATATTTTATTTTGTGTTGATAAACGTGAGTATAAGCTAAAGCTGAATTTGAATGAATATTTCATATTTAATTCCTCTTTCTTGACTTTTAAATTAGATTTCCACTTAAGTTTAGCGTCAAGGGTCATACCTAGATAGTTGGCTGCATTCTCTTTCCTCATAGCTTTATCATTAATAGCAATAGTCGGTTCATCTTTCAGCTTTTTGTAAGTAAAATTTATGCCATTCAACGATTTTTTCGACTTAACTTTGTAGATTATTTGACACTTGGTTTATATCTTTCCCTACACTCAGAATTGCAGTGTTTTCTGCAAATATTGCTATTGATACGTTCTGAAATTTAGGCAGATAACACGTATATAATAATAAAGGTACAGGGCCCAGACCACTGCTTTTTAGAATTCCTGCTCTTATTTCTTTCAATTCCGAATACATCTTCTTGCTTTATGTGAAATAACCT
Source organism: Argyra leucocephala (assembly GCA_963942445.1). Taxonomy (NCBI): domain Eukaryota; kingdom Metazoa; phylum Arthropoda; class Insecta; order Diptera; family Dolichopodidae; genus Argyra; species Argyra leucocephala. The sequence continues at coordinate 104,962,910 of OZ012680.1, read as the reverse complement.
GTTTGAGGTGAAATATTCTATACCTTTATAATTTCAAATTGAGATTAAACAATTTCAAATTGGGATTAAACAATTTCAAATTGGGAATAAACAATTTCAAAATGGGAATAAAAAATAAATAATTTATTCCAGTTAATTCAAAATATATTTATTAAAAATTAATAAAATTATGAATTAAAAAGTCATATCATTCATATTTGTCCAGTATAAATTTTTGAATATGAGCGACGTGCCGGTTACAATTAGGAACAGTAATCTTCGTAGTTATGTTTTCGCGAATAATATGTTCTAGCCGTAGTAGACGGAACTCTGTTTGTGTTAAATTTGATATATCTTCATCAGCTAGGATTCGCGGTAATTGGATAGTTAAATTACTTTTGACTTCAAATTTTAAGTTTGACCAAACATATTCAATTGCATTTAACCTTGGACTATATGGTGCGAGTCTTAGTAGGTGATTATTAAGAATTTCTTCTTCTAGGAATACTTCCTCAATGACAGCATGACATTGTTCATTATCAATCATCATTACCATTGAAGTTCTATATATATTTTGAGTATTCCGAATGACGCATGAATTCTTTTGCTTCTGATTTCTTAAATGCTCCTCTTCTAATTGCATAATGAATCATACCCATATTACCAATACATCCAATTATATATCCAAGTATATTGGAGGTATACGACCTTTGATTCTCGATATATATAAATTGAAATTAGTTTCATCCACGTAGAGTATGGGTGTATTGTTTAATTGATGTTCTTCTGAAATTGTGTGAACGTAATCACAGTGTTTTGTTTTATTGCTTTCAATGTTTGCACTTTCTGGCTCTCTTAGAATGTTTTTCAAGGTATACAGTAATCCATATAAGTGTTTTCTCAAACATTCCGTAGAAAGAACAATTTGACGATTATTTTATTTAAAATTGTTTTAATATACTTGTTGAGTAAAATATTTATTCACATTTTGAAATTGTTTAGTCCGAAATTGAAATTGTTTAGTCCCAATTTGAAGTTGTTTAGTCCCAATTTGAAGTTGTAAAGGTATAGTAGCTGTACCATCACAATTGTTTAGATAAAAGTTTGGTTAATTTTTTTTATAAGACCCACAAGCTACACCTTGTCCAAGGTTTGAGAAAAATCGAGGAAAATGGTTCAGCGGACTTGCTCACCTTTCTAGCGCTTTTTCTATAATGCTTGTGATACTGTGTACCTCTCTATCCCCGAACGGTGTACCGATCTATTGTTAAATGTTTTGCTCTAAAACCAAATTGATAACTTGTTGCAATAAAGTGAATTATGTAGAATTACGTATACATAAATAAATTTAAAAAACAAAAACAATTAAATTTATTTCAAACTTTATCACTTGAAGTGAAAAATTTTCATTTGAAACGAAAACACTTTCATTCGAAAAAAATTTTCCACTTGAAAAGAAAAACTTTTATTTGAAGTGAAAAAAACTTTCTGGTAAAGAGAAAAACATCTATTTTGAAATAATTTAATTACCTAAATATATTGTTGCTTTACTGCTTCAAATTCAGTATAGAAATTAATAAGTGTTGCACAATATAGTGCAAGCGGGCTACTTAATATCTTCTCAATGAAATTAAAATAATCATCAACATTACCTGCAAATAACCAATTTTATGGTATTGGTATAACCAATATGATACCTAAGCCGGTTACAAAAACCAAAAATATATAATAAGTTATTTGAATAAAATTTTTATTGTAATTTTTTTTCTTTCTAACTTATTTCGCTCCTTAAATTTTGAATTACATCAAATATCTTTATAACATGATTACAAATTCCAACTGTGCTTATTAACTAAACTAAACAACTATTTCCGGTTATTTATTATACAGAAAGTAATAAAATTTGCCAATGAAAATAATATCCTTCAATGAATATAAAAAAAAAAACAAAAGAAAAACACCTTTCAATTAAATTCATATAAGAAAAGCTTTCATTCGATTCATATAACAGTATCCACAATATCGTAAAATTCTTTAAATTCATTGAATTCGATTTTACCTTTTTGAAAACCGGAATAAAATTAAAACAATATGTACATATATATATCAAAGTATTAATGTATTACATACCATCATTTATACTCGAATATAGCTACATACGTTCAAACTCCTTTACGTATAATAATCATCAAAATTGAACATTATTTTGAAACCACCACCCGCTGATAGAAAATTACCCATTGAAAAATAATAACATAAACTTTCTCCATATTTTGTATTTTGATGTACTTTCATATGCATATATATATAATATATATATGTATAAATACAACTTTTAATATATTTACGCTTTTCCTTTAATATATATCTGATATGTACTTTCTTTTTCAATAACCCCAACTTTATAGCGCCCCCCATCAATAAAGCAATGAAGAAAAACAACAAAATAATACAAATTTTATTTCTGTTTACTTTTCTTATTATCCTTGCAGTTGTTTTTATTCCTGTCTTCTCTATAAAAAAAAAACCAAAAAAAAAACAATAAATTCGATTTTTCGTTATCCTAGCATTATTACCGTTATTATTGTAATTTTTTTTTCGGTTTCGTTTAATTTTTTTTAATAGTATAGATTTAACATTAATGTGGCTAGACGCAAGCGCATATTAAATGCACGTGGTGTCCTTTTTTTATATCTAATTTTTAATAAAATAAAAAGAAAAAAAAATCAAAAATTCCGTTAGATATAAAATCACTTTTGTTATTCTTGAAAGAAAAGTACAAAATTTAAAAAAACAAAAAAAAAACAAATTTTTGCGTTTTTCTTTAAATATTTAAAAAAAATAAATAAAATAAGAAATTTTGTACCTTAAATAACGGGAGATTTTTAAATAAATTCAAAACTCTTAATTTGAGTTATCCTGAAAATGTTTCTCTTCAATTTATTGCACATCAACGTTTTAGTAAGTATTCTAATGCGAAACTAAATAATATTTGTAATTTCTCTTTAAAAAGTCTACAATAGAAAAATAACGGTTAACAACTCTTAATACACTGCCAACTCTTTTTCTCTTTAAACTTTAAAATTTAAAATTTTTTAAAATAGAAAATATTTTTTGTATTCGCAACGACATCTTAAATTTATTCAATAGGCCTGATTAACCGTACTTGGGTTAACTTAATACTTTTCGTTAAGCTTACGTCAAGAGTTAAAGCTATAACTTTAAGTTAACTAGCCAACTTAAGTTACTCCTAGTAAGACTTCACTTGATTAGAAGTCAATGCAAATAATAATATTAACATACAAAACCTTTTCTTTTATTTATATTTGATTTTTATAAACAAATCGAATGTCATTTGCATTCAAACGCCATTTTACTTAAGTAACCGAAAAAACTGGACCAGCTTAAGTTGAAGGAAAAGTAAATTTTTTAACGAAATTGAAACTTAAGTTAACTTAAGTACGGCTAGTTTCTTATATGCAAACCAATAAAAGCGTACATGAGTTTGGCATTTGTTTATGGGTACCAGGACCTTCCGGCATTGCAGGAAATGAAGCTGCAGATTATCTTGCTAAAACAGCGTCGGACACGTTTTTCATCGGGCTAAGTTTGTTCTCTGGAAGTCGCCTGAGCACAGCTAAGATATAATTAAAAGTTTGGGTGGAGCAAAAAGCTAAGGGTTTCTGGGCCAACATTCCTGGAAATCGTCAACCAAAACTCTTCTAAGTTTCAAGAGAAAATAGGTAGGAATCATGGCAGGGATAATAACAGGCCACTGCCTAATAAAGAAACACCTAACCGAAAATAACTTATGCAGAATATGTGAAATAGAGGAAGAATCTATTCAACATCTTCTCTGTGAATGCGAAGGGCTCACCCGAAGCAGACTTAGCCACTTGGGAACAGCGTTCCCCGAACAATGGGAGCTATCTAGCCTACCATTAAAAAATATCCTGAGTGTAATCACAAAATCAGGTATCCTTAAGGATTCAGAGACTTAATAACCAAACCGGGTTATCACAATAAGCCAATTTACGACTGCGGTGACATAGGGACTGAATCCCTCGCGAAATTAAAACTCTAAAAAAAAAAAAAATCTATGTAAACTGTCGAGTGATTTTTCAAAAGGGAACATTTGAACTTTTTTTTTTAGTTAGGCACGGATTATTTCTTTCTATCCTGAACAAGTTCATGTTGTTCGCGCTTAGAACAAAACGTTATATTTATATCGAAATCCATCTAAAAACAATAGTTTGCTTGAAAAGGGAAAATTTTCCAAAAAAGTGTACAACTAAATTTTCATTTCAAAGAATTTATAACAAAATGGGATATTTTCCATATTCTATAATTAGCTATGGTTAAGTTTGGCCCAAAATACAATAAATGTGGAAATATAAAATTGAATCGGAAACTGTTCTCAAGAGATTACAGATATTGAAAACAAAATTAAGAATACAGAAGCTGCGTGCGAAAGCATTTAACAAAGATTTTAAGAAGCATATTTTGATCTACAACAGATGCAATCGTTCCCAAGAACACCTATCCGGGATGCATTTTACTCTAGACGGCTAAATCTGTATATTTTATGTTTTCTAGATCTACAATCCTATATTTTACAGCTGGGATGAAACCCAATCTGCTAGAGATGCTACTGAAATAGGTTCAACTCTCTACTCATAACACTAATTTCATTAAAGGTTCGTAAAGAAATTTGAGGAGGGTGTTTTGCGATGGTTACCGCAGCAACCGTACATTACTCATTTACTTTTATTTACTTTTACTTATATTTATCAACGTACACACTTCATTTACTTTTTAATTAATATTTCGCGGGATGTTTTTGCAAATTGAGGACTAATAACTTAAGAAATATAAGTCCAGCATTTTTGAAAGACACAATCATTACTTAGCTGAAGGCTAACTATATAACTGGTATAATTTCAAATTAACAACAACTGCAGGCAGTGTGCCGTAGGAGTTTTGACTTTACCGAAACTTTTGTTATGATGGAAATGTCCCTTTTTGAAAAATCACTCATCAACTTAAGTACGGCAAGTTAGGTCTGATGGATGATGTTTAATTAACTTCCAGTGTTTAGTTTAAGTCCTAACTGTAGCTGTATAATTAATTTTATTGGAAGTTATTATCCTTCGACTAAAAAAAGGGTTTAATTTTTTATCTAAAACTCATTACTTAAAGCTGGAAAATTCTATGAATGAAAATTTGAAATATTTTTTTTTATGTTTTACTCGCATTTGCTTTTGTTGGTTTTTGCTTTATTTCTCTTTATTGATCTGATGATGTAATTTTTTTTCTTTATTGATCTAAAGATTTTTGAAGTGATCTTTTTTATTATAAATAAACTAGGGGCCCCTGTTGAGTAATTATAATTCAAGTTAAAGCCAAATTTAAAGTTTTTAAAAGAACAGGGATTTGCATGGACTGATATAGACTTCTAATTACAAAGCATTACAAATAAATGTTATGTATGTTGCTAATACCATAGCCTGCATCGCCTAGTACGTCACTTTATTGTAAATTATTCAGGTATTGATAAATACTGGATGTCTTCTGAATTCGTATGTCGTACAATGGTCCCGGCCACTGTACATCATTAATTGTAATAATTTCGTTAGTATTGCATTTTATTTGGACATTTGTGCTACAAAATCCCTTACGATTAATATATTTATCTGTGTGATTTTTATATGTGTGATGTTTTTATTGTAACATGAACATGTGTGCAATCTGTAGCTCCTATGCTATAGCATTGGAAAAATAAACTGTTCAAATTACTGGTTTTGAGTTTTTTTTATTTCCTTGACACTACTTTAGGCACTTAGTCCAAATAAACGGTTTATCAGCAGCAAGAAAGTATTTCCACGCACAAAAAGGCCTTTTTAAAACCAAAATTTTAAAGAGGGCAATTCACGCAAAATACAACCGATCGGTTTAAACCTATAGTTGCGAAATAAATTCTGTAAATGAGAATTGGTGACAAAAAATAAATTAAAAGTAAAAATTTGGTCTTAAATTAAATGACAATGTGAATCTGAATAAGTGAATAAGATCAAAAAAGGAGCTAAATATAAGTAATTAAAACACAGGAACACAGGTAGTCGATTTCGAGCATTTTTATTACTGAATACGTATAAACTTATAAAAAAGTTCTTAGTTGGCTTAAACTAAAAAGCAAATTCAAATTTTAAATGTAGGTATTGTTCTTTAAAACCGTAATTAAGATAATTCAATATTTAAGAATGTAAAAGTATGTATAAACTCTATGTTAATTTAAGAAATAACTATTTGTAATTAAAAAAAAATATGTAATTAAATAGAAGTACACTATAACTAAAGGACACAACATTGTACAATTTATTAAGACAAAAATGCTAAGATGGACAGGACATTTGGTGTGGGTAAATGATCAAGGAATATCAAAAAGAATATCAGATGCAGTACAGTATAGTACTAGAGCAAAATGTAAACCAATATCAAGATGGATGAATGAAATCGAGTAATTGTGGAAAGATTAGAGTTTACAGATGGAGGTGAGTTGCACAAGAAATTATAAACTAGATTAAGGCTCCCCATAAGCTCTAAAACCAGCAAATAACGATAAACTTACAAATTGTTAACCGATATACTTCCTCTTCCTTCTCTACACGAATTTGAAAGTCAGGGTGACTTATAAAAAAAAGAAGTGTTTCCATTTTCTTTTTAGACAACAAAGCAACACTTCTTTCCTCATTTCTACAACTAAGAAAATAATTTGCTAGTCAAATCAAATGGTTTTCATTAAACCCATATAATTTAAAATAAATCTTCTTCTACACAACCTAAAATTATTATTGTTGAATAACGTTTTCGAGAACGATAATTTTTAAAAGCAGGTATATTTCACGACAGTTAACAAGCCAATATTTATTTTGAGTCTACTCATAAGTATTTTGAAATATTTGAAGCTGATTTCATTTAGAAAAATTATTTAAGTCTACACTATACTTTTTTTAAAATTTTTTTATTGTTTAAAAATTTAGCTTTTACTGAACTAAAACAAAAATTAATCTTTAAGTTTTATTTGTTGACTATAAATACACAGCATTCAGCATTTGCTGGTTTTATATTCACCACCAAGTCTATTTATTATTAGTTAGTACCAACACTTCTTAAGCAATCTTAAAAATCTATAAAAGTCTCCACAATGAAAAATTACTCTTAAAAAAAATTTATAAAACTCTTCATACTCTACAAAAAAAAATTTTTTTTCTCTTAAACAAAATTTTGGTATCTCGTTCGCCCTTTGATAGTAAAATGAAGTGAAATAAAGTTGTTTGGATTCAATCAAATTTAAACAACTGGTTTCATAATACCACATATCCAGCTATAAAAAATATAAACTCTCCACAACTGATTTCCCAGTGAAGAAAATTGTTTTTGTTTTAATTTTTGTTTTTTCGTTTTTTGCTTTTGTAACAACGTGAAGTAAGAGGTTAAGAGTATATTAAAAAGGTTGAGTTTGTTTACGTTTTATACAATTTTCTCCACAGGATTTTCATATCAATTTGCATAATTCAGTATTGTTTGTTTTATTTTGATTTTTTTTTTTAGTTTATTTTATTTTCTATTATAGTTGTTCTTGTTCTTTTGTTGTTTTTATAGTTTTTCTGTTTTTTTTTTTTTTTAATTTTTTTCTTTGTGGAATAAATCGAACTTGTACTTTACGAATTTCTCTTCTTTTACGAAGGTTGAATTTTTAAGTGCGTTATATCATGGTGTGTAGGTAGTTGTTGTAATATACAAAAGAAAACAAAAGTAATATAAAAAAAATATACCCAAAGGGCATCTGTCGACATTTTTCTTTTTATGTTTTTGAATTTTAGTTAGCAATTTAAAAAACCAAAGACAAACAGAAATGAAAAGTTAAGTAGAAATAATGACTAAAATTGACTGTGCAACAACGTCAAGAATTTGAAAGTATTAGAATATTATATTCTTATATTATAACAGAAAATAAAAGAAACGTAATCAAAGCAAAAAAAAAACAAAAAAAAAACAAAGAAAAATAATAAGTAAAATTTAAAAAAAAAATTGTATACATCGTGTTGAACATGATTCTTTAAGGATATCGAAAAATGATTTTCTTTTATTTTTGTTATTTCAATTTTTTGTGTTATTTTTTTTTTGTTTTTGTTGAAATACTTTAAAAGTGACTAAGAAATAACTTTAAAGCAATTTGAATTTTGATCCTTTTATTTATTTTTGTTTTTTTTTTCAACATTTTGTTCATGCTTTAATGTGGGTTTGTGTGTAACATATTGTTTTCATTCATTTCTTTTATGGTAAATTAACTAAAGTGGAATTAAAACACAATGTTGAAAGTTAAGTAGAGCTGCTTTCATTGTTAAAGTTGTAATGGTTTGTTTTTTGTTTTTTGTGTTTTTCTTTTTTTTTTTGTTCAGCTGATCTCTTTAATATGGTAATATTATGAATTCTTGTAAAAAAAAATGATAATTACAATAATTTTATCATAAAGGGAAATATAACAGACATGAATACTATCAAGATGGATTTGAAAATGATTATAATATTATAGGTAGAAAAGGTGAGTAATTTTAATAAAATTAAATTATATTAAAAAATAAACAAAAACGGGACAAACTAAATAAAATTCTATTTTAATTTTATATTTGAAAATTCATTCAATGTTTGTAAGCTTTAATGTAAAAAATTAATGTTTTTAAGATAGACATTTCGTCGTTTGAATATTGTTTTGCCCCATATACCAAGTTGTTATTTATAGATAACCGCTATAATATAGTTCAGCATTTCATTGCTCGGAAAGCTGCATTTTTGGCAAACATTTTTTGTAACTTTACAGAATATGATCTGAGAGAAAATTAAAGAAAATTATTGCCATCTTGCAAGTAGAGCAAAGCAATATTAACGAAGTTGATCACATTTTACAATATTTAGTGTCACATAGAGCGAACGATTATTGAAGAAATAACAAAGAAATTCTAAATTTTTATAAAATTTGATTAATTCATGTAAATAAAAATATAAATATAAACTTAAAACACCTTCCACGAATTATAAAAAATAATTTAAAAAAAAAAGTAAAAAGTTGATAAATAAAAACTACGAGCCCAAACGCAAAACAATTCGCTCACTTTTTATTTTTTAACAAACATAAATTTATATTAATCGTCAAAGACATTATAATATTGTAACATATAATACGATTTTAAAAATTAAATAAATTTACTAATCAATAAAAACAAAAACAAAATCAATTTTACGTAAATATAACAGTAAAAAATAATAATAAAATAAATTCATTTCAATGTAATATATTTCGTTCCAAATAATTTTGAAGTAAAATAATGCCTTTATCATTGTGTTATCATCTCATTTTCCTTTAATTACATCGTGAATTCGTTGAGCAACGGTACTGACAAGTTTATTGCATTATTCAGTAGTGAATTCATCCCAACATTGTGACGTGTAATTACTCCGGATGCCTGGCCTGGCCGAATTTGCTCTTAATTTTTTTTTTAAATTTTATCTCACAAACTAACGATTGGGTACAAATCTGGGCTAATAGAAGACCATTTCATTGTTGGTATATGCTTTTATAGATAGAAAATATATTCACCTTCAGGTGAGTGAAGAGATGGTATTGATGGCAGTAACTTGTTTTCGAGGATATTTCGGTACTTAACACTATTAATTATACCATTAATACAATAAATGAACTTTTTCAAATTCCTCGAGCTCTCGTATTACTTTTTCAATTGAAGAAAAACAACTTAACAAAAATAAACCATATTCTTTATAAAAATTATATAAATTTTTAAAGCAAAAATCGGTCTAAACTACATCTAGGATAATGCTGATACTACATACGGAATACATATAGCAAGGATAATGCTGATAATACTTGCACAAAAAAAATAAACCTTCTGGGACAATGGTGATAAGTATAATAGACCGCACATATAGATTTGAAACAGCACAAAAAATTCCGAACTCCAAATCGACGATTTGGCATATGAAGCAAATCAATATTCAGACGACAACTAGTTGAGAATATCTTACGTATATAGATAGAATCACAAATGTAGCGGTTTTGTATAGAAAACTCAGAATTATAGAAAACAATAAAAAGCCAATCCAAGTCATTAAGAGCAGAAAGGCGAATATTTTTGGCCATATAATGATAAATGGCAAGTACGAAGTGGTTCAAGTTGGATGATGCAAAAACAAGCGAAAAATCGAGAAAAAAAATCAGATGTTTCATCCGGTTAAGAAATATCATAAACTGGGATGGGCTAAGACACAATTTGAAAATTGGTCCAGAGTAGTTACAAATAATCAATGATATGCAGAAAAAAAAATTTTTCTTCGCTTCCAAGTAAAAGAAGAAGGTTGAAATCGTTTCATAAGTTTTAATACGAAGCACAGCTACATATGTTTTTACAACCAAATTTAAACAATAAACTGATATATGTAGAAAAACAACCTATTTTGAACATTATAATGAAGAAATTTAAATATGGACTGTTTCAATTATTTATCAAAGAGCTATTCGAAGACAATTGGAAAACTAATATCGAAAGTAGATGTCTTGTCTGGCTAACAAACATAAGAAAATGGATCGGGTTAAAAACAATTAAGGAATTGGAATATGGAATCCTCCAGATGTCGCGAGCAATTTTCCAAAGCTGTCGTAGATATCCGATGACGTGTAAAAACCAAAAAAAAAACATTTTAAAGTAATTGCTTAGTTGCAGAAGTAAAAATAAGATTAAAAAAAGAAAAAATCTAAGATTCAGAATTCAGAACGTAAGAACGGATTTCTGTTAAACCAACTGTCCAAGGACAAAAATTAAATATTTGAAATAAGGTTAATATAATTTAACATTTAATATTCTTGCTACATTTTAAACCAATTAGTTAGATTTTGTTTTTTTTTTCTTTCTCTGTTAAAAAAAAAAATTTATATTTGAATTAGGAAATATTTTTCCTTTCTCGATTTTCCGTCTGTGTGGACGAAAATGAAATTATAATTTCTCATGGAGAATTTATTGTAAAATATGGAAAAAATAGTCTCAAAGGTCATTCCTGCAATCATGAGCTGTCCGTCATAATATAATAAAAGGTCCGGTAAACAAAGTTGTGCTTCTACCAAATTTTGAGATAGTTAATTCTATTGATTGATTCAAATTATTTATAGCAGATGATATTTGTAAGATTATCCTGAAATATACTAATGAAGAAGCTGTAATATAATATTTAATAATAATAATTGTAAATGGAAAGCTTTAGATATGGACGAATTCCACGCCTTCTTCGGAATTTTAATTACAGCAGGTCAAATCAATGAAATCAAATAACCAAAGTTATCAATCGTTTTCAATATGGTTCAATTATAATCAAAACTACTATAGGCGTAAACCGCTTTGACGAAATTTTAACTTTTATTCGATCTGATGAAAAAACCACAAGAAGTAATCGACGTAGATTTGACAAGTTAGCCCCAATTCGAGACGTGTTTGAAGCAATAAATAAGAATTTGGCAAAATATTATATACCTTGAGAAAATCTTATCGTAGACGAACAATTAATGCCAATATATGCTATCAAAACCTCACAAGTATGGTTTTAAAATTTGGTGGCTTTGTAACTCTCAGACGGTATACCTACTCAAAGAAATCCCATATACTGGGAACAAAGGTAATAACAGAGCAACAGGACTTGGTCAAAATGTAGTGGAGAATTTGTGTACACCATATTTTGGAACTGGACGGAATATTACAGTACTAATATGTATACTATTTCACAACGTTAAAACTTGCAAAAAGTTTGTTATTCAATGGATTCACGATTATAAGAACTTTACATCGAAATAAAACTTATATTCCAATTATTTTCCTTCCAAGTAAAAATAGAGATTAACATTATTTGGGCAAAAAAAAAATCCAATAAAAGAAATTTATTTCTAAGAGCTCTTGGTGAAAGTTTAATAATATCTCTTATCCAAAAACGTGCTAGTACTAAAAAGCTGCAATTACCATCTCGTACTGTAATTTCAAAAATGGTAGCGTTTATTTTGTTATTTTTAAACATCTAAAAATTACTCATTTAAAATAAAAAATTTAAAAACTTAATAAAAAATATTTTTTTCTATTACATTATAAGGTGAGCCTGCCAGGCTCATGTTATGCATTTACGTGACAAAATACGTTATGATGTTTAGGGTTAAAATTCGAATAATTTAAATTAATTTAATTTAATGAACAGTATAATTCGAAAATCTGTATTCTAAATCCATTCAACTAAAACAATTCAACTAAATACAATTCGACTAAATTTCAATTCGGTTAGGACTATTCAACTAATTACAATTTGACTAAAGATATTCAACGTTTTTAAATAAACCTATAAGTACTTATGTAGTGGAAATTCAATTTTAAATTCAGTCATTCTCTCAGCAAATTATTTATTAAAATTCTGTTTTTGCCAATGGCAGGTAAACGTTGATGGCAAGAAATGTAATGAAAAAAACTATTTTATTTTAATTACATTCTATTCTATTTGATTGAATTGTTTTTAGTCGAATTAAATTTTATTCCATCCGTTCTATATTTCCCGCCAAAAATTAAAATATGAAAAGAAAAAAGTAAAATATAGTTAGAAAAGCAATTTAAAAATTAATAAACTATTCAGAAATAATTATAAATAATTTAAAATATTAAATTTTATTTTTAATAAATTTCACATTATCTTTAGTTATGCAAAAATGTTCAACCAATAAAAAAGTTTAAGGATTAAAAAAAAAATTCCCATAATATTTACCGCCTGACAAAAAAATTATCAGTATACATTTTACTTTTAAAATACATTTAGTTAATTTTCCAAGACAATTTTTAAATTAAAAAAAAAAAAATAACAAATTTAATTGTTATACACCTCATTGAATTCAACCCGTATAGCTATGTAGGTAAATTTATGAATAAAAAACTTTATAAGTTTTATGTCTTGTCTATTGTAAGAAAATAAATTTCCTTCTGATTTATTGCCTTCATATCGTGTAGGAAATTTTCATACTTTTAACATACTACATGCTTGAGAAAATTAAACTTGTTCCATTAAATTATTATTTCTATTTTCCACTTTTTTTTTTATATAGGGAAGATTTATAATTTTTGTAAAAAAATATTCCACGAACAAAAGTAAATATCTTCAAAGTGGTAGAAAATGAATTAAATCCTTCCGCTGCTGTAGTGTTGTTTTTTTTTTTGTTCTTATACTGATAATAGACTTTGGTTAAAATTTAGTTTTCGTTTAAATTTTGCAATTAAGTAATTTTTATTTTAATATTAATATATTTTATAGATAATAAATATAGAGAAATGTACTGGTTCTTCCGATATGGTTGTACGGCATACAAATATGGTGATGTGCCAAACGAACACATGTACTTTGTATACAAAAATTCCAAAATAAAGTCTTGCGCAACAGGTAAATTGGTAAATGCCCCTTGGTATGTTCGCATCAGTGACTTGCACAGAGATCTAAAAATTCCTTGTATAGAAAATGAAATAAAAAGATATGCAGCAAAGCATTTGGCAACCACTGTACCATATTGATAAGCCTACCTAATTACTGAAAAATTATAAAAAACTGAAAAATTTGGGATCACAACCCAACGTTAAGAATTAACATCGTTTCCAAATTTTTACTCTTCACCTTGAGACTTACCATGCTTTATTTGTTCTTAATGGTCCCTGGCTTATTAACTACCGAGTGCCCATTAGGATTAAATAAATAAATGACAAAAATAATAAATAATAGACTAATATCCGGAGAGGGACGAAGGTGTGAAATTTGAAAATTTGATATTAAATACATTAAATAAATGTTATGAGCTATATATGCGTCCCATTGTATGATTTTATTTACTCTCAATGACTTAAAAAGTTCTATAAGGCTTGTTAGTATTTTCGTTTCAGTTTCATTCATTAACATTTGAATAATGCGTTAAGCCTTTGATGAATTGCATTTTATTCGATAAAAAAATTAATTGAAAAATTTCTACCGATTTGTTTTTATAGGTTGTTCCACTTTTAAAGGTTGTTCCTAACTACGGCATTTGACACTGTAGACCGTAAAATACTGTTAAAAAAAATTCAAAGTTATGGTGTAAAAGGAGTTGCATTCAAGTGGTTCCTTTTTGCACAATCGTTCACAATATACTCAAATATCTAAGACAAAAAGTGAAAAAGAAAATGTTAAGTTCAGTATGCCACAAGAGAGCGTTCTCTGTTATTTTTGATTTAGATTGATAGTATTGTTTATAGTACTATGATCTTAAAGCAGAAATTTATTTATTTGCAGACGATATATCTTTAATTTTTTACAAACTACAAAATATTATGAATGAAAATATCATAAGGGTCAATGAATGGTTATTAGCACAAAAATTAGCAATAAACAAAAAAAACTAAATATAATATGATAATTAATCAAGTTGTACCACCGTTAAATATTAAAATAGGTAATGATAAATTAGAGTAAGTAATAGAGTTTAAGTACCTACGGCTCTCGATCGATGCACAATTGAAATTGAATACTCATACATCAATTCTTAGTAGTAAATGATCTTCAATTGCAAGGATTTTTAAAAAAAATTCGTGAATTAATACCGAAAACAACAAAAAAATCTATTTATTACTCGCTATTCCACAGCCATATTATTTAAGGTATAAAACTATGGACAACAAATTCCAAAAAAAATAATTATGAGATGCAAATAATTTAAAATAGAGCTATAAAAATTTAAATAATTATAACTAGAGAGAAAGTACTGAGCTTATCCATAGCGAAAAGGAAATACTGCTTATAAAAGACTTAATAAAACTAAAACTAATTATCCTCATTCACGAAGTTTCATCCCAAAAAATACATACAGCCACTACGTTAAATAAATGTCAAGATATTCATAAAGTAAATACTATAGAAGTCAAAACTTACTTCACCTAGATCGTAAAAAAACCACACAATTCGGCAAATCTACAACTTTATATACTGACATTAAATTACATAATAATATAAATACTCAGTATAAATCATTAAGTACAGTAAAATTTAAAAAAAAAACTTACAGAATCATATTTAAATAATTATACTCAATCTAATTTGCTTTAATTTTAAATCAATTTAAAACTAAGTTTTTATTTTCAATTTTTTCTTATTTTTTTGTTCTTTCTTTGTAACAATAAATTAAAAACATTCTAATTTGTATATATTTACAAATTCTATATACGTATATTATATAAATATATTATGCCTTCTTATGAGAATTATCTCTTCAGGCATAAATCGTTGAAATAAATAAATAAATAAATAGATGATACTTCCATGTATTTTTGTACTCTATTTAGAGTTATTGTTAGTAAAATTGAAACTACAATTTACACTACACAAAGTGATACGAATAATATTTTTCGAGTATTTATTTTTACAATTTTCTGAAAGATAAAAAATATAAATTAATTAACAGTGGAAAACTTCTGCTATTGTCAGACATTTGGTCTCTTTAAACAGATCAGTTCTATTTTATTTAATTCATAACCCGATTACATTTTTATCCAATGTTATAAAATTTCATTATTTTAAAAAAAAATTGGAAAATGATTTATCCCTGATCGGGACTCGAATCCAGGATCTTTTGGTTACTAATAAGATAAAAGGATGTGTCCGAATAAAAATCGCAGTCGAACTTCTAATATTAAAAACCCTGACTTTCATAATCTGAGTAATTAAAATCCCGCTAAATAATATCATATGGGAAATAGTGAATAATTTAAGATATATAAAATATACTTAAATGTGATTTCCGGTATTTTTAAATTTGGACTTTAAAATGTCGGGATTTTGATGTACGTCAATCCAATTGACAAAATCACTAAATTTTATATCGGTCAGCTTAGTTCATTAAATTTACTAAAATTATAAAGTAATTCTATAACTGATCAGGAGCATGATCTCAAAAAGTTGGGATTTCACTGCTATAATAATAAATTTTGTTTAAAAATTTTATACTCTTCATACCAAGGCTTACAATTGACAATTTCGTGTTCAATTTGAACTCTATTTTTTGTTAATATTTCTTGTTTTCTCAGCATTTATACAATAATAACCATTATTTGCAATGTGATGAATGAATTGGGATGTTGCATTATGATTAAGGTGAATTTCATTCCTTAGAAATGATATACATATATATTCCATCATCTCTCATATCAACAGAGAATCTGATACCGGTATTCCGTAAATTATTTTTTTATTATTTTTAGCATGAGACGCGTATCATTTTTATCTTCCTTCGCAATTTATTCTTTCAAAAAATAATTGTCTCAGCTGTTTTCTAAAGAAAATTTTCTCGTAAGGATATGATATTCATTTGTACAATCCATGCCATAAGAAATAAACAAAGCCCTGTATTAAATACCAAGACGAAATTCTAAAATTACTTCGGACTTTTTTTTTTTTTTTGGTATTAGGTGGAAGAATTTTTGAATTCTGTTTTCATTTTTATTCTCTCATATATAATTTCTATTTTTTACCTACACCTACCTACTCTTCTATATTATCTCCTACCATATTATCTCTTCTTTATTTCCTAATTTCTTCTTTTTTTTGTTCTTTTTATTTAAAATAAAGTATCTAAAGATTTTCACCCTTAGCAATTTGAAAATTAGTATTTTTGTTGTTGAAAAAATATTTCTCATAAGAGTAAATTTTTTGATTTTTCTTATTTTCTATACTTAATATTTTGGTGTACAACAACGAAAAGGCGACAAAATATTTATTTTAAAGTTGATTTCTTGTTCAAATTATCCTTTATATGTATTTTTTTTTATAATAATTTTTGTATCCTGGAATTATACATAGCTCTGCTATACATATATATTTTATGAATCATTAAAATTTTCCAGTGATTTTATTTTATTATTTTTTTTTTTTATTGAGTTCAAACCTCAATGAAATTTTGTTTGCAGATCAAGTAAAAGAGAATGATGGTGATGATGATGATGACATTGATGGTAAAAATTAAGGATATTTTATTTTATTGCTTTTGTTGTTGTTATTATTATTTAAAAGTCAGTTTACGAAGAATTCAAAATCAAAATTGAAAACCAATGAGAAAGAGAGAGAGAGTAAAAAAAAACAGATTAGAATAAAATGAAATAATAAGCTTTCTTAAACAAGGAAGTGTCATTTTCATTTTATGTGATTTTATATTATCCTGAAGACAGGATACTTAAATTAAAGTTGAATTGAAATATAAAAAGGAAAAGGAAAAAAAAAATTGTAGACAAATAATTGGATGTTAATTTTCAATGAAAAATATTCAAATTTGTATTTTTTTTTTTTAATTTGAAATTTAAATTAAAGCTAATAGAAAATGAGTCTTTGGTATGCAGATTTGAGCACTTACAAATAGAATTAATAAGAGTATGTAATAAAAACAAAGTAAATATTTTTGGTTATTTAAACTAACAGAAATTTAATAAATTTACAAATATATCTTTGTTTTATGTAATTACATTATTTTTAGTTTACGTTTTAGTTAATTTTTTGGTTTCAACAACAATTGAAAGAAAAAAGCTAAATAATGATTATTGTTTTCATTAAAAATAAAGTATGTAAATATGTTAGTACCTAGATGTTCTTATAATGCCTTTTTAGCTTACGTTTTGCGTAAATAAACCAATTTTAAAAATTTTAAGACCAGACAGCCTATGCAACGGTCACACTTAAAACAAATATAAATACATTTATACATGTATAATTAAGCATTGCATTAATACTCTGAATTGTTTATGAACTTTAAAATTACAAATAAAGAAAAAAAATGTAAATTATAGTTTTTACTGAAAAGTATTAATTCGTTTAAATTAATTGGCCATCATTTTTGATAACATATTAAACTGGTCTGATCATTAATGTTATTTGTCGAATTAATTTAACAAAGTTACAAAGAAGGTATATGTGCCATCACCATATACTATGACAGCTAAGCTGCAGTGTTGTGAATGTTATACTATATTTTAAACTGCAAAATGGTAACATTTTTTATGACGGTGCTTGTTACAATGTAGCTCACTTAATTCATATTTCACAAAAATATATTGTAAGGATTAAAAAGAATAGACCTACTAATTGATTTCCTCTGTTTAAAAAGCTGGACATTTTATTTTTCCCCAATATAATGTACACAATAAATCAGCAAAATAGTTTTTATTAGTTCGGCCTTTTTAATTTATATTATTTAATTATAGCTTAAGAATGTAATAATGATTACTACAGCTCTTACCACTTATATTCAGATGTTCTATATGAAGTACATATATCTTTTTGTGTTTTTGTTGTTTTTGTTTTTGTGTACAACAAAAGATGGTATTTACTTATATAAATGATTTGTATGTGTAAATATCGTTTACTATAATTCATTACTGTAAGTGTTCCGCATAGAGCCCAATCGTTCCCTACATACATAAACATACTGAACATACTAAACCATTGTAACTTTACCTTTACATTGTAATTTCACCGTACACATTCTGTGAATGAAAATAGCTGGTTAGGTGTATTTTAGCTTCTAAAATTTTTAATGGCCGTCAATTAGCTTAAGATTGGACCGCTGGTCAAAAAATTTTGTGAAAAACTTGAATATTGATTTGTAAAAATTGAATTGTATATTATTGGCTTATTACTTCTGAATATGGTTTCAGGTTGATTAAACTTGATGAAAATTTTTTATTTGTGCTTATTTTAATATCTTAGTTCTCTCAGACCTTTACTTTTAAGAAAACAAAAAATTTTAGTTCACATTTTTTAAAATTTTAGTTACTTGAAGTTACTAGAAAAGTTTGTAGAAATAAACATTGAAATTTACTTATTGCCAAGCAAAAAAGCAAATCAATTAATTAATTAATTATATTACTTGTAAAAATAATTTAGAGCTGCCTATCAGCAATATTAATCAAATTAAATACCGGATCATCCAATTCTGGCCAAATCTGAATCTTTCTTTCTAAATTAATTTAGAAATTAATAATAATATTTAACAAGATAAAAATAAAAATCCTTTCAATGTATTAGAAAAAATGTACTATACACGTATTGTCTAACTTTAAAAGGCAACTGACTGATAACAAATTATTTCTTCTATTTAGCATATTGTAAATGCTTAAGTTAAATAAATACTAGTGACTTAAATAATTAGATTTTTATCATACATTAATAGTTCTTTCTTAAATCGTCTTTTTATTTGTATTAAAAAAATCGGTTTTCTATAAGTCAAATTGAATCAAATCTGGAAATCTGGAAATAAATGAATTATTAATATAATTTACTAGTGTACCCCTTTGCAGTTTCACAGAAGTAATTTTATTTAAAAAAATTAATAATTAATGGGGGGGAAGTCTAATGGCATGGTAATGTGTTTTATCCAGCTTACGCCACTTAGCTTCCCCCACCTTATTTTCCTACTCTTACATTCACGTGGTAACCATATCTGCAAAAATGCAAAGGGTCACCATTTCACGAAACTTAATAACAAACGGTAGGTCTCCGATGGATAATTGCGATCAAATCACGGTGAATTCTCCTACAGCCTGGGTTGTAGTAACCCGCTAATTGGATTTGGGGCTGCTGCATATTTCATGTGGTGGTGTCGAATGGAACACCGAGATAACAGAATCGGAATACGCCCTATGCCTACGGAATGGAGTTCCAGGACATTGATGATAATAAAAAAGACCTGGTGTTTCGAAGAAGTCAGTTGAATGTGCTAATTTATCACTTCTATTCATCTTCTATTCTATTCTAGTCATCTTCTATTAATATCTAAATATCAAAACGAGAAAACATTGAAACCTCGTTCGATTTTCTTAAATGTTATACATGTTATGAACAAATTTCTATAGCACGTAATAAGACTTTGTATACTTTTCTAAAACATCAACAATTTGACTATTATCTGTAGCTTTTGATATTTTTGGAATCTAAATGACTAAATTTGAGTTTTTTATCAGCCTGTTATTGTGTAGTATAACGCTTACAGACCACATCATGGAATTTTGAATCTAAAAAAATATTACTCTTAAGATTTATATTATAGCTCATAGTATTAGTTTTTCTTCAATTTCAGTCATAAAAAAATTTCCAAATGCTAAATTTTAACTAAAATGTAATATAAAAGTTATATTTTTCTTACTTAACCTTAATTTTATTTCCCATCTTCTAGTTTTTACCTTTTTTAATTGAAATTATAAATAAAATACAATTTGACATTCTTGCAAAGAACAAGCAAATTAGTGCGTATGCATATTTGATTTCCGCAGCATGTTGATGAACAAAAATTTTTAGAATTTACGCCTGACGAATCGCAAATGTTTATATCTATAGATACAAATTCTTTTTGTTTACCATTGATTCATAAAACTGATATACAACTAAGATAATTGCAACTGTAATTTTAATGGTTATATTCTCAAGGTTTTAAATCAGGTTACACAAAACTAATTTTTTTTACATATTTACCTGCATATCAATTCAGAATAACTATAGTTTGCTATACTATGAAAATTGTTAATCTAAATATCTGAAATAATGAATTTAGCTGGAATAATTTTCACTATATTTATCAACTTTTAGAACACAATAAAAAATGTCTAACTTTTCTTTTGCTTATTTAGGATTGATATATTTTTGTTCTTTTATTAAGTCATACTGAAATCAAATAACTAATATATCCAGATTAGACTACTAATGTATAATTATTTTACAAGCCTTTGGAGCTAAGCATTTTAATTATTCAACAAAATCCAAACATTTTCATACCAACCTGATGGTTTATTAATATTTGTTATGAAAACCTAAACAAAATATTTCGCATCAAAATATTCGAACGATAAAATAAAGATCAATTTTACTTTTATATTTCTAAACAAAAATACAAAACTTTAATAATACTATTAAATTTAATAATAAATAACATAAAATCTAATAAAATTTGTAATAACAAAAAACTGTGTTTAAATTATTCAAACCGTTAAATAACAAACCATCTAACAGTAATTTTAAAGTTATTCCTTTTTTTCTGAATCCCTTAAAATTATCACATTTATTAAATAATAAAAATCCATTAAAAAATTAACACTTTGTTTTTATTTTAACTTAATCTACTTTGACTTTTCCCATTAATTTTTTTCAATATTTTCTTCACTTTTTTTCATACTATATACACCCCTTCCATTATAACAAAACAACCATCATTTTAGATTCTATCCCTGAGAAATTATGTTATTTTTTCAGGGCACAAAAAACAGAAAAACGAAATGAAAAAAAAAACACAATAATCTAAACTTGTTTATTGGGTTTTATAACCGTTTTAATTGCTCAATTTATTTCCGGACGATGAAATTAAAGTAGAAAAATTAGAAAATAATACAAATAAAAAGAGAAACAGAACAGATACAGATTAACAGCTATAAAAAGTATTAAAAAAAAGTGATAATAAATATAACAAAAATATATACAACACTTACCTGAATCGTTTCTTGGGCAGAATATTTTCGATTATCTGGTATACTAGCGTTTGGCATTATGATAATAACAATATACCGTTATATAATTTCTCCGGACAAAATAAAAACACAATAAAATCCCACTTTATTATCAATGTATTTGTGATAAAAACAAAACTGTTATTGTATTGTATTGTTATCAGTTAAAGGATAACCAAATTAAACAAAATAACAAAAAAAAAAAACAGAAAACACAAACACAAATGATTAACGGTAATAATTATGTGATAAAAATGGCCACCAAGAAATAAAAATAAAAATTAAAGGAATTCACTGTAATTTTTAGGTTTCATGTTTTTTTTTAACATTTAAATTGATGATTCTAGAACATTGTCCTTTTAAAAAAAAAAACAAAATAAATAAAAATAAAAAAATAATAATAAAGTTAAAGGATATTTTATTTCTATTTCTAATAATTTACAAGTGTTCAACAGTATTTCAGTTAATTTGATAAATTATTATTGGGTAGGATGTGAAAATTAGCCATTTTTATAATTAGTATCATATTTTTTAGAAGCTAATTTAATTATTATGTTGATGGTTTCAACCATATTTTATAACTCTTCAATGCTCTTGAATATTAATATTAAATATCAGTAATAATATTATTTAATATTTACGTGCTAATAATTTTCGAATTTGCCAGAATTCTTTTGTTACATTTTTTTGACTTGATAATTTTAATCTGAAATTAAATAAAAAAATGAAATTGTGTTAATATTATTTATAACTATTTCAAGAATTATATTAAAATTAACATTAAAGTGCATATATATATCGTCGTGGGTATTATTTTATTCCATACGCCAAATTTGGGTAAATTGGCCTAACGATTAATCTAGAAGTTTTAAGGTCTAATCTTTCTATATTTCTGGTTCCCGTTGTTTCTATCTTATTTAGTTTCTGAGATAATGACTTCAGATATTGTTCCATATCCTTTTCATAAGAACACGTAAAATTTTTTTAACTCATATGCCATAAAATGTAAATGTTATCCTATATATGCCATATTAAAAGAAAAATTATTTTGTTAGTACTATTTTCAACTATTTCCATTGGATTTGGAATGAAATTATAATCAAAAAATATGTTAACATTATTTTGTCCCATACGCACTAGAAACTTTAATTATACGGATATAGAACAAAATAATATTGAATTTGTGTAAAACTATATTGTACAATATCTACTGTAAGTATAAAAAATATAGTTAATAGAAAATCACGGTATGATCATTGATCAGCAACTTGTGATTTCTTAAAGTGAAAATATATTTTACGCATCGTGAAATTGGAACTTGGATCAACCAAAATTCATAAAATGGACATTAAATAAATAAAAGCAAATACATGTAATTTTTAATATAATGCGGACTTTACAAGTTATGGATTATGTGTATTAGTTAGCATAGAACATTAAATTTTTGAATTACAGAGAGTGATTTAGATATAGAAGAATATCTTAGTTTGTCAGCTTAATAAGTTAAACAAAATGTAGTCGAAAAAAAAGCGGACTCTAATACTAGTTCTTTTGAACTTTTCTGATATATGTGGATTTTTTTACCCAAACACATTAAACTGCATGCATTTAAAAGTGTTAACAAAAAACAAATGTTTCTGGTGCCACATCAAAATATCCAGTTGAACAAAAACAGTCGTTCGTATTAATATGTGTGCAGTTTAATTTATATATTAATATTATTATTACTTTTGAATAATAAAATTATTTTAACAAAATATTTTCTAATATGACGATTTAAATATTCGAATTTTGTACTGCCGGTCCAAAATGCTGCAGCTCTTGATAGTGATTTTGTAATAAATTCACGTAAAAATAACTATAAAAGTTTGGTAATTCTAATGTAATCCAGTTGAATACATAATTCATTACCAAATGATATTACGATAGAAACAATGCAAAAATAAGAGTATGAGACATGAGAAGTTATGATAGATCTTCAAATTGTATTTAAAAGCAAATTACTTAAATTAAATTTAACAATAATTAAACTGTAAATTTAGATACATCACCTGTTAGTGGTTCGAAAACGTAAAAAAAAACCTGATAAATATATGGAAATCTAAGATTAATAAAAAAAATTAAGTCAAGCTGGACCAGCGCTAATACAAGTCATAAAAACAAATCTTTTTAAAATTTCTTTGATTGTATTATATAAATATACTGGGGTTACCTCTTATTGAAAAACTTATATTTCACTTCTTGAATAAAATTTCTGTTATTTCTATTTTTATATTATAGACCATCCTATTTTATATATAGAGCCATTTTAATAGTTCATTATTATTTTATTGAACAAATTTTGCCGACTTATTTCGACTTATTCATTATCAAAAAAGCTATATTAAAAATCTTTATTCCATTACTTTATTCCATATCACTTCGTAACCATTATTTTAAAATAGTGACTTATTAGAATTTATATTATCCCAAATTAAAAAACTTTGTAGCATGTCATACATTAGGAATAAATGAGAAAATCTATGGATCAGGTGGTGTAAAGTTAATAATTTACTCTCAATAATTCAAATTAGTATAACTTTTTTTAAAAATGTCCTAACTAATTTCAAAAATTTAATTTCAAGTGCAAAATTTTTCAATTTAAACTAACCATGCAAAAAATTTAGATATTTTTGGGCTGGTTTTTTAGTATTTTCAACAAAAACATTCAAAATCGATTTAATCAAAATGTATTAAATGGCGTAAGTGATAAAATAATTCTAATGCGATAAAAAAGAAATAAAATTTAAAAAATATATCGTTTTAGCCAGTTTAACGGTTTTAACTGATTTAAAAGAATTACTTTACAAAAATTTACCACTCCTCAAAATTTAAAAAAGTTTGATAAAAAATCGTACTAAAATTATTTAATTTACTCTAATAATAAATAAACGTATTTAAGTGCCTTATAATGAGCTTAAGAGGGCTTTTGGGTTAATGTTTGTTTTTAGTTGATTTTAATTTTTATATAAATTTTCAATGTTTATATTAATGTTTTGCAAATATTTTTAACTTACAGTAGTAAAAACTGATAACTGTTTTCTAATTGTGCGCTATCAAAATTTTTTATTTAAAATTTTTATTAGTTTGTTAGTATGGAGTGTTCCATAAATTCAAGTTTGTTATTTTGTGGTAGGTAGGTAGAAGTGGCTTTTTGCTTCTACACTTTTAGCACTAATTTGCACTTAATCATACCTTTTTTATATCACGACTCGAATGACCTATTTGTTGGTATTGGCTGTATTTTGGTTATGGTTATTTTGTGGTAGATACTATTGAATTGTCTTCTGTATCAAATGGTTCAAATACATATTTTATTTATTTATGTCAGCTGGTCTGCAAATTAATCCGAAAGTCAATACTTTTTCGACATTTTGAATTTTCTTTTTGTTACATAAAAATAACCGCATTTTATTGACATCAGAGTGCATGAATTTAAACTAAAAATTAATTTCATAATCAATGAATAAAATTATAAATAAATAAATTCAAATATTCTAAATTATGCTCCATTTGACTTAAAAGTATCAAAGTCATACAATAAAAACATAAAAAATTAGATTCCGCCATAAGAGTAAATAGCTCAATATATCTGGGCCCTCAAGCTACATTGTGATCAAATAGTGAACAAAGCCAATTTTTCTTTGGCTTTCATTAAACGATGGTCTTAGAATTTTGTGATCCTACCCTCGAATATGTCATCCAAGTATCGCTCCCTTATTACTTGATTGACATTAATCGAATGGAATCGGTTCAATCAAGACTTTTACGTTTCGTTTTTTCAACCTTATTCCCCTTGTCTAAAACTCATTAACTTACAGTCATTCTCTGATAGTCAGATAATTGCACACATCTCTTATATTCACCAGATCATTTCGGGCAAGACGTTACCCGTTGAAATTTCAAATTATTTGGTTGAAAGAACAAATCCTTCAAAGCCGTTGAGTTTTTCCCTTTCACCATACTGAATATGGTAGATTCGAGCCAATCACTAGATTGGTCCGTGAAGTAAATTAAATTAGTAATTTTAATATTATTTTGATCGACAACTAAGTGTTTTAACTGTTAAAAAACCTAACGTACTAACAAATGTTGTTTTTTTTTTGCTTTGATATTTCCTAGTTCGGCCCAAATTTTTAAAGTACTTTCTAATTAAAGCATCATAGGGGATAATTTAGATAATTCACCACAATTACAGTTGTAATTTCACATACACAAGAATCTGAACCAAAATTAGAAAATTTATTAAAAATAAATAATTTAATATATAATTACATATTTATAATTATAGCTGGTAATATTTCAGATGAATCAGACTATCAGTAATTTGATATAAAATTACTTACGAATAGATTTAAAACAAACCAAAAATCGAATAAGAGTAAATCATTTTTAAAGACTAAAAATATTTTTTCAAAATCCGAATTCAACAAAAAATTATTAAAGTAAAAAAAAATTAACAACTCAATATTCATTATCACACTCCTTATGATTACTCAATCATAGATATTTTGTAAATATTAATTCTTTAATATTTTCATTTCAATTTCAAAATAAACTCATTACATTTTCAATCCGATAAATAAACAACATTCTATAATATTTTTTTTAAGAACTTACTTTACAATTTATCAAAAAATAAAACTAACCCCTTTTCAAAATTGACCCTTTGGTCAATTTCTTTTACATCAATAACAATAATTCATTTTGAAGCACTCTCTATTACTCCCCTTCAACACGTATTCAAAAAAAAGACCTTCTTTCTTCAGAAAAATAATTTTTTTTTTTTACAATTTTCCATTTTCTTTGATTGTTCCAACAAAAAAATTAAATTATTTTTTCTTTGGTAATTTTTTTTGTATTTTTGTTTTTAATTTAAAATTCCAATTTGTGCTTTTCATTTATTTTTGTGAAATTTCATTGAATTCAACCAAAAATATTGATACGATTTAATAAAATTATATATATTAAGAAATGCAAGATGCATTTCGTCCTTTTCAGGATAATAAAAAAAAAACCAAAAATGTATTTTTTCCTTTTTAAAATGGTTTAATTTTGTATTTCTTTTAACAATGAATGCCATTTGTGTACCTAAATTATTAAATTGAAAAATGAAATAAAAATATATTTTGTAGATATTTTTGCTTGTCTGTTGTATTTACTAGTACATATATATTACATACCACAATTACTATCTTATTATATAAATGACATTCTGGCATAGAAAAACATTCGTAAATGGTTCAATACTGTTAAAAAACCATACTTAATACCATATTAAAATATATTTGCCATTAATTTGATCTAAGACTGCTATTTACAGTTGCTCAGACTCTACTATCAAAATTCGTTGATACTCACGTCTTGTAAACCTAAAACTTGGTACTTCTACCTACATTAGGTACTTCTTCAAAAAAAAACAAAAATGTCTTTTACCGTTTTTAAAAAAATTTGGACTGTTCAATTATCTGCCATATAACTTCCAACAATTGTCATAAACATTTCAATTTACAATACTTTACAATAATTTTAAATTTATTCTACAAATTTACTTCTGCAAATTACTGATGCAAGATGCAAGAATATTGATTGAAGTGATAAAATGTTGCTGTCGTAACTAATAGCCGGATTCTAATAATATAGGACAGGGACTTGGAGGCTGCAAAATAAAATATCTTTTTTAAATATTTTTACTAAAGCCGTGCCATCTACGTATACCTGCCGTCCGCAAACACAGGACTCCAATCAATGAGTAACAGAGGTTTGAGGGCAGCAGCCCCGCCGACTTTAAAACTAAAATTCCTGTTTTTTATATTCTTTACGAACATCTTTTCGCTAGCAACACCATTTATATTTATATATTATAAAGATTTTAGAATACCTTTACTTTTGCATATTCAGTGACAATGTTTTATAGGTGCTGCGAAATATTTTGTCATAATAATCGAAGCTATTTAATTTTAAATTTATCGAAGTTACTTCATTATGAAATAAGTTCAGTAAATTTATTGAAATGAAAGATCAAATAAATTCGACAAAATTAAAATTTTATATAATAAAACGTAACAATCCTGTTGCCACGTAGCAACCGTTGCTAGAATTGATTTTGAAATTATGTATAGCTAAAATTATGTTTAATATGAATAATTGTAAAGTTATATGTTGTTATAAGTGGTTATAAAGATTTTTGATCAAAATAATTATGTTATGAAGCTGTGTGTTAGCTGTGGTAGAATATGGTGATCTAACGACCAAAGTTTGCCAAATCTAATCGAATTCCTTCGAATATAATTTGCAATAATTGCATCGTACAATAAATTTTCGGACATAAGTAGTCCAAATGTGGATAATTTTGCTAACTATTCAAAAACGGAAATACTTTGCCCAAAAAATTCTGAAGTTGATACAATTAACGAACGAATTTTAAACATTTTGGAGGGAAATGTAATAACTTCTATGTAATCTTAGTACTGATCCCACTAATGATTGCGGTGAAAATAATGCAGCGAATTCATCTAAAGTTTTTAAACGGCTGCTGTCCAAATGGAATGCCTCCACATAAACTTAATTTGAAAGTTGGTAGTATAATAATACTGCTGAGAAACCTAAATACCAAACGCGACGTCTGCAATGGGACTCGATTAGCAGTAAAAGCTCTAAAATTAAATTTAACAAATGCGGAATTCCTTGGCATAAGCTATAGGTGAAACTGTATTTATTCCTAGAATAGATTTAGATACAAAAACCACAGAACTGCCATATATTCTTAGACATTGACAATTCCCTGTTAAATTGGCATCTTCTCTAACCATAAATAAGTCGCAAAGTCAAACATTGGAAAAAGAAGGAGTTTATTTACCTGAAACAGTATTTAGGCATTGGCGTTGCCAGAGTACGCCGGTCTGGTAATATTCAAATAAAACTTACCGAGGGAAGGGAGCAAGGCAAATTAATTCGACATTCCAATCAACTATATACAACAAATTTTGTATATAAAGAGGTTTTGACATCTAATCAGTAGAGAAAAAATGGTGAAATGCTGCCTTTTTTAAACGGTGTTTTGCGTCAGAGTGTTGAGTAGGCCTATTGCGAAACCACAAATAAAACGCACCTTTTTCTTTACCTCCTGGGTGGTGCGGCAAAAATAAAATAAATTTTCAATAACAAAATTGTGGTTGTTTAACTCAATTTGTTTTAGTAAAAAACAATTGTGCAATTTATCGAATTATTTCGATCTTTTTACCAAAAAAAAAATATTTTTGCACCTGACTTAGCGTAATACACCTAATATTTGATTACATCTTTTAGTATTTACTTTTTGTGAAGTTTCACAAGAAGCTCTTTTTTTTCTATATAGAACATCGTCTTGTGATGGGCTTTAAAACTAGTAATTAATTAAGTGAAGATAAAACCGGTTTTAAAATGGGGGTCACTCTAAATCCCTAATACGCAAAATTCCCAGGTTTTTAAAAAATCCCAAAACCGAAATTCTGAGACAAAAAATCCCTAAGTTTTATCTTAATTATTTGTAGGCATTTTTATGCATAATGATCAAAAGATAAACGGATAAAGCATTATAAGAACTGTTTTTGTAAAAAGTGCAGCAACGCGAACCGGTACAGCTAGTTAATAATAATGACATGCATTTGGCAATTAAATTTAGTACTATGTCCAAGAAGCACATATATTTTTCTATGCATTGCATCAAAGACCTTTTAAAATCTAAAATTTATATATATATATATATATATATATATATATATATATAAATAATCTAAAGGTATTCGAAAGAAGAATATTTGGTCCCAAAATAAATGACGGTGGTGAATGCCAAATTAGATTAAACTTGAAAGATTTATTGATGGGCGATTGATTATTTACGACACACATGTATTCAAAGGATGCAAGAAAGAATAGTAGGACGCAATACCGTTTAGTACTAGAACAAGAGGTAAACGAAAATCAAGATGACTGGAAGATTGGAGTTAACGGATGGAGAACAGTGTTGCACAAGGTAGAACAGAGTGAAGGAAAGTAGTATATCAGGTTTCATGATGATTACTAACTTAGTCTAAGTATAACATAATAACATTATTGGCAGATATATATAAATTTTTGTTTATAGAATGCAATAAGCTCGATATTCTTTTTGAAGCTAAATTCGAGAGACTTAAAAAAAAATTGTATTCTAATGTATACAAAATAAATTTAGTACTATGTCCAACATGATTCATAACAATTCAATACAAAAAACTGAAGTTCACAATTTTTATTTGAATTCAGTTATAATTTAATTTAATGTATTTAAAATTAAATCTGAAGAGCTGTATATTCACCCTGAGGTATATCTATATATACAACTCACAATATTGAAATACATTTTTTTTTTGTTTTCAATAATTACATTTATAGCAATTCATAATACTCTAAAAAAATTTACAATTAAAATTTTGACACTTGGGAATCGTTATCGCACCAAGAACGTTATACCTGACCCTCTTTTTCCTTTAAATTCCTTCTTCTACAATTACAATATCCTTCAATTTTTCTTATTTTTAGATGGATCCTTTTCGTTTTGTTTTCTGTTTTTCTTTTTATTATTATTTAGTATTTTCTTTGATAAAAGAAAAATAAAATAAAAATATATTTCTTTACTGGGGATGCCAACTACCAGTCACTGGGGAGGTAATAAATTTAGTCCAGGCACGTACATTTTTCATTTCAAGGCACTTTTTTTTTGTTTTTGTTTTTTATTTTTTTCCCTTATTTTTCCTTTTTCCTTAGTTTTGTTTTTCGATATTACTTTGTGTTTTCTCATATTATTATTGTCGTCTATTTTCAGGCAAAAAAAAAATAAGTTTTTATCCTTAAGAAGAATAATATAAGTAAATACATAATACATATATGTATGTAGTACGTAGTTATGTGTGTTTGAAAATATGTTGATATATAATAAGAAAATTATCATAACTTTGTCTTGAAGTTTTCATTGGGAATTGTGTGAGGGAGAGGGGGGTTTGTTTTCTTTTTCTATTTTTGAATTTAATATTATGATCACCCTTCAAGAAGAATTTAAGTCATCTCTCCCGTTTTTGCAGTACATACAGTGTTGTTGTTATTGTCGTTTCTGTTGCTGTTTTAGTATTTTGTTATACAATATTTTATATGAAGAAAAACCGGAAGCCGAAGGGTGGGTGAACAACTATTTTGTTGCAGAAAATATACAAATTGTTGTTAAAGAATTTTTGATAAACACATAAAAGAGCATAGCAAATTGAAAGATACAAGAATATCGTGGTTAACTATAAGGATAATTTTTAGTAGACCAGTCATTGAAATTATCGACAAAATATTTTGTGGTAATTTGTTATTTTCTATCGGGAGAATTTCAAAATTTTAGAATTATATAAAACGATTACATGCATTTAAATGATTGTAATAACATTTAATGGGAATTTTTAGTAAATGAGTCAAATTTATTTATTTTTTTTTATTTTTTGGTATTTATTAAGAATTTATATAATATACAAGAGAGATTAAATTTTCATAACCATGTTTCAAGTTATATAAAACAAAAAAAAAGGTTAAACAAATTCAATATTAGAAATTTAAAAAATTTATAAAGAATTTTAAAAGTTTTCAATTCATTTGAAATGATTTCAAATCGATTATCATTGAAGCACAGCGAATTTGTTGAAGAAGTTGTAGCGAATAAGAATTATTTTTTAAAATGGAATTATGTTTTTGTAAATAAAATATTATGTAAAATTTTACTGGTTTGCGTAGTAGGTAGTGCGCCTGTCTTTTAACCGAAAAGTCCCAGGTTTGATTCCCGACGAAAGCAAAATGAGATTTTTAGCTATGTCCAATATCGTGTGTCATTGGATTAAAATAAATAGCGATAAAAGAATAATAGACCCCATGTCAAAATGGAAAGAGACTTTAAAATTTGGCTGCATACTAATATGTAGATAAATTGATGTGTACGTAAATGAATAAATAAAATAAAAAGAAATACTTTTATTGAATCTCTCGAAAAAGTAAAAAAATTAAAATTGGTGGCCGATTTAAAGTATTTATCTACTAGCACTGTAATATAAAGATAAATAAAACTCTCTGGAATATTGCTAATAGAAATCTGCTATACCCACAGCTAATTACAAAAAAGAACAACGCTATAACTATTGAATGACATACAAGGCCGACTCAAGACTAAATGGCGTCCTAGGCAAACTTTTTAATGGCGCCTTCTAAATAGAGTTTAAGCTTAATAAACATTTTTTTACTTACTAAATTAAATTTCAATTGTTCATTATAATAACTATAAAAATGGATTTATAAATTATAAAAAAAATAGATAAAATAATTTGTTGAATAAAATTTTTTCCTCGATTTAAATCTGAAAGTGTTTCGATTGATTCTTTTATATCTATTTCATTCATTTTCAATAGAAATAATAGCCAGTCCATTGAGCCGATCCTCTGTCATTGCTGAACGAAGATATGTTTTTATTAATTTGAGCTTGCTAAAACTATACGATCCGAAATATAATTTCTAATATGAACCATTAAATTAATTAATTCATTTTGAATATTTTTTCCGCAGTAATGAGTGTGAGTTTCTTTATTCTTAACGCGACGTAAATGTTCACTTAATGTCAGATCGTATTTTCCTAGTAACTCCACCAGTCCAAGAAAATTTCCATTATTTTTCTCAAACAATTATCCATTATATTTTGCCAGTGCTGCTTTTCTCTTTGAATACCGGCTTGTAATTCCTTATCAATAGTATTATTATTTTGAAGGCGGATTCTATCCACTTCACAAATGTGTCTTTATGTTGCTTAGAGTTTTCATGGGATTGCAAGCAATCATATACATTCTTCCAATCATTGAATCCTGTATTTGATAATTTAGATCTTCCAAGAGAGTCAAAAATTTTACATGTAAAGCAGAATACTGCATCTTTACTTTCGGAATAAACTAGCCATATTCTAAATAAAACTTCTCCAATACGGAGGATTTTGTAATAAAAATTTCTGGAAAATGCTCAATTGTGGTGGTTTTTAGGAAATTCTTTGAGACTAGAACAATCTGATGGTCCAATAATAATTATAAGATCAATTTCACTTTTTTTTAACGGTATGGGTCATGATCCCACATCTTTATAAAGATTATTGTTTTCTATTTCACCCTCATAATTCAAATTACTTACTTATGGATTACGCTCATCAATATCCAAACTATATTCATATTCGCTTTCAATTACATTATCATCATGCACACAATTTTCATCTTGACTTTCATTTCGCAAACTATTAACATCCTCGAAGCATGAATTTAAACTATTTTCTTTCGCAACATCATCCGTTTCAGATTCATCGCTTTCTATATTATTAATTTCAGTAGTTCTCAAATTTTTAGTAGAGTAGGATGAAATTTTTGTTATTTTTTCTATTTCAATCTGTTCTATCTGCTGAATCTTTTTCTTTCTATTTTCGCTTCCGCTCAACTTTTTGGACATTACTATAGTGAAGGGATTGTTAAATTAGCTTTAGTTGTAAAATGGAGCAATTTTTGTATGTATGTACCTTGATATTTTAATTCACTGTTGCATGAAGAAATTTGTTAAAAATTATGTTATTATAACACTATTACTCAAAAACAAACGAATCTTCTACACAATTTTTTTTGAAATAAAAGTCATAGTCATCTAGGATCTAGTTTTAAAATAATGGTAAAAATTCAAGTTTGCAAAAGCTTTCTTTTTGAACTGATATTTGCATACTTTGATCAGAAATGTAAAATTCCCAACTTCAAAAGGCTGTTATTTTATTTAACTATATTGTTAACTATAAATAGTGTGATAAATTTGTGAATTGTGATTTCTTATAAAATAATTCTCTACTAACACAGTAATTTAACACAGTTATATAACACAGTAATTTAACTACTAACACAGAAGTAAAAATAAATAATATTTCCACAATTTTCGGTATGTTGGTTGGCATTTTTAAGAAATTTCAGTGCCCTATGTAATGGCAGTAATTTTGGCGCTCCAGGCAAGGGCCTTGCTCACCTGTATCTTAAGCCGCGCCTGATGACATAACCTCGTAACAAAAAACAAAAATTTCAATTTTAAAACTCTCAATTATCTTTTTTTTATCAGAAAAACTATAACACTTCAATAAAAATAGCGTCAAGTACTTTTAAGTAACATCTTTACAAGAGAACGTAAACATTATTTCTTATGTGTGAGAAACTTACAACTAAATAGCAATTCCGTCGATTGGAGTACTATACTGTCAAATATCTAGAGATCATTCTGGACAATAAATTAACTTTTAAATCCCTAGTCGATGATAAAACAAAAAAAAATCAAATATTAATCAAAATATGTATATTATTATATTATATATATTATATTATATATATATATATAATTATATATATATATTATATTAAACAAAGTTATACGAACTAATTAACAGGAACTCGTTTCTCTCTACATAACAGCTCCGTACATTTGCATAAGTAGCTGTTTTTTGTCCTCACTCTCTTATATCGAAGGTAGTTTAAAGCCCCAAATTGTACAGTAATAACCACCAACTAAAGTTTTTTTTTATTTGTAATGTTGGTTCGTTATCCTTTAAGGACGAAAAGGACATTTGGTCTATGTTGTTTTAATGTTTTTGTATATAAACCGTTATATGTCTATTGATGGCCTGCTAGATATATGTTATCTAGTAAGACAACGATTTGAAAAATATGTTAACTTGATGATGATTGGTGCTGCCTTTATGAAGATATTGTAGCTCAAAGTTAAAAAATTTTAAAATCAAGATTATTTTATTAATTTTTATTTCTTTATTATAATACTAGTAAGTCAGCCTGTTTAAAAACGGGTCCCGAGTAAAAAGATACCGAACTTTTTTTCGAACATAACCACTCATTGGCCTTAAGAAATTTTTTTTCTAGAAACACTTTTTTGTTATAATTTAAAACAAATTAATAATTTATTTTCCATCCATTTTATTTTTATCCATTTTTCTTTTTTTTTACAATTTAATTGATAGGAAAAAATTTAAAAATTTAAAAATCAAAAAATCATATAAAAATAATTGAAAGGAAAAATATTTTTTTTTTTTAATTTTTTTAAAATTTAAAATGTGAAAAAGCGTCGTTTACAAACATACAATATGGTTCTCTGGTCTTTTATATAAATAATTGAATTATTTAAAAAAATTATTATTAATTTTACTCTTATTATTTATTATAAAGGGTATCATGTTAGTCTTAATATTATATTATATATTATATTTAGGGAAAATAAAAATAATTAACTAAATAAATAAATAACTAAATAAAAAATTTAATTATAATTGAAATAAAGTAATTTAATTGTATTTAAAAATATACTAATTGTAGTAATTTAAAAAATAAATTTAAAAAAGGTTGTAATTGACTTATTTTTGAAACCTAAACGTAATTTTTCCTTAAGGGGGCGGAAAGAGGTATATTTACGTTACATCATAAATCGAAACAAATAAAATTAGCTCAAAATAGTTTAAGTACAATAAATTTACATGTTCTATCGTATACTCCTTATAGACATACTTTTTCATATGAAATGAAATAAACAAAAAAAAATTGTTTTAACATAAAACTTTATATTCCAAAAAAATCAATTTTTTCGTTATTGAAATTTGCTTCAATCAAAAATAAATTCAAAATATCCTTGAAAAACATCTTTGTCAAGAGCAAATCAATTTAATTTTTTTTTTTTATATTTTTGCAATATTTCAGCACAAAACCATGAGTTAAGATTTTATCATAACCTATAATTAAAAGACTAAGACTAAGGATGTACATATTTTCATAGAAATAGATCAATAAATCTGAAATTTAAAAAAAAAAAAACAAAATTTCTATTATTACTTTAAAATAAAAAACAAAATTACTTTTTTTGAATTGAAATCGCGTTCTTTCCAAACATTTTTCAACATCACAAAAAACGTTAAAGACAAAAAAAAACGGTTTCTCTTTTTTGTATAATCAAATTATCAATTTTGTCATGCTTCCATCCTTTAAATTAATACAAAGTGAAGTAAGTATTAAATATTAAAATGAATTCTTCTTATTACTATAACGAAAGGATATCTAAAAGGATCTATTCTAATATAAATATATGACATGAACATTATATAATAAAAAACCAAAAAAAAAAAAAAAAAAAGAAACCATATCATCTTTAGAGAGCTTTAAGAACCATTTCATACAATAATAATAATCATAATATAATATCCTGTTAATATTTTCAGTTTTAAAAACATGAATAATCCAACTTTACTACACACACATACATATATATACATATATTTATTTTATAGATCATGAAATTTTGATCACTACCCCCGAACCACAAAATAGAGGAGACAAAACAGTATTTTTTTATTTATTTTATTTTCATCTATTTACCAATTTTATAATTCGGAAAAGATTTTGATGGTTTCTTTGGATATTATAACTGTATATATATATAAAGTTTAACTCTTATCACAAACTGTCACGTACGAATTCATGACATGCATAGCATAAATTTTTCACAATCATTTAAAATAAGGAACACCAACACAAAAAAAAAATGTAGCAACAAAAATAATAAAATAAACAAAATGGAATCCTTAGTTATAATTCCGTATATTATTTGAACTTTGTCTTTTTGTTTTTGTTTTGTTGTTTTTATTTGTATTATAAAAGTAGAATTAGAGTAAAAAGGCTAGACTTTTTTACAGACATCTTTTATAGCCATAACACAAAAAAACAATATTTTATTAAAGGAACCCAAGACAAAAAAAAAGAAAAGGACGATAACTCAAAATGAAAATGAAAAACGAAAGATTTCTAAAAATTGGGGGTAAGCTGACAAAAAAAAAATATATATAAAACGAAAAAACCAAATCGAACAAATATCACATGGATAATAATACTCGTATAAGGTTGCCAGGAAGAAAATTTTAGAGATTATCAGTATATATATGTATATATATATATATAAATAAATTTAACCTGAAATCAAAAAATGAGCCTGATATATAATATAAAAACTAGGACAAAACAAAAATCCTTTTGAAAATATCAGCAATAACAACAATAAAATGAACAACAATTTTTTTTTTATACTTTCTTATTATTTTATTTTTTTGTTTTGTTGCTGTTGTATTTTTGTATTTTTATTATGAATGATAGAATGAAAATTATTATTGCCTTTTACAGTTCTTATCACTTTAATTCCACCCAAGTTGCATATATAGAAAAATTTCGAAATATCCAAATCCTTTGAATTGTATATTATGTAGGATATTCATTGAAATTTATTTTTTTCTATATTATTTTTTTGTTGTTTTTGTTTTTATACGTGAAACTTTTCCATATCGTCTTCCGTGATGGACCAATTCTCCCCATTTTTAATCCAAAAAGAAAAACAAAAATCAAATATGAATTTCTTATATTTTTCCTGTATTAAAAGTTTAAATATATATATGTATATATATATATATATTGTGGAATTTCTCAAATTATATTTGAAAAGGATATTAGAATTGGAAAATATGATACTCATACACTTTTTTTTTTTATTACAAATGAAAAACTATTTTCATTCTTTTCACTTTTCTTTGTTTTTTCTTAAATTAGTTTTTTTTTTGTATGATTTCCATTGTTCAATTCTCTGAAAATTCTATAATCAAAGCCTGTTAATTCCCCGTGAATGATAATTCTTTTTTCTTCTTCAATTCAAACTATATTTCCGGATTCATTCATGCACGATGCAGAATTTAGTTAAAAAAAGAAAGGAAAATCATTAAAGCAAATTAAATACTAAATTACACAAAATAGTTTTTTTTTTTATTTTTTAAATAAATTTTTGGATATTTACCAAGTTTTTCTCGACAATTAATATGGATTTCATCTTGATTTGTGTTAGTTTTAAACGTATAACTTAATTTAAAAAAAATTAAAATCAAGATGTGTGCTCAGCAGTTTAATTTACTAATTAGAACAACTAATTAACATTGGGCACTGTATGTACCAACAAGGAAAAATTAGAAGCTTCTATCCGACCTAAAATGGAATTATGAATTCTTATATAGGGGTTTTTGCACCACAAGGTTACATTAGTGAATTTCTTTTACATTAGGTAATCTTTACTTCTGTTATGAGATCCTAATCTAGATATTTTGTTGTAAAGGATCATCATCATCATCTCTTATAGCACTACAGCTCTGGGTGAGCTTTGGTCTTCATCACTATGCTCCTACAAAAAGGTTGATCTTGTGCCACTTGTCTCCAATTTGGGATTTGTAGGGTTTGAGCATCGTTTTTTACGTTTTCTGCCCATCTGCTTCTTGGTCCTCCTCTACCACAGCTACTACCAGGCTTTTTATTCAGCACCACTGACTGTTTTCGATTTTCGTGCATTCGACGTATGTAGCTTTATCTTTGGGCCTTTGCAAACCGTACAATGTCCTCACTATCGATCATACTATTGAGCTCGCTATTGCTTCTGATTACATATTCTCCATTCTGTAATATTTTTGGACCGATTATTTTCCAGAGAATTTTTCCTTCAAATATGCGCAGGCTATTCTCCTCCGCCACGTTCACACACCACAACTCGCACTCATACGTCAGTATGGGTCGTATGACAGTTTTATGTTATAAGGTTGTTATAAAGGATCCTTGTTTTATTGAACTAAAATCAATATTGCCTCTCTTCTATCCCAGCATAATACAGGTTTCAAGAGCTTATTTCCACACCATCGAAATGCCTATAGGTGGTTTTAAACTGGTTTCGAAAATTTATTCATTGTAAGAACTACTAAATTGTAGAACATGCTTCCATCTCATGTGTTCCCCTCTAATGCAAATTCCCCATTTTAAAATTTGCAACAATTAATTTTGTACAAAGGAATCCTTTGGCCTAGAGTTCGGGGTAGTGTATTAATGAAGGTTAACACGTTCACTTCAACTAACGATGCAGTATCGTCAATAATAGATTATTCTTGTATGCTATGACGAGAGTGTATCGTTAAAATTTTACAATATTTGTATGCATTATGGGTAAAGATTTCAATTAAGTGAATTTCATTTTTTTTGCGCTAACACAAAGTTTTTCTCAGAACAAAATAATGAGATAACAATTCAAATGACAGGGCGATTCCTGAAATTCCATTACATTCCATACAACTTCACTATGTTATGTTTTATTGCAGTTTCACGTCTTCTATTTTTTACTGGCACAATTTCAATGGTATGCATGTTGGATATTGTTGTAACTTCTAGTTTATCCTTCCATTTCCATACCACCATCGATCCGATCACATTCATCTCGAATCAATGGTTAATAATAATGTCACAAGAAAAAGCCCTTGGTTAATTAAATCAGTCACAAAATCTTTACGTTACGATCTAATTAGTGGTAAAATATTTAAAAAAAAACTGCCGAAAATAAGCTAAAAAATATTAATTTACATGATGAATGCTTTTTCTATCTGGCTATTTTCTATCTCAGCGGAAAGTATTCGAAATAATAATGATATCCAGCAAACCAAAGAAGAAAATTTTACATTTTAAGCCCATATAGTCTATTCCCAGGCCCATCAAAATTATTTAAAAGACTATTCGACTTAAAACTGTGTTGGAAAAATTAAAAATTGTCCCAAATCATCAAGTCGACTTCAGAAACGAATATGCTACAATCGAACAAATCCATAGATTTGTTGGCGTGATCAGACTGAACTTATATTAAAAAAAATTGATTAGGTTAGAAGGACTGATGCACAAACTGAAACAGTTACTTCTTCTGTATTATTATGCATGAAAATAATGTATTATGCATGGAAATAATGTACGTATGTATTATTATGCAATTATAATGCACTTTTCACACGAAGCATCACGGGGCTCATACATCAAGAAATCAAATTAAGTCAGAAGTACCACAGAGCAGTATTTTAGATCCAGCTTTATATCTTATTTATACCGCAGACTTACGGACAACAAATGAGATAACTACGTTCACATTTGTTGATTGCATCATAACAGTATAGCCTGTTATTACAGTCTATGTTTTTGAAAGCCTGCAACGTAGCATAAATAATGTTCAACAATGGCTACAGACGTGTAGAATCAAAATAAATGTAACTAAATCAGGTGAAATATCCAATTTACCCTGAAGAGAAAAGCTTGTCCGGTTAATATATTAAATAATCAAAGTAGTTCCGCAAAACAAAGTTGTAAAGTATTTTAGAAATTCGACTAAAATCGAAAAACCAACAGTAAAAAAAAGAAGCTGGACTTGAAGCTAAGTAAATTATATTGGCTAATTGGATATAATTCTCCAATGATATTAAACATTACAAATTTAATTTATACTGGTATCTTATAATTCGATATAAACTTACGGAATTAAGCTATGGGCAGTAGTCAGCAAGTCGAAGATTTAACTACTATAACGATTTCCGTCGAAAACATTAAAACTAAGAATAGAAGCACTATGGTTCGCAAATAACGATATATTACATCGGGGCTACAGATGAAAACCATAAAGGAGGTAATCAGAAGTACAAGCTTCAAATACCAAACAATATTCGCTTTTCACAAATAACAAACGTGTTTATCCTGTTTTCGAATTGTGCTGGTCGATTTAAAGGTCGCAGTATTCAGTAAAAGCCTAACAGATATTAATCAACAAAATGTCAAAGATTATGCAATACAATGGAGTATAACTAGGTTGGCATTGATGGCTTAAGAATGAGTTTTTTCATCAGCTAGCCATTAAATGATGGTTAGATATAAAAATGTCTGAATGTTTCCGATAAAGACAGATTGTATAGTTTCATAGAGAAAAAATTAAAAAAAAAAACGATATGTGAACAGGAAATTCAAATACAAGTTATATAAAATGTTTAAATACGACCAGTACTAAGCTATGGTAGGGAAAGTTTAAAACTAACTCAGTGAAAGTTGGACAGTAACCACAAAAAATACTGCAGGACTTCAAAAGCAAAATTTTAAGGTATAGTTTTTCAAGATAATAAATCAACAATAAGATAACACCATAAATTGTATCAAATACACGAGAAGCCAAGACTATCCAAGCATATAAGATCCAACAGACTACGATGGTCAGGACCGTTTTCCGGGAAAGATTTTTTATGGGAAAGTGCATGGAAATAAAGCAGCTGGACGACCTAAATTAAGAATATTGAAATAGTCACAACTTTTGCATATTCACTGCTGAACATCAGAAATTGAATAATAATGTATGGAAGAGACCATTTGAAACTGCTTATTTGACCTATAACACCCTTGGAAAAAGAAAAATCTATTTCCAAATATTTTTAAATATTGTCAGCAAAATCCCTTGAAATCAAATCGCTTTCCTAATTTATCGCCATGTAATCTCTTTAATTTATTAAAATTCTATCTGTAATTTAATAATATTTTAAAGCTACAAAAGCATCTAATGCATCTTAAATTAACTCAACAAAATTATTTTCCTGCCTACTGCCTATAAAAAAAAACAAATATTAACATTCACAAAATAGGTTCATTACCAACACCCATAAGGTCATAAGGTATAAAAATAAAACATTGAAACTAAGTAGCTTTACAAAAGTTTTATAACATTTTATTTTTTATGACGTCGCATCTCATAAAACAAGAGTAAACATTTTTTTTTTTTTGATTCAAAGTTATCTACATCCCACATACATATACATACATATATATTAAAATTTAATTTGGATCAACTTTAAAAACTTTCAATTACGACTACATATACAATCAGTAAACATTGTATAAAAACAGTAAAACAAAAAATATCATAATAAAAAAATAAACTTATAAATGTGGAACTGATGCCATTATCCATATTAAATACATATACACATACACAATAAATGTATATACATAGGTATAAAAATATAGGATATAACAGAAGTCATTCTATAATATAATAAAAGTACCGTTATATTTCCAACTTAAATTCATCAGATTTTATTATATCAGACACCATACGTGAAAGCCATTAAAATATATTATCCAGGAGCAGGCAAAAATAAAAACAATATAAATAAAAAAGAAAATAAAAAACGTAAACAGGATCACAATATTAGCACATCCCGTTACGATGAAACAACCAGTAGAGTCATTTGATGATGTTATTGTACAAAAAGCATGAAGAATTTCTTCATTTAGAAAAATCACAAAACAAAAAAAAAACAAAAATAAAAACAAAAAATCAAAATTAAAATGAAAAATTCACGGACAAAAAATATCAGACGCTTTAGGCGTCCCATAATATTAAATTACCAGCTTGTTTTTTTTTCTCTGCTATTTTTCCAATTTTTTGATTATTTTTCATTTTTATTCTTACTTTTTTTTTAGGTTATGTTACATGAACTATAAACCTTTTGAATATGACCTCACATGTTCATGTTCCTAACAATAAAAACAAGAAAAAAAAAGAACATAGAGAAAAATAATTATTATTTCATTACTAAATATTAATCGACCAACAAAAATTCATGTCGAACTGAACATAATTTTCAATTCTAGGATTTTCATAAATTATTTATCTTCACCCGGTAGAAAAAAGATTAACCAAAAAATGTCTAATAATAAGTAGTACTATACACCATCCATTACCATTGCCACAATTTCTACTTTAGACCTTTAGATGAGTATATGTATAAGTACGTTATATTTATACAAGTACATGTAACAATATTTGTTCACTTCTATTTAAAAACAACAAAAAAAAAAAAATCAATTTTATTTTCTGTTTTAAAGGAAACATGTAAAGCCGTAAGCGCTACTTGTTAATTAAGCTAGCTTATAGTTAAAAAAAAAAGAAAAAGTAGGATTCACTATTTTTATATTTAATTTTCTTTATAATACTATTCACAAATTTGCGCATCATTTTTTAGTTTTACGAATTTTTGATTTTGTTGTTTTTTTGTTTTGTTGTTTTTGATTAAAAGTGAAATCGTATTAAATTCAATGGACCATAATAGTGGGAGTGGTATAATTTTAAGGTATGCAAAGAACAATATTCAATCCTTTGTCATTTTCTAAATTGTTGTTGTTTTTTTTTTATTATCTTTTGTTTTAAATCAATTTTTATTTTACTTACTTCATGTAAATAGAAAATCAAAACTGAAAGCTAATTAAATTGAAAATTGAATTCGAAATTTTGTAAAATCAAATTGAATGATTTTTTTGGATTGTATGAGATTATGAATTAAATTTTATTCTATGTTTTTATATAATTATGATTTATGTTATTGTTGGAAGTGTTTGACAAAGTCTTTTGTCAGCTATGGGTCTATATATAGTTTGGAATGGGTAGAATAATAACTAAAAAATAGACAGTTATATGCTAGTTTAATTGTTTTCCTTACTGCTCTTCTCTTCTCTGGTAGCTGCTGTTTTCGCTTGTTCACACGTTATGGTCGCTTTTCCTATATCTTGTTTTATGGTTGTCGGCCAGGTTTTCTTTGGACGAACGGGTCTTCTTGTACCTTGTGGGTTCCATTCTAGGCTCATTCACATGATTTATTTGACGATTTACTGAATGTATGGCCTATCCACCTTCATTTCTTCCATCCAGTTTGTTTCGATATGGGTTATTTTCCGGTTAGTTTACAGAGGTCCTTGTGAGGTGTTTGGCCAGATAATTCGGTATATTTTGTCGTTAATCATTTATTAATGAGGACTTAGTTGGGGATAACTTACTAACTTTTGATTGGGGATATTTGACTTTATCCAATTTTCACTGCCGTATGTATAATTGATTTTACTCAAGATTGGAATTTACACAAGTTTAGTTGCTTTGGGTTGCCTTCTTATTTTAAATCTTCTTGTATTAAAGTTTCTTATTTTTTGACGTAAAATCCGAATTCGCATAAAAAAGGAGCCCTTCCCATTTGAAAATCTCAATTTCGGCCAATTTCGGTGATTTTTGGGCTTAAAAACCCTTTTCCGGTCGTTCCCGGAAGTTTAAAATATCAACAATCGATAGAACAATCTCAATCTAGTTAATAATTTTTTTTAATTCGAAAATAAAGGCTCCTTCCTTTTTTAAAAAGCTGTTACGCATGCACTGGTACACCCGGTATAATAAATTCAAAGTATAATACCTAATCTTTATAACGACATGAATACTAACTTCAATATAACTTAACACAATAAAATCCCCATTACTCTGAACGTAGTAGATCAATAAGTCAGTGTTTTCGCATAAGATATTAAAATGGGTCTTAGGATTTTATTGTAGAATAAATTCTGAAGCGTATTTAAACAATTATTTCATCAGATTTGGTTCTTTATATAATCAAAAAATATTCGTCATTAATTTAGACGGACTAAGATAGTGTCCGTCTATTTTTAATTTTTGTTTTATTGGTATTTAATTTTAAATGTATCCAGTATCTGCCACCGTTTTGTATACTTGTTATTTTTGGTTTGTGGAATGTGTAACTATCTAAATTTTAATATTTTGGTGGTGTTAACTTACTATTTAGCTATTCTTTC
The DNA here is from genome assembly GCA_963942445.1 of Argyra leucocephala. Taxonomy (NCBI): domain Eukaryota; kingdom Metazoa; phylum Arthropoda; class Insecta; order Diptera; family Dolichopodidae; genus Argyra; species Argyra leucocephala. The sequence goes on along the minus strand of OZ012680.1, from coordinate 104,918,650 downwards.
TCTTTTTTACTCCCCACGTCGTTCATCTTGAATATTATATATAAGATATAATTTTCAAAAAATTTATTAGATTAATATAATATAAATTTATTCAATTAATGCATTAAAATTTTTTGATTAATAAAAAATCACACACTTTATAAAAAACACTCTGTAAAATGCAAAAACTATTTTAACGGAAAATCGTAGATAAAGTCTGAAAAAAAAATCTGAAATGTAAACACTCATCCTATGATAAAATCTTAGATTTTGTCTGAAATGTAAACGCTGCCTTACGTTTGGGGTTTTCTTATATTTTCTTGTCATTGTCACTTTACTACCTACTCTGACATCAACTAACACAAATCCTTCCACTAACAAATTTCTTTTTCAAAATAATGAAATGTATTCGCCAATTTTAAAACATTTGAAGACATTTTATTGTCTCGAAAAAAATATTCTTTCTTTTTATTTTTGAAAATAATTTGACAGAATTTCAATTGCATAACAAATTTCTATTTCACATTTTATGTAGGTACATAAGAAAAATTACATTTTTGTTTTTATTTTCTAAAATCCTTTAGGTGGAAAATTATATTTCGTATATTGCATTCCAATTTTATTATATTTAAATTGCACCTGATCCTGTCTAAAAAGAGAAAAATATTTTTTTATTTTTTTTTTGTCCAAATCTTTGCAAGAACGATAATGAAAAAAGTTTTGCTACAAAGAAAAAAAAAATGAATAACTATTCAGTAGATTTAAGAAAAATGTCCTTTTTTTCTCGGTCTTCGTAGAAATTTATCTTGTAAATTGTGATTCAAGGTGTTTTAATAAATTTACCTAAACTTATTTATTTTTTTATTTGTTTTTTTTTTTGCTTTCGTGAAAAATTTAAAAACGAAAAGTTTTATCAACCTTTTAAGATTAAATTAAACCCCTCCTCAGTTTCTTGATCTCAATTATTTTGTCTCAATTTTAACTGATTTATTTGAAAAAATTTTAAATTATTTTAAAATAAAATATTTTGATATGTTTTTTCTGTTCTTATCCTTGAACAGAAGGAGCCAGCAAAGCAAGTTAATAAAATTTACAGTTTTACAAAATTTCGTTTTTTGTCATTGAAATGAATTTCCATTTGAAAGAAAATGAATATAAAGGTTAGATCAAATTTCAGGCTATTTACCCCATTTAAGAATTCATATCATTCGATTTCGATCTGATTATAAAAATTATTGCCCTTTTTCAAGTTTACATGAGATTGAGGAAAATAGAAAGAAAGAGAGAGAAAGTGGAAAAAAATGGTTCTTTATCACCATTACTTTATTATAGAATTTTACTATCAAATTCGATCTCTTAGAACCTGTACGACCCCTCTATCTACACATTCAGTTATTTTATGTTAAAGTTGGAAGTTGGAATTTTTTTTTTGCAAAAGTATCGAAGGTGAACAAGGTGTCGTAACCGCATTAAATCATCTTGAATTGTAGAAAAGAAAATTTTCTAATACAATTGTTTGAAATACAGAAATATAAGGGTTCCAGTTTTTTTGTAGCTTTAATTTTGTATATTGGAAATGAATTTAAAGAGTGCACATAGGGTGAAATTATATTCACTCGTTATATTTAATAGGGAATTTTTTTTTTCAAAGCTTTGGTACAGAAAAGAAAGTATGGTAGATGTAAGGAAGAGAGTAAAAGACATAAAATAGACATTAGAAAATAGGCGTGATATTCATACAATATTGTTGTTGCTATTGTATGCACAAGTTTTAATGATGTGAAGGTAGCAGGGGATGGGAATAATATTTTATTTTCTAATTTTCTTTTGTGTTTATGAAATTATATCATCAAATAAAGATGATGTGATATGAAATTTAATATAAAAAAAAAAATTACTGGTAATAATTTTGTTTTTTACTTTTTTAAAATTGGAATGAGATAATTTGAAATAAAAATTTAAATTTGTAATTTAAGATCAGGAGTTTATTTGATGGTTTTTATACTTTAAAAATTGTAACTATACTAGTGAAATTTGCTTGAAGCTATAAGTGTAAAAATATTTTGTGTTATAATGAATAAGTGTTTTGAGCACCCAGTATTTTAAATTTTGTGAGTTTCAGAAATATACTCGTAATAATATAAAAACTATAATTCTAATGTGCAAAGCCTGTTTAATGAATAGTATATAATCAATTCATACTTAACTTATTAGACTGAAAGAAAATTTTAGTGTTCTGTGTTTTATACAGTTATAAGAATATCTACATAGTTCTTGTGGCGCTGCGAAATTAGTTCGACTCAAATAACTTCGATAAAAAATTCACAATATTTTGTCGAAGTTATTTCACTTTTAATTTTAATAAATTTATCGAAATTATTTCGTTTTTAATTTTATGGAACCTTTTTTATTATGAAATAAGTTTGAAAAATTTATTGAAATTAAAAATTAAATAAGTTCGACAAAATTAAAATTATGTATTTTATATATATAGTTTTCTGCATTTATCTGGATGAGTAGATGGATGTTCGACGGAACGCTCCGACACATATACAAATTGCAATATATATACAAATTCTAATATCATGTAATTGTCATAAACACTCGGTTCTTTTATTATTCCTTATATATGGATCTGCATTTCTGTCATCTGTCATCCGTCATCTGTCATCTGTCATATCTCATCTGTCATCTGTCATCTGTCATCTGTCATCTGTCATCTGTCAGCTGCCAGCTATCAACTGTCAACTGTCAACTGGCAACTTTCAACTTTCAAACTTTCAACTGTCATCTGAGCGTTTCGTCGAACATTCATCCATCCATCCATCCAGATAAATGCAGAAAACTATATATTTAATATTCACACTTGTTGATTATTAATGATTGTGATATGGGCCCCAAGATATCGATTTAAATTATAAAAGTTCAAAAACCATATTATACCTAAAAATTTTGTATGAAATTAGCAAGATTTGAATTTAAGATTTGAAGCTATTTTGTTAACTGAAAATAAAGAGTTGAACAGAATTTGATATTTTTACAATATAGATGTTGTCGTTCCTGAAGTAAAAAAAAATATATCGCAACGATGTACTTATTAACAAATTTTATTTTGTTTATTCGATTCAACAAAAATAAATTATTGTGCCTTGCTCATCCATACTACTTGAAGTCATCAGTAAGTATTTATAGTGTTAGACTATCTAAACAATTCCTGATTTTTATTTCTATTGACTCTATAACTTATTAAAAGCTATTAATACATCTGCGAGTTATAAAAATCAACCAAAATTTTAACCCTAAATATATTTATGTAACTAGTGATAAATAAAACCCCATAGAAATTTTAATAATTTCTAATTAAATCTATAAATTATGTAAAATTATTTTTATAGGTATAGTAGTGTTGGACAACTCCTAATACAAATTTGATCAATTTAAAACTAATATTAAGTAAATATATATGTAGATTTCAAAGAAAACCATATATATGTCAGTTATAAAAACTAAATAAAATATATTGGTATTGTTATGTACAATTGTTAACTGTGTGTTTAATTAGCTATTGTTTAGTAAAGCATTTATTGCATATTTATATACAATTATTAATAAAGTCGATCTGGAAATATAATCGAAATAGTGCATATGAATACACTATACAGGTATCAATAGAAAAAAAATTATTAAAAGTTTAGAATAAATATTTTAAAAAATGTTGTTGTCGAATCGCTACAAGTGAAATTTTCAAATTCAAATTAGCAACATGAAGTATTTTAATACTAAAATATAAAATACATATTTTTGAATTTTCGTTCGAATATTTTCCAAAAATATTTCAACAGTTTTGCAAAAAAATGTAAATTTAAAATCCACTTTCTTAAATTTTAAGGAATTCGAATTGTAGTGAGTGCAAACCCTAAAAATTCATTTTTTCTGGACTTGTTTTTTGTTTTTTTTTTTGCTTTCATTTAATTTAACTCATTTGTTCTAGTAAATTGACATTGAAATGATGGTATCCTTTTTGTTTTATTTTTGATGGTATGTACCATATGGTATAATTTTTCCTGCAACAACAACAATAATTTTTTTTTATTATATTCAGTTTTTATTTTTGTCTATACAGGGTTAGGGTATTTTTAGAATATTCTGTTCAGTTCAGACTTCATGATTATAAGGAGAGTTTATAATAAAGGAAAATTGTATAGTCTATTTTTAATGATTTAAGAGTTATTGGGCTTTTAAAATTTCTTTCGCTTTCCAAGTAAATTTTGTTTAGTTTTTTTCCTACAGTCAAAAGTGGTTAAAAAAAATACTACAAGGATTACTCAAAGCTAATTCAAGTTCTCTTAGTTAAATCGAATAAAGAAATTATTAAAAAATTCTTCCAATTTTACTATTTGAATAATTAAAAAGGACTACTCAAATTTATTTATTGAAGATAGATTTTAGATTTGCAAATTAAATTTTAACAACAGTAAGTTAGCAATGATAAAAAACTACAAATACTTAGGATTCTTACTTGATGAAAATTTGACTTGGGAAAACACATATATTAGAGAAAATTCAAAATGGGTCAAAAATAGCAGCAATATCCAAACCTATATTGATAAAAGATTGAAGAACAAAGTGAAAAATGACATTATAATACAGTATGTTTTAATTGTTGATTGAATATGGTTCTTAAAACTTTCATATATAGTAAAAGACTTATAACAAATACTTATAAATTTAATTTTTACATCGGTCATCAATTGCACTAACTTTAAGTCGGCAATAGTAAAGTGTACGAGCAATATAAAAGTAGCAATTAAAAATAGAGCAATATAAAGAATAAATATACCACCATGAATTTTAGCGTAATTATAAGTAAGATATATAATTAGGCTGCTACAATTAGTAAAAAACAACGCGATTAATTTATAATGAAACAAAATATTACCATTAAATCTTTATATACAAAAAAAATAGTCACACATGTACATTAAATAATGATAAACATCTTACTTAACTTATAAATAATACTTAAATGTTATTTCAATAATTGTTTAAGCAGTGTTTCATTGTTATTTATCAGAGTTTTAACTTAGTTATAATAGTTTTTATACGTTCAAATTTTTTAATCGGTTCTTATAACGCACATATATTCTTAGAATATTCTTTATTTATATAGATATAGATTAATTCATCATGTTACTGTAAAACTGTAATTTATTTAATTTAATGGTAAAATTAAATAAATGTAAGATCGTTCGGATATTCCTGAGAATATAGGATCTATGAAATAACAGAGTAGAAATAATAAAATTATATAATTGAACAATATTAGGTGAATATTTCCAAGCTTTTTAGCTAACAGTTCCAAGAATACAAAAATAAAAATAAAAAATTCAATATTAAAGTATAATAAAGTAAGGCAAAATAAATACCCTTATTCAGAACAAACAATTAAAGGAATGATTGCTTGTATAATTGTTTGAAATTATTTAATGATTTACCTAATGAATAAAAAACATGGATAGTGTAGGTAGTGTGTGTAGTGTAGTGTAGGGTATTTCAAAAAAGAAATAAAAAAATATATTCTTACAGTAAATGTGCAAAGTTAAAATCACAGTAAAATGATTTTTGTTTATTGTATATGAAAAGTTATTGTGTAAAATTTTTAGTTTGCATCTATTAATATAGTATAATTATTAAGTTTATAAGTCATATATTTATAAGACAATTTCAAAATAAAACATACAGCCAGATAGCTACGGCTAAGGAAGGCTCTGAATAGAATATTATTTCAAAATTCGTCAAATTTTATTAAAATTATTTATTCAAAATTTTTTATGTAAAAAGTAAAAAGTATTGTAAATATTGAATTTAGAAATAAATAAATAAATAAAGTAATTATTATGTAAAAGTGATTATGTAAATGGAAAAAAATAACAAATACATTAAATATAAAATAAAAAAAAAACTTATAGCTACTTAAGAAAGGAAAAAAAACTTCAATAATGAAAGAGTATAACTAATATGCGAGATAAATATACCAAAAATATTATTACAAAAAAATAATTGCAGCCTGAGAGAAAAAAAATACTTAAACAACATAATTTTCTATATATAAAATATGATATAAAACTTATTAATAATATATATATATATATTTGAATCCGTCACCAGTGTAATGGCTTATTATTGCAACAGCTACAGACACAAACTTCAAAAACTTCAAGATCATCCAAACAACGTAGAAAACTAAAACCAGAGGAGAAGCCTGAAACAAAGAACACCTTATGATTTATAAGACATCAAGGACAAAAATAACCTACCAGTGGTATGGTGAATTCGTTTAGAACAGTACTCCAATCGAAACTGCTGCTACAAGTTCAAATAAATAAATTATATCACAAAATATTTGCTTACTGTATTATTATACACTTTTTTTTATATATATAATTCCAAGTCTATTGGATGTACACCCAACGGCTTTTACACAGAGATTTGGAATACAGAATAACATATACATCTGTAGAATTTTTATGGTATAGACTAATTTATATGGGGAAAACTATATCTATATACTGTAGAGTACTTCGCTTTTATAATAGAATAGTTTTTAGTGATAACCAAAACTCTCAACTATTTATTATTTATTTTATCCCAACAACCTTGCTCACGCACGGTTTAATCATTTAAATAAATTTCATCACAAACATATATTTTAACTTAACTTATATAACTCCGACTCTCTTTCATAAAAGTAAAAATAGAATTACCATAGAGAATAAAGAGATAATAGATCGCACGGTTATTGAATGTGTTCCATTGAATTTCAATTACAGTCAACAAAACGTGCTGCAAAAGCTAGCTCTCAGCGTTTAAATTATGTCATCAATTGCAATTGCATCTTCTTATCTGCGCGTAAATGTTATCATTAGTAGCGTTCCATTATGCTGTGTAAACTAACCATTTTTACACATTTTTGAACACAGCTACACTACTTCTTGTTTTTGTGTAGAAAATAGTTAGTAACGATCTACTTTCCGCTAGATGCTGAATAAAAAATTTTTGTACTGAATAATTATTTAGTGTCAAATTTATAATTTGAAGTTTCATATTGACATTTAAATAAACAAAAATTTAAATTGAAATATTTTTCAACAAAAAAATAATTTAAATATTATAAATAACCATTTTATTTAAATTTCCAAAACAAAACAAAACCAACACCAATGTTTTTGGGTTATGTTTTGCTCATGAGCATAAAATGAGCGTTTCTTTGATAATCTACTCATGAGTAGTTAACACAGCTTAAAGGATAACGCTATATTTACAATTTTTTTTATCAGTTAATCATTGGTTTGAATTTTTCTATTTTGAAATTTTGATATTTTCTTTTTTAAAAATTTAAAAAATTTATTTGTAGCAAAAATGTATATATGTGTATTAAGGTGTAGCAACAAAAATACATTTGAACAATTTTGTGAATTTTGAAAAAAACTTTTCACTGTTTTATTTAATCCTATATTCCGACGTTTATTTAAAATCATTTAGTTACTTACATCATAAATTTAATAAATGAAAAAAAGTTCTAATGATTTTTTTTAGTATGCTTTGTTCCGGACATCTGGTTAGCAGATTTGATATTTTTTCTTTAATATATGAATATATGTATTTTTACTTTCATATTTTTCCAGATTTTTTTTCTTCTAACATTTATTCATAATGTAGGTATGTTAAAATGAATAGTCAATATCCTATATATAACTACATATTTACAGGGCCGGTGGTGCCATATTTGCAAACGGCGCAATTACACAGGACGCCGAATTTTGGGGTGGAAAATTATAAATTGTTCATAAGTTTTTGTTATTTAGAAAATATATAAATTCAAAAATAAATACAGTACTGCTGCTCTCCTATTAATATTGTTTCATGAACCAACGACGCAATGTCAAATTATCTATTTGCGTGGTGTTGTTTTTTCTTTTTTGATATGTATAATATACGTCTAACCCACTTATTTGATATGTTTTTTCTGAGCTCCTAGTAATTTATTGTTTCACGAACGAACTACACAATCAGCTATTTGCATTAAGATGTGATGATAAAGGGTACTGGACCAGGTTGAAAAATCCAGAATTTTTTTTTTGTTTTCGTCGGGAATCGAACCTGGGACCTTTCGGTTGAACTCTACCTACTGCGCCACCCAGCGAGTAAATATAGGTTGTAAACAAATTTGGGAAGTTAAATAATAAAAAAAACTTCAAACTTGTTTATTACTAACATATCGGTACTCTTATTAACCCTAAATCTATCGTAACTTATACTCGACACACCCTGTATTTATATAATATTATGAAAATTTCTGTGAAAGTCTTTCATCTATTTCCCCGTTACTTTTTTAAGATTATCACTTTAAGAACAAACCCCATGTTTTTGACTTGTTCTTCTATTGTTCAACACTCCCTTCCGTTATACTTCTTATAGTAGTTGTTCTATTACTCAAAGAATTACATTAGAAAACAATATTGATATTCTACATCATATTTTTGTGTGAAGGTATTTTTTATTTTATTTTTGTTTTCATTTAGAAAATTACAAATTCTAGTTTTATATCTCCATTTGTGAACAAAATAATAATAATAAAAACAAAAATAATAAAATAAAAATAAAAAAAAATAAAATTACAAGTTCCATCATTTTATAAAATAAGTATAATAATATACTCTAATATTATTTTATATCATATCAAATGTCATTTCTATATATATATATATATACATCCATATAAACATCTATACTATATATATATAGTCAGACTGCTACTTTTTAAATTCATCTAAAATTTACGCATATTTTGATAATTTTTGCACCCCTTCACTCTATATTGAATCTTTGGAAATAAAATTATTTCTTGTTGTTTTATTTGTTGTTGTTGTTGTTGTTCTCATACTCATGTAATAATTTTGAATTAAAAAACATTTTTACGCTCCAGTTGTGTAAATTTTTTATATTGATGGTTGGTTGGGTTGGTTGTTAGTTTTGGGTATTGGATGCGGCGGATGGTGGTAGTGATATTACATGATGACTGTATAACGTCTAACCCACATTTTAAGGATAATATTGTGTTAAGAATGCGTAATATAAAATCTTAGAAAATTTGAACACCATTTAGATTCCTTAACACTTTAAGAAATTGTACGGCTTTTTCTCCCTCACCTATATCCAATTTATGTGTTTGTGTTTTTGTTTTTTTTTTTGTTTTTATTTTCTTGTAAAACTTTATTTCATATTTTCATTAGGAACAATTTTAAAAGGAAACAAAAAATAAAAATTCCTTTATTATCCTGTAAATTTTGCTATTTTTTTTTTTTTTTGTCATTCTGATCCTTTTAAATAAGCTTTAGTGGTGTCTATATAGAATAGGAATATTTTGTATATTGTACTGGATTTTATTTCATTGTTTTTAAAGATGAGCAATAATAAACAAAACTTTTCTTTTAGGGAGGAGGGGGAGTAAATTTGTTAGAAACAAATATTCTCAACATGTAAAAGTAGTTAAATTTTTTTTTGTTGTTCTAACACGTATTTTGAAAAGTTGGAAATTAGGTGCTTCGTGGCTATAAAAAAAAACAAAAAAAATAAATGGTAATTTAAATGAAGGTTTTTTTTTATTTTGATTTTTTTCTACTGAAATAGGAGTATAAATAAAATTTTAATTAGAGAAAGAAAATACAAATTAAGATATTTTCTATAATAATGGAACCACCGGAAGGTTTTTATTAATTTTTTATAAAGTCATTCATAGAACAAAAATATATATATGGTGTCAAACCTATTTTATTTTTTATAAAGTGTAAAGGTGTAGACGTAGTAGGTCTTTAATAAGTATAAAAATATTCGAAGGAGTAATATTTAAAAGTGTATTATATTAAATATGTTTATGTAATTAAAAATTTGCTGGTTTTAATTTACTAGTCGTTGGCTGAGTACTATTTTGATCTATACGCCATTTAGTTGAAACGGATAAAATCAAATTTAAAGTTTAGGATTATTTATTTCAAAAACTGATTGGAATTTAAAATGATCCATGTGTATTGTCTAATAACACTGCAGTGCATACGATAAATTGATATGTATCAAAGCAGTACTGATATAAAATTAAATTTGAATTTATCTACCTCCATAACAAAAATGTATTATGTCGTTAGAAATGCACGTGTATCTAATAGAGTATTTAAAATAATTTTTTTATATTATAACCTATGTCGAATTAGAATGTTCTTGAATCAAATTAGTACGATTATTTCATTTTCGTAAAACTATATAAAATGTTGATGCATATGCCACCAGTTTTGAATATGGATCAAAATGCATTCCAAATTGCTCAATTAAACTGACATCTAAATATATCTTAAACCGAGAAAGATAGGCATAAATTGAAACTTTCATTCGACTTAACAGCTTGAATAATCTAGAAATAAATTTTTAAGTTCAAAAACGTAAAAGTGGTGTATGGATCAAAATAGCACTCAACCGACGTTGTGTTATTATATTCTGAGAAAAAGCGAATAAAAAAGGATGTGAATGATACCAAAAATAAGATAAGATGTCTTAGTTTAAAATAAGGGAATTTCTTTTAATTGACAATACATATATATATATATACATATATATACCATTGTGTGATATAGTTCAAGAAATCGTTTGACATATATATTAAAATCTTTAAGTAAAACTAGTATTCTATTTCTAAATTTAATAATTGAAAAGTTTTTAAATAAACTACACAAGTTTATATTTTTAAATTAATTTCTTGAGATTATAGTTTGTTTTATTCTTGATTTTATTCCAATAATTGAATTAGAACAATTGAGATTATATTAAATATTGAACAAAGATGTTACATTAAATATACTTGATTTAGAAACAGCCATGGATATAAAATAAAGTTTTAACAAATAATCTTAGATACAAACAGGAGAAGTAGTTTCTTTTTTTTCTATTATCTGTGGGTGTTCGCGAATATGAACACGCGACTATTTCACATCAATTGTACTTGCCCGTTTGGGTCGTTTTAAATTGCACTTCCAAGACACTGGCGAACGTTGTTCATAAATTGATATAAATTTCAGAATCACGTTATGTGTGTACCTGGAAATATTTATATCTTTTGCGTAAGTAGAATATTTGGATCTATCCGTGTTGGGCTTACCAATTTTGGAACAAGTATTTTATTTAAGCATTCAAAAAAACAATGAAGACACCAAATTTTTAAATCTATTTTTTTCTTCAATACCACAATTCGCATTATGTATTGATTATGATATAACTGAAAAGCTCGTCCCGAAACAAAAAAGTGTTTTATTGATTTTTCGACCTTTACAAGTACTCTTTGTGTACAATACATGGAATGCATCTTTTGTCATTGTACCCGCATGTGCCCTTTGCCATTCTCGACCTGTACCATGTATCATATGTCATTGATCAATAATTAACAGTATAATCTGGCTACAACTTTAACTAGTGAGATGTTCATGTCAATTTAAAAAGAAAAAAAAATTTTAAAAAATATAATTTAAAAAAATTTAAATTATATTTCCAAAATTTTGTTCACAATGAATTAATAATTTGACTATGTTTAAGTATTTGGTAAAATTGTATAGAAGTATAGTAAGTAGTCTATGGATAAGTCTTGTTTTGTTTTATTATTGTTTAAAAATGAATGATTTTGAAAGTGAATAATTACCGCTTGAACTGTAATTTTTGTGTATTTTTATTATCCTACACTGCTTACATTGAATTATATTATATTATTCAGTTCAGTTTGATTGAATTATATTATTTTGTATATTTTGAATTTCAATTTCAACACACAATTTGTTAGATTATATTTATACACTCTGTATGAAAAATTGAGCTCATTTGAGAATAATTCTCAAATAGATAAATAAATTGTGTATACCAAATCTCTGTGTCAATCGCAGTTAGGGTGTTCATCCCATAAATTTAAAATTATATAATAAAAGAAATAGGATTTAACACAGCTGTTAAATTTCAACTTACAGATGAAGTTCATTTATATATCGTCGGCTGGAAAAACGTTTGTTGAATGTGACGAAATATGGTTTCCAGAAAAACGATGTTAAAGGTTTGAGCTGCTGTTATTCAAAAACTGGACGAAAAAATTCAATATTTTTTTTTACAACATACAACGTATCAAATCAGCTTTCGACTCATACTTGTCGAATGGTCCGCCCACGCTTAGTTTCGGACCTAAAAGCTGTTAAGTGCCGGATGGATTTGTCGTATGTGCAAAATTTTTTGTTTTTAAAAGTTTTTCTCTTGTTGTATGTGATTTTCTCATGTTTATATAGTTGTAGTGCCATGAATTTCCATTTTAAACCTACAAATTTTATAGTTTTTTAAAGATTCAGTAAAAAAGCATAAATATTTTATAATTTTTTCTCCTCGATAATGAGTGAAAGAGATGAAATTAATATTAAAGATATTTCTCAGTAGGTTCCAGCCTTGAAAGGATTTCGCGCCATTAACGTTTAATTTTTGAAATTCTGTCGTATAACAGATTGAACTGAAGTTTATAACAAGACTTTGTAAGCTGCAGATTTGAAAAGAATATAGGATTAAATAAAGGTGTGATTGGAGGGTTTCTGACTTTTCTTTCCTTTGATGATTGATATCTTTGTTTTTTCCCTTTCCCTTTAGTATTTAATCTTAAAATATAACGTAAAAGGGAATAATAATTTTTGAAGGGATTAAGCTTTATTACCTGTATATCAATCAAAAATTTAAATTTAAACATAAATTTGTTTTTTAGAAAATGTACTTTATTTCAACAATAACTTTTATAAAACTAAATAGCTTATTCTGCTTCATAAAAAAAAAATTCGAAAATAAAAAATAAACGAAAAATTCCAGTATCAATCTTCTTTGTACTACTGTAATATTATTAATGTTAAGTTAAATAAGCTTATTACTAATAAAATAAATAAAATATCACAATAAATTCAGTTTTGTTAAATTTTAAGTAAATTTTTTAAATAATCCTTGTCCGTTTCGGGCAAGTATGGCAGCATAGATTTTAAATCATCTTTCTTTTCTCGGCTGATAGGTTTTACTTCAGAATGCCTCAAGGGTGCAGATAATATCTTTTCAATATCAACAGCATTTCGAGAAAATCGTTGTTTTTTTTATTAATGTAAACAATAGTTATAATATTATGTTTAGGATGTAATTTGTATTTAATCATACTAAAATCTCTAGAATACTCAATTAATTTTAATTTGCTGAATGGAACCTTTTGAAAAGAAAGTTCTGACGATTTGCGACTGTACAAATAAAAATATTTAGGTTGCATTTGAATGATATTCAAATTAACGTTTTTGTAGTTTATATTTTTTAGCAATCTTATTAAACTCAAAGGGCTGTGAATTTCTAAATTTTTTAAGTGCCGTTCAATGACGCTATGAACACAGTCGACTTCCTGGATTTGCGAGTGTCCAGGTTCGCAAAATTTCTGTGTTATGTTTTGCAGCATGTCATGGTCGTGTAAAAATTGCATTAGTGCCACTGCCATAATTTGGTTTTTGTTTTGTGGCACGGATGAATCGCTCCATAAAACCATTTCTTCAATATCAGTTTCTGTTTGTAAGACTTGTTTTAAGATTTTAATCAAGGCACAAGCTAAATTATCACCTGATCGTCCCATAGTTGCTTCACTCCACATTGCGCAAAAAGTGATTTTTGGTTTGTTTGGAATCAAAATTACAGCGGTTAAATTAAATACAGTCAGTTTTCTTTTATAGTAAAAATTAGAAGTATAGCCCTTTGTATTTTAATGTGTATATACTGCTATACACATTCAACATTTGAAAATTATACACAAAAAAAATGATTTTGTTGAATGTGATTGAATTTGATCACATTCAACAATCGTTTTCCTAAACGAAAAAATCAGTTTTTAACATAGAACTTTGTTGAATGTTTCACATACGACATTTGTTTGTTATTTTTTGATAATTACTGGCTACATTCGACAAAAGCATGACTCAAAATCTCGAGATCTAGAACTGCTATTAAAATACCGATTGGATCAAATGAAAGAGAAACTTTTAAAACCTAAGTATCAATTAATAACTCAATATACCCAAAAATGCACATTCAACAAACGTTTTTCCAGCCGACGATATTGATTTTGATTAATTTATCCTCTTTAAATCTACTTGGAAGTAAAGGATTTGTCAACACAGCTCAGATTTTGTGGTTTTTATACTGTGATTTAGTTATTAATCATCATTAATTTTACAAAGTAGTGTGACCCGCCGCCTATCACATATTTATTTATCAGGGGATCTGCAACAATGTTTACTACGTCATTAGATCGTATTTTTCACTATTCTACCAATGAAGTTGTATATATGCGTCATAACTGTATGTTATAATGCAAATATGAAGGCGTAATAAATTTTTTAAACTTTATGTTACCCTTGTATGTATTTTGATATATTTCTATCACATAAATTCGAGTGCAAATAAACTTTGATAGAACAATATTCCCAACCTACCTATTTTTAACAACTATAGGTACATAAATTAAATGAATTGATATATAGAGGCAGACAGTAGTACACACATATTTATTTACTTAACAAGATTTTTAAATTAAAATTGAATATTTTATTTCTTATTAAAATATTTTCACAAAATTGAATAAAATTAATTTTCTAATTAAAAATATATAGCTCTTGTAATATGTAATTGGTAACCGAAAACTTCATTCAATATATTCAATTTAATAAAATCAAATACTAATTTTAATATATAATCACCCTTCGAACATATTCGTATTTAAAACTACTTTATAAAATATTATACAAGCAAATGTATGTAGATATTATATATGTAAATGTTACTAACACAACAAACTATACTATAGCCGCATAGAAATATATCCCTTTAATTATTATTGAAATCCCCAAAGCAATCAAGCATTTACTAATCGAATTACTTGATTAACAAACTTAACTTTTGTCTATATTCTTCCCTACTCTTTTCTATAATTATCAATTTACCTTAAAAAACTAGAATAGAAAACAGAAAAACAAAAATATTTTTATTTTTTTCCCCACCGCTGCATCTCTAACTTTAATCATCAGATTTCGAAAACAATTTTTTTTTTGTTTTTTACCTTTTCCTTATATTCGATAATCTTCACTTCAATTCCTTGTTTTTAATTTTTTCTATAGTGGACGAGTCGTTTTTTTGTTTTTTGTTTATTTTATTCTAAGGAAATGAATCAAATCATTAATGTTAAAATTGCTAATTGAGTTGAACTCAATTAAAGCAAATAGTTGAATAAAAAAAGAGAATAACAAAAAAACAACAACAACAAATTGTAATTTTTGCAAAAGGATAACGCATCCTGAATAATGATAAGTATTCTATTCCCTAATTTTTTATACAAAAAAGAAAATATAGATATATATATACATACATATATAATATATTCAAGGAATTATATGTAATTGTATCACTCCCCATCGTTAAATACAGGGGTTTGTTCTCGTTAGTCTATATATACAAAAACTTTCATTTTGGTAGTACTTATTTTATATGTATATATATATGTTCAATTTGATGTATGTCTTTATATATGAAAGGATATATTGACTTATTATCCTGTCCACTGACCTTTGATTGTTAAAAATCTATACTGATGACGTATTTCATAGACCTTTTTTATAATTTTTTGTTTTTTTTTTTGCACAATATCTAATATTATTGTATAACATTCTTGTGTATAATATATTATGTACATAAGCAAACGTTTGTATATTTATATGTACAGTGAAGGAAATATACTTCTTATTTTGGTGACGGTGGAGAGTTTTATGTTGGTGTGATCTTTTCGGATATTGTATTTTGAGAACTTACAAAATAAGATTAACAAATAAATAGATATCGACTATGAAGTAAAACGAATAAGTAAATTCTTAGTACTGCATGGTGGATAGATTCAAAAAGAAAGCTATTCACATTTGTATAAATAAATATTTTCACATAAAAATCATAATTATGACAACTTCAATGCGGTGAAATTAAAATCACTTTGTTTTTCAAAAATAAAAGACTCTTGTTAATTTCACAAAATTATTTTATTCCGACACGTGTTTCAACATTTCGGTCATAATCATTTGATCAATGATTGATCCAAATTTTGTGAAATTAACAAGAGTCTTTTATTTTTTAAAAAATGTTTATAAAATTTCACCAAGAGTGTACAAGCGAAAGCATAAAAGCTAAAATCAATTTAATTATAATGTAATTAAATATAAATCTTAAAAGACACGAATTTGATTAGTGTAAAGCCAAACAAATACTTTCACCTTTCGAATTTTTTAAAGCCAAACAAATACTTTCACCTTTTAAATTTTGTAAAAAAAACAGCAGGATCAAAAATTGGCAGCAGTATCAAAAATTACAAGACTATTGTAGGTTAAAATTTTCAGCTTAAATTCATCGAATTACGATTATAGAACCAACACGAGCTGTCTGTAAGAACTTAAATGTTATTAAATAGTACTGTTATTTTGTTCAGAGTCACCAAAAAAATACAATTAAGTGATAATTGACATTTGGAAGTAAGTGGAATGGTCCTTTCTACCTACCTTGCCTAGCATACTTCAGTAATCCCATATAATTTTCTTCTACTTGTAGAAATATGGCCACAAATTCTACTGAAAATAATTTCCCTTTTTTCAGTTTTCTTTTGATTTTATTACTTATTAAAAGATGTTGTTAATACATTTGGGAGTTATAAAAATCAACCAATGGCTGCATTAGTTGAAAATGCACAGTTTACAATAATTTAAAAAAAAGTCCTGACACCACTTTTGTTAATGATTGGTGGTAGCAATAATACATTTAAACATTTATTAGTGTAGCATTTTAGCTCTTAAGTAGCTTGTTGTAAAGAACAAATAGCTCGAAAACCTTTTTTTAAATATATATTTTTCTATTTTTTTATGGTTTTTTCTACTGAAAAATGTAGAAAAAATACAACTTTATGGCACCATTTTGTTATCTAAGAACAAAATTTTAATAAATCAGTATGTTTTTAAAATTATTTCAAAATTAGTATCATGCCTAATTGCCTATACTATTTTTTCAATAAGAGTAGGTGTATTCAAGCCTACTATTTACCTTTTTTTTTGGACTGTCAGGGCTTTTAATTGTTGTAAATTGTGTTAAAATGTTTAATGTTAATACTTATTATATTTTGGTTTTCCATGATCTAGTTACCTCATTTTTTGTTCTATTCCATTCAGATATTTAAATATTTTTATTTCTGTAAATAAAATGTATATATAAATTTAAATATAATATATTCGAATGATATTTTTTTAAACTTGTGGTGAAATGATGTCTACGTTTTTAAAAATAAAATTAACAATATCCACCTATGCGAACACAAACAAGTGGGAGTTATTATTCGAATACTTAGTTGTGCCATTATGGTGGCACATCTCGAATGATATATATTTGTTGTTGTTCGTTATTTTATTAATTATTCTTCGACCAAGAAACTCAGTATTAGAACAATCCCGTGTGAATGAGAAAGTCAATCAGATTGAGAAAGGACTCACAAAGGTGGAAAAATAAATTTTAACAACACCTGTCATTAATGTTCAAAAATGTTTTGAACGTTACGAATTTATGCACACGTTCATACACATTAAATTGAATTGAAAAATAAGTAATTAGCATTGCTTTCGTCGCGCCTTTTCTACAATAGGACTTGTGTGTGGGACATTCAGTCGATGCACATTGAATCGTATTGAATCTAAAAAAACTATATAAAGAAATTTCGATGCAGAATTCCGTCACATTGGATAGTTGGACAGAAAAATTGGATATTCAATCGTACATTCTAAATTTTAAGACAAAATGTAAATTTTGTAAACTTGGTAAAAAAATAATGCAATTTCGATCAAAAATAAAAATGTCCACCAAAAAAGGTAGTTTCAGTCAGAAAAAAAATTTGCTTCCATTTATTTCTTTTTCTTAAAACCTTACTGATTGAATGTCCAGTTTATCCTGACCGAATATCTACAAAGTTTACGAAAATGTCCTCCATTCAGTTCACGTCATCATAATTTTCCTTGTATTAGAAAGCACCAAATTTACAAAAACCCAATCAAATTTTCCATCACTGTACGTGTATGTGTGAATATAATTAAGTTTAATAGTATTAGTAACCAATTTATATCTTTCATAATAGATTTACGAAACCATTTGTTGTAGTAAACAAAATTTTTTATTTCGTTAAAAATATTTTTTGTTCATTAAAATACAAATGAAAAAAAAAATAAGAATAAAAATAAAATCACTTAAATTTCACAGACTCATAAATAACTCAAATGTTTTTGCTGAAAAATGTATGTGTGAACACTGTGAGTATAGCAAAAAGATTTTTTTTTTTTATATTTTTCACTAGTTAAAAGTAATTTAACAAAAAATTGAAACTTAAATAATAAAATAGGACATTTACTTAAAGTAAATTTTTTGCTCAATATACCAGTAGAGAATTATTTTTTTGTTTTGTTTTTTTTTTTGGAAAAAAATTTAAAAACATAAAACAATAAAATTTTCATAAAATCTCATAATACGGTCCTAGCAAGTTTTCACCGTTATAAAATACAATTTTTTTAATACAACTAGTTATAATATACGTAAGTTCTATTCTATTGTATATATATATTTTTAAACTTGAATGACTTAGGACATTATTATGAAAGTTTCATTAAAACATTCATTAAGAAAAACAAAGTGAATCCTTTTGATAAGTCAAAGGAACAAAATAACGCTTTAGGATATATTTAAATTGCACTAAAACTTTTGAATTAAAAAATGTAGATATAAAAATATAAATATAAAATACTTAAACTATATAGTAGAGACTTACTTTCTTTCACAATTAAATAAAATAATTATGCAAATTTTAATTTAGATTTTAATGGACATTATTAATATTTGCGAAAAGCTTTTAATGTCCAAAATGAATATAAGTATACTTAGAAATTACCCGTGCTATGCCCCATTGATGGATATTATAGAACAGTGATTTGGAAATTATAAGCCAGTCTAACTTATAGGTAGGTACAGGTAGGTAGAAGTGGCCATTCCATCTACTTCTGGAAACCAATTAGCATTTAATTGTGCCATTTTGATACCATGACTCAGTCTAACTTATTTTAAAAAACAAAAACTACTTTTCATGCACCCGACTAGCTCAGAATAATAGTTTGGTTAGACCAAATATTATATGTCATGTGCACAGAATCTTGATTATTAAAAGTGTAACATATTTATTAAATACATAAATTAAATATTATAAACATACTTAATTATAAGTTTTATATATTTATAACGTGCATTGTCTGCAAACAGGTAATAAATATAAATTTTCTAGCTTTGGTGAAGCTGCTGATGCAATATTGGCAAATGGGTATTGGAGATGGACTTCTTTCATAAGGAGTTCATTGGTGATTATTGTGTATACAAATGAATGTAGCTTAACAATAACTTTATATGCTTTTTAGATTATATTCTTATTAAGCGAAACTAAAGAAGTGCTTGTCCCATTTTATGACTTGTTATGAAATATTTTGATATTATGTAGGTTCATCTTCTCATAAACAGTGTCGTTAATGAATTATACTCTTTTCTGTGTCGAATTGGTATTGAAAATCCCCAGACCAAAATTTAAAAAAAAAAATGGTCGATTTCGGTGATATGCCTCGCAACTGTACATTTTGAAAATTTTGGCCACAACTTCAAATTTCATTCTGTTATAATAGGATATTATTTCTGGAAGTTCTGTTATTACATTATTTAATTTTTATGAAGATTTTATTTCTTCTTGCCATAAGAACCAGTGTTTTATTTTGTCAATGCCAATATGAATTTATCAAGTAACTAGACCCTTTTAATATAACAGTGGTTCTCGTAACAATATAAAATATAAAATAAATATATAATAATAATATAAAATAAAAAATAGTTAAAGTTATAATTTTATTAGGTTTCAAACATATATTTTAGTTATCCATGATCCAAAGATATTTGGTTCAATTCAAATGAAGAAAATAAATTGTCCATATTAATATTGGAATTTTGTAAGCCTCTAAACAAAATCTAAAACACACGTTAGTTTTGTCTATTTGCCGAAGCCAATGCAGCAGCTAAACTGAAGTATTATTATTCATATTCTTATATCTTCTTTCTCTTGTGTTGATACGAACAAATAAGTTGGTAGAGTTTCAAACCAAATATCTCGTGTTTGTTGGTATCAACTTAAAGTGTATCGATTATTGAAACCACAAAACTTTTAATCAAGTGTTATTTAGATTGAACATTGTTAGATATAAAAAATATTGATAAAATTTCATTTAAGCAATGCATAGGTCTCATATTGGGTTATGTGACAAAATTACATAGAGACAAAATTTCATAAGACGAAATTACATATACACAATATTTCATAAGACAAAATTACATATAGACAAAATTTCATATTTCAAAATATTGCACATTTAAATATACTCATATAATTTTGTATGTTCTTCAGTAGACCAATCCCCTACTTAGACAGAATAAACAGATTAAAAATTAAATTCGACATTGCCTCGGAAATAGAAATGATGATACCATAGTAAAATTAGCAACTAGAAATCGAGTACGAAATGTCAAGTGGAAGCCCTAGCCTCCCAAGAGGAGTAAAGAAAAATTTTGTATGTAATTTTGTCCCTACACCCTTATATTGAACTTGCTCTATATTTTTAAATCCAAACGATTTTGTTGAATGGTTTTTTAAGTTTAAAATTTCAATTGAAGTCGATAAAAACATCGAACAATAACTTTTTTTCAAACAAAAATGGTTTTTACTTTGAATGTCGAGATTTCTAAATTGTGTATCTGTCCACACTAATACAATGTAGTAATACTCTTTACCCACAAATTTAATTTTAGTTAGGATATTTTTGTTTCAAGATAAAAATATAAAAATACTTTCCTTTATTATGATGACTCTATTTATACTAATAAAAAAAAGTATTTTTATATTTTTATTCTTACTTCAATATACTTAATTGCAAGCTTCAATACAATATTTCAAGAATATTACAAAGCATCGCCTTTCTGTCTACTTATTTCTCTTGCATTAATTTAAAAATGAATATATCAATACTCACTTTCTAATTTAATTTACAGTTCTTAGAATTAAATGTAAATAGAAGTGTAGTAGAGAATCATGAATATTATAGTGTATTAGTGTCGACAAGTATAGTTACCATTGATTAAATAAATAAGTGAATAAATATAAATATTATTACTCAATTTCGACCTTCAATTCAACTTTACATGAAAAAAAAAAAAAAGAACGAAAACCCAAAGCGCCTCGGCCTCGGTTGCCGGGTGGTAAAATGGTATCGGTAGCACTCAAACAAATTAGTGTAATGATCGATAGAGCACAAGTTATATTTTCAAAGTAAATTTTAATACAACCACATCTGTTCTAATATAAAATAATAATTAATAAACATATAACAATTAAAAACTAATAAAAATAATATAATATACAATATACAAAATATATACCAAATAATTATTTTAGATAGTACACATTCCGCAACGGAAAAGAACCTGTAGTTGGCCTGCAGATTAATCTGTAGATCCACTGTTATAAAAATCAAATAAATAAATAAACTCAAATCGTCTACTCTGATGGTTTTAAAAATATTCTAAAAATAAAAATTAATATATTTCTACCAGGAGAAAAGCCGAATTTCGATTAGTCTAAAATTCTCCCGAATACAAATTCATTATCTATCAAATGTATGCTCAAAGCTATATATAGTCAAAGATTGAATAATAGCAATAACATAAATCAAAATAATTAATAAAATTAACAAAAAACCCTTTAAAAGAAATTTCAGAGTATTCGATGGGTTAAGCGTTAACGAACCATGAAAAATACTCTGGACCATAATTGGAAAAATAAAAAAGAATTTCGCGGGAATAAATTCTTTTATTATAATCAAAATCCAAAAAACAAAGCAAAGATTGTCTGATCAGCAAAGTAGAAGATGAGTCCATGAATATCATTAACCCACATTGAAAAAAAAATTCCATAAATATTTACTTAATATAATTTAGTATAATATAAGTATGACTAACCTGTATTAGGAAATTAAAAAGGTTAAGTAAATAAGTAAACAAAAAAAAATAACGTTAAATAAAATAAGAAATATATACATATATATATAATTAAGATTAAAATAACCCACCTGATTTGTGTATTATAATAATATTATCCTTTAAAATTCGAACAAATTTATTCATATTGACAGTGTTGTCATATTGAATGGATATTTTTATATTCCAATTTTTATATTTATTCATTTATTTTCTTTATCTAATATTTTTAATTTATTTATTTATTTTTCATTCATTTTACAAAATAAACAAAACATTTTATATCCTTTTCTCATTAAAAACATTCTTAAAAATTAAATGTAGTTATGCATCCTCACTTACTTTTAAAAATTTTAAATTAAGTACTTACTATATCTAATTATTTACATAACAACCAATATAAAAACAGTGTTAATACAAGATAATATTGGTTGATTGATGAATTTTTTTATTTTCGGATACCAGTGAAATATATTTTTTTTTTTAAATAATAAATTATTTTATTTTATTTAATTTATTAATATTTTTTTTCTTTTATTTTATAATAACAAATAAGAACAATATTTCATTTTTATTTTTTTAAATTTGTTTAAAAAAAAAGACAATTACAATTTTTTTTATATTTTAATAACACTCATAAATCTTTTTCAATTTCACTTTTATTTTATATCATATACATTTTTACTTAATTTTTCTCTTTTTTTTTTTAAATAAACTCTATTAACCTTGAAGTAAATTTGCTTTTGTGAATATGCTTTTCTTTATTTATTTTACTTGATAATTTTGTTTTCTACATCATATTATGTATTTTATGTAATATTTTTTCTTCTTATGTAAACATTATCTTATATAATATGATATTATATTAGTATGTATTTTATTATTTATTTATTTTTATAATATAATGTATTTCTAAAAATAATTCTTTTTTCTTAATAAATAAAGATGAATATGCACTTGACCTTCACTGTAATTACATTATATATGTATGTTATATTATATATTGTATAAATATTGAAATATACACGACCATATTACATATATAGAATTTAATTTGTTATATAATATTGGTTTATATCTTTTTCATATTAAATTTTTCCAAATTACCAATTTAATGCTCAATGGAATCAACTAACCAACCAACAGAATATAACATAATAACAACACCTTGTATATTATTATATATTCCATATAATCTTGAATTCCGTTATCTTAACACCATCTTGAATTTTTTATTTTGTTTATTTTTTCCTTTTTAATATTTTTGTTTGTTAGTTTTTATTTTCATATATATATATACATTTTTTTATCTTAGGTCCTCTACATGATATTTACCGGTATTTTTTTTTTGTTTTTCTTACTTTATATTTGTTGTTTATTTATTTATATTCTTCTTTTTCATTATATTTTATTTAGTTTGCCCTTTTTGTTGTTTTTTTTTTTGTAAATAAAAAAATTTTAAGATCCAAAGGATTTTTTAAAGTAATAAAAAAATTTAAAAACGAAAATATAAAAGTTAATAATACATATATAATATAACATGAACATAACAAAAATTATTTACTGTTATTCACCTTATTCAACTTGTTCTCTTACTCTAATTTTCTTATATTATTTTTCTGATTACATTTATATTATTTATACACGTATATTTATTTTTCAAATATAATAAAACTTGTACCGTTATTTTTATATAAAATAAAAATAAAATTTACTGCTATATTTTTATTATTATACAATGACTAAAATTGAATATATGTATAACCATGTATAACTAACTATATGTAATAGATATGTTATAAAATTTCTGAACAAAAAAAAACTAATATCGCACCGTTCACGACGAGATTTAATTTAAAACTACCAGCTGGTTAAAATACCAGTAATTTTTGATAAGAGTAGAATACACACAGAATAAAGAAAAACAGGATATAAAAAGGAAAGCTTTTAAACGGATATTAAAGAATTTGAGTGTAGTGAAATGTAATAAAAATATCACAACATAATAAAACAGAAAGAGAAATTCCAGAGATAGAAAGAGATTCAGTGAAAGTTGTTCGGATGAAAAAATAAGAGAAAATATTGTCGTACGTATTATTAAATAAAATATAAAGAGAGTTATTTTCTCTTATTATTCAGTAAAAGGATAAATATTTTTTTTGGAAGTTTGGTTCACCACTTTTCACTCAAAAATGAATGAATTTTGGTTTTGATAAAAATAGAAAAAAGAAAAAAAAATGACGGCAGACATTGATACATATTTTGAAATGACTTAAAGAGTATACCACCTGAGAAGAAAAACCCTTAACTTATAATAATACACACACAGTTGAAGTTCATGATTATTATTGAAATTTTATACATTTTGAAATCTAATATGTCAAAATTATATGACCTGGAGGGTGGTAAATCAAAATCGACACGCTTGCCGGAAGTCTGTTCTGAAACTAAAAAAAAAAGCAAAAACAAAAGGCAAATAACAAGTGGGAGTTAATGAATTTCAATGAGAATGAAATTATTTGTTTTTCTTTTTTTCTAAAAAAGAGAATATGTTGCTGTACAAAAACATAAAGAATTTATTTTAAAATTAAAAAAAAAATTTTTATTGGGGTTTAACAAATTTAAGATACTTTTAAAACTTTATTTACTTTATTAAATTTAAAAACTTTGTTTTTTGCAGCAACATAACATTTCTTTTTTGTGTTTAGTCAAAATATTTTAAATTTTTGTATTTTGATTACTGGATAAGGTGAGTTTTCCTTGATTAATCCTTGATAGGAAATTTAGTAAAGGAGCACATTTTTTTCTTATATTTCCAAGACTATGGGATGAGCATTATATTATATTGGTGTTACACAGAGACTTGGTAATTACACATTCGAATCCAATATCTTTTACATTTTTCTGCAACTATTCTTTCTCTTTCATATTTTATCTGCAATATACATACTAATTTCAATGTAGAAAACTACTTCATCTTCATAATACAGCATATTTTCATTTTTATTCAAATGACAGCCAAATTATCTTTCAAATTAAATTAAAAAAATATGTGGTAAAAACGTTTTTACCAAACCCATGTCCTGAGCTGGTTTCAAACCCATGACGCTCTGATTAATATTTGTTTATTTATTTGTTTAAATCAAACAAATTTCAATAATTAATTGCAATATGTTTTATTTAAACAAATAAATAAATAAGATTACAATAATATTTTCAATTATAAAAAAAAAAAAGTAAAAGAATAAAATTTAAAAAAAAAAACAAGAAAGATAAAATGAACTATTGTACATGAAAAAACAAAAAGAATCTATTAAAATTAAAACCGGTTTTAATAAGTGGTTGGAAAATTAATTCAATCAATATATAAAAATGAATCTGAGGTAAATTATTTATTAATTAATGCAAAAGCGGGACTCGGCAACAGTTGGTTTGTAGATTAGTCGACATAACCACTACACAATATTGATCGTCGAAAATGTTTAAATTAAAGTAAAAAAAAGATATTTCATTATCAAACTAAAAATGATGATCACTTTGTTAGACAACCACCAAAGAATACTTCATTTTCGTTCTCAAGTAGAGCTGATAGATGGACATGTTTAATACCTATAAATCATATACCGGGTGTTCCAGAACATGCGTATATCAGCTTGCTACGAGAGGAAGGAACCGTTATCTTAAAATTTAAAAAAAAATGTTATTAAATAAATCGAGGGTGCTCTATCGATTGGTGATATTTTCAACTTACAGGAAGGACCAGAAAAAGGGTTCTAGAATCCAAATATGCATAAACAGGTACCCCTTCCTATTTGAAAATCTCGATTTTGGCCAATTTCGGCGATTTTTTTTCTTAAAAAAATCCTTTCCCGTTCTTTCCCGGAAGTTTAAAATATCAACAATCGATAGAACACCCTCGATTTAGTTAATAATTTTTTATTTTTAATTCTAAAATAACGGCTCCTTCCCCTATTAAAGACAAAATTCAAAAGCGTGCTATTCGTCTTATTGACAACCCTAATGTCATACACAGACATCCTTCCATGTACCATTTGAACATTGTCGTATTATTGTAGCACATTCCCTATTTTATAGATATATCGTAGGTTTGAGCACTTGGTCAGACGAAATACAAACTATGATGCAATATGCAACACCCTTTCGTCGAGGAATAAGAAAAGCACCAAGTACTTATCTTTACCCATTGTAAATTTCGTGATGGCTCACAACTGGCTATGAAAATTCATTTATAGTCAAATTTTCTCGAATGTCTAACCATATTCCAACAATTGTGTTTCCCCAATGCCAAAATCTACCTACATACAATCAACAAAAGTTCAAGAGTAACACTACTAAATTTATTTAAAATACCTTAATAATCAAAAATTAAATTATTCAAAATGCCCCTACTAATAAATATGTTTGAGTAAAACGAATAGAATCGCTTAACAAGGTTTTCAAATCTATCTCAGATCTTACAAATATCCAAAAGCATTAAATTGTGGTACCCGTAGAATTAACGCTGCGGCAATCAGAACACAAGTGAACTTTGACTGAGATTAGTGAAAAACCTTTGCATAAGATTAGTGAAAAACTTCCACGGAGTAATGGGCAGAAGTTGACAAAGGCAGAACTATAGGAAATTGCTTCAGTTTAGTAAAAGGAAGATTAGAGCAATGGATATGGATATATATATATATATATTTCTATGCTCTTGACAATAATTTAGGTAGAATTACCTTTTTGTGATTTTAATTAAGTACGGTGCTGCAAGTTTATACTACAATTTCTACAATATTTAAAAAAAATAGCTGTATTTTATTTAAGTTGTTGCCAGATTATGCTCTCAACAATTTTTTGTCATTTATTTTATCCTAATGACAAGCGGTACTGCACTAAGTCGAAAAACCCATAAAGCATTTTTTTATTTCCACCAAGATCGAACCTGGGACCTATCGGTTCAAAGACAGATTTTCTAGATCACTGTTGAATCTTGCAAAACATCAAGCATGTCCTCTGACGATGACCTTTTTTTGTTCGTTTTTACGATATCCACGATATCCACAAATTCATCATAGCTGCAGATCTTCTCAACAGAATAATGTAAATGTCCAGTTGGAACTGTGATGTGCTGAAGCGATAACTCCGAACATACACGCAACGAATTTCTTTATCTGTCACCATCCTAATTAGTTAAACTAAACTAAATTGATGAAAACTAAAATCATTTAGAGATAAAAAAAAAAAACTGTGATATGCATTCAAATAAATGCAACAAACTGTTAAAGAAATATTTGCTGTAACATTTTAAGAAACGTTAAATAAATATCACAATTGCCAAGTTATACAAGAACTTCCCAACAGTATAATGAACATAGTACAGTGCTTCAATTCAATTTTTTATTATATCTTTCGTCTTTTTATTATTCTATCATGGTTAACACAGTACAGTGCTTGATAGTAGTAATAAATATATGTAAAACTATAATGCTTATCAGAGTTACACGGATTGATAGTAGCTGCGCTCCAACAAATAATATTCTAAGACTATTGGGATGTACAATTAACACAAATTATTAATAAAATATTAAAACAAAATGTCACCTGCATGTATCCAGAAACTTCATTATTTTGCAAATACTAAAATTTTTGAAAAACAAAAAAAGAACAAGACAACAATATACCAAGGAGCAGCTGTTATCATTCTCACTTAATTTTAAAGTGAATTGACTCTACCTTCATATACGTTATACTATACTATACCTATGCACTATAGCATATTTTCTTATTGTTTGTTTGTTTTAATTTCTTTCTTAGACTTTTGTCCTTTACATTCTTTCCTTTGAGTTTTAATACAATATGTGTAATTTAGCAAAACTATATCCTTTTTTAAGTGATTTTCAGTTTTCTGAATTTTTTGTTTTTATTTGTGAAAATCTTTTTTTTTTGCAACAATAACAATTCTATTGTTTTATGTTAAATAAGCAGGAAGAGGATATTATATACAAGTAGAAAAATAATAATAAAAAATTAAAAAAAAAAAAAACAAAACTTTTTTTTTCTACATTATTGTTTAACCTGCACTGGTTTTAACTTTTGTTTTTCCTGCCTTTGTTGTTAATGTATTCATGTACAACACAGCTAGTATTGTATATGTAGTTTAGAAATTCTTTTATATTTCTATAAATGATTGCAATTTGTTTGTTAAATTTGGTTTTGGTAGAAAGAGCAAGAATGAAAGAAGTATATGAGGCCTACTAACAAAATATAATACAGTATGTTGTACTGTACACACGTACGTATGTGTGTATGAATGTTTGCTGTAGAATGTTGCACTTAAAAAAACATTCCTAAACATTGAAGTTCTCTCTTGAAAAGAACCCTTTTGTGGTTTATGCAATAAAGTGAATTATGTTTTTTGTTTTTGTTTTATTGTTTTCTTTGTATTTTCTTTGTTTTTGTATTGGGTTTCTCTGGTTTTTAGAGAACTTGAATGCCAAGTTTGTCTTTTTGAATGTTAAGTTTTTATTTTAAGATATTTTTGTTTAATTTTGTTAAAATAAAATATTTCGATATAAAATAATATTGAAATATTTAATATTCACCTTGGTAATGCAAAATGTGATGTCAGTGACATTTCTACAAAATCCAAATTTCTTTAAAAGATAACGAAATTTATTTGCAAACTTTTTTTTATAATTAAAATTTTTTTGAAAGTTACTCTAATTATTTTTTTAGAACCCTTAATCATATTCACACAACCGAAACAAAAATCACCATCTTCACGGATAGTCAAGCCGCAATCAAAGCTTTGGTATCGGACAATATCTGTTCTACGCTGGTGGATCAATATTTAAACGAAATTAAACGAGTAGTTGGCCGTTTTTCAATCTTTCTACTCTGTGTTCCTGGTTACAGTAACATAGATCGAAACGAAAGAGTTGATGTACCGGCCAAGAAAGGATCAAATGACGACAGGCCTCTGAAAGAAGACATTTACTATCGAAAATTAAGACGTAAAGGAGTACATATTCATACTTTCTGGCCAGAACGAATGAAAGGTGAAAGAGATTAAATACCTGTACGATCTCTATGAACGACCAATAACAACAAATAGGTCACTCGAGTCGTTGTATTAAAAAGGCACAATTAGGTGCTAATAAATAAAAAATAAATACTTTTTATAAAATATCAGGCAGCTTTTAGTTTTTAAAGTATTGTAGTATAATCTATGTTTGTGTTACCTTGACCAGCTATTTTTGTAAGACTATTGTTAAGTAAGCTTTCTTATGTTTCTCTTTAAGCTGATTGTGATAGAAGTAGTATTATGATGTCCTTAAGAAGTTATCACATTCCACCAAAGTACTGTTATAAGTAAAAATTTGAATTGGATTGATGGTTAAAGAGTGTAAATCGTTGATAAACAAAAAAAAAAAAAAAAAAAAAAAGGGTTTAGGTTGATTAAGCAAATCATAAAACTCTCGACAACGACGAGTATGCTACGATTTGAAGGAAAATCCTCTTTAATTCATGTGCAGAAGAGGATGCCAAATCCAAAAGCCTGAAATATACTCAGAAGAACAGAATGCTACACTCAATTAGATAATATGCCTACATTCGGTCAAAAACATGTTTCAGAAACCTATAATACATTATTTTTATTTGTTAGTTCATTTTTTCATAATTTTGTTTAAATTTTGCTTATATAAATAAAAAATTATAGCTTTAAAAATAGTTTAATCGCAGGTTAAGTCTAGAAGTTCGACATAATAGATTTTTCTTGAAATAAAATTAATTATTTAATTCTATGTTCGAGCTTTTAAATCCCATATATACAATATTATTTATATTTCAAAATTGATATCTTAAAAAAATTTGTTGAAAGAGTACTTTTAAATTCAGACTTGATATAAAATATTCTGAGCTGGAACAAATCCTTCTACAGCTGCTTATGTAGTTTTATTTAAAAAAAATCTTCCATTAAGATTGATTCATTTAAAGAAATTATTAAGATCCCGTCTATTTTCACTAATTTAATACACAAGAAGGCCTAATCCGATTGATTTATTGAAAATAGATTTTTGATTCATTTTTATAACTCACAGATGCGTTTGTACCTTCTTGATATAACTTGTAGAATTAATCAGAGTTAAAACCAGGAGTTGTATAGGTAATCTAATACTGCTACACCTACTGATTAGTTCTAGTACATAGTATAATCATATATTATAATAGAGTTAGTTGTCAACATTTCACCCCAAAATTATTCAATCTATTCACCAAAAATAAGAGAAAACAACACACTACACCACGACCACACCTATACCAGTACAAATTTCAAGCGAGTGCAGGTAGTATGAGAGTTATATTTTCATCATTAAATATAGGTATATAGGTACTTAGGTAGACAATGTAATGTGTATCGTAGTAAGTTGTAAACAAAATTATTATTGTTTTTTTTTTTATACCTATTCATGGTTTTTTGTTTTGCCAATGTGTGAATTAAATTCCAATAATTTTTCAATAAATTCCGAAAGTTTTTTATTTTGCGTAATGCAACATTATTAATTATTATTTATATATATATATATATATATACCTATATACCGGGTGTTCCAGAGCATGCGTATCAGCTTTTTAAGAGGGGAAGGAGCCGTTATTTTAAAATTTAGAAAAAATTTTTGTTACCTAAATCGAGGGTGCTCTATCGATTGGTGGTACTTTCGGAAAAGACCGCAAATCGGTTTTTTAAGATCAAAAATCGCCGAAATTGGCCAAAATCGAGATTTTCAAATAGGAAGGAGCACTTTTTAATGCAAATTCGGATTCTACACAAAAAATAAGAAACTTTTATGAAGTAAATTTTTTTTTTTTTGTTTAAACTTTGTAGGAACCCAAAACTGAGATAAAAAATATGATAACATGAAAAGCAAATTAATTTATAAAAATAATTATCAATAATTTTAGTTTACCAAAGGAAAATATTGAGCATTTTTGTTTTATTGTTATTAATTTTGAAGAAAAATACTAAGAAAACAAAAAAAAATCATTTAACATAATTTTCTTATTTTTGTCGTAGAAAATTAATTTGCATTAAAAAATACCCCTTCCTATTTGAAAGTCTCGATTTCGGCCAATTTTTGTGATTTTTGATATTCCGAAAGTTGAAAATACCACCAATCGATAGAGCACCCTGGATTTAGTTAACAAACTTTATTCTAAATTTTAAAAACGGCTCCTTCCCCTCTTAAAAAGCTGATACGCATGCTCTGGTACACCCGGTCTAATTAAAACAAATATAAATTTCCATAAAAGAACGCTATCCGTCGAACAGTTTTTTAAAATACATTTAATCTTACGTGTATGTAATTTTTAAGTGTTTCTAAGTTCTATACACATACGATGGTAGGGTATTCTACAATTTAGAGGCTCATTTGATTAAAGACCTTTCATATTTCGCAATTCTGAAGTTCTGATTCGAAAAG
This sequence comes from Argyra leucocephala, assembly GCA_963942445.1. Taxonomy (NCBI): domain Eukaryota; kingdom Metazoa; phylum Arthropoda; class Insecta; order Diptera; family Dolichopodidae; genus Argyra; species Argyra leucocephala. Next base: position 104,886,920 of record OZ012680.1, on the reverse strand, counting down.
GCGTCACTACAAATTTGTTGAAAAGGGCTGCCCCCTGAGAGCGGCTTACGCTGGAATGATTGTATTTGGGGTACAATACTTTTAATTTCATCAACGCAATAATCAAACAGATATTTATAAAACTAAGCAGTTACTCCTGCATTACAGCAATGACTTAATAAAGTCAGGTTTTGTGTAACATCTGCATTATTGATAATTTTGATAGCTCGCTTTGAATTGTTTAGAAAACTTTTTAATTAGAAAAACAATTTTATTCCATAATATTTAGAAATTTTTAAATTTGATTAAATATTGTTGAACCTTAAATATCCAACAGACACTTACCTAAACAATATAATGAACTTTCTCATACCTAACAATATTGAAGAAAAGTAAACTCTCCCAAATGATTATGATGAAAAGGACATGAAATATAAAATTGAAGTATCATGTCATTGTGTATGTACATACATATGTATATTTTGTAGATATAAGTAGTAGGTGTAAGTTTTTCTGGTTTGTTCAGGATGACAATAATTATGTGATGAAGAATCATTGAGACAAATACACAATGTGAATAAGAAAAATATCAAAATTTAAATTTATAAATACTTCTATCAAGTTATACAAAAAAAATGATAGTTAAATTTGTATTGTAACAAATTTAAAATGTCAAAAAATTACAAAAATCTAATTTTGAAAAAAAATTATGATTTCTGTAAATGTCATTTACTCACTATTATATATATATACATATCGTAACTTCAAAGAGAATTTCAAATTTCATAAAGTAAATTGCGAACAAGATGTTGAATCAAAATATTATATATATATAATATGTATATATATGTACATATTATGATACATTTTGTTAAATTGTACTTAAAATGTCACAATATTTTACTTTTACAAAATTTTTGGCTTTTAATTTACAAGTTATCCATATTATTGTTAATCTACATTGTCTATTTCTCAACTTTAGGATTTTCTATATTAAATTAGATTAAAATTTTAAATAAGAAAAAAGGATTTAAAAAAAAAAAACAATACATACACACAGAATAACGAAAGACCAATTAAGGTTAGACATTATATTAAAATCAACCCTTTTACAAGCATACAACAAAAAAAAAAAAAAATTTAGACAACTTTAGTCAATGTGTCGTCCCATATTGAAAAATTTCGGTTTGGTCTTCACAAAGTCGCAAACAAACTGTTTTTTGTTTTACTTTTTTCTTCTAACAAAAGTTTAATTTCCCGTTATAAAAATTTTGTGTTGCCTGAAAAACCACTTCTACCATTTAGCTCCCATATTTCTGTGTATTAGTTTGTGACAAGTAAAAAGTGTAAAAAAACAAAAAACTTTTTTAAAAAGGAAGTCACTTAGTGGTTAGTTTTTTGTTTTATTTTTTTTTGTTGTATTATTTACCTATGTTTAAAAAAAAAAAAATAAAAACTTTGAATCCTTTTCATTTACTATATGAACAACCTAAAAGGACATTAACATTAAAAATCCTTTAAAATTTATGTTTTAAAAATATAAGAGAGGGAATTTGTTTATTTTAAATATTGTATACACAAGTTGACTTCTTTTAGGGCCAAATTCTATATATATATATATATATTTTTTTTTATAGGTAACTAGTATTAGATTTTTTGTTTTTATTTCCAATAGAATTGTAAAAAAACTAACAAACATAATTTTTATAGGATTATCATTTATATAGAAATAGACGTAAGTTTTAAAGTTGAAAAACAAAAAAAAAACCAAAAAATAATTTTTAGTTTCTTTAAGAAAATTTTCTTTTCATTTTATCGAATAAAAAATAAATCTTTTATTCTTGACGATCTCATTTTCATTTTGTTTTAAGGGTTAAATTTATGAGATTCTGTTTGATTAGTTTTTATATCAATGTTGATCTTAATAACTTTTGTTCATTTTATTTAAATCCCTTAGAGATATTATCTTTTAAATAATATATACTTTTATTGTTGTTTTTGATGAATAAATGTTGTTTTTTTTTTATTTTTTCTGTATTTAAATTTTTTAGGTTGACTTGTGCTTCCTAGTCCATTCGATTTTATTCATACATTTTTTCAATTATTTTGTTATACTCAGTTCCTGTTTAATAGTGATGAAAAAAGATTTTGTGCATTTGCTTATATATATATGCTTTGTCATTTGATCCATTTTTAATATTCTTTCTTTTAACTTTATTGAATAATTAATATTATTAACTTGCATCAATCGGCCTACTTATTTCTATTCTATACAATTCAATGCATTATTACTTAATAACCTAATAGATAACAATTTTGTATTAGAATTAGATTATTAAATGACTAGGGGCCCCTGTTGAGTAATTATAATTACAGTTAAAGCCAAATTTAAAGTTTTTAAAAAAACAGTAATTTGTCTACGTACTGACTCAGTACGTACTGACATATACTTCTCACGATAAAGCACAAAACACTCATGTTTAATAAAAAGCTTTGAGATTAGTTAGTTTTATTTTAGACAGATAAATACACCCCCTCTCATATACTGATTCGTTTTCGATATATTTCCTATAGTCAGTGGAATTTAATGGGTAAAATTACTAAAAATAAAATATGTTTGTAATTAAAGAGGTTATGTAAAACGGAGGTTGTGTAAAGAGGTTACATTATAATATATTTTTAACCAAAACCATATGATTACTACAAATGACCCAAAATATATAAAACAGTAATTCAAAACAATTACTTAAAAAAATTTATAGAATAAATTTCCTTTAATTATGTATAAAAATAATAAGATGTTGAATGACACAAAATGGCTATATTTTATTTAAAAATTTGAATATTATAAAACCAAAGCTTACTTATGCCATAGCGATACAAAAAAAACATATGTACTTACATTTACTACTTTCAGTACATACAAAAAAAAAGCATACATTTACCACTTTGAATCCGATCCACAGCTTTGTATACGATAGCACTCTAGTGTCTTCCTACGATTTTCATAAAAAATCGGAAGCTGCATCTGTCACTGTATCAACCAAAAGAGACATCATGGTCGTGATTTGAACCCAATAGCTAATTGGGGCTGAAAAAACAGACTCGAGTTTAATCCTTCAAAAACTCAGAGCTGTGCAATTCTTTTGTATCAACAAGTGTCTGTGACCCTTTGAAAATATATACAGTTTTCATATGACCGAAACTGAAGTACAATTCTCACATATGTGCTGACGCGTCTTGTAATGCGTTAAAACATGTGGATCAATGACCCAAATGTCATTGCTCATCTTGCTCCTCTTGGAAATCTTCGTATAGTCGGCATTCTCTTCCTTTTTTTATAGATATCGCGGAGGCACCAGCACATGTTCAATGAAAATTAAATAGATATTACCTCTATGTGCTCATCCCTACGCAGTAGAAATCCCTAGATGGTAGAAGATAAATTATAGAAATTTGTTCATAACCACAACATCCCGAATGTTGAACCAAATTCCATCTTATATGTGTTCCTAAAACATGATGAATTCTATATTTATGACCTAAATAAATTCAAGACGGACATTAACACCCTCGTTCGTAATTGTCGTCTTTTCGACCTTGCTATTTCCCTAACTTTCAGTAACGTACTAATTGGTATAAAAGGCAGTTCCACCTAGTATTTTGGGTATGTATAAAAAAAAAGAAAAGATGGTTACCTAGCATTACTCATACTGTTTAATTTTGCATTACCAAAAATGTCTTATCTCTTGTCTTAATCAATATCGAATATATGATTCCCGTGAAATGAAATCAATTCTCCCGAAAATACACAAAAAAAAAATAGGAGAATGAGAACATTGTGTAGTATGCAAAAGTGCAAAGCCTAAGACTAAAACCAAGACTAAAATGAACTTTGCAGAACGTGTAGAGAGGAAGAAGAGGAAGACATCTACTTTGTACCTGCTCTGGTTTTTATCAAAAAAGAAAACCCATCTAGTAGCCTTCTTGCTGAACTCACTGGGTGCAGCACGATCAAAATGCAAATGGACATGCAACTTAAAAGACGCTGAAATCACACAAATCCCAAATTGGAAACAAGCAGCGCATGATTGACCTTTTTTAGAGTTGTATAGGGGTAAAGGCTAAAGATCTCCCAGAGCCATAATACTCTAAGATAATGATTTTGATGTTGATTTCAGAAATTTTAGTTGAATTCAGAGTATTTTCAGTTTATCTTTGTTTCGATGTTTCTACTTTAATATGCTTCGAATAGCTTTCGCAATTTCTGCTATCAATATCTGATACGTCATTTTTGAAAATCATTATTGAAATTGGTGCTTGATCAAATTAAATTTCTTGTTTATATTAAAATTTGACAAACCTCATTAAATCCAGTTGGTTTAAATTGCAGTAAAGAACTTGATGAATTAAAATAAACTCTTTTATCATATAGTCAATAACTTAGTAGTGTCCTTAGATTGGCTTCCAAAAACTACATGTTGTACATTCCCAGCTACTAATACAAAAAATATATTTATGGTAAGCACGCGCAACCATGACTTGGACTATATTTTCGACTGAGTTAAAAGTAATAGAATTTAATTAACCACCTCGTAAAACTACCCTATTTTACCTTATCTTCAGAGGTGTATGTATTCTACCTATATCTTTAAGGTTCAGAGGTGTACTACTACCTATATCCTTAATGTTCAGAGGTGTACTACTACCTATATCCTTAATGTTCAGAGATGTATGTATTCAGTAAAGTGAACCTTTGAAGAATTGTTAATTTAGGTCAACAGTAAAATGATATTGAATTACCATATATTTTTGACATTGCTAAAAATATACCTAAATGTTTAAGTTTTTTAAGTATCATTTGAAGCTTAACGCTTGGGTTAAATACTGGACTTAAGTAAACCAGTAAACTTATTTTTATTTACATTTGTCTTGCCTATTCCACTTAATGAAATGTAAAAAACAATTACCACCAAATCGACTTTTTTAAATATTCCAGTTCTGCTCTATTTTATTACAAAATTATTATTTTGACAAATTTTATAAAATTACACTATTTTAAGAAGATTGAAATAAAAATAAGTTGATAAGTTAATAAATACTGAATATTCCATTTCGATTTTTAGTCGTAAATAATGTAATTTAAGTAAATTATTAAATATTACGTTTATTTGAAAAATATTCATTCTTTTTAAAACACTTGTATTTTGTTAAATGAATTTTTATTCACGGTTTTCATACTGACCTGTCAGAGGTACAGTATATTTAACAAAATCCATTCCGCAAATGGACATTTGATCTGATGGACATTTCACAAAACATTTATTTGGTAAATAACTGAGTAAAATCGACACTAATAAACAGGACGATTAGCAAATATACATTTACTGATCATTTCACTTTAACAGCGGGCTTAGTAGATATTGAAATTATACAGTTAGAAGCAAATTGTTAAAAGTGTATTCGTACTCGTATTTGTCATTATTGTTAGTTTGTTAAATGTTTTTTTTTTTGCTAAAAACTATTTACTTTGGTATAGGCTTTTTTGCCAAATGTTTATTTTGTTAAATATGAAATTTGAAAAATATCCGTTTGCTGATCGGAGTTTGTTAAAATGACTCATTCACTGCAACAACGACAATGTTTTTTTTTATTATTGCAAATTCTTATACTCTTTTTTGATTGTTCAGATCAATTATTTGAACTCATTCATTTGGATTGCAAATTATTAATATTACAATTAGTATAGGTTCTTATTTTTATATATATATATATATATATATATATATATATATATATATATTCCTATATTTATTTTTTAATAGTTGAAAACCCCTGGTGCTTAGTTCTTATAATTTGCTATAATATAAATTCTGTTCAATTAATAATAATATTTTTTTTTATATTAAAAACAATATCATATATTAATTTTTCTATTTTCTAAAATTTATTTTGAATTTCAACAAACAAAAATTAACATAACAAAGGACAAAAAATTACCACTTCAGTACCTTAAATACTAATAACAAAGAGATTTTTCTCTTTTATTAAAAAAATCTCTTCATCTGCATCATTATTATGTATTATCCAAAATCTGAGTGTGTCTCTGTACAATAATATCTTCATATACCATAAAACTGTTGCTGTCATCACCGCCTTAAAAATAGAAACAAAATTTTTTAAATAATAAAATGAAATATACTTGTGTGTACCACAAAAAGGAAAGTAGCTTAAATCAAAATTTCAAAGTATTAAATGTCAAAAAAATAACAACATTATAATTTAATTCTCATATTACAAAACGGACAAAACTTTTAATGTATTTTGTACTCTTTGGATTGGGCAATATAAGTTTTATCCAACCCCTTCAATTAATGTACCGAATTGTTATGTCTCAGAAAAAAAAAAAACCTAGATCTAAAAATATGATTCATGTTCGGTGATAGTAGACAGCTTAATAATCTCAACAACCTTAATCTAAATTTTAATTTAAAATTTTACCATACTCTATCCGTCCACAAAAACCAACAATGTTGTATAATGAACACGGGTGTTATTATTATTTTATTATAATAAAAATCATTCAAATGATAAATTAAAAGTATTTTTTTTCTTTAATTTCTCATTCTATTTTAATATAAAAAATAAAATAATTATATTCTTCCTATATCTATCTCTTTCTATTTATTCATTTTTCTAGTTTAGTTCTAATAGTATTTTTGTAACAAATTAATCAGTAAATTTTTTTCTAATCAACATGTAACCCTAATTTTAACTTATATAGAGAAAATAAGATAAAATATATATATGTAATTATAAGATAATCAGTATTCTCACACCTTTCTATTCAGTTTTTTTTCCCTTTCTTTCTTCATTTTCTATACATTCCTTTTAATATTAAGTATCTTTTCTCTTTTCAACAATTTTTTTTTAACCTTATTTGTAATTTTTTTCTTGGATGCGGTAATAGGAAACGGTTTATTTAGACTGTTGAACTGATTTTATATATGTATATATATTTTTTTTCTGTCCTATACTATTATAACGGTTATCTTTTGTTGTTATCATAATACAAGAATTTAAATAGCTCTCAGCACGTGCCACTCAACCTCATCATCCTTTCTAAATAGACACTATCAGACATCGTATAATATATACCAATACAATAAAACCAAGTAAGATACAAAATTAACAAAACAAAAACATTAGTTAAATCAAATATTAACGGTATAAAGTGATACTATGAGTAAATTAACGGTAAATGTTACCATGTACCTACATGTTTTATTTATTTTTTTGTACTTTTATCAGTATTTTTTGGTCTAAAGATTATGTAGTGGTATTTGTGCGGTTTTAGTTTTTCTATACCTATCGTTTATCTTGGGTTAAAAATCTTGTATTTAAATATAAAGGAAATGTCAAATTAAATGCGCAAAAAAACAAAAACTAAATAATAATAATACAAAAAAATACCGTTATTCAAAATTTGTATATACGAAAAAAAAATGTTTTGTTTGTTGGTTTGTTGTATGTTTTTTTTTCTCTCTCTCTTTATGATAGGATCAAGTGTCATAAACATAAATGAATAACAGGATTTTTAAGGAAATATTTATTTGTTTGTTATTTTTCTTCTTTTTTCTTCCTTGTTGTATAGCATAGCAATTTTATTTTCACCTGTAATTTAAGAAGATTGTGTTTTGTGGTTATTTCGAATTAAAAGGTATTATATTGTGTTGCGTGTACACAAAAATTATAAAAAAAAAAGAAAAACGGTTAAAGTTTTTTTAATAACTTTGGTGTTATTTTATTTTAATGACGCGTCGTCATTCCGATGGTGTTATACTGATGAGTAATTTTGAGTGTATTTATCGTTGATTTAAGGTGTTGAAATGGAGTTCAATTTTTTTTTTCGACTAAATTTTTAATTGGAAAATCGTGCCAAAAAACATTTCGTTTTACATATAAGAAATAAAAACGTAAAAATAAATAATTATGAAAGGGATATGAAGTTCAAGGACATAACTTTCATAATTAATAAAAATTTATTATGAGTTTTGCATAAAGTGGATTTTTGAATCTATCAATAGATCTTTTTACATATGAAATGTTAAAGTAGAAGAGAAATATACCACCAAAATTGAAAAATTATCCGTGACTTCCATATTGTAAAAAAAACGTTTTTTCTGAAATGCATCATATTCCATATTGTACAAAAAAAACCTTACAATCAAGTAAAGCCTTACAAAAACTTTACAAAAAAAAGCAGAGCACGCATCGAAATAATTTTCGATGCTTTTTATAAACTTTTGGTATACAGTTTTTCATTTGACTGGATACTGAGATATGATCCTCGCAAAAACATTTTTTTTTGTTTCTTAACTTGTCTTTAGTACAATGGCTCTTAAGTTCGATGCAAACAAGAGGTCCGGCGTCCGAAGTGTCGGGACCGAGGACCTTGATTTTTTTCTGTCATCAGTGTAATGGCCCTTAAATGTGATGAAGACAATAGGTCCGGGGTCCAAGGAATTGGGGGCGAAACTCTATATCACCTGTTTAAATTGTACTTGTCTGAAAAAAGGTTATTAATAATTATTATAAATCATTTTAGAAAAAATTTCGGATTGCTCCGACGGTCCAAAAGTCGAAACCAAAGCCCTTGAACATACTTATTTTGATACGTAATTTTGATACGTAATGAACATTATTGACATTTTGGTTTTTGGACTATTTTTTTGTTCAAGGTCGTCGTTCGTTACTTCTAAACCGTGAACCTATCCGAAAAATTTTTAAAAACTATCATACATATATTATTCTGCATTTATCTGGATGTTTGTAAGTTCGACGGAACGCTCCAACACATATACAAATTGCATGTGTATACAAATGCATATATATACAAATTGCTTTGGTGCTTTTTTTTAACCCCTGTCTACCATTGCAGGAAAAATTGATTGCATGAACTATATTTTTTTAATTTCATGTTAGTCTTCTTCGCAAATAATAAGGAAAAATAATAAATAATAATAATAATATAAATAAAACAAACAATTTTTTTGATTTATAATAATAAGGACTAATAGAAATTTAATCAATAGTTTAATATGGTATAATAACCAAAAGGCAAACAGCATTTAACACAAAAAAAAAAAAATAATTCACTCAAAGGTTATTCTTATTACTTAAAATTATACATAATAATACACATGTGTATCAGCATATTTGTATTGTATAATATTATACATTATACTACTTTATTGCTTCTACCTTTTATTTTTGTCTATATTGTGTGCGTAACTCACTTCACTCAAAAAAAATTATTTTTGTTTTTTTTTTGTTTTTTTTTATTATTTGCTGTATCTGTATTCTGTATGTTCTATATGCTCCATTCCAAAAATATTATTTTGTTTTCAGTGTTAAGTGTTCACTTTTCACTTCACTGTTCAGGTTCACTGTTCAATCAATAGAACTTGATAGAAGTAGAGTAGGATAATTAACTCTACTTCTACGCCGGATAATAAAACATTGTTTTTTTTTAAATTGAAAATTATTGATGAAAATGTTTTCGTATTTTTTGTAAATTTTACCAATTTAGATACAAAATTTTGAATATATAAATTATGAATATTTTTTTAAAATAACACAATACCATAATAACAGTTTATTCATATAGCAAAATAAGATCCCTATATATTATACAAAAGACAATATTTATATGAAAATAAGATCCCATTTTTAAATTTGCACTCCCAGAGGCCTCAATAACGCTAATACGGTATAATTTATACTAAATGGAACCCAACTAACGAATTATAACTAAATGGAAGTGAGTACGAGTATACCATACAAAAATACAAACATTTTATAGAAATTTGTTGGTATGGTACTTCTTCTTCTGTTATATAAAAAAAAAAAGATTAGTGTTAGGCCAATATAAACATAAATAAAAATAAATAAAAAGTGATATAAACATAAGTACTGTAATTTCGGAATAAAGAATCTAATGAAAGAAAAAAAGAAACTAGGATTTATTTTGCTTCCGTCATTTATGACGGGTTACAAAGCTAGTTTATAATAATTATTAATAACTTTTTTTCAGACAAGTACAATTTAAACACGAGATATAGAGTTTCGACTCCAATTCCTTGGACCTCGGACCTATTGTCTTAATCACATTTAAGGACCATTGCACTGAGGACAAAAAAAAAATTCAAGGTCTTCGGTCCCGACGCTTGGGACACCGGACCTCTTGTTTTTATAGTCGGGCTGATACCACCACGCTACTCATTTAATAAAATCCTGTTTTTGCGACAACAGGTAAACGCAGACGGCAAGATTTTTCGATAAATTCTGGACTTATTCTGCTAAACTTTGGTAATAACAGAAAATGACAACAAAATAAGCGTCAAAAGTTTTAAATTGTGTTCCATAATGTAAAAATATTACAGCAAATTTTTTACTATGTAGAAATTAAGTTTTAAAAATTAAATTTAAAAACAGTTTAAAGGCCGTTTAAGAAATGTTTTTTTTATAATCAGGAAGTCACGGTATCAAAGCACACTCAGCACAAAAAGTGGTGTCAAACCCAACTTTCGCCACTTCTTTTTGCATTAGTACATGACAAAATAATGAAAGATATTATTTGTTTTTCAAATGTATAGATATAGGTAAAAGTAAAGTTCGGCATAAGTTTAGAAATATACAGTCAAAATTACTCCATCTTGAAACATTGGCCAAAAACGTTACTGGAATAAAGACTTGGAAAGGTAAAAGCCATGAAAATTGATACCGTCAATAAAGAAGGTTTTCGTGTTTTCGACCAAACCTTAGAATAGTAGGAAGCACAATAGTGATCTCAAACCATTATAAATCCAAAAAGGAAGCATGACAGGGTGCTCAATCGAATTTATATTTAATGCCGAAATTTCTATTATATACCTATATTTATATATTTATATATATTTCTATTATATACCCTATATAACCTAAAAAGCTCAAAACAAAAAAATCTCAGCAAAAAGGTAAATAAGTAGTAGATAATTTTTCAGTAAATATTAATTACTTGCCGAAGTTAAAAAAGATTTTTTTAATTTTTCAAATTGGTTGAGGTTTTGAAGCTTTATTCTATTTGTCTAAATAATTATGAAATAAAAATCTATGGTACTAAAATTTGAGGGATTCATGATCAAATTACAACAAATTGATAATTTTAAGTGTCACCCACTGTTTGTTATCAGCTATTACAATATAAGTAATATTTATAATTATAACATTGTTTTTTTTTTTTTTTTAGTGTGATATAGTTTAAAAAAAATTGTATGATGCCGTACACAGTTACTTTCACTTTGTTACTATCAATATTTTTATTAACTTCAAATAAATTAAATTGTAATTGAATATAGCCTAGAAACATCTTTAAAGCATTTTACGGTTGAAAATAAACAAATAAACATAAATAGGTAGACATTGTTTTTTCAATGCAAATTGATTTTATTTGAAACATTGATTTTGGCAAATTCAATGAAAACAAATATTGCGTTAATATTGCATAAATGCTAATGATAAGAATACTGCATTAAATTTCTTATTTTCAATGATAATGCTGAGTACTAGATAGAAAGAAGGTAGAAAAACTGTGTATATTGTTATATTGAACAGAGACTTAAAATAACCTTGATAATTAAAACTATTACATTGTTCTCATCAGCATTATCATTTAAAATAAGAAAATGCAATTAAGAAACTCAATGTAATTAATGAAATCAATGCAATACTTAATAAATTTCAATATCTAAAAAGCAAGACTACAATAAATATCAAAATAAATATTACACTAAATATTAAACAGGTAATAACAGTTATTCTAAAACAACAGAGTTGTGCCACTTTCAAAATATGACTCCAGTTTTCAAATGGAAGAGCCTACATACATATATATGTACTTAAATTTAAAATTTATTGCTATTAAAGTGTCTATAACAAGTATTTTTTTTTCACTTTTATACGTAATGTCTTAAGCAGATAACGGAACATTAAAAGCGGTATCGGGAAAATAATGAAGATCAAATACGGAATATGCACGGAAATATAACCGTCCAAACTCTTTATCTAAAACTGTCGTTTGAAAATTTATTTATTAATACAGAAATATTGGAAATATTATTTAAGAGTGACGTCATTGTGATGCTTTGTTCTTGCAAAACAAAAAAAAAATGGTTGCCATAATGGAAAATTATCCAATTTACCTGACACGGTGGAAAATTTTGCAAACGGTTACAACAATTTATTTATGGGATTAAGAGTCAAAATTTCAGACCATAATGACAATAATTTCAATTTTAGTTCAATATAATTCAACCGTACCGGTAAATTCGATTCGATATAAAAATATTCGAATTTTTTCGAATCAATTCGATAAGAATTTCTCAAAAGCGAGTTCGATCGAAACACTAATTTTGTACCCATTTCAAAAAATGTAATCAAATAAAAAATATAACGAAATGTAATGACTTTTATGTCAAATAAGCTCAAATTTCAAATTTAAAAAATAAATTTAGATTGCTGTTTTAGAAATAAATTATTAAAATACACAATATATATAAGTATAGTATTTTACAAAACGAAAATAAAATAAATAATAAGGTATATTATTATGAACGCAATAAGACGATTTTTTTTAAATTTATAGTGAGTACTTGAATAGGGTTTTAATTTCATTAAATAAAAATGTGCTGTATCACTTTATATTAGAATCATGAACTTATAGCTCGTTTTTGACGTGTAAAATATATGACTCTCTTTTTCCAGCAATTTTCTTTTCCTTTATGACTCTCTTTTTCCATTTTCTTTTGCTTTATTTGAATAGCTTCTTGTTGTAGTTTTCGCTTTTCTTCTCTACCCAACATTTTTCTTCTCTTTGCAGCCTTTTTTCTTTTACAATTTCTTTTAAAACGTCGTGTTTCTTTTCTTCTACTTGGTACATTTTTTTAAATATTGAGCTTGCTCTGACACATTGCTATTAATTTCTGTAAGAATTTTACAGAATGTATATGTAAGTTTTATATTTTCTGTGAAAAATCTTGAAGCAGTTGTTCTGCTGAAATTGACTCCTGTGAAATATTTCGGTTATTAAGTTTTGTTTGATTTTCTTGTGTACTGTTAATAAAGTTTATTTGATTTTCTTGATGTTGAATTTGATTTTGCTGTTTTGTATTTCAAGTCTATAAAAGGTTTTGAACCAAATAATTCATCAATAATCCATTTAAACAATTTCTCATGTGTAATAACACTTTCTATGCGTACGAATCACAAATTCAAAATTAACAAAACTCACTCAACATGTTATATCACTAACATGGAGAATGATTTTATCTTGAATAGTCTACCAACAGTATTTTTAAGTAATCTTTATTCTATTATAATATAAGTTTTTTTTTTTAAATTATACTTATAACCAGTCTAAACCTAAAGTTGAAACAAAGTTCTACATGAACATACTTTTTAAACCTATATAATCATAATTTTATTTTATCTTTTGCCATGCACTTCCGTCTTTTATTGGAAAGCCCAAATTGTTTAACTTTTCAGCATATTCTTCCCACCTTTTATAAACCGTTATGCTAAATGTTAATTTTTTTTAGCAGATGTATAAGCAATTCAAATTGCTTATCTATAGTAAATTTTGACCCAAATCAGTAATAAATAATTAATTAGCTAAATAAAATTTTTAACTTACATTTGTTTTATATATTTATCTTATTTCGGAACAAAACACTTTCAAATGCAAGAACAAAAATGGTTATTCGTTTCTAAAATTTTGAACAAAAAAATTTTCGATCAAAAATATTCGAATTTTTTTTTAAATCGAATTCGCCGATTAAAAAGAACGAGTACTCGATTTTTATTCGATCGAATTCACCGCTACGGCTGATTCTTCATATTCTATGTCTCGTAAAAAAATTTCTGATTTTTATCAATAAGAAATGTACTAAATGCGTCCTCACAAACACAGATTGTTTTCTGATCATATACATATCATGCATACTCTGATTTAATAAATGAACAACAGAGAGCTAAAGCTGATAAAAAAAAAAAACAAAATAGAACTATTTTTTATTCTTAACTCTTATTGAAATTTTGTTAAAAATTTGAAAATAAAATACATCTTTGGTATATAAAGTAAAAACACTTAGAAATATTAAAACAATAATACCTTCTTGGTCCCACACTAATTTAACTATATTACTATACTTATGTATATTTAACAGAATACTTACTAACTAAACTAAAATTGTATCAATAATATAAATTAATTAACAAAAAACAAAATATTTTTTTTTAAATTGACAAACCCTAATAATTCAACAATTTTTATTAAATTTCAACGACTTAAATTTTGACAGACAATAATTCAATATACATATACATGCTCGGAAATTTTATAATGAGCAGGAAAGCACGCTCTTAGCCTACTCTGATTACCAAAATGATCACAATTTTTATGCTCTGGAGTGCTCCGAACTAACAAAAGAATACCGATAAAAGAAATTTTTAAGCCACATTTTTTACGTTAAATTTTTCATTAAAACTTTTTGAAGTTTTCAGAAAATTGTATTATAAATTGAACGTCTGGGGCGGGTGTAAGATTCATATTAAGCCACATGACATGAATCATTAATGATATTGTTAACAGAGAATTCTTAATAAAACCACCACTGTGCAGTTGCACAGGGGCCCACTAGTATCTTCAAATAAAATATCAAAAATATCGAAATCATTGGGGTTATAACTTTCATTTCCATTATTTGCACATTCCATATTTGTACTATGTATGTACATACATTGAAAATATTTTCATAATTGAATATCACACATTCAATTTAATTATATAATTAAAATTAAAATTAAACAATTGTTTCCTTTTCAATAGTTTTAATTAAAAAAGAAAAAAGTAATACTCAAAATTACATCACCCATTATAAGACTTAAAATTATAATTAACTAAAAGAAAATTTCCTTTTTTTAATAATCTTATTTAAACTCTCAATACATTAAATTCTTTTCTTGAAATCCTTTTTTTTTCCTTTTCAAATATTGCGGTTAAAAATAATACTCGTATTACCCTTTTTGGAAATAATATTTATTAGCCTTACTATATGTATACTCCTCTACCTCTACACCATTTTAATAATGTTTTAATATACTTCTATTATATTTCCTTAATATTAACTGTATATTATAAATTATGTTCGTAACCTGAAGAAAAAACTATTTTTTTTATTTTTCTAATTTTTTATATTCAACTTTTGAATAATTTATATTACACAAAACTAACCAAAAATCAAAAGCAGCCCTTCAGGTTAGGGTTGAATTATAATTGAAATGAAATAGACTAAAAACAAGAAATGAACAGAATTGGAATGTTAAATATTTAGTAGTAGTAGAAGAAGAAGAAGAAGAAAGAAAGAAACAAAACAAAAAACAAATCATATATCCTTGATTAATGATACTTTGTGTCCCTTTCAACATACATTCCAGATTACACTTACAGTTATTTTCAGGTATGACCATAAAAAAATTTTCACAAAAAAAAAAAATTATTAACAATGAGTTGAAAAGGATTATGGAGCCTTTCTATACTATTTTCATTCCTATTTGAATACATATATACATATTCATATATACATACACAACACATGTTCATATACAAATAGACTATACTCAGTAAATGAAAAATTTATGAGTTTTTTTTTTATGTTTTTATATAAATTATAATGGAGAGGTAAAGGTTTCTTTAAATGTTTTATGATATCTGCCTGCCCTTATCCGTCACAAGTCCAGTTAATTGAATAAATTTTATATAAAAAAAAAACAATGTTTAGTTTATACATAGGTATACTTAAGTTGAATAAGGATAGATTTTCTAATATTTATTTTAAAACTGAATTTTGTTCTTAAACTAAGGTTTTGGAAATAATTATGAAATTGTTGGAAGAGGATTAAAATATAATAGGGTTGGACACAGTATTTTATTATTTTATTTTGTAATAAGCATTTTTCTATAGTTTTCATTACTTATATTTTATTAATCTCAAAACATTTAAAATTAATTCCCAAGTAAATATTTTATTATAAAGCACTTATTTAATGCTCCGTTGTGCAACAATTTAAATTAAATAATCAGAAATGCAGTAGTTTAGCAAAAAGGTTCGTTTAGGCTAATTAAAGTTAAATTACCAAAGGTTGTATAAGGCAATTTTGAGGCTGAGGACTGTATTTCGGAATACTTTAGATTAAGAACTTAAATAAATTTGATTAATCCTTTTTATTTACTATAAAAATTATGAATAGTTCGAAAATTAAGAGGGAAATTATAACTTAAATTAAAATCTAATCTATATTAAAAATACTTATATTGAAAATATATGGATTTTATTCTATAATTTATTTAATATTGATTTTTTTTAGTAAAACTATTGATTACTACAGAAAGTTCAATATGTTTCAGTCTATTTGGCGTAGAAGACCTACTTTTCTATTAAATAAGAGACAAATTTCCGTTTCATCATTTTTATTTTACAGAAAATTAATATTTCGCAAGCATAGTACTTTGTCCATTAATGTTTAATAAAAGTATGCATATATACTGTTTGCACAAAAGTATATTTTTGAAATATTTATACCTGAAAAATAAAAATTTACAACAACATCACAATTTCCCAATTAAAATAAAGTTTACCAATGAAAATCTCGTTATATAAAAATCCGATAAAGTCCCACTATTTATACCTGTCTAGATTCCAACAAAAGAAAGATTTTAAATATGTATAGCGGTATTCTTACATTACGGGATTTTTATTGTCATCATTGTCATTTAGCAGTACTGCTCTGTGTGAACTTGACTTTGCTGTTGTTGAACTTGACTTGTTTTTTTTAATCTAGAATTTGAAATTTCTGATTATTGTGTTCTATATAATTTATCTATCTTGTTCTCCACCTGCATCTGGGTAAATAAATATAAATATATCGTGTTTTGCTCGTTCCTCGTTCATTTTCTTAACATTTTCAACTCATGGTTACATTTTTTCTTAATACATATTTTTATACAACTAAGCAAGAGTATGCTTTATAAATCGATGCTTTTCAGTTTTAAATTAAAACATACATTTTTATGTAATATAGAGAAATTTCATAACATCACATAATCGCTTAAGTTGGGCCAGAAAGGGTTAAGTGTAGTCTTAATAATTAGTGTACCAAGTTTGTGTGCGTAACATTACTAGCTTACTATGATCTTTATTTATTTTATTTATGTAAATACCTCTTTAGCCCTTTTTGAGCTAAAGAGGTTCGCAAAGTTCGTGCATTCTGTATTCTAAATGCCCATTGGTATTCAACTAATAGCTATACCAACTATTGGTTTTTAGTCTTTCATATATTATTTGAGTCATTAAGTTGTTTGAATCATTACAGTTAAATAACCTGAGTTGTGACTTTACATTACGATTATTGGAATCATTACAGTTTTAAATAACATGAGTTTGCCACCATACCAGTGTATGGGGCATACTAATGCTGTATTCGAGTTCACTTGCAAATTTTCCGGTTCCCATATCCTACATGTAAGACTAATTTAATTAATATAAACCTTATATTCTCTACATACTTTATGTAATATGTACATATCAGCTACTATTTGGTTTTCCCCAGGAGCTTTGCTGGCTTATAACTTTGAGTTAATCAATCAATTTTATTTTATTTATTTATTAATATAACTTATTATCTCAAAAGAGCTAAAAGCTCGTCATTATCTTCATCTATAGATTCTACAGCTCGGAGTGAGTCATTACCCCGTTTACAATTTTACTTCATTCTGCTCTTTCTTGTCTCATTCTGAACTTTTTTCAATTCGTTGACTTAAATTTTTCGACATTTGTCCTATATTTCGTCCAACCATATTTATCTTGGTTAACCTATTAGTCCACTATTGTACGGTACTATATTTAATATTTTTTTGGCATAATTTGTTCATTTATCTTCAGTACATGTCCTCGCAGTTTCTCATTTTAGTCTTTATAATATTGTATCCATCAATTAGTGCTTCTAGCTCCAAGTCATTATTTATTTTGGCCAAACAAATATTTTTCTCAATATTCTTCTTCCGAATACTTTTACTTTTGCCGCTTAACATAAGAAAACTTAGATTTCTTAATGCCTTTTGTACAAAAAGTCAAATCATGGCCATTAAGATTAGAATATTCTAGCGTTGAATCCCTCTTTGATGTACTAAGTTAAAGTTCTCAATTCTTGATATAAAACTTGATTTATTTAAGAAATACCTACATATATACATACAAGCTCTGATCAAAGACTTTTTTTTCTTTCTCAAAAGTATGAATTTTCAAAATTTTTAAATTTTTAACCTAATTTTACCCTTGCCATTGCCAAAAATTGTTTTTATCAAAAAAATTGTTTTTGTAATAGGTATACATTTAAATTCATTTTTTAATGTCCGCACAAATAGAAAATATGACTTTATCTGTAAGTAAAATAAAGTTTTAAAAAAGATAATAAGGTCACTTAATTCTACTTGTTAAATTAAATAAAGAGTGTTCCTATATTTTTGTCTTAAGTAAGAAATTTAGAAATTTAATGTAATATTTGTTTTTATTGTAAAGAGTAAAATATAAAAAATCAAATGTATGATTGAATGGATGACTGAATGCATGGGTGAAGTATTTGATTGAAAATTGTTATTGACATAGCATCATCTTGTCTGAATTTTGTTTATATTTCTAATTCGTCCGTTATTTTGTATTGCACTCCTACCTTGCATTCAGTGTGGCTTAGTGTAAGCACAATTAAATTTTTAGCTAGAAAATCTTGTTCATGTGTGTATACAGGGATGAAATCCGGATAAAATTCGGCTTGAACTATCCGGATATTTTCGAAATATATTCGAAATCCGGATATTTTGAATCAATTATCCGGATATTTGATTTTCGAGAAAGTAAATTTTTATCATTTCAAACATTTGAATTTTTATACCGTAATTATTACATTTACTGTTGGATTGCAAAACCAGACGCAAAACTTATTGGTCCCTATGATTGAGCGACTCTATAAGTTAAAAAAATGTACTAAGCAATCATTGATTGAATTGTTAGGAATGGAAAAAGGATGATATTCCAATGAACAAAATTTCGTCGTCCTAGAAAGTATGTTAAATATTTTAAAACCACTTGAATTAGGTGTAAAAGAGTTGAGTAACGAACAAGAAACACTTTTATCTAGCGAAGGTGTTTTTAAATTTATGTTTAAAAAATTAAACGATACTGATTCAGATTTGAGCAATGAAATGTTGACGTTTTAAAAACGATTAAAAACATGAAATTTAAAACGAAGAAATAAAGAACGTAGTATATTTGATAAAATTACTACAAAATTCATCAATCTCCCGAGATGATAATTTTGATGATATTATATATGCTTCGAAACCAGCAATCTATGCCTAATATGCAAAATATATAATGAGTCGATTGTATCTCATTCCAGAAGACAAATTCAGATGTTCGGATCTGGGGCTTAAATTTGCGAATCGATTACATTGGTTATAGAATTGAAAAAACCTATAGCTTCCAGTGAAATTACAACAAAATTTTAAAATTACAGAACTTAAACTTCTTGAAGGCAATGGAAAACTAACTCAGAACCTAGAAAATATTTTGAATGCTCTTAATATGATTCAACCAACCTCTACCAGCAGTGAGAGGGTTTTCTCGGTGGCTGGTACATTTTCAACAAAATTAAGAAGTAGACTTCAGTTTCCATTGTTGAACGTTTTGGTATTCTTGAAATATTATTTTAATAATGAATAATAAATAAATTATTATTATAAAACTATATTAATTTAATTAAATCATAAAACTATATTAATGTTATATACTTTTTTTATTATACTTTTTTTTTCTTGAATTCATATCGAATAAAACGAACATAAAAACTCAAACATTTTGAATTTTTTTTCTAAATTTAAGAATTGGCAAATATCCGAATAGGATCCAGATACCTGGATATTTCATGTTTAAGCTATTTGATATCCGGATACCAGAAAGTCAGGATAATTGACATCTCTAAGTGTATATATTTTGAAAATAAGTCGCTTTTTGTGATTTAACTAAAATTGATTAGAAGTATAAATCTAGAGACATAATTGAGCTCAACTAATTTCTCAAATATCAGATATTAATAATCTAACAGATCTTAAAATATACTCTTATAAATTTTCATTATTCTAACATCTTCATTTCCCTGATCATTTCAATTTTTATAAAGTATATTAAAATTAATAAAAAAAATCCATACCAATTTATCCGGAAAACAAAAATGTATCCACCATTTTTGTTCTGTTTTTTTTTTTTATAATTTTTTTTTTAATTAAGTGAAAGCAGTTTAAAAGAAAAACTTCTCTAAAAATAACAACTATACACTACGTACAATTTTTAACAATAACACGTAATAGTAATATAAAACTTTTCCGAAACATTCATTAACAACATCAAAAAAAAAGAAAAAACTAATAATGATATCCTTTAGCAATATCGTATAGATAGAAAAACAAAATTTTGAAAATTTCAATTTACACTAGTACAGTGTATAGATAGAATATATTATTAAGTAAGCAACAAATGAGAACAAACCTCAATTGAAATAAAAATGATTTAAGTGAAGGAGTGTAGGTAATTGAAGATAAAAATTGTTTAAGTTTACGATATTCTCTAGTACATTAAAAATTTATTAATTACAGCAGCATATTTTCCCTTTCCATTACATTCTACAGATACGTACATACATACATATATATATGTATGTACAACTATTTTTATATTCATTAATTCATTTCTTTACAATTTCGTTCTGATTCCCTTCCAATATTATTATTTCAACAGGATTTCGTATTATTATAATTGACTTTTATATTAAAGTGATGAAGCAAAATTAAAGCTAAAAATAACTCGATAAAATTTCTGTTCCGGATGGATCCCCTTTTTTTTCTTTTATTATCCTTTGAAATAGAAAATTTTTCCTATATCTTTTTAAATAATTCTCATTCCTAATAATAATAATTGTACTGCACATTTTGTTGTTGATACAAAAAAAAAATTAATTTTTCTGTGGTAAAAATGTATTGTGAATAATCTTAGGGAATGATGATGTAGATGGCATACAATCTCTGTATTTAATTTAGTTTTTTTTTTTAATTATTTTAAATTTTTTTATTAATCGAATTGCAAAAAAAAATATTATATTATTTTGTGAAAGTAACAAATTTTGCTGGTTGTTATTTTTAATTTAAAAATACACAAATTTTTTACGGATATTTTAACATCATTAAAATCCTGTAAGTATAGTAAATTGACTCGTATATAAGTATGTATGTCTGTAAATCGTTTGTAGTTGAAAATCAGCTACAATAACTTCTTTTCATTATTCTCTATTCGTATTTCTATTATATTTCATTTTCTACTATATTTCACGATACGACTATCACTGTAATGTTGTTGTTTATTTAATTTATACTTATTTAAGTTATATGATCTAGTAATGTTTCTGCAGTATAGTCAATAATCGATTATCATTGTATATATTATATTTGTTTACTGAATAATCAAGTAGACCGACATGAGAATGATTATTTATACAGATATAGGTTAGTGTATAGGGAAGAGAAATGTAGACAATTATAATATGTTGGATGTAAAATGTAAACAAAAATTATAACAAAACAAATTTATCAACAGTGGTTTTCGTAACAATTAACGGGGCAACGAAAGTAAATTCTTGTGAATAAATAGAAAAGATTGAAATTTACTAAGTCATACTCTTTGTAGGTAGAAATAAGTTGGTAGAACACCTGATGAATTTCAACCGAAAGGTCCCAGTTTCGATTCCCGATGAAGGTTCAATTACTTGGTTCAATACCTTCATCATTGCTATAAAATAAATGACAAAAAATAATTGAGAGTATAATCTGGTAACAACATAATTAAAATAAAGCTATTCTATTTAAAAAGCTTAGTTCCTCACAATAACAGTAATTTTCCACATTCAATGCGCGTTGTATTTATCAAATTACATGACTTATAAATGCTCGAAATATTGTAGATATCGTAATATAAATTTGCAGTTCTTAACTAATCACGAAAGTTACCGTCAAGAAGGTGGATGAAAGTTTTCTTAGAATCGTCCTTGATCAATTCCAAATAAATGTTTGAGCAGTACTTTCACCTATAACCTATTCCCAATATTTATTAACCATTTGCTTCAAACCAATCCAATATATAGCTTTGCAGACTGTAGTCTGTGCGACTGTGCACTCTAGTGACATCCTATGATATCTGAAGCTCTATTGTAGTTTCAATGAAAAAAGATATCATAACCACTTCCTTAAATCATTATTTGATCGCAATAGCTTACAAAACGGTTAAAAATAGATACAAAATAGAACAGTGATAACAGTGAATATATTCTGAAAAATCTCCATTTTTGGTCCGGATATTTCCTTCAAAGAAGATCAACTGCGGCAGTATGAAGACGTATGTACATTTGATAGGAAAATGGTCTGGGTTAATCACATTTTCGATGCTGCAAAACACGCAATCAAATGTTTAGGTTTTCTTAGCCGCTGTGAGACATACTTTTTCTTCAGTAACCTTTTAAGGAGCTCTAACGAACGGGGAAATCTATGGAGTACGGCTATTATACATGATGGGCGAGGACTTCTACTAATGCGTTAAAATATGAATAAAGTTCAAAACCAAAAAAAATAAAATAAATTCAGCAATAATCCAAATGTTACTGTTCATCTTGCTTCTTTAAAGACGAATGTTGTATTCGTATTGTTAGACTAATCATCTCTTTTTTTTTTAGATATCTATCTCCTAGGTATGTATATATGAATATCTACATCCCACGTAACAATTTGATTGCTATAAGACTCTTGCACACTCTTATAACACTATTATAAACACTCTTATAGCAGTATTAGTGTTAATTTGAGTGCTCCGCAATTTTTGTGAAAGGTTATAAATACGTTATAGCAGTAAAATGGAGAATCTTGTAAGGCATCGGAGCAAGTGCTGTAATATTGTTATAGGATTGGATTGTAGTGTATTAGTGTATATATTTATAATTTTGAAATGATATTCATTTGAAATAATTTATGTTATGCAAGAGTGAGAAAGGTATTATTTTTTATTTTAAAATAATAATTTTATGGGGTTTATATTTATTTCATGAGAAAGGGAGATAGATATTAATTACATATTTTTATATTTGCATGTAAATGATTTATATATCAAATATAAAAAATGTCTTACTAATAAATAATATTTTGCGGTTAAAAATAATTGTATTAATATTTATAAATATTGTGACCAAAATGTAAAATTTGGTTGTGAATGAAATTTCATTAACATTTATAATAAGAATACTTCAAAAAAATACATTGCTCTTCAAAAATAACCAATTTTTAAATAAATAAAAGAAAATATGTTTTTAAATTGTATCTTTAAAATGTTAAATAATGTACGTTAATAAATGCATAACATCAAATTTGATATTTAAAAAATTATTCTTTTAAGTAAAAATGATATTTTTGCGAAATGAATGCAAAATAAAGCTTTTCAGTTTTTGTTTATTTAAAAAAATGTACCATGTTTGTAGAAAATAATGACCGTCGCAAAATATTTATTCAAAAGCTATAGTAAGTTTATTAGTAACATTATAGGAATACAGTAAAATGATAGCACCATTACTGCTATTCTAGCAATTCTATTCTTATAACAACGCTTTAACTCTTGATATAGGATTACGCACTTTTAGACTTATAATAACATTGCTGTATCACTTGCTGAAAATCCCGTTATAACAACTCCCGCAGTTGCTATAAGAACATTCTTATAGCAATATTAATCACATTATTCCCATAAAAACATAATTATAACGCTTTTAGTGCTAATCGGGAGTCATATAGAAGTCTTATAGCACTAATTTTGTTTTTATAACAATAAAATGTTAAGTGGGATATTATCTCCATTCAGGTTTTTACATTCTAAAACAATAATAGCAAATATATGCTTGCTCTTACACCAATCAAATTCGTGGAAAATAAGTGTTAGAAATTCGTTTATAACCAAAATACTGCAAATATGGAACAAAATTCAATCTTACGCTCTCCTCAATAATCAATAAGTCTATACTTAAGACCTGTATAGATTCAAGATGAACACTAACACTTTGGTTTGTAATTTCCCTCCTTTCCTGCCATATTTCATCTTTCTTAATTTGATTTTCCCTCCCTAGCCAAACATATACCAACCGGTATAAAAGGGCTATGCCTAATGTTTTGGTAATGTACAGATACACTTATTCAAATTAATAAAGTTATATCCCTGATCAATATAAATTATATAGACAGACTCAAAATTACTAATAATTTCTTTTATTTCCAGTTATTAGTCTCTTCTTGTTTATTTGACGTTTTCAGGACTTAAAGCCGCAGCACTTCTTTAAAGACAAAATGAAATAGGTTTTGTAATGAATAAAACATTTCAAATTTCCTTTGCCATCAAAATGTTGTTTTTGAAGTTTAGTATAGCACATATAAACATATTTCAATTCGAGTATACTTTTTGTAGTAATTTAAAGCTACTTTAGTTCTGAATTAAATAAAGGCAATTTTTTATAAAAATTTGTGTATGTGTTCACACTTGGTATACAAGCACAAGCACTTATTGACAACACAATTTAATACTCTAAATTTTTTAAATACACATTTAAATTTGTTAGACCTCTCAACAGAGCGCATATTAATTTAAATACTAGAATACACAACCCTTTGAAAATAGTCCAAATAATAAAATAGAAATCATATGAATTTATTGAAAGTCCTACAATTTTTATTTATTTTTTTTTATTTTCTGTACATAAGTGAATTGCAATTATAAATACTGACTGCCCCTAAAACAATTCAAAATCTTAGTCAACTTTATTTCTGTTTTTTTTTCAGTCCTCTGGTTTTGTTTATGTATCCTTTTTCTGCACTCATATTATCCTGTAAGCTTATATTACACTTCAATAAAGAATCAGCAACAACAACAAAAACAACAAAAAATCATTTTAATTTAACTATACTTCAATAGATTTGATATGGTACACCATATATAGCAGAGACATATACATATATATACACAGAATAAAGAAATTCAACTAAACAACATTAGAAAGAAAAATAACAGCAGCAATAGCAACAGCAGCAACAGCAACAGCAGGTATATATTTGTGTATATTATGAGAAAAGCAAATAAACAAATATTTAACCGTGATTCGATTAAAGTATCAGTCTTTGTTTTTTTCTCTATTTTGGTTTTATTTACCAGAATAAGGATATTATGTACATAGGACAATGATGATAGTTTTGTGTACTTAAATGATTTTTGTTTCTAAAATATTTTATAAACTCAGACTACTAGAGTTGTTTGTTTTTTTTTGTTTTTTGTAGAAAACCAATACAAAAACTATTCATGTACAACAAAAGACCAACAAAAAAAAATACTTTTTAAACACATTTTTGATCGCATTTCTCGAATTATCTCAATCGAATTATCTCAAAGACTTAGAAAAGTTTGTTTTTTAGAAGAAAAACAAACCAAACAACAACAACATGTTTTACTTCATTTTAAATTAACCTTTTCAACTTATTCATTCCTGAATTTTTATATCTACACAAAAAAATGAAAAATCACGCAAGTGTCATGATTGTAAAAAATATTTGCATGACAGTATACTTCCCAAAGTAATGTCTATGAATTTTTGTAGTTTTTGAAAGAAGTTGAGAATATAAAAACTATTGGAAAAGTTTTTAACCAAAAAATTCAAAAATCAACAAAATTATGTGTAGTGTCTGGTGTCTGATGGTCAACTCAAAATCTCCAACTACAATAAAAATTCCCTCAAAATAAAAGTAATAATTTTGAAAATAATTTCAAGAATGTCAACTTTATAAAATTAAATTTTTTTTTGTTTTTGTAATTTAAAATTTATTCAAATATTTTCAAATATTTTCCGGTTTAAATGATAACTTTTGTTGCGGAACAGCTTCCATAATTCTGTTAAAAAACCAAAAAATAAATTTTAAAATTTTGTTTTTTTCATAAAATTTAAATTTAACATTTTTTCACCCCTTATTTAATTTGAAAATTTTATTAAATTCTTTAATATAAAAAATTATACAACTATAGAATACCCTTTTTTTTTGTTTTTTGCTTTACTTTCTGTGTTTCGTTTTTGTTTGAAAAAAGGGTTAAGTGTGATGAAGTTCAAGTTGAACAAAATATAAGGGTTTAAATTTATTAAAAAAAAACAAAAAATTATAAATAAATAAAAACAAAATCGTGTAAATTAATTGCAAATTGAGACCAATTAATTGCTATATAAATTTTACAAAAAAAAAAATTAAAACAAAAAAAAAGAGACAAAAAATATTTTTTTTAAAGGAAATTTTACAATAGTGTTTGTGGAATGTAATTAAGCGAAATGAGTGTTGCGGTTTTTTGAATATCTTTTAATGAAAATTTATATTATTTGTCAAAAATTAATTCGGATTACAAGAACAAAAAAAAAAAACAAGAAAACAACAATTGAGGAATAAAAAAATAATTGACAAAAGGTAAAAAAAAAAAAAATAAAATTGAAATATTTCTTAAATCGTGCATGACTAAATTTATGCTTATATTGTGGTTAAATAAATTTTTGAAGTTAAATTTAAGAACTCGTATAAATTAGGAAAAAAATATTTTAATAGAAATATACGCTGGGTGGCGCAGTAGGTAGAGCGTCTGCCTTTCAACCGAAAGGTCCCAGGTTCGATTCCCGACGAAGGCAAAAAAAAAAAAAATGCTTTCTGTATTTTTCGACCTGGTCCAGTACCCTTTATCATTGGGATAAAATAAATGATAAGTAGTTGAGAGTTTTGGAGAGTATCACTAAAGATAAAAAATAAAATGAAACTATGCTATTATGAAGGCGAAGTACTCTACAATAGATATAGTTTTCCACATTTAAATTAGTCTATACCACAAAAATTCTACAGAAAAAGCTATTGTATGTAATTGTGTATTCCAAATCTCTGTGTAAAAGCAGTTAGGGTGTTCATCCCATAGACTTGGAATTATATAAAAAAAAAAAGTTAAAAAAAAATTATTAATCCTGTACTTCATATACGACGCAATATTTGGCACCCCATATAATTTTGAACCAAATATTGACACTCTTTTTTTGAATAAAATATAATTTAAAATAGAGATTATAAAAATAGTTGTATATAGTTTACACAAAATTCCTAGTGAAATTAGGAAATTACTTTAAATAATAAAAAAAAAAACACAAAAATAAATAAGTAAATATAATATCTACTTTAAATATATTTCTGTATTATAATATCAATCAATAATTTGCAATCTGGATACCTTTTAATGAATCCTGATTTCCGGTACTACTTTCACCTGCTGTTTGTACATATATATTTCATACATACATTTCTATACCAATAAAAAAAATTTAAAACAATATTTTTGGTTTTAAATTTGATTTTTAACTTTAAATTACTTCAATTATTAAAACTGCTTAATTTTAAACATTATTTTTTTTCCTTTTTTAAATTTAAATTATTTTTAAAAATTATCATTTTAATTTTCATCATTAGAAAACTTATAATCCTAATACTTTAATTTACCTTTACAATACACTCATTAAATTTCTTAATTACTTTAACCCATTAAAATCTTTCTACATATCTTTCTACAACATACAAACAACAATTTGAGTCTATAACAAAAATAGAAAAAAAAACATATTATTTCAGTTACTTTTATATATATGAGTTAATAAACTTTTTTAATAATTATCCCTATTTTTAAATATTATTTTATTTTATTTTTTTTGTTCTTTTTTATGTTCATTTTCTCCAAAACAGCTAGCTCATAGCTCGTACAATTAAGTTTGTTTATGACATTAAGTCAAAGAAAAAATTATATTAATAGACTTTCATCTTTTATTTTATTATTTTGCCATTTTAAATATACACACATTTATACACACTACCTTATAATTTCAACAGACAAAAGTAACAAAAACAACAAAATATCAAATCCATACAAGAATGAAAGGTTGTGTAACATAAGAATAAAAACAAATTTCAACTTTCAAAATTTGTTAATTAATTACCTAACTTCAATGAAATAACATTCAAAGTTTTCTAATTTTTGAAGAGAACTATCATTTACTGCACCACCATTATACAATAACTCCAGAATATATACCTCATATACCTTTGAAACAATTTTATAGGATTTCAAACACATTTATTTGTTTCAGTAGAGTATATAGGTAAATGATTTTTCTCTCTATGAATTTCATTCTTCAAAAACAATGTTGTACAGGAATGTTGTACGAATGTTGTAAATATGTTGTATAATGATTATTTCATTATCATTAAAAGTTTATACATATAAGTAAACAATGTCAAAAAAAAACGAAAATAAAAACAACAAATCCTATGACATTAAAAAAAAACATAGTTTGAATAATTTGAATGTTATGTGGGGTTAGAGACAGAAGCAAGTATTGATATCGTAAAGAAATATTCACTTTTCTGGAGAATACATAACTAAAAGGAAATTGTAAGGTTTTTCAGTTAAAAATAAAACAAAAAAATTGTCTAACACATTTGAACGCAATTAGAAAAAAAACTATATATATAGTAGATTTGAAGGGTTGTAAAATAGGTTTAAGTTTAGGTTTATAGTTCAAATAATAAAATATACATTAAATAGAAAAATAGAAAATAAAAGAAAGGGAAAACTTTTATTTTGTTGTGATTTATATATTTTTTATTTGAAAAATTTTGACAGTTAAATTTTTATATTATTTTTTATGCTTTAAAAACATCTTTAGTCCTTTTCATATATTTTCCTTATAAATTAAACCACAAAATGTTTTGGCAAAAGTATTCCTAACTCAAAAACGCAAATAAAAACAAACTAATTTTTATTTAAAAAATTTAATCACATTTAAAATGTTTTTTCATACATATGTGATGGTTATAATACGAGTCAGTTGTATAAAAGTTGGTTCAGTCAAAAATTATTTAGTAACAAAGTATATTAATAAAATTCAAATTTCAGAAAATTATTTTTAATATTAATTTTACTAATAAACAACAAAAATTATTTTATATTTCAAGCCGATAGCCCTGGCTAGGATAATGTGCTTGTAAATCGTTATTGTGTATTAGTTAAATTATGTTCAATAAAAATTAATAATAATCATTATCATAATTTTGTAACACTACACTTTGATGTGAGATTTAGTGTTCTTCACTATATTCCTCCAAATTTGACGATCTTGTCCAACTGCCTTTCAATTTCGTATTCCCAATGTCTCTGTGTCTTTATTTATGTTATCAGCCCCTCTTGACCTTTCGCTATTGTGATAGAGTATCGCATTAATTGCATTAAATATTTTTCGCTAACCTATATTTCCGTCCAATCTAATTAAATGGCAGACCGACCGTAGACGTCCTCACACAACTTACTTAATTATATTTAATCTGTAAATTGAAAAAAAGTACGATATAAATATTTAAACCTTATCACAACCGTTATTTCCGATCAACCGATATTTAAAAGGAGATGTAGCGAAACTAAATACTTTTATAAAATTTTTTTGTTTTTAATTTGAAGTTTCAATTTAAAATTTCAATTTAAAATTTCACCCCATGTACGAGTATAATAGTATACACCTATATTTTAACATTGATTAATTTTAGTTTATAAAATTATCGCAACTCACCAAAATTCAGAGTTTCATTCAACTTTTCTTCGCCGGTATTCATTTTTTTTTTTTTTAAATAAATTATTATATATTCAGTTGTTACCTTAGATAAATCAATAAAAAAAATGATATAGTGCCAAGAATAAATTGAAATAATGAAATATTGCGTACGATTTTTTTATCAAATTTCCTCGAATTTCGAGGGGCTGGCGAATACAATTTTTTTTAAATTGCTTATCTCGTCGTTATTTCTTCTCACAAACTCTTCATTGTCATTTGATGACGTTAGCGCTCATGCTTCCCATCCGTACGTCACCATAGGACGTATAAGAGTTTTGTATATTACGAGTTTGATTTTTATACACAGCAATTTTGATATGATGAGATCTTTGCTTAGGAAGAAACAACGATTACTGGCTTGGGTTATGTTTTGTATGCTGCAGAAATGCATACAAATGCAGATAGGTAAAACAAGCAACTCCTTCAAAATTATGGCTTCCTATTGCTATATTTTCTGGCTCCCTTTTTTCTTTATTGCGTGACATTTTTAAATACTTTGTGTATATATAAATGAACGAACAGATTATTTTCAAATTGACCTTTGCTGCTTCATCTTCTACCATTGCTTTGAAACTTCTCGAAATAATATTATTATGTCATCACCATAAGCCTTATATCTGATATACCTTTGTGAAAGTGTTTCTCTTTTTATATATCTATTTTTAAAATCGTATACTCTAGAAAATATTAAATAATGTTGATGATAAAACAGCTCTTTCTCAAACTGCAGGTTCAAGATTCTTACAACAATGTCAACATATTGTACATAAGTCTACATCTTATATCCAACCATTTCAATTCATTTATCGTATCCTGTATAATGTGTATCCAGTATGATGTAGAGTAATGGACCGGATGTTAACGATTGTTTTGCGACTTTTAACACACGCTAGAAACGCAATTTGGACAATTTCCTATATATATAATCATCACAAAATGTTCAATGAAGTTCCATTTATTATCTAGTATTACTGCCAAATATTTAAAACCAATTTTACTCTTAACTACCTGATTGCACTCTAAAGTACCTGATTATTTATTTTAATATTTGCATACATAGTACCTACCTGTATGCATGCATGTAGTTTTACTTACATTCAATTTTAGTTGTTTCATGTTAAAAAATACGTACAAATTTTTCTTAGGTTAATTTATTTTTCCCACTACATAGACTAGAGTATCGTCAGCAAATATAGATATCCTACAATATCGCAATACTGATCTTATGTCATTTATATATGTAAAGAACAATGAAACTCCTAATGCAGTTGGACTCCTAATTCCAATGCTTTTGCAGTTGATAAAGTACTATTAATTTTAGTTTGTTGTGTTCTCCCTATACCAGAAAACCACCAGTTCAATTCGATATTTCTTATACTATGTTTCATCATTTTGTGCAATAATATATCTATATCAGTTTTTTCAAACACCCTTTTGAAATGCCAAAAAAATGGTTCAAATTTTTGTCCGGGATCAATGTCCTTCTTCCATTTATTATTGTCTAATTTATTATTCTGAAATCTCTTATAAGAGTTGGAATTTTGCATGTTGTAGATGGTATAGTTAGTGCGTTTAAATATAAATATATTTTTGGGAATAACTTATAACCATCTACAAACAAGCTATAAATTTTTTGAGAATCAATTTTCTGAACAATATTTCTAGTCTAAAAGCAAAATTATATTGTATGTTGGAAAATTTCAGTCTAAAAAACCGTTGAGGAGCTGTAATAGTCAGAAAAAGTGATATAGGACAACTTTTTGCAACAAAATTAAAATACACAATATATTTTGGAACGAAGTTAATAAGGAAAATTAAGCTTTTATTTACAATTTAAATAAATTAATTATATAATAATTTTTGTTTTTTAAGGAATATTAAAAATATTTTTGTAAAATTTGTTTCATTTTTGTTTTCTTAAAATATGTTTTTGTTTTGTTAAATACAAATTTTATTACAAGTTAAACCATTTTTAACTGAGCCAACTTTTATGCAACTGAGCTTCTATACGTATGCATGCATAAATTTTTGTTGTAATTCAGTTCCGTATTTATTTCAAAAATTGCTGTTTAATGGGGTGTTTCAAAAGTTACAATAACAATTTGATGACTTTTGTCTCACACAGTGCTTAAAAATAAGGAAGAAACTTAAATCACTTAATGGTGACTTTATAAATTATGAGACAATATAGAACAAAAAAAATTATAGTGTCAACTAAAATAGAATAAGAAAAACTATATTATTGGATAATAAAATAAGAGGGTAAATCATTAATTATAGTTTAATAGTTTTAAGAGGAATAAAAACAACAACAATAATTTAAAAAAACAAATTCAAAAAGAAACTGATTTATTGTTATTTTACATAAAAATAAGTTTTTAAAATTTTTTATAACTATTTTTTTATAAATTTTTGAAAGTTGTTCTCAGTACTGGTTTTTATGATTTCCAATGGATTAATATTTAAGGGTAGAACACTATACAAATGGGAATTTTGAAATGTAATCGATTTGTATTAAAGAATTTTTTTGTTTTAAAATTTTTTATACAAAAAATATAATTTTCAGGACATTTCTGGATCCTATCCTATTTATATATTAATCAATACCAAATTAAACATTGAAACTAATGTTGATATTAACCTACCCTCAAGACCCGTTTCGGGGCACAACGGGTCGTGAGGTCTAAGTGCGAGAGATAAAGACTTATCGTACTCATCTAGCCAACCAGCCAACACCCCCTGACTATGCTTAAAACTATAACAAAAACAATATATTTTTACAATAGCAATGACATTTCTGGAATTATTATAGAGACACCAAGCACTGATGAGCGTAATTTATCCTAAAAATGTTAAATTACAAAACAAAACTAATAATTTTTTTAAAGTGTTTTTGGTTGGATTTTAATTATTATAATGATTAATAATTATTTAAATAATTTATTACATTTATACGATCCAAGATGAAATCACACATTTCACACATTTGGAATACAATTCACACTTCTCTTTCAGCTTTAGACTACCTGGATTCCGTTCAAAATCGCGCAATTCATCCAATCAATGACCCAACTGTAACTTCGTCCTTAACTTCTAGGTATGGACTCATTAGGAATCAAAGAACTATCCTCTCTTCTTAAACAGTTCCATTGTGAAACAAGAGGATCCGCAGATGCCCATCTCTACACAGTAGAAATATCTAGATGGTATAAAGCAGGTTACAAGTAAATTTGTCCATAGTTCGGACTTTGCGAATGTGGATTCATAACCATTCTAGAGTGTTTCCACATTCAAATAACACCATAGAGTATAGCTTGCAGAAATTAAAGAAAAACATCAATAACTTCATTCTGAAAAATCCTATTAATTGCTTCAATAACTTTCTTCTTTCTTCCTATCCTGTTCTATGCCATCCAACCGGTACGTAAGTACTAAAGGTTACATCCTATAACACTTGACTGTTTATAAAAAACAAAAAAACCAATCTCCCGTTATTTAATCAATTACCAGTTGAAACTCGAATTGCGAATAACGGTTTCAAAAAAATTGTCATAATTCTAATAAAAGTATAACCAGTTTTGAGTTTAGTATTTTCATTTCTGAATAGACACTGATCAGTTTTACTTTTTATTTCGTATTTGACTTTTATATTTATTTTCAAAATTTTTGTAAGTTCAATTTTTAAATAATTGCGGTATAAAAATAAAAAATAAAAAATAAAAATAAAGAAAAAGGAATAAATATTATAAATAAAGTGTGAAAGTAAAGGAAAAAAACAAAAACTAATCAGAACTCAAACTTTAAAAACTTGATTCAAATAATCTAAATAATGTCAAAAAAAAAAGTTGGAATGCTGGTAGTTATTACACTTAGTATTCATAAATTTGGTTTTATTGAATAATTAGGAAAATCTACTTTTTATTATTTTAAAATAAAACTTATACGACTATACAGCTTAGGCTAAGGTCTGAATCATTCTATATATATATATTAATTTTTTCTCCAATAATGAATAATTCAATGTACAAAATTTTGTTATACAAATACATATAATGTATGTAATGTAAACATGCTTTTTTGTTATTAAAGAAAAAAAAAAATCTTATAATTAATAAATTTTGAAAACTATTGTTTTTAAATTAATTTTTAATGGAATATGTTGTTAGTACTTATAATAAGCATATTAAAATAGTTTTGATTTTTAATAATTAAATACATTTAAGACTTTTAAACCGTAATGCATATGTAGGTAGTAGTGTTTCGTCATTTTAACACTACTTGGACTCAGCAGTAGGCTGTAATGTTAAAAGTCGGCTAAACACCTCCTAATTTATCTTCAACAAGTTTTTTACCAATTTCAACTCCTATAGGCACATTTTTATCTAATATTATTTATACTAATCGCTAAACAATTTTTCATACGTCGTATGGGGTTTATGACTATGTTTTATATAAAACCTAAACTGTTGACTGTACGTATATCTCGCTGGGTATAGGTTATTATAATATAAATAGATAAAAAAAATTACTGTGAATTTGTTTTGGGGAAAATAAAATACAATTTCGGTATCGTGGAATGGGATTTATTTTGAAACCTCAATTTTAATTATTTTACGTTTTGAATATATTTAATATCATAAACTTTTTTCTTATTTCCATATTACAATCGAAAGTGAGTCACAAGCAG
The DNA here is from genome assembly GCA_963942445.1 of Argyra leucocephala. NCBI lineage: Eukaryota > Metazoa > Arthropoda > Insecta > Diptera > Dolichopodidae > Argyra > Argyra leucocephala. Next base: position 104,852,305 of record OZ012680.1, on the reverse strand, counting down.
TATTCATATGTAATTAACTATGACATTCTCTTTATTTTGTTTAGTGATGTATAAATAAAATCTATAACGGCATAGCCGAGTAGATTGACGAAATAATAAATAAACAGATTTGCTCGACTTCTTGACTTTGACTATAATATTTTAAATATTATATTCAACAAGCTGTTTTTTTTAATGATCCGGATTTATATAGATCTCAGATCATTGAAAAAACGACTAAGGAAATTATTTTTGACAGATAAAAATTACTTCAGTTTAAAGCTTTTTTGTAATAAATTGAAAACAAATTGTATAGAAAAGAAAAAAAAAAAAATATTGGCAATTTTTAAATTTTATTTTTTATAATAAAATAAAAATTGATTTGAATGTTTGTAGAAATATTTGTGTTTGTTTTTCAGTATATAATTTTCAATTTGTTTGTATCTTTATATTTTTTTTATATTTTTTTGTTGTCTTGATGTTCATAACCGAATTTTTCTCCATATAAATTCTCAAATTCGGTCAAATGTAAGTTAATTCTGATATTTGCTTTGCACTGATTTTATAATTGCGCTATTTTATAATTAACGGTATAAACACATTTATTATACAATAAAAAAAAAAATTCAGCTTATTTCATTAAACTCAAATATCAACATTGAACATTCAATGAATAAATAATTTACTTTGACGTTTTATTTTGTCAAATATTATTGTCATAAAAAGGGAAATTTATAAATTTCCCATAATCTGTATAGCGATCCCGATAAAAAGTTGGATTAGATATTTGTATGACATTTAAAAAAGCTCTTTCATCTATATAGATCTGGATCATTAAAAAGACGCAGCTATAGCGTTGATTATTTTATTATTAGTGACAATGATTTTCTATTTAATAAGATCTTTCGACTTTTAGTTTGTTACTGGGTCTCTTTATAAAAATTTGGTCTGAACTTCATGATTCTTTATCTATTCAATTTTTAACTAATTAAGTTTTCATTTTTATTTTGGTTGGACCTATTTAAATTGTAGTAAAGTATGTTGTAAATTATGTTTTTATAAAAATTAGATTTATATTATTGATAAAAAATTTATAAGGCTTTTTCTGGACATTCAATTAAATAAATTAAATTATATTAAAATTGAAATTAACTAAAACTAGAACATTAAAATGAATTTTCTGAAAAACTAAATTTATCGAAATTATATTCTTTCTAATGATTTTGAATTTTACTTTTTACTCCCTCCAATTCCTCTTGTACTTACAATATTGCTGGCTTTTTGAATTAACTTCCCAAACATTATTATATTGAAATTAAATAAATATTTAAACTCTAAGTATGTTTCATAAATTATAATATAATACTTATATTATATAAATACATCATATTTTTCTATCAAATATATTATTCTATTGCTTCAAGATATGATAATTAATAATATAAGTACAATAAAAAACCAGTGTAAAGTATAATGTTGTATAATAAAAGTAAATACTGCTTATAAAAATATAAATAAAATAATTTAATTACTATTTTTAAATTTAATATGTATTTCTTAATTTTTAACTTTCTTCCAATATTCAAATCAACAAACATACACACACACATATATAAAATAGTTTTATTATAAAATAAATATTGCGTTTATATCAATTACTGCTAATTACAATACAATAAATGCAAAATATTTAAATATTATTTTTTAATTTTAACTCTACCTATTTAATAACACACACACATAAGATGTATGCATAATTGCCTACTTGTTTATTAGTAAAAAAATTATTTTGTTTTTGTAATATTAATTTAAATTTTTTTTTTTTTTTAATGTAGTATATTATATTTGTGATTACCTCACATAATAGAAAATAGTATTTTATTTATAAACAAAATTAACTTTTAAAAAAATAACAAGGTGACTCGATTCTATTTTTTAAATTAAATAAAAAGTCTTCCTATATTTTTCTCTTAAGTATGTAATTTTTAAATTTAATGTAATTTTTTTTATTGTTAAGCGAAAAATATGAAATGAAAAATAATAAATAATAAAATATGTATTAATATTAAAATTTTTTATATACTGATTCTAAAAACTTCCATAAACACAAAATAACGGTAAAAACTCAAACTAAAAATAAACCAATATAAAATGAAATGCATTTAAATTAATTCACTTTAAACATTTAATAATTCATTTTTATTTTCACAGTATGTATTAAAAAAATATACAACAGAAACAATAACATTTTAAAAAATGTCAAAATAAGTAATCAAATTATAAAATATTATTTTAAAATTTAAAAAATAAAATCATTAAAAAATTTAAATCACTCCACTACACAAAAGTAAAAGCCAACTAAATTACAGCTGTCAACAGTTTAATAAGTGTTTTTAAATTTAATATGTATTTCTTACTTTTTAACTTTCTTCCAATATTCAAATCAACAAATATATACACACACACATATATCAAATAATTTTATTATAAAATAAATACCTACTGTTTATATCAATTACTGCTAATTACAATAAATGCAAAATATTTAAATATTATTTTTTCAATTTAACTCTACCTATTTAATAACACACATACGTAATATGCATATACATATGTACATTATATCACTATCAAAGTTCTTTATACATACACTGATTCTAAAAATTTCCATGAACACAAAATAACGGTAATAACTAAAATTAAAAGTCAACCAATATAAAATGAAATGCATTTAAATGAATTATTTTTATTATTAATTTAAATGACTTTAAACATTTAATAAATCATTATTATTTTTATGTTATTAAAAAAATATAAAACAGAAACAATAAAATTTTAATAAAATGTTAAAAATAAGTAATCAAATTATAAATTATTATTTTAAAATTTAAAAAATAAAATCTTTCAAAAAAATTAATCACTTCACTATACAAAAGTAAAAGCCGACTAAACTAATTACAGCTGTCCTGTCAGTCGAATACAATACAAATATAACAATCGATTAAATTATAAAAATCGATTAATTTTTATTTTGTTAACTGTAGCCAACTTCGTTATTAACAAATTTTAAACATTCCGTTGAGTTTAAATATATTTTATTGATGTTAAACTCTGGTTTAAACTCTATTTTTACTTTTAAAAAATTTATCAAAAAAGATTAATATTTTAATTTAAAATAAAAAATTAATTATATTTAATTGTTAATTTCAAATCATTTAAATTATAACATAATGTAATGCAAGATTTTTGAAATAATGTTTTGTAAAATGTAATAATAAAATTTATTAACTGTAGGTAGATAGGCGTAACTGGTAAAATCAGCATACATAAATCAAAGAGGTCCATTGTTGTACCAAGAAATCAATAAAGTTTTCTTAAATTTTTATAAAATGTCCATAGATTTTAAAAATAAAAAAAATTACTGAAAATTTTAATAGTTCCAAATTTAAGCATATAATTATTATGTACTGATATTGCCGGCTTACTTTAATTGTGCCGATTTCATAAATAATAATGTTTCTAGAGAAATAGGTTGTTGTGGTAGAATTTAAAGTCAACTTACCCAGAATTTTGTAATAATGATGTATACCAAAATGATTTTGATACAATTGATATGTTCTGAATAATACGAAACACATCACTACTGTTCCGCATTGTGATTTCTATGTAGTTATCATGTTATCATTATAAAATGTAATAGAATAACTAACATATGTTAAGGTAATGAAAATGGATAACGACTCAATTTTAATACATATTTCGATTTTTTTTAGATTTTAGGAGTGAACATAGTTTTATAGAGCTTCCTAATTTTTAAAAAAAAAACCGTTTTTAAGATATAAAATTGTATTTTCTCAGTCAGTTTATAGTCTTAAATTTTTTTTTATTTCCCTTATAAACTGTACAGTTTTTCTCTAATGGAAGGATGATCAAGATAGTTTGTATATGACTTTTTGTTTTTATATGTTAGCAAGATATAATATGACTTGCGGATGAATACCGTAATGAAAAGGAATTCATGAATAGTTAGTTATACTCTGTTAGTATTTGCTGGTTAAACAGAAAGTTAGTGATGTTTTTAATAAATAATAATTGGTTTTTACTCCCTACCTAATAATATAATTCGAAGACAAAAAAACTTTGTAAAGTTTGTACATAGTATAAAAAATTCCTAAAATTTAGAAATAAATAGCTGTTTTTGTAAATGTTTTGTAGGCTAGACTAGTGTAAGAATGTAAAAATAGTGGGAAAAAAAAAATTTATATAAAAACAAAAAAGTTGGTTAAACAGAATTTTGTAAGGCTTACTTCGACTAACACCATTTGAAATCAACATATTGTTTGTTAGGGTATTTGGATGAGATGATAATATTGTTTGGTATTTGCAGCTTGTACTTCTTATTTTCAACATTTGTGGTTTTCATCTGTAGTCTTGATGTAAAATATCGTTACTTACGATCATGATGCATGATTTTTGCACGTAAATCGCCTACCAATCATGCCAATCATTTGCGGAATTACTTCGTTATTCACCATAATAACTGAACAAGTTTCTCTATTCAATGTAAATGTGATACAGGCTGATTTGGTTTAATATAACTTTTTTCCATAATTTTGGAGAAAAACAATTTTGCATACATTTTTTCAACCATATTTTATTATGATATTATTGAAACAACAATTTTTGTAAATATTTGTTGAAATTATAATGAGAATTTTGAAGTAAAAATTTATTTTTGTCAATACAAAATGTTATAAAATAAATTCAACCAAACTCCAGCACTTTTAAATCTGTTCCATTTTCATATTGATTTTGGTTTTTTTTTTTACATCTTAAACCGTATAAGACTTTTAAAATAATATAAGCTCTTCTTAACACCCATACATATAGTAAGACTTTGCTTTAAAGAAAAATTGTTATGTGAGTATCGTTATTGCAACCCCTAAAACATTAAAAAACAATTCCATTCAAACTAAAATATATTTTCAATCTGCTTTTAAAATGTACATTATTGAGAATGTGTTATTTTTGTGAATGAGTATGTCAGTATGTATGTATGTTTTTGAATAAATTTATTTGTTCTGATAAAAATGCCTAAATATTTTTGTTTTTTTTTTTTTGATAAAATTAAAACCATTTAATATAAACTTAAATTTTTTATTTATTAATTTTGAAAAGTGAAATTATATGTTTTGAATTTTATTATTTTTTTTATTTTTATTTTTTTTTACTTTTGAATTTCAAACAAACTGAAGAGCAGCATCCCAACTCTTTACTTTACTACTCCCCTTTTGTTTCCTAATCATTTTTAAATTCAAAAATTTTTTCATAACAATTTATTCTACAAAATAATAATACGAAGAAAGGATGAAAATATATTTTGTTATTTTTTTTTTCCAACAACTAAAAATAAAATTATCATAATAAAGTATGCAAACAATAATGAAAATAACACAAAAATGAAAATAAAAAAAGCAAATCGGAAAAACGAAAAAAGGATATTATATGATATGTTTGGGTGTTGAAATTTATTAGTCTCAGTTGATTATAAACAGTAAAAACCTTAACAGGATTTTATGCTTCAAAAAGCAATAATGGATGTGTGTACACATTTTGGTCTGGTCCTATTATTCTGTATATATATATATATATATATCTATGCCATACGCATACACATATTTGCATATATAAAAGGCATATCAAAAACTGAAAAAAAAAAATTCAGAATTAAAATCACAACAAAGAAAATTATAATGTGTGGGGGTAGAAAGGAAGTATCTTTTTTAGGTAAAAATATTATGGTTAACTATATACTTATGCATATAATAATAATTATGAATACGAATATAGTATGTAATTGTAAATTAGAGTTAATTATGATATTCTCATTTTTTTTTTTCTTTTTTTTAATTGTTTTACACATTGGACGTTATGAATGAATACACACCTGAAAGTCCATCATCATTTAAAAGGTTTAATGTTTTTGTACATTATTTTTTTTTGCAACAATATGCAACCCTAAAATCACTTGGTTTTAACTGTTGGAAGAACAGTTTCGGGAAAATGAAGATAAAATTTCAAACACTTATTATTTACTTGTTGTCTATCGTATTTCTATTATATTTCGAATTGGAATGTTATTTATATTAGTAGGTAGTAATATTAATGGCAAATGTATTTTACTTTGATATCTATCAGAACTCTTCCAACGCATCGAGCAATTTTTTAACTAACATTTACAGAAAGATATTACATACACATGCCATCAATTCCGTAGTATGTCAGTTTTAAAAACCTCGACTGGTTCTGATATCAGCCATACAACTCCGGCCACCCATTAAGTATATTTCAAAAATCAAAGGTATTATAAACCTGGTACTATATCAAAAATAAAAAAAAGTAAGTCCGTTACCGTTTTTTGAAAGCGTGACTGATTCGGATACTTTTTATACAACTTCCAATTATTTTTATCACCAACCAAGAATATTACAAAAACCAAAGTTGTTCCAGATCTGAAAATTTGTAATCCGGTACACTGTCAAAAATAAACAAATACATTTGTTATCGTTTATAAAAATATTATCTAATTTGGGTAGCTGCAATACAACTTCTGGGATCCGTCATATCTTTTAGCTTCAAGATGTTGGTTGCAATTTGCGGTAACATTTGCATTTTGTAATATGATCAACAATGGAAAGGGAACATTTATTATGTAACGAATGCATTCTGCTGTCATTCAAATTTAGATATCAACAAGGCTATTAAACATGAAAACAGATGAATTCAACACAGCCATTTACAGACGATCGACCTCTTAAACATATTAGATGACAGCTGAATGCTGAAAAACCTAAAATTACACGATCTAGCGGAATAAAATAAAAATATATAGGGGAGCAGAAATATTGATTCCTGTAAACTAATCCAAGTCTTTAAATACAGCTTAAACTTAGTAATAATTTTATCAGATATGTTATAAGACTAAAGGTTGTTTATTCATATCTCTGTTTAGAACAAAAAATTATATTTTAGATATAAGAAAATAACAAAAAATCTTTATTTTATTTTAGAGTGACAAAAGTCTGAAACAAAAAAATATTTTCAAAATTAGTTCATAAAATATTTTCTCCGTTGTTGTTAATATGCTTTTTCTCACTTTGATAGGACAATTTTCTCTGAATACATTTATGAATTGCAAGATTTCGATTTATCATATTTAGACTCCCATCGTTCCTTAGTTTCAATATTTTTACTTATTCATAATGGAATTTTAGACAAGCATAGTTTTTCCATTACAAGGAACAGTACTAGCTTTGTGGAAAAGTTGTTATGATGGGATTTAACCCTAATTTGACATTGACTAAGGTATTGCACTAAATAATAAATGCTCCATGCATGGCATGTTTGCAATGCAAGTATTGATCGCAATTTGAAAATTTCAGTTATAAAATATGACTAAATGAAATGCACTGCACGGTATAAAAATCATCTGATCTAACAAGCTTCTAGCTTATTTGACAATTAAAACTTTGTTAAGAGACGAAAGCTGAGCCAAGTGTAAAAATGTTCCAGCCAAAAGAGTCTTCGAATCCAGATCCGAAGGTATCAAGACATCGGGGCAAATCAAACTTTCATTGGAGAGACGAATTACCGGCAGATATGAAACAATTTCGTTGAGAGAAGCCACTCGTGACCGAATAAAATTGAAGGACATTGATGAGTGAGGGCCAGGAACTACATGGTCTGTTGACCACCTAAGAAAGTAAGTAAGAAACTAAAACGAACAAAACCACTGAAGTTAGGTTAAAGCCTTTTACCTTAGTTTTAAATCTTAGTTTTCAATCTTTAGGTTAAAGCGTTTACCCTTTAAAGGTAATATATCTTTCTTTGGGTCAAAAAAAGTAATGGTTAGTCTGAAAGACTAGTTTTAATGTTGCAACCGTGATAGGACTTTCCAGTGAATTAAAATCCCACAGTTCTGCTCTCTCTCAGACTGAATTCTTGCTAGTTTAAGAAAAAATATTTAAACCTAAATTAATTATAAAGTTATAACTGTTGTCGATTCATTGATTTTACATAGATTAAGATGACTATTTAAAAGAAAAGCATTGTACGTTATATAGTCCTTAATATTAATTTAAATCTATAACAAAGTCATTGCATGTGCAAAATTATTAAAAATATAAGTGTAATTGCAAAAATTTGCTAGATACAACTTTATTTTTCCAGATTATTCCAGTTCTGTTTACCTGTACAGCAGATATGACTAGAAAATTTTGAAATCTAAGAAACTATTGAAGATACACCTTTGTAATTAATTTCATTGAAAAGATCATCCCCGAATTAGTAAAACTACATGCATAACTCATTTTCTAAAAAAATGTCAGTTAGAACTTCGTGATTCTAAGACCGACTGATACTGAATGAATTGTACAAAAAGACTTTTCTGTTTTTTAAATATAAAATTCTTTTAACACAAATTATTTAACTTATATTTATACAAGAAGTACAATACTTGTATATTCAATTTTGAATTCAGTTGTTATTTTAATTAATCAGATGTTTAAAAATAAATTCTATAAATTTCAAATATTTACCTCAAATTTACCTTATGTTACTCAGAACAAATTTTTAATTGAAAATTTTCATTAAATAAACATACACACACACACATTATAATATTTATGATTGCAGCATACTTCAAAATGACCAAAGTTATTTTAGAATTTTAATCATTATTTTCCAAAAACTTAGGAATGGTTTTTTATAGAATAAATTAATATTTAAAATCTTATAAAGTGGGGAGAATGTATGGGTAATAGAAAAGTAAGAATTATTTTAATATACAGAAGTAGTAAGAATATAAGTTTATTTAATTGAATTTAAATGTTGTAGAAAATAATTTGGCTAAGGTTCCCTGACTGCAAAAAAAGATAATAGTATCAATTCAAGTAAAATATATACCAGAAAAAAGTCATCATTGCATTTTTAAAGTTTTTTAATCTATGATCTAAGCAACCGGAGATTTCGTTTTGCATTTTAATTGATGAAATGAGTAAAAAAGATTCATGTATTCAGATTGTTTAGTTTCTTTTGATTAATTTAAGCATTAAAATGTGAAATCAGATAAAAATTAGAAAACAAATTATTGAAATTAAGATACCGCAATCGACAATCAAACAAATCGCGCAAATTTTAAAAGTCCAACCAAATACAAAAAAATAGTTTAGTTTTTAAAAAATTTAGACAAGAGTTTACTATTTAAAGAAAATCCAGTTCGGAGAGATAAGAAGGGTCTGTAAAGAAAAAACTGGTGAAAGAGGTAAAGCAATATTTGTTTTTAACAAACCGAGGATTTCAGTTATTTATATTGGTTATTTTGGAGAAGGCCGGCCAACACGGTCTAAAGAATTAAAAAATTTAGAGTACAAACTATTCCATTTCGCACTCCAAAAAAAAACAATTAAAGCTAAAGCAAGAGACAAAAAATTATTGGAAAATTTTATAAACAAATTTGATTGTTGGGTTATGCATGATGAAACATACATTTTGGTTCATTTCGACCAATTTCTGGGAATCATTTTATGTTGTAGATCAACGTGGAAATTGCTGCTGATAAATTTCAATACAAACCGAAGTCAAAGTCATCAAAAGAGTTCTTGCTTTGACAATTAATTTGTTCTTGCGGAGAAAAGAGTTCTACATTCATCACACGAAGATCAATTTAACAACAAATTTATGTTCGACTAAACGTTACGACACATATACAAATTGCAATATATATACAAAATGTAATATCTTGAAATTGTCATAAACATATTCTCTGTTTTCTTATTATTGTTTATCTATCATCTCTCATCTGTCATCGGTCATCTGTCATCTGTCATCTGTCATCTGTCATCTGTCGTCTGTCATCTGTCATCTGTCATCTGTCATCTGTCATCTGTCATCTGTCATCTGTCATCTGTCATCTGTCATCTGTCATCTGTCATCTGTCATCTGTCATCTGTCATCTGTCATCTGTCATCTGTCATCTGTCATCTGTCATCTGTCATCTGTCATCTGTCATCTGTCATCTGTCATCTGTCATCTGTCATCTGTCATCTGTCATCTTCCATCTGTCATCTGTCATCTGTCGACTGTAATCTGAGCGTTCCGTCGAACATCCATTCATCCATCCATCCAGATAAATGCAGAAAACTATATATATATGCAATATGCTTTATATTATTACAAAGTACCTACTCAAAACTACTTATATGTATCTACGAAATTAAAAGAAACGTGACATTTTTTAATTACATCACTACTACAAGTTCAATATCTCAAAAATTTCAGAAGAAAAAAAAAATAATTGTAAAAAAAACTAAGTTACAAAAAAAATATTTAAAAATAAAAGCTAAAAATAAACAAAAATAAAAACTACAAAATCAATTCCAAGTGATTTAAATACAAACATAAATCACTCTCAAGTCCAGCAAAATTAATATGCCATTGTTTTATGTTTTTATTAAAAGTATTACAATTTCTAACTTTTCTGATACGTCTCGGTAACTGATTACAACCACAAGAAACATAAAGTTAGGCCGCAGGTGGCGAGAGTTCAAAACTCTATAATTTAAGTGCCCTGATTTGTAATAAAATAACTAAAGAATTTTAAAATAGAACAAATGACCTATAGGTATACTGGACCCATCAGTATATCAGGACCAATTGTATACTGATGGAAGATTATTCAAATTGATAAATAACGGAAAACTGTGATGAAAACTATCTTGATTACAAATTTTCCTGAGAACATATTTTTCCAAGATAAATAACATTTGAAGTAGGTTTGAATATGTACATCCCCAACACACTATACCACATTGTAACTCTGACTAAAAAATACCATAGTAAACCCATTAACCGGATGAATATTTTATTTTAAATTTAATAAAATATTCGTTCGGAATTGAAATATTTTATTTTAAAATTAAAGTTACATAAAATTGTGAAAGCTGTACTGTAAAACACGCTGTACGATTAATTGAGCTCATTTGAGTAAACAAATGAAATGAAATGAATAAATAAATAAATAAATAAATAAAATAGTGTATTAGTATGATCTAACCAACTTAATCTGCTTTCTAATAGTTAAGCCCAAATATTTATAATTATTTTAACAATGTCAACATTAAAACAATTTATACTACAAACCTCATCACTACGGTACAAACGTTCATCATTACACACAGAACAAAATTTATTTCTAATATGAAATTTATTGCATTCAGGTACATGACTCTAGACATCAGTCTTAACTTCATTAAAACTTGAAAGTACTAAATATGTACATAATTTTATTTTTTTAACTAATCACCATGTTATGTACAAAAAAACTAGTTTCTTGTTAAATATAAGTCATGTTTAATATCCAAAATTAAATTAATTTTGGATATTAAAGAGAACTCTTTGACCCATATGCAAAACCAATATCTTCAGCTTCTTATATTTCCTTTAAAATTTTGTTTTAGTTTTGTTTTTTATTTTTTTTTTTTCGTTTTATAAATTTAAGCATTGAAGTTTATCTTATTTTTTAAGTTTTCCTATAATGTAATTTATTTTATTTCATATTATTGACAGTTCCATAGCTTTTCTTTGTATATTAACTTTTATTTGCACTTTAATTTTTTTTAAATTTTAAGATCAGACAGCCTAGGCTAAGATCTACAACTTACAATTTAGTTTTAAGTTAATGAAATTTTATATTAAATTAGTATGATTGAAATAAAGAAAAAAAAAAAAAAAAAAAACTAATATATTTCAAAAATAAAATTGGGCCCAATACAGATCCTTGTGAAACAACAATGTTTACAATTTTCTTATCACTTATACCATCACTTACTATTAGTCTTTGCAATATAAAATTAAGATAAGAAGCAAACCAATTATGCATAAGCCTCCTAAATGCAGTATTTTGATATTGTAGTAATTTTTTAAGTAATATATCATGCCTTACCATATCGAACGATTTCGTGAGATCGATAAATAATCTGCTGTATTTGTTTTTTTTTATCAAGATTACTATAAAGTTAAGTACAAAATGCCAGTAGAGTATAATTTTCTGTTGATTTCACTTTTCGAAATCCAAATTGTATAAGACCAAAGAAAGTAGAATAGTTTGGAACTTAAGTATTTTGTTTTTAACAATTTTTCAAACACTCGATTAGTAACGATGGTAGAAGAGATATAGGCCTATAAGTATTTACTTCTTGACTACCTATATATCAGGATAATTAACAAAAATACGTGTAAAATATGAAGTAAAATTCGGAAGTGTAACTACAGCTACAAACCTTTTGTTTTCTAAGCTACCAAATTCCAATAATTTATAAAAATTGATATTTGAATTAAATATTTAAATTGAAATTAAAATACTAAACCATTTATATTAATATTTGTGGCTTCTGTTTTTTTTTTTTTTTTGTTAAAACAAACCCCTTATGTTTTACAACACGGATTAAATACTTAACATAAGAATAGGGTACTTTAAAAAAAAAAACAAATTAAAATAAATTTTAATTGTCAATAAAATCTACTCATATCCATGCATTACATACATACATACATACATTCCTTATAAATAACTAATATATATACAGAAATGCTCATTAAAAACACCCTCCCAATATTTCTTTAATCAAACATAACCAAACTAAAAGAAAAACAAAACAAACTAACAATAATTTAAAGTCCATTAACAACAAAAGAAATAAAAATCGATTTATATGTCGATTAATAATAAACAAATAAACAAACAAACAAACAACAACAACAAAACACAAATACAAAATCAATATTTATATACATATATACATAGAATAAACATGTTCTTAAAATCCTTTCAATCATATACAATAATTGCCAACCATCATAAAATAATGATACATGAGTTAAAGTAAACAAATGAATGCCTGATGTGCTGACCACATTACACTCTATGGGCCGCTAATAAAGTAAAAAAAAATTTCCCCGTTGGGTATTATAGTAACAAAACCCCAAAACAAAATAAAAACAAAAAATAAAAAAAATAATAACATTAAAACTGATTGGTTTTCCATCATCAGGTGGTGTCCTGCGGCTCCATTCAAATGTAAATCGTTCCAGTCAAAAACAATATGAAAAAATATTTTAAAAAAGTAAGACAACAACAACAACTTAAATAAACAAACCAAATCAAATATTATTTGCAATACAGTAGTTATCAATTTCATCATAGTTATGTACGTGTACTTACATTATGTCAATATGTTGTACAACAACTTAATCATCATCATTTCATATACATCTGTATCAACATAGCTATATTGATTATTATTTTCAAATTTCATTGAAGAATTTCATTCTCTTACCATTTTGTTATTGTAAAAATTTACAAAATTTCAAAAATTTCATACAAAAATAACAAAAACAAAAAAAAAAAAAAGCTACATAGATAAAAGATACATAACTGAATAAATATAAGTCTGTTATGATTGAAAATTGAAAGTTACATCATATTAAGTAATAAATAATAATTTATTTGTGATTATCATTTACATAATTATTGTATAGTTATTTTTGACTGTATATTAAAAATTAAAAATTATAGTCCATAAAAATTAATTTGAGTTTATAAACAAACAAACATTTTCTATAATAATTATTGTAATATTAATTTTCATAATTTCACCCGAATCGTATACAAAAATCCTTGATTAAAAATTTTTGCTCCTCGTATGTTCATAGGGTATTAAAAAATTTCATTCACCGAATCGAATTTTGCACCAACGCTTTGAGTTGAGTTTTTATATGTGAGCTTGTTTCGCTTATTGTCTGACAAGTGGCAGCCTGTGTTATTTGACTGCATGTGTTTATTTGGTTGTTGTAATATAAATGAAACAAATAAATAGTATATTAAAAGCACCTTTAATTAAAAATGTTATGATTCAAAGTATAAGGACTACATTCATATCAAAATATGGCTATATCACCCGCTTTTGTCGAGAATTAACGAGAATGAATCTAGGGAAATGAGAGCGAAATATTTTAGTAATACAAAAAATAATTCGGTGTTTTTAATTGACAACTTTTTCGCTGAACAAAGCCAAAATAACTAGACATGTAGAAGTCTATGTGACCGTAAATGGGAATTAAAACTTAAAATGGCACTATGTGTATATTCTGCAATAGTGAAGCCAAACTACAGCGTTTAGCTTGTTTGATGGTGACTAGGGCTATACGAACAGCATCTATACAGCATTAGACATTCTGGTTCACTTAGAACCTCTTCATCTCTTTATACAGAAAAAAGCGATGGTTCACATATAGAAATGTATTACCATGGTGATGATCCACTAAATAAAAAAGCGGTACACCCAGAACTAATTGGTGTGCTCCAGAAAGATGATAGGCTTTCGATATCACTATCCGACTACTGCTTGTCAACATATAATTTTGAGAAACCATTCAATATAATCATGCCAAGCAGAGAGACGTGGGAAACTAGCCCACCCTCTTTCGACAAAGGAGTATTGGTATGCCATACTATAGGTATATGCTCTAACAAAATAGAAAAAGTATATGGGAAAGCCCCAGAGCCCATATTTACGCAACCCAAGATTCCACAAACACAGTTTTCCAGGCTGAAATACATGCTATTGATAGTAAGTAGCAATACTAGCTATTAATTTATATTCATCATTCAACATGCTGGGTGGCATTGTCTTTCAACCGAAAGGTCTCATGATTGATTCGCGACGATAGCAAAAAATGTTTTCTGAATTTTTCGACGTGGTCCAGTACCCTTTGTCATTGGGATAAAATAAATGATAAAAAATAGTTGAGAGCTTTGGTTATCACTAAAAATAAAAAATGAAACTATGCTATTATGAAGGCGAAGAACTCTATACTCTATAACAATTATAAAGAAAAATTCATTGTATGTAATTTTGTATTCAAAATTTCTGTGTAAAAGCAGTTAGGGTGTTCATCCCATAGACTTAGAATTATATAAATAAAACAAAATATACCATAACATCAAAGCTGGTATGAGACTGTTTCAAAACCCTCAAAACCCTTTTGAAAAGAAACAAAGTCACAATAATTGGGCATTCTGACATAGAAGGAAACGAAGCTTCACATTATCCAGCAAGAAAGACATCGGATACGCATTTCATAGGACCAAGTTTTTTCTGAGAAATTCCCCTGAGCATAACTAAGATGCAGTTGAAAGCTTGGGTGAAGCAAAAAGTTCAGGTTTACCGGACCAATGTTACTGGAAATAGTTAAGCAAAAATGATATTGTGCCAAAACGCTCACTCGAGAAAACTAAAACTTTTCTAAGTTTCAATAGAAAAGAGATGCGTATCATGGCAGGAATATTAACAGGCCACTGCCTAGTAAAGAATAATTTTTATACAATGAGCCTAACTGAAAACAACTTATGCAGAGTATGTGAAATAGAGGAAAAATCTTTTCGACATCTGCTCTGTAAATTCGTAGGACTTTAATCGTTGCAGACTTTTCCACCACAGAACAATGGGAGCTAACCAGCATACCATTACAGAATATCCTGAGTATGATAACAAAAGCAGGTAAACTTAAATACTCAGAGGATTAATAGCACTAACTAACACGAGCAGTTACATTAAGCCCACTTGCAGCTGCGGCGATATAGGGTCCAGATCTCCTTCAGAAATTACATAATCTATTCTAATCTAATCTAAGTATGATAATTTTAGATATTGTACAGCCAATCATAGTTTTTAACATGAAATAAACGAAAGTGTAGCACAGTTCTTGTTAATATGCTCGTCAAATTTTAAAAACTTATTTTTTTTTGCCAAAATCACAATAAGTTTGGACATCACTGGTAAACCAATCAAATTAAAACTGATTCATCATGATGATCCACTAGTTATTGATAAATTAATTGAAATTGTGACTAATTAAAGGATTTTAATTCCAGAATTGAAAAATTTTATATAAGTAGGTACGACACCAGTTGTAATTAAATTATTGAAGTTAAAATCAACATCAGAGTTTTCATATTTCAGACATGGCACAACTACGAAGCAAAAAAAAAAAGTTCTTCGAAAATAAATTCATTAATTCAATTTATTTCAGATTGAACACAAAATTTCAAAATAAAATTAATAAATTTCATATTTTTTTTTTTTTAATTTTTCAAAAATTTTGAAATTTTTGTTAAAAAAAATGCTAATGAGTTTTAAACATTATTGTTTTTGTTTTACCTTTTGTTATTTTATTTTATTGTATGGTTGTTTCTATCATCTGTATAGAATAGAAACGATATGTTCAGATATTAGTAGTTTCATGATTTTGTACCTGAAGTTTATTACTTGTCACATTCGTCTTCTGTTCTTAACTGTACATTCATTCACGATTTTTTTAAACATCGTTTCTATTTCGGAGATTTTATAGGAGAATAATATGGAATGTAATAAAACAATAGGTATTTCGTCGCATCAGTATTATATTATCTCATACGCCCTCAATTTTGGGTAAATTGACCTAACGATTAATCTATAGGTTTTGAAGTCTAATCTTACAGAATTTCTGATCCGTTTTGATATATCTTATTTAGTATCTGAGATAATGAGTATTGATATTGTGGATCCCGTATCCACCTATTTTAAATGTATGTAACGAATTTTTATCCCATACGCCATAAAATGTAATATTTATCCTATGTGCCATGTAAAAAGCAAATTTATTTTATTAGTACTATTTTCACCTACCTCCATTGCCCATGGATTTGGAATGAAATAATAACCAAAAAAATTTTAATATTATTTTGTCTATAACATTATATTGATTTGAAAATATTTAATCAGTTTTAAAATTTACAAGATGAAGAAAAAGTAAAATTTTATTTCAAATCCGTTAAGCAAATAAATATAAAAAGGTGCGGCGCATAACTGACTCTGATGTAAAACAAAATTCTTTTATGTTTTATTTAGAAGTGGAAGAGGGAACCCATAGAGTTTGTTAAACGTTTTTTCCAAATAATCTATCGATAACTTAGACCCGAATTTACTATTGCTTTAATCGTTGTTTGGATAAAAACTATGATATACCTACACAAACAAAAAAATGGAAACATGCCAAGAGCTTGCACTTCACCAGTGAAATTGATTGAAATTCGGGAACATATTCAATCACTTCCTGTTATAGATTCACATTATTGTCGTGCGAATTCGCAAAGAAAATATCTCGAAAGTGAATTAAGTTTACCCAAAATGTGTAACTTATATAAAGAAAAGGTTGCTGAACCACTTAAAATATCAATGTATAGGAAAGTATTCAACAGTGAATTCAACTGAATTTAAACCAAAAAAAGATCAATGTAACAAATGTTATCTACATAAAATGAATAAAGATCCATCTAGAACTCAGTTGCTACAATTTGAATTGCATAAAAAAGAAAAAAATATGGCTAAAGCGGAACCGGATGCAGATTTTTCAAATATAGACAAAAATCACTGCATCTTATCATTTGCAAAGTGTTTTTAGTCTACCGAAAGCACCAGCATCAATATTTTATTACAAAATGAAAACTAAATACATTTGAAAAAAACCTGTTAGATTAAGGCAACTTCACAAATATATGAAAATTTGTTTACTTTGAATTAATTTTAAAATTAACTTTGATTATAGATACTGGGGTTGGCTGTAATATGAACTAATTATCTTCAAAATTTAAATTTAAGTGCAAAATTGTTCAATTTAAATTAACAATGTAAAAAATTTAAATATTTATCGGCTGGTTTTTTGTATTTTCACCCTAAACATTCAAAATCGATTTACTCAAAATGTACTAAATGGCGTATGTATGGGATAAAATAATTTTAATTTTTATTAAGCAGAATTTCACTTCACATCAATTTTCAATGAAAAATTTATTATAAAATATCGTCACAACAAAAAGGAAAGCGTCAAAAACCAAGTACCTATGTAGATACAAATACATAATAATACATAAAACGTTTTTACAAAATCATATAACTGCTACAGCTGTACTATACCTATAGATTTTGTATATGAAGTCAATTGGGGTTAAAATCCCTGTTTATGGATGATGTTTCTATTCCTACCATATTCATCAGGTAATCTTTTGGCATACTGAGAAGCTTTCTTATTTCACAAAACTTCATATACAAAAACCTACATAAAAGGACAAAGGTAAAAACATTAAAAGACATTCCAGGAAGAGCAGATTTTTGTAATGGTTTGTCCACTATTTTTAAATGCTATTATCCTTCTGGTCATTTTCACCCCAAAGGATGAACGAAAAGTTAAAGAAATTAGCTATGAAGTCTTCTGCGACTTAGAAAATACATGTGGTTGAAAAAGCCACATGTACAGAGTAACTTACAGGTTTTTTTTTTATAATACCCAAACACTAGGAAATAATTCATTTATACAAAATAATTGTCGGCTTGGATGGGAGAAAAAGATGAGGAAGGAAGTAGGATGGAAGAAGAGAATCGGTATAGATAAAGATTAGTATAACCTTCTCATATTTCACATTATATTTTTATATTTATACTTTACATGTGTATTTACACTAGTTACATCTTCCTTCTTAGCATCAGCATTAAGATAGTTAGCTATATCAATATGCTGTATTATAATAGTAGATTAGAGTGAAGTTGCAGAAAAATTACACTCCTCAAAATTACATTATTTTTTATTTTATTTTAGTCCAGTTCATTAATCACAATATTCCAATGTACCTAATGTACCATCATCTTAATTGTCAGCCAGTAATTGCAGATGATATATTTATACCTAGTTTTCATCCCTATTTGAAATAATTTCAAATAACGGTCAATACAGAAAACATCAGGAATGCTGACCAGTATTTTCTCTAAGTTATTAAGTAAAGAAAGATTCAATAATGAAATAGAGTACCTTGGAGGAAAGGAGTACCTTACAATAATTAACTGTAAATAATTTTGACCAATTTTACTAAATTAAATTCAAAGTTTACCGTTTATTATTTTTTAGTTAAGGTAAAACCCAATAGATGTCGCACATTTAATTAAAATGAAACAGGCATACAAATTTTTATAGATAATTCAAATTATTAACACCATAGCAGAAACATATAGTCTCTGACCAAGGATTTAAAATGTTCATTTCATTCTTTATGTAAAAAGTCTTTGAAAGAAAACAAGTCAACGTAAAATTATCAATAGATGGCACTAAATATGCTAAGAAGTTTATTTTTATATTTAAAAAATGTAACAGAAAATTTCAACGATTTAAAATAATAGTTGCGTTTTTTTTAGCTTGCAGAAGTGCTCACAACTTTTTATGAGTAGTTTGTAAACAAAACGAAAAAAAAACTAAAAAAAATAAATTAAGGAGTAAAATTTAACCTCAGGATTTCACTATTTAATTTCGGATGTGTAAAATTCATGTTTTTCTTTGAAAAATCAAAACTTTATTTTAAAATAATAAAGAACAAATTGATGGGTAATTAAAAGAAATTTAAAAATTCTTCTAATTAACGTAAAAAATATTATTTATAAATATGGACGAAATATTCAACAGAAAATATAATACTACCTAACTATCAAAGCTCAATGGCCACCTATTGATTTTTTATTTTGCTATTTTTTTTGACATAAAATTAATATAATCTTATAAGTTTAACAAAATTCCGCTAAAAGTTTTCGAAATCTCTACCGGAAATTTTTTCGTAAGTCCGCAATTTCATCTACACATTTGTATAAGCTGCGGACTTGTTTGCAGATTTAACTACTCATAAGTAGTTGTGACCAAGTCTGCAAGCTAAAAAAAACGCAACTAATGCTAACGACTAATATAAACTAATTTGCAAAAGTTCAGGTAAAATATGTAACTGTTAGGAATTAGAATATAAAAGGGAAAAAAGGATTAAAAAATTAGTTAGTCACAAGAACTGATGATAAGGAAGTATGTTGCTTCCAAAATATCGATATTAGCAATCAAATATTAAAAATTATTAGTGACATAAAATACATAATAAGAAACTGGTTGTGCCATAAAAGTCGTCTTTCTTAACATGTCAATATAAGATTTTAAATTTTTGTTTTGATGATGAGTTCCATGTAAAAGCTACAAAGTTTGCAAACAAAAACTTTCATAGACGACTTAAAAGAACGAATCTGTTCAAACTATGTTATGGGCTAAAATCTGTTATCTCTCCATATTTCCTAATGGGGTTTTGATTGATCAAAGACATCTGAAGTAATAGAGCTAAATAATTGTATTAACGATTAGTGTTTAGTATTTTAAAGTCTTGATCTTTTGAAAATCTATAAAGCTTTCTTATTACAAGCTTTCTTAGAACAAGCTACAGAGGAAATTGATAAAGGCGGTAATATATTCATTAAATCCTTCCAAATTATCGCCTACGCTGACAATATAGCAATTGTAGCTAAAAATTATAGGAAAATGGCAGAGATATTTATTATACTAGAACAAAAGGTAAGACAAGTTGGTCTGAAAATTAACGAAAACAAGAAAAAATATATGAAAACGATCAAAGAATACCACAAAATATTACCATCAACAACTTTAATTTTGAAGGTGTCACAAACTTTAATTATCTTGGTGTACTAATAAAAAATGACAACAGTGTGCACTCGTGCCCACAGGAGCGGATAAATGCAGGAAATAGAATTTAAAATGTTAATAAGAAATTACTACAATCCAAAATTCTTACTAGACAAACAAAACTTGTGATATATAAGACAATAATAAAACCAATAGTAACATATGGATGCTGATGGACACTTACATTAGGAGACGAAGAACATTTATGTATATTCGAAAGAAAAATAATCCGAAAAATCTTTGGCCCAAAAAGATTACAAAAAGGAGAATATCAAAGAAGGAATAACGAAGAAATCAATAATATAATACAACATGAAGATATTGTAAAGTTTGTAAAGGCACAACGACTAAGATGGGCAGGGCATATGATAAGAATGAACGAAAATCGTCCTCAACAAACAAGACCACTATATAATAGAGCAAGAGGCAGACCAAGAATCAGATGGAAAGATAATATCGAAAATGACTGCCAAAAAATTAATGTACAAAATTGGCAGAGTTCTGCGGAAGATCGATTTACATGGAGGAATATTACGAAGAAGGCTCTAGCTCACCCCGAGCTGTAACGCTAAATGAAGAAGAAGATAAAGCTTTCTTCATACAACCCAAAATGGAGTACAATTTTCACATATCGACTAGCGCTTCTATAGTAATACAATAAAATATTTGGATAAAGTCCAAAAACGGACTTTTCGTCTTATCAATGGCCCAAATGTAACTGCTTGTCGTGCTCCCATTGGTTATCGTCGAATAGTTGGAGCTTATCCCTTTTTGATAGATATCTCTAAGATACGGTAGATACACATGCTCAGTGGAAATTAAATCTATATTACCTCCACTTAAGCCCTTTCTTCGTGAAACATGAAGTACAGCATGTGCCCTACACCGTAGATATCCCTAGATGACAGAAGAAAAGTTATGGAAATTCGTTTATAACCTCAATATCCCGAATGTGGAACCAAATTCCATCTTATGTATTCCCCAAACATGATAAATTCTATATTTATGACCTGCATAAATTCAAGACGAACATTAACACCACCCTAGTCAACCCACCTAGGGGTTTGCATATCACCCTATGTATAAAAAAAAGTTGGCACAGTCCTAACTTCGTTTTCCCCAAAAAAAAAATAACGATATGTAGATGAAAACTCTTTTAATGATTTTCTTCTTTATGGAACAAAAATTATCACTAAATTTGTCAAATTTTCTACTCACATAAAATTATATACCTATATTTTTTTTTTCGTTAATAAAATAAAAATATTCAATAAAAATACCAACAAAAATTATAATTTGGCATAAAATTAGTTATAATTTTAAGTTTTTCAATAGTTTTAAAGAATTTTATATATCATACGCGCATATATGGTATACATATGTATATGCATTTCCAACAATTTATTCCCACTACTCCTACTGTTGTTTAAATTTGTCCATAATCCATTATCTAATGTGTAGTTAATTTATATTATATTTAAAATTTTAAATTTCTCGTTATATACCTAGATACATTTAACAATTATTTAAAAAAAAATATTATAATAATTTTATGGTTTCCAAAGGATTATAAGAAAAGGATAATACACATACGTGTAAACATGTACATACAATATTCTATATTTTAAAAGTATAGGTATATAAAATAAAAATTTAAAATTGTTTTTATAAAATGAAGCTCTATGGTGTTATATGTATTCTAAAATTTTAAAATAAAATAAAATTATATTGTTCTATAAAATTTATAGAAATATACAGGGTGATCATGTATCAAAAGTGAATAATTTTTTGTAGAAGGTCAGTCACTGATGAATTGAAAAGTTTTAAGGTATTTTTAACTTTAATAATCAAGAAGAAAAAAACGGAACTTGAACATAAATACGAGGTGTTTATTCTCAACAGTTGCAATTCACAATAACGACGTAAAACATAATGTACATGTTTTGATACATAATTAAAGATTGAACATAGTCTATGGACTAGATATAGAATATAGTCTGGCCTCACGGTATTCAATTATAATGTTTTTTATTTGTTTTTCTAAGTTTAGCCAAACATTAGATGTCAAACGATACTTTTATATACACGAATGCAAAACTTTGACGGATTGAGGAGGTGTGTTTACAAAACAATTCCGTACTCAAAGTACTTAAATACTTCAAAATAAAGTATTTATATACAATTAACACCTATTGGTGTATGTTCACAATACTGATATTCATAAGGATTTGAAAATGTTTTAAATAACGGACAAAATAAAAAATGCGCATAACCAGCATATAAGATTGGTTTATTTCAATATCGAAGCAATATGTCAATATTGAAATATTAACCTTAGTTAACAATAAAAAAATTTTTAAACTCTTCAAACAGACAAAACCGTTCGAATTGTGTTGAACAAAAATTGCTAATCTTTCAAAAAAATTTGGGTACATTTTTCGATTAAATGAAACATTTTTCAAAATAAATGAAATTAAAAAATAAAATTTAATACAAATTTAATAATTGGTTCTGGACTATGTCAAAATCCATAAAGAAAGAAACATCCAAAAGATAATTGTGGATAGTGGTTCTATTTTAAAATTTTTATATTTACCACCATATATTCTCCAATGTTAAAACCGATAGAGAAAGCTATTTGTAAAATAAAGGCATATGCTGGTACGGTGTTACACAATCTTTAATATGAACATACAATGAGATCCTCATGTAATTAACCAAAGTATTAGTCAATTGACAACAACAGACTACACAATTACGTAATGGGCATGGTTTTTAAGATTCCACAAGTTGCGGAGGATCAACCATTACTTATAATCAGACATGTATTGAGTTTTATACTAATATGAAAAACAAACACCGTAAACATACAAAAAGGCTTGTAAAACACTAATTAACAAAATTAGAATGACTTTTCTATTTGATGCTTTAATATTAATAAATTGCATTTATAATAATATTTGTAATTTCTACTACTTTAGTTTTTGTAAATTAATTAATTTTACTTTTTTAAATAAATATTAGTTGTATTTTTTTTTTAGTTTTATTTATTACTAGCTGTACCGTATAAAATATCGCGTTGCTGGCCAATATAAAATTTAATATAAAAAGCAACTATTTTTTAAGTTTTAATAATAATAATAAAGTTATAAAAAATAATAAATTGGATGATATAAATTAAAATTAAAATCTGTCAAAGCAAAACGAAAAATCTCTCAGAATTTATATATACATATGAACCTCTATTAAAATCACTCAAAATTTTAGAAAACTTATGTCATTTATTTATGAAGGAAGGAGTATCTGAAATACAATTTTCAGTTACATAAAAACCTTAATTTTTTAAATATTCCTGATAGGTGATGGAAGTTGTATGGCAGCTGCCCGAATCACTAAAAATTTTGAAAAACGCAGTACCTGAGTACCAACTTTCAGCTCTGTAACACTTTTTGTTCTTAATATATTTGTGATAGGTGCTGAGAGTTGTATGGTAGCTGTCCGAACCACTCAAAATTTTGAGAATCGGTAAGAGACGTATTTGATTATTTTTCAGGCAGTACCTGAGTATAAACTTTCAGCTCTGTAACACTTTTGGTTATTAATATATTTGTGATAGGTGCTGGGAGTTGTATGGCAGCTGCCCGAACCCGTCGGAATTTTAAAAGGCGGGTAGGCCTATAATCTTCCCCTCTATTTCAGTAATATACTCTGAAAATTTAATCCAAATCTATTAAGTAGTTTTCGAGTTTATAAATAACATAAAGGCAGACATAAAGACAGAAGGAGTGTTCGTAGTGGTCGCGCCTGCGCAACAAAAAAGATTTTTTGTTCGTAGTTGCATATCATCAAAAATTCTGCGCAGACAAAAAGCATGCGCTTTCGTTCATAGTAATCGGTGTCGCGTCAGCGTCGGGCAGATTGTGCAGATATTTTAGTGCGCCTGCTTTAGAATGATTTTTAAAGTGCATGTTATTTAACATTTAATATTTAGGTAAAGAATAAAAATTAATTATTAAAATAAAATAAATGTGTTTATAATTGTAATATATAAATATAATAAAATCCATATATTGAAAAAATATATAATAATTTTAATATATGTATTTTAATATATAAGTAATATATATTAAAATATATTAAATATATATAAAAATATATAATAGTATAATTATAAATAATATAATATGACTATATAAACGAATTGCGCATGTGTTGCTTCTATGAACAAGAATGACTCTAAACACTTTTTTAATATATTTTCGTTATAATAATAGTTTCGTTCAATTGAAAAATCCTGTAGATCTTTGTTGAATTAAAGATTATCTTATAAAAATATGGCTTACAGAAAAATTATTAGTTAGTCATATTTGAATGATAATTCGCCGTCGTTAGTGGGTTAAATTGAATTCAACTGTATTCTACGGGTTACCACTCTCATGAATTGCTCCAAACACGGAAAAACAAACAAAAAATTAATTCTGAAAAATTAATTCGACTACTCACTCGATATAGCCATATCACTCGTCGTAAGTGTATAAAAATTTACAAATTATTCACTTAATCAATCACATTTTTTTTATTTTAATTACTATCTTGTCCTCTCTCCTTTTTTGAATATTTTACAGCCAATATAATTTCAGACAGTAATTTGCCATTTCGTGTAGACGACTAAAAAAAACGTTTTGCAGTCAATTGTTTTTGGCGGAAAAATTATATAAGAAAAGAAGTGCTTTAGTTTTTTTAATTTAATAGTCTATAGTTTGGTTTTCTCTTTTATGTATTGCCAAACATATTAGGTTGTAAAATCTTTATGTATAGTATTATAATTGTAATAATTAAAGGGGGGACGGAGTCAATGGTGGAAGCAGTCACCGGGTACTCCATTTGGTGTTAAATGGAAGTTGATTAATCCGAGTAATACTACATCCAGTAGCCATATCAAATTGCGTGTTCCGGCATTGATTGTTAAACACCACTATATAAAACGATATTTTTCAATATCTCCCTCTCTCTGACTTTTGCTTTGTAAGTGTAAATAGTTAACATGATAAGTGATTTGTTACTAATCATAACACAACTAAATAAAATAAAATAATTATACAAATGTGCAATTCGAACTATCAGAGCATTGAAGTATCCGTGGGAGGAAGAAAATATCCCTGGGTATTTTGGACGAAGCTGTTTATATTCTTCGTGAATTTTTGAAAATTATATGTGGGTTATTTTCTTGATTTTGTAAACAATGTTATTAGAATATGGTTCTACATTCGGGGAAATTTTATTATAAACGAAATTTCATAGCGGGTTTTGAATTTTTACTGTGCATCAGAATTGACCTTTCGAGCCTATTCTTATTCCCTGACAGTTTTTGACCACCTAAGATTTTTTAATGGGTCTAATTTTTGCTTGACGGTTTTGAGACACCTAGGCCTCTTTACTGCGTAGAATTGAGCACACCTAAAACTTCTCTTGTTCTCGAAGGATCTGTTTGAAAGGGGGCAATAACATTTTAAGTTCTTCAGAGTAAATACCTACGAGATATCTATAAAAGAAGTTTTACTTTTCAAAAAAAGCACTAATTTAAATCGTGACTATTTCGTGTAAAAAATAATTCAATTTTTTGTTTGCCTGATTTGAGTCCCATGAATTGAGTTAAAGAATTTGGACTGATCTAAATTGTGTTTACCTATCAATTTAAGCTTAAGATTAGTAAATTTAAAATAAATTTAAAAATATTTGAATTTTATTGAATATCTAATAATTTTTTATATTCTTTGAATAGCACTTTAGCTATTGCAGACATCAACATTTTGAACAACAAAACAAATTACAATATTAAAAATAATTAATTAATTATTGTTTTTCCAAAATTTATCGAATTCACTTTTTATTATAGTTCTCAATTTTATTTATCGAGTTCAGCGCTTTGTAACAGACAGCAGTATTTAATTATTTTCTTTAACAGTTAAAAAAAAATTCCATCAATTTATTTTGGTCAGAGATTAAAACTGAAATTAACTTCAATGTAACTTTATTTTTTTTGTTTAATCTTATAAATTGTCTTTTCATATATAAAAAAACCATTCACATTCAATTTCATTTTTTTCTGTTCTTAAAATTCCTGTATAGCTATTTTTCAACTTTAAATTTCAAATTATTTTAACTTTTTACCATTAGGTTCCTATTGTATAGCCATAAACATCCTCTTAATTTTAAATTGCAATTTGAAAATTTTTTGAAAACAAAAATGTGAAGAAAAAAGCTGCTTAATAACATAGTTTACTTCTTACTCTGAAAACTTAACTTTCCTTTTTGTGTTGGAAAACTTTTTAACGATACCAAAAGAAAAATCTTTTTATTGAAAAAACACGATTCTTGGGACAAACATAAAAAAAAAAAATTGAAATTGAAAAAAGTCATAAAAAATCTTGTGATTTTCATCATTTGTTTTTCAACATTCTTCTTTGACAATCGTAAAAAAAAAAATGTGTTTCAAAAATTGAGTGTACCTACACAGATTGAAATTAAAGACAAAAAAAATAAATTACTTTAAATTCTAAATAAATGTTTGGGTAAATCAAAAGATTTGATTTTCACGTTAAAATAAAATAGGTAAAATATCTAATTTTTTATGATTTTATATAGGCTGTTACAATATCTAGAAATATACAAATATAGTTTAATCAACTGAAACACAAAGTGACTAGATGCGTCCAACACAAAATCGATTAAATTTATTTCAATAAAGTTTTATTAATGAATCGAAGTAAAAAAAAAAACGTATTTCCAAAATATTCTAGAAATTGCATAATTAATATTAAAACATACTCTGGGTCCAACTCATAATCTGTAGTAAATTTAAATTTGTTTCAATCTATGATTAAATCGCATGGGAGTGTTTTTTTTTATTGATCTGTAAGTAGTTATTTTATGTTCCTTCTGCTTAAAAAGCTCTTTTTCTACGTATAGGTTGGTGTATTGGATAAAGCAAAAAAAAAAAATGGGAAATTATTATTTTTGAATTGCAAAAAGCTAATCTCTACGTAGAAATATATTTTTAATTGCTAAATCTTATATCCTGTTCACACTACGCTCTATGGGTGTTATAACTAGAAATTTTGTAAATAAAGCAATCAAGTGTTCCGGGAAAACACGAAAAAAGTTATACTTTTTTGATTATAGTTTTTTGTTTTTTTTTTTATATTATAGCCAAAACTTATGTTGTGAACCTTTAAGTACTTGCGTACCGTTGACTATTTGAAAAAAGAAAGGATAGTTATAGGAAAGGAAAGAAAAAGGAAGAAGAAAAGTTTTGTGGGAAAGATCGAACAATGTTGTTAATATTCGTCTTAAGCCTCTCTAAGTCAAAAATAAAAATCGATTAGGACGCGATTCCACAATCGAAATATTCTTATTATAAAAGAGTTTCCATAACCGGACTTAAGCCATCTCGGAATTTCCACTATGAAAGGGTGGGCACTTGATGCCTCTATGCGATGTTTCTTGTTATGCGATGGAATTGCTTGACATGAGGAAGAAGTGATTTTAATTCTCGGAACAAGTGCCAACACCATCAAGTAGATACCTATAAAAGAGAGAGAGTAAGTAGCTCCAACAATACGATGATGACCAAATGGTATAAGGGATGAGGTCACATTTATGTCGCCTATAAGACGAATGACGTGGTTTTGAACTTTGTCCAAAAAATTTAAAACTAGTCTTGGTGCACCTGCCCATTTATGCTTAGATTTGTAAAAGGTATCGAGATGAAAAATAAGTTTTGAAGCGACTCAAAAAACCTATACATTTGGCGGCGCTTTTCGCAATATCGAAAAAATGTTCATTCCAGTGCATATTATTTTTTTAACAACTCTAGCCGTGTTATAAAAATATCGTGTAATGCCATATTAATGTGAAATAATTTGTTTATTTATCTTTTGTAAACAAAAACGGATTACAATAAAATTTCCGATTTTAATTTTTCTATTATAAAGCAACAACAAAAAAATATTGTTTAAAAAATATTCTTTACATAGATCTTAACGTCAAATGAAAACTAGTTAATCGTAGTATAAACGCCTATTTCTATAACGAGTTATCCGAACTCGATAGCATGTTATACACTTGTAGTGTGAATAGCAAATTTCTGGAATTTTATAGACGCTTATATTGGATCTCCTACTCTTAGCTCTGGCTGGTGAGAATTACTTTCACTAAATGCTCGTCCGAACCACTTAAAATTTTCTTTATTTTTTGAAATGGTACGTGCTTACTGATATTCAGTTTTTAACACTTTTGGCTTTTGAGATAATGAGATATTTGAGATATGACAGCTACTCGAATCAATCAAAATGTGTGAAAACGAGGAAAGTTGTATATTTTTGAGTGTATCTAACTATAAATGTTTAGGTCTGTAATACAAATGGTTTTTGTAATATTCATAATGGATGTTAGGAATTGTATTTTATGGCACTTTCCCGACAGTCTTGTAATGTATCACGTTAGATCTCTGTTCGTCATAAATATTTGTGGAAAATTTCAGAACTCTACCTTTAAAGCTATGGAATTGTATACCTAACAAACAATCAAACAAATATCAAAATTTTTATAAGTATAGAGATAGAATAGAGTATAATTATAATATTATTTAACCCTAACTGAAAAAATATTTGAACAAAACTAAAATTATATAATGTCCTTAATATTTCATTTCTATACGACGAATGAAAACAATATATGTTTATTATAATTGAACTTCACGGAACTCGTCCTCCATTTTAGGTACTAACGCCGGTTTTTTGAATCATTAAAATATTCTATAATAGTCTAGTATCAATGAATTATTCTAAAATGGATTATTTATTTTGAAATGATAAAAGGCTGGGAATATTATTTGACAGTAATTTATCACTACATAAACCAGAAGCTAACCGAACATATTTTGCATGTCAACAATGAATGGAATATGTCTAATACTCCATTCATTGTTGACCAAATAAAGCAAAACACAAGTTTCATTTTCAGGGTATTTTTATTTATTTATTTTATTAGCTCCTCTCAAATGAAATTACAAGCTCCTACAGGGTGTATAGTTGGTAAATATAGTATATTATAAAGTATAATTATTATTATGAGGTAATTTCCGCAACTATGGGTCTGCTCGAAGAATAGGCAAAGGTTCAGTTAGTATATGTGATGAACGGAATTTCTATGTCCGCACACCTAGCTTTAGGTCGTAGCAGCAACGACTTAATAAACTACACTATATACTAAAACATGAGTACTATCTTAACAAATGCATGTATAGCTTTAGAAGTCTATAATAAGACCTGTTATATTGTAAACGATTTCTGTATGATGGTCAAAAACACAACAAGTGAAAGCATGCAACAAACTTACTAAGATACAAACATCCGTCGTGTCTTGGGGCAGCTTGAATCAGTTAAAAGATGCTCTGCCTAGTCCTGTAAAAAAATCTAGAATTTCTAACCGTTTCATCTACACCTGATAAAAAATATTTTTTTTATTTTTATCATCTATATCTATGATATCTATATCTATATCTATGATTTTAGAGTCTTACCACATAACATCATACACAAAAGACTAGGATTGTCCTACAAAAACTTAAATTAGAAAACCTAGGAATTGTGATGTTGGATTACATAACAATAATAATGATTGCGGCAGGAACTTTGCTCTACTAATTCCTAAAAGAAAAAATGTTGAAGGACAGAAGTTTAGACATGTTAAATTCATAGTTCAAAAATCGGGGACAAAACAGAACTTAGTGTATTTTGTTCAAGTTGAGCTTCCAGTTGGTACACACTCCACTGTCTTTGATCAGTCTGATGTCTTTGATGTGATCAAAGTTTAAGTCAATACGTTAAAAGATGTTAAGAAACTTGTTAGCAAATGCATAAATTATTAACCCTCCAATTTTTAAATCCAATCTTGCTTATAACTGTTACAACAACTGTTTTCATTCATTCTGAAATAGTTTTCACCATCCTGACAATTTTTGTATTAAGGAATATTCGTTAATAGTTGTTACTGTATCAATGGCTTTATATAGTCAGAAATGTTTTCATAGTCAGAAGATATATGAAAACTAGAATTCTATAAGATCTATGAGATCTAGAATTTGGAATTATTTCCCAGTCCAGGTATTCCCAAGAAGAGACAGATTTTACGTGTTTTATTTACAAAAATTCAAAGTGAACAACACGGCTTACAACTCCCTGCTCGACCACTTCTCCTAATTTTACCTCTTTTTCCTATACCTATCCCTTTATCTTTTTCCTTTTCAAACCAACAATATGAAAGCACAAAGGTAAGAAACATTTTTCCTAACCCAAGTTTTTGTCACAAAAAAAAATCATGTTCAAATAATTTAATTTACAATCATGCGGAAAATTAAAAAAAAATCCTTAATTTTTATGATTTTAGGTCCTTTCTTAAGTTTTATATTTTGTTCTAGGCTATAACTGTTCTTTAATTCTATTTTTAAGAATGATAGAAATAGAGGAATGTAAATAATAAGAATACTGAAAACAAATGATTTAAAAAAATCTTTAAAATATTTTCCACGAGGTTAAATCCTAAAATTTACAGTTATTTAAGCACACGCACGCATAATTGAAAATTTAAAATAAAAGAAAAGAAAATTTTCATTTAAGAAATTTACGAAAATGTGTTATAAACGTTAAATTTTATAATTATTATACAAAGACAAAACGTTAAACACAATATTATCGAACTGAAAATAAATGTCCTGTGAATTTAAGAAAATATTTAATTTTTTTGAATCTGGCAGCGTAATTTTTATATTTGTTTCCAATTGGATTGATCTTGATTATAGCATTTATAGAAATTAACAGATATTAAGTATGGCGATTAAATTTTTAAATTTTACTTTAATTTTATATAAGCACAATTTTCATAATCATTTTCACAATCTTCATAATCAGCAGGGCTGTAGTAACAAATCAAAAATTACATTTTTCTCTCCACACTTTGAATTCAAATTAGTTCCCAAAGGAGCCTGTATCTCTCTATCAAAAAATTCATACTGTAAATGTTAAATGTCAAGTTCAAATGCAAAATATTAACCTTTGAAATAAAATTTAAATATGTACAATTTTCATATCAAAATAACAAATCTTTTCAATAACATTTTTTTAAAAGGAAAATTTGTTCTTAAAAGACACCATCATAATTTGAAGAAAATCTTCTCAATTGCAAATTTAATGTAAAATTCCCAAGAGAGAGTGAAAAAAAAAATGTTTTTGTATCTTTGCCAAAAATAAATAAAATAAGAAAAACTCACACGAGGATTGCATTTTTCGGTACAATATTTCAGTTAAACCATTGCCAACTTTTGAATTAGTTTTAATATTTTGGATCAATCGAAATAATCGAATATAGTGAGAGTTTTCTGGTTAAAGAGTTATGTAAATTATATTTACTTATAAGAGGGAAAATATTTGTTTGTTTACTCGCTATATACCGGATGTTCCAGAGCATTCCAAAATTTCCAAATTTTGTTTTTGACATAGAATCCGAATTTGCATGAAGAAGTACACCTTCCCATTTGAAAATCTCGGTTTCGGCTTATGTTGAGCTTAAAAAAACCCTTTTCGGGTCTTTCCCGGATGTTGAAAATATCACCAATCGATAGAGCACCCTCGATTTAGTTAATATTTGTATTTTTAAATTTTAAAATAACCGCTCTTTCCCTTCTTAAAAAAGTTGATAGGCAGGCGCTAGAACACCCGGTATATGAACACAAATAGCATTCTGAAATTTTGAACAGTTGTTTATGAACAAAAAAGAGAGTTAACTAACAAATGACAGGTTCAGGGAGCTGCCTTACAACTCAATTTTTAGTACCCATTTGTTATATTTCAAAAACCAAAGCTCATATTATATTTTTTTTATTATTATTAGGCTAAAATAATGGGATGAGCACCCTAACTGTCTTCGCAGAGTTTAAGCTATATTAAGATGAAGAAAAAAGAATGATAGCAAAGAGTAATAAAATTAGAAAAGAAATCAAATAGAATAGAATATTTAAAAAATAGACCTGACAATTATTACTACACTCTCTCAAAAGAGTTTTGAGGTACTCTCTCAAAAATAATTAAATACGTTTTTTTACCGATTTCCAAAGTTCGTACTATTTCGGGTAATATAACTCCTTGAACATATAAGAAATATTTTAAAAAATAAAGGGATTAAAGACCTGAATATCGGTACTTCCTCAAAAATAAACAATGTTTTTTATCGTTTTCCAAAACTTTAAATTGGCTCGAAAATAATTTTTGTATACCGGGTGTTCAAAGCATGCGTATCAGCTTTTTAAGAGGGGAAGAAGTCGTTATTTTGGAATTAAAAAAAAAAAAATTATTAACTAAATCGAGGATCTAGCGATATCGATTGGTAATATTTTCAACTTTCGTGAAGGACCGAAAAATGTTCCAAAAATTTTTTTTTTTAATTTTAAAATAGCGGCTGCTTACCTTTGGCTCTTGAAGATTTAAAAGGTAAATTGGAAATAGCGACAACAAAGTACCAATGAAAATCAGAGTGTTAGCTACACAAGAGAATTTTTAATTTGATAAGGTTTTTGCACTTCTTCCTCACCAGCCAGAACTGTAAGTAGGATTAATGAAAATTTAATAAATAAAAATCTGACAAAAAAGATCAGATCTTGAGACATAAATTATGGTAAAAAACAGGAATTTTT
The DNA here is from genome assembly GCA_963942445.1 of Argyra leucocephala. Lineage (NCBI taxonomy): Eukaryota > Metazoa > Arthropoda > Insecta > Diptera > Dolichopodidae > Argyra > Argyra leucocephala. The sequence continues at coordinate 104,818,926 of OZ012680.1, read as the reverse complement.
CAACGGAAAAAACAATTTTTTTAACAATTTTCAAAAAAAATAAGTTTATTCAAATTCTACGTACTAAAGTTTAGGACGTATAATCCAGTGATTAGACATCAACTCAGGTTAACCCCTCCTACACTGCTAAGGTGCTCCTTTTTAATCTGCTCGCTAAAGCTATGTCTACAAGAATCCGCGCTAGATAGTTTGAATGGTTTGATAATCTGCCAGCATAGTTCTTTTTTAGTCTTTGGAGTTCATCCCGGAACATAGGTATGTTCGGATCAGATTATTGTGTATGTTGCAAATTTATTCGTACCAAGGAGCATTTGTAATGGCTCTAAATATTTTTTATTGTAGTCTTTGTATGTCTTTCCACATTACTTTTAGAGGTACTTTTCCATAATTGACAGACCAGATTGGTTGTAAGATTGATTGATTGATTAAATTACTGTATTGTATAGTCCATATCGAGAGGAGAGTTTTTGCTAATTAGCCAGTACATACTATTTGTTTTTAGCTTCATTTGTTATCGTTTCGTTTCTATTTGCTTTTTTCAAGTGAGCCTTCTATCGAAATGGACTCCGATATACTTTACTTCGTTTGCCTGTGGAATGGTGATTCCATTTATTTTTACATGTGTCTTTATTTAGAGTCAAGGTGACATGTACACTTTTATTTTCATTTATTTTGATTTTTCATTTATTAAGTCAATTTTCAATAAGTTGAGCATGGTCCTGGAGGTTTTTGCATCATGAGCGTTTATGTGTGAGCGTTTATGTGCGTTTATGTGTTCAGCATCATGAGCGTTTATGTGTGAGCTCAAGATAGCCGTATCATCTACAAATGTAAATGTTAGTATTTGACTACTATTAGACAGTATATATTAAATATGAAAGTGGCCCGAACACACTACCTTGCGGTACACCAGCTTCGATAGAACATGTTTCAGTTAAATAATCATTATATTTTACTTTAAATCGCCTATCAGTTAGGTACGCTTTGATAATTTGATGAAATTGGAACGGTAGTTTGAATTTTAAAGTTTAAACCATCATGCCAGATTTTATAAAAAGCCTATGCGACATCGAGGAAAATACTTTGCATTTTTCAACCTACTATTAATATACAAGACTTATATTTGACCACGACATGAAAATAACTTATAAATTTGAGGCAGTGCACACAGCGGCAGTACCTAGATAAAGTATAAAAACGAGTAATCAGAACTATCAATGATGGAGATGTTATACAACAAGTAACAGCATTAATGTAGACACGCAGGTAATATAAAAGGATCCACCCCTTTTTTTGAAGTATCTGTTGGATAATTTCTCTGATGAAATAAAGAGTATTATGATGCGGTTCTGATCGATTATGGTAAATCGGATAAGATGGATTTTCTGGCAATATTTTAGAATCTATCGCATCGGATTTGTATGTGATACAAAAAAAACAGTATCATCAGCAAAAGTAGCTGCAATAATTTTTTGTGAAATTGGGAGATCGGCTGTGTAAACGACATAAGGAACTCGTCCTAAACACTTCCCTGTGGTCCACCTAATTGTATTTGCCTAATAACTGTAATATCGCTGTTGTACTTTACTAAAAATTTTCGATTACTTAGGTATGGTTTCAAAAATTGTGATAATGGTGAGGTAACAGCTTTTTCAATTTAAATAATTGCCCTTCGTTCCATACTTTATCGAAGGCCTGCGTGATGTCGATGTTCGAAGGCCTGCGTGGTGTAAAGGAAATAAATTAGCTTTTTCGATATGGCTTCTATCCTTAGATTATTTCTTAGTGGAGGAACATGTTGTTGTGGACGCTTAAGTTTTCTTGTTGCTTTACAAGGTGGTAATAAGTGTGCGCAGATGGTGATAAATTTTCGAAATACGATTGAAGTGTTTCTGCCTTGGCAGTTTTTAGAAGGTTAATGAGTTTTTTCGGAATTCGGCTTAGTTTTTTCTTATTTTCTGGTGAGCTAGTTTTTTACCAAAGTTTCCTCAATGTTCTTTTTTCTACTATTTTAAGCTTGCTACAAGACAGAAAAATTTAGTTTGGAGTTTAACTTTGGATGTTGACTCTTTCACAGCTTCTATCAAGGTTTTGTCGAAGTGTCCAACTGCAACGTTAATATCATCAAAGTTTTTTAGACGAGTCTTTAACAGTATTTTTGTATTTTCGAAACTTATCCCAATTTGTATGACTTATGTGTATCAACTTTGCTTTTTTGGTATAAGCCTGATTGAAGTGGTGATTATAATTGGGGTGTGACTTGATTAAGTGACTTGATGTAATACAAAAGTCCAGCAAGTCTGGAAATTTATTTGGGTCTGAGAGCCAGTAGGTTGGTTTGTCAGTAGATACGACGTCCAAATTTAACTCTTGCAAGGCCATTAGTAATTGTCTGCCTTTTCGTGTAGTTACTCTTGATCGTCAGAGAGTATGTTTTGAATTCCCCAGCCACTATAAATCTATTACCTAGTGTTTTAAAGTATTTATTTTCAACAAGCACATTATATATAACGGTACATTTAACAAACAGATATTTTACAATTAAATATAAATTAAATCATTAAGTAAAAATAAATTTATTTCAAAATGCTCAAATTGTAATAGAGTGGAAATAATAAGAACAACATTGTACAAGAATTCCAATAACGCTATTGAGTAACATAAGAAAAAATAATAAAAAACTAAGCTAACGCTCTTAGAGGAGAAATCTCTTCTAAAAAGGATACAAAAGAAAATCCATTTTCTAAAAATATAAATATTAATAATATACACCTTCATAAGTGGTTCCTTCTACAACAATTTCCTGAACAGCTTTCTAACATTAAAAATTCTTTTCAAATTTGATTTCATTTACAATAAGAAAATATTATTAGGAATAGGAAACCAACATTTAAAATATCCTGCTGGCAATTTTCTCAATTTCTTTATTTTAAATCAATACAAAAAATACATCCATTATATAATTTTTTTATTATACATCCGTTAAATTTATAACAAAAAAAAAACAAGACAAAGCACAAAAAATTGCAAAGTGTAAATAATGTTGAAAGTTCATGGCCATATTATTTATTCTGTGTCACATGTTTTTATTTTACGTGGCATTTATTTTTTATGTAACAAAAAAAGTATTGGGGCTTAAGTATATTATATACATGTGAATATATAATATATATGTATATCTTCATAATAAACCTGAATTTTCCAGATATTACTTTAATATAAAAGAAAGAGAAAGCAATATTTAACAATTTTAATTAGAATAATTGTTAGGTAAGAGGCTAAGTGGTTAAAGAAGTAAAAGGGTATGTTCTGGGTATTGAAAAATAAGAAATTACATAACTTTACTGACGTATTATTGACATGTACTACTAAAATATTCCATAGGGAACTAAAATGTTGAAATAATTATTAAAAGTTTATTTCTGATAATTTCGTGAAGAAATATGTAAATTAATTTGTGTCATTTCAAATTCATAATATTATTAAACATATCGGATGGCGAAGGATGCCAGACATTCAACACATGATTTCAACGAGAATTTCTCGATATGGATATTCTTGTCTCCCGATACATACGTAAGCCATGTTTTGAGCAAAATGTACATGAAAGCAGTTAGTCATCGAACCAATGTGTCTGCTTCAGCGAGGCTCGTTCAAGTAAATTGAATTTTGCCATACAATAACCAAATAAGAAGAACTGGTAATATCTACTGAAATAGCATTTTGTTTTCATACACACATACGCACACACACAGTGTTTTGTCTAGTGATTATAGTATTTCCTTATTTTTAGATTCGTTTTACTGATTCTGGAGTAGCAAAAAAACCACAGTTGTAATGGAACTAAATTTAGCAAACTAATATTTAGCTCTAGAATCTGTAGTGATGTTTGGGATGTTTTTTTAAACTGGAATGGGATGTTTTTTTAAACTTTATTTTACCAATTGTACAATCTTATAATTACTTAGCCTAAATAAAATTTACAGAAAAAAGCTTTTGTGATATTATTATTAATATGTAAAGTAATATAACATAAATGTGATACGTTTATAATAGTTATTATTATTGTTATTAGTTAGTTATTAGTTTTAATTTACTTGAATTCGTATATATAAATGTATTTGAAATAATCTGGTGTGTAAAAACTAATATATTCTCGTATTATTTAAGATAAAAAATAGCCTAACTAAACCTAATTAAAACTGTTTAACCTAGTTAAAACGAGAAAAATATGTATTTGTAATATTTAGTGCTAATTATGCGTGTTTTCCAACCACCAATAGTCTCTTCTTATAAATTTATCTTTGTCCCGGTACATGTCATATCTCAAATTTTCTCCATGAATATTGCTCTGGTTATACTACTATAGTTTTATATGTATAAAGTAGGGACATGATTTTGGTTTTGAATATAACCATTTTTATCCAAAAAGATAAAGTATTCAGGGGCTATAAAGCCTGTGAGCATAGTTTTTTTTAATGTACTCCTCATTGTGGTAGAATATATGAGATATTACACCATTTTCTGTAGTTTTTTGTGCTTTATCATAATGTTTTCGAATAAATTTTATTAGAAAATTATCCGTTGAAATTATGTTTGCTTCCTTGTTATTAAAATAGTAATACTTGTAGTCGGAATCAGGTTTTCTATAAATATTGGTACATTCTCTTATACACTTTTTTATAAAAATTTGCTTAGTTTTTCATTAAGCTTGCACAAGTGCACGGACGTTGTGACACCATATGCAAGTGTTGGTCTTATTAATATCTGATAAAATTTTTTCTATTTTGACTATATTGCCTACGTTTTTGTTGTAAAATAGTTTTTTTTGCCATCATAAAGGATTTATTGCCTTTAGATATTGTATATTTTATATGCTCGGAATAATTCAGATTACGATGAAGAAAAACTCCGATATATTTCACAACTTTTTTGTTTGCTATAGAAGTGAGTTATTTGAAGATTTTATAGAAAAAGATTTCCAATTTATTTTTATGTCTGAACTTGTTTTGTCCACCGTGTTACGGAATAGCACGGTTTGGCATTTTTTAAAGTTCACTTTTAGTATCCATATCTTGCAGTATAATCCACAATAATATTAAACATTTTTTGAACTTTGGATTGTATATTACTAACTTTGCTATCCGCAGAATAAACTATTATATCGTCCGCAAAGGCATACTAGTTAATACTATTTTTTAATTTTAAATCAAAAAGAAGAATCATAGAACAATTTAAAGATTATATGCCATTTTTTGTTTAATAAAAAATGTATATAAAATAGTATAATTCAGGTTCAGCTTGATAGGAACAGTGTTAAAAAAGAAGAGGAATCGATGCTGTTGCAAGATCTGGAAACCAAATTTATCGTGAAACAAAATTTCAAAATGACTTGTAATGAGTTCCGGGCAATTGTAAAAATACATAAAATATTTAAGGAATCAGCAAATGCGGATAAGCCTGAAAATATTTATATGAGAAAAATCGGTCTGCAAACATTTATAAATAAAATTAAAGTTGTTAAAATTTTGGATATAATTGTGAACAAATTATTAGGCACAGTCTGTAAAGCAAAAACAAAATAAGTTATATGGGGTTGTCCAATATCTTAAATATAATAAAACTAAAAATCCTTTTAGAAGTGATTTCGTGAAGTACTTTAGGGTAAAAATTGTTCTACACCAGAAATCTATTTTTAAATTAATCCAGAGTTACAGGGGTTAAAGAAAATTGGATTAGAAAATGAAGGTTTAATATTTATACACAACAGCTTTGAATATATTCAAGCTATAGGAATATGTTCTGCAGAGTTTTTTTCCTTTATGTTCTTGACAGTACTATAGATAAAATTACCTTCACGGGCTTGTTAATGATCACGGTACTGCAACCTTATATTACAATATTTTACTACAATGTTTTTCAAGCATTTATTTATCAACTCATAAATTGTGGAAAACTACTGCAATTGTCAGGAACTAAGCTTTCTTAAATAGAATAGTTCCTTTTTTATTTAAGTTTTCACTAGATTTTACTCTAAATTATTTTTTGTCATTTGCTTTATGCTAATGACAAAAAGTACTGGGCCTGGTCGAACAACCCATAGGGCCTAGTTTTTAAAAAAACTTGTTTTCTAGCGTTAGAATAAAATTTCTTTTGTCGAAAATAGTCGAATATTTTCCTTTTAATTTTACTAAGTATGATTATCACATACAGATACGAGTATTTCATCTACTACTTGCAGACCTCCTCAGTGTTTTGTACTTGACTTGAGTGACTATTTAACGACAATTAAGCCCATAAAGTACCTAATTTTAGTTTTTTTTTCTGCTTCATTGGGTGGAAATCGAATCTGGTATTTTTCGGTTAAAGGCAGGAGCTGTACCTACTGCACCACCCAGTTTTATTTTAAATTGACTTATCCAACTAATATAGTAGTTACTAGAATGGTGTAAGAGTTAACATTTTTGAGTAACAGTTACTGAAATTGGGGTATGAAAAACTGATAATTTTGTTAAAAACGTTGATTTTCTCGAAAAATATCAGTTACATTTTTTATTATGTACTTTGATATATTTTAATTTCCAAAACCATCTTAAGCACATCTTTTATGTCACACTTGTTGTTTCTCAAGTGAATATAGATCTACAAATTTCAGTAATCTCATACTTTATAACCTCAATCTTAAAACTAATAAAAAAAAATTGCTACAATATTCAATCCTCAGTTTCTATTTTTCTTCCATAAACGCTGGTACCTAAAATATTATTGAATTGTAACTTTACCAAGACCGCAAGTCTAACATGAAGGCTGTACATAGTGAGATTGTATAAGATGGTTTATTTCAGCAAAATAACTACTAAAAACAAAAATAATTAAAGAAAATTCCAAAAATTTCAGATTTTAAAACTTAAGTTTTACATTTTGGCTAAATATTTTCCAAAAACGGTAAGTCCGACACACGTCGAACAATTATCCCTTAAGTACCTTAGTTTTTAAAAAAAAATGCTCTTAAGAACATAATCCTATAGCTTGCATATCTTCGGTGTGTATAGTGAATATTTGTTAAACATTATTTTTCGAATCGAATTTTCTTCATTGCCTGCAATCCAGATTAAATTTTAAAATAACTAGAACTGTCAACTGTCAACTACAATCCTAGAACAGTTCTAAGACTGTCCAGAAAAAAATCTCCCTCTCTAGAACAACTTTCAAAAGACTCCCTGTCTAGAACAACTTTCTGGAAATATTCCAATGAATAATTTCTAAAAGGATTTTTGACCTGAAAGGAGGGAACGACCCTATGTAAAAATCATTAAAAGAATGTAAAATTTGAGAGAAACAATTGACTTTATCTCACATTGAAACTATAAAGAAATAAAAATTAAACAAATTCCCCAATTCCAAATGTTTACGAAAAGCATTAAAAATATTTTTAAAGTACAATTTCTTTTCTTTTTAACCCACTTTTAATCGACAAATTATGACATTAAAGGCTTAACTACAAGCTACGTCGCTTTGCTCCCCGAAACATATGTCGAACTGATCTCGTCAAGAAGATTACTCTGCTCTACAAAATATACACGCAGGAGTACCACAAGGTAGTGGTACTGGGCCCCCATAGTAGATACAGTAGTGATATTCCAGAGATAGAAAATGCGACGGTAGATACTTTTGCAGATGACACAGCTATATCAGCAGTCGGTAAGAACATAAATGAAGCTACAAAAAAAATTTAAACAAGCCAATAACAAAATCTCCATTTGGTGCAAAAGGTGGAGAATTAACAAATTAAAAAAGACTGTACAAAAAAAAAAATTAAGTCGCATATTCCAGTAAGATTAAGCAATGTCATCATACCATATCAAAATTTTGCAAATAAATATCTTGGTATGATGCTGAACACAAAGCTTAAATGGAAAGAACACATCAAGAAAAACAAACTAGAACTGGATCTAAAATACAAACATTTGTATCGGCTAATTAGGCGAACATCTACGCTTTTACATATAACAAAGTTTTGATCTACAATCAGATATTAAAGCCAGTCTGCCCATACGGTATTCAAATATGGGGTTGTGCTAAACAACTACATGTTCAAACTATCCAAACGTTCCAAAATAAAGTATTGCGAAACATTGTCTAGTTTCACAGTCACAGACTAGTTTCAATTTTAACAAAATGATGAGAGTTTTTAGTGCGTTAAAGTCGGCACAGTTCTTCACTTCGTTCTTTCTCGGCACATAGAACAGAAGTAAAAAGGTCTTTAAATGATTTTATTCTATCTGGAAAAAAGGTACAATTTGCTTTTTCTTGCGTTTTAAAAACACATTTTATGCAATTCGAAATACTTGACATTGTAAAATATTTTTAATATGTACAATGTATTGCATTCCAAACATTGTAAACGTTTATGGTTTTCTTAATATGAAACAAATATTCTATATAGGTTCGTCACGTAACCGTAAAAAAATTTATTTGCATGACTTCAACATTTTTTGTAGGAAGTGTGAATTTGTAGTAAAATCTATATTTCAAGAGTATCATTATCAAGTTAAGTATAACAACACCTTTACATAAATTTTGGAATAACAAAAAAATTAATAACACCATCTTTGAATCATAATGAGTTTATTTTTGGCACAGTTCATAGTTCCAAAAGTTATCTTAGTCTTAAAATATGCTCAATTTTATTTGGATCTTCCTCAAATATTCTTTTATATTGTTTTTTTCATCAATTTTTGTCGTTATTGTACCGTATTTTATTTTAGCAAGTTTTTATATATATATAATATTTATATATTACACATATATATTTTACTGCTAATTTATTCTCAACACAAAATTTTTGTTAGTTTTTGAAAAGCTTTCAAAACCAAAGAAATTAAGACAAATTGACATCCGGATATATCCCTATATTCCTTTTTTTTGTTATATTTTTTCCCTCCATTACAAATTGGTTCACACATGAACTTTTTATTTCTTCCAGTTTTAAAGGATTTCAAGTCAATTTGATAAAAAGAAAACCATTTATTTTTTTTTCTATCTTTTAAAAATCTCTTTAATTTTTCCAAAAAACATATATATATACATAATACATATATATATTCTCCATTTTATTTTTTATTGAAGATTTAAAAACAGAATTAAATATCGCAAATCTAAACGTAAAAAATAAAAACAATTTTTTAGTAAACTTTAGACGGTAATACATTTTTTTTTTTGGTTTTTGTTTGCCAAAAAAAAAGGATATTCAACACTAAAAAATAATAAAAAAATAAGATAAAATCAAAAACTAAAGCAATAAGTGAATCATATGAGGGCTTGTCACGTACCAATTCATACGTTTTGTTGAGAATTTGTATGGCTTAATAACGGTAATCAAAATATGAAAGTTCTGTTCTTTTAAATGTTGCTCAGGTTTTAGGAGTTGGGCACAAGGATCAACTATAGACTGAATTTAAAAAAAGATAAATATGGGTTATTAAAAAAGTTTATTTTTATTTTTGGTTTTCGGATTCAAAAAAAAAAAGTTAAAGAAACATAGATAAAAATTATAAAAACAAACCACAATGGTACTACTTTATTAAGAACTAACCTTTGATTCATATTTATTTCATGACAATCAATTTTTGTTTTTGTGACAATAAAAATGACGTCGACTTGTACATCATTTTTCATTGAGATAGTTACTGTAGAGTAGAGACGAAGTCTATGCTATTATAATTGCCTTTGCTTCTCGTCGACTTTGCTTCCATTATACTTTCACAATTAAAATTATTATTGTGGAGGTTCTGTAGGAAAAAAATATTATATTCGTTTACAAAGGCAAGAAATTGCCATTATTTTCTCTAATATAAGTATGTTCAGATGACTGTCTTTACTGATGATGATTACAAACAACTCATCATCGTCATCTTATAGCGCTACAACTCTGATGGGTGAGTTTAGGTCTTCATCACATTACTCCTTCAAAATGGTCGATCTTGAGCCGCTTCTCTCTAATTTGGGATTTGTATAGTTTAAGACCTTTAAAGCTTACATAATACATAATAAAATGTTTTTTTTTTTAAATTGTTAGGCCAAACTTAAGTCAGAGAAACCTTTATACTTTTGTACCGTTGGCTATTGGAACAGAAAAGAAAAGAAAAGGGATAGTTAGATAGAAGAAAAGGCGAAAGCAGTAGGATAAAAGTTCGGCGGGGAGTTGCAAACTATGTTATTGATATTCACTTTGAAATTTTGTAAATTATACAAATAAAAACTACCCCTTCTTCGGAATGCTTGTAGTGGAATGCAATTCCACATTCTAGAAGTTCTGAAATTAAACAAATTTGGTATTTCATTTTGGTATTTCCACGGTGTAGGGGTTGACATGTGCAGCCTCTCGCGCTCCTCGATGAAATTGCTTAAATGGCAGAAGTAGTGATTTTAGTTCTTCCGATGCCTACCCCCACGTAATATCTATAAAATAGAGTTAGTGCTGCAACAATATGACAATGACCAAGTGAAGCAAATGTTGATGAAACATTTACATTATCAATGAGGTGAATGGTGCGTTTTTGTACGTTGTGAAATAATCTTAGAGTAGTTTTTTAGGCCTCCGTCCCTAGAAGCAAATTATATTCAATCTTGGGTCTTATACAGGCTTTGTAGATATTAAGCAGATCTTTGGGTGCAAAATATGCCCAGACTGATTAAAAAATTCAAACATTTTGCGCCGCTTTTCGCAATATCGAAAATATAGTCATTCCAGAGCTTAAATTCCGGGATATAAATATTAATTTTATTTTCAAAAGTTAAACTACATTTTTTATTTATTACTAGATATATTTTATTTTTATATAGATATCTATTTTCTGACAATTTTCATTAGATGCGATTTAATAAAAATTAAAACAAAATTCAAATAATAAATGTGGGCAAGAATAAAAAATATAACAAATAACTAGAAGAGTGAACAAAAATTATGATTAAACTAACTCGTATTAAGAACAGATCAATTTTAAGGTGATCCAGTTTTAATAGCCAAAGTTTAAGGTTTTTGCAGAACGATACAGATGATCTGTTCGATCATAAATAATACGGTAACATATTAACCCCTGGAGCTTCGTTTTTGTAGTCAGATAATATAATCATTACTGCCCATATCGGTAGGTAATTAAAATAGAGAATTAAAATCGAAAAAGGTCATCAAGAGTAGTTAACACACTAACTGTTCAAGGAATAGAACGTTTCTCTGTTTTCGGGGATTCTGAGGGAGATGTTGTATTTGCGTATGACCTAATGACTATACACTAAGGATAGCTGGTGTTCCTAGTACAGAATTATGTAATAAGCTGGTGTATTCATTGTACATTTACTTCAGACTATTGTTGCTTCGTAAAAGGCGCATTCCAAGTTTTATATAGAAAAAGGGTAAAAAAAAACAACAATTTTTTTAAATAAATTTTTATATTTTCTAAACTATTCGATGTAGACATAAAGTATGTATGTATGAGTTATAGAAAAAGAGGTATTTGGTTTAGGTATTTAAAGAAAGAATTTTTTTTCTCTCTTAACTGTATTTATTGAATCTTTCTAAAAGAAAATGAAAATATTTTCTAACAAATGAGACCTTTATGGTTTATTCGAATCTTAAAATCTAAAAATGTTGGAAAGTCTAGTCCATTGACTTGACCCTTCATATTTGCTCGTTCATTCCAATGTTATGCCTTATATTACTGCTAGCGATTTTTTTTTAACCTGCTGGTTATTGGAATGTTTTCTAGATCTCTCGCCAAAGAATTAGGGTGTTGGATTATTGTGGTTGCATATCTGTTTTGGCATTTTTCAAGTTCTTCATTAAATATAAGGTTATGTTCAAATCATTATGTAGATTGATATTTCTAATGTACCAAGTGGCCTGAGTTATGGTACGTAAAATTTTTGATTGCATCCTTTGAATTGTTTCGATGTTACTATTAGAAGCAGTTCTCCATAACTGACACCCATAGGACCAGATTGGTTTCAGAATGGCTTTGTATAACAACACTTTATATTCCAGATCAAGTGTGGAATTTTTTCCAATAAGCCAATAAATGCTGTTCGTCTTGAGTCTTAGCTGCTCTTCTTTTGCGGTGATGTGCTTCCTCCAAGTCAGCTTTTTGTCTAGGTGAACTCTCAGGTATTTAACCTCGTTGGCTTGCGGAATGGTTATCCCATTTATGCTGATTGGAGAACATAATCCTTTCTTTAGCGAGAAGGTTATATGAACACTTTTACTCTCATTTAACTTAATTTTCCACTTATAAACCCATTCCTGTATCTGCTGCAAATATTCTTGTAAATTTGTAGATGCTGTATGTGGATTTGAGTGAGAGCTTAAGATTGCAGTATCGTCTGTGAAGGTGGATGTTAATATGTTCCTGTTTTCTGGTAGATCAGACGTATACATAGGTATATATGTGGACCCAGTATACTACCTTGTGGAACCCCAGCATTGATTTCATGTTCTTCTGTTACATAGGATTTGAATCTGACTCGAAAGCGTATATTGGAGAATTTGAAAAAGTAGATGAGCCACAGCTGCTAGCTTTTGTTTTATTTTGTAGATTTGCCTAATTGACACCCAAAAGAAAATAGAAAATAAAGTTTGTTTTTTTTTGTAATTTTCTAATTTGAAGTACAATATCTCCATAACGGCAGCACCAATCATCATAAAATAAATAATAAAATATGCTTCAAACCGTTATCTTACTAGAACTGAACTGAATATATATACATCTAATTGATCCACAGATATAACGGTGCATATACAAAAACATCAAAACAACAAGGATACTTTCAAATGTCCTTTTCGTCCTTAAATTCGGATTCGTCCTTATTTCGTCCGGATAAGATGTGCCATTTAAGATATATATTTTTGGAAAGCTAGGAACACCTGGTATTCTTGGAATATAGTCACCCCTTTCAAGACTTCCACCTTTTTATAAAAAAAAAACTACAAAAACTAAAATATAAAAAAAAAGTCTCCATCTCCACTAAAAACCATTAAATGGAACAATTTCAATGTATACAAAATAAAAATTTAATTTTCGGCTTTCTAACAAAAAAATAACAAACATTAATAATTTAAAAATTTCTTCAATATTCTAAAAAATAACCTCTATTTCATAAGAAAGGACTAAAAGGACTAATAATTTAAAAATATTTCCAACTAATTGCAAATTACTATTTTATTTCATTTTTATTATTTCAATTATTAACAATTTCGTTAGTTGACAAATATTTATTTAGTTAGGAAATCCTTTGAAAATTTAAAATTTGGAAGAAGAAAAACAAAAAAGAAGAAATTTAAATTTCTGCCAAATTTAGAAATTCCACAAAAAAGAACAAACACTCGGTTTTTCCGCTTTCTTCATTCAATTTATTTATAACAAACAAAATTATTTTTATTTTTAAGCTAATATTTATAAAAAGGATCTTAATAATAAATAAAACGATTTTCCTATTTTTTGTTTTAAATAATTCAAATAAAATTCTAATTCTTTAACTACATACATAATAAAAAAATAAAAAATAGAATTTATATTTCTAAAACATTCTCACATTTTTTTTATTTTTTTTTTTTTTTAAAAGGAAATTGCAAAAATATTACAATGATATTCTCACAAAGTTATTGAGAATTGAGAACGGAAATGTCACGATTTAAATATAAAAATAGATATTTAACTTCATGTATACATATTGTATATATATATGTATGTTTTAATCTATGCATGTAATATAGGTAAATTCTAATTTTATTTTTCCTATTTTCTAAATTCTAAATTTTTTATGAAAGAGACAAGGAAGAAAATTTTTAAATTGTTGAATTGAATTTGTTGTGTTGTTTTGTGGCTTAGAAAAACAAAAGTTCATTGGAATTTAAATTGAAAATCAATTTTAACTTTAGATATATATATATATATGTATATATATATACATATACAACACAAGTATAATATACTAACTACGATACTTAGATCCGTATTTATGTAATCTTTAAAGAAAAGTAAAATGTAGGTTAAAACGGATTAAGTGTTTTTTTTATTTATTTTTATTTTTATAAGTTTGGTTGAAAATTTTAAAGAGGTTTTTTAGAATTTAAATTTTAAAATTTTGCCTTGAAGTTTTTCGTTCATTGTTTTTGGTTGATTCTATATGTTTTTTGTTGTTTTACCTTGAAATTCTTATTGGTTTTGAAATAAAAGAAATTATTTAAATAATTATGATGAAATGTTATAATAAAGTTTTGAATTATTTTTTGTTTTTTATGTACATATTGACATTTTAAATTATTTGTCCCGAGTACATAATATACATTTATATAGTTTTACTGTATAAGTTTAGATTAATTGGATCTGATTTGAGTATGTTACATCCACAATATTTTTTTTATTAATGTTTTATTTCTGCTATTACTAACTGACGTCGGTTCAAGAATTCCATTAATATAATTTTGTTTTGTCGAGTACAAACCACTGAAAAAATCAGCATGACAAGCCATGTATTAGTAAAATAAGTAAAGAAAAATACTGGATTATTTTCAATGGCGATCTAGACGGTCAGTTATTCTGTCAGTTTTCACTGTCAGTTAAAACTAAGAAGTGTCTACACGCTCAATTTGAATGAAAAAATTTACAGATGGCGAAAATTGAGAATTGCCATTCATGTCACAAGTCACAAGTGAAACTTAAACAATAATGAAAAGTATTTTTTTATAAAAGTGCAGCATTTTTTATTTGTTTGGTTTGTTTTAAGAAATAATAGGTATGTTTATATTATTAAATGCCTAATTTCAAATGTTAAATTCAAATATGGTTTCTTCTAATACACATTTATATGTTTTTATGGTTATTCTGTATATTTTGACATTAAGATTAGAAACGTTGGCTATGAAACTCGGAACGGTTGAAATCGAAAAACTGACGACAAGCATTTTGACTTTTTTTTATTATTTTCAAACAACAACAAATACATGGATTTCAGTGAAAACTGGCAGTGTTCACTGACCGTCTAGACACCGCCAACTGAACAAATTTTATTCTAACGTAAAAAATAAGTTGTTTAAAAAATGAATTTCAGTTTAGTTTAATCATACCTTATTTACATATGTTATGGTATTTTTTTTCTTGATGAGGACTTTCATATATTCCCGTTTGTTATCTTTTTTTTATTTTAATTATCCATATCTCTAAAGGAGCTTCAAAGCTCAAACAGAGTGTATATCTTAAAGTTTAATTTTTTTTACAATTCAATTAAATTAATTATTACAATACAAGTGACTAATTTATAATTATATTTTACATGTTTTTTTTATTTTTTTTTGTTTATTTAGAAAAGAAAAAGTAGGTATATTTAACATTAATGTATTATAAAATGTAAACGCTATCTTACATCAAAGAAACAAAAATACTAATATAAAACAGGTTATTCTCAGAACCTTATATCTTAGAATAATTGTAGGTTCTATGTCCTTCATGAACTCTTTGACGTAAATTTTTGAATTAGTATATATTTATTTTATTTTATTTTATTTTATTTTCATTTAGTTAATATAACTATTTGTCAATTATTATACAATTATTTTTATTATTATTATTATTCTGTTTTTAAAATTCATAATATTACATATTCAGCTATTTTCTTTTTGAATCTATTTCTGTTTGTTTCATTACTAATTTCAAAAGGCAATTCATTGAAAAGCTTCAAACCTTTATAAAGAAGCATATTTTTAGTTCTTTCATTCCTAAATAAGTTTAATCTAAAATAATTAACATTTCTTAAATTATAATTGTGAATAGCTGACACATACACCAACTGACCACAGAAATAATTAGGATTATTAATTTTTATGGTAAGTTTTAAGCGGGATTTGGAAAAGTCGACATTCGTCCCGCACCGTATAAATTTATATGTAAATTAAGGTCAACGACAAATAGTCAAAATTTCACGTTCAAAAAGTATATCTAAGTTTATGTACTCGTGGACAAGTTAGAGTAATTTCAAATAACAACTTACTGAGAGATGTAAAAACTATTTTTTGTTGTTGTTAGTAACTAGTATAGTCACAGGGGTTTACTTAATCGCAGTACTGCAAAAAAAAACATTCAGAAATGATAATAGATACATTGCAGTACTGTCATTTTAATTAAATTAGATTTATATTTTATAGAATATGTTGTATAGCCTCTTCTTAACATTATTAATAATAAAAATTCAATAACATCATTAAATCAGTCTTCTGATTTTATTACTGTTACACTAGTTAAAATTAGTAAAACATATCAATACCAATTTGGTTTCAATATGCGATTTTTTATTTTAATTTAATTTAAAACAATTAATATTAATACAAAATATTTTAAATTAAATTTATTAATATATCATACTTTTTAAGTTAAGAGCTGCAGTGAGTTTTCTTTGAATGCTTGTGATGCAATTAGCACAATGTTGTTGGTATAATTGTCTTCAGATCTTCTTCTATAAGGCTTTCTAAGGCTCTTACTCTCTGTTTTTTGACGTATAACTCGTTTTAGCTGTTAAGAATATTTGACAACTTTCTTGAGAGCTCCTTTTTAACGTAACTCTTTACCTAAGACCAATCATTTTCAATAGGTTAAACATTGGGACAAATCTGAATATCCGGTTATCACGAAATTCCTGCTACTGCAAAACTTTTTCCATTTCACAACAGTTTCTCCATGTTTAACCATTGCTTTTTTAAGGAATTTTCTGATGCCGACTGTCAGTATTCATACCGTCTTTTCGGAAGTTTTCCTGTTAGACGTTTGATATTCATTTAGTCTTTCATTACTACCTTCGCCAATAGACCTACTGCCATTCTGTCTATTTATAATTCATGGTTAAAGTGTCACTTGATTAAAATTTAATATAAGTTTCATCCAATTAGAATAATATAAATAATAATTATATATTATAACATTTATTTCCCTAACATACATAGTTTCCTTAAACGTAAATATATATTTTAAATTTTTACAAAGTTTATAACATCATTCCAGTGTCTTTTCAGCAATGACTTTATTATTGGATTTATAAAAAACTGTATGTTGTACACAAAATATTTTTCACGTCTGATTCGTTGCGAGTATATTTGCTGTTGTGTTTTAATTATGAGTAATAGTTATTAATAGTAATACTTCTCAAATTACTTTACTACTATGTTTCTACTTTATGTGATAATAATTTTAGAGAAAAAAGGTCTTCAACTGGCTGCACGCTCAAATCAAATGACTTTATTTAAAAATTTTCAGTTGACAAATAGACAATAGATTAACGATCAATTTGGCAATACCCCAAGCAAGCTATGTTCCAATATCCCATTTTATTCTATGCAAAACTTTCCATCTAAAATTAAAAATGTTCCAGCAGTAACTTCTAAAATAACAAATGAACCACTATACCATCCATTATAATATCAAAATTCCAAAATATTATTTGAATGACAAAAAACGATTTATTGTTGATTCTGTCGGAGGAAATTTAAAAATTAAAATTTGAAAATAACAATTGTAATTAGAATTTAAAAACCACAGAAAAAACTTACAATTACATTATCAAGTAATAACAATTACGATAGTTTTTCTCCACAAATTCTAATATCCCTTAACATAGCAACAAAATTATAATAACACAATATAACACTTTGGGATCTCTTATCTCATAACACAACATAACATTATGTATCTCATAACATTAATTTAAAACAACATAATAAAATAGTACTACAGAATAACATAATATGCATTTAACAGTTATGTATTTGAAAATTATTTTAATTCACCACGAAAATATTTTCTGTTATATGACTTAAGCCAAAGCAATTTCATGTTTAATCTACAAAATAAAGAAAACAAAATGCGAAACAAAATTACATTTATTGGCATACAATGGAATCATACTATCAAACTACTAACTGTAAGTTGAAAAATGTTGAAATTTACAGTTAGTTATTTATGATATAGGTTATAAGAAAATAAATTTTCTTATTTCTAATAATTGTGGATATAGATATATACGGGTCAGAACAAGTTCGTGTTATTCATGATGCTGAGTAAAACTAAATATTTGTTTTTTTGTTATATGTAGGTATTGAGCCTTAATTATAATTACTTATATTATACTTCACATTAAATATCTATTAGTAACTAATTAATAAAACTAAAAAATGCAAGTAAAAATAACTGAAAATTCATTTACAACCTTATCCTTTGCTGTGTCGTCTTATAAATTACAATTAAAATTGAATTTAGAAGAAATAGAATAATAGACAAATAGGTATTATGTTAATATTTGATTTTTTAAGTTTAAAATTTTGTAGTCGTCATTTTTTTTATTATAAATTGATGTGGTCGTGCATTTTATTTTGTTATCCAATATAATGTCTAGATAATTGAAGAATTCCACGGTTTCTATATTATTTTTAAAAATAGAACTATTAAAAGTTTTATTTTGATTTAAGTACAGCATCGTCCGCATTGAGCTATATAGAACCTTTTAATGTTAAACGTTCATCTATGTACATTTTAAATAAGATAGGACCCAAAATTGATCCCTGAGGGACCCCTTTAGTTATTGCTTTATTCTTACTGATTGAATCCCACGTACTGGTTGCATTCAATTTGAGAGATATGATTTGAAAAAAGCTATTTGATTTGAATCCAAGTGCATGTTAGCCAGCTTTAAGAAAAGGATATCGTGGTCAACACAATCGAATGCATTTTTCAAATCAAGAAAAACACATGAAACATACTTTTTAGAATCCATATTTTTAGAGATAATCCGTTAAAATTAAAAAAAAAACACAGAAAACGTAAGGGTTATATTAAGCTCTTACTTAAATTTTATTTATTTATACGATACGATATGTATATATATATTTTGTCGAAAGATAGAGCCTGATCTCCAAAGAAAATTAAGAGCCTAACCGCTGGTAAGGTGGGTAGAAACTGCCTGTAGCCCACCTATCTTTTTTCCGTTATAACCAATCTACGTTAGATCGACTAATGACTTTTTTCATAATTTTTTTTGGTTGCGTGTTTAGCAAAATATTATTATAATGCTATCAAAATAATAATTTCCGTATACAAGAACCTTATCCCTATGATATTTTCCGTTTAAGTATAGTTTAAATGAATTCATTTTACTCGGAATTATGGATTTACCGATTTCGTTGAAGAAAACCATTATGGTAGAATATTCCATTTTAGTTAGTTACCAGCTTGTGGGGTTTCGTTTTGTTAAATCGATGGACAATATTTTCGATATCAAAAACTTTTATCATTTTCAGTTTTACATGAGTGCGTATTCGTCACTCGTGTTTCAATGCATTCTCCTTGATTTCATCTATAATTGTTTCAAATTTTAAATCGAAGTCGAGACCTTTGTTACGTACGCACCATGGTGCATTAACTATAGCACGGAGCACGTAGCATTTTATTTGTAAATTATTACAGCATTTCGATGTTGCTTTTCTTTGTACAGTCCTATAATTAAATATCATACGCCTATGCACAGATTTTAATGTACAATACATATTTTATATTGCGCTGATAAAACTTCCGAGTTACGCCCAAGAAGCCAGTAGAATTGTTTTTAATCTGACGTTAAGTTCATCTTAATATAGCATCTATCGTCTTTGTCAAATAATTCACTCTAATGGTAATATTTCTAGGTTAATTGAGACGGCAATGGTGGGTGGTAATCTTATATATATTTTGATAAAAGTATTTTTATATGTAAATAATATATTAAAAATTACACCCACACCATTAGAAATATTTGCATACATTCAACACAATAGAAAAACTTTGCTAATATTTTTGATAATTTTAACTACTTTTTGATTAAAAAGTTCAACAAATTCTGTTAAGCATAGAGAACGAAAACTTTTTCACCATAGTTACGAATAGCTAAATTTAAATTTCCACCAAAGCTAATGGAATGAAAGTTATACAAGTTGAAAATTTATTTATATGAAATGAATTGAAATAAAAAAATTAAATCACCACCAAAATTAAATTCAACACATTATTTAGTTGGAAATTAATATTCACCTTTGTCACCATTTTGAACTGAATTATATTTTTAACTGTTTTGAACAAACTATTCACAGTTTCAATCACACCATACAATATAGGCTGTGATTTCAACATGAAAGTTACAAATTCACCTTGGTTGAAAATGAAGATTAAATCTTTTCGTTAACAATGTTTGTTTTTTTAAATACTTTTAAAATTTCCCGTTAGAGGACTCTAAACAACCGTTGACAATATTCAATGCTGACTTTTTAAATAAAATTTCTGAATATTTTGAAACAAAATAAAAATTGTAAAAATATTTCTAAAAATTTAAAATTTTTTGAAATGTTCTAACTCGTTTTTTACCTTTCTGTGAATATTTAAGGTGGTATGGTAGGTAAACAATAATATATCTTTTAGATTGATATTCTAAAAGATTAATATTCTAAAAATAATCATTTGAAAAAGGCTCTTAAATTAAAATTTTATATTTGAAAATTGATTAAAAACTTTTTACAAATATTATTTATTAAAATATAATATACATAATAGTATATAATAAGTTCATAAAATACACATATTTACACGTTTAAAAGACCAGACAAAATATTGTCACGATTTAGGACAAATTTTTATCCTTTCCATTTCATATTATTTAATTTTTTTGTGCACCTTTTCTAATTTTGGAAGAAAAATTTTTTTGTAGCTTACATCCTTAAAATTAATTTACAAACCACAATATAGAGCAATATATTAAAACTAATATATTTTTGTTTTGGCTTTTAATATTTATTAACTTTTTTACTATAGCGCAGTGAAATTTACAATATACCAAAATAAATCCTTTTTACCACAAAAATTTATTAGAAAAAAAAAAAACAAAACAGCAAAAGGACTCCCTATACTACATTGTACAGAAGCCAAGTAAATATGTACGAATAATAAAATTTGTATTCTTTTAAGGATCACAATAAAACAAAACAAAAGAGAAAGAGAGAGAGAGAAAACATCAAGAAGAAAAAAAAAACACAACTGAACATCCTGAATTATGTTTTTAATTTGTGACAACAAAAAATAAATATCCAATAATTCTATAGATATGGAGTTGTCTACCTATTATTATGTATTTAAAAATAATAAGCAGAAAAAAAACGACAAAAAAGAAAATCTATTCCGGTATTTAAGAATGGATAATAAGGATAATAATAATGGTAATTCAATATTTCTACTTTTTAAAAGCTTTTCTTTATAAAAAAAAAAGTAAAACAATAACAAAAAAATAAACAAAAGCAGTAGTTACCACTGATGGCTTAAAAATAAGTCTACTCTGTACATTCAGATTTAAATATATTTATACAGCTATACATTACATATAGTATACCTATATATACAATATAAATGATATAATAATGTTCATTAAAAGGTTAAAAGGAAATGCAAAGAATGCGCCTACACATAATAATTTCCATTTACGTCCGATAGGAAAAAAAATTACAGTAAGAAAAATGTAAAAGAATTTATGGAAAAAAATATTTTTATTTTTTTTTTTTTGCATCTTCAAGGACTTGTTATAAGAATTTTAAAACTTTGTTAATTTCTTGTTTTTTAATACTCTACATGTACATTAGTTACTACTACTAAAAATAATATACTAACCCGGCTTAAGGAAATGGATCGGAAGGTAAATGAAATTATAAGAGTTATTATGAAATTATTAGAGTTCAAAATTTTAAATTTAAGAAAAAAAAAAAATGTATGAAAAATTGTAAAATAAAAAGGACTTTAAAGAAATTATATTAAATAATAGTAGGTATATAATGTATAACTGCGATTCATAGTTACAATAATCCCAACCATTTTTGAAAATTCGTTTAATTGAAAGTGGGATCGTAAGGCTTTTAATTGAGTATGGCAAAGTGCTGTGATAGCAAAATGTCATGTTATAGGTCTTTGGTTCAATTTTTACTAATTGGGTTGTAAGTTGTATTTTGAATCGAGCCATTTGTCCAATCTGGTTAACTGAAATTAATTCATAGTATCACATGGAAAAGGAAAATTCAATTTTTAACCAATATACCAGCAGGGGTTCTTCAAGGAAGCATTCTAGGACCCATACTATACTTGTTATATATCGCCGACATCCCGATAACACCGCAGGTCGAAATTGCAATATTTGAAGATGATAGGGTTAAAAGCAATTAGACCCGTTATAGTTATATTTTTATAAACAGCCAAAGTGTTAGGTAGCAAAATACCTTTAGCTTTTACGTGACGTTTGGTATAGAATAGGAAAAGGATAAATTAAGGAGAAAAACAGGTAGATAGATTAGTAATAGGAAGTTAAAGAATAAAGTTATTCATTTTTTCCTTAAACTTTTGCAAATTGTAAGTTGAATGTGGAAACATATTAGAAGGAATGTGATTCTACATTCTTGAAGTGCGAACTATTAGCAAACTTCCATAACCTACTTTAAGCCATCTTGGGATTTCCACAGTGTAGGGGTGAGCATTTGCGGTTCCTTTTGTTTCGGGTTGGAATTGCTTAAGAGGCAGAAAAAGTACTTTGATTTCTACTGAGCATGTGTTCACACCCACGAAGTATCTATAAAACAGAGAAAGTGGTCCGGCGACTACACGTCGATGTCCAAGAGATGTTAGGGATGAAGTTACATTTGGGTTGTCAATTAGACGAATGACGCGATTTTGAACGTGGTCAAGGTAGCCTAACGCTGTAATGGATGCGTCAACACAAATGTGTAAGTTATATTCCATCTTCAAAAACGGTTCACATTACTTACGCATTGGGACGAAAAGCACTACAACATTGTATATATATATATAAGTGATATTCAGGTACAAAAAGAGGAAGCAGTAAAATATCTTGGACTACACTTTGACTCGCGTCGTAACTGGAAGTATCAAGTTAAGTAAAAAGTATTAGAAATCGAATATAAAATCAGAGATATGAACTAGCTAATAGGCAGACATTATACGAAGAAGCCGAACTCTCACTAATTCACAGGGCACTAACAAGTGCTTCCTTTACCCCCACATCGGGAGTCAAACAAGGGTGTCCTCTCTAACCACTCCTCTTCACAATAGTCCCAGAGATAATATACTAGAAAAAACCTGCTCAATAAAGAGAGGAATACCTTGGAGTCTCACTCAACAACTCGAACAACTCGACTATGCAGATAATATCTGTCTTCTCTCGCACAAATTCAGCGACATGCAGAGTCAACTAGAACACCTGGAACAACTTGCCAAACATGTTGGACTAGAAATCAACCTGCGAAAAATCACAACTATGAGAATAAATAACACCAACACGGAACATCTAAGGTTGAAAGAAGAACAAATCGAATTTTGTGAACAATTTCCGCTACTTGGGAAGTTTAATAGCAACTAGTGATTAAAGAAAGCAAGAGCAGCATTTGGAAGATTGCAACCGGTATGGAGGAACAGCCAAATATCCAGAGCAACTAAACTTAGAATATTCCGGTCTTGTGTAAAATCAATCCTGACATATGGCAGTGAAACTTGGTTAACATCAAAAATTATCAACCAAAAGTTACAAGTATTCATTAATAAATGTCTTAGGCTAATATCCGGCCAAACGCAATAAGCAACAAGGACCTCTAGATACTAACCGGCGAAGAACCTATAGCGAAACAAATTAGAAGAAGGAAATGGAGATGTATAGGCCACACTTTCAGAAAGCCATCAAACAACATCGCGCGAATGACCTTAGGATGTAACCCACAAGGCACAAAAAGACCCGGTCGCCCAAAGAACACCTGATGGAGGATCATAAAACAAGAGCTTGTAAAAACAAACATAACGTTGGAACACTCTAAATTAGCAGCTAGAAATCGAGTACGTTGGCAATGTGAAGTAGAAGCCCTATGCTTCCAAGAGGACTAAGAAAAAAAAATAGGCAAACAGTTTAAGCTCACCTGATACTTCAAGTAGCAAATATATAAAAGTATAATCAAACCTACATGGACCTACGGTATCTTAGAACTATTACGAATGCATATCGCTGTGATTGAAACGAAGCTATTCATGTGTGGATATGTGTGTGCTATTCAAATGTGGATATGGAACAAAATTAATGCTAGGTTAACGCTAAACCATGGCAGATATAGAGCTTTCGGAGTAAGGGCATTTAATAAAGCGGTCCCCAAAATGTCATTATTAGTTTGGCAACATAAAAATTCGTGTATGGCTCAAAATAATAATCAAGCGACGATAACCTAATAACAGCACTTAAAAATGTATAAATTCTATTCTAATGTACTACAGAACCTCAAAACGCACTACTTACCCTCAGAAAACTTTTGAAGTATAAAACCCTCAAACTTATTGGCCTTTATTAAAAGCCTTCATGTTAGCCTTGACAAATTAGAGCCACTTCCGTATGGAATAAAAGAGGCACAGTTTATATTTTTTTATGATCGGTACATATTTTGAACAATCAATATATTGTCAGAAAATTGCAATTTGAAATTAAATCGCTCCTTTAATGTTGATATTTTATTATTTATAGTATTCAAGTTTACTATAAATAATACTAATGGTCTTTCTGCGAAATTTCGAGGTTGAGTAATAAAAACGGAGATTAATCATCATTTTTAAATTTTTTTTTTTTGTTTTGAAGTTTGGATATGTGGATTTTTGTACAATCACCTCAGACTGGATATCCGTAGAGCAGAATAGGTTGAAAAATTTCATTAAAATTAGTTTCTAAAAATAAACATGAATTCCTGTTTATGAATAGATATAGTACCCTAATGGCTTTGTTGATTTCATCAATTGTTTTATTGATTTGTGGCTGAAAAATTATTTTTGAATCTAAACTGATGTAAAGATGTTTATATCTTCTACTCACCCTTCTGTGTTTAACAACAATAAATTTTGTGGTATGAAACCGTTTTTATGTCTGCGTGTAAAATATATTGCAATGGCCTTGTTAATATTTATTGCAAATGTTATTATGATTGGGTTGAATTGAATTTTCAAAATGCAAAAATATTTTTTTCCAATCCATTTTTAAGTTTTCAACAGTAAAAACTACTAAGGTGTAATTTGTACTACATCAAATGGAAGTACAATAATGTTTTTAAAATACAAATTATGTGCTGATTATCTCCTGACATATTTCTAAATGTGAAAACTGCTACTGTTATCAAAAACTAAGCCTTCTTAAAATAACCCAATCACATTTTACTAAAGTTATTAGCAAAGAAAAACTCTTAAGCTTTTGAATGAAAAAAATATAATTAAAATGAATGTTTGAGAGGGATTCGGAACCGGAATATTCTGATTAATACTCAGATGACATACCCATTACCACTACCCATGTAAATTGGTTTAAACTGTATTCAGCATTCTGATAACTTTTTTAAATAATTTCTATAAGTTTTCCTAAATCTAAAAATTTGTTTTTAAGTTTACATAATGGAAGTTTTATAGTTAATAGTCAATTTGTTTTTTTTTTTAATTTCTAATCTGTTAAAATCAATTAAACTTTTTTCCAGTTATTTTGTAAATTTCTTTTAAAAAAAGTTTTTTTAATCTAATTTTTTTATTATTTTAGAATTTTTTAAACTCGAACTGCTCAGACAATAAATTTACAAAAATATAAAATCTAAACAAATTTTTTTATTTTAGTTTTGTTGTTGTTGTTTCTGTTATATTGTTACTTGAATCGGTCCAGACAAGTTAAAATGAAAAACAATTCAAATCCTATTTCGTCCTTTCCATTTCATTTCATATTGTAATAGTCTTAAATCATTTTTTTTTTTTTTGCATAAGTCAAATTTTAGTTTTGATATTTTGAATTTGTTTTTATGTTTGTTTTTTTTTTTAGAGGAATTCTAAAATTATTTTGTATTAAAAAAGAAATTTCTTTTTTTTTTAAAAGGGTTTTAATAATTTATTTGCTTAGTAAAATAAAAAAAAAAAACAAAATTATTGTTTTGCTTGAAGAAAATTTTTACATTAAAGTAAAATTTTATATTACAAGAAAAACTTAAGTGGAAAACTCACATTATTTTATGAAAACTACTGAAAACAAAAGGACTGTGTGAGGTAATCTGAAAACGCGTTCATTCGTATTGTCTGAATAAAATAAACTAAAGTAGTCATAGACTAACTATCTTTGGAACATCTAGGAAACATGACTCTCATATATATTATCAACAAAACCAAACAATTTCTAGCCAGATTCCCTACTAATATATCAAGAGTGATACTGATCAGTATGGATCAATAGTCATACGACCAACCTGGGCATTCCGTTCAACCCTAATCGCAGCTGAAATAAGGAAAGTAAAACATCAGAACATACTCTATAACACTGACATTTGCAGTTGGTTAGCGTTAGTTAGATTCAAATTTTAGATGAGGTCTTTCCTAACAATATAGAGCTAATTGCGAGTAGTTTAGCAAAATTAGTGTATAAAGAGATATGCTTCGATAAAGATTATTCTCTTTTGCTTGATCCTAGATGGAAAATATGAAGATATTGGATTCAATGTTGATCTCGTGTTGCAATTAAAATCTTTGCATTCATAATATACCGGGTCTTCCAGAGCATGTATCAGCTTTTTAAGAGGGGTTCTAATGGCTCCAGAATTACAAAAAAAAATTATTATGTAAATCGAGAGTGCTCTATCGATTGGTGATATTTTAAACTTCTGGAAAAGAACCGAAAAGGGTTTTTTTAAGCCCAAAAATTGCCGAAATTGGCCGAAATCGAGATTTTCAAATGGGAAGGGGTACTTTTTTATGCAAATTCGGATTGTACGTCAAAAACTAAGAAAGTTTTGTAAAATAAATAGTTTTTTTTTTTTTAATTTAAACTTTATAGGAACCCAAAATTGATAACATGCAAAACAAATTTATTTATAAAAATGATTATTATTAATTTTAGTTTACCAAAGGGAAGTATTGTGGATTTTTGTTTTATTTTTATTAATTTTAAGGAGAAATACTGAGAAAACCTAAAAAAAAAATTATTTAACATAAGTTTCTTATTTCCGAATTTGCAAAAAAAAATACCCCGTCCCATTTGAAAATCTAGATTTCGGCCAATTTCGGCGATTTTTGGGCTTAAAAAAACCCTTTTCGGTTCTTTCCCAGAAGTTGAAAATATCACCAACTGATAGAGCACTCTCGATTTGGTTAATAAATTTTTGTAATTCTAAAATAACGGCTCCTTTCCCTCTTAAAAAGCTGATATGCATGCTCTGGAACACCCGGTATATGAAATAAGACAATATATCGCACAAAAAAATTGTGTTAAATATTTACACATACATTTAGGAAAAACGATAAGCTGAAATATCTTGATATCAACTTTTAGAATCATATACTGATTAATTAAATGAAATATACAACTATCATAATGTAATGTTAATGTATCTATAAGATTAAAATAAAACCTATTTAGTTATAAATTAACCTACATAAAATAATCTGCAGCTAACACCAACATAAATACAATTTCACAATCAACCATGTTTTTTCGCTTGTGCTAAATAAAATAATCGAATGCGACTCAAATATTGAACCTGTCACAGCTCAATATAGCACGATAAACAGACAAAAACTTCAAGTTCTCCTAAACGTATATAAAATCAATAAATGAGTTTTGAATCTAATCAAATTCAAACTGAGAATTGTGTAGGTAGTCCAAAACTGCAATATCTACTTATGAGTTTCACAATAGTGTTGGTAATGAAGCACTTCTTTCAATAAAGTAACCTAAACAACTTTGTTCATAGCTGGAGAACAGTGGAGAAGATGAAAATGTAGAACTCTTTCGAGATTTATAAGTAAAGACAAATAAAGTAAAACAAATAAACTACCAATGATGTTGAAAAATCGTCCAAGGGCAAGTTTCCGATGGAAAATTCGGCTACAAGGCAAAACAAATAGTATCACAAATATTTCTTTATTAATATAATGTAGACCTACTTAATTGATTGTATAGACTTAATATACCTACTTATAGACTTAATATACCTACTTTATTTGATTTTGAAAATAAAAAGGTGCATTCAAGGATGAATATCTCATTTGACCTAACAATAATTGTGATCATATTATAGTCTATAATTTTGAATTACTCGATTAATCAGTTTTCTGTACAAATACGAATAAACATATCACATGCAGTAATAAAACACATATTCAACACATATGTGCATCCATTGAGTACTTCCCTATACAGTATACTTCAGTCATATTGAATTATTGTAATTACGACCTAATTGTTAAAAACGAAGTGATGTCAAATTAAACTTGAACTAACAAATTATATATGTACATATTCTCAGATATCAATCAGAAAAGAGCTAGATCTTTCACATATTACTCCAAAATCTAACATCAATTTTTTATAGGTCTTGTATAGAACTTTTTTCATTGGGTTGAATGCATAAAACTGAGCTTTAACTCAAACAATATTTTTTGTGTCAAAAGGTATTTTTAACATACAAAAAAATTCGAGCTTGAGCTTTAACTTCAACTTTGAGCATTTACCAAAAGTGTAAAGTTTTTCTCTAAAATAAAATTTTCCTAATAGCCTTAACAAGCTTTTTTTGCCAATGGAATCGCGTTAATGCAATTGCTTTTATCTAAAATTCATCCACGAGATTGCATTTTTTTGCTCAAAGTTTGAGCTTAACCTCAGGTTTCTGCAAATACCAAACATTAAATTATATTCTCATCCAAATACCAAAGCAATCAACTTGTTGGTTTCAAATTAAATTAGTCGAATTAAGCGTCACAGCATTCTGAAACAAACGTCACAACATTCTGCTTTATGGGTTTTTCGACATCGTTCAGTACCCTTTGTCATTGGGATAAAATGAATAACAAAATATAATTGAGAGTATAATCTGGTAACCAGTTAAATAAAATAAAGTGATTCTATTTAAGAAGGCTTGGTTCCTGGCAATAGTACTAGTTTTCCACATTTAATGAGTTATAAGCAATTTGATAAATAAATGTTCGAAATATTGTAGATATGTATAAACTTGAAGTACAGTACTTAATTAAGCACGAAAAGGTGATTTTACCTAAGTTGCTGCCAAGAACATAAAAAAAAAAAAGTACGCAACAGATACTGAGTATAACTAGATTGTCGTGGATGACTTTCCATTGGGTTTTTCATCCGTAAGCCAGGGTATGTTGCTTACATATAAAAACAAAAAAATCATCCAAACTGCTGAATATCTCCATTAGAAACAGACTGTACGTCTGTACAGTTTACAATTGAAATGAAAAAAAAATCCTTAGCATCCCATCCAATACCTCTCAGTACGCATTCTTCCATTAATTTACCTAGCAATTAAACTTTCCAATTTATAGATGTACACATAAAATTTACATAACAAACAACATTAAATTCATCCTCGATAAAACAAATCTCCATGTTTTTGGACAAATTTTACAAATAACACGGCCAAATGTAGTAAATAGAAAAAAAAAACAATAACGCAAAATTAAAACAATTTTGGTTGTATCCTAGTTACATAAGAAAAAAATCCACATTCACAAAAAAGAAAAACAAAATAAAATCTATGGGCCGGGGCGGTAGCATAAACAATACGAATAAAATTTTACAAAAATTTACTTTATTATGTGGCAACATCTTAATTTTAACAGCAGTGAAAATCTTTTTATAGCCCTTTAAAATTAATAGTTTGGTGGGTTGAGTATGGATGAAGAGTGTGGTATAATAGGAAAAGTCATTTCGATTTACTTTTAATACCCTTACCTTTACGATATTCATACACAATTTTATAGTCTTGTTATACCTTGGAAGTTTTTATTAAATAAATTTTGACCGTTATAAAAAGAACACTAACACCACACTTTCTATTTTATTTGTGCTTAAAGTGTTGTTGTATTAGTGTTCTGTTGTTCCTCTAGGATTTTAAACAATAAAAAATAAATTTCTTTTGAGAATTTCATTTGCTAAGAATCTTTCCCGATTTTATTAATATTACAATTTAGAACTGATTTTTAAGAAGTTTTATAATTTTTTATGACAGAATAAAAGTGGGAATCTTTTG
This sequence comes from Argyra leucocephala, assembly GCA_963942445.1. NCBI lineage: Eukaryota > Metazoa > Arthropoda > Insecta > Diptera > Dolichopodidae > Argyra > Argyra leucocephala. The sequence goes on along the minus strand of OZ012680.1, from coordinate 104,788,775 downwards.
TAGAGTTTTCATAGACAAGGACACCTTGAAGGTAAATTAAGTATTCAAAAGTTTTATTTAATTTGGTTATTGTGTATTTTATTCTTAGAATTTTTACCACAAAACATAATAATTTAACTACATTTTTTCTTTTCATTCAAAATTTTGAACTTTGGAACCAACTTGCTCACTACACTACTATGATGTACATTCATTTTCTATATGATATAGTAGAGATTTATAATTTAATCAAGCCGTCTGCAAAAAGATTTGTTGTTGTTGTTATTATTATTATTACATTTTTTTTTTTAATTCTAAGAAACAATAATATTGGTTAACCGAACCCAACTGTAGGTCTTGATTTATGATAAAAAAAAAAAATACAAAATATATAAATATGAAAGCTGTGAGGAGGAGCTATTCTTTTGCTGTATTGTTATACAATCAAAGTTACCCAAGGTTGTCCAGGTTCAATTCTCCCACCAAAAACTCGTCTTACACAAAACTCGGTTTAGGGCGATAACGTATATGTGTGTATTGTGGGGCAATAATGTTACCCTATTATAAAGTGAAATCGGAAATGTCAAACTAAGACGAAATGCAAAAGATTTGGCGATCGAGCAACAAAAGCTTGGCAATTTTGATGAAAAGGCTTTTATTTCAATTGCATTGCAAGTGATTGTTGTAGTTTGACTTTCGGTCATTTGATGTTTGTTGCAATTTTTTTAAAGAAATTGATTTCAAAACAATGAAAATGCTTACCAAGTCTGTTTATCCAGAAATTTCAGTACTACACGAACAAAAAAATATTGGGAAAACAATGAAAATACAGAAATTTTATTTAGAATCTTTATGTATGGCAAAATTTTTGATACCCATAGTTTCCAACTACATTAATGTGTTTTGTGAGTTTGATAATAAAACATTTAGGAAATATTCATTGTAATTTATTTTGTTACTTATTGTTATGTTAAATTAGAATAAATATTTAAAAAACCAACTTCCTGCTAACTCTCAATAGAGCAGACTGCACATGCAGACTGCACTGGTCATAACCACATGACATAATACACATTGTGTAGACTAGGACAACCTGTAGACAGTATCTGTAAAAGGAAGAAATATCCACACAATATTGTAGGAGAGTACCTCTAGCTCTTTTAAGGCTGGCACTCAGGCTGTTGGAAACGCATTACATAACCTAAGAAACCCTCAAACCTGGCTGTTATCAAAAATTGACTAACTTGAGTGTTGGAGAAGGGCATAAAAGGGTAAAAGCCTGCATGCCGGGTCTGACATATTAGAGTCACCTCCGTACGAGGAAATAAAAAATATTGTTATGTTTTTAAGTACTTCTGATTAAAATATTTAATTAAAACTTACAAATTAATTGCAACTGTTTGAAGTTAAACATGAAAGAGGCAGGCCATCAGATGTTGCAGATCATATCAGATTTGAAAGAATCTCTTTACTATAACCCTTTGGATATTGTCTTATAATAATTTGAATCCAGAGTTCTTCCTATGAGTCAGTACTCAGTATATTCACTAAAAATTGCAAAGCGCTAATTAATTTGAAAATTTTAAACAAAAAATTTTAATAAAACTGTTACAGCATTAAAAACTGTGTTTTTTAATTACATAACATGGTCTGTTTCACTAATTTTATATTTTAATACACAACTGGATTCACGCATTTCATATTTACTAAATTGCAAGTTCACCAGAAGCAAATGATGTACAAATGACATTTTCGATTAGATCAATTATGTCAACTAAGATTGGCGTTAAAAATTATATAACTTAAATTGAACAGGTTAATCGATTAGACTGCAAATGTATAATGCATATATTGTCCTACTGTATAATGTAGGTACAATCGGACCATCTATTTGATCAGGATAAATATTTGTCCATCTATTTGATCAGGATAATGATATGTATGTATATAGAAAGTAAAATCAAAACATTTTTAAAAGTTCAAATTAAACAGAAGGCTTATCGGATAGTTATAGTGATTTATATAAGCTTTTAACTAAATATTATCAAATTGAAAGAATTTCTAAAAAAGAGGATAAAGCTGAGTTAGAGGCATTTCAAATACATATATGCCGTAAAAATCTTCAAAAGCTTAGAGAAAATGACTAGAAAATTTTCGTCCCGTCCAAATTAAGTAACTAAATTCGTATGAACACTGACAATATGGTCGACCCGCCATCGATTCACAATATCTTACCGTAATATCAGTTGTTTGAGCGATAAACTTAAAAATCTTTTTATTAACGCCAGATCTTGCAATTTTAATATTTTAACAATCACCAGAAACGTGATTAAATAACTCATACAAAAATGAAAAAATACTCATACTTGACATCAATAACTAGTCAGTTTTCAGAAAAGAACGTGATTATAATACTATAGGCCTTTCAAGAGGTAGTAGCGTATTAACTGCAATTAATAACAGGTTATCGAATGAATCTGTACCTATTAACACTACTGCTTGATCTTATATTTTGATCCCAATTTAGATGGGTCCTCTTACAATGAGTTTTGGTTGTCTAATTTGTTATTCATAAATCTGTAGTGTAAATGCGATATAAAACTGGGCCCAACATCTACTTTGTTGTACACAAGACATGATTTCGTTGATATATATCGACACCTTGATGCTTCACTAAAAAATAGGTATCTTACCATAAAGTATGACTTGTTTTCTCTATGCTTATCTTAATTTTGTCAACTATTTTGTGGGAATATAGCATATTCGTTTCAGAAGCCCAATTGATAATTTAGGACAATATATATTAGTCATAGATTAAGCAATACTTAATAAAATAAAATCAAAATGTTCCTAGCTGTAAAGACCTAATTTCGTGTCTATATCTCTTAGTTTTAAGGTAAACAGAAATGTAAAATCAAAATATTACAAATAAACCACTACTACTACTACTAAAATACAAGATACCAAGTATAAATTTTGGTTTGAATGAAGGCTTGTAGAAGAGAGAAAATTCAATGATTTATTCTTCTAGAGACTTAATTTATTAGGCTAGAGACTTAATTTTATTTGGTAGTCTGGAACTTAGTTAAGCGATGTGAATCTTTTTAGTCTGCGTGTCTGCAGAGTAATTAAAAGTTGTGGAATCAGAACATTTGGGTGATTTTGAGGTCTTAAATGATATGATGTTAAATTGGAAGTGACTGTTTCTTTTACAGATGGAATATTAAGATATTTTCGTATTGTGTCGTTTCTTACAAACCAGTGATTCGCAGTACTTTTGACTGAAATCGTTCAATTATTTCAATGTTTGAGTTACTTGTAGTATCCCCATAGCTCTAGACCGTATGTCCATATTGGTTTCAATATTGATTTATATATCATTAATTTGCTGTAATTTGATAGCTTGGAATACCGCCCTAAAAGCCAGTAGAGTTGGTTGAACTTTATTCTGAGTTGCCTGTTCTTTTGGAGAATGGGAGTTCTACAAGTAAGTCGGGGGTCTAAATGCATACCCAAGTACTTTACTGAATTTTACTGCAGGACAAATACCTTTAAGATATGTAAACGTAATGTGCAAAGATTGTAATGCGTTTGCCTTTATTCTCATTTAATAAGCCAATTTTCAATTTTAAAAAGATTTTCTTGCAATATTTTAGACACTATCATCGGATTGGTATGGGATGCCAAAAAAAAATCCGATGATAGCGTCTAAAATATTGCATTTTTTCAATACTAGTTTGGCAGGCATACTAGTAGGACACAAATTAGCCTATAAGATGTAGTATCTTTTTTTGACTTGCCAGGTTTTGGTATCATGATAATTTCAACTGTACTTTTAACTAAGAAATTTTCTTACATGTTAACCAAATTATTAATTTACTGCCTCAAAAACAAAATCAGTATACAAAAGAGAAAAAAAATGTTAATTGCGAATTGCCATCCATTATAAACGCAAAGTCAAAATAAAACGCATATCCATTATAAACGCAAAATCAATTCAATAACTTATTTTAAATTTAAGAAATTTGAAATAAAACGAATTTATTTTTTGCAAGGAAAATATACAAAAATTTTATTTCTTTCCAAATTTACTGCGAATTATTTCAGTTTATTTTAAATATTTAAGAAGTTTAAAAAAAAATTAAACAAAAACAAAAAATTAAGAAAAAAGGATAATTCAAAAAAAATATATAATATTTAATAAAAATAATAGAAAATTCTTTTGTAATGTCTGCATGCCAGATAATATTTCAGTACATGAAACGAAAATAAAAAAAAAACAAAAAAAATGTCCTTCTGTTGCACATGATGAAGGTATGCTGCTGTTGTATTTTAGTTAGACAATAAAATGAAAATATACGCGTACAACAACCATAATAATAATAAAAATAAATGGAATGGTAACAAGGAATGAAACAACGATGACAATAACTGTTGTAGTGAACTTTCTTATATTGGATTACAGCACGTAATTCATAAGACTTTTCATCAGGTATGAACACCTCTACAAAATATGGCACTCAACATTAAGTTTTGTTCTACGATGTATGAATGTATGTATATTGTATGTGGAAAAGGATAATAGAATTTTTTCTAAATTTTTGGTATGTCTTGGCCAAAAGTGACATTATTTTATTAATTTTGTCATTTCAAAAAGAAGTACAATGGCATGGCGTGTTGCATTTTTTTTTTTAGTTTTTATTATTATTTTTTCTTTTGTTGCACTTAAAAACTGAATTATATATATTTAAGTTTTTAAAAATTTATTTAATATTTTTCCTGAAAAAGTTAAGAAGTTAATGAAATTTTTTTTTAATTTAATGAATTTAGATTGAAAATAATTATTAATATTTAAAAAAAATCCCAGACATAAGACGTATAGTACTAAAATTTAGCATTAATTTTTACTCTCTTCAATATAAATTATTTCTTTCACAATGGATTTTCTTTATTTTATTTCACGTCTATACATTCCGCTTTAGGCAAATATATTATCAAATACAATTCGTATTCTATTCTTATTTTGTAAAATTACTTCAGGTTGATAATTAGTTTTCTTTTATTTATTCAATACATATTTCCTTGGGGCTATCTTTCTTTAACACGTTGTCTACTGCGAAACCGATTTGCAGTCGTTTCCGGAAGTTAAAAACATAAAAGTAGAAAATCCAGACTATCTGGCATGACCTACCAGCCCACGTAACATTTTATTGTTATATAATCAAAAAAAGTACTATAAGACTCCTATATGACACATGATAAAAACATAAGGTGATATAATGATGTTTTTATGGGAATAATGTGATGACAATTGCTATAAGAATATTTCTAATTAACACTAATACTGCTATAAGAGTGTTTATATTAGTGTTACAAGAGTGCGCAAGAGTCTTATAGCAATAAAATTGTTATGTGGGAGGCATTAACTTATTGGGCAAGTATGCAGATGTGATTTTTTAAATTTTATATTTTCTCCATGTAGGTAAAGGATATATTTGATATTTAAGAAATTTATGAATTAGCAATTTAGTGCCAGTTTAGATACATCTGTGAATCAACCTGGAAAATCTACTAGGGCTAATTAAATAATATAGTTACATTTTATTTAAGTTTTTGCCGAATTATACAGCGTAGTGAAAGAAATAAATAAAAAAAAAATAACTGAATGGCCATCCATGCTGTGAAGCCTTCCACAATAAAATTATAATATGTGCTTAGTGCAAAATAATAATAAATGCAATTTTTAGAATCCGTTTTATTGTATCTTGAATTTGTATACAATAAATCTAAGTAGTATCATCTGAACTATCAATCAAACAAATTAAGTTGTTTCTTTTTTTTTTTTAATTAAAGGCCCGACCATAATGAACTTTAGCTGGCTTAAGCCAACTTAAGAAAATACACGATTACATCTAAATTGTATTGTGCACCCATAATAGGAATATCAGAGAATTTCGTTAAGTTTTCGTTAAATTTAGCTGGCTTAAGGGAAGTGCGATTTTATTCGCACATTCTGTACGGAAATTTGACATTTGATTTAGGAGCTGTTATTACTTATTGAAAATTTGTGATATACAATAAAATAATTTAATTATTTAATATACTTCATTACAATTATACTTCATAACAAATTAATTATATACATAATAATAATAAAAGGATCAGCCCTCGGTGGCGCAGTGGTTATGTAACAGGATCCATGACCGAAGGTACCCCTGGTTGGTGGCGATTAATAAAAAAAAAAAAAAAATATTTAATTTCTGTACGATTAGACAGCGTTAGATGGTTATTACATCTCCTAGGACCGGTTACTGTAGGCCAATAACCTGCATATATTTAAAATAAGAAGCATCATGTTAAGATAATTTTGAGTATACTAGAATTAATAAATAAGTGCTCGATTCTTATTAATTTGACTTTTCGATTATGAGGTGCTTTATTTTTATTAGTACGATAAACAAAATTCGATTAATAATAAAATTAAAAATATATATGAAAAACAAAATTAAAATAACAAACAAAATAAAATTTATATTTAACAAAACTTCTGTTTATCTACGTATTTTTACTTACATTTACAATTTAACAATAATCAAAATCACTTAAGTTATCTAAAGTCTATATTATGGCTAACTTAAGCAAATTACAAAACTTGAGCTGGCTTTTCATTTAGTTTTGAAGTTAGCTTAAGCCAACTTAAGTTCATTATGGTTGGGCATTAAATTCGTACACATGCTATGAATGAAAATAAAATCAATTGATTCAAGCCAAATGTCATAATCCATAGACACCGTACCGGTCGCAACTAATTTTGGCGACAAAACTTACATCATAATTCAACTATTCATATAAAGCGCCCGTTTAATTTCTATTGATTTTAAAAATAAAAAAAAAACACAAAGTTATGCAGTTCATGACTTACAAAGTGTTTATTTGATATTATTAAAAATTTTAAAAACAAATAAATTTCAAAATATTTAAAACAATAAAAATATTTTTTTGCAATATAAACAATACAATGACATTGATTTTATTGTATTCGTATTAAATCAGATACCCTTCTAGCACAACGATTCAATTTAGAAATCCATGAAAACCATTACGAAAACTTATTTTATAATGGGAATTTTCAAAATGAATATTTTTTATGTTTTTCTTTTTTTTCATTATTTTTTAATTTTTTTTTTTTCTTCAACGAACTTGAAATCTAGACGCATCTTCAGTTATACTTAATTTACTTTTTTTTTATGTTTGTTTTTTTTTTTATTTTAAAATAGAAATATAATATCCTTTTAAAATAAAAGATTTTTAAAACCCATCCCTAAAGCAACCTCATTTTATTGATATTGTTCCACCTACACTTGAATTCGCATTTAAAGTTTTTTTGCTTTTTTTTGTGTTTTACTGTTATGAAGTTCTCTCGAATATCTCGAATATTGTCAAATGTAAAGATACTAAAAATTTTGTGGGTGTATAACTCATCCTCTGCGAAAGAATGCACAAACAAAATGATAATGTTTTGTTTTTTTTGTTGTTATTTGCTTGTTTTTTTAGAATTCAAAGATATTAAAAGAAAAACGAAAGAAAGTAATAATTTTGAGAACATATTATGCAGTGTGCAACAACAGCAAACATCTTTAGAATTTCTCATTTCTTTATTTTCTTCTTCTGAAATGCTAATACATATTTCTTTAGATGAAGCGATTTAAAATATTTTTTAGCTTCTGTTGTTAATGGAATTTTGAACTAATTGAAGAAAGAATGAATATGGGAGAGAGAGTTGGAATAGAAGAGGTAGATGTGGTATATTTAATTTTATTTATGATCTGAATGTGATTGTATCTTACCTTTATTTCATCTTCTTTATTTCATGTATGAAAATTTTACATTAAATTTGTTACATTTTAATAAATTTATATAAAAAATTTAAAATCAAGACACGAACATTTCAAGACACATTTCGAGAAATGACTTTGGTTTTGGTTTTTTTTTTTTTGGATTGAAATCGTAATTGAATTATATTTTATTTAAGGATCTTAGATAGGGGTCTGAGCCGTTTTTTTTATTCAATTTATTTTTATTGTGCTAAAAAATATAACAATAAAAAGGATAATTAAAGATTTAAGAGAATTAAATTCAATTTTAAAGATTTTAAGACTTTCATTAAGAAGTAGAAATGTGTAAAAAATATATATATATATATATAAATATGTATCATTAGTCTAAAATGAAGTTATAAAAATTCCATTCATTATACATATTTTGTGTAGGTAGCCTTAACAAAAAAAATTGCAAAATAACAACTACATTCATTACGTCTTCTTTCTTCATGTAATTTATTAATAATTTTTTATTTTTTAACATTCTTTTTTTTTAATCTTTAACTAAACTTGCGGAAAACTATTTCATGACAATCCTCAATTATCATTAAAATATCCCTACAATTCTCTAAGCTTGAAAATTATCTTTTATAATGGAATTGCATCAGTAACACTTAATATCACAAAACGAGACATAACTAGAAAATATTCATTTACAACAACAACAACAACAACAGCAGATATTTCAACCAAAAATGTAATGAATTGATCAGCATCACAATAGTAAAAAATCAAAAACAAAAATATTTTTCTTGCTGCAAGCCATAATAATTGTATCTTCCTTTTTATCTACTGCCAAAGACTATATAATATTACCTTCCTTTTTAACTATTGCAATTTATTTTATAATTTCATTGTCCATGAATCAAAAAAAAAATAAATGAAAATAAAAATTCAATTATTGCATTGCAGCACACGATATTGTTTGTTTGTTTTTATTTTGTTTTGCATAAATGTGTTTAACCTTTCTGCACTAATTGGGTCAATTTGATCCAATTTTTAACAAAAATGTGAAAATTTTCGAATTTCATATCAAGATGAAATTCAATTACATTGTCAATAGTCCTAACAGGAATAAGTTAGTATTAGCAAAAAGCTTGCCTTCGGGGTAGACTTGACTTTGTTGCATACGCTTATTTGCAAATTGAATCATTTTGACCTATTAACATAATACTGGAGCTTATTAATAAAGATATTATATCAATTAGGCGAAACTATTTTTATTATTTAGTGAAAGATAAATCAGTTTTATGGGAAGAACAATCGTCACCACAATAAACTGGAACACTTCGTAGGAAGAATATTATATGTATCTTCAAAACCAGGACCGTCAAAATACGTAATTTTAATGATCACTAACATCAAATCGTTTTACGATTTATTTATAATATCACAGACATAAAACAAATAATTGTTGAAATGACCAGTCTCAAAGGATGAAACATATATGGCATATCTTGGGATAAAATTTATTTTATTTTATTTATTTTATTTTTATTTTCTTTTTCTCAAATGAGCTCAGTCACTCGTATAGAGTGTATAATAATATAATTATACATATTATATGCAAACAAATACATATACAGATTTAATTTAGTAACAATATAATAATAGTAATATGTAGTATTGTAGTATTGAGTTGTATAAGCAAATTTAAAATTTATAAATATTTAATAACGACAAAAATCTTTTTTTTTTAATTTATTAGTTATTAAGAATCATTAATATATTAATGCCAAATAGTGTTCATTAATTTTTTTTTTAAACTTATTAAATTCGTTAATTTTTTTTATATATTATTATTGTAGTATTTATAGGCTAAATTGTAAATGGCATCATGATTATTGAATCTGACTTTTGACGAAATAATCCTGATATAATCAGCTGGTGTTGTAATTGTGATTGTCATTAATGAATTGTACTGTTATGACTGTGTTTATATTTTTCTTTATTATCAAGTGTGCTTGGGTTGCCAATTTGTGAACCCCAGATGAAGTAACTGTCGATTATGACACTTAGATATTTATATTGATCAACCATTTCAATATTGCAATTTCATATTTGACATGGATTACATTTTCTATTTTATTTTTTAATGACATAAACTTGGTTTTACTTGTGTTAATTGTTAATTTATATTTGTTCATTCAATTAATACTTATCTATAGCATATCTTCATCAATGTTATCTTGTAGGTTATACAATTCATATTCTGAGCTGACTATAGCTAAATCATCAGCAAATAAGAATGGTTTTCCGTGTAGTTCAATATCAAGTAAACTGCTGATGTAACACGAAAACAATGTTGGGTCTGGACTACTTCGTTTAATGACTCCACAATTTACTTTTGAGGTTTTGCTTTTAAAATTTTCACATTACGCATATTGTGACATATTCGAAAGATAACTTTGAAACTTGTTTGTTGTTCATTCAATAACCTGTAACATTCATAAAGTATTCTAAGCAGTATCTTCTTGTCTATAAATGCCTTTTTAAGATATATTATTAATACTTTCTTATTTTTGTCCAATCGTGATTCAATCTCAGAGACCATATCAAAGATAGTTGCCTGAGTATTAAATTTTTTTTGAACCCATATCGGTTCTTGCTAGCTAGATTAGCTAAATTCAAATAATTTGTTAATTGTCTATTTACCAAAGTTTCTATTATTTTGCTAATTGGAGATGAATTAGAGATAGGTCTGACGGTGTTAAGATCTGTATATTCACCACTTTTAAATATTGCAATGATCCTATTTGAATTTAAAATTTCAGGCATTACACCTTTGAGTGAGAGATGCATTGATAAGTTTTGTTATACTTTCTGATAATTCATTTTTGCACGGCTTTAATACTCTGGAGAAGGTGCTACAGAATTTTAATTTGATAATTTTTCTATTAATTTCATAGTTTTATATTAACCACAAAGTTCAAAGTAAAATTTTGAAATTGTTCTTACTTTGAGAATATAAATTGAATCAAATTTTTCCATATTTCCCTCTACTTGGCTATTAAATATACATTGAAATTATAGATTTTATTACATTTTTGGCAGTTGTTCAATTGTACATCAGAAAAGAAGTCATTTGAATGAGATGCCTACTTCGGGTTATTGTTATTGGCCAGTATTTATAAATCATATGGTGAGATTGTTAAAAACTTATTGGACGACAACAACAATATTTCGTTCAATATTGCATATCGAATGTGTTGTGCAAAATTTTACGTGGTATGCGATTTGGCAATAGTGAACATAGAGTCGAAAGCAGGACAAGTTGGCTTCAATAAGAACAATTTGGGACAAATGGAGTAAACGGCATAAGCGATGTTACCAATCTCTTGAAAATGTGATGACAGATGAACAGTTAATTTCTTTTAGCAGAAGTTTAAATTTTCGGCATTATATACCAGCGACATTTGGTCTGAAAATATAGGATCTGTGTGACTCAAATAGTAAATATGCGTGGAATTTATATATTTATCTAGAACGTGGATTAAATATTCAGCCACGTATTGATAGACAAATTTTAAATAATTAATTTGAATTTTTAAGCTAATATATTTGCATATGAAGCCATTGTTCTGCCATTATCAGAACCCCTTCCTGGAGGTCATACAATTACGTGTGATAATTTTTTTAGCACATGTTTAATCACTACTAATAATTTGCGCATTGAATTACTTTGGCGAAACAAAACTTTAGTACAGAAACGGTACTTAAAAATAAAATGTTCATCCATCGAAAGATAATAGAAATAGAGAAAAACCTGATGTACCATTCTGAATTTCCATTTACTCAAGACACAAAAATTGTATCATATATGTTCCCAACAAATATAAATCGTTTATTTTATTGAACACGCTTCACCATTTTATTGACATCAAATAAAGAAAAGCCTGACATAATCTATTCGACTATAACTCGACAAAAGCTGGAATTGGTTATGTTATGTTATTATATTTCTGCATTTCTGCTTTCGTCATATGGACGGAAATAAAACCAATTGCAGCAATAACAAATTATTTAAAATAAGCCTTCAGTTCTCTGATCTAAGAAATAAACTAATAGAGCAACATATTTTATGTCGCAAAAGTTTGTCGTATATGGTAATGCTTCTTAGAATGTAGTTAGAACACTATAAGAACACTAAACTGTTATAACTTCTGGCTGCATGATTAGCAAAAAGGAAACTCTACTATTTTTGTCCACAAACAAAAAATTCCAATAAATGTTCAACATAAACAGAACAGTAACCGAACAATAATTTGTTGTAATTTCGAAACTGTTTAAAAATAATTAAGTACACCTATAAATATATATATATATATTTTTGCTTTAACAAAAAACTAAAAAATAAAATAAAAATGGAAATAAAAATAAAACAATTATAAAATACATTTTTTTTATTCACTTGACTTTAAATAATTTACTATAGGTCATTTTAACCAACAAGTTTCATATACTGTGGAATACTTTGCATTTGTGCAGTAGGGTTAAAGGCAATAGCAATAGTAATAAAAATAATATACAAAACAAAAATTTCTCGCAATACCCTATTACTATGGTAACAGCAGATCACTAGTCACTATTATAAATTACATTGTAACCAAGTCCTACAACAATATTATAAACTATATAGAGATTTACTCAATTGCTATAGGCTTGTTATAGAGTCTTTAAAAATCAACGATTAAAAAAATTATTTCCTTAAAAAACAACAAGAATAGAAAAAATAAATATTTAGGATCATGATTTGGTCTCCTCATAAATTTGCAAAAAAAAAAAATTCGTATATTCAATGTCCAACAAAAAGAAAGAAAAATCGTGTAATTTTAGTGATGTACTGTTAAGGCGCCATAAATCGAATGAATTTAAATTTGACATCTGTTTATTGTGATGGAATTTCTGGTTTTATGAATTTTGTTTTATTTTTATTATTGTTATTATTATTATTTTTTTTTTTTTAATTCAATTTCAAAGGGTTTCTGATCAATTACAGTAAAGGATTTTTAGTGTAGAAAACGTGTTTTATTGCAGTAACCTATATTTTTAGTATGAAATTTATTTTTAAAACATTTTAAATTTATAAATGTTGATATTGTGTCCAGATACTAGGTAGAGAACCAGTTTCTTTAGTGATGTGAATTAAATTCAGTTTTTATTAAGTCTGAGGCGAATAGATGAGATGATTTAAAGAAGAAAATGAAATATTAGCATCACTAAATGTTCTTATGTACTAAAATGTCACCATCTCACAAAACCAAGTTTGATAATATAGTAAATATCATTTTTTCATATATGTGAGATATGTATTGGCTTAAATTTACTCTTTAATCTCACTGAAGTTCATTTCAAACGGTAAGAACTAAAATTGTTAAGTTGGATTTTTCGTCTTAAGTGGTTTTAAACATTTGTGCTAAAGAAATTATCTTGAAATGGCGGTGACATACATAAAATTAAAAAAAATAAAAATAAATTTTCAAAAAGCAAACATTGTTTTTTATTTGAATTTATTGAAGAAGAAGATTACAAGAAGTAAAAAGCATGCACCAAAAACACAAAATCAATGTTGAAATATAAAAATAAATTATTCTCAGCCTGGACTATTTTTGTTATTTCACTAAAAATTAGCTTTAATTACAAGTTATCCAAACTTTCAGGCTTTCCAGAATATTTAAACATACTAGGTAATAAGCCGGTGAGGTCAGGAACAAGAAGACTATAATTTAAAAGTGATAAGCTTAACATATATTACATTTATACTTTTTTTGTGGTAAGTACTAAAAAAATATTAAGCATGAGTTCATTTGTTATTCTGGAAAAAATGCTGGTGAAAGAACAATGTCAGCCCATAGTTTAATTGGAATTACATTAAAAAACATATTGTTACACAATTATTTCCCTTACGAAGCTGTTTGAATGAATCGTTAGTCTTGTTTGATACTTAGTATATACTATATACTCTGGTGTTAACATAGGCTCTAGTGTTAACATAGTACATTTAGACTCTAGTGTTAACTTATACATTTCGGCAAATAGATATGTTAACACTAGACTCTATAGACTCTAATGTCAATAGACTCTAGTGTTAACGTAGTACATTTGTGGCAAATAGATATTTAGGTCTACGGATATTTGAAAAAAACTTATTTGGCAAACAAGGGTTTTATTGCTTTTATGCTTTCACTTGTCCACTCTGGGTGAAATTTTATAAACATTTTTTAAAAAATAAGAGACTCCTGTTAATTTCACAAAATTATTTTATTCCGACATTTATGATCCATGATTATTACCAAAAGGTCGAAACACGTGTCGGAATAAAATAATTTTGTGAAATTAACAAGAGTCTCTTATTTTTTAAAAAAAGAGTTTTATTTATTTGATTATTTATAAAAAAAATTACTTTAGTTAAGTAACTTTAGTTTAGTTATATTTAAGAGATTTCCGAAAGCTGTCGGTAAGCGCATTATTGATTTTAAAAATAAAATAACGTTTTTGAAATTTTTTAATTTATAATCAAACCAACGCAGAGCAAAATTTAGTCAAAAAAAGTCATTTCAGAGCTTTTTACATCAAGTCTTACTTTTTTTGATGGCTGAAAAATGTAAACTGAAAGACTTAATATAACGCAACATATTTTTATAGTCGAAATTCACACCTCAGTTTATAGAAACCCTACTTTGCGCGACGAAAAAGAGTGTTTAAGACATAAATTACAGAAACAAAGAAAGTTGTAAAGGCGGAGACGAAAAAGAAATTAATAAAATAAAAAATATAAAAAAATTGAAAAGCACTAGATTTAAAAAAAATTAAAAAAATTTTATGATTACGAAGTTTTTAAAATGCAAGATTGTCATGTGGAAAAATGTTGTCTCTGCGAGATTTATGGTTTCTAGATTTTGATTTCAAAATAATTTTATATTGTAAAACAAAAATATAAGTACTTTTGATTTGATAAAATCTCTTTAAATATTACTTCTGATATAAATCCTGCTTTGAATGCCGTTTGGCATAGTAGCCTACAGAAAATGAAAATATCTAATTTTCCCTAATTTTTAATAAAACTACATATAGTCTAAAATTTCTTTCAAAGAAAATTGTTTCGTGTTAATATCGGCAACATAAACTCAATAACATTTTCAGTCTTAGCTGAAGTAGAACCAATATTATACAATATTATTATACCTTTGATATTCCAATCATAAGAAATTGCTACTTATCAGTCTTTGCTATAAACCCATATTCTTATAATCATATAACAATACTTCATATAACAATACTTCTATAAACCCATACAAATTATGGTAATATTTTAATTAATTTTAAAGTTGTTGTTGATATTATTTTCAAATTTTTAAGCAAATTTAAAATATCAATAAATGCAGAAATAACTAATTTGATTTATTTTACCAAAAAAAAAATCAATGACCTGCCGAACCAAGACATAAAAATAAGCCGCATAGATATTTCTTGGTTAAACTCAATAAAATCTAATTTCTATTTATTTATATTACTTTGATACATAAATATCAGAGTTATATCACCATTGTATATAAGAATTTTACTTCCTTATTAACATTTATGAATAAGTTAAAAAATCAACCAAAGTAAAATCAGGAGTTGTATAGGTAGTCTAACATTACATACCTACTGATGAGTTCAACGAGTGTTGTGATGAACGAAACATCTCCTAAAATTTATTGTTATTAAAATAAAAGTGTGTTAAAGTGTCTTATTCAAATAAAAAGTGTTATAAAAGTACTGCTTCAACCATATACAGCTTATATGCAATAGTGCAATTGTGCAAAACTCACGCTTAGAAATAGCAGGTTGTGCAAAACAAGATTCTTAAAATGATATTCAATCGTCCGTAAAATTTTATAGATAAATTACAAAAGAGAGTAGTTCATTTTAATAGCAAAAGTCGAAATGATGATTATATAAAGCTCATATTACCTATCTAAACCGATAAGCCTGTAATAGGTTTTTAAATTTTGAATTAAAAGGTAACAAATAAGGTTGTTTTGTTAACATTTTTATTTAACCCATAAATATATTAGGTATATATTAAGCCACCCCATGGTAAAAAAATACTAAAATGTGTTTAGCTGTAAAGACCTTTTACGGTGACCATATTTTTTAACGAAAAAAAGGACACTTACAAATGTAATAACAATTAAAAGTAGTAAAAAATTATAAGTTCAAAATAAAACTTTTTGTATATAGGTATAAACAATTCAAACTTTATTGATTAGAACTAGTTGAATTATAGTTAAATATATTATTGTAAATAAAAAAATAAAATAAAACCTTCTAGTCAATCACATAAAAAAATTAGGTACAAGTAAGTCCTCTTGACTAAATACATTCTTTGTAAAAAAAAAATTTAAAAATAATTGAAAAAAAATTATATAAATTCTAAAATTCTTTTTGATATTTTTTGCGAAATGTATTTTTTTTTTAATCTTTATTATTTGTTAAAAATAATTTAAATTCCGCACAGTCCATTGGAAAATTGCACTTTGTTATTAAAATTATTTCGAAAGTATCCACTTTTAACTGAGGTTTTTCGGAAGTCCAAATATTATTCCCCACTGAAAATATTGTTTCTGTCGGCGCATTTGCAGCCGGAAGGCGCAAAGAAAATAGTAGAATAAGTAAAATAAATTTCATCAAGTAGATAGATTTCATAGATCAATTAAAATAGATTTTTTTATTCAATATTATTTTCATTGAAGTATCTAACAACTTCTACCCATTTTTCATCCACTAAAGCTTCATCTTTCCTCCACTTCTCAATTTTTGCTGCATCTGCATAATTTTTAATGCAAGCTATACTTCATCAAAAATTTCTTCATTGCTAATTTCCAAATCTCCTTAAACGCTGCCTTAGAGAACGTTTATTGAAAGATAAAAATTAAAAGAGCTGGCTGAAAAACTTCAAAACATTTTAAATTAAAAATAGTTTTTTTCAGTGTTACTAGGCACTACCTGTTTTGACAATTTTTAGCAGTGCTAAATTATTATGATAAAATTATTTATTTTATTGATTATATTATACGACAATTTTGAAAAAAAGGACAATTTACTGTCCTCTTCCTGAAAAAAATCTGAGAGGACATCGCATCGAAAAAAAGGACTCTCTTCTCAAAAGAAGGACGAATGGTCACCGTCGATATTGCAAATACTTTAGTTTATTGCTACTGCTAGTAAATTTCGTTAAAATTCAAATAAACACTTTTATTCCAAACTAACACCAACAAAAAAGAAATTATAGAAAATTTATAGGGAGCTCGGTAGCCGAGTGGTAAGACACTCGAGTATAGGAATGTAACGACCGTGGAGCACGGGATGAAACCCTCTGAGAACCGAAAATTTTTCTAATGATGAAAATTACTGAAAGTCATTTTCAATACAACCTCTATAATATAATATAGAGTTCTACTATAATATAGTAAAAAATTAATAAGTATATATATAAATATATAATAAAACAAATAAAAAATAATATAATACACAATATTTACTATATATATACCAAATAACTCATATATAAAAGTCCATATTTGTAAAGGGAAAAGGGCCTTATTTGGACTTAAAGGGCTGTATTTGGACTGCAAATTTATCTGCAGATCCCACTGTTATAAATAAATAAATAAAAGTCGTTCATATATCAATAATAGTTCATATATGTATATATGTATATCAATATGTTTATTTTTTTAAGTGAAATTTGCATAATGTCCATTTGCTAAATGAGCGAAAACCTTAACATATTTTTTGTAATGATTGTATTCTTAAAAAATGTTAGAACAATTTTTTTTTTCAATTTAGACATCAAAAACTAATATCTATGAAACATTAATGAAAGAAAGTAAAGAATTTTTAATTCATATTTAAAACTTTATTAATTTAACTTTTTACGAATCTGTACTATAAAATATTATATGTATATGTACATATAAATTTTATAATTCCTAATAAAATTTTAATAAAAAATTAAGTGTGCATTTTTTAAGGATTTACAAAATTATAATGAAATTATTTGAAAAAAAAGAAAAATTTATAATATAAATTTATAAAAAGATAAAAAAAAAACAATTTTTTTTTAATTTGAGCCTTTATGTTCGTTTTTTAAGCTTAGTTTAGTTCAACAAAACACAAACTGAATTTTATAATGATGGTAATACAAAAATGAACTCCAATCAAATACAGCATAGAAATACGATACATAAATCACTTATTCCCTTATTTACTATTAATCTTAAATAAATGCCTAGTTCACGCAAAAATTCGGATTTCTGAAGAATATTGTTGAAGAATTAAACAATTTTTAATAGATTAAATATGGATTTAATAAGACAAAAATAATATTTGATTTATGATTATTTTTATATAAAATATCTTTATCTGAGATTTAATCCTTGTGAAAACATTTTGTTTAGATATTATGTATAACTATCTCATCATAGATTAAATAATAATGATAATTTCAAATACGCTCTATATAGAGGCTCTCATACTGATATGCTAATTTAATTTTAAAGAGATAAACAAACACTTCAAAAACACTTTTTACAATTTTGCTATCATTGCATAAAAAATTTTTCGTTCCGTTTTTTTTAAAATTTTTAAAATAAACATAAAATAAATAATGATACGACAAAAAATGCTCATTTTAAAAGAATATGGTGCATAATGTATATCTGAATAAAATAAATAATGTAGATGCAATTTTTTTTTGTTTGTTGTTGTAACAAAAAGTAAACAGAACTGTTCTTAGGTATTTTTCAGTTATAGTTGATAAGTAAAGTTATAAAATACAAAATAAATTCAATGATTGATTGTTTTTACAAATAACTTAACAAATCTTATTCGGTTCGAAATTTTGATTATTTTCAATAAAAACTAGTGAATCCCTTGTTCAATTGCGCAGAAGTTGTTTTATTAGAAATTTTTTTGTTTTTTTATTCTTTAAGCAGCCGCGCACTGGGATTAATGCCCTACAATACTTAGGTAACACTTGGCTAGGACAGTAAAGGTAAGGGGCAAAGGGAAGTATGATGCAAATCTAAAAGGACTTTAATAAAACAATGTTTTATGGATGTTTGAACTATTTTAGATTATAACTTGTTGTTATTTTAATGTTTGACTGTGGATCGGGAGGAATATGACTTCGCGAAGCTCGGACTATGAACGAACTTCCAAATCAGTTTTCTATATTCTTGGGATTTCCACTGTATTTACCACTCCACTTGTTTCGCGTAGGAGGTGTATAGGAGGATAAAGTAATGGTTCTAATACTACTAATGTCAACACGTACGAAAGAATAATAAAACACGGAAGGTGCTCCTACGGCACGACAATCTACAATAGAAGTTAAGGATGAAGTAAAATTTGGGTCGCCTATAAGACGAAAGAGGCAATTTTGAGCGCAGTAACGGTAGCCTAAGGTTGAAAAGGCAGCACGAGCCTAAATGTATGAAGGGGGAAGGAAATAGAAAATGTATGCCTTGTATATTAATAGCAGGTCTGAAGATATAAAATATTTCATGTTTCTGCTTAAGAATCCTTCGGAACATATTTCGCGACAGAAAAATGTGATTGTGCCCTAAAATCTTGCTGTTTAACATTTTTAGTTTCGAAATTTTCGCTATTTACATTTCCGAACTAATACGATAAAAAACTTTGTTCTTACTATTTAATAAAATTAAATGGCGATTAATAAAAAAAAAATCCATCATTAAATTTGTTAATGGAAAATTCGAGATTAATCGAATGAAAATCATTAATTGAGATCGAACCGCTAATTAGGTAGCGCCACGTTGTTTCTAGGCAGCGTTATATGGTTACTCCATCTCCTAGGACCGGTTACTGTAGGCCAATCACCAACATAATCGGTAAATCAATGGATTCGAAATAATAGAAGAAGAAGCCTCGGATACACGAATGACTACTTGATAACGACCTTTGGCACACAAAAAAGGACCCGAATTGCACAATGAAATGTAAGAACACTTAGAGAAGCTTCAAGACTCTCGCAATTGGAAGCTCAAATGGCTACTTACAACATAGACATCCTAGGTATAAGTGAAATGCGATGGAACAACACCGGAGAAATCAACACGGAGAATGGAAACATGGTAATTTACAGTGGAAGGGAAACAGGGGGTGAAAGTGGAGTCAGAATACTAATATCAAAGAAATTGAGACAAACATTGGTTTCTTGGAAATAGAAACAACGCTAGCAGTCATAAATAGGGGAGATATCATAATATTAGTGGGTGACTGGAATGCGAAAATAGGATCTAACAACAATGGACTTGAGGAGATAATGGGCAAACACGAGTTAGGGAGAGAAAGAAACAACAACGGGGAAAGATTGATAGAGTTGTGTCAGACTTTCGTCCTAGCAATCGGAGGGAGTCTATTTCCACACAAAGATATCCACAAATACACATGGACAACATCAAACGGGATCTCAAGAAATCAGATAGATCACATATGCATCAGCAAGAAATGGAAACAATCAATGTTAGATGTGAGAAATAGAAGGGGAGCAGAGATACATAGCGATCATGAATTACTAACTGGGGACTTCAGAATGAAACTAAGCCAACAAGGAAGAGGCAGAAGAAATAGAAAGAAGAAAATAAATATAAACAACTTAAAAAATCCGCAAGTAAGAGCTGACATAGTTACGGCGTTACGAGAAAATATTAGAAATAATAGAGAATACACTTGGGAAGAGATTCTGGAAATTTACAACCAAACAAGCTAACAAAATCTTGCAATTTCACAACCACAAAGAAAAATCTGGATAACCGATAACACATGGGCTTTGATTAAAAGAAGAGGTAAAATGAAGAAAATGATAAATAACAGGATGGCATCAAGAAGAGAATATGAAGAAATAGCGAAAAAAGTGAAAAGAGCAGCAAGAAGATATAAAAGGAAATTTCTACAAAATTTAGCCGGAGAAGCAGAAAGAGCAGCACAGCAACATAACCTGAGAGAATTGCATCGCATAGTCAAGAACTTAACAAGCCAGTCGGAACACGAAGCAACAACTGAGCAACGAAGAAAGTACAAATAATGAAGCAGACATAAGAAACAGAGACAATGCAAATATCTACCCAACTGAGGGACTGCCAATATCTACTCAAGCTCCAAATATAAAAGAAATCAAAGCTACAATCAATATCCTGAAGCACAACAAAGCAACAGGTGAAGATGGAATTCCAGCAGATGGAATATTCGCAAAAATAATTGAACCCCACATCCGGAAAGCATGGATAGAAGAGAATATACCACCATCATGGAAGAAAGGAATGATTGTCAAGATACCTAAGAAAGGAGACTTGGCAAATTGCAGCAACTGGAGAGGAATCACCGTTCTAAATACTATTCATAAGATAATAGCAATTATTATAAAGAAAAGATTAGAAGAAGTACTAGAACCAATACTACGGAAAGAGCAGGCAGGTTTCAGACCAAACCGAAGCTGTGTTGACCAGGCAAATACTTTACGGATCATAGTTGAACAATCAGTAGAATGGAATGCCCCACTATATCTACTATTCATAGATTTTAAGAAAGCATTCGACACAGTCAAGAGATGCGCAATATGGAGAACACTTACAAAGAAGGGGGTTCCTGAAAAAATCATCAACATCATCAAAGCGATGTATAAAGATGCAGAGACAACAGTTCAACATAGAGGTAACATCAGTGATCCATTCTACACTAATATAGGAGTTAGACAAGGATGTCCACCATTCCGACTTCTCTTCAACACAATACTAGACGACATTCTAAGAAAAGTTTGAACTGGAATAAACGGAATAGAATGGGATCTCTTCGACAACTTAGAAGACTTAGATTACGCAGATGATGTATGCCTCATATCAAGGAATCAAAGGGACCTACAGAACAAAGTCAACAGATTACAGGAAGAAGCAAAGAAATCGGGACTGGAATTAAATATCGAGAAAACCAAGGCAATGAGGACAAACAACAGTGATAGTGAGCCAATAACAGTGAGTGGACAACAGATAGAATACGTAGAAGAATTCAACTACCTGGGGAGCATCATAACATCAAGAGAAGGTACAACAGAAGATGTCAACAGCCGTATAAATAAGGCAAGAAGAACATTTGGGAGCCTAATGAATTCAGAGCATGTGTTAAGTCAACATCAATATATGGCAGTGAAACATGGCTCACTTCGGTCAGAATCAGGGTTGCGAAACGTGGATTATAAGGCTGTCAGAATTGCCTATGGGAATGTATACAGAAATGTTGTATTTTTCCGGTAGTGATGTTGGAAATAAATCCAGAATGTCTTGAAGAGAAGACATGAGAACTATATCTTGAACAATCTTGAATACGAGTAGGTTATTTCATAAAATGTATAGAGTTTAGCTTTAAAATGAATAAAAATTTTGGTTTGAAGATATCTTAGTAATGCGCAGCTAAAATTTTTTAATATATAAGATATCTGTAATTTTTTAAGTAAATTTTAAATTGTTTATAAGCTGACTAAATCTATAAGCAAAAACTAGTACATGATTCGCGAAAGTCATTCACTTTTCGACCACACATGGAATATATTTTCAATAGCCAATGTCATATAATGTACTTACATTTTTTTAACTGATCAGCAGAGATTTTAATCGTATTATTTTTTTATACTTTATATTAATTTGAATGATAACATTAAATAGAGCTACCATTAATAATATTATTACTCATTTACATTCTAGAATTTATATTAACACAAGATTCAATAGTATTTGAATAATAAAATTT
The DNA here is from genome assembly GCA_963942445.1 of Argyra leucocephala. Lineage (NCBI taxonomy): Eukaryota > Metazoa > Arthropoda > Insecta > Diptera > Dolichopodidae > Argyra > Argyra leucocephala. The sequence goes on along the minus strand of OZ012680.1, from coordinate 104,766,105 downwards.
AACAGTAGCTTCATTTCATGTCATCATTCAAATTAACATACGATTCAACAGAATTCCACTTTTTTGTTTATAAACTATAATCAGTTAATTTGCATTCTTAGTCATGTTAACATTATTTTTTCAAAAGTATATTAATGATAATTAAATTTATTCATATCAAATTTCAATGCACAAAAACAAAAAGGAAAAAACAACAGCATAACAATCTAAAATCACTGGACCAAATTTTAATTGTATATATATATACAATATATTTAAAATTATTAACTTTAATATATAACAATTCAAACTTTTTCCATATTTTTAAAATATAACTGGAATTTTATTATTACATATTTTTATTAAAAAATTATACATAAATTTAATAAAATATAATTCAAATAATGATAATAGTTATTGAAAATGACATTTAATTATAATATTGAACTCTCTATGGAATAATTAATTTCCGGAATAACAATAGAATATATACTTAGTTCAATTATTCTGTTGGATGGTTCATGACGTCAATATTGTAAGTTATTTGAATTAAAATATGTGAACGTAAATAGAAAATCTGAAATTATAACAAAATAACCGTTATAAATAATTCCAGGTCATGTAATAATATTATGAATGCTGCATTTCAACAAGAAACATATTCTATAAATTCCAGATAATATAGAATTGACAGCTAAAATTATTTATACTAAAGCTACCCAATTTATGTACATTATGTTATTATATCTGTTGTGGTTCACCATAAGTTATTCAGCAGTCCGGTTCATACTTTTATAACCAATATTATATTATATATTCAAATAGCACTTGATTCTTTAAGTCATAAAAAATTCTTTAAATCATTTTACGTAGGCTGATTATAAATATTTTCTTACAATGATTCCAAATTAAACTCTTCTCATTCTTGATTATACCACCACCAAATATTCTTCTTCTTCACACAAAATATCACTTAATCCGAAATTATGTTATTTAACATTATATCTTTACAAAGAATCAATTTTTATATTCTTTGATCAGGAAAATAATGATTATACATATATATATATATACATATGCTTATCATTATCATCATCAGTATCACCATCAAAAGCACATCACAATGAAATGAGATTTCTTTATTAGATTAATTTCCACCTTTCTACACATATTAACTAAAGCAAAACTCTTTAAATAATTTCCAGAATTTTCTTTAAAGATGTTCAAAAATTAATAAGATGAAGAAGAAAAACAAAAACAACAAAACAAAAAAGACAAGAACATTTTTAAACATGAAAAGAGATTGGCATTTTTAATCTTTTCATAGCTAACCACCTCTATAATATAAAAACATAATTTATGAAATAAAGTTTTGGAAGCTTCTTCATCAAGCAAGAAAATCTTTCAATTTTCATTCTTATGATATTTATGTTATTGTGGTATAATATTTAAAAAAAAATAATTTCAACATAATTCAACACCTCCAGTTTTCAAAGATAAATTGTTTTGATTTCTATTAACTACTGATTGCTTCCTTTTGAAACAAATAAAATTTTCGAATGCATAAAGTATGAAGTAAATAATTAATTGACCAAATCAAAATGGATAATAGCTTCTAATTTAAAATTAATTCTGAAAATAGAATTTTGAAATAATATTGTTGAAATTTGGAATAAATTCGGAATATGACGTTGTAGAAAGATATAAATTTATATTCAAAATTGATATTTTGGACAAACAAAATTTAAAAGTTGACACAGATAATAGATTGGTTGTATTTAGTTTGAAATGAATCAACTAAATCTGTTCTTTGCACAATTTAATCAACCAGAGACTGGTCTTTAGAAAGAAAATGTAACAAATAATTGCAAAATATTGCAAGCTATATTAAATATACCTTATTGCAAACTGTTGGAATCTATAACAAATTATTAAAAAATATTGCAGCCGATTATGTGCCCAAATCATGGCTAATTGTTACAAATTAAATTCATAATGAATGATAATAGTTTGTAGTTTGATAATAGTTTAGTTTAGTCACCAGTGATATCCCAGAACTAGAAAATGCAACGATGGCAACTTTTGCAGATGGTACTGCGGTATTAGCAACAAGCAAACAACAAAATCTCCTTATGGGCAAAAGGTGGAGAAATAAATTAAACGAATCAAAATCCACACATGTTAATTTTATAAACGAAATAATAGAGTCGCCCATAGCGGTCACAATAAACAATGTCGTCATACCATATCAAAATTCAACAAAATATCTTGGTATGACACTTGATGCAAAGCTCAGATGGAAAGAACATGTAAAAAAAAAAACAAGAGTTAGAACTGAAATACAACCAGTTGTATTGGCTAATTGGGCGGACATCTTCGCAATAAGGGGTTGTGCTAAACAATTACATATTCAAACTATCCAAACGTTCCAAAACAAAGTGTTGCGAAGTTTATATTAAATCTAGTCTTTTAGACTAACCATTAATACAGTTTTGGCTCTATTACTTCAGATGTTTTTAATAAAAAAAATTCCATTAGGATTTTTTCCTAACACAGTTCGAACGGTTTCGTCCATTTAAGACGTCTAACAAAATTTTGACTGTCAGCTAAGCGTAAAACTTCAGTATTAATATGTTGAGAAAGACGAATTTTGTGACGTACTGCCAGTTTTTTGATTTCGTCTTTTATGATAGGGATCTTAAGATCTCTATTAATGTCAGCAATGTGAACATACCAGGGAGCATTGACAATATAATTTAATATAAACAAAAGGATAGAAGTTTTTAGTGCGTTAAAATCGACACAGTTCTTCACTTGTTTTGACATTACATATACAAAAGACATTGTCTACATAAATTAGAGATTGAAAGCTATTGTTAAATACTACTCTAACTGTAACTTTAACATTTGTATTTAAACCACTTTCCTCACTTTTGGTAGAATTTTTTCACATAATATGTAGATAGATATTAAAAAATGAAGTTAACAAGCTAGTATTGCTCTAATCTAACCAAAATTATAGTATTACAAAAATGGCTGCAAGTTTTTTAAATTTATATCAAAATTATCGATATATACTCAACATTCAGATGTAATCCATATTCGCATGTAATCAACATCTACATCCAGGTGCGATGAAATTATAACAAAACAATCCACACAACATGAAACATCAACATGTCATCTACTTCCACATCTCGGTTTATTAATGCAGACACACATTCTTATCTAGGCAAAAATTTATGGTTACCTGCGTTTAAATAAAAATTAAATAAAATTTAATGGCATTAAACGGAATCAAAATACCATTCCTGAAAGATCTGATATAGAAATATTTCAGTTAACTTTTTATTTTTTTTAATGGGTAGTTCTATGTAAGCACGAGCTATTCAGGTTTATTGTACTTTGCCGTTGGTTATTTTAAAATTGTTGGTATGTATCTCCTTGATGAACGCTATTATTGTTTTGATGTCAATTTAAGAATCAGGTGATGAATACTACTAGAAATATTTATGTATTTTACAAGGAGAAATTGTGAACGTAAGATTCCTCTTCTTTTAAAAAAAATCTACAACTGTCTGTGTTCGATCTACCGATCTTGAACAGTTACTTCTGAAATTGGTCATGATCTGGGATATACCATGTCAGAATTTTTTGACGTTGTATCTAGTCTCACTGATTACCTTATTTAATCTTTGTCTCCCATATGTTTTAGATTAACAAATCTTTGTACGCAGATGTTTGAACGAGCAATATTATGTTCTGGTAATTCAAATATATATATATATATATATAATTGAATCCTTGCGTCTGTTTTTGCAAGAACATCTAATTCTTTCTTACCTTGTATTTCTTCATGCCCAGGAGTCCACATAAGAGTAAGTCTGTTTCTTTCCGCTAACCTAATTAAGCCGCTATAGCTTATAGATAACTTTTGATGATGAACCTTACAATTAGCTTAAATCTATTAACTCCAATGCCACAGAAAGTAAATGCATGCAAATGCTTATATAGTTACATACTTATAATTTTAAGAACTTTTCATTAATCTACAAATTAACTTGTGTTAATGTAAGAAATAAAATTATTGTTATTAAAATACAGCTACTTAACGAAAGTTATACTCTCACTCTCTCAATGATAACTCGATAATCGAAATTTAATTTATTTAATACCGTTTGTTTAACGACAGATCATTAAGATTGATGTAATATTCATAATCCATATGGTACTTTCATTTTATTGTAATTTTACAATGTGACTAGTTTAATTTATTTTAATAGAAAGTTTAAATTTAAATTTTATTAATACATTTTTGTTTCTTATTAATATAATTGAAATATTAAAAAACATTACAAAATAAGAAATCTATTGAAAATTTAGTGAAATAATCAGTTTAGATTAAAAACAAATTAAATATTAAAAGTGAATTTATAAATTATTTGATTGTGCCTATTTATTAAAAGTTAAGAGGCGGCCATTAAAATATTGTGTTTTATTATCTATGCATATATATAGTTATTAATATATTAAATATATTATTAATAAAATATATTGAAAATAAATATTTTGCTATTTTAATATTATATATAATTTGAAATATTTTAGTGAAATATATACTTAGTGAAATATATATGTAAAGTATATATGTGATAAATATGTTGTATTTTATAATGCAAAATGTGTACATACATATACATACATAGATATTGATTTTAATGTGTAATTTGATGGATTCATACTTTTTATTTTGAATTTGAATATTACATACGTATGTATATACATGCCTATTGATTAGGATGATGGTTACTGTTAAAATTAACATTGGTGAGTATTATCAAAGAACATAGAAAGTACATATTTTTTGGTATTATGCAAGTTATTATTATTTGAACTCATATTGTTGCTATTATATATAACGTTATTAATAAGAAACGTTAAGTCAATGTTACTATAATGTATTTGATAAGTTAATGTCGCTAGGCTATAATCTATATAAATGAATAATTGTTGTAGGTACTGGTTTATGTATATTTTTTTTCCTTAAAATTATTAGACAATAAAAAGTTTTGTTTTATTAATAATTTCTTTATTTTATATTCACTTTTTTATATTGGTAATTACAATATTTATTTGACTTAATATTTTTTTAAATATTTTTATTCTTGAACATACATACAAAAAATGATCTCAAAACAAAGTCTATTCCTAACTTTGTGTAGTGTTCTGAAAGACAAAATTTTTCAACATTATTAATGAAATTAAAGAGTAGCTTAGGACTATCATTATTTTTTGGCAAATCATTAATAACATCAGGATATATAAGTTATAAATAATATATTTAGAAGTGTTTTAGCATTTGATTTTTCGTTAGTATAATTATTCATCATGTAAGCGTTAATAGTTTCGATATTATCAATAGGTAAATCTAAATCAGTGTCACTTTTTAATATTTACTTAAATATTTACTATATAGCTTTACAATATTTTTTTTATGTTTTTGTTTTTTATTTTTAAAATTATTTGATATTTAAAATCATGTTTTCGTTAATATAATTTAATTTATTTATTTTATATTTAATTTTCGACTTTAATTTTTATTTATTGCAAAATCTCACCACGTGCTTCAGTATAAATTGCACATTTTGTTTTTTAATAAATTGTTATTTTTATTTATTATTTATTTTTTTTTCAAAATTTTACCATGTGCTCTGGTATCACATATATAATTACGTACTAATAGATTTTTATTCACTTAAATTCTAATTTGTGCTTTACTTGCTTATCTTACGAATATAATTTAAATATGTATTAAATTTTATTATATATATATATATATATATATATATATATTCTTTTTATTTTCTTATACTTAGTTACTAACTAAAATTACTTAAAGCAAAGGAATGCTTAGGATTTTTATGAACATAATATTTATTTGGTGATGTCAGGACAAAAAAAAAATACATATTTAAGTTTTTATAAAAAATTTAAAATTATATTTGGTTTTGCAATGTTTTAAAATTTTTTTCATTTTTTAAAAATCTAAAACAAAAATCCTATTTTGAATAGGAACTTATAATTCAACTAAAGATTTTGGCAATTTCTAAAATTTGGACTACTTTGCCAATTCAAGCTCATAAAATTTCAATAACTGACACTGTGTTTTTTATTTAATTGTTGGTTTACTTCCAGCACTCATATTAATTGGAGTGGACATTATCACAAAGCACATTATCTTAACATTTTATAACTTTATTATTTTTCTTTATTACAATTTTAATATTATATATTTATGTTAATTAACAAAAGGTTAATTATTAGTTATTTCATTAGATTAGTTTTAATAATTGGTACAATTATTTATGGTCAGGCTTGTTCTCTACACTCAATTAAAAAAAACATTAGTAAATAAATATATCTAGATGAATATTCCTGGAAAGTAGGCTTAAATTATTCATTTTAAGTTACCGAAGATTTTTATCATCATTATTCTCCTGCAACGTCATCAGTGGGTCATACAAAGTTTTGTATACAATCATAAATAATGTAAACTATAGTTTATATTATTTTTGATATAATGCAAAAAGAAGAAAACAATAATAATAATCTTACATTTAACAAATTTGGTATAACAGAACAAAACTTCAGAGTAAAATTGAGTAAAATATATTAGAGCAATAATACTACTTTCTCAAGCTCAAAAATTGAGTTGATTACGATATACAAAGTCAAGTGAAATGTCAAGTGTTCACAATCATTTTTGAATATCAAGTAATGATTTGACATATATATTATTTACATAATATAAAATATACCTATAAGAACATGAGTGAATTTGAAAAATTTAATAGACAACTATCGTTTAAAAATCTGATAATTGATATACAATAGATACTAAATAGAAATGAGATTAAATGGTAACATATAATTCAAAGCTCTAATATAAAAAGAGTTTCAGCCTATTGGAAATACTTCTACAAAACTGTTAAAATAAAGTTAAAAGAAACTTTATTACGCTCCATCCCAATTGCAGGTCAGTTAGAAACTAAAATATTTTCAACCTGTCCGATATTTATAGCTGGTATGGTAAATTTATTATATTAAATTAAAAATATAATTACTATTTGAATTATAGATCACATATATGAAAGAAGTTTTATTAAATCCTTGGGGAGGTTATTATTATATGGAAATCCATTTTGTAAAATCAAAAGCTTTAAAACGTAGTATAAGATCCAATAACATTATAACAAACAAACCAACTCTGCTCTAAATATATAATTTCATTTATTATCGATCAAATATTCAATCACAGCCCACGTAAAATTTTAGCAATAAAGTTGTTATAATGATGTTTTTATGGGAATAATGTGATTACTATTGCTATAAGAATGTTCTTTTAAGAAGAAGAAAATTTCTTCATTTTGGTCACAATAATTAGAAATATTAATACATTATTCTCAACCGCAAAATATTATTTATTGAAATTTTTTATCAATTTTTATAACTCACAGATGTACTTATATTATATTTTAATAAGTTTTATGAGTTCAAGTAGAGTTAGATAAACGAAACAACTACTTTAATAATTATTGAATCTTTTTTAAATTTGATAATCTTGGTAACAGAACCTAAGATTTAATAATATGGATTGGTTGGTGCAATTACATTATAATAAACCAACTCTGCTCTAAACAAATCATTTCATCTAACCTATTACAGCGATTGATCAAATATCCAATACCAATACAATAAAAAATGAAACGTAATAAATGATATAAAAAAACACTTTTCTAACGATTATTATAAAATAATCGAAAATATTGAGTTTCCTTATTAAAATACAACAACTGGGTTCATTCACTAACGTAAAGAAATAATTTTGAAACTAGATCATAGATGAAATAGACAAAAGGAAAAAAAAATCAAGCAATGATTAATTTTTATCTACATTTTTCTTTATGTAAAAATTTCACCAAAAATAAAAATAACGAAAAATTTCTCACTTTGTTTCCCCAACAAAAAATTGACAAATTGATTAAACATTGGACCAGTAGTCAGTACAACAAACGAATGGATCAGGATGAGAAATAAACAAAAACATTGTTAAACATGACACTTTTTCTATATTTTGTTTTTCTTCTTGTTTTTATTTTTATTAAAATTTTATTAACATAACCAAAAAAAGAGAAAAATGTTAAAAACTGCTACATAACCAGCGCTACCAGACAACAACACGACGACTCATTCCATTTTCAAATTTCATTTATTTATTCATTTATCAAAGGAGGAAATTGAAACATGAAACATCATCAAGGATGTTCAAACAAATGAAACTTAAAATTGGAGAAAAAAAAAACAAATTGTTTCCTCCTTGTTTTTGATACCAAAGTCTTGTTTGTATGCTTTTATGTCCAAAAAATATAATAATAAAATTTTCTTGATCTTAAAGAAACGGGAAAAAGAAAATTATTTTTTTTTTTTCTCTGTTTAAACATTGAAAAATAACTTTTATGCAATATTATTTGTTAACGGAAAATTAACAAATACAAGCCAAAAACCCCCGAATAACCAAAAACTGAAATGCAGAAATTTTGCTTTTCCCCATGTTTTTCTTTAAAGGATATTACAGAGAGAGAATGAGAAATTGTACACGTGACAATGTCTTAGAAGCAACAATCCATCATTTTAAAGTAAACAAGAAAACGTTTTTGTTTTCTTCATTATTCGTTTTCGTATCACAAAAGGTCTAACAACTGTAACAAATTTGGTTGATCAGGAAATTTCCTCACTATCATGTTGTGATGTTTCTCTCTACAATAGAAATCGATCTAAAAGAAGTGTGTTTTATTCATTTATTTGATTTTAATTTAATTTTTTTTTTTTATTTTTTATTTCTTGTTATTTATTACGAGTTAATATATCAATAAAAATCTAACTGCTAATTTCTTAAGGGTATTAACAAAAATTATTACTCTTATTCCATAAACCAAACAGCAAACACATGCCTACAAATCAAATTAAACTTCTTCTATTATTTTGTAGTATTAAACTTTTATTTTTGAACTCATGTATATAACCTAAAAAAAAACAAACATCCTAAAAGTCTTATCGCTATATATATATATACTATAAAATTCATTTTGTTAATGACTCTCGTGTCCAGGAAAATTCTCATACTTATTCAGCTGGATTTCATGGAAGTAAAAATCAAAAGGATTTAAAATTGAATTATTGCAAATTTGTAATTTACTAAATAGCTTCAGGGAATAATTTTTATTTACCTTTCCTTCTTCAGCTTTTCAAAATGAATAAAAGAAACGGGAATATATATATATATATATATTTTTTTTTTTTTTTTTGCATGTTTGTTGTTTTATTTTGTTTGATATCTATCTATCTATCTACAAATGGAAATTTATAAAATTTAACATACAAAAAAAAAGGATATTACTGAAGTCCTTAACGGTATAACTGGTAACAGAAATGAAGGGCAATCAATACAGTAACAAAAATTGCAAATTTGCAAAAAAAAAATTTTAAAATAAAACCATAAGTTTTGTTACACGTGATAAGTCACGTGATTTATTTGTCTATGTTGATTTGATGGTATTAATTTTTTTTTCTTTTTGTTTTTAGCAAGGATTCGATTTTTATCATAATGATAAAAACTTATATTCTATTGGAATATTATGCAAATTTTTGAAATTCAATTCTATTAACCAAGTGAAATATAGAATTTTGAATCAAATTATCATTTTAATTATATAAATTTGTCTGATTTTGAAATATATTGTAATAACGGTAAATACTTAGCTGGTAGAATTTTAAATCGAAAAGATGTTAAAAAAAAGAATATTATTAGTAAAAAATGAAATTATTTTGTTTAGATCTAATAAATTAAATACTATCTGTGATCCTGTTTCGAAAACTATTTTCAATTGTACTAGTCGGAAATTTATATGAGCTATTTCCTTCTTCTACTCAAACAATATCAAAGAAAGCACAATTTGTTTTCGTAATACTCACCACATTTGTTTAAAAATCTACTGTGTGGAATAGTATATCCTATCGCAGTCAAATACTTTTCCTTTCGACATTCAACCACAGAAAGAGTTGTAAAATTACAAAAACAATGAAACAAAAAATCCCGTTTGAGAAAAAATGTTATCCGGACTCGATTTCCGACTAAAGCAACTGAAAAGAGGTTGGTTGCGAAACAGCTCATATCCTAAATAGTATTTCATTTATTAGATCTTAAGTTAGTATCTTAGCAAAGAATTTCGTGTTTCAGATAGACATGCATTTTTTTATAAAATTATTATTATACCTACTTACTTGGATGATAAATAGACCATGTAGGTCCTGGACCAAACTAATTAGTATCCTCAATTTTTGTCAGGCACAGGCGGCTTTTCTCCAGCTTAAAATTGTGAAATTGTTTCATGTCTATCGGCATTTCATCTCTTCAACGAAAAGTTTGTCTGTCCAGACGACTTGTATATTTGGGTCTGGATTCGAAAATTGCCCTAAGAAACCAATTGTTATAAGTATTTGAATCATTGTAGTCTCTTGACTTTAATTTTCATGAATACGTCCTACCTCACCAGAACCATAACTGCTCCTTCAGATAACATAGTCGTTTTGAGCACTGCGTATCCAATGAAAAAAAAAAGGGTTGATTCTCTTATAACAATCTTATTATCAAATTGATAACAACAGAACATTTTGACTTACACCGAACTCATAGTTTTGACTCTTGGTTGACGCGAAAAATAAACAACAATTATTTTAGATTTGATTTGATTTGATTAGGCTTAGATTTAGACCTAAATTTAGATTCAGCTTTAGATATAGATTAACCTAGATTAGATTATACTTATATAGTTGAGTGCTATCCTCATATCATCGCAGCCATAAATTAACTTAATGCTATAACCCGTATCAATAAAATCAGGAATCCTTAAAAATGCCTGATTTTATACTTAATTACACTTAGGACATTGCTCAATCATACATTGAAGTGGGAGCAAGTCCCACCGCTTGGGGAACACTATTCGTCCAAACGGTGAAGCCTATTAAGAGTGAAACCTTCACATTCACAAGGTAACAACAACAGATTCTTCCTCTACTTCACATATTCAGGATAACTGGTTTTCGATTCCGATTCTATCTAGATATTTAATAGTCAGGAAGTGGTCAGTTATTATTCCTATCATTACAATCCCCCTTACAGTAACTCATAAGGTCAAATAATTTTTAAGTAATTTCAAAAATGTTTTAAATAATTTCAAAACTCATTCAATCTTTTTTATTCTTCAAAACAATACAAACCATATTAAAACTAATTTCATTCTATTTATCCCATTTTATCAAATTTTCTTGTAATTTATCCTTTATAAAAGCACATATAGATATAACAAAAATATCTTAATTAACTTTCAGTAGTATATAGTATACTTACAATAACAAGATAATGCATAAAAGGATAACAGTTTCAAGTAATTATGAAGTATGATTTGGGGTAAGATTAGGGGGTAATTTTCTTCTTCATTTATTTTTAATCTTCAATTGTCAGTTTAATTACATTATATTATATAGAAAAAAAAACTTATCTTTATTTTATCCCCAAAATAATAATAATAATGAAAAAAATTACCTTAGTGTCTGTCACGTATCCAAAATACTTATTTTTCCGGTTCTTTAGTAAAAACATTAACAACATTCAATTCAATTCATTTCTGAATTCGCCCTTGCATTGTTACAATATACCCACAGTATATACAGTACGGTGCAATAAAATACGAACGTAGAAAATTCTTATCATATCGATAATATTTTACCCTCCTTTACCAAATTTTAGTTGTTTTGTGCAACTCAGATGACTACTTATTAGTGATGAGTAGTTGCAAAAGTGTAGATCAATTTGAAAAATATTAAAACTAAGTGATAGTGAAAAAAGGGTTTCAATCGCTTTATGGAAGCACTGTCTGTCAAGACATGCTATTGACTAGAAAATAGGACGTGGAAAATCATCTGTTGACGATCTGAAAACACAAATATCCACAAAACTGGAAAAAGACTATTAGTAGTAGATTTTATTGATCAATATAAAATCCTATTTTGAAGTTTTTTTTTTGATAGGGTATGTGAATTAGAAGCTTATCTTGTTTGGTATTTGCAGCTTGTACTTCTGATTTCTTCTTTTATGGTTTTCAACTGTAGGTCTTGATATAAAACAACATACAAACCAAACCATGGTGCTCGTGCTAATTTTGGTGTGAAACCGCTGCAATTTATTCCAATATTTTAATTGCTGACTACTTCACACGGTTGGTTCCGTATGTCCATATCAGCTTTAAAATAGTTTTATAAATCCGAAGCTTCTTGTCCAGCGACATTGGTGAGTTGCATTGGTAATTTCAACCCCAGTTGTTTTCTTTTGCTTTGAATATGGATTTTCCATGTTTTTTCCTGTGAGACTTTGTTATTTAGCACCACCGTTGGGCAAGTGGGATAAATGTGATATGTGTTGATTCTGATTTTCTTTTACTTTGATCTCCAGCTCTTTAGGCATTATTGAATTTTATTTATGCTTTTGTTGCAGAATCTCTGTAGAATGTATAGGGCTATAATGCGATATCAATATGGCCCTGTCATGAGGGAAAGTGACGGTAGTTGTCCCATTTGTTATTGGTAAGTCCGCAGTACACATTAGGTATAAATCAGAACCTTGGACGCTGCCCTGTCGTACGTCTGACATAATTTTATTGATCTGAGTATAGACACTTTAATGATTGGTCATTGGTATAATTATTGGCACTAAAAAAGTGCCTTTCGACAAGGTATAAAGTGCAGTAATAAATAATAGTTATGTGGAAGTAATTGTTTAAGTTTGTTCAGCAGTCCTTCATGCTATATTTTTAAAAATGCTTAGCTAATATCCAAGAGCCGATAAAAAAAAAAGTTGAACAATATTTATTTTGATCTAGGTTTAACTTTATTACATCTGCTATTCACTGTATTTGCTCAAGAGTTGCATGTTCATTTCTGAGATTGAATTGATGCTCTGTAACTATTTTACTTTTTTCCAAAATCGACTTTAGATTTTTCATAGTCTTTCAACAAGTTTAAATGGGCACGGTAGTAAGCTAGTCGGTCTGTAGGATGTAATTTCTTCACTTTGCGCTGCCTGGTTTTGCTATCAGGATTATTTTAGCAATTTTCCATTTGGATCTTAAAATAACATTCATAATGTACATTATTATTATGTAACCTTCTTCCGGTAGTTCTTTCAATATTCTACCACTAATTAGATCATAACCTGTATTTTTTTTATTTTGATTTGGTTTTTGGTTATCATTTTGGTTATTTCTGCTATAGTAAAATTTTTAATTGGTAGGTCCATTTGAACTATTCTGAAGGTAATTCATCCTATTAAAAATATTTATGGTATTATGAAGAAAGAAATCCAAAAAGCATTCCGGAGACAATAGAAGCTCTAAGGGAGCAAATTTTGATAGTGGGAGAACATTACAAATGACGGTATTGAACATTTTTCAAAATTCGATATATATAAAATTTTGGTGCATGAAATATCTCTTCTCACAATCATTTATTTAAGCAAATGTTAGCTGTCCAGGATTTATTGTACACTACTGTGTTTATAAGAAGGAAACATATTTCTAGCGGAGAAGGTATGTGAATTATTATCAAATTGGAATATCACAAGATTAAGATAAAAATAGATTCTTATTTTGGAAAAACAATTTTTTTGGTTAACTGATTTTCATAATTCTACATTATTCTAAGTAACGTTCCCCATTGTCATGATTCCAGTTAAATTAATAAACTACTTAAAACGAATTCAGAATAACTTGATAATAGATTTAGTATTTTTTTTTTGGATGCAATAGAAATTTTCATTAGTGACAATGAAATGATAATTTCTTTTTTTGAACAGACAGTATCCATTTATGGATTCTTATACTAAATCTAAGTATGGATGCATATATATATATATATGTATATACAAATGAAAAACCATTTCTTTGATGAAATTACTTACAAATGGTAAAAATTATTTTATTTTATTTTATTTCTAAATGAATTCAAAGGATTTCCAAAGAAATTTCTTTTTTATACATATCTAAATTTTTATTATATATATAAATTGGGAAAGGATTAAATAAATGGGAAATTTTTGGGTAAAAGGATTAAAATTATTTTCTTCAAAGGATTAAATAAATTTTGTTAGTTTTAATTTTGATGTGGATTTGATTTATAAAAACGTGATAAATTTTATTATAAATGTATTAAAATTGAATAAATCATGAAGATTAAAATAAATTAAATTATTTCGCATTCATCTGTTGTCAATTTAATTATTCAAATATTGTTAGTATATTATACTAAATTCATACATCTTTTGATTCTAAAGTTCATCTTAAATTTTGACCTCTACAATATACAATATACAATTTGAAAATTTGTTTTCTAACTAAACCAGACAAGAATGATTGCTAATATTATTAAACTCCATATTTATTTATTACATAATACTTTCATATTGAACGACGTAATTCAATTTATTTTCTATTTAAATAAAAATTTATATATATTTTTTTTTAATAATTTTTTTGTTTAAATAATATACAAGTTTATATTTTTAGTTATAAATATAATTATATAATTTAATTTTATGATAACTCTTAAATGTTTACTTATTATATTTTAATTTGGTTACGACCGTCGCATAAACTGTTTGTCTTATAATTTTTTTTGAATATTTTTTGAATATATTTTGAAATTTTGATTTTTTCAATTTTGTACAAATATTTTATTCTATATCTACAATCTTATACCAAAAACAACGTCAATATATTGTATATTATGTATATCTAGATATATTATACAATATATTATACAATATACATATTATACAATATATTGACGTCTATATATCTAGATATCTTATACAATATATTATACAATATATTGACGTTGTTTTTGGTATAAGATTGTAGATATAGAATAAAATATTTGTATATAATTGAAAAAAATCCAAATTTCAAAATATATTCAAACAATATGTAACATGTATGAGAATGTACACCAATTTTGCCCCCTTGTTGTTAGCTTGTCCCAATCAAAAATTAACATCAGCATTCCTTAACGCGTATGATGGCTGTCCGTTTTTCACTAAGCTAATTTTGTCAATTAAATATTTTGGAAGGCTTCCTTTTCTCAAATAAATATAAATATTAGTACATTTAATTCTAACCTTTCGTTTATTTTAACATAATTCTTACTCAACTTAAAAAAACTCAAGACGTGAATCTGCTACATTTTAGTATAATTCTTATCGCCCGATTTTGGAGTTTTAGTAGATGTTAATCCATACTGTTTTTTGAATAAAAATATAAAATTGTTGAGCAAATATGCCTTAATAATAGAATTATACACATTTATTGCACATATAGTAGACAACTTATATCTAATTCTTCTAAAAAATTCAATTTTTTTCCAATTTTTTAACAAATATATTCAACATGATTTTTGGACATCAATTGTACCTAATTTTGTTCCCAAATACTTAATTTCATCTACGATTTCAATTATTGCACTATCAAAACATATCGTCGTCTGAATATTGGTTAGGAATTGTTTCTGGGGTTTTAAAAGTCCTAGCTGTAGTAGTTTCAGAAATATCTAAATAGATTTTTGCTCCATATTAAATTTTTTTATCAAAATATAAGTATTGTTTTGCCCTATACGACAATTTTTGGCGTAGGTATAGGGCAAAATATTCATAAAAAGCATTGGTTACAATTTCATTTGTATTGTTTTGCCTTATGTAGTTTCAAAATTTTGTTTCTTAAATATTGTTTTGCCCTATACAACTAACTTTTGGTGCATAGGGCTTAAGGCAAATACAACGTGTACATATACAACGAAAATATGAACCCACGTCCCACATAAATGTATGTATGCTCTATTGATATACAATTTTATTCGTGTGTTTGTGTAGAGAAATTTGTGATTAAATGATCAGTTGCTTGTGAACTTAGAAAGTGTCATGATACCACCAAGTTTGTCGAATAGTATTATAAGGCAAGTTTAAATTGAATTTTAAATTATATTTAAATATTTGTTTTGTTATTATGGTTTTTCATCATTGTTTGAAATTTTATTTTAAGCGTTTTTTTTATTTAATACGTTTTTATTATTCTCTTTGGTAGTTTGTTTGTTTGTCCGCTAGATACTTGAAGTTTTAAGAACAGCTTGGATCTCGGTGACAACACTTTTTATCAAAATTGGAAGACCTGGTCTCCGCCGAAGCCCTTATTTAGATCAAAATTCAAATTTCTAAAGTTATTGTGCTAATTTTATTCATATTTGGTACACATCTTTGTCTCTGACGATAACATCTTTTGTAAAAATTCGGAGGGCCTAGGGCCCCACCAAAGCTCTTATTTTGACTAAAATTTATATCTCAGAGCTAATTTGATTCAAATTTAGTGCACATCTTGTCTCTGATTTATTTTTGTTAAATTTTTTATATTTTGAATAAACAAATTAATATTATTATATTTTCATTAATAAGCTTGAAATATAATATTTTGAAATTGTTGTGATATTCACGGAAGATGATTTAAGTTAATAGTTATGTTTTTTATTAATAAACTAGCAAAGTTACCCGACGTTGTCCGGGTCGACCACAAAATGAATCGAATTTATTTCAATGAAGTTTGATTTATGAATCGAATTGAAAAAAATTGGTTTATCAAAAATATTCTAATATTTTTTTTCACTACGATAAAAAACATCAACAATACTCCAACTTATAAGCTATACTTATATTAAAATTATTTCTTTGTAAACAATATTTTAGTGATCTTTTCTGATGAAGTATAAGCAAATACGCTCCTTGCTGTTGAGGTATTCTTGAAATAAAAATATGTTCGCCTTTTCCACAATCAATTGAAATTTGTACTTAAATGAAATGAGGATGCCAAGTTCTTATTCTTAATCTTGTACCGTAGTTTTGGGTTCTTCAAGTTTCGTAGAAGCACTATTGAAGCTACTACTTTTAATTCCAATTGATAAGGAACAACAACTTCATTTTAATCGATAACTGTATCTATCGATTTGTAGACATGGACCCCCTGGAACACTCTGCAGTATTTTCTGATTAATAAAAATTTTATACTGATTCCTAAATTCGAAAATACTTTTTCAGGACAATACATGTTTTTTTATTTTTCATAGAATACCTATGAATAAATTTTCATGCCTGTAACACAATTGGTTTTTGAAATATTCCTGAGACGTACGTGCTTTGGAGTTGCACGGCAGCAACCCGAACCAGTCCAAATTTTCGAAATCGGTAACAGTCGAATTTCTTTATTTGTGAAAGAGTATCGAAGTAAAAGTTTTCAGGCCTGTAACACAATTGGTTTTTGAAATATTCCTGAAACGTACGTGCTAGGAGTTGTACGACAGCAACCCGAACCAGTCCAAATTTTTGAAATCGGTAACAGTCGAATTTCTTTATTTGTGAAAGAGTATCTAAGTGTAAGTTTTTATGCCTGTAACACAATTGGTTTTTGAAATATTCCTGAAACGTACGTGCTAGGAGTTGTACGACAGCAACCCGAACCAGTCCAAATTTTTGAAATCGGTAACAGTCGAATTTCTTTATTTGTGAAAGAGTATCTAAGTAAAAGTTTTCAGGCCTGTAACACAATTGGTTTTTGAAATATTCCTGAAACATACGTGCTAGGAGTTGTACGGTAAGAACTCGAACCAGTCCAAATTTTCGAAATCGGTAACAGTCGAATTTCTTTATTTGTGCAAGAGTATCTAAGTGTAAGTTTTCATGCCTGTAACACAATTGGTTTTTGAAATATTCCTGAGACGTACGTGCTGGGAGTTGTACGGTAAGAACTCGAACCAGTCCAAATTTTCGAAATCGGTAACAGTCGAATTTCTTTATTTGTGAAAGAGTATCTAAGTGTAAGTTTTTATGCCTGTAACACAATTGGTTTTTGAAATATTCCTGAAACGTACGTGCTAGGAGTTATACGACAGCAACCCGAACCAATTCAAATTTTTGAAATCGGTAACAGTCGAATTTCTTTATTTGTGAAAGAGTATCTAAGTGTAAATTTTCATGCCTGTAACACAATTGGTTTTTGAAATATTCCTGAAACGTACGTGTTAGGAGTTGTACGGCAGCAACCCGAACCAGTCCAAATTTTCGAAATCGGTAACAGTCGAATTTCTTTATTTGTGAAAGAGTATCGAAGTAAAAGTTTTCAGGCCTGTAACACAATTGGTTTTTGAAATATTCCTGAAACGTACGTCCTAGGAGTTGTACGGCAGCAACCCGAACCAGTCCAAATTTTCGAAATCGGTAACAGTCGAATTTCTTTATTTGTGCAAGAGTATCTAAGTGTAAGTTTTCATGCCTGTAACACAATTGGTTTTTGAAATATTCCTGAGACGTACGTGCTGGGAGTTGTACGGTAAGAACTCGAACCAGTCCAAATTTTCGAAATCGGTAACAGTCGAATTTCTTTATTTGTGAAAGAGTATCTAAGTGTAAGTTTTTATGCCTGTAACACAATTGGTTTTTGAAATATTCCTGAAACGTACGTGCTAGGAGTTGTACGGCAGCAACCCGAACCAGTCCAAATTTTCGAAATCGGTAACAGTCGAATTTCTGTATTTGTGAAAGAGTATCTAAGCGCAAGTTTTTATGCCTATAACACAATTGGTTTTTGAAATAGTCCTGCGACGTACGTGCTAGGAGTTGTACGGCAGCAACCCGAACCATCCCAAATTTTTTAATTCGGTAAAAGTCGAATTTCTTTATTTGTGAAAGAGTATCTAAGTGTAAGTTTTCATGCCTGTAACACAATTGGTTTTTGAAATAGTCCCGGGACGTACGTGCAGGGAGTTGTACGGCAGCAACCCGAACCAGTTCAAATTTTCGAAATCGGTAACAGTCGAATTTCTTTATTTGTGAAAGAGAATCTAAATGTAAATTTTCATATCTGTCACACACATGGTTTTAAAATATTCCTGAGTCTTGGTAAGAGTTGTACGGCAGCAACCCGAACCTGTCATCTGATTGTAATCATCTGCTTTGTTTGTTGTCATCTGCTTTGTAAAGTACTGCGTTATTTGCATACCGGTACCATGAATAACTGTGCAAAATTTCAGAATTCTATCTTTAAAACTGTGGGCGTGTATAGCGAACAAACAAACAAACAAATAAACAAACAAACAAACAAACAAACAAACAAACTTTCACTTTCATAAGTATAGATTAAAAAAATTGAATACAAATTTCTAATTCTTTAGTTTTTTTTTTTAATAATCGTTTGCTCTTTGTAACACAAAATAATGCAAAATGTGATCAACTTCGTTAATATTGCTTTGCTCAACGTGCAAAATGGTACTAGTTTTCTTTAATTTTCTCTAGAAACGTGATTGCAAAATTCTCTAAAGTTACAAAGAACTAACTAAATTTTAAAATTTACATTTCAAGTAATATCCTGTATGGATTTCAAAAAATTTTATCGGTTGCTTTTCGTGTAATAGGATGCTGAAATTTAAGAGCGACTATCTCGAAACAACAATTTGGCGTATGACGCAAAACAATATTCAGACGACGATACGTCCCCATTTACTCAAATTAATTCAATATTAATTTTTAACTTGTTCATTTTTAACCACATGATTTCATTATACTTATATCATTTCCACAAATAAAAGTTAAGTCAACTAATAAAAGTTCAACAAATAAGTATTTAATAGCTGATTCTGATCAGATGGTTCGAAAACGAATCTACTGCATCATATGTGGGTTAATTATAGAATCGCAAGCTGAAGCTGCGCTGACTTTTTATTCGAAGCGACTTTTAACTGTGCCTTCAATTGCTGGTGATTGTGGTGCCCCGAAAAATTATTGCCCATATCGTAGATGAGATGCCCAAAATTAGGCTTTTGTAGTGGTTTATAGGAGTTAAATAAAACCGCAGATTATTTACGATGGCTGGAAAATTTAAACATCAAAATATAATTTAGTGAAGACTTCTTGTATATTATCCTGAGTGGGTTCTAAAACCTATTAAAACGGCTTTGTTCTACCCAAATACTAGGAAAGTATTTCTTTGGACAAAATTATAGTAGGTTTGGATAAAGGATAAATTAGGGGAGAAAATTATTAGAAATAGGAGGTTAGGTGAGAAAATAATAAGTTAATGAGCCCATTACAAAAAACGTAACTGCGGGTGAATCATCAAACGTTCAATATTAGTATTACAGAAGATGACAAATCATAGTGCTCGCATTAGCTTATCGTGGTTAATTTAATTTTCAAAGTTAATTTTTCATAACGTACGGTATCCCTTTTGTTTTAGTTTTTTTTTAGGCTTAATTTAAGATGAAAAATTAAAATAATTTAAATTATAACAGTATATTTTGCCACGTTTATATGTTTAAAGAAAGTTCAAAAACCAGGAAATAAAATGAGACCAATAAGTAATACAAGTGGACCAACCCACAAATAAAATAGCAAAATGCCTGTTATCCGAATTCAATGAATTAGGACCACGAGATTGCCTTTATGTAACAAATTCCTTTGAATTCCTATTGAAAAAATTCCTTGTCGATAAAATTAGAAATTCACAAATAGAAAGTAATGAAATTCTAATATCATTTGACGTGGAATAAACCAATCCCTAAGATTTAAAATCTATAGACGAATTGTTAGTGAAGTAGACGATGCACGAGTACCCATTTTATCGAAAACAATTAGGCTTTGTCGTAGAATCTGAATTTTCATTAAAAACTACCCCTTGTAAAAATATCGATTTTGGACAATTTCGGAGATATTTGGTCTTAAACTGAAAATATCACCAATCTATAGAGCACCCTCGATTTAGTTAACAAACTTTTTTTTAAATATTAAAATAACAGCTCCTTTCCCTCTCTAAAAGCTGATACGCATGCTCTGGATAACCCGGTATATAAACCCCTATAGAATAAAAATTTAATTATAAATAAGTAAAAAATATTTTAATATATTTGATTTTGATTTACATCGAATATTTATTTTTAATTCCTTTTTTTAATTTTGATTTAGTTTTAATATTTTTGATTTTTTTAAATATTTCGAAAATAATTGATTGACTCGTTTCCCATAACACCAAATTACCGCCAGATGAATACGTATAGCTAAACAGCCATACGGTTTCTGTAATAGGCCTTAATATAAAACAAATAATAATATGTGTTGATTACTCGATAAATCTAAAATCTTGCGTATTACCGAAATAAATTAATTTCTTTTAAATTATTTAAATCAGCTTTACTGGGAGTTGAATTAAGTAATTTTGTATACCCATATCAGTTTGATACACTCCTATATACCTACAGTATACACTTTGTAGATATTTTACCATAATTAAATTTTTTTGACTTTTTCTCATATAAGTAACTTTGTACGCTCATACAATGCTTTTGCTTATAAAAGGGAAGTTCCGAAAATGCAAAGAATTAACAACCTTATAAAATTATTTAAAAAATAACAATAACTAGAACTGAAACAAAAAAAATAATAAACCACAACAATTCAGTCAATAACCCCTTGCGGCTACTGTAGCCACTTTATTTTTAAATTGGGGTCCCTTTTATCTTCAATTTTGTTAAAACAATAGATATAACAATGACGTGCCACAATGTTTTAAATATTTAAAGGTTTTTTTTTATGTTTTATCTTTAAAACATCAATGTTTAATTATTCCAATGTATATTTAAAATGCATTTGATAAACATTATTGGTAACATAAGATACCATTAAATAAAAGGTTAGTAAACAAATTTATACATTTTATGCTGTACAAAATATGTTAATTTTTTAAAATCCTATATTATCAAAATAACACAATCCACATCCTTTAATTAATATACATACATCTGTTTCAAAAACAACCCCAAAACCAAAAGTAAATCAAATCTAAATATTTTACCTCTACAAATCTGATTTATCCAACTCTGTTGCCCTTTGATTTTAAAAATCGGCTTCTCCAAATTACATTAAAACAACTCCATCAAATTATTTTCTGAAAAAATGTTAAAAATCCAATAGACGCAGAAAATTTGTTTTTTCAAATAATCCAGCACTCAAATTGGTAATCAAATCACAATTAAAAAACAACAACAAATTTGAAACATATTAAATTACCCTATAAAAATTAATACCATCTTTATAGCTGCTGTATAGATACATTTTAATTTAAAGAAAAAAAAAATGTTTCTAACATTAATGAAAAATTACTTCTCATAATAATTTAAATCAGTCAGCGTGTGCCCCTCTGCCTATCAATAGCGCCCACATAATAATATTCTTATCTTCTTAATATAAAGTTTTAAATTTCATATTTTTGTTCTCGTCTTTTGTAGCAATTTACAAATTACCGCATCATAAAATTTAATATTAAAAGTTTCAAAAAAAAAAAAAAAAAAATAGTATTGTTGTAGTTGTTGTAGAGGAGAAAAATATCACTCAAAATTATATTAAGAAGTCTATGGGTATGGATCAAACGGAAGTGTTGATGATCAATAAATTATAATACACAACAAATAAATTAAGAAATTCATCAATGGTAGCGTAATATTATGTCGTGACTCGTGACCCATAATTATTTTTAGGAATATAAAAACATTTGAAAAAAAGATTGAAAGAAAGAAGAAAGTCAAAAATTAATAAATTAAGATGATTTTAATGTTTTCTAGATGGAACCTCATAAGTAATCAAATCTATACAAATATACTTATATATTCTGATATATTTTTCAACTGTTGATGATAGCTCGACATAACATTTTTAAATTTTTCCAAAAAAAATTACTAAATTTTAATGTTAAAAAGAATAGAAAAAATATGAAACAACTTCCGAAGTCAGCTAGAAACATGTAGTGGCTAGTTCGATTCAAAGTAGGTAAATAGATATATAAGAACTGAAAAAGTTCAGAAGTTCATTATGATACCACAAAACCACAATAACGCTTCCTCGCATGTATCCTACTTGTTAAAACAATTCGAGCTTTTTACAGAGAAGTGGAAACATTTAATTTTGGACCGAATATGGTCTTTGGAAAATATGCTCTTAGAAATTATGTTTTTCTTTTGTGAACTAATGTGAAGATAATACAGAGAAGAATATTTTTCAGCTAAAAAACTTTTTGAATCCAAGCCCTGAGGAAAGCTTCTTCGAACAAGACAACACCTGTGTTTGAAGAAATGAAATATCGGTTATAAAAAAGAATGATATTTCGTTAGCGTGTAATGTAATCAGCCATTAAAAGATATTAGGGTTTCCAATTGGAGTAAATCTGCTGGTTAGTGTAAGACAATAGTAAGCCTAGTTAGTGGAGGACAATGTTGTGCTACGTCCCAAAATATTCAATGTCTGTAGCAGTCAAAAAATAAGTAAGTAAGCAAGTGCATAAAACGTTTATGATTGTTTCGTCCACTTCATTGTCTTTGCAGGATCAGCATGTTGTCTCTTTGTAGCAGGTGTCTTGTCTACATACGATGGTACGTACGAAATTTTAAGTAAGAATAAAAAATATTTTAAAATCAAAATTCAAAGAACAACTAAAATATCTATCAATCGTCTGAAACCAGTGGTCATACATTTCTTTGAAGTCAATTAGAATGAACATTTTCTTAATGTAACATAACATCAAAGCAGGAGCATTGTGACAGACCTCTTGAAAGCACTAGCAACACTTCTAACTATTAACAATTTCTATTTAGTGGTAAAGAAATAAATAGTCAGTTGAGAGATATACATAACATACTATATGACTCATTTATTATTTTTAATATTTCAGAATTTGATTTAAAATTCATAGCTTGATTTTTAGAAAAACTTATTCTTTAACGTTAGAGTGAAATTGTTGTAATTGTTGAAAACAGTCGAATATTTTTCTTTAAGTTTTACGAAAAAAGCTTACCATACAGATAAGCATATTTCGTCTACTACTTGAAGACTTCTTCAGTGTTTTGTACTCGTCTGTACAAAAGTTGACTGTTTCCAAAATTGATATAGATTAGTTAGTGACACCATATTTACAAGAAATTTATTCAATAAAGCCACACGCAGTAAGGTCATCAAATATAATCAAATCTAATGAATTTAATGTAATTTTGATATTTTTCATGAATTAAAACTTTTGTATTTTTTAAACCAGATGGTTGTATCGGCTTGGCTAAATTAGGAATGTTCCATACTATTTGTTTAACCTGTTTAACCTTTAATTACTGACGTTACTTAAAATTTTGGTAATATTCCATTATTTTATTGTTATCTACCATACATAAACTTAACAACATCGCGCGAATGAGCTTAGAATAGAACCCACAAGACATAAGAAGACCCGCTCACCCAAAGAACACCTGGAGGAGGACCATAAAACAAGAGCTTGTAAAAGACAAACATAACGTGGGAACAAGTTAAATTAGCAGCTAGAAATCGAGTACGATGGAAATGTCAAGTAAAGGTCCTATGCTCCCAAGAGGAGTAAGGAAAAAAGAACCATACATAAACAAACATTTCATTGAGTATGTAGATCAAGAGTATGATGTGGAATAGAGAAGGTGATATTTACGTAACATCTACTTGAAAAAACTTAGTAAATAAAGGTTTACTCTCGTATTTTAAAATACCGTGTTTGTTGGATGAAAAAACCAATTTTTATGCCTGAAATACATGTGCAGAACTATGCATGCATCGCAGCAAAAATAAATTAGAATGTATGGTTTTATATAGAACCAATTACATGAAATTCTGCACGCAGTGCGTTTTGATGCAAGATATCTCTATTTCTAATTTTTGCTGCGCAGCGGCAGAGCTACCAACTCGAAAGATTGTAAAAATTGCCATTTTACTCATACTAATAAAAAAATAATGACAAACGTCATAAAAGTTATTTAATATTTACATATTTATTATTGTTTTTTTGTGGTAAATAGGTTATAACCGCAATTTTGTAAAAATTTATTTTAAATTAGTTAATGGAACAAAAACTAATTAATTTGAAATGAATGAAAATTTCCCTAGTCCATAGTCTAGATTTTCTTTCTGTTTTGTTGCAATATTCATCATAAATTTTTAAAATATTTAGATATGACAAAATATATGCACAACAAACTAGCATTAATTTATTCATATAATTATATTTCGTTACAATCATGATAGTGACAGATAACAAAATATGTGATTAAAATTTTTTCAAAAATTATTAAATTAAAACTTTTATTAAACACTTTTAATAACTTTTAACTTTAAAATTATTTTATTTTGTATTTTATACAAACAATTATTGTACTATACAAACAATTAATGTACTATACAAACAAATTGTATGTGTATATCTTAATGTATTGGCGGCAATTATCTACATTATTTCAAAACAAAAATTTTTTTGACATATAAAATATGCACATGTGTCTGGTACGCAGATATGCATGCATATCTGCATGCAACGATGCATGAGAATTCTGCACATGTATTTCCCACTTTATGTGTATATTTTGAGCGCATGATCCACGAGCTCGACACATAACGCCTGCAGCTTTATTTGTTATTCAATTTATTCTATTATTTATTTTATTATAAATTTTTGGAAAAAGTAGATATCTACTTTTTCGTTTCCAGCCAGGGGCCACACATAAAAATGAAAATTTGTATTTTTAGATTATTGTGAACGGAGCCATATTTATTTTTGATTATAATAACAACATTTTTGGTGGTGGTGGTGGTGAATAATAACAACTAATGTATGGTAACTTCAAAACAGAATTAAAAAACTATTGTGAGCGGATGCATTTTTATTTTTAATTATACTGACAGTATTTTGTGTCGACCTATATGGTGTAATAATTCTGAAAATAAATGTCATCTGACTGATCCTGGGTTAGAATCCCGCTTAAAGCATATATGATGCTTAATTAATTTTTCTTTCATTCATAAAAATAATAAGTTTGTTAACTGACAGTATAATTCGGCAATAATTTAAGTAAAATCAAACTGCTCTAATTAACAAGGTCTAGTTGAATAAACCATGATAGTTAGTAACCTACATTTAATTAGTTGACATACCAGAAAAATAATAAATAAATACTACATATACTCGAAAAACATTACACGTTCCACTTTATTACTATAATGGTAAGTAATCGGCCAACAGACCATGTACGTCCTGGACTTGATGCATCTTGATTTGTTTATCCATTTTTCCATATATTAGTTTTTGCAGATCGCAGGGAGACAGCAAGATTTCATTAAAAATATACCGGGTATTCTAGAGCATGCATATCAGCTTTTTATGAAAGGAAGAAGCCGTTCCTCTCCCCTTCAACTTCCCCTGTCCCACCTAAAGCTCTTTCCCCTTTTAAAACGCTGATGCGCATACTCTGGAAAACCCGGTATAAAAACAAACAATTTTATTTTTTAAAGTCATGCAATACGGCTAGCAAACCATAGCTGGCTGACGCAGTAGGTAGAGCGCCTGCCTTTCAACCGAAAGGTCCCAATTTCGATTTCCGATGAAGCAAAAAAGAAAATGCTTTATGGGTTTTTCGACCTGGTCCTGTACCCTTTGTCATTGGATTATAATAAATGGCGAAAAAATAATTGAGAGTATAAGAAGGCTTAGTTCCTGACAATAGTAATAGTTTTCCACATTTAATGAGTAGATAAGCCAGTAATTTGTCAAAAAAAATACTGGGTGATTCTACCTAAGTTACTGTAAGAATGTAAAAAAAAAACAAAAAAAGCTCAGGAACTGTCACCTTCAAACCCAGTCGTGTTAATTTTTTGAATATCTGTTTTTGGTTGGTACCAGATAAACTTGAACAGTTAAATTTTACGAAGAAAAGAATATGTTAAGACATTTCAGATTTTTTTTTCTTTTTGGAGAGATTTTGGGGCTTTTTAAAAATTTAAAGATTTTGTGAATTGGGAATTTTAATTTTCAGAATTCGACTCTTTTATAATATATAAGAAAAGTCAAAAATTATTTATACCGGATGTAAAGTTTCTTATTTTCTGGCGTAGAATCCGAATTGGCATAAAAAAGTACCGCTTCCCATTTGAAAATCTCGATTTCAGCCAAATTGGGTGAATTTTGAGCTTAAAAACCCTTTTCCGGTCTTTCCCGGGAGTTGAAAATATCACCAATCGATAGAGCACATTCGATTTAGTTAACAAACTTTTTTTTTAAATTTTAAAGTAACGGTTTCTTCCGCTCTTAAAAAGCTGATACGCATGCTGTGGAACACCCGGTTATATACTAATAATTACACTAAAACATTCAGCGAGAAAGTTCCCGTGTTATCACAATGAACCTTACTTGTCTAAATGTATTGGCGTACTGTTTGCAACCACTATTTCCTACCTACCTACCTACTTAAATTATCACATGCGTGCATTATCAAGTAATGACAATGTAATGAAAACCATTATTTAATTAATTATTATAATTTAATAAATCTCCATATAAAATTCGAAATGTCATTCAATTTATCTCTATAAATTCACTACTAAATATTCTTAAGCTTTAATGAAACATTTCCATCATTTCTTTTCATTACAACATATTATTAAATTTTTCAATTAATTTCTTAAGATCTATCCAATAATTGAACTGACATTGCATAATTTTCCATTATCTAGCAACAAAATAATATTTTTTGTCATCGAACAACATCAAACACCTCTCCCTCTACTCCAGGCTCTCTTAACAACTTATATATTATTATTAAATAGATAGATATATATTATATACATATATGTATATATATACCATAATTTATTAATTCCCTTTCTACTTATGTCAACCATTGTTTTGATTTTTTTTATTTTTCCTCTGTTTTTTTTTTGTTGTGTTTTAAGCCATACCCATTACATGTAACATATCGCAATCAAGTGTTTTTGGTGTAAATAGAAATAAAGACTTAATACTTACAACAACTATAATATACACAAGATATATATCTTTAGTAAAAGAAGATATTTTCAACAATATTTTTGATCCATTACTTAATGTCTATCAAAAAAATTATTCTCCGGTGTCTCTTCTCCTAACATTGCGCTATTATAAAATAAATATCCATTAACAACATAAAAAAAAGCAAAAAAAAAAGAAAATACCTAAATTATGAAAATTAGAGATTCAGTGAAGATAATTTCTGCAACATAAGTACACATTACATATTATATGTACACAAATATTGTAGATAGGTAGATAAATACCGTATCATTATAGAACTTTCCTGATCTATGCTGAATCATGCATACAAACACATATACTATTATTGTCACTCACTATTTCAATTTCATCTCACTTCGGCTCCCAATTGAAATTAACAGTGTATACATTATATAACTTTAGATTATAATTTTGTTGTTCATTACATTAGGTTCTTAACATGAGAAATACTTAAGAAAATTTCTAAATTAAAGAAAATGAAAAAAAAAGTATTGTAAAGGACATTAACACTCAGTAATGTTGCAGTAATGTTGAAGAATATTAATTCATTATAGTTTCTATTGTTGGCACAAATTCAAAAAAAAAAATATAATTTAATTTTTTTGAATTAAAAACAAGTTGTGCCAAGAAGAACGTATTTGTAATTTACTCTAAAATTGTTGTAGGAGATGAGATCTGCTGAACTAACAAAATGTTGATTCGGACGTTTTTTTTTTGTGTTTTTGTTGTTTTCTTAGTACACAAAATCAGGAAATCATTTCTTTGATATTATTTGACTAATTTGATAAAAAAAAATGGTGAAATATATTTCTAATTTTTAGTTGATATTTTTATTGGTACCCAAACACAGCACATGCATTTTTTTATTCTGTTTCCAATTTTAAATAAAAATATACAAAAATGTTTGCAAAAGTTTTCTTCTTCTGTTTCTGCAGCTCAAATTTTTGTCGAATATGTTTTGCGAAATTTACATTCATATGTTTCGCTTTTATAAAGTTATATTTATTAAATTATTATATTTTTAGTGTTAGACGGAGATTTGTATGATTGTTGGAAATTTACTAAAGTTGATTATCATTCAGACACACGGTTTTCATCTACTAATTTCAAACTTCTTTAGTACGTTTTGTACATTGAGTAATAATTATATTATTTTTTATATCTTTTTTTTGGTACTTATCTACTAGTGGGTGTTAGTTATCATATGTATTTAATAAAAAAATACAATATATAGATCTAATAGTTTTGAATTTTTGTCACGATAGTTGGTAAAACTGTTCTAATGGTAATATGAGCAAAAAATGCTAATTCAAGAATTTGAGAATAAAATTCTCCGATTAATCATGAATAAGCTGTGGCGTATACATGATGCAAACATTCATAGAACCAATAGTCGCTGTAGAATGGCAACATTCGATGAAAAAAGGATGCTAACAGTTAACAAAGAGATTAACAGTTACACTACAAAGCACGAGTGTAGACTTAACTATTGCGGTAATGCTCAAAATTCGAGATTCCTTGAACAAAGAAATTTTTTCATAAGGCTGAAAAGAGTTAAAACAATTTAAATTGGTTTAGAAAGTGGGCTAACTCTGACCAAACAAAAAAAAGTATACAGTTTAGAAAAATTAGCTGATCGGTTGAAACTAGCCAGGTGCAATAAAAACTCAAAAAAATAATAACAAAAATCGTAATGTTGCGCAAATGTAAACTATTTTGCAAATATAATTGTTGTAGTTGATATTTTTCTGTACAGTTAGTGTTAATTCGTAATTTAACATTTAGCTAAGTCTAAAAACCCATTACAATTAATGAGATCATCAATGTCCTGCAACTCCATCCGTGGGGCAGAGAGCGGAAATTAATGACATACTCGTATAAAATTTTTCGATGTTTTATATTTGCAAAAAAAAAAATATTATAACTCGGGAATTTTAAAGTTTATTTGTTTTAGTTTTGTTTAATACTCCGTCTCTATAATTTAATATTGTGCAATGTATAGTCCCCTCAGATCTGAATTAAAAGATAATTGTGGGCGGAGGTATTTTTATTTTAATTATAGTAACAACATTTTTTGTCGACCTACATGGCACAGGGGTTATGTCATCTGACTACTAATCAGTAGATTTCGCATTAGAATCCCAATATACTGCAATATATAGTAACTATAAATCGGAATTGAAAGATAATTGTGAGTGGAGACTTCGTAGACTTACATGGTGTAATGATTATGTCACTTGACAACTAATCAGAAGACCCCTGATTTGAATCCTAATCAACTGTAATGTGTGATACCATCATATTTGAAATAAAAGATTATTGTGAATGGATGAAATTTTACTTTACTTTACTTTACAATTATGATGATAGCTTTCTTTGTTGACCTACACTGTATAAGTGGTCATGACACCTGACTATCAATCCCGGTCAAGGTTTAATTAATGTTTAATTAATTTTTTTCTATTCATAAAAATAATGAAATTTTGTAAAATTTATTGATAGTATAATTTGGCAATAACTTAAATAACATGGAACTGCTCTATTTAACAATAACTAGTTGAACGACAGTAGCTTTCTACATTTAATAAATTCATATACCAAATATATATTTGAAAAACATCAGGTACTAAGGTGTCAAACAGACTGTATAGGTCCTAGGGCTGACTCATAAGCCTCCTCCATTTTATCCGGTCACATGCGACTGCTATCCAGTTGAGTATATATTTTTCTTTTATATCTGGAGATATTTCACATCTTCAACAAAGTTTTAATCTGCCCAGAGGGTTTGGATTTAAAAACTCTCTTAGCTGTAGCATTCTTACAAGTTTCACTCTATGTAGTAAAAATATTAGTACCCCGTATTAAATTTACAAAAACTAATTCTGTCTCAGTTACGGCCTAGAAAAAAATTTAAAAAAAAAGGTAATCTTGTAATATGATCATATCCTCAAATAAAAAAAAAACCACGTTTAAAAATTTAAATTAAAACTAAATTCACTAAAAATATTTTGACCGAATTCGATTGTGATACAATCATCGAATTAACTAATTAATCCTTAACAAGTGGAAATTAATTTACTGATTTCTAAATAAATATAATTTTTACTATAATTGTATTAACATTTAGGTTTTACCATGTGGGAATTTTGTTTGTCTCTTTGAAATCTATATAATGAGTTTTACCATTCCAATTCAAACTAGGAGCTAATTAGGTAATTTGAATATTCGCTGATGAGTTCAGTGTTGTTGAAACAACGAAACAATCCTTCAATTTGAACTAATTTGTTTTATGTTTTTAAAATACTTCATCTAAAACTGAAACCATACCTATTATATAATTCGATATGGTATTTTCTACCCCACATATTCGCTTCAGAAATAATAAATTCGATAAAATATTTTCACACCAAATTTTCACTTTCAATTTATTATAGTCATAACGTTTTCTTCCCATACCAATGGAATAAAGTTCATTACAAAATAATTCAATTAAGAACTTTGAATAAATTCCCTAAAATATCTAAACAAAATAAAAGAAAATTTTAAATACTTCAAGTACCTACCCACTTATTTATTATAATCCATTGAATAAATAAAATGTTTGTTTATTTTATTTTTCTTTTTTGATAATCGAACTCCACATTATAATAATTATTAAGGATAAGGAATTAATATTTTCTAAAAATAAAATTTTCACATTTAAATTGAAAACAAATTCCTTTTAAAAATATTTTTTTCTTCCTAGTCCCTCATTTACATATTATATTCAAATAGACATTTATATCCTGTATTTATATATATATATCCCTAAACAACTGCTAACCTAATAAAAAATAAAATTATAAAATAATTATTAAAAATAAACAAATAAAATTAAACAATAACAAAATTTCTCATAATCGTTGTAATAAATTATACCATGATTGCCAACGGATTGAAGAATAACAAAATATAATTCCAGCTGGGCTTTCAACTAATTCTAAATATCTACATATTTACATTTCCATTCAACCCTTTATAAAAAAAATATATATATATATATATATACAATATTTTAGTTATTGTACCCGTATACATTTTTTGTAATAATTAATATTTGTCAATTGTTTCAATTTCCTAATAACTTAAGATATTTAATTTGTGAATAAAAAATATAAAATAAAAACAAAAGAAAAACAAACAAAAAATTCTTCCAACCCACATGCACATTCACCACATCTAAAAATTATTAAAATTAAAATAAAAAATAACCAAAGAAATAAAATACTCTCTTATATAAATAAACCAATCTAATACTTAATATTGACTGAACAAACTGAACTTGACTTGATTTGAACTGCAATCTGCATTCTGCAATATAAAATAAACCATAATGCATACATACTAGATAGTCCATCATAAAATGAACTGACCGAACAGCCTAACTGCACCAAAACCAGAATTGAGTATATTTATCTTCATATGAGAGAAAGAGAATATTAAAAAAGATTAAAAAAAATAATAAAATAATAAATACAAACAATAACCCAATAACAAAAATTCATAACTCTCCTCTCATCTGAGCATAGAAGAGAATTAAAACGAAAAAGAGAGAAACAAAATTCACAGGATTGTTATGGCAGTAAAATTGAAATTTTTTTTTGCCGAAAATTATGTGTTGTGCAACTTCTATCAATATAAAAATTGTATTAAAAATGTATATAAGCAATAAATAAATTCTTTTGTTCAATTTTACAAACTTAACCTCACCACAATACAAATTTTGTTACAAGTAAAATGTTTCTAACTAATTTCGAAATAATACAAATGCATACAAGCATATTAAAGTAACATTGTTGCAAAAGATTTAAAATAAAAATATCACTCTATACATTTTTAAATTAAGTGTTGTGCAACTTCTATCAATATAAAAATTGTATTAAAAATGTATATAAGCAATAAATAATTCTTTTATTAAATTTTACAAACTTAACCTCACGACAATAAAAATTTTGTTTCAAGTAAAATGTTTCTAACTAATTTCGAAATAATACAAATGCATACCAGAATATTAGAGGAACATTGTTGCAAAAGATTTAAAATAAAAATGTCTAACTCTATACATTTTCATTTTAAACCTTTTGCCACAAAGTTACTTAAATATGTTGGTAAGCGTTTGTTTCTTGTGTAATTTGTTGCGAACGAATGTAAAATATGTGAAGGTAAATTATTAGTAGGTAAGTTAATGTTGTTAATGTAAAAACAAACTATTTAACATTTTTAGTGTTATAATTATTGATCTGTAGAACTGTAGAATAA
Source organism: Argyra leucocephala (assembly GCA_963942445.1). Lineage (NCBI taxonomy): Eukaryota > Metazoa > Arthropoda > Insecta > Diptera > Dolichopodidae > Argyra > Argyra leucocephala. The sequence goes on along the minus strand of OZ012680.1, from coordinate 104,732,752 downwards.
TTCATTGGGAATTTCTCAAATAAATAGTATTCCTTTTCCACATTTTCGTACTTTGAACTGAAACAATGAAAATGCAGAAAAAAAATGGACTACGTATACATGATAGCTTCTAGAAAGCTTCAAGTACGCTTCAACATCATGTATACGCTAATTTTTTTAAATCAGCTTCACTCAAGTGTCAATTACAAAACTGTACTTACTTGACTTGAAAATTTTAAGCAAATACACAGCAGAGATTAAGTTAACATTTTAAAAGAAAAATTTTCAAACTCAAATTATTTGCGAGCTGACAGCCACTCAAGCTGGTTGGTTAATCGAATACACAGCTTGAAATTTCATGAAGAATTCAAATCAAAGTACTCAAGCTTTCACGTCCGTGATCTTTGATTAGTTGTTTAATACATAAATTCACAGTTTGAGCTATCGGAAAGCCGAAGGAAAGAAAATATACCTTCAGTCAGTAGATCTCTATTATAATTATATAATCGTAAAACCGTCGTCGGTTGGATTAAGATGTAAAAAAAAAACTAGCAACAAGGACTTTCATTTATAATTGTGAAAATCTTAATAAATTTTAAATTTAAAATGTCAAAGATTTAATTAATATTGGACTGAACAGAACTCCATCATAGCTATTTTAAATTATTCCACTTTGTTTTATTTTTTAATTATTAGGAGCTCTATGTAAGCACGACCTCTTAAGATCTATTGATAGGTCTATGGTCTATCTCTTTGATGAATCCTATTATTGCTTTGATGTCAATTACAGAATCATGCGCAATATATTTTTGGAAATATTTATGTCTTTTGCGAGCAGACTTTGAGAGGGAGGGCCGATGAAGTCCTTATATTTATTTCCCAATATTCTGTTAATGAGTTGAAATCTATTATAGTTAGTTCTATAGTACGCCAAAATAAAAAGATTAACATATCGAAGTCGAAAATTGCTTATAATAACAATTATATCAGAAATAGGTGGAGAAATAGCGCAAAAACGTTTAACAATTTCAGCAATAAAGGTTACATCAGCAATTTACTTTCTTTTCTCTAAGGTATACAAATAAATTAGATTTATTCGATGCTCATAAGGAGATAAACGAATGGTATATTTTCTTTGAATAGCATCAATTCTTTGAATATGAACATCATAAAACGGAGACCATACTTGGTTAGAATATTCCAAATTAGGTCGGAGAAATGTTGTAAGGGTCTTCAAAATATAAAGATCAGAAAATCCCTTTATTTGCATCATAATAAGGAATTTGATTTATTTATAAAGTGATTATAGTGTAATTAAGATGTTGATTTATCATCGACAAACACACCTAAGTCTTTAATAGAATTAACTCTTAGTAATAATTCACCAATAAAATAATAATTACAAGCGAATGGATTAGAACAGCGATTATAACGCACTTTTTAATGTTGAGAAGTAAGTTGTTATATTTACAAAGCAATTATCAAGGTCATTTTGAAGTAACACGATGTCACTTTTGGACTTAATTTTTTTTTTTTAACTTTCATATTCTCCTCGTAATTTTTATACTGCGCTATTTTTGATTAGTGAGGCAATATCATTAACATAAATTATACAAAAAAGGTCCTAATTGACTACCTTGTGGAACATCTGAGCTGACTATAATTATGTTGAAATATACGAACTGAACAAAACACCATAAATTCTATTGACTAAATATGAGTTGATCCATTTTAAAAATATTAACGCATAACCTAATTGTTGTAATTTAAACACTATGTGGTAAAATTTTAAAAGCTTTAATAAAATCCGTGTACACTACATCTGTTTGTAAACCTTCCTTCATATTATTAATAAATGTTGAAGTTGATTCAACAAAATTTGTTACCACAGATTTATTTTTAATGAATGCAATGACTAAAATGCAGTCATTGGAATTTAACAGAATAAACAGAATTAAGAACAATTAATTCGAAAGATTTAGGAGTCGATGATAGCTTAACAATAGGGCGATAATTCAGTATTTCATCGTTAAATTTTCATCGTACATAGGATGACTTTTTCCAAATTAAGGAGAAGATTACTAATTGAATTAATGTATTGAATATCATACAAAATGGAAAAGCAAGTGTTTTGGGCACTTTTTCAGGATTAATTCAGGGACACCATCAGGACCAGGATAGTTACTACTACTACGATTTACTGAATAATCCTCTACGATACTTTTATTTATAATTGATTTTAAAATTGTTAAATAACTGTTCAATAACTGTTAATTGTTAAAAACTGTTAATTTAAAATTGTTAATAACATTTATAACTGTTATCAAGACAGTAAATAAACGAAAAATATAATGTAGTAATTTTTTTTAAGTTCAATTATTTACCGTTTTCATTTTTTCTTTGTCCATTTTTCTATCCTTTAATGTTTTTTTCAATATACATCATATTTGATATTAGAAAAATCCATAGATTTGTATTTATCAAAGGAAATTAAATTTAATACGCTTCATGGTCGTTGACATTTTAGCAAAATTGACAAAAACACAAAAAATATTTATTTGGACATTTCATTTCACATAACACCCTCAGTTAAATTTCACTAAACTAATCAAATAAACATTAGAAAATCTGATGAATTTTTATGTTCTTCTTGTTTTTTTTCTAAATAAGGGTTTGAAATGAAACTTGTTAATTATCAATAATATTTAACAAAATAATATTTTTTTTTGTTGAATTTTTACTAGGGCGAGAAATTTTAAAATCGGCAGTGAGATAAAAAAAAAAAAATATATATATATATATATAAATAAATCCGGATAAGTATTTATTAGGTATGTGTTATATATATATATATAATATATACCTAATTCATACGTAAAATTCATTATGTTATTATTACTGTGAATTGTTCCCGTGCCCTAAACATAAAAAATACATACAAAAAAAATTATTGTCCTTATTTAAAAAATTGAGAAAAAATTCATAAATTATATTTTATTCATTTTTACCTAAATAATTTTTTTGAGTGAATATATTTTACTATTATGAAAATTTTCAATTTTCATATAGTACAAAATAATTGTTAAATATTTTTTGAATTGTTTTTGTTTTACAAAAAAAAAAAAAATTAAAATAAAAAATTTGTTTTCATATTAAACACACTCCTGCCATCCGTATATAACCATGATTTACGATTGTTTGAAAGGAATCCCTTTTGTTATTTTTACTTTATTATTGTTGTTGTTGTTGTTAATGCAACTAACATGAGTTGAGTACTCTAGTACTCAGTTTCCATTGTTTTTAACAACAGTGCCTGTTTTCCCTTTCTTTTTAGGTTTTGTGTTTTATTTTTGTTTTTGTTTTTATAGTCTAAAATATTTCTGTTTTTGTCATTTTATACCTCACCTCCACTCTAGTACAGTGGTATAATGTAACATTCAATTTAAACATGCCTTTAATTTTATGTTATATAGTTAGTTCTCTTATTATGACTAAATTTTTTTATGTTTTCTGTTTTTTAATATAGGTATATGGTAGGCACATGTCCAAAGGAAACTGCAAAATATTAAAAAAAAAAAAAAACAACAACAACAAAACAAAAACAAAAGAAAAATGTGTTTTGTAATATTATGGTTGGATCTCATAAAATATCGGAATTTTCTATTCTAATGAAATCTACTCGAGTTACAAATATTTTCATTTTGAAATGTATAGTAACTATTGTTAAAATTGTTACTGACATACAAAATAATTGTGACTGCATAGTCCGGTTATAGTTTGGAAATTCATTTCAATTAAAAAAAAATTTTTGTTTGATAGAAATTCTACGTTTTCATAAGAGGATAAAAAATGCTTTGACAACCGGGAAAAAATGTTTAGGTAATTTTTAATCAAGTAATTTTTAGTTTGTATGTTTTAAGAGTAGTTTTACTTGTTTTTTTGTTTTTTTTTAATATACTAATGATGATAATGAGAATAAAAAAATAATCCGCAATATTAATATAATTATTAAAGGAGTGTTTCGTACATTTAACATGGCTGCAATCCATTAGTAGGCATATTGTACTACTGTTAGACTAGCTATACATCAGCTTCTGGATTTTTATTCTAATTGTGCCTATAAGTCGTATAAAGATCTTCTGAACAACATCTGTGATGTGAGTCCTTTTTATATATGAAAATTAGTAAAACCAAAGGAATTTAAATTTTTTTTTGTTTTTTTTAGTTATAAATTAGCTTTACGTTAAAATTAGGTCTAAATGTAAGTGTATAGAATATAACCCTTAGAATATTGAGACTAATCGATATGACACGTTTATTCCTGAAAAAGGTAAACAATTATTCACAAACTATTGGCGTTCATGAATAACGTGAATAAAATAGGTTAATATATCAACAGAATAGGTTTAGATTAAGTTAGTTAGGGTTTTAAGTATAGTTTTAGTTTAGTTTTAAGTTCGTATAAATTTTACTTAACAAAAAAAAGACTACAAAATTTGTTGGTTTTTATTAAAATTTTCCAAAATAATAAAAAGTTATATAATTTGACATTTTTCTACTGAACTGAAACAAGAAAATAAAATTAAAGTAAAAAAAAAACAATTGAACAAAATTTTTGCATTTGTCAGACCTTAGATATAGAAATTCTGAGACCTCACAAAATCACATAGAACTATAATGTCTGAAAAATTTCATATATATGATGTTATTCCACATAGATCTGTTCTATTACCTACTCTCTTCTTGATTTTCATTAACGATTTACTTCAAACAACCTTCAATCCAATCCACAGTTTTTCAACAGGTATACTCTTCTGGTCTTCTGCAATTTTCTCCATAGATATAAAGCTACAATCGTTGAAGTTGGCAATAGAAAATTAATAATAATTAACATGATTAACCACCATGATTAAACTAAAACTGCATCTAAGACAAAAACAAAACAGACTAGAGTCTAAAACTTTTACTATTTGAATATAATCTCTCTTTACAATATGTTACTTTACAAAACACAATAATAATCTAAGCATTTTCGATATACCCGTGAATGTAAAAATTATTTGGAACGATTATATTTTTTAGTATCACAAAACAATCTGCCAAATTTTTTGACTATTTAACTCTAAATATAGCCTTATTTTCAGGTTTGAAACTCGATAATATCTATGAGTTATTAATACGTTCCAAGATGAAATATAATTAACACATTTGTTCTGCTAACTGCCTTGCAGTCTTTGGCTACCTCAACCGCATTCAAAATGGCTTTTAAATTTGTTTAATTGCCGGCCCATGGGGAATTTCATCCCTAATCGACGTATAGTTGGGGTACCTTATCTGTTTTGTACATATATTATAGGTGAGAACGCATCCTCCTTATCATAGGTGAGAACGCGTGCTTAGAAGAAATATAAGCATTGCTTTCACAAATACTTCCAACGCAAAACAAGAAAATCAAGAACAAGAAGACCCACTTCTATACACTTTGAAAATACAGGCAAAAAATAAAGTATGAAAATTCATTTATAGTTCGATATCTGGTGTGTTCCAGAGCATGCGTATCAGCTATTTAAAACGGGCAGGAGCCGTTATTTTAAAATTAAAAATTTATTAACTAAATCGAGGGTGCTTTATCGATTGGTGATATTTTAAACTTACGGGAAGGACTGGGCAAGGGTTTTTTAAGCTCGAAATTCAGCGAAATTGGCCGAAATCGAGATTTTAAATTGGGAAGAGGAACTTTTTTATGCAAATTTGTGTTCTACAACAAAAAATAAGAAACTTTTGTTAAATGATTTTTTTTTGTTTTCTCAGTATTTCTCTTCAACATTAATAAGAGTGAAACAAACATCCTGCAAATTTTCCCTTGGTAAACTAAAATTAATAATAATCATTTTTATAAATAAATTTATTTTTTTATATAATATTTTTTTATTATAATGATAATCATTTTTAGAAATAAATTTGTTTTTCATATTATCATATTTTTTATCTCAGTTTGGGCCTATAAAGTTTAAACTACAAAAAAACAAACAAAAAAATCAACAAAATAAAATTACTTTACAAAAGTTTCTTATTTTTTGAAGTAGAATCCGAATTTGCATAAAAAATTACTTCTTGTCATTTGAAAATGTGGATTTCGGTCAATGTCGGCGAAATTTGAGCTTAAAAAATCCTTCTCAGAAGTTAAAAATATCACCAATCGATAGAGAACCCTTGATTTAATTAATAAATTTTTTATTAAATTTTAAAATAACAGCTCCTTCCCCTCTTAAAAAGCTGATACGCATGCTCTAGAACACCCGACACAATTTGTAGAAATATAAGAAAAAATTCAAATTCCTACTAATCTATCTTTTTTTTTTTTTTTACACTTTACAGTAGCTTAGGTAGAATCACCTTTTCGTGCCTAATTAAGTACGGTACTGCAATTTTACACTACTATCTACAATATTTCTAGTATTTATTTAACAAATTACTGGCTTCTCATTAAATGTGGAAAACTACTGCTATTGTCAGGAACTAATCCTTCTTAAATAGAATAGTTTCATCTTATATCTTATTTTATCCTTCGTATGCCAAGCAAGCGGTATATGTAAGTGCCAACAATATCGTAACGCTTTGGCTGATTATAAAAAAAAAACCCATACTCAGACTCCTATTATGGGTTACTGAATTCTAAAAACTCTTCAAAATTACTAAGACAATACAATAAATTTTCATATAGATATGTGAAGCCAAGATTCGTGTATCGTTACTGCTCTATAATTCATTCATAAATTACATCCATAAATAAAATTCATCCATAAATGAATAGTATTAAAAATGTTTTGAATTTTATATTGGGGTAACATAAAATAAAATTTTTAAAATCTCATTATAGCTGCTTTTCATATTTGGTGTATTATTAAAGAACTATTACTATATTATACAATGATCAAAGGCTATACCTAAGATAATACACGATGGCATACCACAAAATATAAAACGCATCAACCAAATGAATCATCAAAACATTTACGATGCTCTTGCGCCTATACATCTTGAGAGGACACAGTACAAATAGGATCAAGCTTAATATAAGATGAAGAAGAAGTAGAAGAGAAGGAGAATTAGCAATATTAAAACATGAAAATGTAAAAGGTATATAAACAGTTAATTTTATAAATAATAGCCTCAGCACTAATAAAAATGTAAAACCTTAAATAACCCATCATGATTCATGAGTCAATAAATGAAAATTCTGATTTATAAAATCTCATAAACAAAATTCTTCTTATTAGCCTTATAAACCTATCTAAGAGTGTTGACAAAACAATATTTTTTTTTTAAATCAAATTAAAAAATTATCTTCTATACCAGATATAAACCTATAGTTAATCCAGATATTTGCAAAATAAACTTTCATATTTAAGAGTTAACTAATAATATATTAAACTGAAATTAATAAATAAATACCATGAGCTGTAACCAAAGTAAAAGATTGGACTAAAGCAGAAACAGGATTAGGAGCGGTTTTAGCGGAAAGTAGCCAAGAAGTGGACACTTTTAGTCATAGTTGCCAATATTACTAAACTCCGAAGGAAATTAATTTAGATGCCTCATAATTGTAAAATACATATATAGCGCACATCCGCCAAACAACCTGGGGTTCTTCCAATCCATTTGCCAGATCCCATAATCCCAATTCAAACATTCCCGAAACAATGAAACTCAAATCCCAAGCCCTAGGTGTCAAGCTCACCAGAGTACGCCTAGGGTACACCCTTCCGACCCATGAACATATTTACACAAGATTATCCCCTCTCCGACATACATTCATTTCCCTGAAAACCCCATCAATTAAACACATCCTTACATAATGCTCATCCAATAATCTAATCATGTCCCAATACACCTTTACCCCGTTAAAAGCCCTACAATTTTCCAATACATCCCACATATCCCTTATTAAAGCACTCTTAACCCACCACAATATCTGGGACAAAATATAGTAAACTGGCCTACAGATTTACCTTCAGATCAATTACCATTATATTAATTTATTTTTACATCTAGTTTATAATGCAATGAAATCATTTTAATTGCTTGCATTTTGTTAATTTTTTGCAACATTTTTTGGATTAATTTTTAGGACCTAAGTTAGTCAATAAGAATTGACAATGTTTCTTTTTAAATGAAAAATTTTCTATTAGAAAGGCCCACATCCCGAAGGGGAAAAGGACCTGAAGGTCCACTGATAAATAAATAAATAAATATAGTATAGGCTAGGTAAAACATTTTTAATAATAAAGATTAAAAACTATAAACATTCAAATATTAATTTTAATTAATATCTTGATCTTTTTCGGTTATGCCACCAGCATCGTTTTCTCTTAGAATACATGTTTTAAGAAAGTTTATACGGTCATCATATTGTTCTATACTTAAATAACGTTGCAAAGCTTACAGATACCAGATTATTTTTAACATTCGACTTCTTATCGTGAAATCAATATCCTGATTTATTTCTGTGAAATATTTTTTATATAAATATTTTTCTGAATGTATTTACACAACTCACTACACCTTAAATAAGGTACATTCATACATAAAATTCATTATTTTACAGTCACCATGAATTTTTCTCATATACTCTCTTCTCACTCTATATATACCTACTCTACACAATCTACATAAATTTTCATAATATGAAGTAAAAATTTGCTATTTTGTAATATTCCTGTATAATAAAAAGTGTGAGAAATATCCTGGATGAAGGATGGAGATTTTTCAATTTCATTCAAAAACATATTCAATTCATCTTCTTTGTATATACATACATACTCAGTTGATAGCTACAATATACTACTATATTTCTGTTAACTAAAGTTTAATGTTTCTTTTATAAATAATATATTAAAAACCCCTTTTACTATTTTTTCACAACGCATATACAACCACATTTGTGTTGCTCTTCTATTGTTCCGGGTATATATCCTTTTTTTTCTTATGTTGCACATATACTTACTCCTTATGATTATTACTTTCTTTTGAATAAATATTATGTATACGGATGAATGTGTGTATATATAAAATATAAAATTTTATAATCGGAAGTTAAGAGTTTAATAGACCCTATGAATGTTATAAAAATTGCGTTCCGTTCCGTTCGATTCTTTTAAAAAACATAAAATACATTTTTTTATTTCATTTTTAACTTTCTTTAAAAAAAAAAGAGGGTCGTTGCCTGATTTCCAATCTAAATTATGATGAAAAATTTTCATTTTAATTCTCATAAGATTAAAGGACGATTTTTATGGTTTCTATCAATGAGAGAGAAAGAAAGGTAGAGAGTCCTTTGAAATTTTGAATATTTTTATTTGTATGAAATGAAAGTTAAATTAAAGAAGTTAAAATAAAAAAATGCAAAAAAGTATTTTTAATTACAAAAAACAAAAATTGAGAAACAAGGTAAACAAAAATAGCAACAGTAGAAAAAATTCACTTAAGATAGACGTGTAAATAAATAACTGTATAGGTATGAATATGAACAATCAACAAAAAAGGTATTTTTTTAGTTTATGTTATTTTGTTACAGAATTGTAAAGTACATGAGAAATAGGATGAACTGTAATTTGAAATACCGTTAGCTTTATTTTATTAACAGTAAGAAAACGACTCATTTTTTTTTTTGTTGCAAATTTGATTTTATTCAGCTCCTGTTTGATGAATAAAGTGCCGATTATAATCAATTTGATCCGATCTGATTCGAACAACTGTCAAATTTGCTCTTGTGGCATTTCAATATATTATCGGTTATATTAATCAAATTATATCGAATCGGATCGGAAAAGCTTAGCAAATTTAAAAATTTTCGAAAAGCATAACCTAAAAATAGTGAAAAGAACATTATTAACAAAACAAGAATAAAAATGGAGAACGCGCAAATAATATTTGTGAAAATACTAAATTAGGTAAATATTTTGTATAATTACAATTTTATATAAAAAATTTTTTTATTTATCACATATAGAAGAGTTATTGATAGAAGAAATAATAAATAATATAAAAAAAAACATATATAGATATTTATGTTATAGATAATATTTCAAGTGAAAAAATTTGAATATTGGTAAATATCTAATAAGTAGATTGTAAATACTTATCTTCTAATAATGCCAAAAATGTAAATAAAAGCGCTAAAGAATTGTCAATATTCGAATCGGATCTGAACGATTATAATCACCTATTTGAAATGACATTTTGAATTGGATCAAATCGGATCGAATTGATTATAATCGGCACTTAAAGACAATTGTTACTTATTATTGTTAGAACTTTGATAATAACTACATCAACATTTTGGTTGAAGAAAAAAAATTTACTTAACAAAAGTTTCTTATTTTTTGACGTAGAATCCGAATTTGCATAAAAAAGTACCCTTGCCATTTGAAAATCTCGATTTCGGTCAATTTCGGCGATTTTTGGTCTTAAAACACCGATGCCGTCCTTTCCGGAAGTCGATATAGTTAACGATAAAATAACGGCTCCTTTCTCACTTAAAAAGTTGCATGCTCTGGAACACCCGTTATAGTTCAAACTACAATATGGCAGCAATATAATAATAATATATAAACACATGAGAAGAAGGAGTTATTGTTCAAATACCAACGATAGATAGTTTGCGTCATTGCAATGCTTGGGAAGGTAACAAACAATTATTCATTTGCTGGATAAAATTAAACTATGCTATTTAAGAAGACTGATATTAGTAGAAGTTTTTCACAATTAACGATTTCACTAGACAAATTAATAAATAAATAAAATACTTGAACAACATGTTCCCACTTTATGCAATAAAACATGAAGTACTGTCAAGAACATAATAAAAAAAAAATAATAACTATAATAATACTCAAAACTATTAAAGGCAGACCAGAATCTACTTTCAAAATAAACCAAGTATACTTTCGTAGTGGCCACTCATGTGTGTATCACATCAACATATTGCTTGAACTATCCACTTTAATTTAATTTACAGCACCGCTACATCTCATTATTGTAGATTTTGAGAAAGCTTTTGTTAGAGTGAAATCGTAAGTATATTTAGGAATCCTTTAGTAGAAGAGGCATTCCAGAAAAAATTATAGCCATAATTAAAGAATTCTACAAAAATGAAAAACTCTCCCGTTCTTCTAGTCCGCCAAAATTCCTACTACAGAATACCATATAGTTCGCGACTTACATCTACAAACAGCTGACAAATTGATTCGAGCAGAGCTGCGTTTTATTACACAATTTGATTTTCGTAATGGTAATGGATGATATAATAACTACTCCTGATATGGGTTTAAGTGAGAGTAACAGTATCCAGTGATGTCCATTCGAACGTATCAGTCACCCATATCACGCCGGTGATGTATGTGTATTATCATCTTAATGTATGACAATTTAAAATGTTATAGTCCAAAATAGGAGTCAATAAAATGAATTTATCTCCGACCTATATTTCATTTATCGGGTTGCAGAACAATGATGATGGCAATTGGATTATAACTGAATACTTCAAAGTATGAGACTGCAAAGAAAAACAGAAAGATATGTGACATAAAACCTAGGAAATCCTCCAGAATCGTCGAATTACATAATTTTTTTTTTATTTTCCTATGAAACAATTCAATTTGTTTTTAAGGAGACATTCAGTAGCTGGTATAACATTTTTTAACATTTAACATGTAATGTGTAAATGGCTAGCGGATGAGAGACCCCAATGCTCACATTATATTCCATTGTATTTCTACACCCTTACCATTGCTTCCACTCTATTGGGTAGCTACAGGATAATGTGGCGCTGAAGACGTTTCACACCACTTGGAGCTATCACGCTGTTTATTAGTCTGCTTGGATTCTGCAGCTATAAACAAGGTATGAAAAAGGTAAATACCAAAGCTTAATTTATGAGCGCTTCAAAAGACTGCAATGAATAGAATTACGATAAAAGTGTAACTTAATGATTTTTACATATCGAGTGTATTTAACCTAAGCATTTGCAAGTGATTAAAATAATGTGGTATCGTAAACGTATCGTTATGTATTATTAACGTATATCAGTGGTAACGGAAACGTATCGTAATGTACTATTAAAAAGTAATTGCATTACAGGTATTTGGTCATAAGGAAGAAGATTATAGATAGGACTAGATTTAAGTGAAAATTCAATAATACCTTTATCCTTAGATTATTTTACATGAAATATAAGTCAGTCAAAGTCAAAACTCTAAATTTGATTAAATTAAAAACAAAAAATACAAAACCATTGCTCATAAAAGCATGTTAGAGGTCATGTACCTACTCTATCCACTTATTCTGATCTTAAAAAATAAAAAAACTGAATAATTTAAACTATTTCCAAAATAAATTTAAAAATATTCATAAACATTGTTGCTAGTAAATTTATAATTTGAAATCTTAAAACTTTTCAAAGTTTCAAACCTTAATTTTATTTAATAATTTAACCAAAAATTCTACAATATTTAAGATTGTTAAAAATTCTAAAAAACATTGATATTAAGTTGAGTTGTTGTAGAGAAAAAACATTGGTTAAATAATTTATGTTTGCTTATTTTTGTTGAAGTAAAGCCTTTAGTAAAATTTGTTGTAATAAAAAATATTGTCGAATAGTGTGTCTTTGCTAAGACAATTATGTTGTAGAAATTATTTAATTGTAGAATTTATTGCAGAAATCTATTATTTCAAATGAAATAAGAATGCATATTTCAAATTTTAAATCCAGCATATTTTATTAACGGTTAATTGTTAATTAACATTCTTGTAAATACTACGCTATGTTTGTTTTTTTTTTATAAATACGCAAAGCATTATAAAGAGACCTTTTGTACTGTCTGGTACATTTGGCTAGAGAAGGAAAAGGAAATTTTTTACATATTAATGCTAAATAAAGAATTATCCACGTTTGAGGCACAGATAAAAGTGGAATTATAATCAACATTCGCGATGTTTTTGGAATAAAAATATTTCTATAACTTGTCTTTTGCCATTTACGGATTTCAAAGGTTTAGGAGATGAGCCGTTAAGTATGTACCTAAATCTGATATAAATTTTATATAAATAAATAGATAGAGATCTTCAACAAAACGACAATGCTCTGGAGAGGAATAAAATGAGCTTTTGATATTTGGGTTATTGACCAGACAATTTTTTGCCTATACTTTACCCATGTTTTAACGCGGTATACTAGAATCGTCAGTCCATATATTAGAATTATGTTCCATCTGGAGTCGTGTGATATTTTGTTAGATTTGTAAGAGGTATAACCTATTGGAGGGCTTACAGTGAGTGACTAAGAGGAAAAGTAGTTCTTAGAGTGACTAAGAAAAAGTTAGATATGTAGTATGAAATATAGGAAAGTTTTAGATCTTTAAAGACAATTTAAGAGCATACCTAATATGCATACCTAATGTAGTTTACTGGAACAAAAGATCAGGAACAAAAATTGAAGATTTTCTGGAAATACAGTTTTGACTGAACTATAACCATGATGTCCCCAACTAGCCCATATTTCTGGAAACAATATGCTAAGTTAGGTTATGTTTACTTAATATTAAGATGGGAATAGATTTAAATTTTAATTATTACAAAATTAAATTAAAACTGATTTTTTAAAACTGTTTGTTCCAATTTTTCGTCAATACCTAAATTCTAATCTATAATAAATCATTTGAATCGTTAAATACAATTTTTTAATTACACTTCATTACATAATCTAAATTATATATAAATATCTAAATCATTACATAAAGGAGTGCTCCATTCACCAATACTACTGGAACACATCAGTAGATATACTAGTATTGGACTACATATTACAATTCCTACTTTATGACAATCACGCACATGTTAAGCTTACAATATTTTTTTTCAAATTCATTTAGTTTTGTTTGGCATTAAATCACTATACATAAATATTGAAAATATATAAACAAAATTTAAAAAAAAAAGTTTTTTCAATAAATAACAATTCCAGTAGACTTTAGGTACAAATTATACGTTAGACAAAACATTATTATATAACAGAAAATAATTGACCAAACTATCTGAATTCTAAATCTTTTCATTATGTAAATCGATAATTATCGATATAAGTACTCATATTGAACTGTACTATATACAAAATTACATCGATTTCTAGCAACAATTCTACATCATTAACCACATCATTTTCTAAAGAATAAAATCCAATCCCAATTTTGTTGTAAATCCTCTAACTCTTAACCTGCTGTTTTTCTTCTGTTTTTTTTTTCGTCTATTGCCAAAGTACCATTAAATGAAACAAATATCTTTTAATATTTGACAAGATAACCAGTAAAAGTTGAACATGTTCATTTCTATGTTTTTTGGTTTTTTTTTTTTGTTTTTTGGTGGACAGTAGAAAGAATGAGTAAAACATTACTATGTCATAATGTCATTTAATCTATTTTCATATAGAAAATGATATTAGTGTAGTGTTTTATATTATGTGCATTTAATAATATAGGCAAAGGCAGAAAAATGTCTAACTAATTAAACATCATGACAATAGAAAATATCTCAAACCATTACATTAGCCTAAAGAGAAACAAATAGAACAAAATATAAATAAATAAAAAAATAAAAACAAAAAAAAAAACGGAAAACCACATTTTCCTTTTATGTTTAAAATTTTCACTCTCTCTCTCACCCTCTCCTCTCTCTTAGAGAATAATTACTTTGTGATGTTGCTGGCCACAACACAATTAAGTTATATCCCAGATTCCGAAAAAGAAAATATCAAACGTTAAATACAATATTTTTTTTTTCATTATTTTTTTTTTTTTTGAAATTTAAATTGAACCATCATTTAGGATGTATTTATATTAGAAAAGGACATTAGACAAAAATAAAAAGTTTTTTTTTTAGTATCTTTATTAAAACTAAAAATTAAAACTAAATTGTTTGAATTCTGATAATAGTTCATTAATACCCCATCCTATAGATATCATTGATAATAGTTATTATTTAGTTTTGTATGGAATATTAAAAAAAAAAAAGATGGTCTGGTATATATATATAATAACTGCATAATATGGGAATAAAGTGACTTGAACCAAATACACATGGCAAATTTCAAAAATACGCAATAATATACATATTCTGAGCGATTGATTTGCGGGACCGTCATAAGTATACCATTAACTACTACTAATATGATATTTTACTATATGGGTTCGATTATACTTCGAAAAATTCAATCCTAGTGAAATAGTTTATCACAGAAAATTTGCAGCCCAAAAATGCAGTCGGCCCAAAGATACTGCATTGTAGTTCAAGCATGAATAATGGCCGTAAAAGAAGTCTTAGAACGGCTGAAATACAGCATATTACTGTTAGAAATATCTGTATTTGAACAGAGAGTCAACAAAATCACTAAAATCAATTACTGTCAATTTTAGGACCATAATAAACTAATGCAGTACTCTCAACACGATATGCGAGGTAAACTATGCGACAGTGAAACTATTGTACAAATGCGAGATAAACAAATAGACTAAATCGCAGGCAGATTTGACCTATTGCGCATCAAGATCACTCTCTTAATCTTCTGGCGTTCAAAAAACATTGCTGAAATGTATTTCATACTCACAATCGTCTGAAATAGTTGATTTTATTTCAAAAAAGGCAAAGACTTTTGCAAAGTATTAGATTGTCCTAAAATTGTCCTTACACCTGTCTCGTGCTATATAATAAAAGCTAAATTCATCTACTAATATTTTTTTTTACCACTGAATGAATTTGCCGATACTGAAAATTAGAACTTCTACCGCTTTATAAAAAACTCGAATTAGCTTAGAAAGTAGTGTGGAGCACACTTTATAATTACTGTAGTAATACATGTTTGTATATATGTAGAATCGTCGTTAATATACTCGCACACAATATGTTCTTTCATAGTCATCTACTGTCCTGGTGTGGTGTAACGTAATGTCAACGTAAGGCAAGAGTTGTCAAATTAATAGGCCTTCAGGGCGCTCTAGAGAAAGCTCTATCACACTAGACTTGGCCACAAGGCTTGGAATAGTGTAACAGATATGACAATCAGGACTTGGCCACAAGGTCTCGTCTCATTCAAAGTTCAATATCATAAGACTTGGCTACAAGGCCTGGTCAATTATAATATCTTTACAATAGATAAAATACTTATTGTTTATGATCTGGTCATCTTAAATGACCCTGTCTTTATTTATTAAATTATTTATGAAATTAACTGTGTTTATTTATTAAATTTTCACTCTATTTATACAAATATTTTATATTACTTCTTATGGAATGCATTTTTAAACTCTATATAAAAAAATGTAAAATCAATTTACAAAAATGCATTCCTAATATTCTTAAAATATTAATCCATAATATTCAAAATTCTTAACTACGTCACATAAATTATTGTTATTTATTAGGGTTAGTGACATTCATATAATAAACATAAGACAAATGCAACAAATTATACGGGCACGAAGTATAGTAATTTGATGCTCAGTGTTAAACAATTAAAAAAATTTAGTCTTTCCTTTCAATAACAATTTTTTTTATGCTAAAAAAATGTGTTATGTTTAATAATAGAATGTAATAGAATGTTGCAATGTTATATACATATGTTTGTTTTGCTTTACGCTAGATCTGTAATAAGTGTACTAAATTATGCAATTAATATCTATTGGAGTAAATAACATTCAATGAATCTTTACTGTCTGAGTTTTCTGTGCATGCCAACAATCACTACTATTTACCTACCCAAAATAGTTTTTTTTACCTACCCCCTTTGAACAAAATTGAAAATAGTCGATAGTTCTTATGTTATTTCAAAATTTATACTGCTACCACTATAATTTCCCATAAGACTGCATGTAAATTCCTCCATAGTGGTAACATTTTTTAGCTTTTTTTGCTTGAATATGGCTATTTACAATGTAGGCGGTGGTACAGACTGCAACATATAACACATTGTTGAATATATCTACTAACTTTAATCAACCTCATTACTATATTTAAGAGTTTTTGTAGTATTCCTAGCATATCAATCACCAATGTGAGCATGTCAATTTTGGAGACAATCAAAAAAGCAGTGACATACAATATTCGAATATACATTTGATCATTCTATTGCAAATTCTTATTGCATTACTCGTTTAAATATCATTTTAAATTCTCTCTAATATTCTAATATTAAACTTATTCATATATTGAAATTAAATCAATAACAACAAAATCAAAACATTCATATTTGAATAGTAAAATAATTGATTTATTCATATTTTCTTTTAAATTTTTTTTAAAATATGCTAATAACGAAATCCTTTTAATCCTTCTGTGTTATAATTTCATAAAAATATTCAACAAGTTTCAATCAAAATTATTTTTTTTCTTTTTTTTTGTCTGAATCCATTCTGAATATTTGATTT
This sequence comes from Argyra leucocephala, assembly GCA_963942445.1. Lineage (NCBI taxonomy): Eukaryota > Metazoa > Arthropoda > Insecta > Diptera > Dolichopodidae > Argyra > Argyra leucocephala. The sequence goes on along the minus strand of OZ012680.1, from coordinate 104,715,299 downwards.
GTTTTTGTTTGAATATTGAAATGTCTAAGGATATTTCAAGTCCTTACAAACATAAAATAGAAGGAAATACGAAAAGTTGAATAAAACTTATTAAAGGTAATTCAAAAAAAAAACAAAAAATATTTAAAAAAGTATTGAATGGTGTTTTATGTTAATTAATTCAGATAGCATCAGGTAAATGAATTTATTTAATATGAAAATAATGAAAGGATCAACAGGATTCAAATAGTATTTTCAATTGATTGAAATACAATTGAATTCTATTTCAAGAAATTTTTATTTTTGTAAGTAGAGTCCATCTATCTTAATTTTCAGAAAAGAAAGTTTTGTTGAAAGTTTTTGTATAGTTTTAGAAATTCCAGAAGTACTTAAAACTAATAAGGTCATAAAAATATATAAAAAGAGTTGAGAAGAAAGTGGCATAAATAATTTCATACCGATATCTAACTCGTCAGTTTTTAGTAAAATAATTCAAACTTATATAACAGAGTAAGTAGTCAATTATTTAACACAGGACAAGCTAATTTGTAGTAGACAATGTAGTTTTACAATTTACAAAATTAAAATACAAATGCTGCTTTATTTTTATTCTAACGTTATTGTTGAAATTCTTAAATACATTGGTTGGATTGACTTTTTTTGATTTAACAAAGACAATTGATTCAGTGAATTCTGTACGAGTGTGGAATTATCGGAAAAGAACATGAAAAGTATTTTGAAAGAAGACAACAATTCTCTGAATGTGAGCGAACGATAGAGATTTTGATTTAATTCAAGGAAGCTCACTTGACCGAACACTTTTCACATGCTACATAAGTGGCTTATCTATATATACACCACTAAAGGGAATAGCTTATCTGTATGCAAATGATTTGGTTGTTGTTTATGAAGAAATACTACAGATCTGCAAAACATAATAAATTCTTATATGAAAATTATAATAAGCTGGATCAATTTGCATAAACTAACTGTAAACATGGAAAAAAATAAGTCAATGCACATTAGGTCTAAAATAAATGTAAACACGCAAAAAAACTAATTCAATACTCATTAGTTCTAAAAATTAAAACTTTAAAATGGTATATAATAAATGCAACATCGAAAAAGCCACTAAGTATTAATATTTAGGAGTGACAATCGATGAAAATTTAAATTGGAATCTGCATACCTTGGAAGTTAAGTCAAAAATCAACGTATACTCAAAGAAAAAAGATTTCAATATTTTTTAGTCTTTTCCATAGTACCTTAACATACGGAATAGGGAGAATGGGGTAACACTCTTCAAAAAAACTCTTGGTAACATACAAAGAATACAAAACAAAGCCATTAGGATTAAAGAAAGTAATAAACTCGTCTAATAAAATGTTGAATAGTCTCCCTCTTTAAACGTTTAATTGTCAAAAAAGGAATTTATTTAAGAGCAAATGTAAGAAAAATGCTAATTTCTCAATATTGAACTATTACTGCGTAATTAATTTATTACTTTGTAAACAATTTTTACTAACTTACATTAAATTATTCTTATAATCATCACTTCTTTTCTATTACATGTAATATTTTTTTGATATTATTTACATTATAATTAACGAAATAATTAAAGAAAATTTAATAATTTCCTTAAAAAAAAAACCCTCGAAAAGCTATACAGCGATCAGTGTTTCAGAAGTTATGAACGATTTTGTCAATACACTTCCTTTCAATTTGCTTTGATTTGTTTTATTTTTGCAAAAAAAAAAGAAAAAACGGCAAAAAAAGTTTTATTTTAAATTAAAATTTTAATGAAATAATGTAGGTATATGTACGAATTTAGGTATATTTGTTTTCTTCAAGAGTGTGTAGAATTGTAACATGTGTTAGAAGAGTGATGCATCGAAGTTAATATTTTCGTTAATTTGTCATTTTTATTATTTTTGTTTCTAATTTTGTTTTTTTTTAATATAGGTATTGGTCAATAATTGATTGTTGTTCTTCTTTTTAATGTATATGTGTGTTAATGTAAATATGTATAGTATATATTTTAACATGAACAACGATAATGAACAAATATAGTTCAGTACCCTGAGTGAAACCCATTAAATATTAAAAATAATAAGAATTAAAAAAAAAAAAAATTTTGCGTACATAAACAGTACCATCGTCTTGAAATAAAATCAACTGTTTCAGACGATTGTGAGTATGAAATTCATTTCAGTACCTGTTGTTTTCGTTTAAAGTTTTGTCTCATTGTCAAGTATTATTTGCTCAATAGATATTCTATTTATACGTGTTCGTTAATAAATATTATAAGATTTAAAAATTGACATAGATAAGACAATAAAAGAAATAAATTGATAAAAGCAAATTTAATACGACAATAACGACATTTAGATTCTGGAAATGTCATACAAACACGTCATGAAAAAAGCAAATGACCTATATTAATTAGACCTTGATCGTTTTTTTTTTTGGCGGTATGATGGAATGATGGAAAATAAGATGTGGCTAAAATGATCGAGTAAATGACCCTTAGGAAATAGAAAATTGTGCACCTTACTACAATATTATTCTGTTTATAGGGTAATTAAAAGCGTTATAATACATAAATAAAGGTATGATAAATTAGTAAACAAATACGTATTTTTTTAAATTTGAACTCTAATGAAGGAAAGAAATGCTAGAATTTATTTTGCTTCAAATATTTGTGGCGGCGCCAGCTATAGTTCCATTAACTTTGTTGTAGGAAAAAATATAAATCACCATCTTCTTAGATTTAATGCTTATTAAGGTTTTATCACCGAATTCATTAATTCCCAGTTCAATTAACATCGTTTAATTCACAGCTTAGCAACATTGTTTATAATCATTGGTTATAATAATAGTGGATCGTGTTGATTCCATTACTAACCCATACGTGGGGTTGTATTCTATAGTATATAGCTCCTGCCGCACGATTGTAAAGTGTCGTGCTCCAACTAATATTCCGTTATCAGCAATCATTGCTTTAATTTTTGGTAATTAAGAGTCGAGTTCATACATAACTGATAATATTTAATTAATTAGAATGGAAAGGTTAGAAATGACACTATTATTATTGTTCCATATTACGAAAAATTAAATTTTGTTTTCAACTAGCCATGCTTACTAATTATTAAGTCAAAGTATAAGTAGGTATGTAATCAAAATATATATAATCCTTTTTTTCAAATTTATAACAATAGAATTATAACGGTTAATTCATACATAATTTACTGATAATAAATTATATATGATTGATTTTATTATTTGATTTTATTCTTTATTCTTATTTATGATTTTAAAACTTTTCATTAACCTACAAATTAATTTGTGTTACCTAATCTAATAAAATGAAATTATTGTTATTAAAATACAGAATTTTAACGAAAGTTATACTCTCACTCTCTCAATGATAATTCGATAATCGAAATTTAATTTATTTTCAATACCGTTTGCTTAACGACAGATCATTAAGTTTGATCTAATATTCATAATCCATATGGTACTTTCATTTTATTGTAATTTTACAATGTGACTAGTTTATATTATTTTAATAGAAAGTTTAAATTTAAATTTTATTAATACGTTTTTGTTTTTTATTAATATAATTGAAATATTAAAAAACATTATAAAATAAGAAATCTAGTGAAATAATCAGTTTAGATTAAAAACAAATTAAATATTAAAAGTGAATTCGTAAATTCTTTGATTGTGCTTGTTTATTAAAAGTTAAAAGGCGGCCATTAAATTTTTTGTTTGTTACTCCATATATATATAAGTATGTAGCTAGTTATTAATGTTATTAAATATATTATTAATAAAATATATCGAGAATAAATATTTTAATATTAATAATTTAAAATGTTTTATGTATAAAATTTATTTTGATCATAACAATTGATATAATTAATATACTTAGTGAAATATGATAATGTAGTATTTTATATTGCAATATACATATTATACATATATAAGTACATATTAATTTTAATGTGCACAGTTAGTTTGACTTTGTATATACATACATACATATGTTTATTGATTTGGATGGTGGATTTATTTTAATTAAAATTATTTGGTGAGTACTATGCAAGTTATTATTATTTGAACTCATTTGTTAGTATTACTTTTTACTTATACCATTATTAATAAGCAACGTTAAATCAATGTCAGTATATTTAGTATATTTGACAAGTTATGTTCCAACACTCTCTAAAAGGATAATATTGTTATACTGCTTTTACAATAAAATATCACGTCACACACAATCCAATATTACCTCATCATGAGTGTGAAATTCCACTTCACTGTTAAGAGAATAAATTAAAAACAAAAAAATGCATAAATTCGAGGATATAAAATTCAGTTGACCGTCATTGAATATCTTTTGTACATAATATATAAATACATACTTTGAATTATTTACTTGTAATTAATTAATGAGAGAAATAATTACCATAACTAGTAATTATATTCGTAGATCTCTACTAAAAATAATGCATTCAGAAATTGATTTTTTTTTCATTTCAATAACTATATATGTATATACATAACTCTATATAATATATAAAATTTTTAAATATTTTAAAAATATACATATTTAAATTAAAATTTCAAAACATACCCAAGATTTTCTTGATTTTTTATTTATATTATTTTTATTTCTTCCAATTAAAATTTCATTTATAAAAAACTAACCTAAAAATAAAAAAAAATAATAAACAAAATATTTTATTAACTATATACTTAGTTCTTCAAAAATTAATTTAATTAGTTAATTTTTATATTTTAAAATAATCAAAAAGCTAGTTATTTTATTTGAAATTTTGTATTATTTTATTTTAAATATTTCTATCACCTGATTTTATAATTTAATTTCTCCATTTTCATTTTTCATTCTAGTTGTAGTAGTATTTAAAAAAAAAATAAAGTAAAAACACAATTAATTATGTCCTTTATTTGAATAACTAAGTCCTAATTCCTAAAATTGCATTATTTGGATCTTGTCCCGAGTCAAAACTTTATATTTATTGTTCAATGTTCAATAAAAAATTTTATTTAATTTTTTTCCCACAACTAAGACCAAAGACACGTTTAAACAAAATACTATTTCGGGAAACTGAATTTCATATTTCACTGGAAATTTTTTATAATTTAAAAAAATAAAAAACAAACTTAAAATTTTTAATATAAAAATTCTAGATACAAAAATGTCTACCAATGACTCAACCCTTACAAAATTTTCAGGCGGGAGTAGACTACCCTGTACGTAGATTCTATCATTATTTATTGCCAAATTTAATTGTTCACCTGTATTTGGCACACCCATTGCAGAGAGTTCAGAATAAGAATGCATGCATTATGAATGCATTTTAGAATACTTACAATTTTAACTCCAACTTTTTATTTTAGCAAGAATAGCACAAAACGATAGGTACTACGTTCAAGAACCATTTTTTGTGCTAAAATGTACCATTATTACAATTGAAAAGTTGTATAAGAGAAAATTTTACAAATCTTTTAATTAGCTCTGAACTAATTGAAACATTAAAAAATCGATTTTGTTTTAAAATTAAAATTTATACTTCCAATAAAATGTCAATAAATTACAGGAGCATAACTTTATCAAAAATATATCAAAAACAACATAATCAAAAATATATCAAATTTATTTAAAAATTTCATAAATCAAAATATTTCTTTTACATTTGTCGGCTCAAATTCTATACAATTTCTAACTCATTCCATTGCCATACATTGCCAAGTAAGAATAAAGGTTTCTTAAATCTCATTTTAAAAATGTAATTTTCTTTCTATTTAAGTGTTTTCCAGTCTACTCGTAACATCATCATAAAAAAAACTTTATAACCAAAATAGAAATTAGAATCATTCCTTTAAAAATCCAATACTCATCTTCATCACTAAAAAAATATTGAGCCAAAAGTATTCAAAAAATCGCATTAAATATAAAAAAAAAAAACAGAAAAAAATACAAAATGTCAAATCACCTGTAATTTATTTGTATAAATCTTATGGTTTACCTGGTATAATGTAAAAATTTTCCAATAAAATTGAATTCTGTATGTGACCTGTCGTCATCAAGAAAATACAACAACAACAACAATTTAAGATAATAATGTTCAAATACCCTAAAAGTTGTGTTGTATTTTATTTAGCAAGAAAAATATTAAATTAGCCTTCGGCTTACTTTAAATGAAATTGAGTTGGTGTTCTTCGTCTTGTATATTCCAATTCAATTTTATACCAACTTATGTTGTGGTATTAAAAAAATAATAACAAAAAAAAACAATTTTTTTATCGATATTAACATTAGCCTTTTTTAAGGATGTAAAATAGCCATATTGAAGCAGATAGGGGATGTAGAAATTGAGAAGGAGAAAACAAAACAAAACAAAAAAAAAAAACAACATGTCATGTCAATATATTATTACGAAGTTTATTAAAAAAGAAAAAACCAAAAAGGTTCGTTTAGTGTAGAAAAGTGTAGATGACATTTTTATTAACTATCGATTTTATGAACTGAAGTCAATCAATATTGTATGAAGAAATGAACAACACAGTTTTTCAGTATTCTGCAAGTATACATAAACATGAGGTTAGAGTTTCACATTGACATTGATGGAGGAAATTTTTGGAAATTTTGTAAAACTTTTTTTCTATAAGTCCATAAACATTTGAAATACCGTCTTAATGGAATTGGTTTACCGCATACGCCAAACTGACAATTTTTGAGTTAAAAATTTCTTATTAAATTTTAAGGGACTGAGATTTCAACGCTTCTTTCAGTGTTTAACTATCTAAGAGATAAATAGTGTCATTTTTATGTATATCCAAAAAAAATTAAATTAATTGGAATTGGCTTACCGTACTTCATACATTTGTAAAACTTTCATGCATATTACAAAATTTATCAATTTTTAAATTTGTGTTATTTTACTGCAAGCTAAATGCGTAGCAACGCAGCAACGTACCGAAATATTATACTTAGTTTTTATTTCGATGCCGTTTTGCCGGAAATAGCTTATATTGTATGCAACATGAGGCAAATAAAGTTTACATTTATTTTGTTATTGTTTTGCCAGAAGGTATATATTTCTATTTATGTTTTGTATATTTTGTATAATTGTTTAGCATTATATTTTTTATGTGTTTGTAGCATAAAATATAGTTGAGTTGGTATTATGATGATTAGTATATGGAGGGTGGTTCGCTACGAAATGTAAATCTTTTTAACGGTAACAAGATCCGTATTGGAGTTTATTGAAATAAATTGATTTCAGGTCAATCATGGTTGTCAGTTATCAGTAAACTGGTAACTGATAACTAATAGTTCTGACAACAACGATAAATAATTTAATATCTAATGGACAAAAGACTGGCTTATAAAGCTGAATGAAAAAAATATGTTCATATAAATTTTACCTACAAAATCAACCAACTATTACTCTTATTGATAAAGCTGTACCAATAGAGAATAACTGACATACTGTTAATAATCTAACTACCGTATTTGTTTCAAAATTATTCAGATTCATCGTTTTTGAATAATTGCGGCCCAAAATCTTAATGTTGTTATAAAAATCTGATATTTTTGTGAAAAATATTAATTATCTTGGAAGATTTCGTTAACATTTTTTTAATATTATTTGCGTTGATGCATTTTACAATTCCTTACAGCTTCTCCTTATACACCTTTGATGTTAGACTTGTTGTTTCTCAGGTAGATTCATATCTAAATTTCATTACTTGTGTTTGATATCGATAAACTGCCTCTGAATATCTACAAACATTTTCCAGTGTAAAGTTATGGGTTAGCGTAATTGCTGATTTGCTTATAGCACCTTTAATTTTTTCAAGCAGATAGGATAGCGATACATAAGTATTTGGGATTTTTAGCTACTCTTTCACAACTGGTGATTAATTTTTATCAATATGATGATACTCCAAGTCACTTTTTCCGAAACGTTACCATTTGCTTTTATACTAAATATCATAGATGTTGCGTTAATCGAAACGAACCCATACATTATCCAGCACGATCTCCAGATCTTGGTTCCCAAATATACTGGAATTTATATCTTACTTTATATATATATAAGTTTTGTAACCCGCCATAAATGACGGAAGCAAAATAAATTCTAGCATTTCTTCCTTCATTAGAGTTTTCATTTCAAGTTTAAGAAAAATATGTATTACTAATTTATCAATATCATACCTTTATTAGAATTATTAGACGGCTTTTAATTACCATATAAACAGAATATTTGTATTAAGGTGCAAAATTTTCAATTCCCTCAGGGTTATTTACTCGATCATTTTAACGACATCTTATTTGTCATCATTAGAAATTTAAACATTATTGTCCTAAGACCTCAATAATTCTAAATAATCAATATTCTTAGAAATTCTATTGTATTCAATTAATTATAATATAAGTTAGTCAAAAAGATAATTTCAATTTAAATTAATATAGAAATACTAAATTCAAATAATGTTTTTAATGAAAACAAAATCTAACTATATAATATAAACTTACATTAATTTTATATTTTTACAATCATAGCCGCGTTCTACTGTAAAATTCACATTGTAAAATGAAATTAATTAAGACATAATAAAAGTAAAAAGCTCTATGGCGCCATCTAAATTTAACACTTGAATGACATGACAATCATTATGAAATGATGAGCAAATGACACAGATGACATCTGACAGATAACAGATGACAGATGACATATATAAGCAATAAAAAACAGATACTATGTTTATGACAATTACATGATGTTACAATTTGTATATATATTTCAATTTGTATATGTGTTGGAGTATTCCGTCGAACTTACAAAAATCCAAATAAATGTAGAAAATTATATATATAATATATATATGACAGATAACTGCTAAAGGCAAATTTGTGATGAAAATTGTTGGGTACATATCATCGTAATTAAACATACATTTTTATATAGCCAAGAAGGCATTTACATAGTGAAGCCATGACGATCATATTAATTTGTCACAATATATATAATAATTAATAAAATATTTTTTTTACAATTATCGTTAACTATTACAAAAACTTATTTTGTAATTTTACTTTACAGAAAAATTATGTTTGTAATAATAATCGTCCTATACACATTTGAATAAGTAAAAAAGAAGCTTAAACGTAACGTAACGTAAATTTAAGAAAAAAAGTTATCGAACAATTTTCGACAAATAAACGTCGTCCCATCTTTTATTTCGTTTTACTCAAAACTAACTTTTGGAGTATGCGGCCAAACAATTCCATAGCGACGATATGTTGATTTTATTGAATAAAGTTTATTTATACAAAAATATAATAACTAAAATATCCTTTTTATTTCAAAATTTTTGATTTTTAGCAATTAAATTCAATTGACTTTTCTTGTATTTTCTTATAAAACAAAAAAAACACAAAAATCATCCTTAAAATATTACTTAAAAACTTTCTCTTGGGGGTATCATGACAAATATGCTTTAAATATTCGTAAAGTAAAAATCGACGAAATATTTTTAAATTTTTACTTAAAATACACAACATAAGAAAATAAAGTAAAAAAAAACTTGAAAATCTAAAAATTCGCCTTTCAAATTATTTAAAGTTTAGATTCTAAAAAAGGATATGAATTTAAAACCTTGATAAAACAAAACAAAAAAAAAATATTTCAAACTAAAAGTTTTTCTCGTTAAGGAAAAACTTTGCGATAAAACTGTAAAGTTTGCCTATGAAAATTTTTCATATTTTAAAGTTTTTCACAAAATGGCATTCTCATCTCATGGGATGTAATTGTTACCAATGAACTTGAAAATGCAATAAAATAATATGCTAGACAATAATTTTTAATCATCACAAAATGTGATGAATGTGAACTGAATTTACTCAAAGCCTGTGACTATTTTAAAACACTATGAAAATAGGAAAGTTTTAGTTGTTAATTTGAAAAAAAAATATGTTTTTTTTTTGTTTTAAAACTTTTATGCAATTAATTACTTTTAATAATTTTAAATATAATTGAAGTACTAATTCCTCAAGGATTCAAATAATAAAAATTATAGGAAATATAACTAGTCTTTGTTTAACCTTACTTAATGTTCCACAAATCCACAAATTAAATATTAAAAAAAAAATGTTACACAAATTTTCAATACTGAAGATCCCGAGGAACTAATTACAAAGTCGGTTCATGTAAGCTCTGATTATACTAATTGAGTGCATTAATAGCTGCAATCGCATATTACACTACTATTCTGACTGTAGGCTAAGATAAACGATTTATAGTCAAGTGCTAAAATTTATATAATTTTTATTATAAAGTAAATAAAATATATTAATAAAATTTTAATGTTTTTGGTATGAATCTCAGTTTTATTAAGATTTTCTTTTTTATTTTATTCTATTCTATTCTATTATGTTATATTATGTTCTATTCTATTATATTTTATTATATATTATTGTACTTTATTCTATTCTATTCTATTCTGTTTTATTCTATTCTATTATATTCTATCATATTCTATCATATTCTATTCTCTACTATTATATTCTATTCTATTCTATTCTATTCCATTCTATTCTATTCTATTCTATTCTATTCTATTCTATTCTATTCTATTCTATTCTGTTATATTCTATTCTATTCTATTCTATTCTATTATATTCTATTCTATTCTATTCTATTCTATTCTATTCTATTCTATTCTATTCTATTCTATTCTATTCTATTCTATTCTATTATATTCTATTCTATTCTATTCTATTCTATTCTATTCTATTATATTATATTCTATTCTGTTATATTCTATTCTATTCTATTCTATTCTATTATATTCTATTCTATTCTATTCTATTCTATTCTATTCTATTCTATTCTGTTATATTCTATTCTATTCTATTCTATTCTATTCTATTCTGTTATATTCTATTCTATTCTATTCTATTCTATTATATTCTATTCTATTCTATTCTATTCTATTCTATTCTATTCCATTCTATTCTATTCTATTCTATTCTATTCTATTCTATTCTATTCTATTCTGTTATATTCTATTCTATTCTATTCTATTCTATTATATTCTATTCTATTCTATTCTATTCTATTCTATTCTATTCCATTCTATTCTATTCTATTCTATTCTATTCTATTCTATTCTATTCTATTCTGTTATATTCTATTCTATTCTATTCTATTCTATTATATTCTATTCTATTCTATTCTATTCTATTCTATTCTATTCCATTCTATTCTATTCTATTCTATTCTATTCTATTCTATTCTATTCTATTCTGTTATATTCTATTCTATTCTATTCTATTCTATTATATTCTATTCTATTCTATTCTATTCTATTCTATTCTATTCTATTCTATTCTATTCTATTCTATTCTATTCTATTCTATTCTATTCTATTCTATTATATTCTATTCTATTCTATTCTATTCTATTCTATTCTATTATATTATATTACATTATATTATATTATATTTTATTTTATTTTATTTTATTTTATTTTATTTTATTTTATTTTATTTTATTTTATTTTATTTTATTTTATATTATATTATATTATATTATTTTATGTTATTATGTATTTTATTTAAAAAAGCTAATAAAGTTTCCTTTGTAATTGTTTTGCTCGCATATTTGTAACAATTGTCTTTATAGTAGTTCTATATATCATGGTTTTTCGGAAAATTGTACAGCTCTGAGTTTTAGAAGTGTTACGACGAAATTGCGACCAAATCATGGCTGAGGGAACTGGCCATGATGTCTCTTTTGGTAGACACAGCGATGGATATAGCTTCAAATTTTTTATGCAAATCGTAGGAGACTACTAGAGTGCTGTCGTCTGCAAAGCTGTGGATTAGATTGAAACTTAATATGAATCTGGATTTGAAATCGGACACAGCTGCACAACAACATTATTACATATAAGATATTACCAATGAAGCTATTCAAAAGATTTGACAATGCAAAGCTGCTCTGCTAGAGAAACGATGCCAAAATCTTCAGTTATTACGATTTAGTTATTATGATAAGCATTTTTTTTTTGTTTTGGTTAAGTCAGGTTTAAATTCGCTGTTCTCAATTTCCATAAATTACATTTTCACTGTATATGAATTTACATTACTCACTGTAAGATTTATCGCCATGCATTCATGCATATGATGTGAAATTATAAATACTTTTTTCATTCAAATTCAACATTTTATCAAACAATTTGAAAAAATGTTAAATTTGAATGAAAAAAAGTATAGTATCCAAATTGATTAATTCAAGATGGGATTTTTAGTATGAAACTATTACAAGGGAAAACATTTAGTCTTCTAATGATGGGTTATAACCGAAATAACATTATTTGAAATAAGTGAAAAACGCTCAAAGTTTGATCTTTGATTTCTTGGACTTGTACTTAACAACACTTTTACTTGGTATGATCATGTTACTTTACTTGAGAGCTGGATTTAAAGTAGACTTAAGCAACTAGTTAGCTTGCACCTACTGCATATTTAGCAAGAAATCGGTTATTACCATCAATGCTGGCATGTGAGTTTGAGATTAAGTAAAATTTGGATTCGAATAACACTAGGCTATCTTATAATTACTCTTGTATTTTATTTTTTCATTGTTTTATTTTACAGAACAACTTTTTCTTGTCATCAAAAAAATTAAAAATCAAATCAAATTACACCTATAAATACAATAAGTTATCATATCAAATATAAAACAAAAGGTTAATATCACTTACAAAACCAGCACCTTCTTAATAAATTCATATGATGATGAAATTAATCAAAATTTTCCTTCATACAATTGATACAAAAGTGTTTCTAATGAAACCAAAATCATATTTTTCTTAAATCTGATTTTTATGACATGATTAATGAACAGGACATGTTCCAAAAACCTCCCATATCCGACATAAATAATGACAATTGAAATATATAAAAACAAAAATTGAATTTCTAAACAAGGGTAAGAATTCATTAAATAACAATAATGGGACAACATATAGAAGAGGTCCATAATAAAAATAAAAATAATGGATTATCATCATAACAAAATAAAAAAAAAAAAACAAATTTCATACATCAATTTAATATCGTTCAAGTTATGATTATCATTATGATTTTATTCAATCTGACTAGAATTCACAAAATTTTTAAAAATTCAGAAAATTCAAAGTGATCTAATTAAGATTCAAAAGATTTTTTGATCAAATAATATACATATATATAATACTTATGGAGGAGACTAAATTATTTTCATTAAATTCATAGGGATTTTTTAAATAAATTGTTCAGGTCTACAAAACATACTTACTTATACACTATTTATGCATAAGCGTTTATATGCAAAAATTTAAGTTAAAGCTATGATAGGATATTAATAATATGATAAGAAGTTGAAGTTTTGAAGCTTTAAGTTATTCTTTGTTTTTTAAACTTCATCATTTTATTTACGTATACTGGAATAGTACACCCGATTGTGTAATCAACCACATCTAAACTATCACTAAATTAATTTAACCTTAAAACAGCTCCTCATTCCATTTTTTTAATTTTATTGTTCTAGGGGTGTTCATTACCGTGTGGATTAGATTATTTGGGTATTGCTCTAATTTATTGTTGTAGTTGTTAGTGTATTTAATTTACTTCATTGCGGACTAAGGAAAAGCCGAAACATAGTTTCAAATATTCTTCTTAAATAGAAAAAACACATACTGAAATAGGCAGAGTGAGATGACTGTATCACTTTGAAAAGTGAAATCAAACAACATGGACAATATTATCTCTAAGCCTAAACAATAGCACGAATAGTAAAACGTTGAATGTGTTTATAGCAATGAAAGCAAAAGTCAAAACGCGTATCAGAATGAAATAACTTACGAATACGGAAAAAGATTTAATTTCACAACCATTGAAGACTTCATGGCCATATAAACAATTTAGTAAAGCTATACTTAAATAGTAGTTGGTTGAATTAACCTAAGGCGGTTGAATTAACCTTAGGGTAATGGAACAATTTTTTTATAATAATAAAGATATGTTTTTTTTGTTAATAAGTGAAACATGTTTATCCTAATTTAAGTCTTCGTTATCGTAAATATAAAGAATTTTAACATTATCAGAATAAAAAATAATAGCCTCAGCTAATTGCACGACGAAAAATTTTTCAAGCCCGTTTTTTTACATATTTCAATAGTGTTTGTTTTAGGAACATTAAGACGAAGCTTATTCATTTGAGCCTATAATGAAACAAGTTCAAGATCTTTATGTATTCTATCAATACCTTCGCAAAATTTATTATTTTAATTTTTCATTCATAGTTTGAAGAAGGAAGGAATTTAAGGTCTAGAACAGTGTTTAACTAATATTAGCTGTGCTCTTTTCATACGGTTCACGATCTAGGTTTTATTAAATTCAAGAGAACGATGTAGGTTAATAAGTTGAGGTTAATAAGTTGAATAATTTTTTTTAATTTTTATTAATTGAATTATCAAAAATTTCTATTACAGAACTGCAAATATCTTTACTAAGTATTTGCGGTCTGTGTAAAAACCAGATAAATATCTGGGTTTTGAGTTGTTATTTTATTTTAATATTAAATGATTAATCTTGGCCTTGAACCGGGTGAAAATAACCCAGTTATTATATGAATAGAAATTATTTACTTTTAACTTAATTATTTTTTGTTAACTTATTTTATTTAATTGAATTAATTCTTTATTGTTTTAATTAATTCAGTTTAATTTAATTGTTTGATGAATTGTAACCAATTTTGACTGGCTAAGTTGTAAGTTGAACATGGAATTATAATAATATCTATTTTATTATGAATATAATTGTTGAATAATATAATCGAATATAATTGTTGAATAGAACTGACATTAATCTGTTCAGCAAAAAATTTGACATTTAGCTTTATCCAATTCCATTTCCAACTTATTCCCACCACCTTAAACTTATTAAGTTACAGTCATTGTCGAATATTAGAGTAAACGCAGATATCCCTTTATTCACCAGATAGTTTCGAGCATCACATTAAGCCCTGAAATTTCAAATTATTTTAGTTGAAATAATTAATTGAAATAATCTCAGAACCGTTGATTTGTCCAACATTCCTGTTCACCTTACTGAATATGGCAGATTTGAACAAATCACTAGAATATTTCGCGCAGTTATTTCCAATCTTTTTTGATTGTCACACTACATAAATATTTTAACTCTTAAAAAAAGATTGTGTGTTAATATTTGCGTATGGCTAAGACTAACTAACCAATTTTTTTATTTAGTTTTTTTATTTACTGGCTTGGCCTAGTTTCTCAAGAGTGCATAATTACTAACAAATAATGTATTTACTTATAATTTTAATATCTCCACTAACAGTATGTATCTGGTTTACTTTATTTTATTAGCATTTCTTACATTAACATAAACAATGTTTACTAACCCCACAGGATAATAACATATTGCATAAAAAATTCTAGATAGCTTTCGTCTAGTAGTAGGCGTTTGAAGTATGCTTGATCTAAGCATTAATCTGACAATCTAATCATTCTTATTTGTATACACTTGTAAAGGTTTATTGCCTATGTATAGTAATATTCAGAAATAAATAAATAAATCAGTATACACTTTTATTTATTTATTTATTTATATATCAGTTGACTAGGCCAATTTCAAGTCCTTTTCCCTTTGGACTTTTATTAAACTGAAACCAATAAAGAAAGAAGGAAAAATAAAATACAATTTTCTTATTCTTTAACGTTAAAGTAAAATTTGTATAATTGTTGAAAATAATCGAATATTTTTCGATTTTTTGGTTTTATTTTATTTTGTACTCTTTTACAATTTTTTACATCCTTAAAATATAATAATTTAAAAAAAAAGAAAGAAAATATACATACAATAAAAATAAAATTTAAGAAAATATAATAACAAAAAACCCATGATTTTCAAATTATATTTTATTTACAATTCAAGCTGAAAACACAATCACGATGAATAACCAAATTTCGCGCTTAGAGACACAATCACGACGAACTATTCGCTACTGCATTTTTGACACACATCAAAACTGATAAAACAACATTTATTTATATTTTTATGCAGATTTATGTTCGTATCACTGAATGTAATTCGCATTCGTCGACGAGTAAAATAGAAATAGATCTATTTTTGAACGCGAAATTTTGCTTATTCGTCATTCGTCACGATTTACATATCACATGCATAATCATGTTACAATCTCATGTATTTGAACGCGTCTTTCCTCGTGATTGTGTTTGCAGCGTAATTTTGAATAATAAAGTTCACTAAGGTAATTTTCAAAATAGTCAAATTATTAATTTTTATTACTACATTTGTGGAATCTGGCAAATGGATTGGAAGAATCCCAAGTTGTTTGGCGGATGTGCGCCGCATGCATAGCAATTGGCGCAAGACAATATTAAACCTTTTGTAAGAGGGCTTTTAGCCGCTATTTTTGCTTCAAGGTCTGCTTTAGTGTTGCCATCTATGGCTACGTGGTCTGGTATCCAATTCAATCGCAGTTTGCCATTGTTTGGGGATATTGCATTTCTGATATATGTTGACATGTATTCACTGTTGTTGGGATTTTTGATAGACTTGATTGAACTGAGGCTGTCAGATATTATTAGGTGATATATATTATGTTTTTCGGTGGCTTGGATTTCTCTGTATATGGCGGTCAGCTCAACTTTGAAGATTGAGCATTCCCTTGGGAGCGTTTCCGCTTTCCAAAGTGAGTTATCCTTAATTATCGCCCAGGCTACGCTTATGGAAATTTATATTTGTTCTAATAAATTTAAGAATAACCCGAACAGCTTTGTTTTGTAATATTTGCAGTTTTGCTTTCTTACCTTCATTGCAAAGAAATACAATAGAAAAGAAAAAGTCAAAGTGTGGAAAAATTGCACAGTTGTAGAACATAATTGTACAATTTTATGTTATTTAGTGCCGAAAATTATAACTAAAATTTAATACTACTAAATATGCTTATCAGATTCAGCTTACAGATTCATTTACAACTTGCAAACTTTTTCAGTGTTTTGTACTCGTGTACAGGTCTTGTATCATTGTTTACAAAATCTAGCAAAACGGTATTTTAATAAGATAAAAATTTCTATCATGAGACTATTATTCACAATTAATATTTCTTATCAAAAACTCGCCACAACGAAGTAGAATATTGTTAACATAATAAAATTTCCAAATTTCCTCGAAAAGTAAGCTAAAGTACTAAAATGAATGAATAAGTAAACTACATTGTTTAAGTAAATCAAAAGTCAATGAAATCAACCTAAAAAATAAAAATATTTACCAAAATTCCTCTACACTTTAAAAAAAATCAACAAATAAATAAAAAAAAATCAAAGATTTCATTTTCAATTATAAAATTTACAGTTAATTTGCATTTTTCTTATCCTTGCAAAAGATTTAACTCCTCCAGATAATTTATTCAATTTATTTAATAAAAAAAAAACGATTTTTTTTATCAATAAATTTGCGTTAAAATCCTGACATTTTCACAAAATTTATAAGTACCCAAAAAAAACAACAAAAATAACAAAACACAATAAAATCAAACAAAAAATTAAAGAATTCTCTAAACACAATTTTTCTCATCATTTTTATCTTATCTTATCTGAAATTGGACAATCGAAAAAGGTCCTTTACATTCATTTAACTCGTAATTTTTTTTTACCCTTTTTCATTACCTATCTAGTGATACAATTTTTATTGTCATCATCCTACAATCCATACAGTAAAGTAGTACGCAAAAGAAAAACTGAAAAAAGGATTCATTTAAAAATATATACAGCTATAATATTATTATTTGAGTAAAAATTATCGTTTCAAAAGGACTTACAAAAACTAAATAAAAACAAAAATGAAGTACAATTGTCCTTGATTGTGTCCATGTACTAAGAATAACAGAATAAAATGAAGAAAAAAAAATGAATTCGATATGAACTGAAAAATATTTTACACTAGTACAGGTCCTTTTTACAGTTATTATAACATATAAAAGAGATTTTAGGAGTATTTTTTATTTTATTCCCATAAGTTCTTATCTAAACTACCTTCGTTCCACTTTAATGGTCATCAACATGTACTGAAATTATGTGATATTCTAGAAATCTTCTATAACAATAGCTGTTGCTAACCTTTTCTATTTTTTTTTTATTTTTAATTTATTATTTTTTTGTTTTTTTTTAAGTTGAAATTTTGTTGACAGGTTAAATAAAATGAAAACTATGTAAGTATTTATCTTCAATAGAAAAATGTAACTAGGAAATATTTTGTTTCAAGGACTCTCTCCAAAAAGGATTACTTCAAATTTAAATATTTTATTTAACATGTACATAGCTACTTGCCTAGTGGTTATTTTTATCTGTTTAAGTATCCAATTTGGTACTTAATAAAAAATTAAATAAACATTTTTGTAAAAGATAATTTTAAAATGAATTAAGAAGTAAAATTGATGACTTGAGTCAGAATAAATAAAATTAGATTTACTCATATTAAGATATTTACTGATTATTAGTTGAATATGAATAACTGATTGTGAAGTAATGAGATCCTCCTAGAGGTACTTATCTTATGAGTATGAATATATTTTATTTTTTTCTGTACACAAAGAATGTCTTTAATTAAAAATAATCTAAAATTGTATACCACCAATTTTTGACACTTTTGGAAATTGCGTTTTAAATCATCATTATTAATTCCACTACAAATTTCTTGAACATGAGTTAGTTTAAAAATCATCTTTTGAGTAGAAATTAGATATATTTCATTTATTTATAAAACCTTGGACATGTATATGAATATGCGACCTCTTTCTATTTCAGAACATTAATATTTATAAAAAACTATATTGGTATATGTATTTTATTTCAAACTATTGTTTTTTGTATTTCAGAAAAAATTTCAAATTTATTTCAGAACAACAACAAATATAAATGAAATGCAGGAAAAAATACCATTGCCGTGACGAAAAAGTTAGGGCCTCATCAAAAAATGTCTATATAAAAATTTAATATTTAATTTGAACAGTCAGAGTAAATAACCAGTAACACAATAACTATGTATATATCACTAACTACAAAGCATCATAAAAGTTAGTTTCACAATAATGGAAAAAATTTAGTTCTGTGGAATCATTTTTAAAACTCGTTTTGATTTTTCTTTTTTCATTTGCATCAAGTTAAATTTCACATTTGATACTTCCAAGAGATTTAACAATGAACATACGAATACGAACGAGTATATTAAAAACAAATTTGTTTATTTATATTTTTTTTTGTTCTATTGTTGAATAAATAAATATTTTTAAATTACGCAAAACTAAGTATAGAAAAAAAGTGAAATCTCTTTAAAAATTTCGATCAACTTTAAAATAAACCTCTTTTAATTCTCAACCATATTTTGATATATTTATTAATTGTAATTAAATATATGTATGTACATATACATAATTGAAAATTATCATAGAATTAATAATTTTACAATTTCTGTTATAAACAAAGCAAAATAAACAAATGTGCTTTGCTCCGACCGATGCAAAAGAACAAAATTTTTAAAAAACTGAAGATAGTGAAAAATTTAATTTTATCGTGCCAAAACTGAAATGAAAATACATTACCTAGCATGTTCTTATGAAAATAATTTTAGACAAAACATTTTTATTATTATACGTTTTTCATTATTTTTATTTTTGAAATCGCATACGACTTTATATTGTGGCTTTTAATTAGCTTCAAAATATTAGAAAGACAATGAATGCATTTGTAAATATAACGTTTTGGTTTTATGGTACATTTTTGAAGGCATTTTACTTCATACGATATTTGCACAACAATTATTTCAGAACTAATGTTCGGCTATTAATAGAGAGAAAATGTATTTTAAATTACACAAGTTAAATTACTAAACTCTTATGATATCATTAACTTCTTTTTTCTTTTGCTGCCAATCTACTACTTCATATTTTATATAGTAATATATTTTATATATATTTTATATATATATTTTATATATAGTTTTATATACACATATACTGTACTATTGCATGTTGGCAACGATTTTTAATTATTCTTCTCGGTCTCTTGCTATGTGAATTCTGTAGTTCTATAATTCTCAATCCTGTCCAATTCCTAATGTTTCTCAACCAAGAAAACTATTTTTTTCCGATATTTATTTTGCTTTCAATTTTTGCTTCAATAATTAATTGTATAATAATTCGTATTTAATATTTCTCTTTATATAACCGAATTATTTAATTCTCGTCCGTTTAATTATTAATAGTAGTTTTCTTTGTTTTTCTAGTTTTCTGCGAACCTTGACGTTTGTGGCTTTGTTTATGTTCGATATTTTAATGTGTCCAATTTCTTTAAAATTAATTATTTCTTCAGTGTCCAAAATTCGACTGCAATTGAGAAGCAGTTGAGTATGAAATCTGCATCCCATAATCCGGAAAACGAAATCCCGAAAGACAAAATCCGTAAAATCGTCAAAGTAGATATTTCCAATGTTAGTATCCAACAGCGACTATGCAAAACAAATATTTTTTACCAACTATGTAAAAGGAAGATATTTCTGTTTTTGTATCCTACATAAGCAAAGCAAATCTTCGGAAATTTTTTGGCGATTTTGTCTTTGGAGATTTTTACCCTGTTGAATTTTTTGCAGGTTGTCCGTTTCCCATTACAAAGTATTTTGTTATATTTAAAAAATGCTGCTCTTGCTTTTTTCAATCTTGCAGTGAATTTCTTTATCAGGATTTCAACTTTCTTCTAGTTTTCAGTATGTCAAGCGATTGTTGTCGATAGGTATATCTGATGTAATTGATAATAATTATTTAAGTTTGATGTTTTTATATACAAAATTAATTACTTATTAAAATATTTATCTAAAGTGCAGATTGAACAAAAACGGTGATAAAATCATTGACGTACCTTTACTTATTGTTCAATTGTCTGTTTTAACTTCTGCAGTTTGCTTCCAATGAGGATTTGTTTTTGATTGTTTTGTTTTTCCCAAAATTTTTTACTTACAATATCTGTACAATATCTCCATAACGGCAGCACCAATCATCATCAAATAAATGTTAGACCTTCTAGAATATATCACTGAATATATATATATCTAATGGATCACAGATATAACGGTTTTTATACAAAAATATGAAAACAACAAGGATACTTTCAAAGGTCCTTTTCGTCCTTAAAATATAAGATGCGCCACTAAAGATATATATTTTTGGAAAGCTAGCAATTTCAGCTATCCTATGGCCTATGGATATCATATCATATGGATTTCACATGGCCATTAGGCCCTACGCCGATACAATATCTCCCTCAGAAGAGCCTCAATTTATATTTTTTTTAATAAAAATGACCGCTGTCTTTATCTCAAAAATTTTCCAAATATATTCACTTTAAACATCTCAAATTTAAAAAGTATAATGTCAACTAAACTAAAGGATAATACTAAAAGTATAATAGGCTTGAGTTACATTCAAATCTACAAGTCTTATCGAATTTTTTTTCATATAAAAAATTTACATTGGCAATGCATTTCTACACTTCCACACCTAGTACAACACTACACTTTTTCGTGAATACTCTTTCTATGTTATTAAATACATTTACAATAATTTATATATTATTTTCGTCAATTATGTTATCGATATCAGCTGGTAATTCATCCAGGCTTATGCATTTAATATTCGGTATCATATTCCAAATAGTACAAACTCGAGCAAAAACTTACGAGATTTAAATTTAACTTAAGAGATGATCTACTAAAACTAGCTTATCATTTAAGCATTCCGGCATGAATTTCAAGTTCATTTCATTTTTTCATAAAACAAATAAATTCATATAAAATATTTTTCTTCATAACATAGAACAACTACTTTAATTTAAAGTTAAGTTAATTTCAAGCACAATTAAAGTATAGACTTTTAAACTTTAAAGCAATATATTTTTAAATAACATGTCATAATAAGTTAAAACAAAATTGACAAGACAAAAAAAATGTCTAAAAAAATATATTTTTTGTAATACTTAAATGCTTCGAAATAAAATTCATAAAAAATCAAATAACTTTATTTCTTCCTTTAAGATATCCTTTGGGAAAAATTATTCATAAAAAATGAAATACATACATAATAGTTATTTTCTATATTAATAAAAAAAAAATTCAAAAAGTATTAAAAATAAAAAAAATAATATTTAAAATTATAACTTTAAATCAAAAATTTTTCAGATAAGTATGGTGGTGTCAAATTTCAAAAAAAAAAAAAATTTCTATTCTGACACATTATAATTTTTGTAAAAATTTATTATCTTTTTCCGTTAGAAATTTCAACACCGTTATTATTGTTATTCTGATGAGTCACTAAAATTTTTTTTTTTTGGTATTTTTGTTTAAAACTTCCTATGAGAATATTTTTGCAAACGTACCTATTTACAAAAAAAAAAAAAAAACAAAAACACAAAAATACACAAAAAACAACTCTCCTTCCCATGAGTATAATAGTTTTTCTAGTATTTCTGTTATTATTATTTTTTTTTTTTTCTTGAATAGAATGATAGAATTTAGTGTTATGAGTTGGAGGATTACAATTATTTATTATGTTTGTCTTCACCATAAGGGTAAAAAGTCATTAATCTGTATACGGATCATAAGAATATAAAATTCCTATGGTGTAAACTAATTTACATAACAATGACAAAGTCAAAACGAAATATTTAGAATATATATGGGGAGAAGTGGTTAGGTTGAATAATTTATTTAAACAAAACAAGAGGGGATTCGATTAATGAATTATGCGGTAATATTAATTTGTAAAAAAACACACAAATGACAGGTGGAAATTAACAAGCAACACCTGTAGTTACATTCAAATTCAAAAGCTTAATGATATGATTTAAAAAAAAAACAATATTTGATTCAAAATTCAAAATTATAACCTTATTATTTTTAAGAGTCAATACTCTTAAAGCTCTTTAAAATTTATTTGTAGACTATTGTGATTGATATCGTCTCGAATATAATTTTTTTTTATAGTGAATAATTTTTGTTTTTAGTTTCCTTATGAAACTGAAAATGAAGACGTTAAGTGGTTAGTATAACTGTTTCAGTATATGTATAAATAACATATTACAAAGTCTAGCGGAGGAAAATACTGAATGGTAAGTCATGCATGACGATTTAATTACACTACATCTGTTATACAAAAACATACTACATCTGTTGGACAGTTGCAAAATGCGGGGATACTTAAGTCGACTAACACAATTTGAAATTAACAAAACGCTTGCCAAGACATTTAGCTGACAAGTTAATCTTGTTTGATATTTGCACCTTGCACTTCTGATTTCGTCCTTCATGGTTTTTATCTGTAGGTCTTGATGTGAAATATCGTTATTCATGAATTGTGACCCTATTTATTTATTTATAAGTTTTTTATTGTAGGCTTATCAACGACCTGGGTTTTATCATGCCCTCATATTTAATATTTATTAGGTATCCTTAGTTTATTTTTTATTATTTTTTTTACATAATGTTGTCTTAAATTTAGATTTTTGATTGACTTTTTATTTGCTTTTTTTATATTTCAAATTAAGATTTTCGTCTTAAAGTTTATAATTTTGATTTCAACATAGTTTATTTTATATTAGAAATATTATTTTTTTTTGTTTTTATTATTTTTTTTACAGAATTTTATTATATTTTATTGAAAATGACAGTTTGGGTGTATTCATAAATGCTGCAAACTGACAAGAAGTTTGCCACCAGTTGGCGTACTTTGCAATGATGAACACAAACTCTACATCTACTTGACAATTCTACAAAATTTCTGTTAATTAATACTGACATTTTGAAAATAACAAAACAAAAACTAAAATACTCAAAACAACGAAGAAAACTATTTTAAAAAATTTTATGCATACTAAAAATTTATTTTGTCAAGTTACGACCAGTAGGCTTTGAGTCTGCATTTATGAACAGCGTTCAGAAAATCTGACAAGTGTGTTCTTGAATTCAGAATATACAGATTGACTGCAGGTTTGCATTTATGAAAACAAGGTTTCTCTGAGGAATGCCATGATTTTAAATGTTCTTTCTGTAGTATTCTGTGTGAGTATAGGTGATGCCAAATCTGGCTCTTACACCAATGTATAATAGGTAAATCTCAAATATATGCTGTATAGTGATTGGAGTATCTGGAATATAGTGACATGTTAACTGTGCGTTTTAGGGAACATCAAAGAGATAACTCTGGGTGTACCATGTATGTCCTATTCGGAGTCTTGTCAAAACTACAGCGATTTTTCTGCTGGTCTGAATACTATTTCATCTGAATGCATTTCTCTTAATATACCTTGGTTAGGTTTGAAGTGCGTTTTGCCAACTTTCGTTGTGCATATCCCATACAGTTCGATCTCATATCTCTTTATAATCCCTATAGTACCGGCTTTGTTGTTCAGAAGCTGGTTTTAAAAGGGCTTACTTTGCCAGTCTGTTTACATCTTCATTATATAAATACTATATGGTTTTTGCATACCTGGAACTGATATATTACGATCACTGTCGGGTGTTTTGAGGTAGCAGATTAGAAAGTCTGTGGGCTACTAAGGGAGTCCTTGCAAATTATTAACCTTCTGTATTCATATCTTCGGCTCACATGCTCAATTGCACTGCTTATTGCATAGAGTTCCATATTAGTATTTAAATACTTTCTAATGAAATTGTTGTAATATTTCAGTATTAGTCACACCAACAGCTGAATTCCACAAGTATAGGATAGCCTTTATAAGTTAACAAGTTCTTGTATAGTATCATTTAGGAGAATTGTATTTAATCAACCAATAAAATTTATTTAATTTCAAACCCAGTTGTAGTTTCTTCCTATGATTAATTGATATTAAACATTGACGCTGAGCACACCAATTGTATTCCATATGTTCAAATGGTCTTGATAATTGCTTAATACAAAATTGAACAATTTGTTTTGCAGTCCAAGATTGGATGTGGCTCTAATAAGCAAGTATAGATATTTCAATTTTATAAACAAAAAATTTGTTTTGCTCCATAAGTTTTTGATGCCAGGTAAGCCATCGCTCCAATTGTATGCCGAGTTATTCTCAAACAGCAGCTCTTGTTCAAAGTTTTGTTCAAACTTTAAAAAAATTATTTTTAATTTGTATAATGTACTAATTAGTACTGTATATTAGTTCTTTGAAAAAATTCTGTACTATTACAGGATCTTTATGGAAAAGCCATAATCACTGTATAATCAGTGAGTGCTGTAACTGTAACAATTTTTGAACTTTATTTATGCTACTTTTCAAGATCCCAGAATGCGTTGGGTCAACATGGAATGGTCTCATCTCATTTGTTGTTATGGTAAGCAGAATAAAAATTAAGCCTAAAACACTACCCTGTAGTACTTCTGACATTATTTTATTGATGGCTGTATTTGAATTTCGATGCTTCACCATGGAGTGTATTTCCATATAGAATGAGTATATTTACAAATGGTTTCTTATCATTAATTTAATCTAGAATCATATCCGAAAGAGATAACTATTTAATTTTCTGTTTTATTTCGAAATATTATGTCATATAATTATACATACATATATATACAAATAATAATAATAAAATATAAATAAAAATATAATATTAATAAGAAAATTTTGTTTTCGTTTTCTTTTTTTTTTAAGAATTAACTTACCTAAAATACATTTACAATTCGGTCATTAATTTTGTCGTCTAGTCATAAACAAATCCTCTATACATAGATATATAACTCAGTCTCCTTAATTATTATAAATATAAACCCGTATTCATTTAGCCTAAAACCATTCATTGCTAACCCATTTGCAAGAACCACAGTAGTTGTATCCATATATGTTATTTTATGTTGTGTAGTTGAACAATAGTTATTTATGTCCTTTTGTTTATACTTTCTTGTTTTTGTTATTTGGAAACATAAAAAAAAAATAAATAAAATGAAAAACAAGTAAAAGAATTGTATATGCTTGCCGCATGGGAATTCATTAACAAAAATTTTTCATGTAATTTTCTTTTTTTTATGCTTGATTTTTTCATTTGGAAAATTTTTAGTTTTAAGAACTTAATTTTTATATGTTTAGATTTTACCCTATAATAACAAAGGAAAATAATCCTCTCAGAAATTAATGAATTGCAAATAATTTGTTTTTTTTTTGTTATTTTGGATAATTTCTGATTTTTCTAATAGAATTTTCCGAATTCACAGTTAAAGGCAAATATTGATTTTTAAGATATTTTAATTTTGTAATAAAAATTTTGCAAAAAAAATATTTGAAAAACTTGAACTAATTAAATTAACCAACTGATTCTTAATTATTTTGAAGCATTTTGGTAAATAAATTGAGATAGTGGTGCCAAACCAAAAAGTGTGTAATAATAAAAAAAAAAAAAATTAATTTTTTGAAACCAAACAATTGTACAAAATTTTTATTTACTTTTCCAGTGGTACGATTTTAATTCTAAAAAAGGATATTTTTAATACTTTTGATTTAGATTTGCGGTTAAATCAAACAGTAATGCCTGCCTACGCCTCACAATTTTTTTCATAAAATTGTTTCGAAATATTCAATTAATTTTAAAATGAACTACCAATATTCCCTTGCTCCTCTCTACTTTTCAAATAATAACTAACAAAATTCAGTTTTATATTTCTGTTATGTATGTGGTAACTTTGATTATATCCAAGTGTTTCTAAGTTTTAGTCTAAATATTATCGATAAAAGGATTTGATTTGAAAACGTGTTGTATGCTATTTTTCTTTGTTCTTTTTTGTGTCGTTTCTGTTTTTGTTTTTGTTGTTTTTTTTTAGTTTGATTAATAGAAATGATGATGGTAGGATAAAGTTTTCTGTTTACATAGACAGAATATCTCATTCTAAAAATTTAACATTCATTGCATTGCATACAGAGAGATGCAATTCAGTTTATTGAAGAGTATATATATATATATATATACATATATTAAACAATATTATTAAAAAGTTTTCCCAAAAAATTGCATTGCATTACCAACAAACTGTTCGATTCAATTCGATTATACCGCGATTTAATTTTGAAATTGGCAAAGGAGTAAAAAAAAAGAATGTTTTTTTGTTTTGCTTTTTCCTGTGATGATTTTTATAATCTGAACACGTTTCATATCGATATAGACGTGATTCAATAAAATTAAATAGAAATCAAAATAATCCTTTTTCTATTCAGGAATTAGATAAACTATTGCAATAGTGTAAGTAAAACTTAAATATCAATTTTATTTTTACTTGAATTTAAGTTTTGAAATCCAAAAATCCACAAAGAAAAATATTTTGGCAAAACAAAAAAAAATATATATATAATTGTATTTAAAATTTATAAAAAAAAAAAAGAGAGATAAAGGTGTAGATGCAAAAAAAAAAAGAAAAAAAAGTGGAGAAAGTGAATTCATATTTATACTTAAATATAAAAAATAATATTTGATTCAGTAAATCTTTGGATATTATTAGCCAGATTAACAGACATTTTTAATAAAATCCTTTTTCACGAAGAAAGTTTTTCAAGACATCCTCACAGAATTTTTATTTCGTTATTACAGAGAATCTGAATTTTGTATTTTATTGTAACAGAATCAGGTTGATCAAACTAATAATAGTTTGTATTTTGTTAAATTATTAAATATTATCCATTTTCTTTTAAAGGATTCAAAAATTTTTTTTTTATTGTGTACATAGAGTAGAAAGACGGTAAAAAAGGTTATTTTTGCGTTATGATTTAAACTACACTGAAATTTAGTTAGTTAAATTTTTCATTCTGTATTTTTAAATGATTTAAAGTTTTAAATGTTTAATAAATCCCTTCAACTGCAGGCCTATAGCTATAATATCGATCGACTCAAAGTGACGGGAAAACTTCATAAACAAAAAGCTGACCAAATATCTAGACACCAAAGTATTGTCCATGATAGGCAATATTAATTTAGATCCCACCGGTTCACCAATGATTTAATGACATACCTTAACGAAAAGTTAAATATATGCTTGCACAATTCAGGTGAAGCAAATATTGTGGTTCTAGATATTTCTAAAGCTTTCGATCGAGTATGGCATACCGCATTATTAGCGAAATGTCAAGATATAGGTCTGGGTCCATCTACTATCGAATGGATTGAAAGTTTGCTTTCGAATCGTACGATTCAAGACTTAGTTGATAGGTTTATAAATGATTTTCTCCAAACAACTTTCAATCCAATCCACAGCAGACGACAGCACTCTAGTAGTCTCCAAAGTTTTTCCTAAAAAATTTGAAGCTGCATCTATCGCTGTATCAATCAAAAGAAACATCATGACCAATTTCCTTAGCATGATTTGATCGCAATAGTAAATTGAGGCTTAAAAAACAGAGTCGAAAGCTTAAACTTTCAAAGCTTAAGCTTATTAGGTATGCAGCTAAATCGAAAATTGATATGCAATGATCATATATTTGATGTTCCTCTTGGACATTGTCTTATAGTCGGAGCTCTCACTTTTTAATAGATATCTCGTAAGCATTGGCACATGTTTCAGTGGAAATTAAATCTATATTACCTTCACTTAAGCATTTCCCCCGAGAAACACGAAGGCCAGCATGTGATCATCCCTACATCGTTGAAATTTGTAGATGGCAAAAGACAAGTTATGGAAATTCGTCCTTCTTCCCTTCTACCTTCCTCCTTTCGTAATTTCCCTTTCCCACCCTAGGCAAACGTAGGATTCCTAAAGGTTAACTGGACGGTGGGGTCGCAGGGTTGGGACGGGTTGAGTTGAAACAGCTTTGAGTTTTGGACGTGTTGAACTCAACTTTGTTTACGTTACCCCAATCGGCTATTTTTCCTAGGTCATGGTTAAGTGAACTAGTCATTATGTTTCTCTTCGAGCTGATTGAGGTAGAGATGACGTTTGATTTCCTTAAAAAATCGTAGGATGCCACCAATGTGCTGTCATCAGCAAAACTATGTAAGGGTTAATTTCCCAGTAGATAATGAACTTTATTTATTATTATATCTCCGCTTAGGCTTAAAGCAGTTAAATTAGTTCATCAGAGATTAAATTTTTAGGGTTGTTTAATATGTAGTTATTCATATGTCTTAGGCTTAAAAATATACATAAATTTTCCTTATTTTCTTTTTCATTTACTAACTTCTACAAATTCAATTCAAGATGTATAAGATTCTCTTTAAATGGTTAAACAATTTATAGTTATCCGAAGACCGAATTATAGTTTGGTATATCATTTCTGAAAATTGTATAGTAAATATTTAATTATTGTTATCGATTCCATTCGATACGTGTCCAAACAAACATTCGGAAGATTTACTTTGGCTTTGGTCTTTCTAACAATCATTTTTTAATTACGAAAAACTTAAAACAAAAAACTAACCACTAAGACATTAATTAGAAGCGGTTTGGTAGGATATTTTCACACTAAAATACTCAATCGATATGTTTTTATATCTAGCAGCGGGTACGCAAAAAAAAACTTTGCCAATTTGTTTTTCAAAAATTTTGTCTTTGGGGTTTTAGTTTTATTGGTAAAAATTATTCTGCGCTTATTTTTTTTGGAAATGATGTCAGTCTCCCAATTACAAGAACAAATAGAAACTGGGCTTATATTTTAATCAAACCTGACTAGAAACACGTATTTTTTTGTTTATTTTTTTATTAGTTTATTAATTGAATTTATTTATAAGGAATTACCAATAGTTTGGCATTTTGAGTAATTGAAAAAGAACAACTTCATTCAAATACTACAAGCTAAATGTATGGCGTATAATCCAGTGATGTAATATCAATTAGGTCATACCTATACTGCATCTTTTTAATCAGCTCACTAAGAGTATGTCTATTAGATTCCGTACTACTGTACTAGTTAGAATAATTTAACAATTGCCAAGCATATAAGTCCTTATTAGTTCTTGGAATGCACCTTTGATCAAAATTATATTCAGTTCCCTTTATATATTCTTAATATTTTGGATTGTAACCTTTGTATAATTTACAGCTTACTTTTAGTGATGTTTTTATATAGTTTGTAACCATATAACCAGATTGGTTTTAAGGTTGAATTGTAGACTTTATAAGAGAATTTTAACAAATTAGTCAGTACATGTTATTAAGTTTTGACCTCATTTGTTCTAGTTTTGTTTGTACTTTGAGATACTTTACTTATTTTGTCTGTGGGATGGTGATGCCATTTATTTTTACTGGTGAACATGTCTTTAATTTAGAGTAACTTGAAATATGCAAATCGTGAATATAACGCTTTAGTCGCAGTTTTATTATTTTCAATAATGTCAACTATACAATCATTATATTTGTTTATACAGGGTGGTCCGGCTTAGAACAAAAAGTTTTTAAGGGGGGATTCCTTGGAGTATTTTAGGAAAAAAATTGTTCCAGAAGAGGAGTCTATCTTTAAATTTACCTGGGCTACAGAGTGTTAAAGAAAATCTGATTAGAAAAATTATGTCTATGTTTGTGTTATATATTTTGACCAAATCGATGGCAAAACAAATCTATCCAATTTTGATTGATAACATAATTCTATTTTTTTCTTTTTTTTTTATAGATATATACGTATAACCCACTTTTTGTTGACGAGTTTTTCTTTGAAGTCACTGATCTTCCTATCAAATCAAAATCATCTCCATTGAGTATATTTTTTTTAATTTTATTTTTATTTAATTTTATATAAATTAAAAGTGCTAAAAAAAAATTATTAAATTTTTATATATCAAAGAATATTTATTGAGTAGATGTATTGAATATCGAATATTTTGTCCGTAAATCTGTGTCTTTTAGAATTTTCTATAGTACTGTGAATAGCTATTGCCATCCCCACTTGTCTTATTTCTGTGTTTATTAAAAATTATTGTGAAAGTTTATTTTGTTTACGTACAACGAATCGAAGTTTGACATAACACAAATTTTCTACTATTAAATATATCTTTAAAAATTATTTTTTTATTATTTGAATACCACAAAAAAATAATATTCAAAGCTTAAATGAAATTGGATTTATTCATTTTATATATTAAAAAAATTATTCCACCAATTTCTATAAAAATAAGTTCTCATACTACAAAATTTTCACATTCAAATATCTTAAACTTAAAATAATGAAAATGTGTTCTCAGAATAATCATGTAAGAATACGTATTAAGAATATTGTCTAGACCATCTTCTTCAAAGAAATCGTATAAAGAAAAATTATAACAAGGTCTTAAACTTGAAACTTTGGACAGTTAAATTGAATTTAACTGTAGATAAAATTCAAGTAAAATCGTATTGCTATTTAGATCAAAAACATTCAACACAAAACAATAATCAACAATTTTTCACATAATTAAAAAAAACTAAGAAAATATAAAACAAAAGTAATAATAAAATAAAAATCAATTTGCATTATAGTAAATTGTTAATAACATCCTTTATTTTTATATATTCTGTCATTGTTTTTTTTCTTCTTCTTTTTTTTTAGTACTAATAAAAAAAGCCTGAACAAATATCCTTATCAATTTTCTAAATACTCATTTATTGATTTTTACTGCCACAACAAATCAACAATAAAAAAAACAAAAAAATGCTGGTATTTATTTAACAAAATACATAATAATATTATAACATCTAAATACAAATTTAATATACTTATGTATACAGAAATTGTAAAGCAGTCTAATAAGGATTTGTTATCTCAAATAAGTTTCTTAAAAAACACAAAAAATAATAATAACAAAAATTCTATTTCGTTTAATGTAATATCATATTTCATCTAAGTAAAAATAAGTATATTAAAATCAATGTAAGAATCAACTTAGAAATTTTTATTAAAGCCATTGGAAAATTCCATAAATACACATATGTATTCCCTAAATACTTAGACTGAAATCTTTCAATTGAAGTCCTAATACATACGTATATGTAAATATGTATATATTTTATCAAAATTGAATTTTTATTAAAAATGAAATTTATTTCTTTTTTATTTTGTATTACAACATCATATTATAATATCCTTAAATTTTCTTAACTTATCTATATATAATATTATACAACCTCTTATATTCTCTCTTTTAAATTGCATAAATTTTGAAGATATTAACTCAAAGAATTCTCAAAACATTCCAATAAAATATTTTTGATTTTTAAATAGGTAATTGACAAATTTACATAAATATTTTTAGAATTGTGTTAACAAGTTCAAAAGTATTTATTTGTTAAAAAGGATGTATAATCTATATGTATACAATATATATTTGGAACAAAATAATAATAAGAAAAACAAAACAAAAAAAATATTAACAATATCTAATAAAATTTTTATTTTTATTTTCAATTTTATTATTAATTTAAGAATAATGTTTAAGTGTTTTAATAAATTCAATTGAAATATAAAAATTTTGATTAGTGCTTATTATTGAGTTATAATAATTTTATTTTACACTCAAATATAAATCAAAAATTTAACTTGATTTGAAATTTATTTGATTTTTAACTAAATTAAATTAATAAAAAAATTTAATATTCTATTTTCAATAATATTATAAATAGCTTGTTAATGATTTTATTGTTCAAGTGGAAAATTATTATTTGAAATAAATTATAATTTAAATATTTTAAATTAAATGACATTTTCCAGGTAATTGAAAAAATATTTAAAATTAAAATATAAAAAAAATGTTCGAACTTTCCTAAATAATTTTTTCAATTAAGTATCCCTGTATACAGTTCAAATTGCATGAAATGATGTTTTAAGCTTTAGTTGTAAACATTCTAGACAATATATAGATTAAAATGAATCCATAAGTGAGTTATATAAACAAAATAAATTTCTCACTTAGTAAAACCTTGTTAAAAATTTTCAAATTAAAATATGCGAGAAAATTTCGAAATTGTCAAATTTTAATCAATTATAAATGTAAAGCTTCAACAGTGGTTTTTTCGCAAATTTTATTTCAAATAATTTTTTAACTAGAATAAAAGTAGTTTCTATTTTTGCAAAAAATAAATTGCAGAATTTTAAGCAGTTATTGACTAATTACTAGCTTCCCCAACTTTTTTTCGCAGATTTAAATTTTACAAAATCAATTTGATTATAATATTTTATGGATTAGTTGGTTTCAGAAAATTTTAGTTAGTTCTTTTTAGCTTGTTTTTTCTTTTATTTATAATTTTTTTTTTTTCTATTTTTTTTTTTTTTACTTAGCCTAGTCTACAAAAATATGGCTCTTTTATTTTATTAACATTTAAACAAATTTGTATTATAGTTTTTATTTAAAATTTTGTGCATTATTTTTAATAATTTTAAATACTTAATTTTGCAATATCATAATATTGAAAAAGTAAGTAGGCAGTAAAAAACCAATAAATTTTATTGAAAACTAAAAAAAAGCTTAGCCTAACTTAATCTATCTTAAAATTGCTTAACCTAATTAAAAACAAAGTAATGTGTTAAATTGTAGTGCTAATTCTAATTAGAGTTTTCCAACCACCAACAGTTTGATTTAATTAATTTGTCCTGATCTGGTACGGACATTTCGAATTTTAATTTTTTTAACAATACTTATAATAATATAATGGAGAGCCTTGATTACGGCTCTGAATATAACCGTTTTGGTCTAAAAAGATAAAATGGTGCTATAACAAGGTCCTTTCGATGTACTTCTCATTGTGGTAGAACATATGAGATATTAAACTATTCGGAGTGTTTTGTGCTTCCCATTGGTTGTATGAGACATGAAAAACGGCAAGTCTGATATGGAAGTTGTGCATGAAAAAGTTGTAGTGGATGATGTAGCGCATCAACACAATAAAAAAAATAGCGTGTTTTAATTCCAAAAAAAAACTATGAAGAAGATGTTGCTCTAGTTTCAATTTCTTCTGAGCTGTAGTGGATATTCTTTAGACATAATTTTTCTAATCCGATTTTCTTTAGCCCTCTGTAGCCCAGGTAAATTTAAAGATAGACCCCTCTTTTTTTTTTTTTTTTTTTGTCCAGATAGTAGTAAATCATCGAAAGAGGCTTCAGAGACTACCTATTACCGGGGAAGGCAGTTTAAAGGACTGTGGGACTTTAACCCACTAAAAATTCCTATCATTATTGCAACATTAAAACTAGTCTTATAGACTAACCATTAATTTACATTTAACTCAAAGAAATTAAGATACCTTTGATCTACCAAAATCCAATAAGGTTTTAATAGATAAAAGGTTTTAACCTAACTCAAGTGGTCTTGTTCAGCGCATTTCATTATTTCGTCTTTTATAGATGAGATCTTCAGATCTCGATGAATATCGGCATTGCGAACATACCATGGAGCATTGACTATGTTGCGCAGTACCTTATTTTGGAACGTTTGGATAGTTTGAATATGGATTTGTTTAGCACATCCCCATATTTGAATACCGTATGCCCAGACTGGCTTCAATATTTGATTATACATCAAAACTTTCGTTATAGGTTGAGACCGTAGAATTCCACCCAATCAGGCAGTATATTTCTCTATATTTGAACTGGAGTTCTTGTTTTTTGATTTTCACATGCTCTTTCCATTTCAGTTTTGCATCCAATAGACCCCTCTTCTAGAAATTTTTGCTCTAAACCGGACCACCCTGTATATCTGACACATTTTAGACACATTGCCAGACGATCGAAAAGAACGTTAAAGCTGGTAGTTTAAGTTATAACTAACAGAGAAAAAAGCAAGAAACAGATCTTTCACACATTGGACAAACCAACAACATCTTCCAAATGGTAAGAACGGCCGCAAAACATATAGAACAAAATAGTTCAACCTTCAAACAGCACTTAAAAGCCATAAAAGGTTATATTGACAATTTAAACAAAATATTTTCAAATACGTCCTGAATAAGGTACATATGGAACGTAAAGAAAAATTACATTGAATTTAGTAAGTGTCCAATTACAAATAAAAAAATTAATATAAGATCTGAAATTGTAGTTATATTGATATATAAGACAAAAAATATAATATTCGATTTAGTTTTATTTAAGAATGATATAAAATATTAATTAACAATAAATAAAATATTTAAAAAAAAAATGTCTCATACACCACCATCGCGTGATCGGCAAAATCCACAAAATGTTAAATGTAAATGTCAATGGTTGATTTATCTCATAAGATTTAAAATAAAGTTCTCAAAGTAGTATCAATAATACGCATTGAATTGATGTCGATATAAGGGCCTTATTAGAAGATGTCAGCAGTCATCGTCAACACAGACCAATTGCGTATCAGTAGTCTTCGTCAACACAGAACAAAAAAATACTACATCAGCTTGCTAATACACGGCTGGATATCAGTATTAAACACTTATCTATGTACTAGTAAATATTTCTGATCTCACTTTTAATTTTAGTACAACAAAAAATTTTTGAAACCAACAATTGCTTCTTTATTGCTCTTGTCTATGTATTTATGAAATCAATACCGAGCGGCACATAATTTTTTGTCTACAAACTCTCTCTCGGTGTCAAAACAAATATCACTACCACAAATTTAGTTTGCTGGCAACAGGGTGAGACACAAAGAAAAGAAAATACATCAGTTGACATCGTCTAATAAGGCCCTACCAACAATAATCTTCTCTAATACACTTTCCTTTCTTCCTCATAAACTATAAGGAAGAAATTTAAATATGCTCTTTTAAAAACTACGAATAAAATAACTTTTTGAATATTCAACAATTAAAAAAATTGTTAATTTATATTTTATTATAAAATGTTGGTAAAATTAAAATATTATTTAACCTTAATATTTTACATATTTTTTTTACATAGTTTTGTACAGAGATTAGGTATTTTTTATTTCTATTTTCCTTTACAACAGAAACATAGTAATTCTGTATACAATATTTTATTTGATTTAATTCTAAATTTTGCAAGGAAAATAGCAAGAACCTTAAATAAACATTTTAATTATTTTAAAATTAAAATATTATAAAATAATTTTTTTCATTTTATTTCCAAACAATATGACGTCACAATATGACATCATAAACAAATGTTTTTAAATAAATCAACAAATTTCCGCTTTATTTGTCTATAATTTTTAATACATCCCCAATTAATTTTTTATGATAAAATTTTATTTACACTTTTTATTTTGTTTTTTATTTTTTAATAATATGCTCTCATTAAAATAACAATCCTAATTATACAGAAATGAAAAGTATTTAGAAACAAATATAAAATAAAATAGGTGTTGTATTATATTCATTGAAATTGAAATAATTTAAATTTTGTTTTTATGTTTTTTTTTTATTGTATTTAAGTATTTCTATATAGATAATATATATATGAATACAAAAATAATAATGATAAAACTTTTAAGGATATCTCGTAAATTTAATATATAAAATTTATATCCTTTTGTCTTTTAGTGATTTCCGTTAATATTTCCTTTTCTGTTTATTGATGAAAGTAAAAACCAGAAACCAACAAAATAAAAAGGAAATAGAATATTATTTTAATTTGTATTTTATTTATTAACATGAATATAATAATATATACGTTTGTATACTCTTATGTATGTAATCTTTGGAATCATGTTTATTACCATGAATGTTTTTAAATTTTGATTTATTTTCATTTTATATTATTTCTTAAGTACACCCGTTTCCAAATTATCGTTTTTATCATTTCTCAGAAATATTTTTTGTTTTTGTTTTTCTTTATAGATTTCAAATTTTTTTTTTTTTATGTGAAGAAGAAAATTAAATTTATATCTTTTGAAGGATTTCATTTGGTTTATTTCTTTTTATTCTCATTTAGAGCGAACTTCATGTTTTCAAGAACAAATTTTATTCAATTTGAATGAGTTTATTTTTTTACGTAAATATTAAACATTTTTTGTTATTTTTTAAAAGTCTTCTTGAAAGGATTTAAAAAAAAAATTGTTTGTATCCTTTGAAGTGATTATTTCCTATTTTAAAGATAAATTTAAGATAAAATTATTGGATTTAAAAAATTAAACCGCACAAGGTGTAGGTTGAAGCTAATAATTGAAGGTATAATTGGTGCTTTGCTGTAGGATTGTATTTGAAAATATTTTTCCCAAAGAGTTATTATGCAAAGTTCTTGACGACGTAAACAATTTTTCAAAGAAATAAAATTAATTTTTAAATTTTCCATTGAAATTATTTTTATATGCAATAACAATAACACCCATACAAATATCCTTAATAATTTTGATTTATTGGTTATAATCCTTTTATTGCATTTAATTCTAAATTTTAATATATAATTTTTTTTTATATAATCCTTTATAATCCTTTAAAACACAATTGTTAAAACATATTATTTGTTGTTTTTCCTTTTTAAGATCCTTATTTAAAATTTATCACATGTAATCGTTATCAAACATTCTGCACTTTATTTTGATTATTTTTATTTGTTTATTTTTTCTGTTCTCCTCATTTTGTTGTCTTTTTATTTTTTCTTAAAGTTTATTGTACAATTTTCATTGCACAATTTTATATTTAATAAACACGCTAATCATGAAAAATAACTTTTTAATATGCTATCCTTTAATATAACAACACAATATAATAAAAAACTATATTATGAAAATCCTTGCAATATTAAAATAATTGATATGGTGTTAGTCTAATGGTAATCTTTTTGATAATTATATTTTATCAGTAATAAAAACAATATAATATGTATATATATCCTTTAAACAACAAAAAAAAAAAAATAGACCTTGATAATAATGTTAACAAGCAAAGAAAATACAATGAACTGATTTAAAAAAAAAATTCGTTTAATGAAAATTCAACCGCAATATATAACGGTAAAAATATTCATTTTTAGAAACAATAGTAAAAAAGGATATTTTTATACCGGTCGAAATATTACATTAGATATATATATATATGTATTTTAGAAAAATGTATTATAAAATTATAGCTGGAATATAGCTTATGTATGAAATGAACCCAAACAATAATAAAAAAACGTCAATGACTTGAAAAATTGCCCTTGCCAATGAACTCTCTTTACTATTTTTTATTATTATTATTTTTTTTTGTTTTTGTTTTTTCAATATAAATATTTTACTACTATTTCGGTGACGTAATTTTTAATAAAAAAAAGGATATTATTTACTAGTTAAAAACTACTCCAAGCATGGGAAATTATTAAATGAAAATATTTCGTTAAATTGGAAAACATCCTTTTTTAAAGGAAATTTATTCAAATATTGGGAAATTTTTATTTAGCATTGCTTAAATCCCAATAATCACTTAAAGGGGAAAATTGTTTTCAAAAATATTTTTTTCTCAGAAATTCCTACTAAAAATAATTTTGTACTAAATATTTATATTTCTAAAGGTATACCAATTGATATAATTTTTATTTTTATGTTGATAGAAAATTCGTGTTGAAATTTTTCATTCTAATAAAATTTTTGGATTTGAAACAAGATAAGTCCCTTCGCGACTACAAGAAAATGAAATGAAAAATATTATTCTTTTTTTATAATTGTGAATTTATAAAACTTATACAAAAACAATTTTTGTGAATTAATAAAACTTTATTTTAAAAGTTTAAAACTTTTCTAAGGGCGAAGGAAATTTTCAATTTTGGTTAAAAAAAAAGCTGTGTATTCGCCATTAAATTATAAATAATTCTGCAAAACAATAATTAAGGATATTTGCAAAGATATTCGTCAAAATATTTAATATTGTCATCATTGTCCTAAATTTAATTTTTTAAATTTGAAATTGTGCATAATGAGCTCATAATAGGATTGATTACTGAAAATTATAAATTAACTAGAAAATTTGGTAGCAATATTTTCACTTTTAGTATTGAAAATTATATACAAAACTTACTAAGACTTTAGAAATTAAATATATAAATAAAATGTAATATTAAATTTGTTTCGTAGTACCTATAAGATAGCTATTAAGTTTTATAATGAATTCTAATTAATTTTTCATTTCTATTTTTCAGTTGTTCAAATTTCATAAGTTAAACCCACTTCCCGAAAGGAAATACGAAAGTTAATTTTTTTTAAATTTATAAATTAACTCTATTTTTATAAGCCAACAAGAAATTTTTTATTTAAACAACATTTTTAAATTAAAGAAATAATAGTTAGCCCGCTGGTACAGCTCTTTATTTCGTTTTAATATATTTTTGTAGCTTAACTTAAACCTAATAAAATGATTTAACGCTTTTTGACCAGCTAATCAGAATTCTGTGCTGCAGCAGTTTCAAAACTTTAATAATATTTTTATTAGTTATTGTGTATAATTTAAATTATACACGATTGTAATTTACAAGTAATAGCTGGCCAGGATTATCGGCTTCACTTTAATATTATCATAATAATGAAATCTGAATTCGTGTTTTATAGCTAATCTTATCACCTGTCGTCGATAGGATATCTGTTGGTATCGTTAGGTCTCTATGGCGACTATCGTCTCGTTTAAAACATGGTGCATTCACGATTAGGTACTAGAAGTATTTTATTATTCAATTTTTGTATTATGCTTTTGTTGCTCTTACTTTTAAAGCTCCACAACTGGATGTTATACATCCATATTCACTTTATTATTTGTTTATATATTATTAATATATTATTTTAAGTTGATGCTTGTTCAATAATCAGTGCGGCTCATTATATTTTACTTGCATTTATGCTTGAGATATTTTCCATTTCAATTTAATGTCGAAATAACTATCAAGACATGCTAGCAAATGGAATTCTTGGTTTTTTAAAAATACAAATTAATTTTAATTTTTGAATTATTTATTTTATTTATTTTTATAATAAAAGAAAAATATATAAAAACCAAACACATTTTTTAATCATTAATCAAGTCAAAAAAACAAACATCTTAAAATCGCTAATTATATATACTCCCTTGTGGAGTATTTGGCACCCTTACCGCTTTGTCCTACTAAAATTTCTATTAGAATATTCATAGAAATTCGTAGCAAATATTCAATTTTTATTTTATTTATATTTTTTTAATTCATTTATTTAGTAAAAATATACAATTTAAAAAAATGCATGTACATATATCTTATACTAAAGTATATGAACAATAAGCATATTATTGAAAATGTATACAAACATTAAAAATTTTAAAATTTTTTCAAACATTAAACAAACTAACCGTACCAGGATATTTCAGTTAAATTTTATTTTCACATATTGCAACAAAAGGTTTAAAAACGATTCTATATAAATGATTTTCAAATTTAATTTCATCAGGTAGTTCATTAAATAACTTCAAACCTGCATACATTAATGAATTTTTAGCACTTTCATTTCTAAAAAATTTTAAACGAAAGTTAAAAATATTTCTTAAAAAATAATTTTGCACATCCCCAACATAAACCAATCTATCACTTAAATAACTAACTAAATTATTTTTAATTATAAAAACAAACACTAAAACATTAAATTTTAACCTTGGTTAACTGAAACCCACTTTAATGAATTAAGGATACCCAAAATTGGAGTAAATCTGTTACATTTTATGATAATTCTCATTCCTCGATTTAATAATTTTTGCATTCGATCTAACATTGAACTTGATGAAAAAGCT
Organism: Argyra leucocephala; assembly: GCA_963942445.1. NCBI lineage: Eukaryota > Metazoa > Arthropoda > Insecta > Diptera > Dolichopodidae > Argyra > Argyra leucocephala. The sequence continues at coordinate 104,674,545 of OZ012680.1, read as the reverse complement.
ATTAATGATGAACAAAATTCAAAATGTAGGCTTATTCATTGTATTAAAAATTCTAATGCGCTTGTAATTGATAATTGATTTTTAACCTTATAAAAAAAATACAATTTTTTAGAAATTTTTTTATATAAGTAATCAATATGCTTTTAAAATTAAGTTTATTATCAATTATAAGCCCTAAATAATTTATTTCACTAACTACTTCAATAATTGCACTATCTAATACTATGCTATTATTATTCAACGAACCATTTATGATCTTAGCTTTGTTCATATCCATGAAATGATATGATCATAGCCATGAAATGATCATAGCGTTTGATGATCATAGCCATGAAATTATTGAACCTATTAACGAAAACTTAAGTTAGTTAAAAAATAAAAAAATTCACAATGTAAAATAAAAATTAATTTCAAAAAACTAAAATTAAAATAAATTAAACAAAATTAACAAATTAACTTAAAATCACAAATAGTTTAAGCTACTTTTTTATATTGTAACTTTTTATTTTAAAGTTAAGCATGCTGGGCATGTTAATGTTAAATGTAGTAACTCCATTGGCTCTAAACATTTAAAATGTTACTCTTTAATACATATAGTAGAAAAGTTCATATTGGTCCAAGTAAATTATAAAGTCATCAGGTGTAAACAGATTTGCATAAGCTCTTAATAATGTAAATTATACACAAAAACAATTGTATAAGGAAATTAATGCGCTAACTGTAATGACATAAAACTACATATTTAAATGTCAAATTTCTTAACGAAACTGACATAGATATTTGTCAAAAGATATAGATATAGATATATGTTGATAGAAAGATAAAGATATAGATATATGTTGGCCCATAATGATATAGTAACATAAGAAAATATTTCTTAGAAAAACAACAACAACAACAAATTACATATTATGCCAAATTCGGTTTGAATGAAATTTAACATAATGGGAAAATAAAATCTAACATGTTTAGGCAAAATTTAACAAATATGTATTTTCCATATACGGAATATTACATATGTCACACATGCGGATCTATAGCCCTAACTATAATAGTTATAAGTTATCATAGTAAATCATATGATTTTGTACGCCAGCATGACATTTCATTTGACCGACTATAATAGTCATATGCCATCATTCGCGTCTCTTCAAAATCATTCGTTAAGTCATAAGCTTCCGAAAAGAAGCGTACAAAACATAAGTAATCATAAGCGATTTTGACAGTATTGTAAATAAATAAAAAATAAAATTGTAAACTAAAAGGAAACTTGAGTTTTTATTTTTCTTTTAATCAAAAACTTTATTCAAAACTCAAAGTAAAAATAAAAAACATTTATTTATAGAATTTATATTTTTATTTCACTTCTATTAACTTTTGGTTTTGACGTTTTGATATTATTAGAAATGACAATTATAGTTAAGGTTATCATTGGTTAGGATTTTGTTATATCATGTGCAATCACATCGAACATTTAAAAAAGTTATGATATCATATCACTATTATAGTTAGGGCTTATGTCATTATAGTTAGCGCATAAGCCAGAATAAATAAAAATAATAATAATGGCATACAAGCTAGTTGGTATATCTATTACGATTCATCACTTTTCTTTCTTATTCAAACAGTAATAATTTCAAAAATGAACTCCACAAAACTTATTATTTATATTTTATTTATTTATTTCTCTACTGAATGAGCTTATAAAGCTCGTACAGAGTTTATTATTAGTATTTTAAATTATAATTCAATAACATATGATGCAACAAAACAATTTAATCTTACTAATTAATATTCTACAAAAGAAAATAAGTCTAATTTATCATATCAAAATACAACTAATTCATAAACACAAAATTGACTATCAATAAACCAATTTTTTATATTATTATTTAATATTATTATTTTATATTATTATTTAACTTAATTAACAGCTAGTTCAGTAAAAACATCTAGATGAAATAATCACTAATTTAACTTTTGAATTCTATGGTATCATTTATTTGTTTGAGCTCTACTGGCAGTTCATTATACATTGTAAACGCTTCATTTATATTGTATCCTGATTGTTGAATCTAATTTTAGACGATGTGATTCGTAATTTTATTTTATTTTATTTATTTGATTTTTATTTTCGTCGCTCGTATAGAGTGTATAATATAATAAGAAAAGTATGCACATTATGTGCAAACAAATACATATTCATATTTAATTTAACAATGTAACAATATAATAAAAGTATTATGTATAGCACAGTGGTGAGTTGTATAAGCAAATTTAAAATTTAAAAATATTTAATAACAACAATTTTTTTTTTTTAATTCATTAATCTATAATCTAAAGTAAGCCTAAACTATATTACTGACCAATTTTTTTTTTTTAATTTCTTTGCATTCCTATTACTATAATTAAGTATTTGACTGTTTACAATTAACTTGACGTTTAAGATAATGTTAATTTAATTTTTAAATTTGTAATATGATTCTTAAATTTGTAATTTAATCTACTGAAAATCTCTGTGGATTTGTCAATTTCTAACATAATATTTTTTTATACCTCTTCTAAATATAAAAATATATATTTTAATTAAACATAGAAAATTAATTCTATTTTCATGTAACTTAAAACAATTAATTTTAATAGTCAGATCTTGAAAACTTAGTCCTAGTTCAGATTATAAAATAAACTGTGTATTCAATGAATTTTGTTTTCATTAAAAACTTTAATTTCTTGTTCTACTTTAATTTGATTTTTTCTTTTTAATTTTACTAAATATTCTTCTATACATTTAATTTCTTCTTTTCTTTGCATATTACATCCTTTTAATTCAAATATCCTATTTTATATAAACTTTCCTATTATTTGAATGCATTTTCGTATATTCACTAAATTTATTAAAAAAAAAACAACAAAAAAAAGGATCAACACTCTTTACAATCGTAATTTTTAACTATAATAGCTATGTTCAAAAATAATTGTAAACTTTGAGTATGCAAATATTGCAGTAATAAAAATTAATTGAGTAGAATAATTCTTCAACAACATTCATCCAATTTATGATTATCCTTCCTTTTTTTTTTGTTATTTTCGTTTTTAGTTAACATTTCTTTATTCTAATTTTTCTCTATTTTTGTATTAAAACGATTCCCTAAACTAATATTAAGAAATTGTAATTGTATGTAATCAATGTTAAACAAAGCTGACTAACAAGATCCTAAAAATATATACATAAAAGTAAATTACAAGAAATGTCCAAAAATAAGAAACAAATAAAAATGAAAAAGGATATTATATATTTGTCGTTATTATATAGATAGTTATATATGTATTAAGTAGATATTACATTAAATGCACGTGGTATCCATTTTTATTATTCAAAATAAACAAAAAATAAAAAAAACAACAAATAAAATGGAAAACCAAATTTCTAAAAATATTAAAATTTACAACAAAATTTTAATGAACTCTAGGTATGTACTTATGTACGAGCAGGACATACCAAATAGAACTCTCTTCTTTTTGAAGTATTTATAAAGAGAAATTGCTTTGATAGCATTATTTAGATTTACTAGTATTACTTTGCTACTGTTAAAGCAACAGTCTTTATCAAACAATTTTTCCTTAAATTTCTCTTTGTATTTAAAGAGAGTTTGGAGAGTTTTACTAGGGGTGGTAATAATTTTCAATACATCTTAAAAAAGCTTTTATTTTTCTTTTTAAAACTTTTTATCCAGTTATTTCTCTCTCTTCAATAAATCTTCTCTTTTTCAATATAAAGTACGTAGAAAATCTTTTTCACTAGCAAATTTAAAAGAATACAAAATAAAAATTTTCACACGTTCACAAAAAAGTTTATAAATTTTTATTGGGTTGTTTACAATCGTAAAGACTTTATGATATTTCTAGTATCGGTTTTTAGCTAGCTATATTATATAACTTGAATATATTTAATTTTATTTTGTTTATTTATTTTTCAGATTTTTTCTTAAGATTTATCTCTTAAAATTTTCTCAAATCAGGACATTAAAGACAGAAGAGGTAAGGAAATGTAGGTATTATTTTCTATTTTATTTTTTTTTACATTTGAAAATGTTTTTATTTATTATTTGAAAAATCTAAATGATAGTGTATATAAATAAGGGATATAATAAAGGATATAAGTACAAAATAAAAAAAAGAATATATATAGGTAGATTTGTATTTCAAATTGACAAAATAAAAACAAAATTAAAGTACTGATGTAAATTTACATTTAGGAATTTTATAAAAATACGAGTAAAAAAAAAAAAATTATTCGTGAAAATGATATGATTACGTTTAAGTTTTATTTTACATTTTTTTTTGTATTCATTTTATTGATCCTTAATCTTTATTATATAAATGTATATAAATATATTTAAAGGATTTATCAAAGAAATTATTACGTTTTCTGTATACTTAAGTGATTTACCTGAAATCGATATAAATTTAACTGAATCAAATTGAAATGGGGGAAATGAAAAATGTTTAGAAAATTAATTTATTAAATTGTTTTCAGGATATATTGTAAATTACAGTTATAATTATATAAGTGATATGACATTTATTAGAATTGTTTTTTATAATAAATTCATTATAATTAAAATTCTATAACTAAAGTTAGGAAGTACAATAATTGTTAATTGTTACATTGCTATGTTAATTGAATCAAAATAAAATACTCCAAAATGTATATACTACATGTTCATTAATATATTACGTTTTTACTATCGGCCGGGCAGAACATGTAAGGCTAAAAATAGAAGTTTAACATAGCCAGTAGAAAAGCTGAACATAATTACAAAATAAAAATTGGATTGATAATGTGGCGGTAGTTAAGTCTTCACGATAATTGGCAACGCACTCCGCGACTATAAGTGTTTTATTATAAGTACCAACGCACTCCACGACTACAATTTTAACGCTATTATATGAAATTAACTTGGGTAAAATATAACTGATTTTAATTTTTAGTATGCCTACGTAGTGTGTATTGTAAACACCAGCTTGCAAAATGTGTAAATAATTCAAATTGTAAAACAAGTATCTATATATGATCTAAAATAAATATATTAAAATAAAATAAATATATTAAGATAAAATAAAAACAAAATCAAAATAAATAAGTAATTACAATAAAATAAAAACTACAGTAATACCGAAGACAAAGTTAATACTTAATATATGGATCTAATATGTACAACCGACCCACATTCTGGACAACATCGAAAATGCAGTATTATAGTTTTAACTACATTCTAGTATGTTTCATTACAAACTATATATGCAATGTAAATACTTTAAAAATGCTTGCACTACCCAAACTACCGCTTTAACTACCCAAAAAGAAACAGAATACAAACATATTAGTATTAATTATGTTGTATATAGTACTTTATGGAATATGTATACTATAAATTGCAGTTAAAACTGTCGATGTGACATGATCTTTTTTTGTGATGTAGAATCCGAATTTGCATTTAAAAATACTCCTTCCCATTTGAAAATCTTGATTTCGGTCAATTCCGGCTATTTTTGATCTTAAAAAACCGATTAGCAGTCCTTTTCGAAAGTTGAAAATACCACCAATCGATAGAACACCCTCGATTTAGTTAACAAACTTTTTTTCTAAATTTTAAAATAATGGCTCCTTCCTCTCTTAAAAAGCTGATACGCATGCTCTGGCACACCCGGTAAATTGTAACTTGCTTAATTCATAAATAAATATATAAATAAATAAATAATTTGACTACTAATAAAATTCCGGGGTTCGAAAACGGTTCAGGACATTGATGTTTGATTGAATTTTTCTTTGTTAAAAGTATAATTTGGTAATAACTTAACTTAAGTAAAAGAAAATCTAGTTCCTGAAAATAATAGAGTAGTTTTCTACATTTAATTAGTTAATATACTAGAAAATAATGAACAAATAAATAGTCGAGAACAATACGTTTAAATTTATGTTGTAAAATTCACATTCCCGTACTAAATGTGCGAAAAAGTAATTGTACCTAAGTTGGTGGCAAGAACATAAAAAAACAAAAATAAAAAAACTCAGTACATACCAGAATGGGGCTGAAAAAAACTAAAGTTTTCCAAAAAAATGTTTTTTTTGAAGGGGAGTTCCATGTAAACGCAATGAAACTCTTCAGAACTATAGTACTACCCCGTGTTTATTGTAAAAGTTTTTTTTTCCAAATAAATGGGAACAAGCCACAAGTAATAGAAGTATTAAAGATGTGGAGCAGCCAACGCATCTGAGCAGTTCTTTAGAACTAGTTCAGGAACGCCATCAGTTCCACTAAATATATTGTTCCCCAAGTTATTCAGATATTTCTTCACAAGACTTAGTTTTTGGGTAGGCATCTACGTGGGAGAACTTTGTTTCATTAGTCATGAAAACTGCTTTAGGGTAAGAAGCGGAGAAAAATTCACAAAAGAATTGAGAAATGGTTTTAGCGTTATTACTTTGTTTTCCAGTGAATTTCATGAAAACTGGGTACTCATCGCTTTTTCTTTTTGAATTAATCAATTTCAATCAGAAGGCTTTAGGATTAATAACGAGTGCAAAAGAAATGTTGTGAACATAGTTATTATACCAGCTCCTTTTGGAGTATTACCATCTAAAAACAGTAAAAGACGAGTCGAAAATCTCCAGATCATTAATGGAGATTTACAAGCTAAGTTTCACTTAAGACGTAAATATCCTAGTCAAGAACAGTAGAATTAATTTTAGTTCTTAAGCCTCAAACGTTTTGTTAATAGATGGATAAGTTTATTAAGTTTACATTGGAGGGGGGGCGGCCTTCCATAACTTTATCATAATCAGATTGTTTAGGTAAGGGACGGAAAAACTTGTTGTGGTTTTCTCTGACTCCTTGTAAGTGACTAATTCTTTTAGAGGCTACGTGAGTTTCATATGACATGAGATCCGACATAACTTTATTAGGTGGTACACCAAAGCTTTCATGAAAACTCATGTAAATATTTGTTAGCGCTTCCAATTCAAATGGAAGCCCTTCTTGCTTGATCAATATACGAAGAGAAGTGTTAGTCACGCAGATTGAATCCGGTTTATCATAGAGATAAGCCATGATATTGCCATTATTATATTAGCATCGCTGGTCTGTGGCCTTGATAAACACTATTATTACGTTGATGTTAATTTCAGAATTAGGCGATGTATATTCCTGGAAATATCCCAAATTTCGCAAGAGATAATAATTGACAATCGACTGGAATCGAACTTATCGACAATAATTGGTGCATAATATGTAAAATAGAGAAAAAAATATAAATTGAACATCTACCTTGTGAGCACAACAGCCTCTCTCATAATGAACTTCGTTATTTAGGTGTTCCCAAAACAATACGTGCTTCCCGGTATACCACTGAAAAACGCACTGAGAGTAATTGCTTAATCAGGCATCGTTAAGGACTAAGATGATTGATTTGTATTAATGAGGTAATTTACCAAAAAATAGTGATTCTTACTTTAAGTTTGTATTTAATTCCTTAAACTTTTATGCAAGCAAATCTTTTCGTTGTTTTCCTTATGAAATGTGAGCCATTATAAATTATTAACAACCAAAAACAAACAAAAATATTATATTAGAAATTGCTTTATCGACAGAAATTTTATGTTAAGGAAATTACAAAAGCAACTTATCAAGCTTGCCTATTCTACTTATCAATATCACCTTGTACAACCGATAACTTCTAAAGATAATTTTTTTACTTTATGCGTGTATAACAACTTTATATTATTGAATATTTATTTATTGATGCAATGGGTTTTCGTAAAAATAATTCAATACTATTCATCGCATTTTTACCTTAACCTGCCGCTTAACTGGACCTCTATAAAAATCTTATATTCTTATTTAATCTAATATTATATTCATTATATTAAAGCTCTTTTTGAGAATAAAACAAACAAACAAATAAATAATGATTAAATCGGTAGTACATATCAGTACCTAAACTTGAAATATGGATACATTATGAACTCAATAAAATGCTCCTAGTTATAATTCCAAAATAAATATTGGCAATTGTTTCTGGTAATTTAACTATTTCCTAATTCCGTTTCTCACCTTACTTTTATTTAGTTCAAGTCCACCCTATTTGATTTTCCACCCTATTAAAAACAAATTCTTTTTATTACTTATATTCGCAAGCAACTGAAATAAATACTTCCACCTACCACTTTATTATAATAGTAAAACAAATTTGTAAATTGAAGTTATCATAAGTACTTTAAAACTAAAGTAAGAGGTTCTTAAGAAACGGAAAACAGCAAATAATGTTCGTTTTGTTTTATTTTAAAAGTTTATTATCCTTAAGGAAATATTTTTCATTGCGAATATAAACATCAAAAAACTTACAATAGGACAGAGGGCAATTATGCATCATATATAACAAGGAATTACACAAATATTTAATTTTATTTTTATTTTATTTTAAGATTGAAGTTTCAACCCTCACGCTTATTCGATTCTCTCTAACATTTTTATTATTATTATTGTTATTGTTATTATTATGGTTATTAATATTATTATTATTATTATTTTTTATAATTATTATAATTTTTATTATTATTATTATTATTGTTATTATTATTATTATTGTTATTAATATTATTATTATTATTATAATTTTTATTATTATTATTATTTTAATTATTATTATTATTACTTGTATTACTTTATCCTAAATAATACTATAATATGTTATTACTATCCTTATAATAATATTATATGGTTTCAGTTTATTAGAACATATATCTAGCGCTATATCTCTTCCCAATTAACACCTCTCCTCACTATTGTAATATCGCTATCTATAAAAGTGCTGATAATGAATTTCTTTTTGTAATGATTATCCTTGTTATCATTTTTTAAGGATATTACAAGAATTACACTTTTCTATAAGAGTATCAATAATATACAGTGGTAGGTAGAATTAATTACACACTCAATGAATTTTTACATTTTTTTTTGTTTTTCTTTTCTAAGGACGGAATTTACAAATGTGTTAAAAAAAGCTTTGGGAATCAATTTCACAATGTGTTCTTAATTTAAATTTAAATTCTCGGCTGAAAAAAATCTCAAATGACTCAGGTAGTAACAGGTTTCTTTTGCTATGTCATTCGGCAAAAGTAATTACACATTTGGTTTCATACGGCATAATTAATTACACATCAGGTAAAGCTAAAGAAATATTGCTAATTTTAAAAAAAAAAAGTTGTTTACAGTTAAATAGTTTTGTTTTATTTTTACATTAATAATGATTAGTTATTCTACCTTGTGCATCAATAATAGCTTGCAATTACTTTCATATTGAAGTTCTTAAATTTTTAATTAATTCCGTATGTATTTTTATTTAAATATTCAGTATTTCCTCAATCCTTTCAGCTTTTTTCTACTTTTATCGATTTGTTTCCTTTTCATTGTTTCATAAATGCGATTTGTTTCATAAATGCGCAGATGTTCTCTATAATATTTAAGTCAGGGCTCTTCGGTGGCCAAGTTAGAATGTTCAGTCCGACACTTTCAAGAAATTGTTTTACAACGCAACCTCTATTAAATAAAGCATTATCTTGCTGGAAACAGCAGTTACCATCAGGAAATATTCTGCCTCCTTAAGTGAAAGCATGTTTATCTAATATTTAAATATATTTACATTAAAATAAGCTTGTATCGTTTGGAAACAAAGCTCCACAGCCATAGTAGTAAATGCATCCCCAAGACATAACACTTCCATCGCCTTGGGAGTCAAATGATTAAACTACTTTATACTTTAACTCTTTTGGAAGATGAATGTATTTTTTTCCAAGAGCTTCCGTGTAATGTAAATTAACTTTCCTCTGTCCACAATACGTTATATCAGTACTCCAATGACTCATTAACATGTTCTTTAGCAAAAGCCTTACGTTTTGAAAAATTTGCTGGTAAAATATTTACTACTTTAGGCACCCCATAAGTTTGAATATTAAAATATTTACGTATTTTTCGTATTGTTCGTTCACTCCCAATTTTTTTCCAATAACTTTTGCTGACCCAAAAACAATTCTAACTGGGCTTATATCAGGATTTTCTTTTTAATTACTTAACAATTTGTAACAGCCTTCTTTCGGTCTCTTAGTAACAACTTCATTGCTACTAGATCTTTCCCTGTTTTCCAAGCTACCGTATTCCCCTTTTTCCTTTACAAGGTTCTAAATAGTTTTAAATGAAATTCCATAAATTTCTGCTAGCAATCGAGCTAGTGTTAAGCAACAACTTCTGCGCGATTTTCAATATTTAATTCGTTTGTTTTACGTATTATGGATGAAAAATGAATCAGTAATTTTAACAGAATACAATTATTTGAAACTTTATTAAGAGCTTCACTTCGTCACTTTTAAATATTAGAATACAAATTCAAAAAGAAAAATTAATTTAACGCTATCAAAAAATGCACTTATTCACTTCAATAGATCAAAATGCAACAATGTGTAATTAATTATGCCGTATGAAACCAAATGTGTAATTACTTTTGCCGAATGACATAGCAAAAGAAACCTGTTACTACCTGAGTCATTTGAGATTTTTTTCAGCCGAAAATTTAAATTTAAATTAAGAACACATTGTGAAATTGATTCCCAAAGCTTTTTTTAACACATTTGTAAATTCCGTCCTTAGAAAAGAAAAACAAAAAAAAAATGTTAAAATTTATTGAGTGTGTAATTAATTTTGCCTACCACTGTAGATTATTTTCATGCTTGTAATAGCGGGACTTAATTAAATTGGTTTTTTTTTTTTATTAATAATAAAAACAGAAAATGAAAATGAACATGAAAGAAGAAAATGAAAGATAATAAAAAAAAATTTCCTGCTGATTAATTAACAAGCACTGGAACAAAAAAAAAATTAAAAAAAGCGAAAATTAGGTTAAGATAATTTCATTTTTTTTTTATTTCATTGCATCTACCGTAAAGATATTGCTAGGATATTTCTAGTGAAATTTCAAATTGCTAAACAACAAACAATGATGTTCTTTTTTTAATGCAACTTCAGTTACTTTTCTTTGAAAATTATCATTTAAATTTTTAAATTGCAACTGTTTACAAAAGTCTCTTGCTTTACCAGAGCGATCAAAATCTATTCCAAAGAAAACACTTCAGAATTATTTAATAAACAAAAACAAAAAAAAAACTAAACTAAATAATCTCTAATTGTAGAGCGTACAATCTTTAATGATCCTTAACATCAAAAGACTCTATTTTCAAATTACAATTATTTCATTAAAGACATCCAGATAAAATCCCAGACTCATTTAAGAGGATACCTACATTTTCATTTCAAAATTAATTTTTCTTTTTTAATATGTTTCTGAGGTTATTGCCCGGGACTTTAATCTCATGCCATTCTAGTTTTATTCGACTCTCTTCTTCTTTTATAATTTGATACACCTGATGCTGCAACTGTTGTTCATAGTTATTTTAAAATGTTATTTTCAAATGGAATGGAATTTTTTTTTTGTTTTTGTATATTAAATGTTTTCTAATTATCCTTGTCCGTTTTAATTTTTTTTTATTTTATTATTTTTTTATTTTATTTTTTTTTTATTATCATTTTAAGAAAAACAAATACATTTTTGGCAATTGTTTTGTATTGTTTTGAATTCTAATTTATTTAAGATTAAAATTTAAGTTTTAAAATAGAGTTTTAAAGAAAAAAAATATTAATTTGGAAAATTTCGCTCAAACACACACACAAATTTGAACAAAATATAGTTCAGTAAGAAATTATACAAGGTGTTACATTAACAAATATGGTATTATTTTTCATAGAGACATCGTAGCATTTTTAACAGAGCTAAATAAAAAACACATCTTATGTGTTAAAAGTACGCAGCAGAAATAGGAAGAAATTTATTAACATGTTGTCATTACAATAATCTGGCATTTAAAAGCAGTGTTGGGACCTGTAGTAGGATTATGTAGTAGAATTTTGTTCATATTTCAACATTTTTAAAACGTTTTTATTACGCCCCATATTCTTGAATGTTCGATTAAGCTTCGATAAAGCCTGGTGAGCTAGAGACTTGGGTACAGTTTGAATCTGGATGACAACACTTTTTGTAAAATAATTAGAAGGTATGGTCTCCACTAAAAGTTTTATTTAAACCAAAATTCATATTTCAGAAACTACTGGGTGGTCTTATGTGGACCAAAATCTATATCTCAGAAACTGTAATACACACCATTCCCATATTTACTACATGATTAACATAATGAAAAGTTTTAATAAAATTATATACAATTAACTTAGTTTGAACTTAATATTTATTTGTGGTGACTCAAAATTTGGTAAAATTTTATAATTTAATAATATTTTTGTAACATACACAATAACCCTGTTTTGAATTGTTTAAAATTTTATTATAATAATATTTAAATAATTTTTTTTTTAATATACAACGTTTTTAAAACCGACTAAATAATTTTTCCTAGTGCCATAAATATTTATAATGCCAGATTCTTAACCTCTGAAAATACTTGGAAAACTTAAAATGTAAAACGTGGGACACGCATACAATAAATAGTTTTATGTATGAATAGTTCACCTAAGTCACAAGCAATCATCGCAAATCATATGAATTGTTATGGTGCTTTCTCCACCACAGCTACTACACTTCCTAATATTTTCTATTTTCGATTTTTTTTTTATACGTAGACTGGTGGGAGTCTTCAGAAGACAGAATGAGCCCATTAGCTTGAAATTCTGTAGGGGATTCTTACCCCCTAAACCACACCCTCCTATATGCGATCTAGTCCTATAAGATTTTATGAGCAATTTTTTTTCTCTGATTTTATTTTAATGTTGCACGTCTCATTAATAGTTCTATTATTTTTTTTTACTGCATCCATATGACCATATTAGTTTCAGTATTTGTTTATAGAGCAGAAGTTTGTTTTATATTGTCAAGATACCTTTGAGCCAGTACATTTTTCTGTAGCAGATTTGTAATTCTCTTTCTTGTTTTTGATGTGAGCTTTCCAGTGTCGCATCTAATGTCATACCAAGATAATTGGCCAGTATTTGAATGGGATATTTCCTGACCATTAATATATACTAGTTTATAGCAATTTTTTTTATTTGTAAAATAAAATTAAAAAAAAAAAAAAATTATGTATTTAAATACATATATATACTCTGTACGAACGATTGGGCTCAATTGAGAAAACAATGAAATAAATAAATAAGTAAATAAATTCACATGTACTGACTTAGCTTCATTTAATTTTAGCCTCTATCTTTTTGTGTAATCTTGGAGTTTTGTTATAGCTTTCTGCAGCTTTACAGTAGTCTTGAATCATATAGTCTTAAATTTATTTGTTTCGCTGAATGGTTATGTATTTTCTGATTTTTATACGCGCAATACAATAACAACAATACACTCACCAAAATAATAAACCAGAATAACCATTTTACTACTAGTGTTTTGTTTAAGGAAAGAAAGTTTAAGTGAATGCTCAAGCACTTTGTTCAGTTTGGTTCTACATGGTAAGAAAATAACATAACAATTTTTTAATTGTATAATAATTTGGATATGGAAGCGCGCAGAACTTTGGGGATGCTCTCAAAAATATGGCAGACAAATTTTATATTTCTACGCACTAACATAAGAATCTTCAATTCAATAATGTGAAATCTGTTCTATTCTATGTTGCAAAGTTTCCAGGAAATTTCAAGCATATGCCAATAAAAGCCTCTTTTGGTATCCTGCACATTTGTTGGTTACAAACCATTTCCAAAAGAACGCAGTGGTACAAAACAAATGAAAAATAATTGGACGAAGAAATTTCACAGAGTAAATGACGTTGGATCTAGCATAATCTGATGAGGAAATCTGACAACAACATCGTCGCTTTGCGAAAGGCCGAAATAAACGCTTAAAACAACAGTCTTAGCGGAAACAAGTAGTCAAAAAAGGATGTGACCATATCGAAGGAGGTTAGTCAAACATAAGACACGCAAATTGGGTTGCAGAAAAGTGATGATGATAATTATAGTTCGGTAGGAAAATTGTTAATTGAATAACCCGGTATATTTTTCTGATAAATAATTATAAATAAATAATTAAAATGTTCATGAAAATAATTTATCTATGATGGTTTTGGTTAAATAATTTAAAAGAATCGCAATAAATGAACGTTAAAAAGTAAAAGTGTACATTAGGAATTCTAATTAATTTGATGCACTCTTATAATATATCAACAGCTTTTGATGGTAATTTTAATTGAAGAAAAATTATTATTTAACTTGTTTAAGTGATTTCTAAAATTTTAAATTTTAATAAAGTTAAATCTATCAAATCTAAATGTAGAAAACCCGCCTTCATTGGACTAAGTTTCTATCGAAAGGGTAAAGGGTTGGAAACAAAACATCTAGAAATAATACTTGACAACAAACTGTCATGGAATCCTCACATAGATTTTATATAAAAAGAAAGATTTTATATAAAAGCTAACAGGGCATTTTTTGCATGTCAAAAATGTTTGGAAAACATGGGGATTATCTCTACAGATGACTGTAGAGCTCCACAAGTCTATAATAATACCTAAAATATCTTACGTGACATTTGTATGGTGGCCAAAAACAGACGAAAGCATGTGCTAAGCTTACAAAAATACAAAAAATAGCATTGGGGCTACTGGAGCACTCAGAACGTTCCCTACTTTAACCCTGGAAAAAAATCTGGAACTTCCATCGATTCATCTATACTTAATGAAGACGGCAGGAATGACCGTAACAAGGCTGCATCTAACAAACAATTTCAAACACAAAAGACCAGGACATAGGATGATCCTGCAAAAAATTAAACTAGGAACCGAAGTAATTGCAATGTCAGACTATATAACAAAAGCAATTGATTGTCGCATGAACTTCACTGTACTAATACTTAAAAGAGAAGAAGTCGAAGATTTAATAAGACGCTTACCTACAGAAGGTTCAGTATGGTATACTAATGACTCAAAAATCGGGGAGAAAACCGATAGTATTTGGACTAAAGTTCAGGTTTAGTACGGCACTGGGCACATATCCCAATGTCTTTCAAGCGAAAACCTATGCCATCGCGGTATCGGCATTACAGTGCAGTAAAAGTAAATTTTTAAATCAAAGCTTATCTATAGCTGTTACAGAAGCTTAATAAAGCTAGCCGAATGAACCAGAGTTACTGTTATGGGACTCCTGGACATGAAGGAATACAAGGCAATGAGATGTCCTTAAAAAAACAGGTGCGAAGAGTCAATTCTTGAGACCTTAGAGCCAAGTACTACTCGTTCAAACGCCTACCTACAAGGAAGTGTTGCAATTCTGAAATGGACGGGGAAGTACAATAGTTCTTAAGACGTCGCGGTTACTTAGAACTCCCCATTTTACAAAAAAAAAAATGTAGAAAACACGAATTGAGTGTAAATCTTTTTTGTGTGCACAAAAATTGTTCCTGAATAAATTTTAATGAAATTAAAGTTCTTGAAACAATATGCTTTCTTCAAATGTGAGCTGATTGGATGGATAATTACAAGACAGGTGATAGGTCACTTGAGACTGATGCATATGTACTTACTGAATGAACCGACCTTAAATGTATCTCAGGGTTGTTGTGATGAGCAGATACAAATCAGTGCTTAACTCATTTTCTTGATCTACCCGTGCTATAGAATTACAAAGAATATATACAATCGGAGGGTTAAATAATTTTGCTGAATACACCGAACAGTCATTGGACTGTATAATTCAGTTCACCATCAGAATTATCAACATATGCGACTAAATTTAATTTAAAACATTTAAATTAGTTAATAAACATAAAAATTCACTCTTAAGTTTTAATTCAATCGCTGTACCTGATATACGAAAGGTTTAGACGTTCAATATCAATCAATATATTGTTTCATTACATGGACAAATTTTACACTTAGAAAACATAAATTTCAATCCAAATTTTTATGTACCGTACGTACAAGAGAAGTGTTTTTTTTAATGGCCTCAGTAAATCATAAAATATCTTGAAAATAATTAGAACTCTGATACCACTAACACAGACCGGGCCTATCTAGCATCTATAAATTTAAAAATTTTATAGAATGTGTTTCGACTTTATATTAATTTTTCTATTTTTTTATATAGTATTTTTCTTTTCACAACCTAAAATTTTGTATAATTTGTACTTAACTTCATTTTAAATTCTTCGTCAATTGTTTAATTTATTTTAATTTAGTTAAAATATTGTCCCGTCAGTAGTCTCTTAACTGAACAAACACTATGACTATTACTTAACTTAATAAAGCATTCGCTAGGGTTTTCAACATAACAAAAAAAAAAAAAACAAATTATATAATTATTACAAATTTGTTCTAAAATAATGAACTAAACTAATTTTTATCCTTGACATCCTTTTTTCTAGTTTTCAAAAACAAAAAAAAAACATAGAAAATAAAGAGAGAAAAAATAAAAAACAAACATCTTGAAAAAATCGCCTAATAATTCTCTAGACACATAAAATTCTGGAGTTTCTATCTTTGTAGTCGTTGTTGTTTTTGTTGTTGTTGTTGTTATTACCCTTTTCAATTTTAAAAATCCTTTTTGATTTTTCCATTCTTATTCTTTTTTATTCTTTTACCCTGTGTGAATAATTCAAAAGTGAAAAGTTAAATTTTTAAACAATCCTATTTCAAAAACACATACACATGTAAAATCACCTCAATAGTGTGGTGTTTTGTTGTTAAATTGTTGTTATTTTCTTTCTTCTGCTATGGTGGTGTAAAGGTCAAATAGCAGTTTAAGTTGAGTTTATTTATTTTTTTTTTGTTTTTTATGTTTTTTTTTTTTTCAAAACAGTTCATTTTGTTTTCATTTCATTCAACCCTTTTATATGAAAATCAAGTAAACTATTTTTCCAACCCTAAGGATAATTTAGGACTACTATGAGTAATAAAAAGAATTTAAAAAAATAGAAAAATAAAAATAGAAAAGAAAATTGTATGCCATTCTGATGTTCTAGCATAACCTTACAAAACAAAGAAAAAAAAAATATTTGGAAGTTGTTGGGTTTTGTTTTTTTTTGTTTTAGTTTCGAAATTTCAAAAAAAAAATGTATTCCAGGCAACATTTGAGGGACATCGTTCAAGAACTGATACATGGACAGATTGGCGTTTTTAGAAGCAAAAAAAAATTATACTACAATTGTGAAACTGTTGAAATACAATGAAATTGGTTAAAATGGATTAATTTAATATAACGTAAGTGTTAATTTATTTAAAAATGTTAGTCTCTTTATCAAAGTATACTTATGAAGTATTTGTAAATGACCACAAAAATATTAGAAACATATAAAAAATTAACTTTTATTAATAGTGACTACTTGTTGCAGTATCAACAGAACTAACAAGTTCTTGTATATATGATGAGCTTCAGTTTATTCTCCCCCCGGAAAATAAAACGATAAATAAAGTCTCTTGATGATTTTCTGATTCAAAAAAATATTATTAACTGGTTAGGATCTTATTGCACCAAACATGCTAATAGGCTTAAACTAACAATTTTTCTTTTTTTTTTATAAAATACTTTTTTTTTAAAAGATAACATCGATTCAAGGTGTTCATGTGCTTTGAGATTTCTCAGACAAATTTTATACAAGGTGCGTTAATAACCAGTTTTTACTAAACATTAGTAAAAGTGCACTCCTGTGTTATACATTCACGCTTGACAACATTCGGCAAATAATTTCACAAGGTCACTTTGCAAAAAAAACCGAATATGCAAAAAAAGTAAGTACACCTTCTTATTTAACCATCTCGATTTCGGCGAATTTCGACAAATTTTGAGCTTAACAACTATAGAACCATATCTAGTATGTATACTATCACATTTACGACGATTAATCACAAAACGTGTGCTAGCATGAAAATAACCTGAATGTACATGCAAAGTTTGGTCTCCAATTTCTAATTCACACATATAGAAAATAGTAGCTCAATTGAAATTTGCTAAATTTGCACTATAAAATTTTATGAAAACCTTATGATTTGCCTTTGTGCACTATTTATAGTCTGTATTATGATTCTACAGATACTGCAGATATTATTTTACAAGATTAAGATTATCTTACAAGACTGATTATCTGACTGAACATGATGTCATGACACTGGGCTTACTATGGATATCCTAAAATGGAACCTTTGAGATCTCTGTCAGGTTGTTAAGAATATGTTCTTCCAACCACCTAGTCCTTTTTTCGATAAACCTACACAGTCGCAGAGGATGCTTTATAATGTCAATAACCTAGCAGGTTAAATTTTCTTTCATTGTTAACAAGTCTCCTACATTGTTGCTTTTTTTTTATACATAGCCAAAATACTAGGTGGGGACCTTTTATAATGATTGGTACATTTACTTAGGGTGGGAAAGGAAAATTAGAAAAGGAGGAAGGTAAAAGGGAAGAAGGGCAATTACCAACAAAGGTATTAATGTTCGTCTTGAATTTATGCAGGTAATAAATATAGAATTTAAAATGTTTGGGACACACATCAGATGGAATTTTGTTCCACATTCGGAATCTTGAGGTTATAAACGAATTTCCATAACTTGTCTTCTGCCATATAGGCAGATTTATACGGTGTAAAGATGAGCACATCCTGCCCGTCGTGTTTGTTGGGGGAAGCGCTTAAGTTTAGATGATATAAAATTAATTTCCACTGCGCATTATGCCTACGAGATATCTATTAAAAAGTGAGATAGCTCCGACTATACGACGATGTCCAAAAGATTTTGAAGAGGGCACAGAAGAAAAAGTAAGCCTTACATCGGCTAAAAAAACTTAAACATTCGGCTGCGTTTTTTGCAAGATCAAATATAAATGATAATTCCAGATCAATTTTCGATTTAAGTGCGCATACCTAATAATATGCTTAAGCTTTCAAATCGCTGAAGTTTATGTTCCTGAAAGAAAAGAGTAGGATCAAAAATGACAATTTTCTGGATTTCAGCGCTAAGTTTTAGAAGTATTAAACTCGACTCTGTTTTTAAGCCCCAATTAGCTATTGCAACTAAATCATGGCTGAGGGAACTGGCCATAATGTCACTTTTGGTTGATACAAGGAAGGAATAGAGTGGATGAGAAAACTGACCCTTGGGAAACACTAGCGTTTATTTGGAATGGTACGATGGTACGAATTTGTGCTTTTTGAGTGAAATTTTTGCTCATGTGTTACCTATAATAGTTCAGTTGATGCCGTATTAATTATAGGTGTATGATCTGATGATAAATCTGTACAAGACTCTGTGCATAAATGGTTGTTGGAAATACCTTTGGTGACACAAAAGTCTATTAAATCTGGGGTTTTGTTTCTATCTGTTGGCTAATAGATTGGTTGTCCCATTGATAAGTGCTGCAGATTGTATTCCTCTATTGCCATTAGTAGTTGTCGACCCTTTTGCGTGATTATTTTTTACCCCCAATGTGTGTGTTTGGCGTTATAATCTCCACCAGCCAAAAAGCTTGTTCCAAGTGTTTTATAAAAAGTAATGTATTGTTGTTTACTGATGATATGCTTAGGAGGACAATATAAGGCTGAGATGGTAAGTGGACCACTCTAATCTTCTATTACCACGCTTGTAGCTTGCAGGTATTTGGCGTACTTTTTCAAAATGCGGAATTTCAAAATGCTTCACTGTTTTTTTATGATTATGGCTTAACCTCCATGTGCTGTGTCATCCGGGTGTTTTGTGTCATAAATTTTGTAGTTATTAATATTGAAGAAGCTTATAAAGTAAGTAAGTAAAATGTGTTTCTGATATAACATTATATCTATTTTGTTGTCTATAATACATCTTCTTAGTTCCATTGATTGTTGGCTTAATCCGTTGGCATTTCATACGGCAATTTTTAAGAGTTTAAATAATTAAATTTATTAAGTAGTTTGCATGTTTCCAATAATTTCTTAGAATCTAATCATTCGTTTAATTTATTAATTATAAGTACTACAATGATATTTGAAATAAATAGATTATTTTAATAATAATTATTATAAACTTAATTAATCTTAAGTTTCAGAAATTCCCTGTAGGTTTCATTTACATTTCAACCACTTATCTAGCGCTACTCCAACTGCTATTTAATTAGCCTGTATATTCAAATATTTAGGGGCCCAATAAAGCTTTAAACTGTTTATTTTATCTAAGACTTATCTACTAAGAGCGACTTGGTGTAAAAGCAACATAAATGATTCTCTGAAAAAATAAAACAAATACCTGCTGACTAGTTTGAATTTAGAATTTTAAAAATTTCTATACTATCACAAATTTCCACACATTATCAAAAGCAATTCCGCTCATTAACTATACCAATTAACAATAATAACAACTATACCTAATTTATAAACAGCCTTGGCCAATTATTACAAAATTTTTAAAGCAGAAAAAATTTCTGTCTTGATTTGAAATAAAATTTCAGGATATGTCTGAGCATTGGACACCGCAAGGAATTGACATAGAAATCAATTTTTTTGTTTTTGTAATTGTTGTTTTTGTAAAATAAATTCCTTGCATGTTGAATAAATTTTCAAATATTCAATTTATATCCTGACAGATTTGTTTTGTTTTTTTTTCATTTATATTTCCATGTTTACTTGTAATATTGGGAATTTAATCCAAATAATAACATAAAAACAAAATGAGAAAAAATAATAAAAAAAAAATTCAAATATCGGAAATGTCCTTTTTTGAAATTTGTTATTTTTTTTTTTTTAATTTACGTTTAAAAAGTTCAATACGTAATATTTTTGGTTGTCCCTGGAATTGTTAACAAAATATTTTGTAAAATTGTATATGTATTGTATATGTTTAAAATATATTTTAAAAAAGAAGAAAATTTGGTCCCAAAACATAATGATTGGATTAAAGAACAATAATACAATACTTACAACAATATTTTTTCAGTAGTTACTTGTGTTAAAAAAAAAAAACAAAACAAGGCAAGATGAGTAAATAAAAAACGATCAAATTGGGAAATCGAATTTCTTTTTAATGAAAAGGAAATCATGAATGAAAGGATTCAATTGATTACTTTTGGAAAAAAGTGTATTTTTTTTTTTTGAAGAGCATAAATTTTGATTAGGAGGGTAGTTTTTTTTTATTTTGTTCAAAAAAAATTAATTTAGGTTGAATCAACAGAAAATTTACAAATGAACAAAAAAAAAACGTTTCAAAAGAGTTTAAGGATATTTTAATGAATTTAACTGAAATAATATTTTCTAATAATTTAGGTCTTAGGATTTTGCATATTTAAGCTTTTACACATTTTTTATTATTATAAATTAACTGTAAATATTGATTACTTCAATACTATCAATAAATACTACTACACTAATACATCATTGCATTTTGAAATGACGTTTGGGAAAATAAACCTATAAAATATACATAGTAGAATAATATAAACAAACATATCGTGTCATAAGGATATATAATAACAATATTGTAATAAATGGTTATCTAAATCAGAAAACAAACCGCAAAATTGTTTAGTTATTGTGGAAAATTAAAGGGAAAATAAAATTTATTGATAATTTCTAAATAAAAGATATATAAAATTAAATTCCTTAACCACAAACCATATAATAATCAGTAGTAGTATCCTATACCTGTTAAAAACTGTGAATATACAATTTGGTTTTAATTTTTTATCATTCTTATTCAAAAAAAATATATATATATACAGTGTGTTCCAATAATAACGTATATTTTTCAACGTATATTTTTTGTTTCAATTGTCAATAAGTGCTACTTAAAATGGTGTTGTATAAAAAATATTTGAATAGCTTAATAAAACATTTACACGAAGGACATCAAGAGCCCCAGATAGTATCCAGTCGTGTGTTTTGTATCCAGCCGTGTGGAACTAAATCCACTAAAAAGCACCTATATTTTTTTTGTTATAACCAATCTACTTTAGATCAACGAACTTTTTTTCACAATCACGTGTTTGGGAAATTAAAATAGTAATAAACCCTTATTCCAATCAACGCAAAATGACGTACATTGTCATACCGCCAAATGACGGCACCGGTATCATGAATGAACTTCTTTAATGAAAATCAATTTGGTTTTTTAAAAGGTAAATCAACAGGCAGTTAGGGTAAATCAACAAGGAGTTAGGGTAGGTTAGGGTTGTGGGTAAATCAACATTACTTAAATTATGAGTTGGGATATATGATGTTTTAAATGTGGGTAGACTCTCATTAACATTTTTATTGATATAACTATATTCTATTAAATAAATTATATAATGTCGGTTTTAGGGATTTTATTTATGAATGTCTTTAGTCTTACTTTCCTGGTGGAAAAAGAGTTAGATTTGGAAATGTTTATAGTTTTTTGCTTAATCAATGTATCATGCGGTATTCCACAGGGTTCTGTACTTTGACCTATCTTGTTCTTAATTTGCATTAACTCGCTTTTTGTACAACATTTTAAAGAGGGGGTAACCGCATTTGTAGATGAAGCTGCGTTTACATATGTTCGTAAGAATAGTTTTGAGGTAGCTATATGCTTGAATTTTGATTTGGATTTAATTAGGCACTGGTTTAATAAACATAAACTAGTAATCAGCTGCAAAACTAAACATATAAATTTTGGTATATATATGACTCTTACTGTGATGATATGGATATTTATTACCATGCTCCTATAGCAATACATACCACGTTGGAAGAATATTTAAATTTATTAATTTTTCTCAAAGGAAATTTATCTACCACGTAATATATTACCACGACTCGAGTGACTTATTTCTTGTTGTTAGTTGTTATAGGTCATTCTCTCATCTTCACTTTCCCCAAGAACTCAGTACTAGAACTACCCTGTGTGATTGAGAAGGTTGATCAGATCTCCTATTTTACTTTCCGCGATAAAACCTATGTTGCTGGAGAAAGGCTTACCTAAAGTTCGGAGTCTGACTCTAGCTAATGCTGGGCAGCTGCAAAGTAAGTGTTGAAGAGCTTTTGTTTCATTCACATCCTTGCAACTGCAACAGTTGAAAGGAATACCTAGCTTGGCAGCGGTGCTTCCTATATGCCAATAACCCGTACTGACGGTTTATACTCTTGATATATCAGTACGGGACCTGGTTAAGAGTTGTTTGGTTTAATTGATATTATGCGAGGGCCATGTTTTCCTCGAGATCCCACAGGTATGTAGTCTATGCCACCTTTCATTCGCTCTGGCCAAAAAGTATGAATGGATACGCTCCTTGACAACTCTCATTGGACAGTGAATGTCTTTCTCAAGAGGTCTGTCGAGATTGAAACCTTGTCTTGCTAGTTCATTGTCTCTCTCATTTCCATCTTTGTTACTGTGACCAGGAACCATAGTAGAGAGATCGAGAACCGGTTGTATAAGCTTCCAATTTCGTTTCGGCATTGTTCCACCAGATAACAACAGATAGTGTCTGACACCAAAGCTTTGTTAGCGGCTAGACTATCCGTGAAAATGGTGACTTTTGTTTTTGTCGTATGAATGTGATTAAGGTGTTTAAGCGCTTCCCTAATTGCGAGCAGCTCTGCTTGAAAGACACTAGCATATTTAGGGAGACCATAAGACTCTGATATTTTTAGATCTTCTGAGAAAATTCCTACACCTACTCCGCTACTACACTTCATTTTCGACCCATCAGTGAAAATTCCTATATCATTTTCCCTTTGCAATGACCAACTCGTGTTTTTTGTTCTCTTGAGTCGACGGTTATTATTATCGACATCAAGGATTGTTTGTTTTTCATTTCCGGGATCGCATGAGTTTGCAAGCGCTGGTCGTGTTCTACTGAATACCTCTTCATTTCATCGGAGCAATTTTTCACGGAGCAATTTATTTTGAAATTTTTGCAAAATTTTGATGTTGATTTTGTTTACACAGCATCATAATTGGGCTCAGTGCGTTCACATAGACTTTAATATTTGCTAATATGTTAGAATTTTATTTTGTAACCCAGGTAACCTGTAGACTATTCGTTTTTTCTTTCTTATATTATGCCCCTTCCACCTTAGCTTAGCAAAAAAAAGTAAGTAAGACTAAATATATTAACCAGAACTTAATTCTAAATATTTTTCTCAAGCCTTTTTCACCCATCAGTGAATCCGAACTTCAAATGCGAACTATGAAAACTATTAAATTCATTTTTTACAGTAAGAATATAGTAACATCCTGGTTCACCAGAAGTATAAACCTAATAACATAATCGGGAGTATGCACTACCACTTATAAACTTTTTTACTGGAAGTGCTGGATTTGATTGATATTATGCTGAGGTTGAACCATATGACAATTATACGTCATATGTAAAAAAGGGCTTGAAAATTCATTTATAGAGAAGTAATTTGTTTTGCAGCGCAATTTGGGATTTGGTCATAAGCCAGTACATATAGAGATTTCATGGCAAGCTGCTTTTGTTTTTGTTGCTTCTATATGTTCTCGCCAAGTAAGCCATCGGTTCAAGTTTTTGAGGAAATATTTTCTACTTGTAGATTTTGTGCTCTATTAATTACTAAAGAATGAGAGGCTCCCTTTAGGAGAATGAATGCGGCATGTATCGATATTGATTCTTGATGATGTGTTTCATATTAATTGTAAAAATGTCGTCTCTTTCTGTTTCCAACCTTTTGCATATTATAAATAGTGTAGGAGTATTTGTTTAACTACATATCCATACATAAAAGTCCAAGGCAATGAAAATTTCTAAAATAAAAAAATATTTTAATTCTGAAAGATTAACATAAAAATAGTTTTACTTTTTTCAGAATTGACCACCATCACCACTCTAGATAAAATAATACCTTATTATTGAAACACCCTGTATAAATACGTATTAACTTTGTATTACTTTTAACTATTTCCAATTATTATGTATATGCATATTATATATATTAGTTTTTTGTTTTCAAAATCATTATACTGTTATCATACATTTGCATATACAAATAATAAGGCTATAGCAGCGGAATAAGAATAACAGTGACTACTAAATTGTTTTTCAATAATATTTCAAGGAAATACGGAAGTAATGTTTTTGTTGTTTTTAATTTAAGTATCCTTGTTTTTATTGTTTTGTTTTAGTTTTTATTTTAATGCTCAGGTGGTATATATATACATATTATATATTATATATTTATATATGTATACACATTTTGATAAGATCATTTTTTTTTTAAATGCTTTGTAAATATTTGTAAATTTTAATGAGATTTTTATTTTTTAAGGTTTAATGTTTTATGGTTTTTTTTTTGTTAAATAATATTACTGAAAAAAATTCCCTTTTTGAAAAGATGATACCAAGAATGTACACTATTGAAAATTCTATTAGATATAGTATGGTACTCTTTTATATTTTTCATATTAATTATTATCCTTTTCTGTTGAATTCAGTTTCGTTGACTTATAAAAACAAAACAATAATAAATTAAAAAATTTTATCAAAAATTTGATCAATGTAAGTTAAAAAGTAGGTGATAAAATAAAATATTAAATATAGTCAATACGAGTAGAATACGAGTTATTTATTTTAATTTGTTGGTCAACCCTAAATGAAATAAAAACAAAAAAAAATAATTGAAAATTTAAGTTATATCACTTCAAAACAGAATAAATAATCAGTGAAAGATTAAGTGATCACTAAGGGCCAAGCAATGTTTATCAACTTGCATTCAACAGTTTGTAAGTATTAAAACCTTTAGGTGTTTTCCAACATCTATGGATCTCTAGAGAGCTAAAAAAAAAACTTTGTCTATGTGGTAGGCCATTTGTCTATATTTTGGGCTTTTTCTGATGGAGTACGAACAAACACGTTATTTGCTATTCCTACCGTTATTTGCTATTCTACATATATCATATATCCCACATGTATAATATACCGTTAAATATCTTACATATAAATGTCAATGAGAAAAACAATCATCTTTCAGTTTGAGACAAAAAAATTTTAGAGCTTGTCCCTGCTAATCTCACTAGAAACTGTAAGCGTTTTAACTTAAACAGCATTTCTAATGATATTTGCGACATTCTAGGAATAAAGATATGTCCTTTTCCACAACCAGTTTGAAATTATGTGTCAATCACATGAAAATGCAAAGTTTTTAGTTTTTATAAAAACTTGTTTTCCAGCGTTAGAGTAAAATTTTGGTATAACAGTGAAAATAGTCGTTCCTATTTTCCTTTTAATTTTACTGATATGCTTATCATACAGATACGCGTATTTCGTCTACTACTTGCAGACTTCTTCAGTGTTTTGTACTCGACTGAGGAAAGAAATCTAAAATTGTCTTATTTATTTTATTCGTACAGGTAACAATTTGATGTTTCTCGCAGCTGCATGGTTGTTTATTATCCAAAGAATTACCACAGGTAGGGGGTTGAATAAAAATATTTTTATTTATTTTATTATTGGTATTTAAAATAATTTTTCCGACGTTAGGGTGACAGGTAGGGGTGGTGTTATTTGTTTTATTGTATTTCACTAAAAATGTAAATAAAGAAGAATATCCATTGCCTTGGTCTTTATTTAGGAGTGAGTCATTTTTAGTTTTGTAAATTTCGATGCTTTCAGCTGAATCTAGTTTCCTAGAATCTCTAATGTAATTTATCATTACAATGTCTTCTTTCGAAATGCTATGATTCTCCTGGATGATGTGTTCTGCTACTTTGGATCGGAACTCTGTTGAGTTCTTCTTTTTAGCCAGTTCTGCTTCTTTCAGGTGTTCATTGAGTCGTGTTTGCATGTTTCTCCTAGTTTGCCCAATATAAACTTTGTTGCAATGACTGCAAGTCACCTTATATATACCTGATTTTTCCATTTGTTCGATTGGGTCTTTAGTTGAACCTAGAACAGACTTGAGTTGGTTAGTTCTACTGCTATATACGATATCTAACCCGTGTTTTCTTAATTTCGTTCTGAGTGGGAGAGAAATCTTGCTAAACTCCAATGCTACTCTTCTTATGGGTTGTTGATCAGTGAGTAGGTTAGTGAGGGAATTCCGTTGTAAACTTCTTTTCCGTTTACTAAGTAAGGCCGTGATGGTTTTTTCCGGATATCCGTTTATTCTCGCAATTTCAAATATGTGTTTAGTTTCTTTTACTAAACCTTTTTGGGAGATGGGAAGTGTTAACATTCGATGGATCATGTGGTTGAACGATGCCATCTTATGTTGATAGGAGTGGTTAGAGGTATTCGGGATGAACCTGTCAGTATCCGTAGGTTTCCTGTAAATCTCTAGTTCTAGAGATGTTCCTATTTTACTTAACAGTAGATCTAAGAATGGTAGTTGGCCTTCTTTTTCTACTTCGACAGTAAACTGTATATTCCTGTGGAGCCCGTTAAGAGTAGTTAAGGTTGATTCTAAGTCCATTTCCTTTATTACAGGAAAAATATCATCTACGTATCTTTTCCAAAATCTTGGTAACCGTTCTTCTGCTGCTAAATCTGACTCCAATTTAGCCATGAAAATTTCACTGATAAATGGAGAAAGGGGATTTCCCATTGGAGCTCCCTTCAATTGCTTGTAGAAATTTCCTCTAAAGGTGAAATAATTTTCTTCCATGCAAAGCCGGATCAGCTTTATGTACTGTTTTACTTTTGTCCTCCACTGTGGTCCAGTTTCTTGTTGTAGTAACCATTCTTCTACCAGAATAATAGCCTCTTTGACTGGGATACTGGGAAAAAGGGATTTTACGTCAAAAGAGACCATGACCTCGTCTTCGTTAAGTCCTCCCATTGATTGTAATTCTTGAGCAAGTTCCTTAGAGTTTTTCACTGATTGGGTTTCGAACTGCTTATCCATATTACGAAACTCCTCCACTAACCATTTGGCTATTTTATATGTTGGAGACATATCTGTCACAATTTCTCTCATCTCATTCCCTGGTTTGTGAATTTTAGGAAGTCCTTTAATTCTAGGAAGTACTGGATTGGGGACCTTAAGTTTGTTGACTCCTATTACTTGTCGGCATTCCTTGATAGTGCTGTCTACTCGCTTGATGAGCTGTTGAAGAGGATCGTTTCTTAATTTCCTGTAAGGTCCGTTCGTGATCTTCTCCTGCATCCTATTATCGTAATCTTCTTTGTTTAAAATTACCAGTGCGTTGCAAAGTTTTTATTATTAATCTAGTACCCTTTCATAGTTTAGGCTACTTCAAATTTCGTAGAAGCACATTATTGGTGCTCCGTTGGGCAGTTAACACTTTCATTTTCATTAATAACTGTTTCTAACGATTTGTAAATAAAAAAGTGGATCTCTTGGAATACTCTGCAGTAGTTTCTGATTAATAAAACCAAATGTCCCATTTTAAATTAATCCACATACCCATTTCCCATAGCCATGCAAAATTTTTATTCTGATTCCTAAAATTCGGAAATATTGTTTCAGTTAACTCTTCATACTTTGTATACTGAATGTTGCTATTTCAATTTTGCCATTTAAGTTTACTGAAATTTTTACTTCAGCAAGCTGTAATAAATTCATTAGATTTTTTCAAATTTTATTTATTTATCGTCCCTGGTTTAAAATTTTTTTCAATAAAAGTTATTTGGGCTATTCAAAATTGTTATCATGTTTAATTTAATTTCTATTTATGCATTTATTTTTTTTAATTTTTAATTAACATTAATTTTATTTTGTTAAACGAAATATGTCTTTTTTTATATTAGGAAGTTTCAGTTTCAGGTTATATCCTTAAATTTTAAGATTTTCGTCGTTAGTGTTGGTAGTTTTATGACAGCTACACATACCAGTCCGAATTTCGGAAAACTGTAAAAAATTACTTTTCAGAAAGTACTTGAACTTCAAGTCTGTAAGACCTTTAGCTTTGAAAATATTCTTCATATGTCTTAGGAATTGTATGTTATTTAGCCAAACTAGTCAGAACCTTGGAAAACTGTAAAATACGTGTTTGTTAATTTTTAACTTTGATAGATTACTCATGTACATATTTTTATGTCTGTAATAAAATTTTTTTTAAAACATTCGTGATGGGTGCTGGAATCTGTATGGCAGCAATCTGAACGATGCCAAATTTTCGAAATCGGTAACAGTATTTCTTCTAATCGTATTTCTTTAGAATTTTCTCTTACTCATTATAGTACGGAGTGTAAAATTTCAGATACGTCTTTCGTTTTTGAAATATTCTTGATGTTCACTAAGAATTAGGAGTTGTGTGAAAGCTAACCAAATCAGCCCGAATTTTGAATAACGTAAAACAAGTGTTTGCTTATTTTTGATAGATTACATATGTATACCCATTTTCATGTCTGTAACACAATTGGATTTTGAAACATTCCTGACGGATGTTAGGATTTGTATGGCAGCTACCTGAATCTGTCATTTGATAGCTTTGTAAAGTACCGTATTCGGTTCCTTTTTCGATCATGAATAACTGAATTTCAGAATTCTATCCTTAAAACTGTGAGCTACATGCTCAAACAACAACAAACGAACAAATAAATAAACTTTCCCTTTTACAAGTATAGATTATACAAAATTTATTTTATATAAAAAAAATGAAATTATTTCTAATACGGTTTTATTTACAGATTTTTCCTGTTTACCATGTTAATCTGAATCCTTAAATATATTTTGAAAAAAAAAATAATCAACACAACATTTCATACCTTTATTCAACATGTGCTTTTAAAAATAAAATACTGTGTCATTTGCAAGGACAAAATATCCTGAATGTCCTTTTCAAGTACACAAACCTTTAAATTAAATAAGCTTTAAAGATGAGAATTTTTTTTTCAAAATCATTCACAATAATAATCAGATTTAAAATTATAAACGATATTTTCAAAGTTTAGTTTTAAATCTTCTATGATTCTAAAAAAAATAAAATATACATCTACATATTTATATACAAATAAATTATATATTATACTTTTAATTCAATACATTATACATAACTCAAAAATTTTAATTTCTGAAAATTTTTGAATTATTTTGAAGAAAACATAAAATCTCTCTCTAATATAATAAGTCTCTATATGTTATCCTTTCAAAATTAATAACCAAAAATAATACCATA
The DNA here is from genome assembly GCA_963942445.1 of Argyra leucocephala. Classification (NCBI taxonomy): domain Eukaryota; kingdom Metazoa; phylum Arthropoda; class Insecta; order Diptera; family Dolichopodidae; genus Argyra; species Argyra leucocephala. Next base: position 104,644,411 of record OZ012680.1, on the reverse strand, counting down.
AATATTCTACCATATGCCTTTCTTATCTCAATTCTTGATAAGATTTATTTCAGTCCCATTTTTTCTTTATTATTTTTATATCCTTTTGAAGTATGTATTACATAAAGACTTCATTAACAAATTATTATTATATTAAAACTAAATTAAATGGAATGTAAATTAAAATGACATGATGAGTATATTTTCAAATTAATTCATTCTACATACAATAAGAAAATAGAAAATATTTTTATTCACATATTTCCAGAATAGATTGAAATGCGGGTATTATCCTTTCATACATTATATGAATTAATACAGAGAAGGAAAAAATAAAAATAAAAAAAAGCTTTTAAATCTCATTGTGTATGTATATAAATATTTCCAGTAGATAAAATTCAAATTATTTTCAAAAGAAAAACAAAATAAAATTAAATAAAAATAAAACAAATCTATATAACAAAATGAATTTTACAAAAAAAAAAACAAAAGAATTAATAAAAAAGGATATGGGACATTATTTTAGAAATTTAAAACAAAAGGTTTCTGAAATTTTTTGTTTTTATTTGATTCAACAGAATTCCAGAATATTTAAAAAAAAAAAACAGATTATATAAAAATTTAATTTTTTTTTTGTAAATAAGATATGTATCTTGTTTATTCAATATCAAAGGACTTTTACCTTATTTAATACTAACAATTTATAGAATTAGTGCATAAACATAGCTTCAGCTGAAAAACTGTTTAAACTAATATTAATGAAAATAAATGTGTTGTTTACATTCTTTGTGTCACAAAAACCCTTACATCCAAATATGTCCCAAAGATATCCTACTTATTCTAAACATAAAGAAGAAAAATAAAACGAATTAATAGCCATATAAATTGAAGCTAGATTAAAAATTTTTAAATAAATGAAAAAAATATAATTGAAATTTAAAAAATGTTTTTTTAATCATCCTTTTTATTAAAACAATTTTCTGAATATTTCAATTTATTTATAAAAAGAAATTCACCATACTAAAAAAAAATTTAATTAGTATAGGAAAATAATAACGGGATTATAAAACTAAAAAGGATTTGAAAAGAGGAAATGTTAAAGGATATTTTTCTATATACATTATTATACATATATTTGGATCAGACTGGAAAAAATGTTTCTATGAGCAGTTCTTCATTAGAGAGCATACATTATTCTACCTATTTTACAAAAATTGTTTGCATCTCAATATCACCTCCAGTGTGGTTAGTATTTAGACATCGTTTTTTAATAATCTCCAAATATCAAATGTGTTGAAAATCTTAAAAATTTTCGATTAAGGCTTTTTCATAAACGCAGTATGACGTGACAATTGCATTATACATGGCTGACTTATAATCATATGATTTTAATTTATATGGCGGTCACAGTACTATAATTTGTTGATGTTTATGAACACGCATTTTAAAATTTAATTTTATTGGTTTTAATTTTGTTTACAATTTTAAATTAATTTTTTTGCAAATTTAAAATATGTACCTAAATAAATAAAAATGAAGCAATTTATTTTGCCAATACCTTGTCCTTCACCATCAGCCATTTTAAAAATTTAAACACATCTATCTCTAAAAAACAAAACTGACGAGAGAGAAAAATTTTTGTGCAGTATGAAATTTTACAATGCGTAGATGACTTTGGTTTGCTAATAAATTTTGTGTCATATGATTGTTGCAATGTAGTTTATGAACCGTAAACAAATGTATAAATCATTTATAAGCACATGACGGGATTAATGTATGGCATTGTGTGTTTTTGTGAATATGCCTTAATTCTAGCCAAACCCATTAGATATTTTAAAGACTGAACTTATTTTTTTATAAAAATTTTAATAAAAATAGACATATTCTGCTTGGTTTAAACTCTAAAACAAGCCGAAACTGAACTTCTAAACTATGTTTTGTATTGCAGTCCAACGAAATTTTGTTCAAATGTAAGGCGGAATTATAGTCAAGCTGTGTTCAGAGCCAGTGAAAATTGTACGATCATCAGGTAATTGATTGCCTGTATTTTGTACGTAATACACGACTTTATATAATTTATATTACTATTTGAACTAATTTATAGTTTTGTTTGAACTAAGAATGTACGGATTAGAAGAGAAGAAATGGAAACATTAAATTGCTAATGATTTGATTACCATTTTCCGTTTAAAAAATAAATAAGTTCAGGTTAATCTTAATAAATTATAAGTCATAGATGTAATTGCATTAGTATATAAGTTGTTAATAGTGTGAAATTAGATATAAGAACATCATATGATGAAATTAAAACATATTAAATAAATAAATAATAATAATTAATGGATAAGTAATAAAATAATGCAAAATATTTGATTTCTTAACAAACATTACTTTCTTCTATAGATTTATTTTAATCAAAATTACTATAACACATTACAGAAATTAATTTAACGTCATTTTATTGTCTCACTAATGTAACGGTACATTAACTCATTCCAAAATACATAATATATATATATATATTAATGCAATATTGCGTGCATAAAACAAATCAAAGTAATCAAATTCTTTAATATTTTCAATTCATTCAATTCAGTGATTAAAATATACTCCTTCCGCTATATATCCTATTACTATTTTTGTTTATCCTGATATCCCTTCAACATCTAGTTTTAATATACATACATATATATTATATATACATAGTGAATAATTTTAATAACAAAAAATTGATAGTTTTCTTTATTAATTCTAAAGTGTTGAATTAATGATATGTTTCGAATATTTTCGATAAATTTAGCTGTCATTTAATGTTAGAAAAATGTTGATATCAGGGCCCTCTATTGATTTAAAGAACAAAAATGTTTAGTAACACTATGATTTAATATTTAGATAATAAATGAATATAAAATATAATAATGATAATAAAATGAAAAAGAAAAAACACAAAAATAGTTAAAGTTCACACCCTGTAATTTAATTTATCTTTTGTCTCATTTTCTTTTTATCCACAGAATGGATCAATGGATGGCTGTTTCAGTTGATGTGGTCGAAAATAGGCAAATGAAATAAACATGCAATAATTTTTTTTTATAAACCTAACAATTATACTAAATATTTGTTATAGGTAAAAAAAAAGTTATATATACTACTAATGGACAGGTGTTGTTTCTTTGGGGTGCATTTTTATTATTATATGATACTATACAGTGTATAAATGGCTGGTGACATTGAAATGTTATTATTTTTTTTTGTTTTTTTGATTGACTGTCATAGATAATACTTTAAATTATATACATACATATATGCTTATGTTAAATAATAATGAAATTTTTATAGTTTTAATTTTTTAATGGTGGGTTAGTTATGAATATAGAATATCGTTTTACAAAATTGATAATTTTTTTAATGGAAAAATATTTACTTTTTAAATGTAGAATTGCAGAAAATATTTTACGAATTCAAATCAAACAAAATATTTTTTTAAATACTTTAACAATTAAAAATTAAAATATTTGATTATGCACAATATTTATATCTTCACTTTTAAATTAACATGATTTAATGAGAAGCATAAATAATCCTGACATTTAAGTTCATTTTTGGTACTTATCTATTTTACATTTCAGCAAAGGATAAGGAGGAAGTGAGAAAGATCAATTTTAAAATCTTTGTATATTATACAAGGACTAGGGGACCCTGTGGGTTAATTATAATTCAAGTTGAAGTCAAATTTAAAGTTTTTATTGACATTGACTACGGTTAGTAAGTTTTATTTAGGACATATAAATACATGTCTCTCATATATACTGTTTCGTTTCCGATTTATTCCCTATAGTAAGTAGCATTTAGTGGATAAAATTACTAAAAATAGAAAATTTTGTCATTAATAAAATTATTTTGTGTTAATAAAAACTATATTATTACTACAAATAACCAAAATTTAGAAACAGTTACTTAAAAAGATAAAAAATGAAGAATTCAACTAATTTGTTTTTTTGTTGTTTTTATATTTTTTATTTTAGATGTATGTATTTGTTTTTTTGTTTTTTATAGATGATATATATATATATATATTATAGATGTACATCATTTCAGATGAATTTGTTTGTTTATTTTTATTTGACATATGTACAATGTACATTATGTTCACTGCAAGTAATTATAATAACTGATTTGTTTGTTTTTGTTTTTTATTTTAATAAGAACTCACATATATAATATGCTGAATATATTTGCAGAATAATAAAACCATATGAGTAATAATTTTTCAACTGTGTGCGCATTATTGTTATTTATACAACTCATTTACACGCTGGGTGGCGCAGTAGGTAGAGCGCCTGCCTTTCAACCGAAAGGTCCCAGGTTCGATTCCCGATGAAGCAAAAAAAAAAAATGCTTTATGGGTTTTTCGACCTTGTCCAGTACCCTTTGTCATTGGGATATAATAAATGACAAAAAATAATTGAGAGTATATATAATCTGGTAACAAGTTAAATAAAACGAAACTATTCTATTTAAGAAGGCTTAGTTCCTGACAGTAGTAGATTTCCAAATTTAAAGTTGATAAGCCAGTAATTTGATAAAAAAAATGATCGAAAAGCATTGTAAATATTGTAGTGTAAAATTGCAGTACCGTACTTAATTTAGCACGAAAAGGTGATTCTACCTAAGTTACTGTAAGAGTGTAAAAAAAAAAAAAATGTATATAGTAGGAGTTCATTAAATAGAAGCGAAATAAAATGAAGAGGTGTATACTGCGCAGGTCCTTAAATGCTTGTCAATTATAATTATAAATTTTATTTGTATATTTTGTTTTTAATAGGAATCCAAATATTCATATAGATATATTTATATGGAAATGGAAAATACGTATAAAACCATGTTATGAATAGAAATTTTTCCGAAAAATGTAAAGTAATTAGATTAATAAATTCTTAAACCACTTTTAAAGGACTGCTTGACGGAGAGCTTTCTCTGGGATATATTAAATAAAAAAATGTTGCATGACACAAAATGGAAATATTTTATTTCAAAGTTTGAATAATTTGCAAACAAAATAGAAAATTTTTCAAACCATAAACGCATTTCTATTCTTAATTTTATATAATTTCAAATCTGTGGGATGAACACCCTAACTACTTTTACACAGATATTTGGAATACACAATCACATACAATAGCTTTTTCTGTAGAATTTTTGTGGTATAGACTAATTTAAATGTGGAAAACTATATCTATTGTAGAGTACTTCGCCATCATAATAGCATAGTTTCATTTTATTTTTTATCTTTAGTGATACTCTCCAAAACTCTCAACTATTTATCATTTATTTTATCCCAATGATAAAGGATACTGGATCAGTAATCGAACCTGGGACCTTTCGATTGAAAGGCAGGCGCTCTACCTATACTGCGCCACCCAGCGTGTCAGGCTTATGTTATAACATAACTTATTTACATATTTAACATAACTTAACTTAACTTATTTACAGTTAGAGTTTAGTATAAAGAGATTTGTTTTGTGTATATAACTTATTTATATTATATTACTTAGAGTTTATTAAAGAGAAAAGTAATTAAAAGTGCTTACTCCGCAAGTTCTTAAATGCTTGTCTATTTTAACAATAGATTACATTCAATAAACCTAAGGTTAATGCTAGTCCTTATAATTGCCTAATTTTAAATTGCCAATCAATCAAAAGTAATAAATTATATTCATTCAGAGTCCATACGTCAAAATTCAATATTCTAATGTTCTTTAATACCATTGTTTTCCTATCTTCATTAAAATGAATATATAATATATTTCTTCTTCCTTCTCTATTCCTCCTCTTACACTAGCTCACCAATGTTTATCATTAAATTAGTCAAATTACTACTTATTTATTTACTGCCATTATATACTCGTACATATTGACAGCTTTTTAATAAATTTATATTTCATACAGCTTTCGCTATTGTATTTCAATATTTACCACAAATTTATTTATTAATATTATATAATTTATTATTTAAAATAAAAACCGTTTTTAAAACATTAATTTTATTATTTTTTAAAATTCCCCGCATAAATTGATATATAAATTTCAGTTCTTCTTAATATTTGTTCTTCACTACTTTCGATATTGTGCTGTAATTTCTAGATGTTTCTAGTTTACAAAACTTCTTAGGTGTCCTTAGAATAAATTCATACTCTAATATACAATTTGACTTATTTATTAACCAAACCATAGCAGCTGTGGCCAGACTTTTCTTGATGAAGATCGACCCAATCTGAAAATTAGAATGCAAGATTGGCTAGAAATTAAAGTAAATTTTTCGGAATATTTATAATTTATTCAGTTCATAACCATAAATATTAAATAATAATTTTTAATATGAATTTAATATTTGTCCTTAGATTTTGACGCGTGACAGTGCATGTTGTCAGCAAGCTAGTAGACACATCTTTAAATGTTCATCTGTAAGTGTGCTGCGGTATTTCGATTTTATTATTTTCATATGAGAAAATGCCGATTCACATAGATAGGTGGAACCAAAGTGCGTAGTCAATTGCAAAGAAATAACAACTCTTAAACATGGATATTTATCTTCATGCAGCAACGACCAATAAGTATTTTCAGAAGCTCTTGCTTTTATAAAAATATCAGAATTAAGGGCTATAATTTCATTTTCTATTTTTGAAGAATCAATATCATTAGTGTACAATACAAGACGATAGTATGATACATAAGAATTAGGTACCGAACTATTCTTATTTTATATTTTGATGATAAGACATTTTCTGGGTACCCAAGTACCGTTAGAATTTTTATTTTTTTCATCATCAGTAGGTACGACGATGATGGACGTCTCAGGTCCAGAAAAAATTTGTTTCATTTCTATAATAAAATTATCATTAAGTATCCGAACTATTAAAACTATTAAAAATACCCACATCTTGAATTTCCTTTGATTATTTCAAGTTTTTATGAAATTGGTGGTAAGCTGACAAGTGGTAAGCTGGAGTGATTGGTGGTAAGCTGACAATTTCCTTTAATTTTTTCAAGTTTTATGAAATTGGTGGTGAGCTTGGTAAAATAAGCCTTTTTTATTTTTACTACGCCGATCGACTGAAAAACTGGTATGAGACTGAAAAACTGGTCTACGACTGGTCGACCGCAATCAACCGTCTGAGCCAGCCTCTGATAGCTCTTTGAGTCACAAATATTATAAAATTTTAATAATACATAATTGTACTAAATTGTATTTTTAATTAAATTTTCGTAAAAAATAAATAAATAAATAAATAAAAAAAATAATTATATTACTTGGTATACAAATTACTTAAATAAGTCACAGTTGACAGATTCCTTAAATTAATTATACATAACATGACATAATATGTTATATATACTTTTTTTAATACAATTCACCTAATAACGATTACTACTCCTATATTCAAAATAAATAAATTAACTGCAAAATAAACACTTAATAATTGAACTACTTATGAAGCCTACTAACTAACTGTTTACCCTAAAAAAAATTTTTTTTATCTAAATCCCCATTTACATTTAAAACATACATACATACAACAAAAACTTTGTTTTCTTTTATTTTTCACTTCGTTAGTTATCTTAAAACTTTTGTAATGAAAAAAAAAACATTTTTTGTTAAAAGCCCTTAAATGCTTGAATCATGTCCAGTGACATTACTTAAAAGTACACGTTTCCATTGCAGCAGTGTAATTTTCTTTTAAAATGATTTCTTCATTTTTTAAACTCAAAAATTTCAAATTTCTTAATATCTCTTCTTTATATAAAACCAAAAATGCCAATATCAATATATAAGTAATATAATATCCTTTATATATTTTTTTTTTATTTTCATTTTTGTAAACTTTTAAAATACGACCTCTTTATAGGACGCTGGCCTTTTTTAAAAAAAAAAAAACTGAATTGAATTCTTAGAATTTTTAAAAAGTAAAAATATTTCTACAAAAAAAATTGCGATATTATTGTCTATTGATACAGATGTCCTAAGAAAATTTTTTTTCCAAAAATAAATAAGATATTCTGAAAAATAAAAAAAAAACAATATAAAAACATCTAATACAGTAGTTTCTTTATTCCATATTGTATTGAATTGCATTACATTGCATCACATTTTATCATCATAATGATAATTCTATCAGACATTTTATTACTTAACTCACGTTTTACTCAAGTCCTTCTAAATTTTAAATATATAGTTCAAATATTTTGATACAGTCACATTCATATATAGTGCAGAAACTATGTTAATGGAAATGCTTTATATGGCAAGAAAGTCCTTATTGTGAAAGAGTTGAACAAAGTTTAGTAAAATAAAAACAATTTTGTTTTTTTATTTTATTTATTGTGTCCCAAGATTAAAACCGTCTACAAAGTGTAAAATAAAACTATTTTTATTTTGTTATTTTTGTTTTTTGTATTTCAAACTAAATCGTTTAGGACTTTATTATATTATTATTATAAGAAACTTTCAAATCACAATATTGATTCACATTATATATTATGATATATGCATACAGTCCTTAAATTATAGAATAATATTATGTGTGAGTTCAATGGCTATTCTCTGAGAATATCTGTGTTGATTTTATAAAAGTTCTAAAACTAAATGATGGAAATATAACACAATAGAATATATAATATGGTATTCGCTCTTTTAGCGAACTCCACTTAACAAATGTACATTTCGCAAAATCCACGTTAGATAGATTGTGTATTTTGGGTGGATCTGTCCTCTATAACACCGCAGCCGCATATAGTGTTATTGTAATAACCCGTATTTGTTAGTTATTCTCTAAGTCCTTATGGATACCTGATTTTGTGATCACACTCAGTATATTTTTCAATGGTATGCTCGATAGCTCCCATTGTTTGGTGAACGCAGTTTTCAAGTGGCAAAGTCTGCTACGAGCCCTTCGCATTCACAGAGCAGATGTGCAATAGATTCCTCCTCTATTTCACATATTCTGCGTAAGTTGTTTTTGGTTGGTAAGACGTGTTTCTTTATTAGGCAGTGGCCTGTTATTATTCCTGCCAAGATACGTACCTGTTTCCTATTGAGACCTTCAAGAATATTGGTTTTCTTTAGCAAGCGTTTAGGCATGATCATTTGTTTTGCTTGAGGATTTTCAGATACGTTGGCCCAGAAATCCTGAGCTTTTTGGTCTACCCAGGATTTTGTGACTTTATTTGCATTTGCCAGGATTTTAAGTATTTCTAAAATATCACATACTACCTTTGATGTACATGAATTAATAGCTAGTATATGGCTGCTTTACTATCCGAGAGAATGTAGATTTTAAGTTTTATGTAATTTCTTCTTAAATTATCTCGCACACACAGTATTGTAGCATGCATTTCAGCTTGAGAAACTGTGTTAGTAGGGGGTTACAGGGAAAAAGGATTCTTGGTGTACCAGAGCTTCTAATGATAACCCCAGTTATCATCAAACAAGCTGAATGCTGTAGTTTGTTAAGTTTGTTTTGTAACTTTTTTCACAAAACTGCGGATGCATAGGTTAAGGTTGGCCTCACTATCATGGTATATAATCATAATGCAATTTTGACATGTCCAAAGTGCAATTCTGGCTTTGTTTAGAGCATTGTCTAGATGAGCGGTAACTAAAGAAATATTTGGCAAAAAAACACTTACACAACTAAACTTTTAACAAATGAACATTTTATAACTTGTATTTTCGTAGACAAACTACAAAAATAAATATAGTGTAATATATTTTGTTCATTTTATTATTATCTGTGCCATTAAAATTTGGGTTTCACTCGTATTTCTCCACTATTTCTACTATAGGTAGGTAGGTATAAATGGTCATTCCAGTTGCTTCTGATAATATGTATCTATATTTTTGGGGAAAACTTCACCTATACGCAATAATACCTATGTTGTTGAGGAAAGCCTCACTTAAAAACCGGAGTCAGGCTTTAGCTAATAAAATAAAGGATTTCTGTCTCAATTTCATTTTTCCAGCTACGACAATATAAGGGTTGAACAGAATACCTAGCTTGGAAGAGTGGGTTCCTATCGGCCAACGACCCGTACTGATTTGCTATTACTCCTGATATATCAGTACGGGACCTAGCTAAGAGTTGTTCGGTTTTGTTGATGTTATACGAGAGCATATTTTCCAAGAGAAATGTTTTTACTATAGTATTTCTCGTTTTGTATAATCCTTTCTATTTGGAATATTCTTGATTCTTTGGAAATCCAAATAGGGAAGCTGAAATGTATATGTGAGATTCTGAATTGGGAAAAATTTTGTAGTTGGACTCAAAATCATGATATTCCCTTTTTTTAGAATATTAAATATACCTAAAGAAACAAGTATACACGGATTTTGAGACACAAGTGGATCTAAATTCTAAAGAATTTTACCGTTTCCTTTTCTTTTCTATAGTAGAAACCAAATTTTCAACTGAGTTAGCACAACCTTGGGTCTACAACCTTCGCTCCTAAGACTCTAAAATTAGACTGTACATACATTTTTTATGGTTTTGTCGTTTGGTGAAAGGTCTGGCTATCCAGAATTCGAGACCTGAAGACTTCAGAACCGGTATAAATGTTATATAATTTGCCAAATGTCCAAATGTTAAATGTCCATTTGATAATCTTCCTTTTGCTAAAAGTTCATTTTGCTAAACGTTTATTTGCCAAATTAGTTTTTTGGGAAATGTCTAAAGACTAAATGTACATTTGCGAAATGGAATTGGCCAAATACGCCACAGTACTATACAATATACTTGTTACTATATTATATTTATAATGTATATATATATATATATATTTGTATTTGTATTATCAGTAACATTAGGCGATATATAAATCCAAATAAACGATATATGTATGTATGTTATAAGATAGTTTAAAAATTACAAAATAATTGCATAAAAATAATAGTATTAAAAAAATTTTGTTTTCGTTACAGATACACTGACAAAAATGAGGTGAACGTTTTTAAGAATATTTACTACTTTTACGTTAAAAATATTACTATTATATTATTGTGGCACCTGTACATAGAAACTTTAGAATATACAGAAAAAAAATTGTCAAAGTATGAAGTAGAAGAAATAATTCTTCAAATGAAAAAAAAATACGCAGAAAAAGATGGCATTGAAACAGAGATGCTAAAAACTACAGGTGAGATGTTTATATCGAAATTGCATAGCTCAAATTATATAGTATGAGATACAGAAGCCCTGCCAAGTAAATGAAAAAAAAAAACATCATTATCCCCATTCACAAAAAGGGAAATGAACTTGACTGCACCAACTATAAAGACATTATACTATTAAACACGGCGTACAAGTATTTGAGATATACTGTACTTCCCCAAATGATTGTTAAAAATCCCAGGTTTCTGTTCTTGGTGAACATGCAAAACTATCTCCCGAAAGTTTATAGGAGATTTACTATTAATTAAATATTTCTACTGGACATAGCATGGCAAAATGCTACGAGTTTAATAAAAATCTCCTATAATTATATATAATTATATTTGCCTTAATTAGCTTGCCTTGGACTTTATTTATATGTTTGTTTCAATTTGCTTCCATTCAACAAAATAACCATTTCAATAACCATTCAACCAAGGAATATCCATAAAAAGAATATGAACTCATGTATGGATTCATTTGTTTGCACATAAATTCATATGCAAATTTGCTAAAAATTGTAAGAAATAGACGAATAAGAATTTAACGTGCAAGAAAAAAAATATAGTAAACAAAAGAGAGTAACAAAAAAAGTTGGCTGAAATTAAATAAAAAAAAGTTAATAATTTAAAAAAAAAAATTCAACAAAAATTTCGTTGAAATATTTAACAATATCATTTTCTAAATTATATCAACTATGTATAAGATTTTTAGGAGACCTAACTAAAACAGCGTTATCATATTCTTTAAATTCTGTGATTTGTTAATAGATGTTGTCCTCAGTATTATTTTATAATCGTATACCAATATAATAAATATTTAGGTTTACTATAATTTAATATAATTAATAAAAAATAATAATGTTTGTAACTCCAAATTATTACTGACAAAAATGTTAATAATATTTTATATTATTGTGATGTAATTATTATTTAATATTTTAATAGGTATATACGAAAATAATAATGTTTAAAACGAAAATATTAAAATAATAAAAGATCAGAATCCATCATCGTGTGAGGGAACAAACTAAATTCGAACAAAGATTTTTTGCCACCTTGTCTCATATAAATAATGAGAAAGCAAAATTTTTTTACAGGATAAAGCAAAATGCAAACACTTGTTTTGTACCTTTTCTCTCTCATAATAAATTTTTTAACGATAAGTAAATGTAAATTTTACCTCTTTTAACTTTACCTCTCTTTTAATACGCTTAAATTGAAGGCAAATATTTCTAAAAAAAAAATTTTTTTTCTTTATTTTATTATATATATAGTATTGTATGTATTATAATATTTGCTTCTACCATGTTTTTGACCAAGAAAATTGACAAATTTAATTATCCAATTACTTGGACACATTAAATGAAAGGTAGCACGGCAAAAAAATAAAAAAAGAAGTCAAACAGGTAGTGCTCTATTAAAAACAATTTTTAACCTCATATTATTCACACCTGTAAAATATTTAGACAAAGACGGATACATATTCATAAGATCATCTTTAATCTAAAATATTTTTCAATCTAGAAAATGAAGATGCTAAAGAAGGTTTTAAAAATTAAAGATGCTGAAATCAAATATATAAAGATGACACGCACAGATACAAGACAATAAACCCAAAACATTACAATAAATGACTGTGAATTAACTTTATAGTCGAGTTTAACGTTAAAATATTTTAAAGGGGGCTTATGGTATTTAAGGAAAAAAAAAATTTTTAGAAGTGTGGTTAAAAAACAATCAGATTGAAAAAATAATGTCTAAAATATATTGACTACAGCTCCGAGCATATGCAAGCTTACGAAATTATTATATAACGAGTGTCTATACATTTTTCATTGTAATCAGAATTTCACAAATCTGCTGTTAATTAACTTTGTTCTTTGATCATAAGATCTAATATTTTATAAAATTTGTTCAATTTAAAAATCAAATTAAGAGACATTCGTAAGTAGTGACACCTAAAATACTACATAATTACTGATATTTCATTTTGTAATGGATTATTACTGAATAGATTTTTCTTTAATTCACTCAACAAATATTTTAATATTATTGGTTTATTAATAAACAAAGCAAAATATTTTTCTCAGTGTATACTTATTTAAAAAAAAAATTGTATTTATTTAGAAAAAAAAATAATTAAAAATTAAATACGATTACAGGAAGAAAACATTTTAAGTCACATATTAATAACATAAGAAATCTGTTGTCATAACAGTAATTCTTTTACACCAGAGGACATGATCAAAATTTATGTGCTTTATTTTTGTTGCATTTTTGTTTTTATTTATAAAATATCCTGATATAAAATTCTGAAATTTTTTTTAAAAATAAAAAATAATATTATGTATGGATGACAAATGTTATATTTCATTAAATTTGTACACTAAACTAAGACATTTAATGAAACACGTTCAATAAGTTTGTATTAGATATAGTTTTTTTTTTTTGGTTTTAACTCAATTGTCATCGCAACAATATGTTTCTCGGGAATATAATATACTTAACTTAGTAAAATTGTTATATATATTGGATTGCAATTCAGATGCATATACATGTAGGTTAGGTTATATCTAAGGTGATACAGTTTTCTTTCAGTTTCATTGAGGCTATAATAATTAAGCCGAATAATTGACGGAAGGAATCTCTTCTCATGATTTATTGACAGTAAATTAGTTTATATTAAGAAAAAGATATGATTAAAATGAAGTTATCAGTATAATGCAAATCAAAGAATTTTAACCACCATTAGAGTAATCAAGAAAGTACAGTTTATGGCAAAGCTATTTTCTTCCAAATTTATAAGAAAACAAAATAGTTTTGAAATACAATTTTTGTTTTATTAAGCAAAATATAAAGTTATTTTAAGAACTATACACAACAAAATTAATTTTGTATTTCATACTATCACATTAGATAACTTAATATTTAATTTTTAACTTTTTACTTGAAAAATGTTAGTAATAAGTTTTAGAAATAAAAAAAAACCTATAAAACTAATTGCCCAGCTTCAGTTTAGGCATAAATAGTATTTAAATACATAAAGTGTTAAAACTTAAAAAATTCATCTTTTTACTTAAATTTAATTTTCAAAATTGTTATAACATCTAATATCAAAACTTATATTTTAAAATTACGACATAGTGACTTATAAGTCAGTCATAAAGTATCACATACTAATAATTATTGATTGAGTAAATACAACCATTCTACTGTCAACCACTTGAACAATACTAAAAGAAATTATGTTTTTCCAATACATTAATACCACACAGAAAAAAAGACAATAGAATTTTCAATAAATTATAAGTAGTTGATTTACGGTTTAGATGACTTATATAAAAATTAGATAAATTAATAGAAACATGGGACTATTTACCAAATCTAGATCTATTTATTTTATATAAATTTGTTTAGATGTTAGTTCTACATATAACTTTAGATAAAACAACTACTTTTTAGACAAAGAAGACATTTCGTTTTAAAAAACTTCCACCTGTAAATTAGATAATTTTTAATTAAATCACCAATAACACTAAATGTTTTAAATACCAGTAGATAATTTTTCTAAAGGATTTTTTTTTCGTTACAAAAATAAAAATTTCATCTACTTTTTTTGTTATTCTGTCTAATTTTATTCAGATTTGCCGTAATTCGTTTTTAATTCAATTCCTCAGTTCATTTAAATTAATAGCAGTGTGCAAATTTGTTTTATTGAGAAATTAAAAAAAAAAAAATTTATATCAAAGCTATAACTTGTAAAAAATGAAAAAAAAAATGAGTGATGTAGTAGAAAAATCGGAAAAGGATTTATGTATATAGTTGAAGACCTCATCAATACATCAGCAGATCACAATGTCGTAGAGGAACTACTTGCAGTTTGCAATTTACAAGAAGCACTGCCATTTTTGCAAAGTCAATTAAAAAAATATTATTATTATTTAGTTTATACTAGATATTTGCCAATAGTTTATTTTAAGTACTTTCCATCCATAAAGATTATACGTGTACCTATATATTTTATATGTTTGTTCGCAATCATGTCAGTTACATTGTAATAAATAGTTCATAAAAACAAAAACAAAATCTGTATTATTTTAAAAAATTCATTTAATTTTCAGATTTAGTTCATTGCTTACACTTAGCCATAAAATAACCTAATTCTAATTAATTAAACATATATTTATGATAAATTAACAAATAAATTGGAGATATTACCTAAATAATATTCGACAGAATAGCTATCGAACAACATAATATTAGATGAATTAGCTTTTTCAAATTGCTTTTTAGTATATTTTTTTGGTTTAAATGTCTAATTTTAATGATTTGTCTTTAATAATTTAGCTGATTTGTTTATGAAGTTAGTTTGAATATTTAAAAATTTATATGAAACATCAATCAACTAATAGTTTAGATTTCTTATTAAAATATATTTAGATAGTTCACATAAATGATGTGGCAGACTGAAAAACAATCAATGTTTCTCGATAATTCATTTCAATTTTTATATAGTTTCTCTAATCTTTTCGTTCAGTGCACATAACAAAAATCGATTTGAAACACATACAACAAAATAATATTGTTTTTGCGTTATTATACAATTGTAGGGTATATCATTGTTCAAAAACACATACGGCACAATAATAAAATTAAAAATAACGCCGAATTCACAGATCGCGATAGAGCTGCAAAAATAAATAAAGATTTTATGATGTACGACAACATGATTGCGAGGCAAAGAAATATCATATAATGTTTATTTACATGTTATTTGAGAAGTGAAAAGTTAGAAGTTATTATTATACATTTAATAATAATGTACAGAAGTTAAATTATTAATTTAACTAAAATTATTTTGGATCTTAAATTTAAAATTTTTTATAGATAATACGTTTCCTTTTCAGTTAAAACTCTCATCATGCTTTAAATCAGTCTATTTTCCCCAATACATTCCTTACACTAACACTCCTATTCCTATTACACATCAATGTTCTCATCAATTTAATTGTCCATAATATACTACATGAATACATGAATGTTGAACTCATCAATTTTGTATCCATGTTTTGGCATTTTGTAATGATATATTGAACTTTTCTGAATGACATTGAAAATATAATTCTTGAGCAAATGTTTTTGACTTCAATTAACATTGAATTTTGAAAGTAAATGTTTTGTGTATAAAAAACAACAATATTTTTTTGAGTCTAATAATAGTTATATAATGAAATAATTGTTATAATTATTCAAATTAATATAAAAAATGTTCGTTTTAGAATTAAATTATAAATTTAGATTATCTGAACATTCCCAAAAAAGAAGTAATCTTTTTAACTTAGCTGATTTTGATACTACATTGATGAAAACATTGATGATTGATCATTGATGGCAAAGTGATGATAATAGAACTACCATCAATTAATTTCCCATCAATGTCTCATCAATATATTAACATTATCACCCATATTTTGTTAGACCCATCTCGCGAGATCGCGTGAGAATATCTCTGACGAGATAGTTTTGTATTCTGTTAGACCTTTGACGAGACGAGATAGCCATTTTTTATCTCGTCAAAAATTGTAAGCGATAGAGTATCTCGTCAAAGTATTTTGTGTTTTTTTATCAAAAAATTGAATTAAATAAATAAATTGAATAGATAAAATAATTAAGTAAAGATTAATAAACAATTTTTCATTATTGTTTCTGCATTATTATTAAAATTGTGTTTTTTTTTTTTGAAAAAAAAAAACCATCTTTACTATTACTGTTTTACTACTGTTTATGTACTAAACTAAAAAATATTTAAAACATTTATATTTATTTTTCATTTAAAAAATATTTTAAAAATAATACTAAAACCCCACTAAAACTTTCCAAAAATTTTATAAATCATATTTCGTTTATATACCAATAATTATTTTTGATAGTAAAAAATGACCAGTACTACCAACAAATAAAATGTTCTATCGCGCCGCTTACAGTGTCTAACAGAAAGGCATATTCAACGAGACGAGACGAGATGAATTTTTTCTTCTCGTCAACGATGGGTCTAAGAGAATATGGGTATATATTGTCAAGTATTGATGAAAACATTCATGTGTAATAGGGGTGGAAGAGGGAAATTCCTATGAATGAAAAAGGAGAATTGCACATAAGAAATGTGAATTAGATAGTTTTTAAGATGTATTAAATTTAAAACACATAATTTTATTTTTGTTTTCGCTTAGCACTTTTTTTAATATGAAAATGTATGCTATATAGTTTTGTTAACACAAGGCTCATTACTTGGTCCAATTTTGTACAACCCTTATACACTGCAGAAATCCCTAGATTGTATTTTACAAAAATATCGGTATTTGCTGGTTTATTCTGTTGGCTCTAACCACAATTATACATATTAACAAACCTAAAAAATTTACTCAATAAACTGTCTAGATATTTTGCAAAGTGGAGAGTTAAAATTAAAGCTTCAAAATCAGTATCCATTTATTTTACAAAAAATTAAAGCTCTCCATTACCTTCTATATCATTAAAACTAGAAAATTACGAAATTAACTGGGCCGATACTATTAAGTACCTATAAAAGCTTAATCTTTCAAAAGCAAACTTCTATCACTGTTGATAAAGTTAATAAATGTACTCGCATGTTGTATCCCTTTATCCACAGAAAATAAAATAATACTTATTAAGGTAATATTTCAGATAATAATGTTATATGCGCCACCAGTCTGGGTAGATTGTGCAGCTAGTCATATTAAAAAATTACAAATAACGCAAAGAAAACTTTTGAAACTTATACTCAATCTTCTCAGATGGTTTCCAACCAAAAAGATGATGATAAAGCCAGCATGAATACAATATTAGGAAAAATAAGTTTTTTAACTGTAAGGTTCCACTCGAAATTGTTCACATCAGAAAATCGTCCGATCAAAAATTTAAATTAAGTTAAAACATTTAGGCTGGTTTAGAGCATAAATTTTACTGTTTAAGTTAGTGTTAAGTTTTACAAAACAAAAATTCGAAAAGGTTTTTTCTTATCCAATTTTCCTTTAAAATTATACTCGTATCTAAACTAAATTTCTAAATAAAAAATAAAAAAATATAAATTAACTGTAGTAAATGTAGTTATATATCTATATTTCAGTAAATAGTTTTAAAAGAATTAATTGTACAATTTTTGGAGCATAATAAATAGATTTATGAAATAAAAGTCGACTTTCCTTTCACTGATCATTTGTATTTATTTTGCAAATATCGATATTTCGGAAGCAACTTACTTCCTTCATCAGTGCTTTGCGACTAATTAATATTTACACTAATCCTTACATATAATTATATAATTTTAACCCTTACTAACATGCTCATTTTGTTAACAATAGTAATTCCTTAATAGTGCTACCTAAGCAAGTGCTTTGAAGTTTTCTTCTGATAAAGGTGTGGTCAGTAGTCTGTTAATCATTGTATGATATGCTGCCATCTTTTGTCCATGGGAGTGGTTTGAATCGGAAGTGGTAGTTCAAAAAGGAAAAAATATATATTAGGACACAGCAGAAGTAAATGGATTTATGAAAGAAAATACTGAGAAAATAATAAAGAACAAGATCCATAGAACTGAAATGGAAAATCTCTCAACTTTATTCGAACAAAACAAAAATATGAAGAAGCCAAAACGAATTTGTGTAACACATTCCGCATACACAAAAAAATTTAGCAATATATTTAAGAAATACAACTTAAATGTAGTCACTACTAGCAGAAATCTCAAATTATGTATTCTGTTAGGATCTGCTAAAGATAAGAAGAGCATAGAAGAAGTAAGTGGTATATATACAAAATATCATGCCAAGATTGCACAAAAACTTATATAGGACAATCCAAGAGGTTAATTACAGCTAGATTCCAGGAACATATGAGGAAAGCACAATTGGCGAGGAAAAGAAACTACACGAATTTTAGGTCAGCTGTAGCTCAGCATATAGTTGAAGAAGAACATCATATAAATAAAAATAGTTTAAAATTAATAAAAGGTAAAAAAAAATAATAAACTAGATATGTATGAAAGTCTGGCAATATCTAGAGAACCTGTTAACAACAGACTTAATAATAATGTAGGTAGTGGATTCTCACCATTATTTAGATTACTTTAAAATTAAAAATCAGGTTCAGGTAGAATTAAGATCATAAATACTAGAATAAGGGTTATTACGTTAGACTAGTTTAAATTCAATAAATAATAATTATACAAAAAAAAAAAAACACTTGATTAGGTAGCACTATTAAGAAATTACTATTGTTAACAAAATGAGCATATTATTAAGGGTTCAAATTTTATAATTATATGTAAGGATTAGTGTAAATATTAATTCCGAAATATCGATATCTGCATAATAAATACAAATGATTAGTGAAAGGAAACTCGACTTTTATTCCATAAATCTAAATATATCACTAAAAACAAATCTGATTATCAAAAACAACATAATAATAAATAAAATAAAATAGTTTTGTTAAATTTCACTGTAATTAATGTAGATGGTTAATCTTCTAGTGAATTGCAATCATAATTTTTTAGAGTAAAATACCAATGAAATCTAACTCTTGATGAGCCCCTAATCCCCAATTATTAAAACTAATTATTAATTCGGACACTGCAAATTTTAAAAAATATATCAAAATTTTGTTTTTAATTATATTGTAAATTTTTTTGTTCTGTAAAATGTTGCTAATAAACCAAGCTTTTAAAAATTCTATCAAAATTAAAAATGTGAAATGTCTTAATTAATAATGGTTAGGATCGTACAATTCAACTCTCATACTTTAATCATGTAATAAGTCAAAAACAAAAGCTAAATCCTGTAAAAATCAAAAAGAAAATATAAAATTTTCTTAAATTTAGTCTAAGTAAATTTGAATTTCTAGAATTGGACCTCCAGAAATAATGTCTGTAATCTAATAAGAATTGCTTAAGTGCGTAATATTGAAGTATCCTTTCTGTTAAAACAACTTCGAAAGAGATTTTACACTAAAATTTATTTTTTTTTAAATTAACAAAGAAAGTAAAAAAAAAACGAATGTCTGCTTTAATAAAAAGAGTTGATACGATTTTAAACTGTTTTTTTGTTTTAAATTTTTTGATGAAATAATTTTAAATAAAACAAAAACAAATTGTTCAAAATCTTTAGATTTCATAAAGTTTTTTTTTGTTTTTTTTTTTTAATAGAAAAATAACGCAATTTAATATAACTTTGTAATCGCTTCTATTTTAATAACTGTCTTAATAATTTTTCGTTTTCTTCATTTTCTTCAGATTTTTGATTTCATTTTGAATGCTCTAGTGAATTACTTTATTATTTAAAATTCATTTTAATGACTTTTTGTCTGCAAAATTCATTCATTTAATTTTTTTATTTTTATTTTTATTCTTTTTTTTGGTTTGGTTTGGCTTAAGAAAATGAAAATAAGTTTTTTCACTATGCTAAAAGTAATGTTCAAAAAGAACACCACATACAATTTATTTTTAGTGGAATTTAATTTACCCAAATTTTTCATCAAGTCTTTGGGTCTTTCTTTTGTTATTTTTTCTTATAGAATAGTTTAGATAAAGAATGCACAGAAGTTTCTTTATTCATTTTTAAAAATTTTATGAATCCATTTTGTGAAAATTTATTTTTTCATTTTGTTTTTACTCAAGGTGGGTAAATGACAATTGGTAAAATTTGAGTGAATCCTTTTCATTTAAAATAAAATATTACCAATCGTAAAATATTTTTCAGATTTTCATTTTAAAACTATTATTTTTGTCTGGAAATCTGTCTTATAAATTTATAGTTAACATAGATTTTTTTTTAAATTCTTAAAGTACAGATAATCCGATGGTTTAATCAAAAGTTCAAAGATATTTGCATAAATCAGCCATGCACAACTCTTTGTCCTGTTTCTTGTGGTCCATTTAAGAATTATTTTACATTTGTACTATTATTATTATTATTGTTATTATTATTATTATTTTTTTATTGAATATAATTTACACAATAGTGACTTACAAGCACTATAAGCTGCCAAGGCTATCGATATATTTTTTTTTTCATTATTTTACAAAATTCTCTTAGTCTGAAGTTTTGATAATGTCTTACAAGGACAGAACATGTCGCCTCAAATTTTATTTTTGTTTTTTGATTAAAAATGTTAAAATAAAATATATAAGAAAATTTTAATAATTTCTTAATGAGTGAAACAACAATAAGTATTTTATTTAAGTCAATTAAATATTGTATTAATTTCTAAAAATTATGTTTCACCAAGTGCCAACTAAAACATCTTTAGATTTTTTAATGAAAATTTTCTTATTATATTTGTGTTTATTAACTTGCCTCAACGTTTATAATATGTTTGCTTTTTTCCATCCATTTGATTTTCAGTCGTTTTACATGGGGTTTTCTGGTGTATTTTTCATATTCGGTTTTTCCCGGTACGTTGCTGCTACCCTATTACCAATTATGAATTCCCAACAAACCAATATCAACGTACCGAGTGTGTCCCCATTTTTAAGCTAAACTGGAATTTTTTAAACAATTGTGCTTCAATATTATTTTATAGAAATTATTTTTTTTTAAATTATAAAAAAAAAGTAAAGAAAATTTATATATGAATTTTATTTAATTTAATTTATAAAATTTACGTTCACATAATTTAATTGGCTAAACCACATGTAATTTAAACAATGTTTATTTATTTATTTAATTTATATAAATTGTACATAAGACTCAATGAAATTGAATGCGAATATGGTAATGTTTTATACTATACAGTGCAGTTCGTTGGTGGAGTTAAGACACAGTTATGTAATATTTTCTTTCACTTATTGAAAAATGAAAATATTTATAATTCAAATAGGTCAGTCAGATTATTATTTGGAAGATAAGAAATGGATCTGTGACATTGCATTATTCTAACAGATAAATTTAGACACTTAAATTATTTGAACCAAAAATTTTAAGGAAAATGTCTATTAATAAAGAAACTGTTGTTGAAATTTGCTCTATTGAACTAAAATCAATAATTGCCTTTGAATTTGTTTTTTTTCTATCCATAATTTTAAACATGATTTTTTTTTGTTTTTGCAATAAAATATATATTTATATATGTATAATTGATTTCATTTGATTGTATTTACAACCATTGAACTAATTTTCTATCACCTTATCAACACTGTTTTTTTAAGCTTTGATTTATAGTTGCAAATTTTTTTGAAATCACATTTAACTTTATTAATAATATGGAGAATGGGTTTCAAACGGATGTAATATATACCGATTTTAGTAAAGCTTTCGATCTTCTTGACTTCAACATATCACCTCTCAAAAAATAAATGGGTTTCCTTCTCTTTTTATAAATTGATTGATTTCTTACCTTTCAAACCGTAGATATGGTGCCCGTTTTTAAATTTAAGATGTCAATTCTGAATTTGAACCTCATGTAGAATACCTGATTCAAGGTGAAGGTAGTCAGTCATCTTGGTCCTCTATACTATTTATTTTCCCCATAAATTCATAATAATCACATTAAAAGTTAGCTGATGAAAATTTATAAAAGAAAATACTACCGATTTAAATCGATTTAATAGCTGATGGAGTACCAACAACAATCCCCATTTCAATATTAATAAATGTGCCCTAATTACATTTACTCGTCGCTCTTGCCCAATTTCGTTTACATATTCTCTTAATAACCAAACTATTCTTTAAAGTTATATCAATTATAGACTTGAGGGTGGTATTCTTCGATACTAAGCTATCATTTCATCTTCATTATACTCACATATTGAATAAGGCCAACTCTATGCTTGGTTTTATTGGACTAAAGATTTTACTGATCCCTTTATACTGAAATCTTTTATTAATGTTTCTAATTTGAAACATACATATTAACATAATTGAATCAGTAAAAAGAAATTCCTTAGATTTGCTTTACTTAAGAAGATTAAGATTACCTCCATATGAATACAGATTGAATTTACTACATCTCAACACACTTGAAAAACAAAACGTAGAACTGTCGCTGATATAGTATTCTAAACGGAATTAATCAAAAGACACATTTCTTCTACCCAATTAAGTACTCGCTAAGCTCAACTTTTGCTCTAATTCCAGATTACAATAATTAACTTAAAATTTCATAGAACTAAATATTGAATTGAGAAGTACGAACCATTAAACAGAATGACGTGTTCATGTAACTCATATCATTCCCATATTATAAACCTATTACTACAAAGCAAAGTCTTTCAAAAATAATTTATATTTGGTAGCCCTTACATGTACGATTTAATTCATGGATTTGATTCATATGTCAAAAAATCGTATGTGTAAGATCTCTTATGAATTAAATCGTATGAATCTCGTGAATCGAATTGGATGGCCATCCAATTTCCATCCAATCAAATTTGACAGTTCATGAATTAAATATGGCGAATTCGTAAATTTTCGACTGAATTTTGACAACGATATATTTTTGCTGTTTGTATGCAGGTTGATTTTGATAACAATGTTGTTTTTTTATTTGAAATCGGTAATTAAAATAAAATTTGAAAGTACTGATAGTTTTTTTTATTGAATTTGATTTTTAATTTTGTTTAATTGAAATGAGTAATATTTAACATGAAGAGTTTCAAATTTATCAACTTCTTTGAAGAAAAAGAAGTGTTGTGGAACGTTATTTCCAAAAAATGTAAAAATGCATTTTAAAGAAACAAAAGCCTACGAAGACATTGCAGTTAAATTTAATATTAGTATCGAAGAAGCGAAAAAAAAACGTTTTGAGGACAATACTTGTTTGTGAAATTAAAAATGTATGCGGATTTTAATTTTTATTTTATACGAAACATTTATTTGATTTTTTAAAAACTGAATACACACTGTACTTTTGGCATAAAGTATTGACATTTACTTTAAAAAAAAATGCATGGATTTTGTTTAACGTGTAAACGCTAAATGGATTTTATCGTGAATTTGATTGTGAATAGCCGTGGATTAAATCGTACGTGTAAAGGCCATCTTTGTGTCAATAAACATGCATCCTATGATATCCCTTGACCTAAGTACATTTTTATAGATTACATTATTATGTTATTGTAGCTCAATTTATATTAATTTTTCTGTTTTTATCTATTCCAACTTAATTGTTAAAATATTGTGACTATACAATGTATGTATGTTAACTACATTGGTGCATGTCATTTCTAACATTATCCTTGTATTATTATTAATTTTAGTTTTTTTGTTATTTATTTAATTCTATTTTTTTTTTTTTTTAATTAGAATAAGTTTTTAGTTTTCCATTTTCTATTCGTTTTTTTTTTTTTATTTTTTTTTTATTATTCTTAACTTATAATTTTATATAAAATTTAACTTAAATTGTAATAAAAGCCGATAGCCATAATAGCTAGTGCTTGTAAATTAATATTGTATATAATTTAAATTGTATCTAATAAAATCTATAATTATAATTGACATCTAAAATAAAAAATATAAAAACAACAAAAAAACAAATCACTTGAATTCTTCATTTTTATCTTTTTAAGTAACTGTTTCTAAATTTTGGTTATTTGTAGTAATAATATACTTTTATTAAACACGAGTGGTTTCTGCTATATCGTGCGAAGTCTATGTCAGTACGTAAATTACTGTTTTTTTAAAAACTTTAAATTTGACTTCAACTTGAAATATATTTACTCAACAGGGGCCCCTAGTATAATAATAATAAGGTAAAAATCTAATAAATAAATAAATATTGTGACTTGTTTGATTTAAACTCTTAATAACTAATAAGTAAATAAATAATATTCTTAGTTTTTCTATTTTCTATCACCCGAGCCCGATTTTCAAATTTTTAAAAAGTTTATGCATGGCTGACACAGATGATCAAGTTTGTTAAAGTTGATTTATTACGTTATCACTATGAATCCATCAAAAGTATAATTGATCAGTTTCGTAACATTTCGTAATATAAAAGAATAAAAAACAAAGACTGTAAATTCAGCATCAGTTTTATTATTAAAAATATACAATTTAAAATATTCAACATTTGGAACATATCTCTTTAAATTTTCTAATACATGTTTTGATATTTCATGAAAATAAAAATACTTTAAAAATATCTTCAAAATTCTCATTAAATACCACCACCTCATCAGAAAATAACCAAAAACAAGTAATTTTTATAATTTATTTATGCGACACCAATTTTCCTGTGCAGTGAATTTCTATTCGATTTATAACCTTCTACAGTATCTACACAATATTTTAACCTCTATTCCATTATTAAAAAAAATAAACTTCTTATATTGGCATATTTATCAAGTCCCTTGTTGAGTTCATCAAGAAAGGCAAAAAAACAACAACAAGACAATATTATAAAAATTCTCTTCCTAACCTTGATTCTTTTTTCATCAACAATGATTAAAGATAAAAGAAATAAGGATTTCAGTACACAATCAAATTAAATAACAAAGTATCAAGATTAGAATCATATTAATCTTTATTTTTTTTTTTTGAAGAGGAAATCGATGAACACAAAATTTAACTTCTCGAGAAAATGAAATGAAAAACATGAAAACAAAAAACAAAAAACAACAACAAAAATTAACCAGAATCCACCATCCTTAAAATATTTTTTATTATTATTATTATTATTTAACTTGTTAATGTGTCTGACAAGGAGAACAATATTAAACGAATCATGACTATTATCATTTATTCATTGCTCATTTTCAGAGCAACGCACCTTTGAAAATATGTCATTTGGAAAATATATTTATGATAAGATCCTTGAAATCTTTTGTCAGTTTTAAAAAATTTTTTTATAAAAAAAAAACAAAACGTTAAAAAATTGTGATATGTTAGTAGAATATTGTTAAAAGATTTTTATTATCCACAAACAAAGTGTATATATATATATTTATAAACATACAGTCATAACAAGTCTTGCATCAAGTTATGTCTTTAACAAAAATAGACTTTCTGGGGTTGTTTACAATTGATGTTTACAATTCGTATTTTTTTTTTCAAATTGTGGTGGTGAATTGTGCAAGAAACCGTACAATGTTATTTTTTCTTTACAAATTCTTAATTTTTATTTTTGTTGTGTAAAAATACAAAGTTGTAGTGAAAAAATTAATATAAAAATTATTTTTTTACTTTTTCTTTAACTCCCATCACTTTTGAGGCTTGCATACAGCTAAAATTTAATATTAAAATTTCTATAACAAAAATTATTTTATAAATTTAAATTTTCTGTTACAGAAATTTATAATCAATATTTACAAAATATGTTATGTATGGCACAATATTGAAATAACAATATATACCATTATGATAGATGGACAATTTTTTAATTAAAGTTAGAAGCACAGAATATAATCGAATTAAAAAAAAATGTTCGAATGAAACAATAACTATCTATATTATAATACACAAGAGCATGATTAGTAAAGGCACTCTTTTCGTTGTTTTTCGTGTATCTTCGTTTTTTTCTTCATTAATCATGTCTGTATTTTGATGAAAGAATTTTAATCGGATATTAGTTCAGTTGGCTAAAGTGTCGTGTTCGAGTTCGATTCTCTTTTGAGTCAAATTTTTTTTTATTATTATTCTTGGATTATCACATTTGGGTTTTTCTACTTTTAGTAGGAAAAACAAATTACATAAGGAATAAAGGAAAATTTATAAAAGATAAGTATTTGCTTGTTAGATACACGAAATTTATGGAAATCTATCTTTTACAGATTAACATATTTTAAAGAAACGTATTCACCAATACAACAAAGAGATAACTGAAATGATTTGATAACTTAAACATACTATTGTATCTATGTTTATCGAACCTATATTAAAATTTTATTGTTCAAATTTATTTTACAGATTGTATAATAGTTAATTTAATAAAAAACATCTCTTAATTTATGATTAAAAAGTAAATAATAAAAAAAAAAATACTTTTTTCTTTAAATTTGCTTTTTTGAAGGGCTACACAGTTTTGGTCGCAATATTAAGTCATTAAAAAGAAGATAAAATTAGTTCAAGCTCTGTTAAAAAATGCTATGTGAGTAATTCTAAAATTTGATTTCAAGCAGGAGCAAATAATGGTACATAAAGATATGCTGATATTTTAAATAACGATCAGGAATTGATGCTTCTTAGCTTTAGTGGTAAATATGAATAGTCATGAGTTGAATACGTCTTTCTTCAATGTAATAGTCATTTGAAAATGCATCATTTATATTTAGTTTGTAAATTGAAAAAGTATGGTTCAAATCTGAGCCACCTAACAACCAATTTTCTTTATTATTTTTTTTAATGATAGGTATTTAAAAGGAGACTAAGCTAAATTAAATACTTTTTCAAATTTTTTTAATTTTCAAGTAAATTAGTACAAAAATAAAATATAGTATTTACATACCAACGATAAATTGAAATGATTGAATAATGAATAATAATATTCCAACACACGTTTTCGCAATTAACCCGAAAAATCAATTAAACGGTCAATAATATTAGTTATGGTAAAGGGTTTTGGTGTGCTTAGTATTTTTCAGGGCTTTCACCTTTCCTCGAGAAATAAAAAAATAATAAAAATAAATCAAATCTTATAAAAAAGGTTTAATTCTATCTGATATTTTTTTATGTTATTTTATAAATATTACCCTAAATCTTTGAAATTTGTTTTTTTTGTAGTTTGTTATTAATATTACTATTCCATATATTATTATCAGATACTTACAACATGACAAATGCTTAATTTTATTCAAAATCATTTTATTTGTCGTTTCACAGAAATATTCCATTATTTTGCACGGGGATTTCTTCTATAGTAGTAAGAATAATATTTACCACACTGTATAAAGGGATTATAATCATATCTCAGTTTCAGAAAGAGTTATTAATTAATATAAATTAGTAGAAAAATTAAATAACAAAAAGAGACAACAATCAAAAAATAAAATAAGAAAAGGGTATAAAATGTATCTAACAAGGGAAAAAAAATGTATTTAACTTGTAATTTTTTTTTTTTATTTTTGTTTTTATTTGTATATGTTAATTTTAATTTGAATTAATATTAATTAATATTAAATTTAAATTTGAGTTCTATAATAAAACAAGGTCACAAATAAGCATTAAATAAATAAAGTCACAATAATGTGGGTACCAGGGCATTCCAGCATTGCAGGAAATGAAGCTGTAGATTATCTAGCTCTTTCATAGGACCAAGTCCGTTCTGTGGGATTTCCCTGAACACAGGTAAGATGCAATTATAAGTTTGGGTAGAGCAAAAAGATGAGAAGTTTCAACAGAAAACAGGTATACGTATCTTGACATGGACCATAACAGGCTAATAACGATGACCTAAAATGGGTTTAATCGAAAACAACTTATGTATATGTCAAATAGAGGAAGAATCTTTTAAACATCTGCTCTGTGAATAGGAAGGGCTTACTTGTAGCAGACTTCACCACTTGGAAACAGCATTCCCCGAACAATGAGAGTTATGCAGCATACCATTGAAGAATATCCTGAGTGTAATCACAAAATCAGGTATCCCTAAGAACTCAGAGACTTAATAAAAAAAACCGGGTGGTCACAATAAGCCCATTTGCGACTGTGGTGATATAGGGACTAAATCCCTCCCGAAATTCAAAATCTATTTAATCTAACTAATAAATTCACAACAATGGATTATAATATATTTTGATTTTAACCCTTTTTTTTATTTATTTTCTAACATCAAATATTACACCGAAAAAAAAATATATTTACAAAAACGATGGCTATTTTCTTATTTAACTAACTTAATTTTTAAAAAATTTTATTATTAATTTTCATTCTGATTTGAATTTTTAATATTTTTCTTATACTCTATAGTCTATAATACCAAGTTAGAACTTAACTTATGTATTTTTGATCGTTACTAACTATTTATTTTTGGTAAAATTTTACTAAAATCCAAATTAATTCTCAAAAACAAAAAAAACCTTATAAATTAAATAAAACTTAACTTATTCTAACCTAAGCTTAAGATTATTTTTTATAGTTAAACTATACTAATCTATTTAATGGAGCTTCCTCCAAGCACCAGTAATCAACTTTATATCTTTTGTATATTTATATTATTCCCTATCCGGGATGAATATATCATCAAACATGATGATCGTCGTGAGAACTTATGACCCTAAATAAAAATTATGATATAAATATGGTTTAGTAACCCATGGTACTAATATATTTTCAATCGTAGATAATTTACAATAAAACACTGAAATTCTAAATTTTATTAGAAATTCATGAATCTTATATAAAGTGAAAATAATAGAATAAAATCACAATGCAATCACAGCATATATTTATTAAATCGAGTTAATTAGAGGTCCAATATCAGATCACACTTGAAAAAATAAATCTCAGCTTATTTTAATATGCTTCCAACAAATTCTATTCATTTCGGTCGACACAGCTCTCTATTTTCTTAATAGACTTGTATTTGTAAATTTCATTGGATTTCTAATTCTCTAAATTTACTGTTTTCTAATATCTTACTGAACCTATATTTAAATTTCAAAAATATATTATTAAAGCTATATGATTTGAATATCAACACGAAATAACCACAAGAATAGAATAGTGTTCTAAGAGTAATTAAAAACATTTATCAAATATTTTATAAAAATACCATTATTGATATTGCGAAACAAATGTCCATAAACTTCCCTAAATTTACAATTTGTTATATACTAACCAAATATTCTCCAAAAAATATCCCAAAATTTTTATAACTAAATTCCCTCAAATCATTTTTCCTTTAAAAAATCTTTTACGCTAAATACATTTACTGCTATAAGGGGAAAATTTATGACGTCATCGAATAAAGAAAAATAAACAACTTAAAATTCCTTTTTTTTTGTTTTGAAGAATTGAACATAGAGTAAATATCCTTTTTGAAAACTGAATTGAAGCACGTGCTAATTTTTAAATAACATAAGAAAAAAGGAAAAGCAAAAATAAAAAACGTTGGTAAATGGTAATGTTTCGATAATGCTAAAAACCAAAGTGAATTTATTTTTTGATTTTCATAGATATTTTCAAAAAATTATATATGGAGGGGGTTTGAAAGAAAAATTATTTATTTATTTGAAATTTAAATAAATTATTTCATATATGTATATGTAGTATGAAATTCATTATAGTAAATATTTAATAATCAAATTTCCATGCACGAAATATAAAATTTTTCTCCAAAAGATAATAATTAAATAATATAATAAAAAATTTTCTATATAATAAACAAAAACTACTTATTATTAGTGTATGTATATACATTTAATTTGAATCCTTTTAAAAAAAAAAAACAAAAACTATTATTTTTGTTATTATAAATTACAAATAACAAATTTCAAATTACAACAAAAACCATCATAATTTTGCTTTATTTAATAAATTCTAAAATAAGTTTTCAAATTGTTTTTCTTTTTAATTATCAAATTTTCCATTTCCATTTCAATTTAATGAATTTATGAATGATAATTTTCAAAAATTTATTATTGCATGAATCTAGAATACTAAATTAATTTATATATCAGCAAATTGATTTTGTAATATCATTCGTAAGATTTGGTATTAGTAAAACTAAAACAATAGCAAATTACAATAAAAATTCCGCCGCCAGTTTTATTATATACATAATCCTGTATCCGACCGATAAAATCAACCATTAAGAATTATTAGTGAAATAAAAATTTTCATTTTTCTTTTTTTCATGTGTGTGCGTATTTCTATTCTAAATTTTTAATTTTTTATAATATTCTTATCACGAATTAATATAGTATATATGTACAAATAAATACGACGATATCATCAGCATCAGACCAGACCAAATTTAAAATAAAATAATATAATAAATTCTAAAGTTTGAGAGAAAATGAAGACGAAGCGTTTATACAAAAAAAATTTATCGACTAGAAAATTGAAAATAATACTAAAAATATACACACATATACATATACGTTTTTGTGTTATTTTATTCCTATTTGATTTTTTGCAATTATTTGAATTACTTAAATTTTAAAATGTATATTTTGGAATTATCCCGAATTTACAGGATACATATTGTATTAATTCAATTATATATTCTACCCACACACATCCACATCCATTCATACTTATTCTATAAAATTATATATATATATATATAGACAATATAGTAACAAATTTATAAAATGATAATAAATTTCAGTTGATTTTACGATTTATAGATTTTGTACCATCATCGTAAGGATATCTCAATTTTTTCTGTTAATCTATCATCAGAATTATTAAAATTTTGAAGTTTTTCGTTTTTTTATTTTTTTGTATTTCTGTGATTTTTTCATTATTACGATTTTACTTCATACAAGGCATTTTACAATACACTTTGTGACATACATAATGTACACATTTATTTTTTGAATGTTCAAGAATTATTGTAATTGTATACATACATATGTATTTAGGTTAGTAGAATAAAAATTTAAAAATGAATTCCTTAAAAAAAAAACATTGAAATATTGAATTAGGGAGCTCATTCATATGTGTATTAAATAAATGAAGTTGGAAGAAATTCCTTTTAAATCCTTGCTGTATATATGAATATAAAAAAGTTTTTCATTTATGTTGTTTTTTTTTTTTTTTGGGAGTTATAGAAAATACGTGACAAATAATTTATAATTGAATGTATTTATCATATGTATATATGTATATATGTATCTATGTATCTATGTATCTTAAATTGTAAAGAAAGAGAATTAACGAACCTCTAATGGAAAATTGTAATAACATATCAACAAAATAAAAAATGTTTTGTTTTTTCAATTGATTTTTTAATATTTAAATTTTAAAGTTAAAGGTTCTTATAAAAGTAGGTAACACAATTTAAATTTAAATAAAACAAAAAAAGCACTAAAATTAGAATAAAAAGAATGCCTTTATAGATTTTCTAGAAGATTTTATAGAAGATCGACGTTCTTGTTTGATTTAATCAATTTACTTTTATAACATATTGTTTTTAGTTACATATACTAATATAACGCCACTGCTTACCACAAGTTGTAGTTTGTGTCCAGTATAAATATCGGACTCTTCTGAGGGAGATGTTGTATTCGCGTCCGAACTAATGTTTATAGGTATCCCAAGGATACCTGGTGTTCCTAGCTTTCCAAAAATATATATCTTTAATGGCGCATTTTATTCGTTGAGGACGAAAAGGACATTTGAAAGTATCCTTGTTGTTTTGATATTTTTGCATATAAACCGTTATATCTGTTCTATTAAATATATATATATTTAGTTTTTTTATCTAGTAAAATAAGTGCTGCCGTTGTGGAGATATTATAGTTCAAAGTAGAAACATTTTGAAAAAAAGCAATCCTTATTTTCTTTCCTTAAAATCCAAATACCTCAAGATTTTACCATTAAACAATCTCCAAATTTATATACAGTTGGAGGGTCTCTATTTTCCTATAACTCATACATACATATTTTATGTCTATATCGAATAGTTTAAGAGACTTAAGTATTTATTAAAATAAATGTTTTTTTTACCCTTTTTCTATACAAAACTAGGAATGCTCCTTTTACGAAGTAACAACCTTCTGAAGTAAATCTAACACCATAACGGCAGCATCAATCATCATCAAATAAGTGTTTAAATATGCTTCAGACCGTTATCTTGCTAGATGAAAAAACTGAATATATATTTATATTTAATAGATAAATGTTTCAATCCTACTTCAGACATTAATTTTTAATAAGAGTTAAATTTAAGAGTTTAAAATTTTATCTGCCGTTCAGGTAGGAAGGTAAGTAAATTTTGTAATTTATAGTAAAAGTATACAATCGAGCATACACACGTTTTTCCAACTTTAGGCACTGAACTCTAATTTCATTAATATCGGCCAAATAATGAAGTTTTTACTCAAAAGTAAAAAAGTAAATATTAACATACGTTAATCCTGCGCAAGTGTAAGTTAATTCAATGAAGAAAAAAACATTCAATGCTTTTATTCAACGCTTTGTTGGGAACAAACAACTTCCTTGAGCAATGGAAATTCGTACAAATTATAGTAATACCAAAACCAAAAAAACATTTATAAACAGGTTCGATCGATCAGTTTCTTAACGATGATTTCACAAATGTGATTAAAAAACTATTTATGAAAAAATTGGAGCTGGTTAGTAGGGGTTAATTCCAAATTATGTAGCGATTAATAACAGTGATTAATAACAAATCCTAACTTGGGCTTTGGGAACATGCAACAAGCAACATGAAAACAAATACACAGAATAACTATAAGAATAATAAATGACTTCGAATGTTAAAAATAATATTCAGCAGCATTCTTAGATACTACTAGAAGCATTCGATAAAAATAAACACAAGCATTCGGCTGCAGCATAACGATTTACTATTTAATTTTTTTTTTATTTTTTTTTTGTAAAAAAAAACGTACCACATCACTATTATCAAGCAAACAAGGAACAATGATGAGATATCTCAGTTATTATTTGTACTTTAGATTTGTAAGAATTGTAAGGATTGAAATAAAGATATTCTAAAAATAAAAAAAAATAAAAAAATGTATATCTCCGCCAGCGTATCACAAACTAGCGTAGTGGGACCAGTTCTATATCTATTACTTATCGGTGACCTACCAACAATATACGATAGCAAGGTTGTAACTTTTGTATAATACAGTAATTCTGGTTTTCGAATTATTAATAGAAGAGTTTCATTTAAAATGAAAAGGTCACTGTTTTACAGCATGTTTCACAGTACTGTTATGTATTCAATACAAATGTGGGGAAACACATTCGACAAAAACATTAATGTTATACAAAAAATCAAAAATAAAGCTATTCAGAATCTGTTTGGATGTAATCAAAGAATGTCAAGTAAAATAATAACTAAAAAACATAATATTCTCCCAATCGATCTGCTGCTCATCAAACTTAAATTGGTAAGTCAAACACACTTGATGGTTACTGGAAATATTAATAGCAATGTCCAGCATATATTAAAAAATTATGTTCACAATTATTATACAAGGGGTGCAGATAAAATTAGTCTAGTTTCATCTAGAATTAGATTTAATAGGTAGGATGATACATAACATAGCATTTAAAAATAACAATAGCTTACCAAATGACTTCAATGGAATAAAATAAAATAGGTAAATTTAAAATCTTTTTTATAATTTTATAGTTTAATTAAGTTTATGTTAAGATCTAAATTTTGTATTTATCATAAAAAAAAAACAAGAACAAAATCTCCCTTTTATATTAAAATTTTAACTAGCTGAATATTGTGTGTGTTGTTATTTTAGTTTTAATTATTTAAATAGTAATAATAAAACAAAAAAAACTTTGTACGAGCGCCCTGTGCTCTCTTAAGATGATTAATAAACAAATAAATAAAGAAATATAGAATTAAAGAGAACAGTCAAATCACTTCACTTTCAGTACTATTAGGAGCAAAATTAGTGCACCAGTTAAAATCAACAACAATACGTTACCAAAGCAACAAGGTATCACTTGAAACAAAAATTTACATAGAGAGAACATATTGCAAACGCAAAGTGAAATAATTCCATGCATTACAAACATTCACAGCACAACTTTTATCATTATTATTGAATTCAAGAATAAATGCTACTTAATTCATTGAAAACTATATCCAGATTCATTAAAATACTAGGAATAACATAGACTAGATGATACTGTGGTATTGAAATCCTCTTCAATACATTGAAAGCTATCTCCAGATTTATTAAAAGATCAGGAAAAATATAAATTAGATCTATGATATACTCAATGAAAATAAATCCCCAATTTATTAAACATTATCTTAGATTCATTGAAACATCATCACAGGCCAAAAGGGAAATTAAAACTTAATGCAATTATGTTTTTTCAATAAGAATAAATCTTTGAAATCAATGCAATATTTCTGATGCATTAGCATTGAATATTTAAAAATCAATGCATTAAATCAATGGAAAAATGTCTGAAAGTCATAACTAACATAGCTTTATGCCAACACTTACTTAGATAGATTACATATCATGCATGTCTTGGACTTAATTCATCAGTATCATCTATTTCTGTTGGTCACGGCCGGCTTCCCTATACAATTTAATATACAAAATTATTTTCATCTCTCCAACGAAAGTTTGGTCTTAGTATGCCTTAAGCTTAAACCATAACAATAGTGCATTGTGTGATTGCAGTGATTCACTAAAAAATTATAACAAACTTAAAATATAATTTATTATAAATATTTGAAAGAGAACAAAAAATTAAATAGGCCAAGCAAAAAAACTTAAACTATAAAAATTAATCTTTTAATTACAGTATCTACGAGTACAATACATATTATACTGCTGAATAAATAAATAAAAAAAAGCATGTAAAGCAAAAAAAAAAAAAAATTTTCTTTAAACTTTTTTAAATTAAATTTTTGTTTTATTTTTTAATTGCACATAATTAAAATTAATTTAATTAATCCCTATAGCATATTATGCTATAAATAAAATTTAACCACCAACTTCCATATCAAACAAATATGGTTATTGTTATATTTTAAGCTTCATGTGTATTTCTAGATTTTACTGTCTCTAAGAAAATAAAGACGAATAATTACTACGCATCTTAAATAAACAAAAACAACAACAACAACAAAAATACCGGAAACTTTTGCGGTTTCATATCCTTTTGAAATTCTTTAAATTTTTCATTCCCATTTTCTTTGAAGAAAAACACAAAACAATTGCTTTTCTTTATTATTATTTTTTTTTTGTTTTTGTTTTTGTTTATTTGAACGTCTTTGAGTAAAAATCTGTTGCAAAAACTGAAACAAAAAAAAATTAATCCTTTCTTATTTTTTTCCCCACATTTTTTGTTTTTTATGTTGCTTATATCCTTACAAAAACAAACACATTTAATCAACTTACGTACTTTGTATATTTTATGAAAAAAAAAAGAAAAAAAAAAATTGTTTTAATTCACGTGATATAATGCTATTATTATCATTAAAAAAAAAAGAAAATTATTTTGTTTTTGTTTTTGTTATTGTTTTGTAGTTCTGGATATTATCTTTTGCGAATTAAAAATAAAAAAAAAAAATTCTGTAAACTGAAAACATAAAATTCAATTTAGCGCATTAATTACCATAAAGCTCATTAATATGTTGGTAAGTTTGATAATAAAGGAAAAGAATTAGAGGGTGTATTGTGTACATTCATAATTTCACAAATACCACATAGATTTAAACCCTTTTTAACCGTACCATGTTTATTTAAAAAACCAAAATAAATTTATGTTTTTTTTTTGTTTTTCTTGTTTTTTTTTTATGTACGAAGTTCAAAAAGATTGCCTTTTTCATAGTAATATTTTTATATGTTAATATACAGTCTGTCATATTTATACAAAATTGATTTTGCACTTAGACGTCAGTTCGAAAAATTATTTGGGATAAATTCGAATAAAGTTAAGGACTACTTCTTCTTGGTATGATGTATTCGAACAGAAATATTATTCAATTCATTGAAAACTATCTGCAGAATTATTGATGAGCACTAGATCTATGATACTCAATCCTATCCAACTTATTGAAAACTATATCAAGGTTTATTGGCTAGGACTAGATCTATATCTATATTTAATACCATATTCAACCAGAATAAATCATTGCCATTGAAAGATCAGGAATAATATAGATTAGACCTGTAGGATTCAATCAGAATAAATTCTATCCAGATTCGCTGAAATAGCAGGAATGATATAGGCTAGATCTGAGATATTCAAATCCTGTCCAATACATTGAAAACTATCTCCAGATTTATTGAAATATCAGGAATAATACAGATTAGATTTATGATATTCAATCAAAATATCCAATCCTATCCAATTTATTAAAAATTATCTTCAGATTCATTGAAACATCACCACAAACCTAAAGGTTAACACTCAGTTAAAAATATGATCTAATCTAATGTAAGATTTAGTACTTGTGGTTGGTATAGTTATACTTATTTTTTTCATTATCCTCAATCATTCAGATTTCATTTACATTTTCTTATAAATAATTTTCCAGGTTAAAAATAATTAAAAATAATTTTCTATGCTAGCACACGCTTTGTGACGAACCGGCGTAGATTTTATATCATTAGAGAAAATTCGCCAGAATATCTTCATCAGAAAATAACCCCTGCTAGGTCAATAAGTATAGTTCAAGCTTAATTTTTCCAAAGTCACTCTGACATTACGAAATTCTTTGCCGAATATTCTCAGGGATGAATTATAAGATTCTACGAGATTTGTTAGGAGAAAAAATTTATTTTCTCTTACTTTACTGTTAACTTCCATAGATTCAGTATAGTTTAAGTGGATTGAAAGTTTTCTTTTGAATCGTTCTATCAAAGATCTGTTCTTTCACGCACTCTCTTTTTGATTTACATCAATGACTCCAAACAACCTTCAATCCAATCCACAGTTTTGCTGATGACAGTACGCTGATGACATCTTTCGACTTTCTCTGTAAACCTAATGCTACATTTGTCGAAGTTGGCAATAGAAGACAA
Source organism: Argyra leucocephala (assembly GCA_963942445.1). Taxonomy (NCBI): domain Eukaryota; kingdom Metazoa; phylum Arthropoda; class Insecta; order Diptera; family Dolichopodidae; genus Argyra; species Argyra leucocephala. The sequence continues at coordinate 104,606,564 of OZ012680.1, read as the reverse complement.
ATAATAGTTACCATGATGAGCCATGATTTTAATAAAATTTCTGAGTTTACTCGTCTAAAACTCAAAACTGTCTTATTTCACGTAAACTTCCAGGATTTGAACCTAATTTCTCCTTCCAAGGTGTTACTTTACACAACAAGGACAGTCTAAATATTTTAGGAATGCGGGTGAGTCAAAAAATTATTTGGAACGACCATATTTTTGATATCGCGAATTTTGCATTCATAAATTAAATTTTTATTTATTTTCTCTTGCTTTACTGTTATGCTATCTATGTCTGTTAGCTATTTAAGTCAATGTAAAGCTGTCTGTTCACCTTTGAAACTCTTTAATATTTATAAAAAAGTTATACGTCCCATGATGGAATATAATTCACACATTTGGGTTGACGCTTTCCTTATCGTCTTAGGCTACCTTGAACGTGTTTAAAATAAAGCTATTTCACTATATTGAGTCTAATTGGCGACACTGTAAAAATCCCAGGATAGCATAAAATAGATTATGGAAATTCGTTCATAGCTCGCACTTCAAAAATATGGAATCATATCCTTCTAATATGTTTCCACGTTCAACTTTTAATATGCAAAGATTGAAGGAGAATATTCAGAAAAAACATTATAAAGTTTCATATAAAACTTGTGTACATACCCGGGTATGTTAGGTGTGGAATTATGACAATTTGTTTTAAGGCTTCTAAAGTAGGACCTATTTTGTTTGACTTATTTTGCAAAAAACTAATTAATAACAGTCTTATTTGAGGAATCGTGACACTTGGGTTCATTTGAATGGATAAAGGTAGAATGGGAATGGGAATTATTCAAAACGAAAATAGGAAAACATACCCGGTAATGTAGGTATAGACAGAAGGGTTAAAGGTATTTTGCTAACGCTTTGGCAGTTTGAGTGTTTATAAAGAAAAAAAGCAAAATTAATTTAAAAGTTCTATCGTATACCCTTGTAAAGATTTACTGTCTTATACGTACATAACGAAAGAAATAAATAAAAATAAATAATAATAATAAAGAATGATTTTTGAAATTACAAATCACCCTGCTGAAAAACAATACCGTATTCTTAAGACACCCTGTTAATACATACGTATGCAGATGAAAACAATACCATTTTTGAAAAGTATTTTAATAACTTTACTTTCTTTTGTGTATCTTCAAATCTACTATGCACACCTTTTTTTTATAAATTTGGTTTTTCATTTTACTTTTATTTTTAAAAATATATTTTATGGCATTTTTTTTATGTATTTAGTGTAAAGAAAACATTTTTTTTTAACGTAACGAATCGTCTAAATCAGGAAGCAAAATATTAAGAAGTTGAGTTTTGTTGTTGTTTTTTTTTTGTTTGTGTTTTTACAAATAAAATTGCATTAAAGAAAAATTATAATTTATGAAATGAAATTAATTCATGAAATTACTTAACCATATGACTGGGTATACTTTTTTTAAACTGGAAACTTTTTTTTTATATATTTTTTTATTTTATTAAATATTTTTTCAGCTTGTTTTGTTTTTTATTTTGATTTTTTTCTTAATAATATTTTTAAAGGTTTATTTTTAATTACGGGTAAATAAGTTTATTTTTGTTTTTGATTTTCTTATTTTTTAAAATAGGATATAAATTTTTGATTTTATTAGAGCAAATTTATCAAATAATCGCTGTGAATGGACATTGCTTATTATTATTGATATCAAACTTTATAATGTAAAGTGTATATATATTTAACTAATTATTTATATATTTATTACATAGTTATACATAATTTTTTTTTTTTTTCTCCTATTACTCCACGTGGTAGCATAGGGCTTCGATAGTGAACCTCCATTCCTCTCTGTTGAGTACTACTTCCTTAATATCGTCCCAGGTATAATTGTTGACTGTTAATTCTTGATCGATTGTGCGTCTCCATGTGTTGTATGGTCTGCCGGGTCTCCTTTGTCCTTGTGGATTCCACTCTAGAGCTCTTCTTGCTATATCACTTTCTGATTTCCTTAGTGTATGACCTATCCATTTCCATTTTTTCCTATTTATCTGTCTGTTGATAGGTTCTTCTCCAGTTATCATCCATAAATCCTCGTTGCTAATTCTTGCCGGCCAGAATATTCTGCATATAATTCTCAAGCACTTGTTGATGAATACTTGTAGCTTCTGTTTGATTCTGACCGAAGTGAGCCATGTTTCACTGCCATATATTAATGTTGACTTAACACATGCTCTGAATATTGTTAGCTTTAGCTTTTTACATATATACATATAATTAATCATTTATTTACTTTTAATCCTACAGATAAATTTGCAGGCCAACTTAACTTATAGGTCCTTTTCCCTTTCGAAATGTGGACCAATTATCAAATTATACTATTTGGAACATATTTTTGTATACATAAAAATACACCTCCCTCATCCGATATATTCCCTGTAGTCAGTGGCATTTAATAGATAAAATTACGAAAAGTAAAATATTTTTGTAATTAAAGGGGTGTACATTATATGTACATAGGTTCATTGCAAGTAATAATAATAACTGATTTGTATTACGTTGTGTTATTACATTTTCAGTAATTGTCAACATTTGCAGAACCCGTGCTCCGTGGTCGTTACATTACCATACTCGAGTGCTTTACCACTCGGCTAACGAGGCCACTTTATTTATTTTTTTATTTATCTATTTATACTTAACACAACCATATCACGTAATGACAAATACATAATCGTCTTATTGCTGATTTGTGACATTTAACAAAAGTTAGCTTTCGAAAAAATCGAATTTAAAGTTTAAATTTTTAGGAAAAACAATTCCGTGATAGAATTTGTTCAAACTAAAAGAAATTTTATTTACTCTTAACTTAACAGATATAAATTGTATTAAAATTAGATTCTTCTCAGAAAAAAGAGACCAATTCAATCAAGAGTTCAATCTAAGACGTAAGCCTTCACGGCACCAACCTCTCTCAGTTCGGATAAAATCCACACTTGAAGAACATGGAGTAACTCTGTACGATTCCGACACCAAAATCAGGCTTAAATTTCCACATTGGTCACTGAAAAGACCGACAATCGACAAGGAGACAGCTGCTTATCATAAGAACAAAACATTACCCGAACAATACAAACAAGTTGTGATGAATAAACTAAACGTCAAATATAAAAACTATACGGAAATATATACAGACTGATCTAAAATACTCGTCTCGAACAACATTTATAAATGTGGATGCGCCCTTAAATGCAGGCAAGACGAATTTTTCTTTCGACTAAAGGACGAAACCAGTATCTTGTCAGCAGAAGTGTATGCCATAATGAAAGCAATCGAATATGTGTCGTTAATTCAATCAAAGGGGAAGTACGTCATTTGTACTGATTCCCTGAGTAGTATACAAGATATTTCATGACTCACCGCAACACATCCAACTATTCTAAGAATCCAAGAGCTTATACACCAAGCAGAAAGCTCAATTGTTATTTTTTGGCTAACCAGGCCATACCAACACACTACAAACACTACAGACATGGATCCTAATTATCAGCAGTTGATGGTAGTCGACGGGTTAATTAGAAGAAATGTTTCAGATGCATATGAAGCTAGATGGAATAACGAACCAACGACTAATAAACTAAAACAAATAAAAAGGTCAACCAATGCACCAATGGAAAAGTATTGATTCTGTAAGCCGAAAAAACGGATGTATAATTACAAAACTGAGGATAGGAGACTCGTGACTGACGCATAAGTACTAATTTGACGGACCGACCAGAAGTTTATCTACATGTTCCTGCGATGACCAGTCAGTGTTCAGCACATTTTCGAGGCCTGTCCGTGCTACAGAGCTGCAAGGAGTATACATTGTCGCGAGAATATTTAACCCGCCATTGTATCACTCCCGCCATTGCGACTCCGATACAATGGGGGGCTAAATATTCTCGCTGAGGTCACTGGAACGTATTATTCAATTCACCAAATATATCAACATCTTCGGTGAGGTCTAAATGTTTTTGTTAGCTGTATTTTTGTTTTTTTTCTTTCTCTCTATTTTAGTTTACATAACTAACTATAGTTATTTGTTTATTTTTAAATTTATTTTTTGTTTATTTTCATTGTTACTTTCATATTTGTTTTCAGCTTCTGCGATTTAGGTTTATAAGTAATTTGTTTAAGATTTAATTTAGTATATATTAGTTAAAAAAAAATAGTATATGGCCCGATTAACCTAATAAGGTACAGCGAGCCCGAAATAAACTTTATTCAATTCAATTCTACTTTTTTATTCAATTTGTTTATTTATTTTAACTTAAATAAAAATAGAACTATGCCATTTAAGAAGGCTTAGACTTTGATTATATTAGCAATATCCCCCATTTAATTAGTTAACTTCTTCAGTGTTTTGTACTCATGGCAAACTAGGAGAATATGGAAACGCGACTCAGTCATGGAACACCTGAAAGAGCCAAACTAGATGTGAAGGGAAATCATCCAAGGCAAACTTAATATTCCCATAGAAGAAATAGTAATATGTAGCACATTACATAAGAAATTCGAGGAAACTAGACTCAGCTGAAAGCATTGAAATATATGAAATTAAAAATGACTATTGAAAATCTCTTTCTATTGATTATTGAATATCTCTTTCTATTTCAAATTTACAATAACATTTGACAAGATAAAAATAAAAATCTTTTAAGGGTGTATTCAAATAAAAGCTGATGTACTATATATCTAGACAGCTAAAATCTTCTTTTTTAGTTTGCTGCTAGTTAATATGTTCAGTATGTTTCAGAACAATGGTGGCTAGTGCACTCAATCACGACCTAGCCAAAATTGTCGACTAGGGTAGAGCAAACAGAGTCGAGTTTAACATTTCAAAAATTCAAAGCTGTCTTGTTAGAAACAAGCTAACAGCATTCGAACGAATTCTCCGGTTTCAAAATGAAGTTATTCAGCGACTCAAAGACTTGAACATTCTCGGAATGCAAGTGAATCTAAATAATTTTCGATATTGCGAAAAGCGCCGCCAAATGTTTGGGCTTTTTAGGTCCCTACAAAGGTTATTTTTCATCTCGAGACTTCTTAGATGTCTCTTTTTTTGGACAAAGTTCAAAACCGCGCCATTCATTTTATAGGCGACATAAATGTGACCTCATCCCTTGTCATCGTCGTATTGTTGGAGCACTTTCTCTATTTTATAGATATCTGCTTGGTGTTGGCACTTGTTCCGGGGAATTAAAATCACTTCTTCCTCCTCTTAAGCAATTTCATCCCACAACAGGAGAGGCACCAAGTGCCCACCCTTTCACAGTGGAAATTCCGAAATGGTTTAAGTCCGGTTATGGAAATTCTTTTATAGTAAGAACATCTCGATTGTGGAATCGCGTCCCAATCGTAGCGTTTTAAAAGAAGGATTTTTTATTTATGATTTACAGAGATTTCAGACGAATAATAACAACATTGTTCTTTCCCAAAAAACTTTTCTTCCTCCTTTTTCTTTCCTTTCCTTTAATTATCCTTTCCTTTTTCAAATGGTCAACGGTACGCAAGTACTCAAAGGTGCACAACCTAAGTTTTGGCTATAATATAAAAAAAAAAAACAAATAAATTTGTAACATTTGCAAGTTCTTCTTCTACTGTCCATATGTTGAAGTTTTTGTTTAAATTTATATATTTCATATGACCACATATGGGGCACTAGTTATAACTATTATAATTTTTTTTCAATTATCTTTATATTAGAGTTAGAAGTACTTTTTCTTAGTTTGCTCACGTATAACCAGGTAGTTTTTACTATGAAATTGTATATCAGTATTTTGTGGTCGAATTTTAGTTTTATATGTTTGCCGATTAACTCTTACATAAAGCTGGACTATGAAATATTTAATATCATATGCTTAAGGGTACACGTATTTCATTTATCTGAAGACATGATATGTTTTTGAGTGTAAATATTAAATGGGCACAACTGCTTTCATTCATTTCAATTTTCCTCTTTTTATATTATTTTATATTAACTTGCCAGTGTTTCTTTATTTATATGGTTGGTAGGTTGGATATTTTTTTTTTAACCATAAGTTCTAAATTTTGTGTAAATATTCTCGTACACAGGTACAGACCTTCACCGAAGCTCCTTCAGTGTAATCTGAGAATTCATAAACAAACATCGTGTACAATAAAAATAAACAAGTACCAATGAAACAACAAATATATGTACATTTAAACAAAAGAAGCAAATAGTAATGAGGACAATGGTATGTTGTAATAGTTCATAAATCTATTTAATAGTGAAATATTGTAATAGTTCGGAAACAATAGGTTTTCGAATTTTCTCAAAACACCTAAGATGTATATTCAGTAGCTAGCCCAATTCAGGATCAACACCGGTTCATTTTTCATTGTGCAATTCAGATAATAAAATGAAGTTCATAATGAATCATAATAAACTTTATGAAATAAGCACAGAGCGATTATTAATTAATGACTATTCAAAAATTGCCACTCGATCTATTTTCGAGTATTGTTATTGAATTGCTTGAAACTACTATTTTATATACTTTTATATTAACTTTCCAGTGTCTATATTTTTGGTAGGTACGTTAATGTTTTTTTTTAATATTAAAACCAAACCCAAAAAAAAAAAAAAATAATTTTGTTTAATAAAACTTAAAGATAGAGTTCTGAAATGGTGCACAGTTATTTAATGTATAATAGATATTTTACTATGCACACATTATTTTAGGAACAATGAGGTGGAAAAAAATCAGCTGTTGTACCCTTAACTTACAACAAAATATAATATAAAAAATATATAAGAGAACAGAACAGTTTACCTCGTTTATATTCCTTCAATTATTTCTGCAAAATAAAATAAACGGTAAAACAAACCAATAAAAGCAGAAGCCTGAAGCATTGTGTAAATATCTCTATGGTATGTAGTGGCATTTTGAATAAATTCATTAATATGTCTCTTGAACTTTTAAAGATTATAAGTGTGTATATTTTTGCACTGTGGAAACACACATTATGATGTTTGTTGTATAACTTTTTTGAAATAAAAAATTATCATGTGTATAATTTTTTAAAATTTTCTTTTTATTTATTTTATTACTATTATTTTTTGGTTTATTTTAAATTTTTAATAATAAATTTAAAGATTTTTTTTTCATTTTTATTTTTTATTTTTATATTTGTTTTTTTTTATCTTAATTAATTGTCTTCTTCTATCTATTTGTATTCTTTTAACTCATTTAAACTGAGATTAGAAATTCAATATTTTTTATTTGGTAAATTATATATTTTAATTTTTGTTTTACTATTTTTTTTTTTTAAATATTTTTTGAATTATAATTTTTTACTTTAGTCTTTTATATTTAAAATTTTTAATTATTTCGAATTTAGGTAAGATTGTTTCAAATCAAATATAATTACTTACATACTGTTAAGCTATATAGATTAATTTTTCCTTTTTCTTTTCACAAATTATTTTAAAATTAAAATTAAAGTTTCATACTAAAAATAACAAAAAATATGTTCTATTGTAAAAAGTATTGTGACTTTTTATTGCATCGATCACATAAAATCCAAAATAACTGAAATGTTTTGATATTTTATATTAATTTTGAACAATAGATTGATTTCTAACTAAAAATCAATTTCACAATTTTTCTATTGTAATTAACATAAACGAGTTTCGTGATCTTGATGCATTGCAAAAGAGTATACATAATTATGACACCACAATATTATCAATTTGAATTTTTTTGAGGAGACATATACAGTTAGTAGTATCTTGAGTAGCAAATGAAACATAAAAATATGATAAAAAAAACTAAATATTTAATAATTAATAATAAGTAAATTATAGTAATTATTAAAATTTTTCAAATCTTTGATATTTCTAATTATTTTTATTTTATGTTTTGAAATTATTTTTGCTTTTATATTTATTTTTTTTTTTTTGTAATCTCTTTTCGATTTTAATTTAATATCACAGAATTAATATTTAATTTCAAATTAACTTGAAAATTTTGTTTTAATTTGAGTTTAGTTTTAATATTTAATATGGTACCGTTCATGGAATATAAAAAAAACACACAAAAAATTTTGGTTGAGGTAAAAGAAAACATTAATCTAAATTTTAATAACTTAATAAAAGATATTATTATGAAAAGTGTATCACACAAAACTTAACACATAAAGTGTGTGGTATTCTAGGTAACAAAATATAGTGATATTTATCGCTATTGTTTAAATCGTTTCGAATTTAATAACATTTAAAGGTTTTATTTTTTTGAAAATTTAATATAATAAATAAAATTTAATTAAATCAATTTTAATTATTTAGAAATTTTTATTTAAAGTTTAATTTAGTTGTTGTAAAGTTACAAATCAAAAACATTTCTAAACAAATTTAAAAACTGTTACGATACCCTAAAATACTTGATAAATCTCTAGAATTGAAAATTAAAATGTTTTTTAAAAAAATTTGAATGATTTAATTATAAGCCAGAATTATAAAACATAATATCACACGCTGTTTTGAATACCAAAGTTTTAATTGTTGTGTGATAATAAAATGATAAATATTGGAAAAGTTATGAACTTTTCAGAAATAACCCCAAATTAAAACATATAAAAATTATTAAAAAAATGTTTTAACAAATATTTTTATATGCAAATTTTTAGAATTATTTATATTAAAAAAAAATTATTTAAAAATAAACAACCTTAAATAGATATTAAAAATTCAATTGAAAATTTAAATCAACTTTCAAAGGTAAAATTAGCATGTTAAAAACAAAAGTGCTTCTAACTAAATTAATTAAATATTATTACTAAACTAAATATTTGTTATTGTGCATAGTTCTCAATTAATTCAATACAAAATTTGAATTAATATTTTTTTTATAGAGAAATCAAACAAAAATAATTCAACACATTATTCATTTCTGTAAAACATTTCTTCTTTGAATTATGATTATTTTATTTATTTAAAAGTTTCTTTTTGTATTTTTTAAAAATGTATATTTTTGTATTTTATTCATTTTTTCTTTATGTTTTTTATTTTTAAAATCCTAGCTAATAATAGCATTATAATTCATTAATAACTAATAAAATTTTAAAAGCTTTCTTTAATTTGAAGATGTTTATGATCGTTCATGTTTCTATATTATAGTTAATAGTTGGAGATTTTTTAAAAATTAACTTAAAATTTTATAGTACCTATTCATGAGTAAAATTTAATAATTGATTTAATTTTATTTTTTGTAGTTCTGTGACTTGAGTTATAATAGAATTATTTTTCTTAAACCATAAAATTTAGGAACTACTGTGTCGGATATACTCTTTCTTAAAAACTTGCCATATACGATTGCAAATATTTTCATAAATCTTAGTAATTAAATGTATCATTTTGGTTTGGAATTTCATAGTACATAGTACCCTTTTTTTTAAATTTACTACATATTTTGTTCTGTTTGTTTTTTTTATCCCACCTCAATATATATTAAATTTATTAGGATAAAACATTAAATGTAAATCCAATATTAAATAAACAAAAAAATATTTACACAAATTTTAAAAATTCATTTAAGTTAATAATAATAACTTTTAAATATTTACATCTCCAACGTTTTAAATATATAGATTCATGACATTCAATTACAATTTTATATTACTTGTTTTAATAGATCAAAGTATTATTTATAGTCCTTAAATGGATTGTATTTGCATTTTTTTTTTGCTTTTTATTTAATTTTGTATTTTATTTTTATTTTATATTAAAAAGAAATTATTTTATATAATTTAATAATTTGAGTTATTTTCTTTTCAATAAAAAAAAAAAAAATTTATTAAATTTTATTTAGCAAATTTTTATTTCACTAAAATATACTATATAATAATATCAGGTTAGATTTGAGTAATAATTAATAATTTTACAATTTAAATTGTCTTTACTTATGTAGTTTAATTTTAAAAAGCTATTTGTAATAGGAAATTAGATTTTTATTTTGTATATTCTTTGACTTATATATGATTCAGTTATATATTTATCAGTTTTAATTTAAAAAAATGTGTTAAGAAGTTTTTTATCTAAAACAATATTTTTTTTGTATTTGAATAAACTATAAAAAAATTTTCTTCTTCTGAAGTTTTCTAATTCTAATAATAAGTATATTAAATTGTTTTTTTTTAATTCTCAATATGATTATTATTGGTTTATTTGTAATAAAAAATTATTACAAATATTAAAGTTGTTGAGTAGATATTTTGTAAAACCATTAAAAAAATGTATACTTTTTTATTTAGATAACAAAAACAAAAAAGATTTTTAATAGAGTTACAACACAGAAAACAAAACAAATTTTAAAAATAAAATATAATATAAAATATTTGTTTTGTCATTTGATTTTTTTTTTTGTTTTCACTTTTGGTCTTAATTATTATACTTCTACTTTTGATATACCTTTGGTATAATTTTAAATTTTTAACATATTCGTATAAACTAATTTTTTATTGAACAAAAAAAAAATAATAGTAATTATAATAAAAATAATAATACATCCTTACAAATTCAGTGCTTATAGCAATCATTTTACAATCATTTAATGTTTATTCAACCTCAAAATCACTTTAAAAATTTTTAGTACCATTTCAGATTTGTATTTGTAATTAAAATAATTAATATAATTATAAATTTCAAAACTATTAAATTAATTCTCTCTTCAATAGAGAAATAATTTTAAATCCTACAATTTTAAATAATATATTATACAAAATTTATAATTATATATATATAGAGTCTGAGATATTTTAAAATTTCATCAGAATGGGAATTTATATACAAGTAATTTAATTAAAAAAAAAACAAACAAAAAAAAAACAATTAAAATTAATTAATATTATAGAGCCACAGCACGAAAATTTTTTATGTTATTTCACCGGAAGAAATATGAAATCGGTCTAGCCTTTCCATCTCTACTAATTTGTGCTTTAACACCTTAAATATAAATATTATTTATTTTAATAAAATATTTAAAATTCATATACTGTAAGAACAAAAATAGTTTTTATTATATACTCACCAGTTGTATCAGAATGATGACTAACATTTAAAGCATCTAATTCTCTAAATAGACCAGCTAAACTTGATGTACCTTCATAAATATATTTTGCTTCAATACGTACTGTTGGTGCTTTTGATTTTTGTGTTTGTGTATGCCATACTAAAATTTCTGTACAATTAGCCGCTTTTGGTTCAATATCTTCAATTTTTAATGATATCGAACGTAAAAATGCATCCTCTTCATAGCCCGCTCTATATGGCATTGTTGCATTCGGATGCTGTGACAAATATTGCAAATTAACAGCAAAACCTGCCATATCAACTGGCCATTTACGTTTTGCTGGCCAAGAATCAAAAAATCCTATAATTTTACCCTAAAATAAAAATTTTTATATTAGAAGAGATCATAATTTTTGTCTTAAATAATAAATATATATAAATTTATCTTACATCTTTAACTACAGGTGCACTAACTGCATATAAACCAATTAAACCAACTGGAAACATGGAAACCTTTTTTGTATCACGTATTTCCGAAAATAATTTTAAATCGAATGTATTATCATCATCACCAAAATATAGAACACCATGTTTATGATTACCATTTCTAATCCAATTTAATGCTGCTCGTCTATTGGCAACACCACGTGGATTTGGGGACTTGGCACGGTATATATCCGGCATTGGACTAGAAATATGAGTATAAGGAACTCCTGTAATTAAATATAAAAATAAATTATTTAATTTTTTTTTTCTGTTGTTTTTTTTTTTTTTTTTTTTAAATAAAACTCACCAAAAGTATTAAGTAAAAAATCTAAATTACTATTGCATGCATCAAAATCATCAGCAACAATCCAATGTATTCTAGGTACATGCATTAATGTTTGCCCTAAACGGGTTAATTCAGGTATCTGTTCACGTCTAGGATATGTTGGTGTAACAAAATATATTATTGGAAGATGATCATATTCAATACGTGGACGATTTTGTATATATTGTCGATTATCATCAAAATTTTCATTACATATATCCATTGAATCATTAACGATTCCAGTTTCCCTTACAACTTTATTAATATTTCCTAAAAAAAAAAAAAATTTATAAAATAAAAATAATTATTTAATTGTTTTTTTTTTTTGCTTTATATTTATTTAAAAAAAATTGAATAAAAAATAAATAAAAGAACAAAAATTTATTTGTGCTTCTAAATAATTGATATAAAATTTTTTGTTACACGTAATGTGACTTCAATTGTTGTGTAAGTGGTAAGTGTTTATAAATATATTGATTTCATAAGATCTTTTGATTAGTGAATAGTGGTGCTAAGTAATATGAATTGATGTATTTCTGTGCTAAAAAAATTTAGTTTAAAATTTTGATTTAATGTTGTGAAAATATAATAATTGTTTTAATTAAGTTGTATATATAATTTAATTTAACGTAAGAGAAGAAAATGTTTTAAAATAAAAATAAAATAAGAATTAAAGCTAAATAAAATAAAAAGTTTCAAAATAATATTTGTGATGATGAATATGGGAAATAAGCAAAATGATTGATCAAATCTTCTCCAGATTTTCTAGCATATAAAAAAAATTTTATGTTTTCTATATTCCAAAAACTTTTTAAGAGGTCTTCTATAGTTTAAGATTCCAATTAAATAGATTACGCTTTGTTTCTGAAGTCAAATAAATCTTATCAATCTTATCATTTGATTCCAGAAATATCCTATTAACTTAACATGTCTTAAAATAATGAATCAGAAAAATAGCTATGAATATATTCAGCATATTAATTGCAGATTCTTTTCTTTTTTGCTAATTTGATAATTGTAGATTTCAATTAAATATTGTACTTCCTAATATAAGTAAACACACGAATCAATAGGTATATAGTTAATGTACTGTACACTACTTAGTATATAATTTAATTTTTTAATTTTTATCTTTTTTCGTTTCTTGATTGATTTTTATTTCATTGGCATCTTTTTTTTTATTTTTTGGATATCCAATTTTAATTTTGTTTTGAAATTAAATCGAGTTTAGTCCAAATCGAAACCAATCCAAATTTAAGAACGAATTAAAAAACAAAAAAAAATTACAAATTTAATTTTTTTTATAACATTCGTTTCTGGGACAACGAGAAAAGTTGAACATTTTTTTAATATTTTTTTTATACCTCACAGATACTTTTTTTGGCAGTTGATTTAACGTATATAAAGCCTGTTGAAGGTTAATTACGATACGTCTAAACAATTTTCAATACTATAGTCTGCTGATGAGTCATAGGTGAAGTATGCATCGTTCTGGTACACAATATATTGAAAAACCATATCAAAAAAAATTAAATAAAGAAAGAAATGAATTGAATTTAGAATGTTTTATTTTAATTTTAGTTTATAAGGGCGAAATTTATGTAAAGGCTTAAATACATGTGCAGAATTATGCATGCATCGCAGCAAAAGTAAATTGGGATATATGGTTTTATATGGAACTAATTACATGTTTTAAAAATATTTATATATGACAAATATGCACAAACAAACAAGCAATAATTTATTCATATAATCAAATTTTGTTATAATCATGATAATGACACTATAATACAACATAAAAAAAATAATTGACAAATAAATCGTATCTAATTCGCGGTAATTTTATACATTATTTCAAAACAAAACAGTTTTTGAGAGATAAAATATGAACATGGTGTCTGGTACGCTGTACGCAGATATTCATGCAGCCATGCATAAGAATTTTGCACATTCATTTCCTACATAATACACATACTACTGGTTGCTGCATTCAATAGATATTGGATACCTACCCAAGAAAATAAGATATAAGAAAAAATATAAATTACTTAGTACTTAATTGTTTATTAAATGTACTTAAATTTGAATGAATCATTATTTGTATGTTAAGACAGGTTAATAAATAAATTGGAGAAAATAAGAATACTTAGAAAACGTTTTCCAGAGTGATGAAAGAGAATATTTGGATTTTAGCAAAAAAAAATAAATAAATAAATAAATAAAATTATTTAGTTTAATTTACAAGAAATTGATTCAAGAGGAATAGAAAATTGGTCAAAATGTTCCTGGGCAAATAGGTCAACGAAAGAAAGAGTGAACAAGTTAGCAAAAAGAGGAAAAATTGAAGGAATATGGTGATGAATTTATGATTAAAATGCTATTAATAAAGCTTTAAGGGACAATCGTAAACTGATCAAACCAACCTGGTTCAAATAAATTGAATTGAATTGAATAAAAATTTATTGTGGACCACTGAGCCTTATTAGGTTTTTCAAGCATCATAATTAATTATATTTATTTTATTTATTATTCTTTTTTTTATAGAGATATAATTCATATAAAAAACAACAAAAACGTACAAAATTTAAATCATATCTTAATGCAAATAGGATTGTGTAGTTTGTTTGTGAAACAGCGAATTACTAGGCTCTCAGAAAAAAGAAAACAACATTTTTTTTCGAATACAATTATAACAGTATAGAATACATAAATAAAAAAATCTTGCAAAAAAAATAACACCAAACAAAATTTGAAATTCTTATTCCACACTTGCAGCTATACTTATTAACAAAAATTACTTTTAATCGAACAAATTGAAGATAAGTAAATTTCCTGATGTTAATAAATGGAGATAATATGGAACAAATCAGCAAGAAACTTCAATCGTTTCTACCAGGTTCGGAATCATATATCTGTTCAAAATAACTCAAAATGGTTTTCCAATGTGCCATTTTGACCAGAATTCACCAATTAAAAAACGAAAAACATAATTTTTAAGATTGCAACTTGTAAAGAGAGTAAAAAATTTAATTTGCTATAAGAAGACTTCTCGTTCAAGCTCCGAAGGATATTAAATTTTTAGAAAAAATTCAATTAATAAACAAAATCGAAAACATTATAAATATAGATGAATTTTAAAAATATTTAAAACTTTTAACCAACTTAAATTTATTATTATTATTATTTTTTATTGAAATTTACAAGCAGTAGCTGCCAGGGCTTTCTGCTTTTTCGCAATTTAATTGAAAAAACAAAATGAAAAAAAAATGGACTTAATAAACCCTATCAGCTATAATGTGGTGCTTAATAAACCCTATAAGCTGTATGTGTTACTTGATAAACCCTAATGTAATGACGAACCCTTTATAAAGCAATTTATAAATAAAATAAAGTTCAACCTAAGAATTAGTGACCAAAAAACAAAAAAAAAAATTATAGATATTCAAGATAATTTTGTCAAAATGTTCAACTGGTTAAGTACAAATATAGGGACCCAAAATTCAGAATGATTTTTTATAACGTTGGATAATTTCGATTTTTACTTTTTCTTAAATAATTACTAGTTTTCGTTTTAATTAATTTATTTCAATTTAAGTATAAATATTATTGATTTTGGGTTAGGAATCAACTAATTATCCTTTTTTTTCTTTTATTTTGTTTACTTAATTTGCTTTCCATGAAAAAAAGTTTTTAATGTAAATTTAATAAATTGTCATAAATCATATTATGATCATCAGTTATTGTGAGCTCTAAATATATATAGATTTTTTAGTAATTTTTTTGCTGACATTGAATAAAGTTTTCTGTTTTTATTAAAATGAAATTATGATGGTCAAAATAATAATTTTTCTTTTGTATCACACTTTAATCTATTTTTAAAAGTATTCCAATAATCAAACTAATTACCTAAAAATTTACATTAGGACTAATATAATGCGAGTATACAAAGGAAATTTAATTAATCAATTTTAATGGAAGGAAACAAAAAATGGTAAACCAAATTATTAAGGTATACAAAATTTTGTGATCCAAACAACTAAATTATAAAAAAAATTTTGGGTTAAGAATAAATTTTAGTATTATTGAAGGATCATGATAGTTACTTCCATTTTTGTTTATTTTTATTACATAAAAATGACTATTGAATCGTCTCAGAGTAAGATAAACAACTTTCTTTGATCCTTTTGGTTTTATTAAATACTGATATTGATATAAAATTTTTTGTAAAAAAACAAAACCTAACCTAAAGACAAAACAAAAAACGCTAAGGTGGTAAAAAAAAATGGTTTTTATATTTTTGAACCACCTAAGTAGTATTATATTTTAAAGTGTCCCACCGGACAAATAACATTACTTTGCACAACCTTTGTAGTATTATTAGAATGTAGTATTATATAACCTTTTATCGAAATACTCAATAAAATCAAACAGATCAGAGAAGTTATTTATCCTACTGTGAGACGATTCAATAGTGATTTTCGTAACCATATAAAAAAAATGTTCAACGATATTCTTTCAATGTTTTAAATTAATAATCAAATTCTGATGAAAAAGATGATTTTTAATTTCTATTAAAAATTAATAAAAATAAAGAATTTCCTATAATGTTATAGAAAACTCAACCTACAAAAATATTTTTTTAACAACATCGAGAAATATTTAAAAAAAAAAAATAATAGTTAATTAACAAATAAAATAAAATAAAATAACATAATGGACATTTTGCGTGATTCACCTAATTTCTTTATTTTCATCCTGTTGCGAAAATAATTAAGTAAAGTATTTTTTCTTGTTATCATGTTCATGGTGTATTAAATTAATAAAGACGAACATATTATATTACAAATAAATATATATATATATTACAAATAAATATATATTAAATATATATACGTTAGTTATATAATTAAAAAAATTATTATTAAGTGAAAAGTAAGGATAATTAATAAGGATTTATGCGATGACAACTACCTGTGATTATTTAAACATTCTAATCGAAAAAAAACTATAAATTTCAGGAAATTTTTAATTTCTAGTTTTTTTATTTTATTTTTAAAAATCTACAAAATTTTCCAAAAAAAAAAAAGTTAATGTAAATATGTATCCGAAAATAAATTAATTTTGATTACGATACGATAATAATATTTAGCAAAAATTCGAAATTTTTATTCCGTGTCTAATTCTGTTTCTATTTTGGTTTTTTGTTTTGCTTTGTTTTTCGATATAACATTTATTATATATATATAAACAATAAGAATATACATGCATGTTAATGGCTTAGCAAAATTTACTTACATGGGTTATTTGACCTTTCTATTAATTCTCATAATTTCAACTATACAACCAATGTATTGTGACCTTGAAAACTCGCAACTTAACTTAAGTTACGGAATTTAATAGTCTCGACACAGTTTATTATTATCATTAAATATTATGACAAGTTATAACATTTGTATAAAATATATTTGTATAAATATATATACAGGGTGTGTCATTCTTGACTAGTAGAACTGTGTATGAGAAGGGAACAAAAATTGTAACGAAATCTCACAACAAAATTCAAATAATTTAATTTTGTTATTGTTTTGTTTTTTATTTCCTTGTAAGCTGTAACTATCATCTGTCTCTAATAGAGACATTCAGTAGTTTGTATGATTTTTGTTTTTATATGTAAGCAACATATAATGGCTTACGGATGAAAAACCCAATGGTAAGTCATCCATGAGAATCTAATTATACTGTGTTAGAATCTGTTGGGTTGGTGCAGAATGCTGTGACGTTAAATCGTCATGGTGGGCGTGCATTAGTGTGATGAAAATTAAAAAATTGTGATTAACAATAACCTTCATGGAAGGTTAACAATGAATGGTTATTGATAATCACAAATTTTTGTTTGAAAGATTTAAATAAGCTGTTTTTATATTTGGTTAGATTTGGTTTTTATATTTTAGCAGTTAGATCTTTATTTAATTTTACAAAAATTATGTAGATATATTTATATGAAAAATTATCTTTCAAAGCGTAAAAAATCTAGAGTAAAAATTATCTTTCAAAGATCAAAGCGTAAAAAATCTAGAGTAAGGTGTCTAGGATAAGAATATTGGTTCGAACTGGAAAAACAGACAAGTAAATTACAATCGCTTGTAATTCGGTAGGGATTGGAAATTAACTCTGCCCTCCGTCTCCACTCCCATACAATTTTGTATTGCACAGGGTGTCTCCTGATAAATGACGAAGTTCTGCTAGTCAAGAACATGGTCCCCTTTAATGTTCTTGACAGTAAGTAAGTTAGGTAGAGTTATCTTTCCGTATATTAAGTACCGTACTGCAATTTTTACTATATTCTTCTTATATTTTTCGAGTAATTATTTATTTTGCAAATTTCCGGCATATCAACTAAATACTACTATTGTAAGAGTCTAAGCTTTCAATAGTGCGTAGTTCCGTTTTATTTATATACCCTAGCTTAACGCTAATATTATATTATAGGGTAAAAAGGAACTCAGTGAATTAAAAATTGAATAAAAATTTCAGACAACAGTAATTTTGAGTTTACTTCAAAATATATCTCCATATGCTATATATATCTTATTATGAGAAATTTTAAGATGTTTATGAATAATGTTTCATTAGTTTTTACAAGAAATCTGCGGCATGATAAACAAGTTTACAATAAATTCCAATGACAGAAAACACAATTACATTAAATTTATATAAAATTATATTAAACAAAATTGTTAATTAAAGAATTAGAAATAAAAACACTACTGTGCAATTGCACAGGGGCCCACTAGTATGAATATATTTATATTTTGAATTTCATATAAATAATAGTATTTATATTAGAATTGAAATAAAAATTTGATAGACCGAATTTAACAAAAATTTAATCCAGTACATCAAAATTTGTAGAGAACATTTCGAATACTGAGATATGAAAAGGAAACAAGAACTGAATTACATTAAGATTTATTAAAACCCCTTAATTTTGGTGCAGTTTTTGGGTCCAACTTAGTTTTTTAACAATACAATACTATTAAAGTAAGAGACAAAAAATAAATATTTATTTAATATTTTTACAGGACAATTAGGCGAAAGAGATATTGCAAATCACACTTTTGGCAAAAAATTTGGCCTAAAAACAAATTTGGCAAAATATGTTTTTTATGGTATTTTGTATTGTTTGCAACATGTTTAAATTCCTTTCAAATCGGTTACACCATATGTTTATGCCATAAGAAATTACTGTTAGTAAATTGATATTTTGTTGGTGTTAGGTGGTACCCTTTCCCCTATTTTCTTAAATACTCCAGCTATTCTCTTTGTCTCTTAGCTAGTTCATTGATATGAGTATTCCAAGTCAGATTTTCATCCACTATAATTCCGAGGTATTTATAAGTTTTTACTTGATCTATTTTATTTTTATCATAAAATATCGAAATAGTTTCATTATTTGGTTTAATTAACATACATTTTGTTTTGTTAACATTAACGAAAATTCTAAGCAATTTGTTGAATATGAATTAAAAATTGACCATATTACATGAACATAATGAATTGGTTAGAATGTTTGAATAAGAAATTAATAATGTACCTGCTGACAGTTATGGAATGAAAATAAATTCGGATAAAATGCCAGCTGACCAACAAGTAGGACGGTTCAATGCATCAAGATTTGAAGATGAAGTAGCGATTGTCATGGTTGAAGAAAAATTCAATAGGTTTGACATTATTTTACAACGTAGAAATTACCCATTGGAAAATGTTAGTGTTGGAAAGCCGACGTCTTAATTCATTTTTTGTGAAAATGGCAATACTACAAATATCGTTTAGCACCAAGCACTACAAGAATTTTTTTTCTTTTTTGATGTTCTCACTTTAAAAATTTATGTTTTTTTGCAATTCTCTTTCAAAAAAAGGTCGAATTTTTCTAGAAGATTTAATTTTAAATACAAAAACGTAAACGTATATTATTGTATTGTCCAGCGACGCGAGCATGGTTACTCTAGTTCAATATAATAAATAAATTGAATAACAATTTTAAAGTTTTAATTTTGACACACATTGTACAGAAGAATTTTATGACCGTAGCCGAAGCTGTCTGATGGTCTTATAATTTATTAATAATATTAAAATGTAATTGTTTGACAATAGCTCTTTTTTGTTTTTTTTTATTAAAAATAAATACAATCGGTCATTCAAATATATTTAGAAATTGCACATTTAATCATTAAGAAATTGGACGATTTTTTTTTTGAATAGGCAGAAATTATCAATTGACTTAACATTATCAGACAAACCATTCAAATTTTTTAAACAATTATATAGAAACAATTTTATCAACTGTATTTAAAAAAAAGTAATAAAATTTAATTAAAACATAATTTTGTGTCTTATTTATATTAGTATAAAAAGTAATAAAAAATGAGTATTTTTATGTAGAAAATTGATTTTTTATAACATTATTGAAATAGTTTTTACAATATGTAATTTCACTAGTGTATACAAACTCAAATAGTTTGTAATATTGATAGTTGAGGGCATTTCAGTTAAAAAAAAAAGTATATTTCAGATGTATTAGTTATATGGAATTTTTTTGTTTTATATTCAAAATATTATAAAATAAATTTTTTAACCCCCAGTACTGTTTATGTTCATATATTTTTAAAAATTATTACTGAACTTTTTTAGAAACCCTAGTTAGATTGATAAGTCGTTTCTACGATATTTAGCATTAAATAAAAATTAATTTCAATTTTTACTATACAACCCAAATGCAAAAACTGCAATCTCCAGACAAGTTCAAGCAATTGAGAACAGTTGTAAAAATTGCACATAAAGAAAAGCCAAAAAGATTGTAAAAAGTAAAATTATTTCAAATACACTTTGTGAAGTTTCCATATAGTACTTAAGTAGACTATTTTCCAAATAGAGTTTTTCGTAAAATCAAAGTTTTTAAAAATTTAAGGTTTGATAGTAAGATTCGCGAAAAGGGAGTTTCCGAAAAGGAAGGGAGTTTCCGAAATATAATTTTGATAACTGATGCGGTCTCATTTAAAATAGTTGAATTATCCAGGTATAACACAATTCCTTAAATGCAACAATCTTCAGGATGGCGGACGAAATTCCAAAAAAAAAATCTCTAAATTTTCAAAGACAAAGTCCCAAAAAAGTTTTGTTTTGTTTAGGGGAACTTCGTCGAGATTTTGTTTGTCATAGACTCTATTGGATACAAAAAAGGGAATATCTCATTTTTAGAGAGGCGCAAATAAATATTTGTTTAAAAATTAAATATCTTCAAAAATAAAATATCTTTGTTGGGGATTTTGTTTTCCGAATTTCGTAACCAACACCAATGTTTATTTTGCTGATTCCATTTTCAAGCTTTAGGCCAGTTATCTAAGTTAAAATTATTATTATGAAACAAAAAACCTCTTCACTAGTTATTTCCATTAAAGTTAATTTTTTGATCTAACATTTATTGTAAAATATTAAATAAAAAAATTATGGTATGTCCAAAAATGAGTTCAATGATATTTAAGACAACAATAATTGGCAAAATTACTTTGATTTTATTTTATTTTAAATTTTCTCTAATACTTATGTATTACTTAAATAACAATTATAAAATCCTATTAAATAAATTTAATTAAATATACTTTTTTAATTAGTTTACTTATTTACAAAAGCTTACTAATTAAATTACTTATTTTTAAATATTATAACATTTAATAATACTATTTTAAAATTGAAAATTTCTGCAAAACAATTTTATTTATTAAATTAAATAATTTCAACAAAACATTTTTTTAGAAATTTCAATCAATAACTATAGGAAACATTTTATTATTATTATTATTATTATTATTGAAAAGAAAATCAATAAGGATGTATGTAATTTAAAATAGAATCAATTTATGTAGATGTACATATAGTTGTAAGTTATATATATACGAATTTATCTTTTATTTTCAAATTTATTTAAAGTGCAGGTGTAGTATTTATATAGATGTTCACACATACTAATACCAATTCAATTTAATAATAGACCATTTTTTATATGTTTTTGTATCGTAAATAAATTATTTATGCACATAAAAAATCAGAAATCGAAATATAATGTCATGGAACAATACATAATATTTATTGAGATGATAAAATATACATCCAATCTCCGAAATAAAACACAAAGTAAAAAAACAGAATCAGATAAATACGAAAATACGTTTTAGTATTATATATAGTGGCAAAAATAAGAATGATAGAGCCTAATCAGGTGTAGTAGTAGTTTTTAATAAGTAAAAGGACCGTTCTGGCAAAAACTTGCAAATGAGAGAAAAGAGAGATAAAAAAAAAAAGAAAAAAAAACTCTCATCTGCAAGTAAAAGTACTGGAACGCAATTCTTGTAAAAATTTGCAGCTGTCAAACAGCTGTCAAGCAATCTGACATTCTGAAAATAATTTAATTATAAACAATCATTTTGAATTTCCGGAGGTGTTTTTTTTAAAGAATTGTAATTAAATTTAAACGAAATGGCAGCGGAAGATATAAAAAATAAATTAATACTAAGTAGTAGACATTGCATTGGAAACTACTTGGAACAAATAGTTCCACGTTATTGTGAAGAGGAATTTGTAAGACATTTTCGTGTAAGCAAAAATGTTTTCAAATATTTATATGAAGAACTGCAAACATTTGAAAGTTTTGCAAACCTACGTGCAGATAAAAAATGTAGCTCAGAAAAACATATAGCTGTATTTTTATGGTTTGCGGGTCATGAAGCTTGCTGTTATAGAGACTTAGCTGACCGTTTCGATTTATCCTTATCAAGTGTATCTCGTATTATTAAATTAAATTATACATATATTACAATAATAAAGAATTATGAAATTTATCCTCCACTAAATTATATTTTTCATTTATTTAATAAATTTCATTTAAAAAACAAAATTTTGCATAATAGACGCATATGAGAAATTACAAAAGTAAATAAAAACATAACCTAAAAAATACAACAACAACAAAGACAACAACAAAAATTTGAGGTATAAGTTTTTACAAGTTAAAATTTTACTTGCAAAAACTTATTCGAGAAAATGTTGTTGAACTATGTTGAACGAAGTGGAAAACATATGTTTTCTCTCGTTTTTAGAAAAAACTCTCAGTACAGGAACGGTTTCTGGTAAAAACTTGAAATGTACGTACAGGAACGGTCATAAAAGGTTTGATAATAGTTTTTTAGATGTCAGATATGTAAATGACAAGACTTCTAATTCCAAGTCTAAAATACACAAATGGCATTTGTGTACAATAAGTGTGGCACAAATAAAAGCGCAGATGAAATTACGGCTTTTTATAATAAATTTCGAAATCTAGTTGATACTAAGCAAAGCTATTTTTAAAGATTGGGTGATTTTAGTGCCAGAATTAGTAATAGCGAAATAAATGGAATACTTAAATTATTGCAGCAGTAAAAAAAATCATTAGCAACTAGGAAGGAATCAAAAAAAAATTAAAGCCGAACGTACAGAAAAAATCAATACCAATAAGCAATGAACGCAAAAACTTATCTGAACCACATGAATTGCAAATCCGCAATAGTAAATTGCGGTCATAAGAACAAATCACAAAGTGAAATAAATAAAAGTAGAGTACTGGGGCTATAATTTTTTTGGTAATATGGGAGTATGATTTAGTTATGTGGAGCTAAAAAACTGATTTTGTAGTACTTTCAAACAACAATTATTATAGAAGTAGAAATATGGATTAATAATTTCAATGTAAATGACTATATACAACATTACAACAACGCATAACACAGAAACACTAAAAACAACTAAACGATTGATGAGAATGCAGTAAGTATAATAAAAAATACAAAAATTATAAAGATCGTGGATGTGAGGAAATAACAAATGAACTGATTAAGTACAGTGCACTTTAAATAGCAGAAAAAAATTGTCTGTTAATAAAATCACTATTTCCATATTTAAATAAGGTGACAAAGTCGAACCACATAAATATAAAGAGGAATTTGTTTGTTGATGACAACAAGTACTTAAGCCTTTCAGCCAAAATGTTAACACACGAATTAGCTTTAAAAACAGAAATAAGCGAGAAACAGATCATTTGTAAAAATCAATTGACAATCGACGATGTATAATTAAATTTTAAATATCAAATAATTGAAAAAGACAATTGAATTTAATAACCCAGAAAATGTGCCAGAACAAAATGGAACAAGACACTCTGAGACAAATTTTATTTAATATAATAACGACAGAGATCATAGATCATACAACCAAACCAAAATAAGTTGATGCAAACAATAGTCACGATACTGATGTCATTGAGGAGAATGAAGATGACATTCAAAGACAATCCCATCTGCTTTCATTAACATGCAGTAACATTAATTATGCAATTATGTGTATCGATAAAAACACCTTTTAAATTAAAACTTGTCTATGTGCACTTGTTCACAAACCTACATTGAACTAGATATGTACTTTAAATAGTTTTGTATAAATAAAATATCATCAGACATAAAAACCAACATTCCTATAGCCTCTACTATAGCTCTCTAGACTGCTTAAGGGACATCATATTAAAAAAAAATACATGGTCTCAACACCAGCAATGTCAAAATCTGTAAGTATTTGTTAAAAAAATTGTACGATTGCCCTGTATAGGTGTGCTGATACGATATAGTAACATAAATGGTGGGAAAAAAAACTGATGAATCTTTGAAGTCTATCTCTGGAAAAATAATGAAAGATCGTATCAAAAGTAAGGAGATCAAAAATATTTGCAATGTTCAAGAGGGTTAGGTTCAAAATCCCACAACCAAAATCCCAAACCCAAAATCCCACAACCAAAATCTCAATCCCAAAATCCCAACAAAAAAAATCCCAAATTTAAAGATCCCAGTCTTAGAAAATCCCAATACTACAAAATCCCAATGTTACAAAATCCCAAGTTACAAAATAATAAGTTTTATGATTTAAAAATTAAAAATTAACTTATTATTATTAGTAAATTATATTATTTTTAAAGTCGGGGGCTGCTGCTGAACCCCCACTACTCATTTATTAGAATCCTTTTTTTAGCCACGGCAGATAAACGCATACGTCAGTTTTATTAAAAAATATAAAAAATATAATTTTTTTAATTTTTAAATGCATAAAAAAATATTAATAGTTCCTTGGGATTTTGTATCACTGCGATTTTTTTTTTGGGATTTTTTTTTTGGATTTAGATGAACTCCCGTTCAAGAAGTGCGATTTCGATTCGTTGGGCGAGAAACAAAATACTTAACTTTAGAGGTTAATATAACCCTTTCAGGCCCAAGACAAAAAATAAAATAGCTATAGATCGATGATTTTGAATTTCAAACCGAAATATTAATTATTATACAGTATGAAATCACATAGAATTCTAAAAAAAAGTGTCTGAAAACAAACCAAATAGTTATCGACTGCAGGATATATCCATCAAAAACATGAAGAAAAAACTGGATATCAAAGTAATAAACCGGACATAGCTCTACTAAAAGAAGAAGACAAAACGAATTTGTAACCACAAGAATTCCGATTTCTTTTTGTTTAAAATTTACTTTATTTAGCCTTAAATTAAAAAAAAACTCCTATTATTAAACAATTGGAAATGTTTTTTTTTTTAATTTAATTTCAATTTCATTTCAATTTTATTTCAATTACTTATAATGGCTCAAATGTATTCCAGCATTAACAAATTAATTTTTATAATTTTTATTTAATGTAATTGAATTTTATTTTTGAATTAAATGTTTTTATAGTTATAATATTAAACTTAAGTTTGTAATTTAATTTTTAATTAAAGTGTAAAATGTGAAGAAAAACAAGTCTATATAATAAAAGAGAAAGAAAGAAAAGAATGACTTCGTTTTTTTCTATAGAATATTATTTCCATAAAATTAGTAAATTAAAATCTAAAATTGAATATGTAATTTTAAAACTGAACTATTTAATTTAATTTTTAATTTGAGACAAAAAATATATATATACTAATTAATAAAACTAATGTCACCACGCCATTCGAAAAGTTTAATCGAATGGAGAAGAGAAATAAAATACATATAACTTAATTTGTTATAAAGTAAAATCCCAGTGCATAAATTTTATTAAATTAATTTCAATAGCAAAACAATATATATACAGTCATCAATGTGGGATCTTAATAAACCACATATTGCTTTATGTGTAATTAATTTAATTGATATTTAAGTAGGTAAGTACTTGTATTTTTATTTTTGGTTTTATAAAAAATGTATATATATATATATATAATATGTCTATTACTATTTTAAATATCAATGTAGACTAGGGTTAAAAAAAACCGACAACTATTAACACATTTATTATATTGTTTTACTATGCATACATAGTTATTATTTTTTTTTGTTTTGTTTATAAAATTAGTTCATTGACTTAATTTGCATATTAATATAATATATCATTCCATAAATAAAACAATTTAAATCAGAATTAAAAAAAAAATTCACATTATAAAGTTAATTTGAGTGGTAAAACATGCAAAATAATTTTATATAGAAGTTATTTAAGTTGGTTGTCATGTTATGAATGAACTCGTACACGATAACATTAACCACAAAATATTAATAATATACATTTGACAAATTGAGGTATGTAAGTACTAATAACAAAATGCTACCAAAAAAATAAATATATGCATATATGTACTGCATGTATTATATAATAAGTCTTATTATATAATTATCCAGCTTTACAAGGATGTGTCTACGAGTTTATTTCACGAAATCCAACGATCTAATCGGTTGGAAAGGTATAACTATAAGTAATAATTTAATCTAACTAATTATTGAAAATAGTCCAATAGTTTAATTTTACTAAATATGTTTATCATACAGATATGCGTATTTCGTCTACAACTTGCAGACTTCTTCCATGCTTTGTAATCGACAGTTGACTATTTTTTTACTCTAAAGAATAAGTTTTTGCTAAAAATGAATTTAGTTTTATCCCGATTAAGCAGAAGAATTAACAGAAATTAATATAACGAATATATTAATAGTAATATTAAATACAACATTTGTATCAGGACTACTTACTACACAATTTGGAAGCGCTATGATAAAATGTAAATATTTCGCCAGCCCATTAAATAATTTTATTCAATCTTGATTATTACCAAGATGATCTTGATATGACAAGTTTGAATTCGACATATATCGAAAAGATATTTTTCCTATATATACAGTTATTCCTTCATTATCACATCATCTTTGGCCAACCAAAATGTCATCTTTCCATAAGCTAATATTCAGATTTTTTAACGTACCATTAACTAATGACAATTATAATTGACATTGTAAATAATACAGTTTTTGACTTTTTTCAATTTTAGAAAAAAGTCAATTTTTGCTATCATGAAAGTCTACTGGGTTGTTTGAAAATTTCTAGTCAACCACAATTTTGTTGTTACTTTGAAGAATGAAGAATATTTTTTGTTTTTTTTTTATTCTAAAAAAATTATTACTTAATTAGATAATTAATATAACATTTTTAGGAAAATTTTAGTATTAAAGTATAAGTATTTAAAATACAATTTATAATATTAAAATTTAAAGAAAAATTATTTGTATATTTATAAGTAAAATATCAAATCACCATTTATTATATTAAAATATACGTAACTCAATCTGATATGTTTTTAACCCCCCTCTTTTCAGCTGCTAATATTTCACCTGTGTTTTTCAACAACCACAAAATATTTTAACAAAAACTAGTGTTTTTAGTGGCCTCGTCAGCCAAGAACTTTTTTAAATGATTAAAATGACTGAAATTTTCAATACAGCGACATCGGTTCAATACACAATATTCAAAATAATATCTTATATACGAAATATATACGAAATACATATATATATACATATGTATAATAAATAATATATAAATACTATCTCAAAGCCCACATTCTGCAAGGGAAAAGGTTCACTGTTATATAAATAATTTAATTTAATTTATTTCTTTCAGCTACATATAAATGTGCAATCAAAAGTAAGAGCCCTTTTCCTTATGAATGTGGGTATATTATCTGCTGTATGTTATATAAATAAATAAATAGTTAAGTAAGTATAACTAATGTTTATAATATTCAATGCGGAGGTTATGATGCTGTATAACTATAGTTAGTATATTGGCAAAACAATGAATCAGTAAAAATATAAAATCATATATATATACTTATATACAGAAATATATATATATAAAATCAGTAAAAAAGAAGACTTTGAATCGATTTTCAAGCTTGCCTCCATACTTATTTAAAATTCCCAGATAAGTTAAATTAAGTTTAAAATTCTTTATTCTCAATAAGTACAATAAAACCAATATCTTAAAATTTATAATCCAATATACAAAAAACTTACTATAATAACTTTACTCATGATACTTATATATAACATAGAATTAGTAAAGAAATTAACAGGTAGCAGAGTGTTGGATAAATATAAATTCCTTTATATTGTTAATAAATTTAGTCTATATATTTTAAATAACTAACTAGAATTAATAAATGACAGTCCACTACTAAATAATATATTTTTTGACTAAATTCTGAATTTTGCAAATTTTGTCGCTTATAACAATTTGGATTTTTGTTGAATTCTAAATGGATGAATACATATTAAATATTGTGTATTCATTGCCTAAATTTAGGTATAATTACGGTTTAAAAAAAAAATTGTTTGCAAAATATATTAATATATTTTTTCCAGTTATTTTTGTTTGTTATATTTTTTAAATTAACTGTTTACTTCATATTTTTTGTATACGCTATTAAAGTTCAAATATTATCTACTTATTACTAACTGTTAATAATTTATTAAATTGAAGATTTTTTTTTAATTACGTTTTAAATTTATGTAAACAAAATGTTCTATGTATAATTAATCTAATTTTGAAAATGTCTTAGACTTAAACAAATATGTTGATTCAATTTTAATTTTTAAAAAATTAGCTAATTTTATTTAATTTAATTAATAAAAAATTAGCAATTCTTTATTTAATTTAATTAATAAAAAATTAGCAAAACAAATATTTGAAATTAACTGTTTTTTTCCTTTTCTTAAAACAGTGAATCAATAGCAAGTGTTTTTATTTATTTTCTTTAATTATCGAAAATAACAAATTTTTATATTTACCTAAAACTATTTTTAAAAATCTAAAAGATGTCAAATTAAGAATCGAAAAATACAACTAACAAAATTGAATGCGAAAAATGTTGAAGAGTGCTGAAAAAGCTATTGTATTTTTTTTAAGCTTTATTTTATATTTATCTAACATGATATCTCAACACTTTCCAATTTTTAACATAAAATGGGATTTCATACATCTCAGAGATTTTTTTTGACTAAATTACGACTTCCAAACAACTTAAATGATTTTTCTCTCACTAAATAATGGATTACATTGTAAAAGTAAATCATCTAAGATTGACATTAAAAATTAAATAACTGAAATCAAACTACATAAATTGATTAGACTGAAAATGAATTTGATCTTAGTTTGACTTTTCCGATTATTTTTAACATTGATAACAACAAGAACAATCGAAATATAAGTGAAAAAAGTTAATGTTTTAACTTTTTTTTATTCAGATAAATTTGAGCTTTTTAATAACAAATAAAATGTATCTTCTGTTAAAATTATTGTTAAGTGTAATCAGGGGCAATGGAAACCCATTTTGTAAAAAATATTAATAAAGAAAAACATTCAAAATCAAATTACCAACGAATGAATACAGTCAGAATACATCGCAAATGTCAATTTATACTCATTTGCACAATTAGTGCTGATTACAATCACATATTTCTTAACTTTGATTATTAAAACTATTAACTTTGTTTATTAAAATCAATACTACTTCTCTAAGAAATTTTAAGTAAACTAGTTACCATAAATCGGGTCTGAATCAATATTGTTTTTATCCCGACCGTGTAGTGTAGTTGATTGTGGTATGTCATCTGAAAACTAATCAATGCTAAAACTAAAAATGGATAAAAGAAGTATCTTGAGTTATTGTTTAAAACTGATTTGTTATGATTATGTCTTGGAATTAAAACAAAAAAAAAAACTAATTTTGTCTTCGGCTTATTTTTATTAATTTATTTTGATTTTCCCCTTGGTCAATAATTATGTCATACGTCAGGTGAGAACCATTAAGGAGTAGATTAGAAGCATAAGCGGAAAGTACCAGATAAGATTAGCTGCACATCTAAAGAGACTGAACAGCAGCTTGTTGACTGCAAGTGATGTAAGTCTCCTTAAGCGTCCTAGTATCCTTCAGCTACTCAGTAGACAATAGGAACAATTAAATGGAGCCAAGAAATACAATGGAGTTTAATGTTGACATCATGGATGGTTGACCGTTGGGTTATCTCATCCGCTTGTCAATGTAATTTACCTGTAAAAAAATACTACATATTCATACAAACTACTGAATATCTCCTTCAGCGACAGATTGTAATGTTGGGAAATAAAAAAAAACACAATGCCTGCGGCAAGGTGTTTGCAGAAGTTTATAAATTGGTTGTAATATGAAAAAAGCTATAATTAAAATTAACAAAATTTATTTAAATACCAAAATACATAACTAAGATAAGTCTTCTATATAAATTTTTTTATTCGTATTGAATTATTTTTTACATAATAGAGGGTTGGTATCTTATAGATAGAACATAGAGTAGATAGGGCTGAGTGATAAATTATATTGAAGTAAGAGTTGACTGCTTGTCACTTTAAATACAAATCAATAATAAAATGAGACCCAAATTATCAAAAATACATTTGTACAGTTTGAGATCAAGCCGAGAGTTAAGTTTTTAGTTGTTTGTTAAGAAAAATTGTAATTGAATGTATTGAGCACATTTTAAAGCTAGCCTATATGAAAATTTAGATCTTAGACAAAAACTATAAAATGAATAATAGTTAATAGGTTTAATTTTCGTAAATATGATTATGGAAAATGATAAAGTCAAATTAGTAAAAATCTGATAATGAAATAATTACCTAGTTCTGTACACAAAATAAAAGAAAGAAATAGTTATACATTTTAAAATGCTTGTTTTCCCAACAAACAACTAAATTAAATGAATTTCAGAAAATAGGTGCCACCAACACAGTTCATGGCTTTTTTTCCAAAAAAAAAAAATAATATTTAAAATAATTTACATTTGGTTGAATAAATTAATATGTATAAAATTTCACAAATAAATTAAAAAAAATATATTTATATGTATATTTATAGTACACACATATATATGTTAAAAATTGTGCTGAAAACCGATGAAAACTCTTTTTCGTTGTTCTATTTTTTAGAAGAGGTAATAAGATATAAAATACATATAATATATATATATATAGAAATAAATCAATATTTTAAATATTTTTATTTTTCAATATTCGTTTTCAAAAACTGAATCCTTTTTTTTATGGATTATATAACTACAGTTTGCTATAAAATAAAAATCTGTATTCAATTTTAATATTTCTACCTTGTTTTTTAACTTTTATCCTTCTTCATTTATGAAACTATTTAAAAACATATATGTAAGTATGTATAACTGTATATATTTTTTCAACTAATTAAATTGAAATTTATGAAAGCGAACACTGGTTATAAGCAAAAAAATTATTGCATGCAATTTTATTATAGCATGTAACAAAATATATGTATATACATATATATGTATATTGTGTATAATATGATTTTGTTGTTGTTTATCATTGTTTATGGAAGAAAGAAATTTGTTTTGCTATTTAACTAAGTACATGTGTTTTAAAATTAAAAACTGAGTAATTCTATGAAAAGTGTCTGGTTTTAATATAGTTATGTCCCGATAATTTGAAATATAACAAAAATTTAATATTAAAAACCCAATCAGGTTGGAATATTTTTCAAGAAATTGTCACCACCAAAAAATCAACAACAAAAAATAAAGAAATAAAAATTGTAATTTACATAAAATATTGAAATTAGAACATTTGTTCTGTCATTGTCGGGGTCGTCACAATACACCAAAAATATTGAATAATTTCTATAATAAATAAACTAAAAAATAATTTTTTTTCTCTCTAAATGCATATTTTAAATATAAATTGTTATAAATGAATTTCAATTTGGGTATAATGAGTATTGCCAATTTACCAATTAAAGTGTTACATTTAAATTATTTGTTAATAATGGAGTTTACCCAAAATCCCCGAATAAAAAATTCAAATCATAATTCTCATATAAAAAAATCCCATAACCAAAAATTGCAAAACAGAAATTTATCTGGCAAAATAGTATATATTCTAGTTTATGTCGCCAACAGGTAAACACAAACTATAGTTTTAATAAAAAACAAAAAACAACAATTAGTTTTACACTCGGGGACTTTCACGCAGAATCCTCCGTTCCTCACAAAACCGTTCACGGTTTTTCTAAAGCAATTTACTATACACTCTGTAAGAGCTTATAAGCTCACTTGAGAGGCACTAATAAAAATAAATAAAACAATAAAATCAGTAATAGAATCCTTCGAATATCAAGTATTTATTAGTCTAATTATTTCATACGTTGAACCAATATGGCTTAATATAAGCGCTAGCTTAAAATGGATCACAAACATTTCTACCGTACAGTTAAAGTACATAGATTCGATAATTTTTTAATAAAATTAATCAGAAATCACTTTAACTGATCTTTAATCACAACGAAAAATGATTTAACATCTAACATATATTACCATAATGAAGTATCACAATGGACCTTACCTACTACCTACCATAATGAAGAGTACCAAAAACTTTTTAAAAACCGGTTTCACATCGCCCGAACATTTTACTTATCTACATTCTAAGGATTATATTCAAGATCATCATCATGTTCCTCTCTTACATCATTATAATAGACGGGCAATATATGTATGGCAATTGAATTGATAACATTGAGACTAGTTTTTTAAAATATGGTAGGTTCATTTGGATGAATATATCAAACGAAATTACTGGTAAGACTGAATAATATCTGAATTCAAGATATTCAAAAAATTTTGTGTTTGTTTTTTACTTTTTTAGTTTTTACTTAGGTTAGTTTAGGTCTTAAGTTTAGTATAAGTTTTATTAACAATCTAACATAAGTACACATTATTTTAATTTTACCATTTTGTAAAATATATAATTTTGTAAAATATATGAAATCAAATTTATAACAGTAATGTCTATAAATACTGAAATATGTGCCGCGAAGAGAGTTAAAACTAAATAATTGAAAAATTAAATGTTTAAAATTTTGTTATTATATAGATTGAGAACCATTTTTTTGTAATTTTTTTCACGTAATTTGTAAGAACAACTGTTACAAAAGCTCTAGCTATATGGGTCTACTTCATGTCCATTCTGAAAATATTTCTTCGTAAAATTAATGCACTAAACAATTTGTGTAAGAAACCTGTATACACACACATGAAATACTTAAACATATTTTTGACCTAAAATTGATTCGAATAATTTGCTATTGTGATTAAAACCTAATTTTTAATATTTTATTTAAAAAAAAACACAGTTCTTTCTATAAATATAATTAAAATTTAAAGTAGTTAAGCTTTTTTTTTATCTTTTCACAATTAAAATTTTTAAAATTTAAAAAATACTTTGTTTTTTTTTTTATTTTATTCCAGATATTTTTCGTATATCTACCCAACTATAATACTTATTATATGTATGTAGTATGTACATATATATATAACTACATATAAATATTTATTTAAAGTTAATTATTATGTTGAAAACATAATTTGTTATTAAATTAATATATTATTATTAAAATTTAAATATAAAATTTATTTTTTAGCTTGTGAATAAATGGCAATTATTATGTGGTTTACTTTTGATGTCTGATAACTAATTAGAAAATTAATACCTTACTATAGAATAATTTTTAATAATTAAATTAAAAAAATAAAATATTTTATTAGAACTGTATATTATATTTTAATTGAAAATATATTTAATTGAGGGTAAAAAAAAAAAAAAAAAAAAAAAACTAAAAGACTAAACAAATTTTATTAATAATTCATAAGTAAAATTATTTTATTTTAATTTTAATAAAAGTTAAAATTTTAGCTTTTTTTAAAAGTTATTAACATATTTATAACCCACATTTATAAAACAAGAGAGAACATAAGCATACACATATTTTTTATCATTTGTTTGTTTGTATTTGTATGTATTTAATTTATAATTGATACCGGGTGGCAACCAGTAGACCTTTGATATACATATATATATGATAGAGATATAAGGGAACAAAAATTGTTCAAATGAAAAGCTTATTTGACAAGTCTCTATATAGGATATTATTAGATAGAATATATTATATATTATATTAGATATAGAATACATTATATATTATTATTATATGGGATATATCCTATATTTTTGTCTCTATATAGGATATATAATTTTTGACATTCGGTCGAATCTACTGCTGCAAAATCACAGTAATACTCGAACATATTTTCTGATGGACGGTGATTTAATTTAGCGCTAGATTAAGTTTTAGCAGCGAAAAAATTTATACTATATATTGATCACCGATTTTTAATGACGGTTATAAGTTCATATTTTGATGTAAAATAAGTATATTTGTTTACATTCAGTTTGTTGGGAGTGGTGAATGTATTAAAGAAATTATAATAATAAAAAAATAATCATAATAAATAAACATAGATCAATTAGTTTAATGATTTATTAAGATTTAATGTAATTTTATTACAATTAAATTTAAAAAATATTTTTTATTATAAGCTTATAGGTACGTAGACGAATTAATTTAGTAAAGTAATTAAAGTAAAGTTTTAATGAATACAAAAACAAAGTAATTTTAAAAGCAAAACGTTCAGTACAACAGTTCAAAGCTATAATTGCTACATCGTTGCTAGTTGTTGGAAGGCTAGATTTTATTGAACACATCAATTATATTATGTATTCATTTTAACAGCCACAATTTTACTTACTCCTAAACAAATGTTAATATATACTTAAATATTATCTTTTAACATGTAACAGTTTCAGTAAATGTTAATTACTGATAGGAATTTATATTTAGTATGTTAATTAACAGTAAACGTAAATTTTGGAGCTATTATCGAATGTCGAAGAACAAATTTTTTTTCACAAATTTTGGATTCAAATAACGTCAAAATAGAAAGCAGTTGAAAAACTATTTTTCATTCTATTTTAAAGAAAATTTGCTAGCTTTTAAGTACCTAAACAGACAAAAAAAACTTCAAGGGCTTATAATTAGTTTTATTCCGTTTGAAAATGTTTTGAAAATAGACTCCTGCCATACAATATTTTATACCTCAAGGTTGTCCCTCTCATATGCCGAAGTTTTTGTAGTCGAGAATGATATACCCTGTATAAAATATGTCTAAAATACGTCATACAATTTAAAGCTTCCCATAAAACTTATATAAATTTAAAAACTTATAATAAAATAACTTAAGTAAATAAATATATTTTTTTTAAATAATTACAGATAATTTAAAATTTTTAATAATATTATTTAAAATTAATAATTGAATTTGTATAAAAGTTTTATACATATAATAAGTATTAAATAAGTATAACCTCAAAGATAAATCATCATATTTATTTAATTCTATTAGCTGAAAAAATAATATCTTATTGTGAATTGCATATAGTGATGTAAGTTGTACCATTAAAAGTTAATATCATTTATTTATGTCCTTTATGTCCTTTAACAAAATATAAAGCATTCATTTTGAAATGTGCAATATTTTTAAATAAATTAAATATTAATGAATATTTCTGGAATTTTAATAGTATCTATTTTTATATATGTACTTTTATTTAAAATTTCGAAAGCGGACATTAAAGTTAATTATTTAAAATCACCCATATTCAAAAATATTCGTCCTAAGGTATGTCAGCGACACATGAGATCAAACATTTGACCATGAAATCAAACATTGGACCCCGTGCTGTCTGTCGTCTACGCTGCAATTATAAAAAATCAACTGTTTTTAATCTGAAATCAAAAAAACGGTTATGCAGTTGCAGTATTTTCGGTTATGCAGTTGACGAAAATTGACGATCATCATGCTTTCGGTTATATAAAATGGAAGTCAAATTTGACCATATAAAGCAGTAAAAACTTTTATGACTAGCTGTTGATTTTTTAATTTTTTCGTCAATTGTGATGAATTGTGACAAAGATTTGTAAGTAAAAAAAGAAAAATTATTTATATTACTTATCATTAAACATGTATAAATAATTTATAAATATATTATCATTTTATATATATAACTATTTTTAAATTATAATAACGCTATTTCATTTTTATAATTCTCTAATTTTATGTTCGGTAATATTGAAAACGGGACGTCAAAAGTATGTATGCTTCATTGAATCAAAAATTAATTTATTTATAGTTAATTATCATTACTGAAAGCAGAAGCAAATAGGCAAATATCCTACCCTATTAGGGCTGCCCAGCCAGTGATGATGATGATAATATTCATGCTTTTGAATCGAAATTGTATACAACAACCATTGTGTTTTCGGTACAAAAGTAATCTCATAAATTTTATACTGTGTTATTTGTACATTGATGTGTCAGGTTGAAGTGTTTTACATGATTTTTTTGTTTTTTTTTTTAATTTCAAACGAGTAAAATACAAATTTTGTTATAATTATAATCTTATTCTTTTATAAAAGAAAGTAGTTTAGATTAAGATTAATATTACATACTATATAATTTAAAATGTAAAAATATATGTTTATAACCTAGCCTAAGCTGACTGGTCGAAATCAATTTTTATTTTCAACCCCCAAATCGCCCAAACATCAGTATTTATGTGATTGAATTAAATTGATCTTAAACCCTTTATATTTAATAATTTTATTACACAAATTCAATTTAATTTCTAGGATTTAACTAAACTGATCCTTTTATATAAGCCCAAATGACAAATTATTTGATATTTCTTTTATCTATAACAAAAAGTATTCTAATCTGGCTAATTGCTCAACAATTTATTTTTATTATTCAAAACAATAGTTTTGAAATCATATTCAACTTATCTTAACAATTTTGTATACATATTTACATTTTATATTGTATGTATGTAATAGGATAGCTTTCAATCAAATGAAAGCAAAAAAAATAAATAAAACAAAAATAAAAAATGTAGATCAACACTTTAAAATAAAACGAACATGTCTGAGATGACAGACAATTTAAATGAAAACAGAATAAATTCTTGAAAATATATTATTATTATTAAAGTCTCAATTTATGGGGTCATAAGTTAAAGTTCTTAAGTTAAACATGAGAAAAAATTTTATTTTTTTTACCGTTCTACCCCCTTTTTGCTTTCTTATATAAAACAAAATAATGAAAACTTTATCGGAGGACAATTGTTTTAAAAAAAAAAAAGAAAAGAGAAAATTTAAAATCCTTTAAATTAAATACAACAAAGAACCATTTAAAAGTTTATTTACTTGTATATATATGTAAGTATTTATAGGTATATGTATATGTGATAAGAAAAACAAAACGACAGAAAAATTATAACAATTTCCGTTTTATTCATTATGTACATACACTTTTTTTTAAATAAAAAGAAAATTACACATACACATACAAAAACACATGAACATTTATAATCAGCATAGTAAGAAGTTATTATTTTGTTTTTTAAGTTTTTTTTTTGCGGAAACAAAAGACAGTTTAAGGATATAAAGAATAAAAACAAAAAACAATTATTTATTTAAACAAAGAAAAAAATCACTAAAGCAAATTTTTACATTGTATTTATTTATACATAATGTAATACATATGCAACATACATAGCAACATATAATAATGTAGCTAAAAAAAAAAAAACTACAATAGAAAAAAAATACGCAAGATAATAACCAGAAATTATTTTAATATACAAACAGCTAAGTGCATATTATTATATATATTATACGTTAGATATGTATTTCGTTCGTCGAGTTGAGAGTAAATATATATATGTTCTGGCTCTATATACATATTTTGTAAAATTTTAAATTTCAATAAATAGAACTTTAGACTTCTTTAAAGTCTCAAGTTTATTTTTTTTCTCATTTTTTTTTTTTCATATCTATTTCCTCTTTTAAATTGTTTCCGACTACGCTATGCCATATATTGTATATATATATCATAGTCATAAGTATCTACTTAAAATTTAGTTGCTAGGACATATAAAAAACAAACATGATATACTTAATAACGTTTTTTTTTTTTTTTTCAAATTTACAGACCAATAATAATTTAGTAAAATATTTTTACACAATATTATTGTCTATTTTAGATATATTTTGTAGAATAAAAATATTATGTAATTGCCATCATATTGTATAATTATTATCATATTGTATAAAATATGGTAATAATATCATGTATATATATATAAAACAAATTAATGATTTAATTAAATTTTATGAATCAAATTTGATCAACTGAATTTGTTAACCAAAATATTATTTAATGAAAACCTGGTATATTTCAGATAACTAGGAGAGTTGTTACAACATAGCGTTGTGCAACGACAATTATGGATACAATTTACTTGTAGACTTCTTTTAAAAACCCGGAACGGGTTAATAGATCGTAATCCAATCAATCTAATGAGTTTGTTCGCAGAATAATTCAAAAGTTGACATTTTTACATTATTGTATGATGGTAACAACACATATGTACTCTGATCGATCTTTTGCTATGTCAACCAGTTCATAACTTGCTAAAACAGTTAAGATTGGAAAATGATGAAAAAACGAGAAACTTATTAGCTCTTATATTGAAACTAACGGGTTGTTACCTGTTTTTACATCTGGATAACATAGTCTTTTACTATTAGTCAGTGATCAGGTATAGATGTTGAAAACATTATAAAATTATGGTGTGAGGTTTACGCACCATGGATCATAAATAATTTAATGGGTGTTTAATTATGTATCTATGTCTTTTATAATTGTTTTTGAGTCAAATTTGGCTTTCTTTGTTTGCTCCGGGTTCAAATATGTGATCACACATGCTTGATTGTAAATCTTTTTTTATTACGTTCCGTTTCCACACAATCAAACATGTTGAATGTCACAAACGAACATGGTGAGTGTCACATTTAAGCATTTATCACGTATGATAGCGTCGAGAGAACTTCAAGTACTCTTAAATATAATACGCAAATTTTTTTATATCAGCTTCAATCAAACCAATCACAAACATTTACTTAATTGACTTGACCATTTTAGGCAAATAAGCAGCTTCAGGTGACATTTAATGTTCAAAATTTGTCTTGCTTAATGTTGAAAGTGAATTTAAAAATAGAAGAAGTTAAGTTAATTTTATATTTTACATTTTATGTTTGATCTTTAAATTTATAGAAAGTTTGAGCTGAAATAGAAAATTTTAGGCATAGAAATGTATGTTACCAAAAATACATATATCAAACTCAAGCTATTTTTGGGCTGACAGCCACTCAAGTTGGATAATCGAATACACAGCTTAAAATTTGAAGAAGAATTCAAGTCAAGTACTCAAGCTATCATGTATACATAGTAATTTTGAAATCGCACTTACATATACGTTTGATGTCGGTCGGAATTGTAAACGTTTAATTGCGTTTCGTTCTGTTTCACTCCGTCACAATCAAACATGTTGTAAAATTTAAATTATGTTTTGGAAATTATGTTATGCGATTAGAATTAATTACTGAAGGTAAAACAGAAATATCGAAAACAATAATTATTGTGATAGGGAAATATTAAAATCGAACTGAGTTCAGAACTATAAAAATAAACTGATTAACATAGCAAGAGATCAAGAAGAATATAAGTATTGCCGTTAAAAAATATATCGTCGTTGTCAACATATAATAATGTAAGAACTCTAGTCAATTCAGTTTTTAAATTTGTATAAAATTGAATAAGCCATTTAAAATTAATTGCAAAAACCCAATAAGAGCTTCGTTAGCTCTTTTTAAGAAATTGAATTAATAAATAAAATAACATATTAAAAAACAGACAAAAAAATGAATTTAACTATTTTATCCTACTTTTCATGAATGTTTTCACTCTTCATTTTGAAAATTTATTTAATTATGTTCGATAAGATTAGAATTTGTCTGATCGGCAGTCATTTTAGTTTCCGCAAAATTTCGTTTTTCGAAACAAGTATGTACTGCCTAATTATTTCACCGTTCTAAAATAGAACTTGTTTCACATATAGGTACATTTTTTTGTATTTAATAATAGTACCTCAACAGTTACTTGTAAAAATCTGAATTTACCTCAATTTATTGTTTTTGTTTATTCGTTCTTGATTTTAAGTTTTATCTTGTAACTATGTATACATCATATTTGTAAGAGAGCAATTACGATGATATTGTATATTTGAATACTTTATAATGATATATATATATGTATATATATTTTTTTAAAAAACGAAAGTTTGTTTCATCTAAACGTTAAGCACAGAATTGAATAGCACAATAGAAACAATATAATCTTTTAACTTTTATCATTGTTTTAAATTGGTTCACTGGGACTTTTATTGTAAAAAAAAATCTTGAATTTTATATTATTTTATAGATTTTTTATAATTCAGTTATTATATTATAGTTAGTTACAGTTTTTTTTTTTCTCTCTTAATTTCACTCAAAACGTTTTAAGGTCATATAGGGTGAAGATGATGCCACTCAAAATGTACTTAATGGCGTATGGAACAAGTAAGATTCAACCACCAACACATAAAATAAATTAGACTTGTGAATATTGTTCAAGTGATACATTTTTTTTATTGTATTTTCTCTTTCTTATTTCAATTATTTAAACTCAATGGAAATTTATAAAAATTTTTATGGTGAAAATTTTTTTAAAAAACATAGAAGGAAATTGAACTTTAAAAATTGATAGATAAATTGCACAGTTTAAAGAATTCAAAATGACAAAATGCATGGAAATTATTTAAAATAAAAATAATTTGAAAAATAGAATAAATAAACGAGTGATTGCATTAGATTATCGATATATAAAATTTAAAATGACAATATTTAAGTAAAGCTACATTATAGGTGAAAGTTTTAAAGAATAATATTTGAATGAGTCTTGTAATAGATATGCATCAAAAACTAATTATATTAAAAAAAAATTCAAGATTTTCAACCTACACAATTTTATATATATATATATATATATACTTATATATTCAAGGATATGAATTCTATTATTAAGTATAAATTATTTATGTATATTCAATATATTTATTCAATATATCTATTTCAAAAATAATGATACAAGGAGTAATATTGAAGAATCTGTGTGTATATATATATATATATATATATATATATTTATTATTTAAAATAATTGTATATATATAGAAATGCACTTAAAATATTATTTTCTTTTTTGTATGTCAACAAATTGTATTTATAATTCAAGTTGAGAAAAAATCCTATTATCCTTGATTTTAAAATTTTCCAATAAAATATTACCAATACATTAATATAAAAGTGTGTTTGGATATTTTTAAATAAACAAAGTAATTTTGATTTTCTTAATTGATTTCTTCATAAAAGTCCTTTTTTACTTTGTCAATACATTTGTGTAAAATTACTCATACGTGTATATAAAAAAAAAAAAAATTGACATAAATTATGGTAACATAATCTACTTTTTCAATTAACTTTTTTTTTGTTTTGATTTTTCATTATTTCTTTTTTTATGCAGAATTTGTTTTTTTTTTATATTTCCTTTTGTCATTTTTGTTATAATTATCACATATTTTACAATGAATAATTTCAAAAATAAAAGAAAATTATATAATTATTTTCTTTTTTCTTATTTTGTTTGATGACTTTTTTTTTTATTATTGTCTTATTTTCTTTTTTTCATATTTAATTATTTCCCCTAGTATTTTTTTTTTTATTTTTTAATTTTTTATGTCCTTTTTAATTGTTGCTTATATTAATATGTATAGCAGACTTTTTAAAATGTCTGTATCAAGTAATTATATACAATAATTTTGTAGAAAAATATTATACATAATGATTCGGTTTCCGTTTTCCGGTTTCATTTCTGGATGGAATCCATTTTTTTTTTTAATTTAAATATAAATGTTAGTGTAAAATCTATTTCCGAAATTATAAAATAAAATTAAAAAAGAAATTGTTCTATAGTTCCAATTTAAAATTTATATTTA
Source organism: Argyra leucocephala (assembly GCA_963942445.1). Classification (NCBI taxonomy): domain Eukaryota; kingdom Metazoa; phylum Arthropoda; class Insecta; order Diptera; family Dolichopodidae; genus Argyra; species Argyra leucocephala. The sequence continues at coordinate 104,564,363 of OZ012680.1, read as the reverse complement.
AGTTAAGTTATTTTGTTAAAAATTTGAATATAATTTAAATTTTCTGTTAATAATATGATAGTTATAACACCATAATTATTAAAATGTAGTAGAATGAAAGCAGAAATGACATAATTTATTTGAATAGTTATCAAACCATTGTTTATTTGATACTACTGGAGCTTGACCAGTATATTATTGTAGTGTTAGACTACCAATTGTAAACAAAATTCCTGGTTTTGAGCTATAATTGATTCTATAACATATATGACTATGTTATAAAATCATCTGTGAGATCTAAGAATCAATCAAAAATTTGCATAAATTAATTTTAATAAATACATTTTATTTATAAAATGTCAAAATATTAAAACTGGATTTATTAAAATAATATATTAATTTCTTTATCTATGCTTAGACACACGCTGGATAGTGCAATAGGAAGAGCGCCTGCCTTTCAACGGAAAGGTCTCAGGCTCGATTCCCGATGAAGTAAAAAAAAAACATTTTTCATCGATTTTCCGACCTGGTCCAGTAAACTTAGTTATAGGGACGAAATAAACGACAAAAAAATGATTCAGAGTATAATCTGGTAGAAATTTAAATGAAAAATGAAACTACACTATTTAAGAAGGCTTATAGTTCCTGACAATAATAGCAATAGTAAGTAAGGACTATTGCTATATGTAAAAATTTTGCAGGTACTGTACTTAATTAAGGACAAAAAGGTAGTTTACTGTCCAGAACATAAAAACAATACTGTATATGTGTATAAAAATTCCAATTTTGGTAAATAAATATTATTTCAAGCTTTAATGAATATTCAAATCTATTTTATGGAACATTGCTGTAATATATATTGAAACAAATTATAAAATTAGTTGTTTATTTAAGTAAATATTCAAAAAAATACCTAAAATAAGACTACACCCTCATTTATATTTTATCGAAACTGCCAGAATGATGGCAAATATAACGGAATAGCTGTAGCATTCGATGTACTTTTTGTGCACTTTAAAAGTCGTATAAAGAATATGCTATCTCTTAAATCATGTTTAGTTATGTTTAAAGAAGGGTAACAGCCATAACAATCCATCGCTGTCATGATACTAGACCACCTGTGGTTCCATAAGACAATGCGAATTCTGATCACTTTCACGTTATTCAGCAATGTGAAATTCAACTTTATTATATATATATATAATAAATACATTTTCAATTACAAAATGTGCATTTTCAATTACAAACCTGTGGAAAGATGAACTTGACTATGTACTTCAAATATTATTATACGATCGATGTAATTTACAAATAATAAAGCTAAATCAGCTAAATTCTATAAAGACATGATTGAATGAATATTAATATTGATATATATATATATATATAATTAGTTACTGTTAAAACTATAACAACAAACTATACAACAATAATTATATTTATAACTAATAATATCATTAGTTTTCGATAATAAAATAAACAAGAATGACTACAACAAATAAAAACCTTGAATGAATCAATCACAAAGCAGACGTAATCCTGTGAAATTACAATAAGTCAACTGTTGACTATAAGTGTAAATTTTGTTTTTCATCCTACCCAACTTACATATTATATTCGCTAATCTATAATAATTATAATTGACGAGCATTTAACAACCTGTGCAATAAGTATCTTCTAATTTCATTTTTGATCTATAAATTATGTACAAGAATAATGTGTTGATATGAATCTGAAAATTATTGATTTTTTCCCTTAAAAATCAATATAGCTCCTTTACATTTTTTTAAAAGATTTTGTTCATATGTCGTTATATATTTCAACTTATTGAATAATTAAGTTCTTACAACATTTTAAAAAAACAACAAAATTAGTGTATACGTAAATGATCAGGCACGCACCACGTTGTATGATATTTTAAGATTTAATCATTTGAACAGTTTTCTAACCTAATTAGTAAAACCATAGATTAATAATAAACACTATTGCTATTTAATCTATGGTAAAACTTAGATGGTGAAAAAAAAGTTTAAAAAAAACTAAATAAGTATTTTGGAACAATGTAGGGAATAGCTAGAAAAGAAAGTATTTATATATGTCTTTTACTAAAATATTTTAACTTCAAAGTTCTGCATTAAAATTTGAGTATTTCCTGCTTTGTAGACTTCGAAATCTATATTAATTTATGCAATTCCTGTTCATTTAAAAACTTTAAATTTTGTTTAACTTGAATTTATAATTAACCAACAGGGGTTCCTAGTATATTTATTTTATTGCATGTTCTTAACTTAATGCCATTTTGTACATTGCTTTTAATCATATAATTATAACTTTAGATGAATGTACGTTTGAATCTTTAAAAAAAAAAAACTTTCATTTACATGCAATAATTAAATACTCATAATAAAAAACCATTTGATATTAAATGATTAAAAAATTGTAAAAACCATTAAAAAGATAATAATCTCAGACCCTCAAAAATATCAAATTGTAAATAATTTTATATTACATTTTAAATAATTGTATATTACTCTAAATTTTTAATTATTACTTATGTAATTACAAAATTGTTTTTTAATATGTCGAATAAAAGTAAAAAGTAAAAACAAATCACCCTGTAAATTTAAAACAAAAAAATTTATTTGTAACTTAATTTTGTTTTTTATACATTTTATTTTTGTTATAATTTTTTATACAAGTAAGTATGTAAAAGTATGATAAAGATATTATTACTTCCTCATTTTATTTATATACGACAAAATTTCGAAAGAATAAACAACAGAAAGAAACAATCAAAAAAGTTCATTTAATTCCAAATGGTGTGCAAGTCCTTTAATTTTGTTATCCTTATTTATTCTAAAACCCATATGCATATATAATAAAAAACTTATATATCTACTTGAAAAGTATGTTAAAAATATAATGTAAACAAATCTACATAAATATCTAGGATATGGTAAATTTATTTTTTTAACAGTACTTAATATTATGTATGAAAAATCTGAATAAATTATCTTGATAAGTATAAAAAAAAAAAAACTAGACAGAAAATAAAAAAGCTAGAAATTCAATAATCAACAGAATGAATATAAATATTTAACGTTTTTTTTTTTTTTTTTTTTTTTTTTTTTTTTTTTGAAGACAAAATTTTAACATTCATTATACAAAAAGCAAACAAATACAAAATAAAGGACTATATATACATATGCTCCAAATAAGAAGTTATTATAAATTCACAAAAAGAGCAATAATAAAAATAATAATAACAATAATAATAATAACAATAATAATAATAACAATAATAATGATAACGATAATAATAAGCATTATTAAAAAAAGGACATGTAAACTATGTGAACTTCTTCTTCTGCATATATATGTATATCCTTTATTAGATGTTGGCAACCGCTTGTACTGATTTTTATTGAATATTGGCAATTACATTAACGTTATGTTCTCTGTCTGAAACCTGTCCATTTTTGTTATTTCTTAACAATGATAAATTTTTTCTATAAACCACGCCTTTTTCCAAATTTTAGATTGGAGGATTAACTAATTTTTTTTTTTGGATTATAATTTGGATAATTAGTTGTAATATGTTGTATTTTTGATTTTAATTGTAACATGCCGCGACTTCCAAAATACAGTAAAACCGTTTACAATGTTTCAAAATCCATTTTCCAAAATGTATATCGAAAGCTCTTGGCTTTGTACTAGCGAAAAGACATGATTGAAGGCAAGAGGAATATCGAAACACAACAAATGTCATGGCTTGAAACACTCGAAATAGGGCAGGTATCAGAACCGTAGGAGGACTGGTTCATAGTTCAAGATGTAGAAATGGGTATGTCAACATCATAGCAAGTTTACTGTGATGAGTTGATTGATCATTTAATATTCAGTAGTGGATTAGCAACATAAGCAGAAGTGTAGCGAAAAAGTTTAGACTACATTTTGTATTTTGTATACATGACATAGATAAGGTAACCGCTGGGTGACCCAGTAGGTAAAGCGCCTGTCCTTCAACCGAAAGTTCCCAGGTTCGATTCCCGATGAAGCAAAAAAAATTGGTTTTCCTACCTTTGCCATTGGGATAAAATAAATGACAAGTCATTGAGCGTATATTTAAAATCTGGTAACAAATTAAATAAAATGAAATTATTCTATCTAAGAAAGCTTAGTTCCTGACAATAGGAGTAGTTTTCCACATTTAATGAGCATAGATAAGCCAGTAATTTTTTAAATAATATTGTAGATATTGTAGTGTAAAATTGCAGTATCGTACTTAATTAAGCACAAAAAGGTGATTCTACCTTAGTTACTGTCAAGAGTGTAAAAAAACCACCAGAATTAAGTTAATTGTAGGTTAGCACATATTTTCGGCGAAAAACAAGTTTATTGCCAAGTTTTAGCAAAATATGTTAATAATATACTTTTCTGCCGAAGCTGAACTATGAAGATATAGCAATATAAATTTTGATGTAACGAAAAATAAAACAAGCGTAATTTTATCGAAAGATAATCGAAAAGTCAGATTATCAGGAATATTTAATTAAAAAAATGAAAAATTATAATTTAAACGTAAATGTATGTGTGGTTATATTGTCAAAATGGTATTCTAAAATGTAGCAAAAATTTTATTATATATTTAATACAATTAAACGGAACTTTTTATACCTATACTGTATTTTGAAAGTCACTTATGTTGTACATTTTACTATGAGCAGCAGTTTTCATATATTTTAGAGTCTCCGAAAAACTCCTTCATTTGGTTTTTTGTCGACCCATGAAACTGTTCATAGATGTCAATAACTCAAATGCCTCAAATTTTTCCCACATGGCTAATTTTAATATGACGATTCTATACCATACAACAACGCTGACCACATAATATAGCATTTGAAAATTTTTTACCAATATCAAAATCACAGTTCAAAAATATTATATTGAATTTACAGAAGGCATTTTGTGTCATTTCAATTCTGCATCTCTATATCTGTATTCCACCTTTCATTTAAATGTATTTGAAATTCGATATAAAATGAATCAGATTTGGATTTACATTTAACAGAATTTACGAATTTATGAATTCAGGTCTAAAACTTCAATATAAAACTGTAAAAACTGTTATGATTTGAGAGAGTTGTTATATTTTACATTATTGACATTATAAGCGTCTCTATATGACTGCAGACCCAAATCTAAGCCTAAATTCAAACCAAGATCCAAAAATAGAATAAATTTAGGTTGTTGTTGCATTTAACTTATGTTATTTATTAATTCTAAACCCAAATCACAAATTCGATTTGAATTTGTGAAAAAATAGTACAACTAGTATGTGTGTTTCTTACGTTAAGATCATAATTTTAGTTCTGATTATTTTTTATAATAGGCCCGTAGTTCTACTTTGTTATGTATTTTAACGACTCTATTCACTAAATCTTTTAAATCAATTACTAAATAGACAATGAATGTATACAAATTATTTAGCGAGAACATTTATCTTAAGTCGGCTAAATATAAGTCGACTTATATTAAAATTATACTTAAAAGAAATTTTTGTTTTCAAATTAGTTTTCAAATACTTATACAGAAAGAAGTTTTGTTTTGTCTGCATTCCAGTGAAAATTCACTGAATTCTAGGACACAAAAAATTATTATTTTTTCTTTATATTTATTTTTCTTTGTACATATTTTCATTTTTTTTTCTTTTGTTTTTATGTTTTTTTTTTTTTGCATTTGTATAGAATAAATGGCAGAATTTAAATAGAAATTTATGGATGTTGTGAAACAAACTTTATTAAAAAAGATTTTGTTTTAACATTTTTTATTCATTTCTCTCATTATGGTGGAAAAACAACAAAACAAAAAACAATGGAAATTCATAGAAAACAAAAAAATTAAGTAAAATTCGAAATTAAAAACTTCGAACTCATTTTTTTTTCATTATATTTTTTTTTTACACTAAACGAATTTTATAAACTAATGAGGAAGTTAGGAATGGATATTAAAATTGTTCACGAAAATTTAAATTGATTTTATATACCTTAAAAATTGTCTAACGTTTTTAAAATAGTTTTTTACTGTCACGCAACTTGATTTGTAACCTAATACTTCTATATAAAATAAGCTTTATATACCAACCATTCAAGAATAGGAAATTAAACGTTATCGATAAAATCATCGTGAAAGACTGTGAAAACATTCAAATATTTTAGTTGGGTTACAAATCGTGATGCACTATACATATCAAACTACACGACTTCTGTGTAGAAAATTAAGTGCAAGTAAGTCAACAACATAAATGTGAGAACTTCTCATGACAAATATAACAAGTTTGAAAGGAATTTCCTGGTGACCAGCTGACAAATTGACTTAATAATTTTTAATTTTAAAAAAATGGTAGAAAATATGGGTTTATATGCATGCGAAGGCAATACCTACTAAAATATAAAAAAATATATGCAAATGATAAGTCCGGTCTTCTGGATCACAAGCTCAATTTCAAAGCACATTTCAATTCCATTATTAAAAAACCTAATTCTATGCTAGGATTTATAATGCGCTGGGCCAAAGAGTTTACAGATCCGTACATTACAAAGCATTTATATATCACATATTTTAGACCGACACTTGAATATGCTTCGCAAGTTTGGTCGCCATATCGTAATGTTCATATTTAACATATTGAATCAGTTCAGCGTAATCATGGCCTTTTGAAGATAGGTTGCTTTTAATTGACCTGAAATCTCTCCAACAACGTCGATTTGTGGCTGATGTTACGTTTGTCCACCACATATTTGCTGGGAATATCCTGGCACCTAAAATTATGGATTTGATAACTTTTAGGGAGAATTCGCGTAATTTACGTTCCGTTGACCTGTTTAATATTACTAACCATAGTACTGACTACGGCAAATTTGAGCCTGTGTCTATAATTTTACGTGAATCTAACTCGAGAGCAGCTTGTTTTGATACTAACCTTAGTAAAAGAAGCTTACAATCAAAGCTATATAATCGATAAATAGTTATGGAATTGATATTTGGACTTTTTCTATTTTCTTTTTGTATTTGTTTTTAGTTAGTAACTAATGTTATCTATATATTTTTTTTCTAACTATAGCATGTTTATTTATTTTTATCTCTTACTAACATTAGTTACTAACGGTGATGGATACTAACCCACTGGATGATGATCTCACCGCTTAGTAACATGATGCAAGCTTTCGTCTATAATAGAGGTCTGATTTGCTTGCTCTAAGCAATATCTGACAGTAATATAACAGATTTTTCAAATTTCTAATATATTTTAAATTTTTTCAATATTCATAGAATTCAAAGCTGTTAGATTCTAACTTTACTAGTCAATTATTGTTTTATTTTAACTATCAATTTATATAACTTCAGTAGACAATAAACGGAGAAGTACAATAGTTCTGAAGTAGTTGCGTATACATAGAACATATAGGTACTGTATTTGAATTTTTTCATGAAAAAGATTAGAAAATAACTATTAATAAGAATAAAATACATAAATTAAATTTTACAGTTAAAATATAAGTTACTTTATACAAACATTTTTCGAATTACGACTGTTCAACTTACAATACAACCATTCATTCATACTTACGATAGATTTTTTTTATTTAAAAAATATCAAAATAAAGTGGCATTAATCAAATTAGAATTCACATAGTAGAACATAACCAGCAGCTTAGTCTTAGAAAATGATATGATGATAATATGATCGAACTTTCGAAAACCTTAATTTTGCACATAAAGACTTACAGGATATTAGAGAACATAATTATGGTAGCAGAGGATGCACCTGAAAGTAAACCAACTGATGCAGATTATCTACAAAAAAAATAAATCAATTAGAGACTACAAAAAACAAAAACAGATTTAGGTTGTCGCTGTATTTACATGTTATTTGTTCAAAGATCAAATCACAAATATAAATTTTAATTTGTGAAATAAAAACACAGCTAATATGTGTGTTTCTTATCTAACGATAAAATGGATCCAAACGAAGAAGATTTCCAAAAGTAAGTGGGCTAGTTCAAAAAAATATAATTATTAAACTCTACTCTTGAAATGAAAGCGGATCAAACAACATTAGATAAATTTGACCAAAAAGATTAAAACTATTTGTTTATTTATTTATTTCATTCTATTCTCAATTGAGCCCAATTGTTCGTACAGAGTATTATGTATTTAAATACAATAGCTTTTTTTTTTTTTTAATATCAGTGCATAAGAAAATTAATAATAGCACGGAATTAATATAAAACCATACACATGTGTTACTGGAGGCAGCTAAATAGATGGCCTTTATATAATAAATTCGAATGAAGAATATTAAATATCTAAATTTTATGGATTTTAATTATATTTTTTAATTTAAATAAATATTGAATTATGCGAATTTGATTTGAATATAAAAATAACTTAGTTTTTTATTTTTCTAATGAAATTTGACATACAACCAAATCGACTTACGACCGATAATGTCTACGGATTAATTTCGGTTGTAAGTCGATGAATATCTGTTATTAAAATTTACTGAAAAGACCAATACATTTTCATAAACATAAGAGGGTCGTCAGTTTCTTAGCGATTTAAAAAAAAAATGTAAATTAGGCTTATTGAACTATCCCTTAGACTTTGGTTCAGACAATTTATTTGGATTTTTGTTGACATTGACAGTACTTATAAACGTGAAGTATCTACTCAGCTCAAAATGTTAATCTATAAATGTTTTGACTAAGTAATGAATTTTACGATATTTTCTATTATAATAAAACAGAATTAATTATTGAAAATTTAAACGCACAAATGCTTGCACAGTACTTTAAAATTTTTATATAATTGAAGGCAGATGATAAACGATTTTTTCTAAAATAATTCATATGATTAATAATGAACGTCATTCGTTTGTTCAATAGAACTGTAACTTTACGACTATTCGTGACATTGAAAATGCAGTGAAAAAAGTTTTAATACTGTATCGAAACATTTTTCAAATACAAAGCCACTGCAGTGTAAAAAAAGACAGAGTACAATTTTGACATTTTTGATCATAATTTTGACTGCATAAACGTTTTGTGTTTGAAACGGCTAATTAATATTTTTTGTGTTTAAAAAGGTTGTGTGAATTAAAAAATGAATTCAAATATTTTTGGTAATATTAATTTAAATAAATAATTGATTTGCAAATCTATTGATGAATCTATAGATCTTGATGTATCTATTGATGATATAAATGTAAGAAAAATAATGAATAGTTATATTATATTGGAAAAAAAAGAAGAGTTGGAATTGCAATGTCATTGAAAAATACTAATAATGTTAAAAGAGTGTGAAACATACCTCAAATTGAACATTATTTGAATATAATCAACATTATACTTATCCTGACGATATTTTTTTCAATCACTTCAGAACTTTATTGACATGTTCTCATGAATTCCTATACTGAATTTTATTGACATGTTAAAATTGTTACCAAGACTTAATAAAAAAGATTTTTTTCCCAAAATGTTAACTGAACAATACTAAAATTTGTTTATATATACGCTTTTTGACATTTTTTTTAATTTCGCTATATTTGGAAATACCTATGGCAGTTTTTAAAAAATGTATACTAAAAATTTTCACTGCACACTTAGCTGTTTCACCGCGGTATTAAAACCGATATCAAACATTTTTTATCTCAAAACATTGTCAATTTTTTGTAAAACATTTTTGATCATAGTACATTGTTAATTTGACGTTTCTACTGCATTTTCGATGTCACGGTATGTCTACGTTCAAAGAAAGAAAAAATCCTTTTCTGACTCTCTAAAACCATATTTTTTCTTTTATGTATTTTTAATTACCTATTTTGCATCAAAATGAAATTTTAGATATTTAAAAACAAATGAAATGAAATGAAATATATTTATACTGTAATTTTAGAGAATTTCAATTTCGATATTTTGAATAGTATACCAAAAAAAAAAAAAATAAGATGACCTTTTATTTTATAATTTTGATTATATCCGTACTAATATGAAAATGAATTCAAGAGCAATAAAAACTGAAAAAATAGACAGATAAAAATGAGAAGAAAAAACTGAAAATAAAAGAAGAAACTAGAATATTATCAAAAGAATCTGCAATTTGTTTTTCTTTTGTTTATTTGTCCCATTTTTAAAATTAAAAAAATAGTTTTCTTATGAATTTTATATATATACATAACTAAATTGGAAAATATCTGTATATATATATACATATATATATATTTATATAGTTAAAAACATTTTTATTTTTCGTAAAATTGTAAGTAATGAGCCAAAAGATTTGAATTTAAAATAATTTTTTTTTCTGGTTTTCTTAATAAGTAAATTAAAAGGTCCTTTTATTAAATAAAAAGAAAACCTAAATAAACTTATCGTACATTAACATATAGTTACAGTTTATAAAAACAAAAATAGTATTACATAGAGTAAAATTTAACAGTACTATTCAAAATTATTCAAATAATAGACTAGAGTTGTACAAAAAAAAAATTATTTTTTACCTTAGAGAACAATTTTGAAAATTGCATGTTTGTCAGATATTTATAAAAAAAATAATATTTTTTTGTTAACAAATGGAAAGAAACAAATAAAATATCTATAAGTACTTTGAAAATTGACGGAAAAAAAATGTTTACACTTTATTTTTTCTTTGTTTAGTATTATGAATAGAATTAGGTCATAACTATATGATACATATTATACTTAAGTAATTTAGTATAAAATGTATCTATTGTTTAAAAAAACAAAACATAACATTAGATTTAATTTGAAACAATGGTGGGTTAAAACTTGTAAAATTTTTAAAATCCTTTCTATAATTTGACAATAAAAAATTCTTGAATGGTATTAAATGTAATTTACTTTCATTGCACTTTTTATAGTTTTAAAATGTTTTGTATGCCAAATTGAAATAGTTTTATTTAAGAATTAGGTCAGTTTTATATTTTAGCTAATGTGAGCCGAAATATTATGTAGTTTTGTATGTTCTGTAACAGGTTTGGTACTTAGCATATTAGTGACTTGAAAATTTGGCAATTAGCATAATTATTCATTAGGTCTCATATTCTATGAGCACTTGGCATATTTATCTTGGATTAGCAAACATCTTTTTTTAGATCTAATATGCAGAGTAAGTATACTTATACTAAAATAAACACTAACATTTTCACTTGACCTATTTTAATACTTTATATCTCGGAAATTACGTATTGAATGTATTAAATATTTACACAATGGAAAACAGGTGATTTTAAAATAGCATATGTGGCATAATCAAAATTTGGAAAAAATTGGACTTTGCATAAGTGTGCCCTATGCCTTTTGAAGCATGATAAAGATGCCATAATTAAACTGGTGCTTATTCGCGTATTGCTACTTTCGCAAAATTAGTCTCGCATCTTAACATTTCGTAATTTGTATTGCGAAAGTAGTATCGTGGTGATGCATTTAAAAACTTCATTTAAATCATAAAAAAACATTTAAAAACTTCATACGTATTGCATTTTGTGTTATATATTTATTACGCGGTATGGATACATTTCATATTTGTATATGAAATTCGCATACTTGCGTATTTGAATTTTTTACGCGTTTAGACCCCAGGTCCCAAAAAGTATATTAATTCATTTTTTAAATAATCTATTTCTATAATAAAAAGGTTAGTTGTAAATTGCAACTATTTTATATTATTTTGATGTGCAAATAACGGCATAGGTAGATATAATGAGTACAAAACGAATAATTATAAACAATAAAAACAATTACATTTAATGTTAAATATTAGCTACGAACTTATTTATTTATTTAATAAAATATTTGAAAGAATTTGTCATTCATTGTACTTATTTATTATGATTATTCAGTTTGTTTTTTTCTGTATTTTCACTTTGGCCACTCTTCTGTATTTTTACAATGGCTGATATAAGGTGACAATTATAAAAAAATAGTCACCAATATTGTTTTTGGTACATTGTAAATATAGATTGCCTATAATTTTTTCTTAATATTTTATTTAATTATTATTTACAAAATTGTTATTTTTATGCTAATTTAAAATAAAATTTAAATATTCACATTTAAATAAAAATATGGTAATAAAATAAAACATTTTTATTTATTTATAACATTTTTTCATCTTAAAAATTCTTTAATAATTTAATATATATATATATATATATATATATATATATTCGGTATTTAATTTTTTATTGTACGTATGTCAAGTGACAACAAATTAGTTGTCGTTTTCAATTTAACAAAAAATTATCATATTATTTCATAAACATTCCATAAAGTGCTAAAATATTAAATTTATGACTATTTTTTAGTGATTATCACCATTCAAATTGTCACTCAAGGAAATACAGAAAAAAAAGTAATATAAATAATTATAATAAACAAGTACAATGAAAGGCAAATTCTTTCAAATTTTTTATTACATAAATAAATACGTAGCTAATATTTAATAATAAATGTTATTGTTTTAACATTATTTTTTTTTTTATATTACTTTTTTTATAAAAAATATTCATTTTATACTTATTATACTTATCTACCTATGCCGTTATTTGCGTATAATTTCAAAAATTAACCCGTGTTTAACTTTCTTGTTTTTTGCTCTCAATATAGATATTGCTAAAAGCACTACTATACATAAAAACAATTTAAAAACTACAAATATTGCCAACAAAAAAAAATTATTTTTCATATTTAAGCACTTTTAAATATTACAAAATAAAAAATAAAAAAAATAACCCTATAATTAAAAACTTCATTTATAAAATTTAACAAGTAATATTTTACGGGATAATATTTACCCCATATTATTCAATAGAACATAAATACGAGACACGAGTAATATATATAGGTATACATATTAATTTCAATAGAAGTTAAACTGGAGTTGCAGCATTAAGATGCTTATTAGAAGAAATGAGATGAATATAAAAAATTGTATATAATACTTTATTATGTAAATTTAATATATAAAGTACTTAAATATGTACATAGTATTAGTATGTAGTTGAAATTGGTACAATTTTCTCATATATGATGATCTCATCTCATCTAAAGCAAACAACCTAGAAAATTAATTTAGTTTCATTTTATTTTATTTTGTGTTGTAAAGCGCTTGCATCCATAATTTTTTTTGTTTTTTTTATTATGTCCTTATTATTTATATAATAGCTTTAAGGGCAATAAACTCAGTTTAATTTTTTTTCAGAATATACTTTCCAAATCATAGTACAAAAAATGAAAAAATATAAACAAAATAGCTTTAAGTAGTTACTTGTAATAATCATTTCTGCTGTCTTAATACAACATTTAATTTTTTTTTTAATACATTGCCATTGGGTCTAACGTATATATATATATATATATATATATATAGAAAGCTATAGCTGCCTATAATATATAATGTATGTACTTATCTATATAAGGAAGAGTAAAAAAATGTATTTTTATAATTTGCAGAATTGCAATATAACAAGTTTAATTGATGTTAAAAGTAAGAGTAAATAATACACGTATATAAATCTTTATACTTATACTTAGTCAGATAATATAAGTATGTATAACTGAAACTCTGAAAGTGCTTAATATAAAATTTGATTAAAAAAATATGCATAATAGAAGTTATAAGTACCTATATATGAATGTATATATATAATTAATATGTAAAACCAAATTTATAGATTCAGTAGATAAGTAAATAATAAATTATAATTTCTTTTTTTTTTCAATTTTTTTTTTTTAATTTAATTAAATAAATTCTATTCAAACTAAATTCTATATGATAATAAAGGACATGAAAACTTAAAATACATATATGCTTATCATGAATATATATTTACCATGTACTTTCACAATACTTTATTTATTCTTAGTTCAATTCTGTACTTACAAAATTTTTTTTCTATTACATTCAATTCAACATTAAGCACAAATGTTAAATATATATATATAATATATAAATGTAAGTAAATATAAGTATGAAACAAAGAAAATAAATAAATTAAATTATATTTATTAATATAATAATTATAATGTAAAAATTCTGATAAACAAATATGAATTTGTTTAGAATCAAAACTTAACTTTTTTTTGTTATTTAAAATGACTTTAGAATTTATTTATTTATTTTTTTTTTTATTTAAAAAAATAAACCGTATTCACTTATATTTATTTTACTTTTAAATAAGGAGTATACTAACTACTTACAAAATTATATATATGTATATATATTAAAACAAATATAGCTACGCATTCCATGAAAATTTTTATACCAAATATTTTATTTATTCCTGATGCTAAACTTTTCTACCGCTACACAATTTAACAAAAATTATAAATACAAAAATATCCAGTTGTGAAATTGTTGTGAAATTGTGAAAATAAACAGAAATTTTTGAAATAGCAATTTTATACTCACTGAATTAAAGACTTTACGCCTTGCTACAAGAAAAATAAAATTCGGCGGCATTTACACGTGATTTATCGAACTCAATTGACAATTATAATGCGTTTATACGTACAACAAAACACATGAAATTTTTTTGAAGTAAATGTGAAAACTTTATGACAATAGCGAATTATTGTTGAGCAACAATTTTAATTTAAAACTATCAATATGTTAAAAATGCAAGTTTAAAAAAAATAATTTCGATAGTAACGCTGTAAAAGCGAAATGTGATGCGAATCTCTGACTTGGCTAAGAATTAAATATTTTATTTTGAAAATCTGTATGTTTAAAACATTTTTAATTTTGAACTAACTTTTTGTATTTAAATATAATATTTAAAAAGAACATAACAAAAATTGGATCTTTCATGGTATAGTGATTTTCTATTTTCGAAAATCAAATATCAATTTAATACACAATGGCCTTTACTGGTTTAAAAAATAAAGCTTGATTGGACGTACTTAATTCTACTTAATATTTTTCTATTCTATTAAATTTATGTCAAAATTTAAAGTGACACACTTAAGGCAAACTAGTCGTCTTAAAGTCATTCAGATTTGACGTCAGATCTAAAATAATATATTTTATATTTCTTTATTTTTTTATATTCAAATAATTAAATAACTTTTATTTATGTATTTCCAAATATTAAAGGTTATTTCATTTGAGCATTATTTTACTTAAGTTTTATACGAACTGGGTTGTACCGTATATGCTAAAGTTGAATGGGAAATAAACATTTTAACGGAAATTATTATAAAAATTAACCTGACTTAAGAACGTTTTGGATTATATACTGATCTCATAAGTGCGTATAAAATTTTGACATTTTTTTAAGTTGCATTAAATACGGCAATATCGGCATAGTCAGGTTTACAAAGATTAAAAAAAAAAAATTAAAAAAGGGAAAAATATCATTATAAAAAAAACTAATAAAAAGATGAAAAATTTATAACCAAATAACTGGAGAAGCTCAAATGGTAAAAATTTGGATTTCTACAAAAGAATCAGAACTGATGTGTGACGAAAATAGAATCACAAAACTAACAACTAACGAGTGATTCAATTGTTGACTGATTTCACTAACTGAAAAATCAGCTAAAGGCAAAACTAAACGAATTAAAAATCGAATATTCAATAAATTTTAACATCAATGAAGATTATCAAAAAAGTAAGTCAGCTGAAAATTAGCAAATAGAAACACTTTTCGATTGAAAATCAAATATGGTAAAACCTAGTTCTTATTTCTGTGCTCTCTAATTAAACACTTTGATTGAATTTTGACATTCAGACGCTGAAAATATTTGCAGTTCTGTTTTCATATTAAAGATATTACAACTAAATTTTCAAAATCTCTTCTCAGCCTCTTCTTAAAATGAAGTTATGATCCAATTTACAAAAAACAAGCCGCATGGAAAAATTTTGTTTACTAATAATAATCCTGTATAGAATTATTAATCAAGTTATTTCTAATAAGTTTTGTTGAAAAATATTCTATACCAAGTATCAGTAGTTTAACAGTACCAGTTGACATAATTTTTTTGGTTTGTTCCGGAATATTAAAAAAAAAGTTGAAAATCCTCTGTCTATACTCAATGAAGTAGAAAAACAAAAATATCACCAAAATATTTCTGTTTCGTTCAATAAAAGGATATTTTTTTTTTAGTTATTTTTTTTATTTTTGTAATAATCAAGTATTTTGTACACTTTTTATTCATATACGTATACGTATACAAATTACCTATCCGAGTACAAAGCATATGTGAAAGGATATTATTTTGTGAATGAATGAAAACAAAAAAAATAGCATAACTATATAAGTATATATACATAAACATATATATCTATATATAACATTATATTGGATAAAACATTGTATGTATATATTCAAATGAGAGTCAAGTTTTGGGATTTTTTTGTTTATTCGTCCATTTCAACTTTTTGGAATCCTGTTTTTCCATTTAGCTTGTTTTGTTTCATTTTTATTATTTTTGTATTTTGAAAATAGAAATCAGGATTTTAGATTTTTTTTATTTAATTTTTTTGTTTTTTTTATTATTATGATTATACTATTATTTTAGGATAAGGAAATATTTCTAGGTATATAAATGGTTATTATAATGTACATAAAAACGTAAAAAATAAAAGAATATAACTACCTTACGTGAAATGTAAAAGAAAATCTATAAAAATGTGTTGAAGAAAACAAATTAATAAAAAACAAAATATTAAAGTTAAAAGGTCATCATATACCCATATAAGGGGTTGTATATGGGGGAACTAAATTGTAAAAATTTTATTATGATTATGATGTACATTATACAGTATTATATGAATGATGTATATACATAATTATATGTAATGTATAATTTTTAGATATAAGGTATAAGTATGTGAGAATATTAGAAAGGTTTAAAAAATTTCAAATTTTGAATTTAAAAGACTAAATTTGGCATTTCAAAAAATACATGGTTAATTTAAGAAGATATTTTTCGACATCAAAAGATTCACCCAGATCTCTCTGTGCTTTCATTTTCTTATTATCATCGTTTAAATTAAATCACAACAATTTTAGAATGACTTACAGTTTCTTTGATGAAAATATAAGTATATACTAATGTTTTATTAAATTAAAATAAAATTCTCTTTTCACGAATATATTTTTTAGTTTATAGTACTCTATGATATATCAAAGCTGGAGTACCGCAAAGAAGTATACAATTATCTATGTGAAAAGTAGAAAATATAAAAATAGTAACCTTTACAGGTGCCACAGCCCTGATGTAAGTTGGTTCTACTATTGAAAAAAATTATAAAAATTATTGTAAATATTGCACAGGTGATCCACTAGTATATTAAATTATCAAAGCATTTCAATATTTCAAAGAATCTAGGTGAATTGAACAACCAATTATTATTAGATTAAAGCCGACTTGAATGAATGATATGATCTTATTCAACAAAATACAATTGATCATCAGTAAAATTCTATGATATTATTAATATTTCGGTGACTATAATATTTCAGAACAATTTTTTTTTTTTGTAAAAAATAATTAAAAAAAAAGGTAGATTAAAGCTTATGTTTGATTTGAAGTATTTACTATTCAAATTAAATTTTTGAAGTTTAGAAATTAACTACCACATTTTAGTTTGTTAAGAAAAAGTTATGTGGCTGTTCGTAACTATACCAACAGTCTGGGTAATCAGTTTAGATGTTAATTTCATTGTCTTGTCAATTGTAAAATAAAAAAAATAAAAATAACAACCTAACCAGATGATTTAGTGTTGATGTTACTTTGTTCTACTATATAAGAAGGTACAAGCAAGCTAGACAACGCTAATGACAAAATTTCCAATTGATGTAGAAAATGAAATTTTAAATTAAATTAAATGAAGCTAAATTTCAATCCTTCAAACTTCACTTATAAAAAATTAGTAGCTACTATCTGAGTTAAACTCAATGATATAATGACAAAGTGAATCAAGTCGTAAAGATAAATATACAACATCATCACATCAAATATACAATGTCAATAAATAAAGACATAAACATATTTCGGAATGCACCCAAGCAAATCTGAAATGGAAAGCATGTTAAAATTAGAAAACAAGTACTCTAATTCAAATATAGTAAACTATATTGGTTAATTGTGCTGAATTCTACGATATCGACGTATATAATAAAGTTTTGATGTATAACTTATCAAATATTGAAGCCAGTATGGACATATTGTATAGAAATATGCTAAACAAATTATTCAAACCATCTTAACATTCTAAAATATGGTAATACGCATAATATAGAATGAAATATGCGCATGGCATAAAACTTTTCTGAATCTGGTAGGTTAATTGACAATCAAAACATTGTTGGGCCACTAAAATTAACTAAACAGATCGCTTGCGTTAGGTTATGTGATTTTGATAAAACAAATATATTTTAGTTTCTTTGAGTCAAAAAAAATTAATGGTTAGACTTTAAGACTAGTTTAAATGTTGCAATAATGATATGAGTTTACAATAAATCAGATAATAGTGGGATATAAGTCCTAGTATGCTTCAAACAGTTCTCCCCGGTTAGAAGCAGTTTTTGAAATCTTTTTCGATAATTTACTGATATATCTAAAAAACGATATTTCGGAGCCAACAAAACTCATTTCATCAGGGCTTGCGGCTATTTGGTGATTTCAAAATAAGAAATATATTAATGAAAAATAAATGTTGACTATTATATGATACAACATTAAAAACATTATTATATAATAACAAATTCGATTATAATATACAAAAATAGATGTTGCTGAACTACATATTATATAGTATTATATAATTAATCACTAAGATGTTTTAATTTTTATGTTTTGGTTGATAAATAAATTTTTCGTATCCAATACAACAAAATTCTAATACAAAAATTAGAAAAACAAATTAAAAAAAAAAAAAAAATCTTCATTTTAATGAAGTGATTGAGACCAATTAAACGAAGTGCAATAACGCTACGTTCACATATAGAACGGATACACCTACTACAATATTTTTGAGTGGTAATACTGTTGACCAAACAAAAAATCCCATATATCTTGGGATACATTTGGACCGTCATCTGGTCTGGAAAAAGGACATCTCTGCGCAAAAATAATTAAATTACGCACAAACTTTAGAAAAATTTTTCATCCTTCAAAAGAAGGTCTTAAATAATACTGCAAAACAAAATCCTGCCATATAGGGTGATATGCAAACGAATATGGACTTATGGTATAAAACTATGGGGATTAACCAAAAAAAAAACACAAATATTTAAAGATGTACTACAACGCTTTCAAAACAAAGTAAATACACAATGATTTGAAAATGCCAATGGTCCGGGATGAAGTTCACCGACAAAGCCAGATATATTATGATAACGTTAATAGTCATCCTAATGTAATAGCAAATACATACAATTAAAATTATTAAAATGAAATTAAAATTGAGAAAAACAAATAACGCATGCATTATAATTATTATTAAAAATAAAAAAAAAAAATTAAAAAATACTAATTACAGAAGTTTACGATAATCATTCTTTGACTACAAAATGTATTTTGTTCTGCGTTTTAAAAACTCATTTTAACCGCAGAATTTACTTTTTCCTGGCTTTCAAAAATACATTTTATACAATTTAAAATTTGTGACATTTTCAGTTTTTTTGCAATACAATATGGAATGTAAAACATTGTCAACGTTTTGTATTTTTTGTATTTTTTGTTAAATACATAATATATTTTCGGACATTGTATTTTTTTCTAATTAACATACAGATTTTACATTACATACATAATGTGCAGATTGTAAATAAAATGCAAAAAAAAAGCATTTATGGAATTTATAAGTCCAAAATTTAATAATTTTTTATAAAATTTATCACAAGAATCGAGATATATATATATTCAAAATTCTAAAAAAAATTCTTTAAATATAACACATTTTCATATTAAACCCCTCAATTTTTATTCAAAAAACGTACTGAACCCTTTCGGAATTTTTTTTGCAATAAATAACGTTTTCTTTTATCATTTTGGAATTTTAGATTCTCCATCTTTAATAACTATACTTCATCACATAACAGAAACAAAAAACATTATCTATATTTACAAACTTATTTTTGTTTAGTTTTCCTGTTTTTCATTGTAAGCTTTATTTTAAACTATACTTACACCAC
Source organism: Argyra leucocephala (assembly GCA_963942445.1). Lineage (NCBI taxonomy): Eukaryota > Metazoa > Arthropoda > Insecta > Diptera > Dolichopodidae > Argyra > Argyra leucocephala. The sequence goes on along the minus strand of OZ012680.1, from coordinate 104,544,154 downwards.
ATTAAAAATATTAAAATAATTATTAAAATTCAAAACATTAACTATTGTGCATTCCCTGAAATATCCTTCCTAATAAGCTTGCTTTTTTCAGATGCCGCCACTGTGTGCATTCCATTTTTAAATATAATATCACACTTTATAAAGGAATAAAATCTCATTCAAGTTGATAAGGGTATTTTTCTTTTTATAAATTTACTTTCATCCTTTTTAACATATATTAATATAAATAAACATATAGTTTTCCTTTTTTTTGTTTTTTTTTTTTTTGTTTTTGTTTTTGTGTTATAAGAAATAAAATAAAGATTTTTTTTATAGCTATTTACACCGCATATAAAGACAGGTGGTGATCCTTATGAATTCCATGTCGTCATAAAAACAAACAATATACAAAATAAAACGAATATATATATATATATATTAATATATAAATATAAATAAATATATATACATAAAAAAGACAAGAAAAAAAAAATAGTAAAATAAAAAAAAATATGATAAAAAAATCTTAAAATATTTCGGTCACGTTCAAATGAATTATGAAGGAAAAAGTGAGAAATTATTTCTTATAAAAAAAGAATTGAAAAACTCCATTACTATATTATATATACGTATATGTGTATATAGGTGATGATAATGATGATGATGACGATCATGATATTGATAATAGTTTTTCCTTTATTTATTTATTTTTCATGTCCTGTTTCTTTTCCGGAAAAATAAATTTAATTTTTTTTTCATTCTTTTTATTGAACATTTTCGAAATTTTTATAAGTAAGGCAAAATAAAAAATAAAAATCTTAAAAATCTTTAAAAGGTTAAGTCACAAGAACCAAAGTTTTTTGTTTTTTTTTTTTTTTTTTGTATTAAAGTTTTAAAATATATTTATTATGTACGATATTAAGGAAATAACACAAATAAACACATATTAAAATAAAAATAAAAAAATAATACAAGAAATAAATAAAATTAGAATTTTCTTTTACTTTATATGTATATTCAAATGTTATTTTTAAAATTTCAACTATAAGCTTTTTTAAAACTAAATTACAAAAAAACAATTATTTACTTAAAAAAAAACTAATTTGGAAGTAGTTATGTATAGGTATATGTAGGTATGTAATGTACATATTTTCGCAATATTCAGAAGTAAGTTAAGGTATGGGATTAAAATTATATCACAGATAAGTAATTATTTATCTGTGATTATATTATGATCTAACTGGTAGCTACTCATTTAATCCCTCCATTCCAGGAATTAATCAACTATTTTTGATTATAAGGATGCAACTGGAAAATTCAAAAACGTTGTATCTTAATCTTTTATTCTTATGACCAGCACTGATAAGAAAATCTAAAAAAAATCCATGTTTTACAACATATTTTTATAAGATTGGAAGACTTCAAAAACATATTGTTACATAAAAATATAGCATTTAGTGGTAATAAGGCTAATTCAACGATTCAGTATTAAAAAAAAAATAAATGATTAAATAAATTAAAAAATAACATAATTAACTTAAATATTATAACAATGCACATTTAAAATAAATAAATAAAATACAAAGTAAAAATTACATTTACTTCTTAATTTTGACATTTTTTATTTGTATGATTTCAGGTACATTATAAAATTGTCACCTGCTGTTCAACTGGTTAGCTGGATGGTCAATTTTGCAGACTATGTCACTGTCTGAATATATTAGAATATATTCTTTTACAACTGTTAAAAATAGTCGAATATTTTCTATTTAAATTTAATAAATATGACTAATACAGATACGCGTATTTCATCTACTACTTGCAGATTTCTTTAGTGTTTTGTACTCGACTGCAAATAGTAGATGAAACATACGTATGATAAGCATTTTTAGTAAAATTAAAAGGAAAATATTCGACTATTTTCAACAACTAAAATATAGTTTTTTCTTTAAATATAAGACTTCGTATGAATTCAGTGAAAATAGCTTACAACTACATATTTAGTTCGGAATTAGGACATATTGCACGTATTACCGACCCACCTTTTCATAATAATTTTTAACAAAAGTCAGAATTCAGTTTTAATTTAATATGTATTTGCGAAAATGAGTATTTGACTTTGGATTAATAGACTCTTATCCAAATATTGGTATTGCTCTGGGACTATTTCTCACTCTTCCAGTATCAATTGGTTCATGTGAGAGAAGCTTTAGCAAATTAACATTAATAAAAAATTATTTAATATTAAATATCGGACAAGATAGTTAAAGATATATCATTTGATAATATAATTAATGAATTTGCTGAAATGAAGGCCAGAAAAATCTAATTAAATAAATATGATTAAAATTTCGTATATATATTGTATAATGTGTGATATTTTTTTCCATAATAAATGTTTTTTAAAAAAATTATCCTACACATTTTTATATCATAATTGTTCCATAACTTACTTTTTCCCAAAAAAATATAGGGGCCCTAAAAAAATATTGCATAGGGCACTGGAAAAGCTAGTTACGACGCTGGTGATCTCCTTTTTGTATACATAAATAGTATACAACAAGAAGATAAACACTTTCACTCTTATTTTACGACTGTATAAAAGAATAAACCGAGTCTGAATTTTAATTTACTCCCAAGTTTAATTTCTATTTTTTATCATTTGTTTTATCACAATGACAAAGGATACTGGGGACCAGGTCGAAAAATCCATAAAATATTTTTTTGCTTCGTTGGGAATCGAACTTGGGGACCTTAAAGTCAGACGCTCTACCTAACGCGCTTAATGCACATTTTTTTGATATACTTATATTTATAGTAAATACATATATAATAGTGAATATATATATCTATATGGATATTGTAAGTATCTATGAATTTATTTATTTTTTAATTTGTAATACTTAATAATAAAATATTTGCTTAATTTAAATTATGTTTTAGTTAAATTAAACTTATTTAGTATATTTCAATAAAAATTAATAATAATTTTTAATTCACCTTATTTGAGTTCTGTGTTACTTTTTATTTTTCTAAATTTCAAGTTAAAAATAGGAATTAAGTCTTAAAATGTCGGTTATTAAAATATTGAGTATTGAAAACTAGCAACTGGGAAATAGTGATTTTACACTGTCATTTAAAAGTTGTTCTAGCCGCTAATAACAGTGATTAAAAATAATAATTCTTTGCATCTCAACATGTCAGTACTTATTACGTATTTCATAAGTTTTCACAAAATTAAATGAAGTGAAAAAATCTCTTTCTTCATAATTTATTTTTAAGTTGAATTCAAAAAAGCTTTTATAGAAATTTAAAAGAACACGCAAATCCTTTCACACAATCGGAAAGCATAGTCGAATATACTTTGTAAAAAAATTTCGATTTCCGAATTCTTCTCCTTTTGATTAAGAAAATACAGGAATAACGCTTTATTTGAAATTCCTGGTAGTACTTAGTAAATTTTTATAAATTAAATATTTATGTTTGATAAAAATATTTTTTGTTTATTTGTGAGTGTTAACAAAATATTTTAGAAATCACCACAAATCTTTTACGCAGAATGGGTTTTTCTTGAACAAGTTTTTATTTTATTTTTTAACTAAAAGATTAAGCATAAGATGTTTTATCATTCTCAATTTCTTTATAAGGGAGTGATTTTAAATTTTCTTTAATCATTTATTAATTCATTTTTTGATAATTATGATTTGTCGATTGGTGTTGTATAGTATAATATTATATATATGATGTCTAATATTTATTTAAATGTAATTTATAAAATTTTTATAGAAGTAATTATTTGTGTAATTCCAGGTTTTCGTTCCTTTGAGACGTAAAATTAATTACAATGTTCCTCCGGAGATTAATAAAAATTTGAAAGAAGTTAAAAAATGATCAAAATCAAAAGCTTATAGAAATTCGGTTCAGTATAATTAACACGTAATAGATTTTTTCACCTTAGACATGAAATATGACTGCAAATATTCATACAAATATTCCTACATAAATATTCAGGGAATATTTGTCTAATCTTGAATCTAGCATTCATCGCGATTCTAAGTATATTTCTGGTTTTAACTATGTTAATAAATCTAGGGATGGTACATGGTATCCGACTAATGATCTATTTAGATGATAGTTCTTCGAATATGCAATGCATAGTGATTTTTTGTTAAATTTTTTAATTCTGTTTACTGCAATATCGAGCCAGTTTGATGAAATTGATATCCGATTGTAGATGTTGGACAGTTTTCCAAAATTATGTGATTTTTTCTATCGACGATTTAGATAATAATTCTACACATGATTCAGATAATATATTTTATAACCTATTTTTGATAAATTGAGAGATTATTTTTTAACAGATCATAGAATTATGGTGGTTTCTGAGAAAGATGGAAGGTATAGTATAATTTATAACGACCATTTCACAGAACAGTCATATAGCATTGAATATATTTTTATTACCTAAGTATATATATAGGCGCAAGAAAGAGTTTAGAAAATAAATTGTCAAATCTTTTTTGAGACTATAGTTTTAATTGTTAATAGTTATGGTTTTTTTGGGTGTATTAGTTGTACTCATTACTTAATATTTATACAGTTTATGTTACAGTTAGCTCTCCTTTTCAAAATGTAAATTTTAATTTGTTTCTAAATTATTTTCTCATATTTACTTGTATTTGAAATGAAGACAATTTCAATCAATCAATTTTTTAATGTACTTGTAAATATTGATACTTGCCTTAACAATTTCTTTTCAGATAGAAGAAAATCACTAAAAGAGATCATTCATCTATCGCTCTATTTTCCGGGGTAGAACAAAGTGAAGAAGAACTGTGTCGACTTTAATGTACGAAAAATTGTACTAATTACTTTACATATCTTTGATCAATCAAAATCAGATTAGGAATTATTGAGAGATAAAACATTTTAGCCTAACGCAGTTGGAACGGTTTTGTTCGTGTAAGTCGTCTAACAAAGTTTCGATTGTCAGCTAATCATAATACTTCTACATTAACATGTTTTGAAAGACAACTTTTGTAGTGTAAAACCAGTTTTTTTTTTAATAAGAAATAAATAAAAAAATTATATTTTAGTTATATAACTGACTACTAAATATATAATTAATTATATTATTATGATTTGTTAGTAATAATAAAATAATTAATAAAATACTGGTCTTATTTCATAGAATATTTATTATAACTTGTATGCATTTCTCAGAGATTAAATTTGGCTATTCTGAGGGAGATGTTCTATCGGCGTAGGATCTAATGACTATATCCCAAGCAATTGTGGAATTGCCAGCTTTCCAAAAATATATATCTTTAGTAGCGCATCTTGTCGTTTGAGGACGAAAAGGACATTTGAAAGTATCCTTGTTGTTTTGATGTTTTTGTATAAATTCCGGTATATCTATCCGGTATACTGATCTATTAGATATATATATATATATATATGTACATACTCAAATATATATATTCTAGTAAGATAACGGTCTGGTGCACATTTTGACATTTATTTGATGATGATTGGTGCTGCCTTTATGGAAATATCGTAGTTCAAAAAAAAAACAATCTTTATTTTTCTTGAAAAACCAAATACCTCAAATTTTACCATAAAAGCCCCCTTAATATTTATATATTGTTTGAAAGGCATCTTATACTCATACATACATACTTTATGTTCACTTCGAATAGTTTATATATCCTTGGAATATGGTCATTAGGTCCTATGCCGATACAACATCTCCCTCAGAGATGTCCTATCCCTTAAATTTTGTTTGCCTAACTATGAATTATTATTTTATTTTTATAATCTTCTTTTTGTATATGGAGACATTATTAATTTTTGAGCATTAATTGTAGAAATAAAAACAAAATTTAGTTATAATATATATATATAAGATTAGCAAGTAGTGATGGTCCACATCCGCAAGAAAACGGGTCCTGTGTCTTGCCTGCACATTCATATGCAAGGGTATAAATAAATTAAAATAAATTAAATTCTCAGAAGCTTAGTAAAAGAGAGACAGAACTTGAAATGGTGCCCTTTATATAGTGATGCTTAGCAATCAATGGCGGAACACGCAATCGGATGTGATTACCAGATACAGTGCTTCGTGGATCAATGAAGTTCCAAGTAGCACCGCATGAGCCACGCGATGACTACTATACAATCATTCACAACCTGCACCATCTATTATCACAATTATATAACTATATAATTAAGTATTTTTGATTTGCATGTTTCATTTAATATCTCATAATATCCTTATTATTATAGTAAGAATTTTCAACTCATACAATCTTGATATTTGACATGTTATTACCGAATTATACAATTAAATTTTTTTTGTTTTGAAAAATACTTTTAAAACCCCCTAATTTTTTTTTTTTTTTGTTCTATAAAAATATAAATGTAATAACCTAATAATAATAACTAACAAATTCGCAGAAGTACATTGAGAAGACAGTAAAATTTTTTTTAAAAAACAACGATTTAATTATATTAAAGATAATACCACGAGATATACGACACGCATATCGTAAAAACGGTCATGAGCTGAACATATTTTTAAAAAAAAAATGTCTAGAAATAAAAGTTTATATACCTAAAAACGAACATAATGGAAAATTAAAAATATAAGTAAACTGAATTAAAAATAAATTTAACAGGAGTTGGAAAATAAAAAAAAATTTTTTTAAATTGAAATGTAGTTCAAAGCTACTGATTTCAAATAGATAAATATTGCAAACACTAACCGAAATGTTATAAACACTTCTAACAGTATTAACTATTTAAGTTAATTGCGATGTCCTCTCAACTACACATGCATGTATGTGTACATATTTGCATAAACATTAGAAAAGTCAAAATTAAATTTTTAATCAATATACAAAGGTAACTTTTGTCTCCTATGATTTTACATTTAAAGTTATTCCTATCATAGCTAACAAAAAAAAAATGTTTTTGTTATCAATTACACTGCACGTAATCAATAATAAAAACGAGGAAAATTTTTTATAAAATATTAAATACCTCAGGGAAAAAAATGTACAGAAAACATTTTTCGACAAAAAAAAACTGATGAAATATATACAAACACGTATTCATAGCAAAAGCCAGTCATTGACCACTATACCACGTTTGTACACTAACTATGCTCTACAAAATATGTACATATACACACTTATGCACTGTTGTGCACAAAAAGTAAATTGTCAAAAAAAAAAATAAAAGCATTAAAAAAAATTTAGGTAGTTACAAAAAAAAAGTTAAGAATATTTTTTTTTTAACAATTTTTTTTAAATGAATTGCAATGATCGCATTTTCCACCTCGATTATTTTCGAAGTATTATCAAACAACTTTGGTCAGCAGAAAAAACGAAGCAAAAAAAAATTTCAAAATAGAAAAAAAAAATATAGACATTTTTTTTTTTTAGTTAAAATCCTTGTAACGTGCATTTAGTTAAAACTATACACAAGTACAAAAATTCAATTAAATAAAAATATACCATACTTTTAACCAAGTACCTCACTTCTAACTATAACTAACCTATATATAGATAAAATTGACTAACCATACATGAAGTGAATCTAACAACGTCTAAACGAAAATATCAAATTTTATTATAGGTATACGTCAACAAACCTATTAACTACAACTGTTTTTTTTTCTATTTTTAAGGAAAGCATATGACATTGGTGAATGGTATTCTACAGACAAAAAAAAAAAAAAAACAAACAAACAAAAAATAAAAACAACCAAAACAGTTGCCTGTCATTTAATAGAGTTCTATTCTTCAGTATCCATGGCATGGCACATAATGTTGCTGCCATTCTATCTGTAAGCTATATATATATTATAATTAATATAATATATACATATATATTCGTACAGTGAAACAAAAATTTACTAAAATTACTTACCAACTAAAACTCACCCCCATAAACCACTGCTTCCCCTCACAATATCTATGTCACAATTATTTTTATTCAAGTTTTAGAAAAATTCCAAAATAAAAAACATTATAGTTAAGTAATGTGAAAATTGGAAAACGAATGAGAAGAGAGATAGAGATAGAGTGAATGAAAAAAGTAGTTTTTTTTTTAATTGAAAATTAAATATACAGTTGGTGGTGACAACTCATGCGAGAATCATTTATAAGGCAATTTAATGGAATAACTAGTAAAAAAAAAACTATAATAATCAAAATAAAATTATGAATTACTTATATTTTATATTAAGGTAAGTGGCTATAACATTGACAGTGTATTCGTTACTTAAATTCAAGTTTAAATTTAGTTTTTGAGTTAATGAGATCCACAATGAACATTCAAGGCTTTAAAACATAAAGAAATATAGTATTCCATTACTCCGGATGAACCCTAGAAACTAATATCAAACAATAAAATGCAAGCAATGATTAAGACGAAGGATGATAATTCAATATTTTCTATAAATTATTATACTGTACCAATTAATAATGGTTAATATTTTTTTAAAATAATTGAAAGCATGTTTATTTGTTCCAACGTTCATTTGTTTCAATTCTTTAAAATTTCTTAGTTCCAGGTCTTTCAAGTTAACATAAAAAGCTTTTGAAAAATTTAACAGTACGTCAGAAAAGTAAATAGAAATACGTTTAATATTCGATATAAAATTTTGTTTAGGAACAATAAATGACTTTACCAATTAATATTGGTTAAGGCTTGTAGGTTTAGGATCTGTATTTTCAAAATTGACGGAAATATTTTTTTCAAATCATTTAAATCATGTCTTAGGCTTCAAATCGAAAAAAATTGTACATATAACAATGTTGATGTTCTACAAGGGTCTGTTTTTTCACCCAATCTATTCTGAATTTTCATTATCAATTTACTTCATACAACTTGCAATCGTAATCCACAGTTGTGCATGTATCACACTTTTAATCAGAAATATTTTTGAGTTTAATACATAGTTATGCATAGTTATGCAGTTTGTAGTAATGTTACAGATAATAGATATAGACGATAAATAAATTGACTAAAGTTAATCACAAGCATTAAAGTATGTCGAAATATCGATATTAAATTATTATTGAAAGCAAACTTGACAACAATTAAATTATGTAGTTTAAAACGATTAAATATTTAAGTGTGTATATTAAATATATTTAATAAAATAAAAAAAAATGTTAGCTCTTAATTCTGACTATACAAGAAATTATAAAATTAAATACAAACAACCGTGACCGTAATATTTTAAAATTAAAACTTAATAGTTACACAGTACACGGAGTTGAATCAAGCTGGTTTAATTCGTACTTGACAAATCGAACACAACGTACAAACGTAAATAATTTAATGTCTGAAAGTAAATATATGTATCATTAGGAGTTCCGCAGTTGTCAATATTAGAAGTGCTTCTATTTGTCCTTTATATTAACGACATGGAAAAAGTTTGAAATGTTGAAAAGTTTAAATAACATTAAAAAAATTTAAATTTGTTAAATTAATTTTGTTTGCGGATGATGCTTTACTATAGTTATATTGAGTCAGATTTAGTTGAATTTTGCATCAATAAATAAAATGAAGACTGAAGAAAACTTAGCATATATCACACGCTGGGTGGTGCAGTAGGTAGAGCGCTTACCTGAGCCGAAAGGTCCCAGGTTCGATTCTCGATGAAGTAAAAAAACAGCTTTATGGGTTTTTCGACCTGGTCCAGTTCCCCTTTGTCATTGGGATCAAATAAATAACAAAAAATAATTGAGAGTATAATCAGATAACCAGTTACATAAAATAAAACTATTATTTTATTTAAGAAGGCTTAGTTCCTGACAATAGTAGTAGTTTTCCACATTTAATGAGTTGATAAGCCGGTAATTTGATAAATAAATGCTCGAAAAACATTGTAGATATTGTAATATAAACTTGCAGTACCGTACTTAATTAAGCACGAAAAGGTTATTCTACCTAGGTTACTGTCAAAAACATAAAAAAAAACAAAAAAAAATGGCTTAAACAAAATAAACTGATGATGAACATTCAAAAATCAAAAGTTATGATTATAAATAAAAACTCAATAAATAATGTAATCATTGACAGTAGTTAGTTATGTTTGAAGAAATAGTTCAAATTAAATATTTGAGCCTAATTATAGATAACACACAGAACTTGAAAAACCATTTAAATCTTATATATATATATATGCAAAAATATTGCTAAAAACACACATTTTTTTTACCTAAGATACGTAATCAGCTATCCGGCCTTTAGTAGTGCTATACAAAATTTCAACACAATGACAAAGATGTACTTTTGATATATTTTATATTTTCTACACCATCAGTAAAACAAAATATGAATCTTGAATATTTGAATTTAATTATCATTAACCATTTTCGATATGAGCAATTTTTTAATAATTTGAAAAAATCGTTAAGTGTGTCAGTATTAGAACCACTTACCTTATACAATATTTAGTAATCATATAGAATTTTAAATGTCTTTTAACTAACCAAATTATTTTGATTTTTTCTTTTTTACTTTTGAAAATATATTTTTGATAATGATTTACAGAAAATATTGTAATTTAATGATTTTATTAAGCTTTGCTTCAATTCAGGAAAATAAAAAACTTTCGAATTGACAAATAAATAGTCGGTAATTAAAATATTATCCTTAAATTTGTCCTTTCAATTCAATTTTAATTATTTAATTTATTAAATAATAATATAGTTAATAAAAATAATCTAATTTGAATTCAAAGTTATTTGTATGGAACGTAAAAAAGATAAAAAAACAAAAACAAAAGAAAAGGAAAATTAAAGAATTATAATTGGTATCTCTTTTAATCTAACTGTAATTTTACAACACAAAAAACAAAATACAAAAAAAATAAAAATAAAAAAGTTTTCTTTTTTTCTTTTTTAAAATTTCGACTTTAATTAAAGAGTTCAAAACATAAAAAATATATTTTATGTTATGTATGTAATTTGTATGGTAACATCATGTTTATGAATAATTAAAAATCTTATATTATGCATTTTTTTTTTTATTTTTTTTTATTAATGAATTAATAAAAATGTAAGAAAATGTTTCTGTTAAATAAATTTAAAAACAAAGAAGCAATCTTATTGACTTAATTTTTTTAATTAAAAAAACACGACAACAAGAAGCCCACTTACTTAGTTATTTTGAATTTATATAGTAAAAAATACTTTTTTTTAGGTACCAAAATAACATAACTAATTAGATTTTAGATAGTATACGGTTATATATATACTTATATTCGTACTAAAACTAAATACATGACTTGAAATACAAATGCTTATTTAATTTAGAACCACTTTAAAAAATATAAATATAATATATACTTACTTAAGTACTTTATACTTAAATTATATTGTTAATTGATTATATGAATAATAATTATTATTCATTTAAGTACACACTATGCTCATACTTGAGTTGTAGAATTATATTTAATGTGTGTCAAGCCAATGAATAGTTAACTATTGAAAATCAAAAGTATTATTTTATTTAAATTATTTTTTATCTACAAGCATTTATTAAAATTGTATACGTATATATACATAATATATATACATATTTACTGATTAAGGAAGAACCTAATTGGTAGTTTCAATTAAAACGTTATGATGTTACGCAAATTACGTAGTGTCTATAAAAACAAAATAATAATAGAAGAAAATTGCGTCTTTTGTCCTACATATGTCCAACTAATAGAGTTGTACCGGGCAATTATGAAACCTACTCTTTCTCTTTTTAAGTTAAGAATTTTACTTTAAATTCAAAATATAAATAATTTTAACTAAGCCGATAATTTGACATAAGCTGGACCTTAAACAGTAAATACAACTCTAGCAGACGGATGATACAGCTATTCTTGCATCTTATAACGATAAAAATGCTGGATCAATATTAAAACAACTTATTCAATATCAAGATGGCTAAACAAATGGAAAATTCAGTAAAATGAATCAAAATACATAACATTTAAGTACCTTAAAAATTATACCAAGTTCGCATTGTCATGAAATTAGAAATATAATGCATTGTCATGAATTCAAAAATGCCTTTGAAATTAACTATTTAATCAAAATGATGTTCCCATATATCACCTTTTCTAATTTCTTTTAATGTTTTGTTTTTACTGATTGTGTACAAAAAAAATATATGGCGGATAGTTTTGGAAATAAAATAAAAAAAAAATTTTTATTTGATTTTGCGATTAATCCAAATAGCAAATATTTATGGAATATTAAAAAAAAAATTTTTTAAATAAAAATATAGGAAAAAAAACTTATTTTGGATAGAAAATATAAATCTTTTCTATAAAAATTATAAAAGGTAAACATGGTTAAATATAAAAATTATTTTTTACAAAAAATAAATATGGAGCGGGCAATAATACTTACTTAATGTCATTCTAAATTAAAATGTCGTTGTCAGGGCTGCACGGTTTTGAAAAATTACGATAAAAATTATGATATAACAAAAAAAGTAGGGATACAACATAATTAACAAGATTATTTTGCAGAAATTAGTTTGAAAATATAATTTCGTTTTAGGGTCTGTGTCTAATCAAACACAAACACTAATTCTAATTCCCTTTAGACCATATATAGTTAATTCTTTGGCAATTTAAATTGGCAATAAATAAGACACAATTTTAAATTATAAATCAAAAATATAAGAATTAATTTAAAAATATATATATACTTAGCTATATATATAAATAAATTTTTGCATTTTTAATGTCTTAAATTCATATGTTTTCAATTAAAATTGAGCTGTCATCAATTAGAGATATTTTGCGTTGGTTAATTCTAAGACACAAACCCAGGGAAATTTCAAATAAGTCAAATCTAATTCAACTTTTAATTTATATAACTAGTTATATCTGAATATCAGTTACAATTAAAATTATTCATCTTATTAGACGCACACCCTTAATATGAAAAAAAATCATTATATATAATTAAGTTGTGTAATGTGAACATTGTATTCGTTAGTTATATCGTCATTAAGTTACAACCATATTGTTTTAAAACTTTCTTAGGCTCATTTTTAAAAATTTAAATAACTGCAAATTCCTAACGATAAAATTTAATTCTATTTTTTTAATAAAATATGATATAATTCCGTTATCTATTTCAATTAATATGTCATATCTTAATCATTTTTAATAAAAACGTGCCTTTCTTATCAAATAATAACTAATATCCAAATTAAATAAATTCGGATTAAAATATTTAAAAATTAAAAACTAAATTAACTATATTTAAACATTGATAATTGATAAAAAAAAATTGACAGTGATAATCTTTTTATATTAATCTACATAGTACTCAAGTACTTAACTATTGAATCAGTAACTAATACTTATTATAATGAATATTAATTATTAGTTATCACATTGAATTATTTGATAACTTAATCTTAATTGAATCCATAAACGTTTCAATAATTATCAATATGATGTAGCGATAAATACGAGCCTGCCAACTATTTATTCGGACATTCTTAGTTTTTGTTAAATAAGTATTACATTGTAAAAAACGGAAAATAAATTTCACCAACAGAAAAATAGATATATATATATCTTTCAATGTAATTAGTCAAAGTAAATGAAGTCGTCTTATTATACATATTATAAGCCATATTATACTAAAACTTCACAAATTACCCAAGTATGACGGTAAATATTGAATTTCGATAGATCAAGAAAAAGAAAAACGAACTTGAATACATAAATCTGTCGTAAATTGCAACTATCAACGCACAACTAACAACTTTGATATATATGTATAATAAAATATTGATGCTAGTCTGGATTCACGGTGTCGATTATTCAAAGTATTCAAAAAAAAAAAATATATATATATATATATATATATATATATATATATATGTTAACGTTTCTTGGTATGTTCATAATACTGATATGCATACAGATCTTACAATCCTTTATGCGTTGTTCGGTATAAGGTTCGTCTGTCTAAACATGTCAAACACATAAAACGAACGAAGACTGAAGATCTGAATTAAAGATAGAGTTAGATTTAATGAAGGACATAAACCAGAGAATATAAGCCTATTTTATAAGCAAATATAAGAAAAAAAGTAAAATAAGAAATACAACAATTGAAAAAAGGTATAGGAATTAATTTCAGTTGAAAAATTGCGATACGATTTTATTTGGCAACAATATAGCGATTCACAGTTGAGTGGTTGAATTAAACAATTTCTAACTGTAACAAATTTTAAGAAAATTACTTTTTCGTTTTTTTTATTCGAAATAGATCAACCTATGAAATAACTCTAAAAAACTTAATCAAAAAAGAGGTGAAAAATTAAAAGATAAGTACACATTTTAAAAAATAAAATTAAAAAAAAAGTATATGATGTACGAATAGAAATGACCAGGGTTTATATCTACAAAATATTTTTAATTATATTATTGACAGACATTTTTATATATTGCATATATCATATTATATCAACCTATATTTTTTATTCAATAAACTATACAATAAATTCTATCATTAGATATAAATATTTAACACACTTGATAAATAAAACTAATCACACCAAATAAAATATAAAATATACAGATACATTGTTAATAAACTTAAAATATAAATTAAAAATACATTTGAAATTGAATTAAAATATAAAAACATTTTAATACAAAATTTTACATTATAACAACAATATTGATAAAGTTATAGAAACTAATCGATAAGATACTTAATGGCTAATTTTAAATCCATAGTCAATCCATATTTAATAATATAACAGTAACATTCTATCACCCACATTGAATTCATTTGAACCAACTAATAAATTAATATCGATTTTTTTTTTATTTACCTAACAACGATGTCAAGCAACAATGACAAGACAACCGGAATAGAATTAAAATAAATAACAATTTAAAAAAAAAAAATAAAATAAAACAAAACACAGAAGTCAAGTGCACAAAAAAAAAGTATATATATATATCTAGCTACTGTAACATTATAAAATATGTATAGGTAAAAATATCCGGCAAAAGTGATTAAAATGACTAATTTTAAGCGACCAACGTATACATTTCATCAAAAATGGAAAACATAAAAAAAATACCATTCCAACTTAACTACCGTCATTTAGAATTTTTAATAACCCTTTTTTCGATGCTCACTAGTTCACACATATAATAACAAACTATTCCAACAAAATTTTTTGTTAAAAATTGTTAGTTTGTTTAAGCCTTGTATAATATTATATATACATATATTCTTTTATTTTGTAAAATAAAAAAAAATACAGTCAGCACCAGTTATGACAACTCATATAATATATAACAATAAATGTTTAAATGTATGATAATTTATATAAAGTTTGTTATTACCTCAGCAGATATAGAACCTTCAATATGTTACAGCTCAGCGAGTAAATTTCTACACTTACTTTCCATATCCATTTTCCTTCCTCGTTTGACTGTTCAAAATTGACAGTTTATGCCCTTAGCGAACGCTACTTATTGCGATTATGTCGATTTTCCGATTTAGGAGATGTATACCTGGGAATATTTAAATATTTGCGAGCATCGCATTCAAATAGGAGGTGAGAGGAAGATTCGTCTTCTTGTGAACAGAATCTGTATCTGTCTATGTTGGGTTGGCAATCTTTAACAAATATCTATGATAAACAATATCAGTGTTCTGACATTAGATCTATTCTCTGATTTGACCAAAATGCGATAGTATTAATTTCATTTTTCAATGTTAATGAATAGTTAGGTACGTACTATAAACTGCCTACATTTATTTCCTATTTTTTTTATCTATTTTTTATCTCCAATAAAATCATAGTATTGTATATTGATTCAATATTTGTTTTGAACTAAAAAGTATTTACAGATTCATTGAACGACCAGAGATAACATAGACTAGCTACAACGAAAACTGTTACACAAAGAAATGTTGTCTTTATAACTAAAAGAAACCCTAAGTTTAGAACTAATCCAATTAAGGATCCCTCAGTTAAGAATCTAATCTTTTCGAATTCAACTTAAAACTCTTAGCATGCCATAATATACTTGTAAATAAATTTATTTTGTATAAGTTCTTTCCAAAAAATTTAAATAGCTAGTTTAACTGAAAATTTTGAATATTAGATTATTTAATTCTAATACGAAGGAGGTAGCGGTTCGAATGTCACCTGAAACATCAATATTTAAAAGAAAGTATTTTTAATTTATTTACTTTAATATAGACAAGTTTTAGTTTGAACTTGAATAGTTTTATAACTCATAACTCTATAGATTTAAAATAAAACTATATGCGAGTTATAAAAACTAAACAAAATGATCCAAGTTTTCATTTATTAATTTAATAATCACTAAATAAAGGCAAACTTATTCTATAGATAACAGATGTAATTTTCCACATTTAAAAGTTATGTTGAATATACCAAAAAATTCAATTTGTTGCGTTAGAACTCTGATGCGTAAGCAGCTATTGGTGAAAATTGTAAAACACAAAAAAAGCTATACGACATATTTTTTTCCCCATTACAATTTACTGCCATCTAATTGCCAAGATTATTATTATGAAATAACAAAAGAAGGTAGATTGAAGAATATCATAAAATCAAATTAAGTAAAAAAAAAATAAAAAAATAAAAAAAACAAAAAAAAATAAATTATTAATAAAGGAGGTTTGATTAAAGCTATGATGCTTTCGAAACAGGAAAAAATAAAATAAATAAATATTCGGTTTCGTTTCAAAATACGTAAGTTCATTCCAAAAATGGGAAATGTTGAACAGATTAACTATATCCTCTGTTGTATACTCTTAAGGTGAATTGTATTCTATAAGGTATACAGGGTGCTTTCTACACAAGGGTACTGTTATAGAAACCATTTAATACATTTTCATTAGTAGGTAAACCTTTTCAAAGATTTTGGTTTTATTTTGGTATTTTGGTTCCGATAAGAAATATAGAAAATAGTTTTGTAACCAACAAAAAAATGTTTAGTACCGTTTGAATCAGTATTTAAACAGGTTTCTAAAATCTTTTCTTGACACTTGTGCAGAGCAAAAGTACCTTTTCGTACATTATGCTGATACATGACTGATACAAGTTACTGACAAATCAGTTTAATGTAAACCAGGCATTAATTACCGTACTTTGTAGAGTAATATGCGAAGAAAGTTCGCATGGTATCACAATGAACCTTACTGGTCTAAGTGTGTCGGTATACTGTCGACAACCATCTCCTACCTATTCCTACCTCTCTATCTATACCTATCTAGTAAGTCATTCAAGCACGAATCTAATTTCAAGTGTTATATACTAATGAACATTTAAACAATGGCATATGTCAGTGCACTACTGATAATGTTGACACTCTGTACAATAAGAACCAAAGGACTACTTTTTATACAATATCCTCCTATTTTGTTATTTAACATTAAAAAAATATAATTCAAATATATATATACATATATAAATTATACGGACCAATTATTTTATGATAATAGTGGGAGGGGGAAGGTTAAAAAATTAGTATAAACCTGCCGATATCTTTTTTAAGAAAACGTCGCAATAAAATAAAAACAAAAAATAAAAAAATACAAAAACGATAAATTACTACTTTTTATAATGACTGTAATGACTATAATTAGTCATTTTGTTGTTGTTTTTTGTTATTGTTATTTCTTAGTTTATTTTTTCTTTTCTCCCATGATGATTTTTTGTTATTTTTTTGTTTCTATTCCCTTAAGTAGTATAACAAAACGAAGGTTAAATAGTAAAGAAAGAAAAGAAAATACAGAATAAAAAAACAACAACAACAACGAAAAAAAACTGTTGAAATTCATATAGGTAAGAAAAGATTCATGTGGTGTAGTGGTAATGGTATAGCGGTGGTAGTGGTTCCGATCATGGTTGTAAGAAAAAAAAATTATTTTTCCTGTTTTTCTTTTGATTATTTAAGGAAAACTTTAAGTGATTCGAAATTATAATAAAGTGGGTATTAAAAGATGAAAAATGTTAATTTGATGAAAATTTACATTTTATCAATATTTGATTTGATGTGGATTTATATATATATATATATAGGTTAAAAGATATAAATGTAGATTTTGGGAAAAACCTCAAAAATAAAATGTTCGTAATTAATTAATATAAGATTTTTTTTTATAATTTGAATTAGTTCCGAAAAAAATAATAATAGTATTGAATTTTAGATATATAGTAATGTTGATTAAGAATAATATAATTCTTAATTAATGGTTATAGTTAAGTATGTAAAATGGTTTTAAAAGTTTTTATAATACCTACATATTTTGTTTTGTTAAATATTAAATTGATAATTATTTTTAAAAAAGTGGTAATAACTACTTAAGTATATATATATATATATACTTTTTTAATATTTTTATTAAATAAGAGTAATTAAAACCCATTATAGGAATTAAAATGAAACGTTAAAGCTCTTCTCTATATAACATTTCCGTGCTATTTATTTTTATTATATAAGTATAAGAGTATTACTTCTGAATTAAAGTATGCGTTTTTTATAACCATAAATTTATTTTAATAACCTTCGAATTCGCAAATTACATATTTTATAGTTTTAAATTCAAAAAAATATCATTATAAAAAATAATGAAATAAGTAAAGTTTTCTAACATATATAACAAATTGGGTTTCATTTATAAAACTATGTATTTATAACATAGTTACATTTACACTTAATATTTAAAAAAAACTTCTTGTTGTACTTAAGCTATTGCAAACCCTACAAATTTATTAATTCTATTTACTAACTTACAATTAATTAATTCTTCTAAGTAAATCTACCTACAAATTTTTATATTTATTAATTAATTAATACATATACAAATAAATATGTAAAACCAATCCATTTGATTAGTTAAGCTACTGAAATGTGGATGTGGGCCATCTAAACTTACAAAATTAAAACCAAATTAAAAATATTAAAAAATTTAACTCACTCAAATTGAGAAATCTATACCTCTTCAATTGCTCTACAACTATTTATATAGCTTGACATTTATTTTCAATTCATAAATTCAAATTAAATTAAATTATTCAATTGCTTATTTTCAACAGGCATCAGTCCATTACTTGAAATTCCCTCTTCATCCCGGTTTGGTGTAGCTATAGTTTCGTTTATGAGAATAGCTTAATATAGGTTTCCATTTCTAATCAGTAAATTGTGAATTCGGAATCAAATTTTTGAAATTAGTATTTAATATTTATTCTGAAAGGCTTCCCATAGAGCTCGAATTTTTTATGTGAAAATGGCAGCGGTGCGGCAAAAATCCGCTTAGATGAGCACACCAAAACTTAAAATTTGTTATAAAACGTCAAAAAAATTTATATTTGTATTTGTATATATTTACTTTTTTAAAAAAAAAAAACAATAAGAAATAATAATAAAAATTAAAAACAATTTAAATACCTAAAAAATAAATAAAAAAAAAATAAAAAAAAAATGTATAAGTACATGTCATATATGTATAATATATATTTATATTTTTTGTAAATATTAGCGCTCGTCACGCATTTCGTATCTTAGTATTTCGTAAATTTACGAATGTCAATTTTGCGCGAAAAGTAAATTTGTAAATTTTGTATTTTTCATTTCGTAAATTCATAACAACAGCTGATTTATGACGTCTGTTTAAATTTGATTTCTTATTTTAATTATGGTTGTGTTGTTATTAGAATTTAATTATTTTTAATTTGTATTTTTTTGTGATTTAAATTTAACTATTTTCAATTTGTAATTTTTTGTGATATGGAACAACACAAATTAAGACGTGTAAGATTCGTAACAAAAATATGGTCCTTTACGGAAGAATCCATGCTTCTAAAAAACATCTCAAAAGCAAATTCAAATGTTTATTTTAATTTATTTTTTATTTTTCATTTTTGTAAAAATTTCACTTAAGTACGCATTTAAATTTATTTTTATTTAACTTATTTTAAATGTTTAAGTTTGTTAATAAAAAATGAATTTGATTAATACTTTCTTGACAATTTGAATTTATTTTTGTTTATTATTGATATTTGACATTACTTAACTGTCAACACTAGGAAGATACGAAATGAAAATTAAATAGCTCAGAGGCTTCTTATTTTTCATTCGTAAGTTTACGATTTCGTATTTTATCATCCGTTCGTTTATAAACCTTTGTATGAAAGTGTAGCGAACTTTTTTGTTTGTTAGTATGAAGTGTAGCAAACTAGCGATATAAAAGAACCAAAATAATACGAATGGTTAATTTACGAAATTGTGTGACAAGCACTATTAATATAAAAACTCTTTTTACTTTTTAAAAATTTATTAAATCAAAAGATACTTATAAATTTCTATAAATTTTGAATATTATAAATAGTCTTTTACTTTCTACATTTGTAGAAAAAATCGAGAACAAAACACTGGTTATAACGATTTTTGTGTGGAAAAAATTTATATGGAAATCAGCGGCAAAAAAAACGCTGAAAATCGCGGTTGGTGTGGTCATACTCATACTCAATTAAATTGTGTGGATGAAAAATGCCCGCTGCTGCACAAAAATCGCACCGGTTTGAAAAATACTTAAATTAAAATAAAATTTACGAAAAATTTTTTTCTGACTTTTCAATTCAAAGTTTATTAATTCTGTTATATCTACAAATAAACATAAAACTATATCAAAATAAAACATAACTTATGTACTGCTCAAGTTCAATATGTTACATACACACATACGACTAGCAACTAGATGCTGAGGCAGCCGATATTGTCATAATAATCAAAAACCTCCAAACTATTAAAAATATTTTTATGGAAGTAATGAAAAGAAGGAGCGAAATCGGCCTAAAAATAAATGAGAACATGACAAAATATATTTGACCTTGAATGAATGGTAAAAGAATATAAGTCCAAATAAATATATACCTAGCTTCGAAAGTTTTAATAACCAGTACCAATAAATAATGATGATGATCGGATATGACCGAATCAAATAGAAAACTACACATTTAACTACTTCTAATGACCACAAAATCCCATTATAAGAATTATAACGATGGGGAAACTGTAAGTCTAAATCATAAAATTTATAGTATTAAGCCTTTAATTAGACCGATACGTAGAATAAATAGAACGTAAAAAAATTTATTATAATAAAGTTATAGGAATGGTAAAAAATCAAATTTAAGTCTAAATTTTGTTAGCATATATTTTCGGCGGAACAATAAGTTTATTAAGCTGAGCTATGAAGATTTGAAAATATTAGTTTTGATATAGCCAAATGTAATTTTATCGAAAGATTAATAAAAAGTCAAATTATTACCGATATTTAATTACAAAAACCTAAAAATTATAAATAAAACGAAAAAATATTGTCAAAATGGTATTCCAAAATGTAGCAAAAGTTTTATTATATATTTTACAATGAAGGAGTTACTTTTATAATAAAAGCTTTAAACGGTAGTAGAACTTCTATATTTAAGCTATTTTAAAACTTTTTATACTGCATTTTAACATTCACCCGTACTACACAGGGTTTTATAAAAAGTGAGGCATCTGCTTTTTCATATTTTTTTTTATTTATTTCGTTATTATAAACTATTCCTAATTTCCAGAAGGTTAATACATTAATTACTGTTTAAATTAAAATAAATTTGTTGAATAGTTATTGAAGTTCAGTTCCATGTTTTACCTCGATTTATTTAGGAAAAAGCATTATATATCTATATTTATGCGTAGCCGCTATTGGATAATAAAAGTGTAAAATTTATTCCATTAAGTATAGTTAAAAAAAAATATTTTTTCTTTGGGGATTTCATATCCAACCCGTGATTTTCACCTTTAATACTTTTTTCGGTCAATTTCTTCACTATTTAAAATGTTTTTCTTATTCAAAAAGAAATAACTAGTGAAAGAAGAGAAGAAAAGGTTAAAAAAAAGAACTATGCTGAAAATGAGACTTAAAGGAGATGCTGGTCTTCTCCTAGGCATTTCAAATAAATACAAGTGATTATTGCTCACCTATGTATTATGTTTTCGGATATTAACTGTTACGTTGATTTATTCTTGTGACTAAAATATTGTGTTGGGAAATTCTCATTTCAGTGACTTAATTCATCTCCATTTTGAATTTAATGAAAACTGTTTTTGTAAATTAATTTTAAGCTTTAGTTAGTTATTTTAATTCAATTTTAATTCAAAATTAATAATTTTTTTTTTTTTGTAGAAAACTTTTGATCAAATCACATTCAGTACCGATGTAAGCAAACACCGAACACAAATAAATAGTTAATAAGAAAAATATTATTTTGAATTTAATTCAATCAAATATATATATATATATACTTTTTTTCATTCAAATTCAACATTTTTTCATTCAAATTCAACATATTTTCAAACAATTTGTTTGGAAAAATGTTGGATTTAATTAAAAAAATGTTGAATTTATTTGAAAAAATGTTGAATTTGAATGAAAAAACGTATATATATATATATATACATTATCATCACTATTAATCAATTTAAATTGATACTTATTGTATATTTTGATAAATACCTAAAAACATCAATTTTGTTTCAATTCACATTTTAATTTGCGATAAGTCATAGTTACGTATTTAAAATGTCTTATTTTAATTTTTCAACACGTATTTATCTAACTATTTAAAAAACAGTTTTTCATAATGTTACTCAAATTCAAATACAGTTTTTTTAAGATAAGTACAGTACCTACACACACATTTGAGATAAAATTCAAAAATTTTATCAAATCTTTCAATTCAAATAATTTTTGTTTTACACAATGGAGCCGATATCTACTACACAATAAATAACTTAGTGTGAATAAAATATCTATGTTTAAACATTAATCGAAAACACGTGAATTTATTGTAATATACAGATCAAAAACTAGAACTACATTTTACAATTATTAAGGCCTTGAAATATATTTACAATCATCTAGTAAATAAGTACAAATTTGTATAAATAAAACATTTCACTTTCATTAAATTTTAGTTGAAGAATGCGATATCATTATTAAACCATTATTTTTACAACAGGTATCATTAAATAAAAGTTTTCTCTTAAAAAAATAAATATACTTATTTTTTTTTGTGACTAAATTTGAATTGTTAAAATTAACTTCTATAAATAGAGAGTATTGAATTGAGAATAGATTTTTTAATCAAATTTATGATTTTTGAGACACATAAAAAGGAATAACTGCTAAAGTTGACTTTACAGCAAAATAAATAATTGCATCATTGTTTTTTATGTATTGAAATAGTTATCATTAATTTTTAGAAAAGTTAAAAAAAACCTACTTATTTAATATCTAAAATTCAAAATACCTGACAAGCAATAGTTAAGTAATAATAATTTGGTTCTATAGCAAGGTGAGGCCTTATCTAATTCTGCTCTATCTTGTGCAACTCTCCTCCATCCGTTAACTTCAATTTTCGACAATTATGCTCAGTTTCGCCCAACCATCTTGATTGTAGTCTACCTCTTGCTCTAATATTGTACCATTCACTCTCATTGTATCATTCATTGTACCACTCAATCTCATTACATGTCCTGTTACATGCTCATGTGGTGTAAATTAAATGAAAAATGAAATAAAATCTTAATATTTCGGTCTTCCTAAATTTTACAATATTATTTTATGCTCACTTAAATCACAATGGACCTTAAGTGTGTGTACGTATTCCCACTACTACCTATATACCTATGTTCAGTTAAGTAATAATCGCTAAATTAAATTTTAGCAATTAAGTATTTCAAAATTTAACTTTTCTTAAAAAGTTATTTGTCATATAAAATTAAGAAGAACCAAAATGAACTTTAGCGGTTACTCCATGTCATTATTATTTTAAAAAAATAGAAAACTAAATCATCTTTTAATACAAATTCCTAAATGAAAATTTTGAATCTTAAGCTAATTTTGTTTATTATTCCATGTACAATATCTCATATGAAAATTAACGTTTATAACTATTTGTAAAAAAAAGCCGGTTAGAATGAAACTAGTCCATATTACAATTCTAGTAAGATTAGTATTATTACTTAAATCAAAATTTATGAAATTTTAAGCTGTTCACCTCTAGTCAAAATATTGTAAGTTCGTTAAATTTGTAAAAATACTGAAAAAAAAATTTATCAAAATTTTCGATATGCTGAAAAATCACAAAAAACGACTTAAGCGATTATTTCTTTTAGCCACAAATTTCAGAAATTAGTTACACATTTTCTATCTTTAAATAAACACTAACTAATTCTTTTACTTAATTTATTTTGATAAATTTAATGTAGAAATGTAGATTAGTCAATACTCAATAGTTAGTTGAGAAATTTTTTTTTTTGTGTATCACAAGCACGGAAAAAAATGTGTGTGCTGAATTTCACGTTATTCTTTATTTGAACGTGTATAGAAGTACTTCTATGGTTTCAATAGAAAAAAAATTGGTTGGGTGGTGTTACAACAAGGATATGGATCCATAATTATTTATAAATAAAATATAATTATAAATAAGTACATATATAATATTACCTATTACATACAAAATAATACAGTAAAATACACTTTTACAATAAAATATGGGCCCACAACGAAAGGCGATTAAAGGTAATGCGAAATTTTTGGAAATGGCGGATAACAACACTTTTGTAACCCAAACTATTGTTTTTTCTATGTTCTTGACAGTACGTACAGCTTATTAAGTACGGTACTGCAAGTTTTTACCATACAATAAAAGTAATGTTGTAAAGCTTCTGCGAGAAATAAAAATATAAAAAACGGATTCTTAGTAATGGCAGGATTTTTAAAAATGGGATTACAATAAACTGGATTTTACCAAACCGGATTTTAAAAAACTAAATTTTGAGAAAACAAAATTACAATGTTAGTTGAAGTTGAAGATGATCATGTGCTTATCATAAAACATATTACATTTTTGTCAGTATGGGTACGACTTGTTAGTACTTAAATATACCGAGTGTTCCAGAGCATGCGTATATCAGCTTTTTAAGAGGGGAAGGAGCCGTTATTTTAAAATTAAATAAAAATTTTATTAAGTAAATCGAGGGTGCTCTATCGATTGGTGATGTTTTCAACTTCCGGAAAGGCCCGGCAAAGGATGTTTCAAAACCAAAATCGCCAATATTGGCCGAAACACAAATTTTCAAATGGGAAGGGGTACTTTTTTATGCAAATTCGGATTATACGCCAAAAAATAAAAAACTTTTGGAAAGTAAATTTTTTTTTTTTTTTTGTAAATTTAAACTTTGTAGGTACCCAAAACTGAGATAAGAAATATGCTAATATTAAAAATATACCAAAGGAAAATATGGTGGATTTTTGTTTTATTTTTATTAGTTTCAAAGAACATAAGTTTCTTATTTTTTGTCGTAGAAACCAAATTTGCATAAAAAAATACCTCTTCCTATTTGAAAATCTCGATTTCGACCAATTTCGGCGATTTTTGGTCTTAAAAACCCTTTTCCGGTCCTTTCTGAAAGCTAAAAATATCACCAATCGATAGAGCACCCTCGATTTACTTAATACATTTTTTTTTTATATTTTAAAATAACGGCTTCTTCTCCTCTTAAAAATCGGATACGCATGTTCTGGAAGACCCGGTATATAGATAATTGTTTTAAATGCTAAATGATAAGATATGAAACATATTGTTTGCGATTTCGCTAATATTATAGATTGAGGTTCTTGAAGAGTTATCTTTGAACGATATGTTTTTTAGATTTGCTACGAGTACAATTTTAATCGTAAAATCGGTATACAATTGTATGCAATATATCGCTATAAACCTACTTAGTGTCTGACACTCTTCCTAAAACTAATTAAGGAAACTAATATGATTCAAAACATCTTTTAGTTGAATTGTGTACTAGTCAATACAACCGAATAGACAATACAACCAAATTTTTGTATTATGAATAACAACTTTAAGCAATTGTAAACAGATTGTCTATCATAGAAGTACTGTCATTGATAGCGACAAAGTTTAGTACTAAAAATAGATTTTAAATTGTGAAATTTTAAAAGTTTTTAATTTTGTTTATATGATTCGTTGTTAAAACAAGTTCTGTTTTGTATTAATTATTTTATAACAAAAATTAAGTAAAATACTTATTAAGTGTTTAAAATTAGTTTGTGTAAAAATTAATAAAATAATAAAATATTACTACCTACATTACAAACTCCTTTTCTATAACTGTTTTTAAATTTTTCTAATACATAATTATTTTTTACTATATATATATAGTTACGAACTGTTTTCTATTTTAACATTTCTACTTTTTTCTGTTCAATAATTCGAAAATCAAGTATATATACTTATATATACTTATTAACATAGATGTCTCTAACAGTATATATAAAGACAACTGGTATTACCCAGGTGTATTGTAATTTTTTAGTTGTCTCAGTCAACTTAAACATAAACTGTTATCAATCAGAATAGATATATTTGCACACAGCTCAACTTAAGAATTAGGTTGTGTTGTGATTTGTTAATCACAATAGAGAATGATAGCAAAATTGTATTGATACAATTAATGCAATTGATGACAATTACATACATTTTTTAAGTTGTCTTGTTAATTATAACAGCACCCTTCTTCAACGATCTTCATAACGGCAACACTAACTTGCTTAAATAATTTTTTACGACTCTACTTTGTAAAGAATTAATTGCTTAAAAAAGAGCAAGTGAAGACGAGCAATCAAAATCAAATTGATTATAAAAGTCATAATATCGACAATATAGTTATATATACGAAAAATATATATATAAGTACACATAAGTATATATATATATTTATTATATTAGTATAGTTAATGTCGTAAATTCTTACGATTTTTTTCTTCACTTTTTATAATGATCGTCATACAGTATTGAAGTGATAAAAACAATTAACTAATAAAAAAGATAAAGCTTTATACTTAGTAAGTACCTACCAAAATTATACTTAATTAAATAATTGTCAAAAAATAACAAAATAATTATAGAAATATTTTACTAAGCTCCTCAAGTTTATTTTTATAAATTTCAAATCACATAATTATATACGTACTTAAAAAAGACAAATTGTAGTAAGTAGTAAATTATATCTATAATTTACTGAAACACGTAATTAAATAATTAAAAAAGTAAATTCTCTAAATTACAAAATCTAATTGAATCACTGTAACTATATTAATTAATTATACTTAATTATTTTTTAATCAAAAAAATATTTTTTTAAATAAATATTTAAACAATTCTAATCTAAATTTATTATTGTACTCAAAAATGTATACTGAATTGCATGTATAGATATACAATATACAATATAAGTATAGGTATGCATAATACAAACCAAAATTTAAATGAGTAGTAAGTAAGTAAGTAGCTAAGTATCTTATTTCTCTAAAAATCTTCATGTCATACGAATAAAGCTTTTTATTTATGATTATTTATTCTTGGTTTATATTAGACTATAATTTTGATATCTAAATTAAATATATACAGTAATACTTATGGTTAACATTATTAAAATTGACGCATTTTTCCCAACATAAATATCTTACGTAACAGAATTATTAAGAAAGCTAATAACAAACTAGTTATATGGCAAAAGTAGAATATTCATAGTAGAAAATGTGTAAAATTTAATTTTATAAATTTCTCAGATTCTGAAAAACCAGAAGTAAAATTTGGAAGATGAATTTTATTTTAAGCTTTTAATTTCTCATATTATCGTGTGTTAAAAAACCTCCAAGTCGAACACATGGTATCATCATCAACATTTAAAAAATTTATTAAAAAGCAAACTAATACAATAATTAAAGAAAAAATATAATTAAGTATATAAGTAAGTATGTATAAGTAGGACATAAAAAATAAAAGTACAGCTAACTATTTATTACAAAAAAAAATTGCAACTAGAAACATTTTTGCCTCTGTACACTTGTATTTGTAATGCCTGTTGCTTTTATGTCGCTCCAGTGTGCATTATTATTATTATTTTTAATGATAGCTCAAGCTTAAGATGTTTGAATGTGTACAAATTTCATATTAAAATTTGTTTTCAAAGAGATAAACATCATACTTAAGCCTAATGTACAACGCAGATCCATATACATATCCATATTGTTTTGTTTATTGCTCTTTTGTATTATGTTTTAGTAAAAACTGGCCGAAAAAAGCAAACATTTTGTAATTTTTTTAAAATAACATACAAAGCTCTTATTTCAAAAAAGCTCTTATGTTTGTAGATCGAAGTGTGTTTGAGGGAAAGAATAGGAAAAGATAACAGACAGTGAAAATACAATGTACAACGACCCCCCATTTAAAACAAAGTGAGAAATTAATTGATTACTTAAGTGGAATTTTGTTTTATTTTTATAACTCACATATTATCATTTTTTTTTAAATGTATGAATTGTGAAACTATATTTTATAATCAAATTTAAAATCAAAAGTTTTCCAAGTAATCCAACACTACAATGCAAATCAATATAAATAAATACAGAAATCAATTGAAACCGAATCGAGAAAATCTATATAAAGTTATACATACATACTTTTTATACAACATTGTTTAATTTAGCGCTCATTTTTCAAAGAACGCACATTTCAACGCAGTATTAATCAGCGAAGTATTTCACTGTGTGTATACATTGTTATTTACATACTTATATACAATCTGATTCTTTTTTTTTTTTTTTGTTCAGCTGTACAAAATTTTATATTAACATACCTATTTTATAACCTACGTAAACGGAATATTAAAAAAAAAAAATAGATATTTGGATAAAAAAAAATGTTTATCAACATTGATTAACCTTGAAATTCGCTACAATAGAGACAATAAAAAATATAAAATAAAAAATAAACACAAAAAAACCAAAAAAAAAGGTTTGATTCATAAATAAATTTTTATACAAGTTCAAGATAAATATAAAACATTAAATAATTAAATAAATTAGGCAGTTAAATACATATATACAAAATGCCTAAGTACCTAAATACATATGCATATAAATAACTATAAATAGTTCATCTAAATATTTGAAGTTTATTTAAACTAGTAGTTAGTTAAATGTATATATAACTTATTTATTATTTACTTTCATTTACATAAGTGTTTACATTATATAATTATTAAAAAATGTTTTATCATTTTATAACTATATATTACATACTTATATAGGTATATAGTTATTTAAGAGTTTATCACGAGATTTGCATTTTGTTTCATCTGAATTTACATTTCCATTATATAAAACTGTAATCAAAATGCAAAAACAGTTGATGATACACAAATCTACAACATAGTTTGAAAATGTTGATAAAAATGTTTCTGTCTCAATTTGCATTATAAATGATTGCGCAATTATTTTGATTGTTGCATTTGACATTTTGTCGCAATATTTTTAACAATTATTTGTATTAAATTTTACAAGCTTTATTTTATATTTTCTATTTATTTAACATGATTCAGATCACTCATTTCCTAATTTTGAAATAAAACAGGATTTTATACATCTGTAAAAATTTTTCTTTTACTAAGCTGCAAGCTTAGAACTTGCAAATGTTTTTTTTTTTAATTCACTAATTGAATTTTTGTTTTTAGTGATAAGTATTATAAATTAAATAATTTAATTGTTATCAAGTTTACTTTCATTAATAATTTTATATTTGATTACAAATATCGATATCGCGGAAGCAACATATTTCCTGCATCAGTGCTTTTCACAACTTTTTTTTTTATATTCCGTTTACGTAGATTATAAAATAGGTATGTTAATATAAAATTTTGTGCAGCTGAACAAAAAAAAAAATCAGATTGTATATAAGCTCGATCATGCAAATGTAAATGTGGTCATTTTGTTGAATTAAAAACTTAATGTCGGGAAGGGATGTAAGATTGGTATTAAAAATTACATGACTTAAATCAAATTTCTTAGTCGATTAAGTTACAAATGCATTTGATCTTAGTTTGACATTTCTTTTTACACCTTTTCACATAATGGTATATATATTATAATATCTGTGTTTGTTTGATGTTAAATATGACTCAATTATCTGAGACACCAATAAAACGATCTGCGTCAAATAAGTAGTTAATTTTTTTTTTTTTTTAGTTGATAGTCATTAAACTTTTGATGTTACTAAATTTTTGTTAAATTTGAATTTTAAAAACTAGAATTAAATTTATGTAATGTAAAATGCAAATAAAAATTATTTTGGACATTTTACGTAATAATATAATTATTACTAGCCCGATTGCGAAAGAATTGACCCACCCCACCTTAAACGTTGTAATGCCAATTAATATCTCTATTTTATATCCAATCTACTAAGACTAAGCCTTAGTAGTAAAATGCGAGGAATCATTATGCCAGTAAGTACAGAAACTCATTTAAAATTCAAACAAAATGTGGGCCATCTTTTCTTGCATATAAGAGTAGCATATTTGGTTAAGTTGTCGATTACAGCGATCATTGATATCGGATCCGTATTTTTTTTTCTTAACCGTAAAATGATAAATAAAATAGCTTAAAATCTTAAAATTTTGAACAAAATTTGTTTGTTTAAACATTATTTAGCATTCCTATAACTTTTTACTAAAATGTTGTGCCTACAACGGTTGTAAAGTCGAAAACAAAAATTTTACGTATTCATTTCAATGATCGCTATAGCCGACAGCTTATCAAAAATAATAATAAAAATTACTTGTTTTCCTTATCAGTCATTTTATGTCGATTTTTATTTTTTCATTAAAAAAAATGTTCACATTTATTATTTTGGCATCATCAATGTATCTGAAATTTGATATTTGAGCATTTTTTCAGGGACAATGAATTGACACAGTTGGTTTCATCGCTGACAAGTTGTTGGTTTTAATGTAAATATTTTTCCCAGACGTAAGTAGTACCTATATAAAATATAAAATACATATATTGACATTTATATATACATATCCGTCAAAATATGGTAGTTAAGTATTATTCTCTTTAATATAATGTAATTGAATTATCATAAAAAACTGACAATAATTTTATGAAATTTAATCAAATTACATAATATATAACAACTCGTAAATGTCCTTAAAGAAACTACCACCAAAATCTTTGATAGTTCTAACTAAAATAACGAATGCAGTACTCAAACAAAAATTTGTCCCAAGTATATGGAAAATAGTTTAGATTATCATGATTCATAAGCCACAAAAACCCCCAAACGACGCCAAGTCCTACAGACCTATTTTTTTGTTACCAGTAATCTCTAAGTTGTTTGAGAAACTACTCCTTAAAAGAATGCAACATCTGATGGAAACTGGAAACATTATACCAAATCATCAATTTGGATTTAGAAAACAACATCAACTGTCGAACAAATCCATAGAACAACTGACGTCATCGAAAAAACATTGGAATGAAAATGCATCTGCTCTTCAGTGTTTCTTGATGTTGACAAAGTATTGCATGAAGGGCTTATCTACAAGCTACGTCGCTAGCTTCCCGAAACATATGTCGAACTGATCTCGTCGTATTTATCGAATCGATTATTTTAAATTAAACAAGGAGAAGATTACTCTGCTCTAGAAAATATACAAGCAGGAGTACCACAAGGTAGTATACTGGGCCCTATCATATCTATATATGATATTTACTATACACTAGTGATATTCCAGGGATAGAAAATACGACGGACGCGGCTATATTAGCAGTCGGTAAAAATATAAATGAAGCTACAAATAAATTACAACAAGCCAATAACAAAATCTCCATTTGGTGCAAAAGAAGTGGAAAATTAACAAATTAAAAAAAACTTTACAAATAAAAAAATTTAGTCATATTAAACAATGTCATCATACCATATCAAAATTCTGCTAAATATCTTGGTATGACAGTAAACATTTGTATTGGCTATTTGGGCGAACATCTACGCTTTTCAACGTATAACAAAGTTTTGATCTACAATCAGATATTAAAGCCAGCCTGGGCATACGGTATTCAAATATGGGGTTGTGCTAAACAACAACATATTCAAACTATCCAAAGGTTCCAAAACAAAGTATTGTGAAACATTGTCAATGCCCCATGGTTTGTTCACAATGCTGATATTCACAGGGATCTCAGGATCCTTCTCATAAAAGACAAAATAAAAAAATTGGCTATACGCCATAAAAGTCGTCTCTATCAATATGTATGTCAATATCGAAGTTTCACATTTAGCTGACAGTCAAAACTTTGTTAGAAGATTTAAACGGACGAAATCGTTCGAACTGTGTTAGGTAATTCCTAATGGAATGTTTTTTTGAGCAACAGACATCTGAATTAATAGAGCCAAAATTGTATTAATGGTTAGTCTTAAAGACTATAGTTTTAATTTTAATAAAAAGATGGGAGTTTTTAATGCGTAGAAGTCGACACAGTCCTTCACTTCGTTTTTCCCCGGCACATAGAACAGAAGTAGAAGGCTCTTTTGATGATTTTCCTCTATCTGAAAAAAAAATGTCCACATACTTATATATGTATTAATCTACATATACAAAAAAGTAGCAGTTAATTATACTTATTAATTTTTAATTAAATGTAGTAAGCTTATTGAACCCTTCGAGATTTTATAAAACCAAAAGTAAAAAAAAACAGTAAAAATTCTATTTAAGAAGAAAATTTATCAATAATATTTAAAAAAAAAAATTTTATTTTAAAAGCTTTATTTTTATTATAATAAAAAAAAATGAATGTAACTTCAGTCGTAGAACAATAATCTACAATTAAGGCCATACATTGTAACAATAAAATATTCATTTGGACTTTGGAAAATGATTTCACATTAAAGAATTTATAGATTTCTTATGATAACACAATAAAGTTGAAATAGAGATATAGTTATATACATATACTATAATAACTAACTATAACTGCAGTGTTCAGCTAACAAATTATATTCTTGTTCTCAATTTCAATTTTCACTTAATAATCTTTGTATACTCAGCTAAGTATTGTTTAATTAAATTTTTGACACATTTTGTCTATTAAACTGTACAAAACTACTTATATTTAAAGAAATGTTAATTTTTACGAAAATTTGTTTAAATCCTTATTTTTTTATAATCTATATGTAACTATGCCTACAAAATAATGTCACACTTCACTTAAACAAAAAAGGTCAACGTCAAAACATTAAAAATTTTGTTTTGAAATACAAAAACAAAAAAAAATGTTTTATTTTACAAAGTAGATACAATCTACGACAAATCGGCACAAAAAAGAACCGCAGGCGGGACGAATTTCTTCATACCAGACTTCGTTTACAAACCTCTTTTGTAGTAGTTATGTAATCGAATCATAAACGTAAATGTTAGAATTAGGGGAAGAGAAGTGAAGTGGAATGAAATTCACTACAAGTGGTTTGTTTTATGTAACTCTAATGCGATTCTTTGTTTGTTTTTCATAAATAA
This sequence comes from Argyra leucocephala, assembly GCA_963942445.1. NCBI lineage: Eukaryota > Metazoa > Arthropoda > Insecta > Diptera > Dolichopodidae > Argyra > Argyra leucocephala. The sequence continues at coordinate 104,510,640 of OZ012680.1, read as the reverse complement.
AATATTTTTAAAAAAATTGTTTTAATTTAGTTAAATATATTTATTTATATTTCAAACTGAAATAATTAAATATTTTAGTAAAATTACATATAATCATATGATGCACATTTGTCTAGATATTGATGAAAATTTTTTTGTAAATAAATACTTTTCCGCTGCGCGCTAAATTCGTCGCAAGCACTGATGAAATCGAGCTTCCAAAATATCGATCGACTAATTTTGGAAGCAAAATTTCATCAGTGCTTGCGACGAATTTAGCAAAATAAAAATTAATTTGTTAGTGAAAGGAAATTTGACTTTTAATTCCAAAATTGTTAGTTTATAACTAAATAGTTAATTTATAACTATTTTTAAAACCAAATTTGATTATCAAAAGTAATTCTGTAGCAATAATAAATAGCGATAAGCGCTTAAGTCGACATAAGCGAAAAATGAGACATTATTACCATCGCACTCTAACTGCATGAAAAATTAATTTTTTACAAAAACCTCGAAGCTTTTATGAATTTTCAAAGATAAGTAAATCGCATTAATTTATTCGCCTGAATCAGTTAGCATTGCGCATGAGCTCATCAGTTAGCTATATACATTGCACATAATAATGGTTTTCATAAACAAGCAATAACTATTGGCAATATTGCCTATATTGACAAGTAACTATTTTATTCATAAACAAAATGTTGCGAATAAACATTTCTAACTAACATCAGGAAAACTGCAAAATTATAATAGACAGCGCATGACAATCGGTAGTGTTTCTGTTTTTATTTATAACATAAATCTGTAAATGTAGAAATTTTAACAAATCTGTCAAAAAAAAAATTTTTTTTGCATATTAATGAAAATTAAATTAGGTTGTCGGTAGTAGGTTCACCCAGATATCGGTAAATGGAACCAGGCTATTACGTACTAAACGATGTTTTTTATTGTTATTTTTTAATTATTTTCTTTATTTTTTCAATGAATAATGATTAAAAAATGATCACTTAATAATGTACACTCAAATTTTTTTGCAAATAAATTGTTTTTTGCCGAAAAAACCAACTTTACTACGTATGTCGGTAGAAGGAGCAATTGTCGGTAAAATGGTACCTATTACTTTCTCTTTTTGCTTTTATTTTGTTTTCGGTTTTGCAGATTAATTAAAGATGTATCCGCGAAAAAGTTACAATACTCAAAATAAAACTCTAAATAAATCTATGGTGGCTGTAAATCAGGGAATCAGCATATTCAAGGCCAGTAAATTATTTTCAATTCCCCGTACGACTATCTATACGATAAAATATCAAAGGGATATGATTCTGATGTGAAACCTGGACCGCAAAGTATTTTAACAGACAAATTGGCTAACTGGGGATTCCCTATAGCAAAAAGTTAGCTTCTTAACTCAGTAGCTGAGCTAGTCAAAAAACTAAAGAAACCGAATCCTTTTAGTTCAGGTAGGTCACAGATTTTGACTGCATCTCGGGCGAATTTAACCGAGGAGAATATTCGGAAATGGTTTAGTGATAGTAAAGAAACTCTAACAAAAGAAAATTTGCTAGGTGTTATTTTGGATCCTCCAAGAATATTTAATTGCGACGAGACAGATTTAGCCTAAGAAATAATCAGTTTTAGTGTAAAAATGGTTCAAAACGGGTTACCACTAAGATTGGGAACGATGAGAAGGAATGTATAAAAACTGCTCTTATATACGTGAGTTTTGTGAAAAAAACGGCATAATGGCATGGTCGTAGTAAAGTTTTAAATTTCGACTTAAGCGAAAATTTCGAATTAGCGAATTTCAACTTCCCAGTTTGGGGGTTTTAGGGCATTTTGCTTAAAAATAACATTGTACATTACGAACACTAAACATTTTTTTTTTACAAGATTTTTGTACATAATCAATTTGCTAGTGATTGTTATATAAACAAACAATATATAGTTATGCAATAATGGATTAATGTATTTTTTATTATGCAATAGCTATTTGAATCTTTGATTTGAATATTCAGTACAACACATTCAATACAACATAAAACATTAAATACATCACTGAAAACAAATCAAATTATCAAAAATTAACTACTTACTCAACTATTGTCGCTATTATTGAATATATGAAGAATAATTATGATTGTTAAATAAGTAACTAGTTAGTTAAATTTTCTATCGAATTATTAATTCATTGTATATATCGTTACGTGGTTTTAGGAATAAAACCTAGGTCAATAATATTGTGACTTAGGATTTAGATGTAAATTCTTTATTTGATTTTTAGAATTAAACATTTATTAACTAACTATTTATAAGTAAAATAAATTATGTAACTCATTTATAAACACACTGCTTATCTTTTAATTTAATTTTTTTTTCTTTATTTTGTTTCTTCAATATAGGTATACGTACCTAGACCTACGTAAGTATGTAAATATTTTCGTTATTACCTAAGTAAGTATTCATACATAATATGATCCATATTAGAACAAAACTTGTGGAAAATAAACAAGTAGTTAGTGTCTCAAGTTAGAAAGAAAACAAAAAACCGATTCGTATATTAGCACTATCTATAAAGTGATAATTTATTAAAGTAACAAATTTTAAAATTCTCTTGTCGATAAGATTCAAAACATTTGCAACAAAAACGTGATTTAATAGTTATTTACGAATAAGTTAAATATATAGTTAAAGAATAAATAAACAAACATATATTTACTTAAGTAATAAAAATTAATTTCAATGTCATTTTTATTATATGTACATATATATAAAGTCATATAATATTTATGTACGACATACTGTCTAAATCGTTTCTATATCAAATGTCCAAAAAATGTGTTCAATAGAAAAAATATTGACCAAAATTAAATATTCAAAATCAAATCAAGTTTTCATTCAATCCAAAAGATATTATATAGTTATATATGTATATAAAATCGATAAATAAAAAAGCATTTTTTTGTTTTGTTTTTCTTTTCCTTTTTTAAAATGTTCATATTTAAAATAGATAAAATCAAACTTATGCAATAAAAATGAATTTTTAATAAATTAATTATTTGGAAATAGTTAATAATTTAACTCACGTCTAACTATTATTTCTATTAACTATAAATAAGAAAATCAAGTCTCTTTGTAATTTTTTTTTCTGGTTTTTGTGCACATTCATTTTCCGGCTCCATTACACCACAGCGAAACTAGCATATTAGATAAAATATAAGTATATAGTTATATCTATATAAGTATATATCTTTAATATATAGGATGTCCATTATTATACTTAACTATTCGATTCAGATATATATTTAACTATATATAGTTATACATATTATACATACGAGCGGTAAGTAAGTACATGGCATAACTTAAGTTTGATAAGTAGCTTACTTAGTATTACTAATCAATCTAGAGTTAATTATTTTGCTTTTTTTTTTTAAATATTATTAACTATATAGTCAAACTTCTCTACTACCCTATATCCAATATAATGGAAAGTGTAAGATAAAAAACTAATTTTAGTCCAAAATATCTTAAAAATTTCTCAAGTCAAGTAAAATAAAAAAGGGGTGTAGTTAATCTTGAGATTCATAAAATCAAAATTTTTAATAATATGAACGAACCAACTGGTATAAACAACCAATAGTCAACCGGTATAAAAAATGTTCATCTGAGATTTTGTTTGTGGGTCATTCGAAAAAAATGTATATTTTTGAATATTAAAAATAAAAAAAAAAAATTTCTGAATTGAGCCTTCAATTATAATTCATTTTAAAGGAAAATTTGTAATCAATTTCGTAGTGTACGTAACCGGATGAATTTTAAAAGATTTTGACAGAAATTTTGGAAATTTCATCTTCGAAGTTGTTTAAAACTTCCACTGCGTTACTGAAATAAAATATCATAAATTAAACAATGTCTTTAATTTAATTTAAAATGTTTATTATATTATAACAATAATAAACTAATAAAATTAGAACTCAATGCTCAAAATAAAAAAATTAAAAATAAAAATACTTGAAATTCAAACTTAATTCACATAAAACCACATTAAAATTTTTTTTCGCAATGTTTTTTAATATAATTCTTTATTCTTTTATGTCGCATTTGCAATGGAGGCAAACTTTAAAATAGTACTTTAAAAATATTTTATATAAAAACGGAAGCTTCTAAAATGTAATAAAAAGCGCAAAGTAACGCAGGGGATAAATAGTAACGACGAGGAATTTTATCTTTCTTTAATATCAATTGGCTGTTCAAATTGATAAAATATTTTATCACCCTGTACTTTAAGTACTGGATTTGGAAACACTTGAAGGACTTGGTTATATTGGATGTACGATTCGTCGTTTTTATCGATAAATGAATAATAAATTTGGCATTGATAATGAAATCTTTTTATTGAAAATAATTGGACAGACGTTTTGCTTTGGACTAATTTTACAAAGCCGATCTCATCAACAATATGCTTTCCATGTGCTACGATTTTGTCGGTAGTTCTTTTAAGAATTCCTCTGATACCGTCGACAGCCTCTTTCCTATAACCTGATCATAATATGTTTATACTTAATATGACCTTGCAATATGTTTTGTAATAAAATTTGTTTTACTGACTTTCTAATAGATTTCCGAAACATTTTAGATCCTAATTCTCTTAAAAATTTTATGCTTACGCTACTTACGTACAAAATTATTTTCAACAACCTCTCTCAAGAACTTTTTTTCTTTACCTTTATTGGAGTTCATATATTTTTGTCCTATACAACTTGTTAACGTATAGAATTTTAATATTTGCCTTGCGGTTTAAATGTGTCTTATTTTTATTTGTAAATTCTTAATTATTTTATCGGTATTCACTTTAGAACTTGTTTGTGTACATATTTTTAATCATTGATATATTTTTTGTATTTTGCAACCGTTTTTTTCAATTTTATATTTTCCTTATTAAGTTTTATGTTATTTCTGTATAGTTTAAACCTATCTCTCCTTTTTATCTTTCCCTGATGCGTGCTAAGAACCAATTGGGAAGTAGATGGTGGTGTAAAGTTGGCTACAGCTTGTAAAGCCTCCACCTTTGATTTTCTTTCTTGTTTCATTTTGCGCCATTCCTTTCTAGTTTTCCTTGGAGTACTCTCTGACATATTAATTAGTACTTTGCTCTTGTGATACGTTCTTCTAGCCTTTTTTTTTTGTATCTTCAAAATTTTCTGAGTTCTGTTTTAGTTTAACTCTGTAGTTACCCTTCCTTTTCGACAACTGTTAAAGGCATACCTAATTTTTGTTTTTTTTTTTGTTTTTTAAATAGTTTGATTAGAAAATTCATATGAATTCCCTACGTTACTTCCACTGCGTGACCAAAAAAATTGTAACACAGTGGAAAGTAATGCAGGAGAAAAAATATATGTAAATAGCGTTTTTTGGGTAAGCTTTTTATATTATTCAGTCAAAATCCAAAATAAACAATGTCCTTTTACTCTTATTAATTCTTTTGAAATATTTAATTTAATTAAATATAATACAAACGTTATTACTCCAGTAACACAGGGGAAATTTTTAAAAAACACGCACAAAATTTGATAGTTCTTGTTCGATTAAACTTTAAACAATCACTGCAACACAAATCATTTTGTACTAAATATGAATGAACAAGTATTTCAATTATTTACTTAAACAGCATGAAAAAAGTAACCGTAATTTAATGAGTTTTTTTGAAAATAACACAAAATCGGTAACGCAGGGGAAAAAAGTTGGGACAGAAATAAATTTGCAAATTTTTGCTATAAAAGTAAATTTTAGAATTATTTAATAGATATAAACGGAAGGTTAAATATATAGAGTTATATTTTCTGCAAACAAGTCATATACTGCAGAGCAAAAATACTTGAAAAAATTGATGCAAACCTTGTAAAAGATGCCAAGAGACAGCGAGTTTTTGTTGTTTTTCCACACACAAAATGAATAAAATCAATCAAAATCAACCAAAAATGGATTTCTTACTTATTGGTGTATAAGTAAATATAATAAACTATATTCAATTATAATTTATAAAAATTTAAGATATTAAAAATTAGTAATGTAGGTTTTTCTGTCCCAGTAAAAGAAACTAATTTTTGTGTCTTTTACTGGGACAGAAAAACCTACATTTTTTTAGAATGACCCTTGTATATAAAAAAAACACACAAAAAAATAATTAGAAATTAGGTAAAAAAAAATCAACAATAACGTAGTTCAGTATGACTAACTATTTTAGAAATTATGTGGATTCCCATGGAATAACATATCATTTATTTGGAGTGGGGGTGCAAATTAAATCGAGTTTTAAATAATTATACAGAGTGATTCTGAAAAATTTAAACAAAAATAAAACCAGAAAACAAAAAACAAAATATAAGAAATTAATCTTAGTCATTGTTATGACTTGAATGATACTCTACCGATTTGGTATCGTGGAAGTCTATTCAAAATTACTAGACTCGAGCATTCGACTCTGTCGATAGGAAGATACTATACTAAGAATTATTTTTGAATGTGGTATAATGGGCAAAGAATACAGATGATTTGATAGTTACTTCGCTAATAGAAAACAATACTCAGAATGCGAGGATGTAAAAAAATCAAGTAGAAAATATTGAGAATGGTGTGATACAAGGAAGCTAGGACCAACCCAGTTTTCATGTTATATAAGTATTTTAATAACATACAATTGTCAGGAAAGGCGTTTTTGTATGCAGATGATCTAGTTGTAGTATATTCAGAGGACAACTATTTAAATCTCGAGCTAGAAATGAACCGAGGCATACTGCAAATGTGACAAAGACAAAATATATGATGATCCAAGCCAAAAATGAGCAAATCACGTTAGACTACAATGGAATTAAAATAGATAAGACTATTATCTACAAATATTTTGGTGTTTGGTTCGATGATGAATTAAACTGGAATTGTTATGGAATTGTTATGAGCTCATTAAAAAAGTTCAGAAGAATCATGGAAAACGACTACCAGACAAGCTATTTCATAGTTCGATAAACTATGGTATAGGAATTTGGAGAAACACATATGAAAGAAACCTAAGCTCTCTCCAAAGAATTCAAAATAATGTAGTTAAAAATCTGTTTGGGTTTCTGGCAGAACTTAATCCAATTATATACATTTCAAAAATAAAATTTTAAAAATAAACGACTCTAGAAGCTTAATCCAAACATCCCAATTATATAATATTAAGAATAATTGGATAAAAACAAACAATAAATTAGTCGTTAATAATCAAACACATCGACACAATACGAGACGAACTTGAATACATGCAGAAATCATGACTTTAAACAATCTCCCTGCGAAATTTCTGGATATGTCAAAATTTTAAGAAGGAGCTTAAAAAATTAATGTTATCTATGTATAACTCAGATTACTAAATTTTTTTTTTCTTTAATATTTATTGTTAATTAATTGTCATTGTGAGCTTTATACTGTTTTGTATCTTTTTTTTATCATTGTATAAACTTAAATACTTTATACTAATTTTTGACTTTGTAACTGCTTATATTTGCCTTGTATTCATATTTTTCTCACTGACATTCAAATTATTCCTTGTTCATTTTCATAGTCAAAAACTATTGTATAAATTATAAACCCTGTACAGACCTTGCTCTTTTTGAGATATGTTTGAATAAATAAGTAAAAATAAATAAATAATTAAGTATGTAGGTTTAATTAGTTGTTGTATTTACATATAATTATTAAAATCTCGATACGAATCCGGATGAAAAACACAACTGTGCTTCATTTTATTATGTTAAATTACTATAATAATGTGTAATGTAAAAATAGATTTTTGGTGAGGGAGAGTCCTACAAGCACCCCATTCACTCCCTTAAAATACTTCTAGGTCCATCACTGAACTTAAATACTTCCAATAATCCACTTATTAATGTTATATTAGCAGAATTGAATTAACAAAATCGCAATTTGCTTATAGCTAAGTATATAAGTATATATATATATATATACTAGTATTTAAGTTTTATGTACTGGAAATACTTATATAAGTTTTATAATATAGATAGTGGGGAAGGGAATTATTTATTAGTTAATGAATATAAAATTTATATAGTTCTTATATATGAAATTCACTTTAATATTAATAAATATTTTCTGAAAAACAAATAAAAATTAATATTCCAAAAAAGTAAAAACAATGGGTTTACTTTATATGCGATATGATAACTACTTATACTTAGTTATAAATAGTTATGCATTTTGTATAGTTATAAAAAAAAAATAGTTAACACTTGTATTTTTAACAATATATAAATTAAATAAATAATTAAATAAAAAATATTAAGTACTTAACTAATAAAATATATATATACTTAATATCAAAATGAATAAAAAAGAGTTTATAGTTATGCTAAAAATTTGAACTTCAAAACCAATTCTATAAAATTTAACAAAATGTGTTAAAAAAAAAAAAACATATTCAAATAACCAAATCATACTACATAATTTATAACGATAAAAATTAATGTTGTTTTTTTCAATTTTATTTTGATGAGTGTTTAAATAGTTAAATTGAATTTTTTGTGCTAAAATATTTAACTAAAGGCAAATTAAACAAAATAATAATTAATATTGTTTCAAAATTAAAAAAAAAAAATATATAAGTAATAAGAATAAAAATAAAATTATTAACTAGGTATAAGTAAGTAATAATTATAAAAATTGAAAATTCACTACTAAAATTAATTCGTAATTTATATCGTAGGGTTGCCACTTTTTTCTTCTGATTTTCATTTTTTTTCTGAAGTTTTCATCTAATTTAAATTAATTTGGACCGTTAAAATTAAAATTTTTAAAATTAACCAAAAATAAACGAAAAACAATAATTAAGTAAAGTAAGTACAATAAAACTGTTTGTTAAATAAGATTAGTTTTTAATTTAATTTTCTTTTTTATTTTCAAAAATTTATAAGTATAAGTATATATATAGGATATACATATATTATATATATATATGTATATAACTACATATTTTGATATTTATTTAAATACCAATTAGTATTTGTTACTAGCATTAAAAATAAAAATAAAATAAATTAAATGTAGATCAAAACTAAAATAAAAATAAATAGTTAAGTATCTTATTTTATATATATATATTGAGATAGCTTAGATTTTGCTATTTGATTAGATTTTTTAGAAGAATTGATTTCAAAAACATTTCCTTTTTTCTTTATTAATCTATATATATATACATATAATAATATATATAGATATATATATATATATATACTGTTAGCTATCATAATTTCAGGTGTGATGCGAAAGTATGTGGCAAACAAAATATTTGTACTTTCTTTTATTTTTGAGCTAAGGAATATTAACAATTTTTTCACTGTCAAAAAATACAAACTTACCTTGATTAAGTTGGTTCCCTAAAAAATAGGCACAGGTAGGCAAAATAAGATAACTTTTACTGATCAGTGATCAAATAAACTTAAGATAATGGCTTACTTATAATGCGTTAAAGTAAAGTGCTAATTCGCTTTAAATAATCAACTTTAAAAAAAATATAATAACTACACGCTTGGGGGCGAAATAGATAGATCGTCTGGTTTAAACGAAATTCTCTAGATTCAATTTCGGGTGAAAGCTTGAATACTTTATAGATTTTTCAACTTTGTTCAGTATCCTTTGTCATTAGGGTAAAATAAATAACAATAAAAGTAATATGTCCACATTCTGTATTGCATGTTTTTATTTTTTTTTTTGTCTATAGGGTGTTCTTTGTGAACGCTAAAGTACTAAGCTAAAAAGAACAATACCTAGTGATTATTTTTTGACTGTTTCCAAATACTACTGATAATTTCATTTTATGTAGCTAAGTAGTCAATTATAAATTTTGTACCAGAAATACTATACTTAATTGTCTTGTGTTTGAAGTTTTTGCATTTCATTTCATTTCACTCTTTCATATCTTCAAAATGTTAAATAATTTATAAAATATTTATATGCATACTTAAGTATAATTATAAATTATATAACCTGTATTTCAAATCACTTAACTATTTGAAAATATAATCAAAAAACTGTTGGCAACAATCTAAGCATAAGTCGCTTAGGATATGTGAAAAGAAGAATGCCTCCAAGCAAAAAACAGGCAAAAAAACTTCAAGCATAACCCGGTAAAATTTAAAAATAGCCACCCTCGTCCCTCCCGTCAGATGTACTACATTTTACATAAACAAAAATATTCTCAACATTATATTAATAGAGTAAAAAATTTAATTTCACAAAAAAAAAACAATAATTTGTAATGGTGTGTCTTGTGAAAAATATACCACTCTATTGAAAAAAGTTGGACCAGCTTTGAATTTATCACAATAAAAAATGTTATGTAGGTGATTAATTACTACCTATAAAAAATTTGATTTCATATCGAAATTTCTACATCTACTGAAATTTTATGGGCTAACTTTTTTGCAATGGATTAGTATCATAACATATTTTCTATGGAGGCGTTACACTTGGAAAAAATCATATGACAAACATCTACTTTGCCCAGAACTACTAATCGAAAACCTCACAATGCAAAAAAATTAATTAAATTAGCTCTAACTTAACAAATTTGTAATTCGCAAATAGTTGTCCATTTATAAAAAAATTAAAATAAAATCAACTCTCTATATCAAGTGTTAATACTGTTCAAAATTTGTTGTTTGTGATATCAAGAATAATGGATACATATAGTTATCGTATAATAGTCTTTACTCTATGTAGTTGCTGTTGGACACTAAAGAGGAAATATTTCATTTATCCAGAGTTGGCATCCGCATATAGTTATGTAAATATAACTATGGCAGAATTCGAATTGGGGGGAATTTTAGAGTTGGTTACAAAACCAGAGTTATATACCGGGTGGTCCAGAGCATACGCATCATCTTTTTAAAAAAAAAATTAAAAAAATTTACTTTACAAAAGTTTCTTATTTTTCTATCTAGAATCCGAATTTACATAAAAAAGTACCCCTTCCCATTTGAAAATCTCGATTTTGGCCAATTTCGGCGATTTTTGGTCTGAAAAAACCAATTTCCCTTCCTTCCCGGCATTTGAAAATATCATCAATCGATAGAGCACTCTTAATGTAGTTAATAAAATTTTTATTCAATTTTAAAATAACTGCTCCTTCCCCTCTTAAAAAGCTGATTGGCATGCTCTGGAACACCTAGTATATATACATACGTGCGTCTTTTACAGAATTATTTATGTTAGTTATTTAAAAATTTGCCAAACGCATGCTTTTTCAACGTTTTTCGAGACTAGTTTTTTGCCAAGTGATTTTTTACAATTTTAGGTTTGCATTGACAGTTTACGTCAACTTCGCTATTAAGCCCCTTTTAAAATAATGCTAGTCGAGATTCAAAAAGTTGTTATTTTTAAATCATTGTCACTTTTAACTTTTCAAATCTATTGTATTTCTCCGTACGGTCGTAAACTGATATATTAAATAAATTAACTTTTATCTTATCTTATTTACCTGTGATTTTATAAGGAAATAACGGAACCAAAGTTATTTCGACAGTGAAAAAAATCTTGAAAACTCCAGAACTCTTAAATTATTTAAAATCACTTTTTCCGAATATACGTTTTTGTTTGTTACCACTTTCCTCAATCATCCATAAGGCTTATAATTACTCCTGAAACACCCTGTATATATATTACACATATAACTATATATATATTACATTTATTCTTTTATATTATATATTATAGAATTAAGAATTTTTAAGAAATTGTATTTAATATTTAAGTATTTGTTGTTTAGAAATTATTGTTATATTTTAGATTTTTAATATTTAAATTTATTTCCATTTACTTATAATAAGGTTATAAGTTAATGTTTAAGTTTAAAATATAGTATAACTATATATATATATTAGCATTAACGAGCATTATTGAAAAGTGGCCAAATCCTACAGTCTTGTGCTGAATTTTTTTTTTAATTTTGTTAAAAAAAATTTTTTTTGTTATAATTTAATGAAAAAATAAAACAAAAAATTTAATAATGTAAAAAAAAAAGAAAAAAAAAAAAATTAATAACAAAAAAACAAAAATACGTACTAAGTACCTACTTCAAATATAAGTTTTTAAGTGATTTTTCAAATGGTGTGCATAAATGAAATACGGATTTTCTTTTCTTATTGTAAAATATTTTTTTAAATGTGATTTTTTATGATGCAGTGTATGTAATTATCAGTAATTAAATAAATTTGCAAGACATTTAAAACATAAAACAAATTTTGAAAAACATAGGTATTCAGATTAGTGTTTCTTTTTTTAATCAAATTATAAAACTAATGTGATAATATTCAAATATTATACGAAATTAATGAAAATGATATTTTGAATAGTGAAAACTTAAATGAAAAAAACAAAATGTTAAAATTATTTTTATGTACCTAAATAGTTATAGGTATGAAATTATAATTAGTAAGTAATTAATTACAAATAAGTAGTTTAAGTAAGTAGTTAGTTACTTTAGATAAATTCATTTGAGAGATTAGATTTAGATAGTCTAAACTATTTCATATTCATAAATGTAACAGTTAATTAAAAAATTTTGCTAAATGTACTTTTGTTAAATGCCCATTTTGCTAAATGTCCTTTTTTGCCAATTGAAAGTTGCCATGTGTACCTTAGACGCTGGGACGTAAATCTGCAATGAAATAAGTAACTCCTCAAATTTTTCAAAATTTTTAATTTAGCATTTTGTTTCTCAACAATCGTCCCACGCCCGGTAATAAGAAGTCACGAATTGTTGAAACGGAAAATATTGTTGTAAAGAAATAAAAAATGGTTTCCTACGATATTTATATGATAATAATAATTAAAATCTACTAAACTAAGTAACTAGTTAGTTATACCAACTTTATTTTAATTTGCAAGCTATATGTAAGTAGTTACTTATTGTTTGAAAAATAAAAATCTAGAACCGAAGCATCTCTCACTGATTTTTTATCTAAAGTTATAAAAAACTAAATAAATTAGTAGTTAATTAAAATTGTGAAAATTTTAGTAAACAAAAAATTAAAAAAGAAAATAAATAAGTAGTTAGTTAGTTAGTTAGGTAAGTAAATTTTAATTTATAAAATAACAATTTTGAAATAAATAATAAATTTTTTAAAAAAAATTGTTTTTAATTATGATTAAAATTTATTTTGTGGCAACCCCACTTACTTTTTTTGTCAGTTGTTTGTGGTAGAGATTTTTTATAAATTATATTGACAGCTGGTTTAGATGCTCTAGCAGCAGCTGCAGCAGCAATTGATTGCTCCACTTTTAATTGAGAATTTGTTTTACCAGATTTAGGTAATATACTACTACTATTATTATTATTATTATATATTTTATTAATTAAATTGGAATTTTTTATTAAATTTATATCTCCATCGTTATGATATCGATTTTTATTTTGATGATTATTTTGATGATTACGATGATGATGATGTACATTTTTTTTATTTGAAATTTTTTCAATATTATTTTGTATATTATTTTTTTTTCCTTTTCTAATTCCATTTAAATTAATATCATCACCAATATCAATTATAATATCATCATCACCACCTCCACCATCAAAATTATTACCATATAATATATGTTCATTATCGCTATGAGAATTTTGTTCTTTATCAAAGATAACATTAAATTTTTTTGAATTTTTATGATCATCAGCAACAATAAAATTTTCAGCTCCTGCAATTTTTGCTGCTAATAAAATAGGAGCAAGAGCAACTGCTGCTGCTGCCGCATTATTATGTATAATAGAATCATCATCATAATGAGCATTATTATTATTATTTTGATTATTTTGATTATTTGAAGATGATGGTAGACGAGCATAACTATTATAATATTTATTAGCACCACTATTTGAATCTGTACTTGAAATAGATGATGAACTTAAAATCAAAGTTGTACTTGAAGTTGAAGTTGTTGTCGAATTACCTGTTGATGTCCATATTACGTAGAGTAATATAATAAGTAATATTGATGCAAATGCCATTGCATTACGAGCATTCGCCCAACTACGAAATGGTAATGATGAACGATTTCCTAAACGTTTAAATGGTATTACTGTCATTATTGTGCATAAGGTATAAAATATTTTTATTTTTTTTATATTTATATTAAATTAATAACAATTAAGTTAAACTAGTATGTATATATGTATATGTGTATGTATTTGGGATAAAGTTTTTTTTTTTAATTTTTGTTTGAGTACAACATTAATTTACAAAATTCAAATTAATATAATATTTAAGGAATTTTTAAATAGAATTAATATCCCAGAATTGCGAATATCTGTATATCTGTAGATACAATTATAATTTTGCCATTGCCGCGCATACATTTTCTATAAAAACATATCAGACTATAAAATGTCAAATATTATTTCGATTTTTCACTTAAATTAAAGCACTATTGCGAAACTTTTTTTTATTTTTCTTTTTTTCTTTTTATTGAGTAAATTTAAATGGTTTTACTTTTCACTATAAAATAAAATTTATTTTCTATTGTTATCCAACAATGTATCATAATTTTTTTTTAGCATTAATTAATAATATAATATAAATAATATTAGAGTTAGGTAGGTAGGTACTTGAATTTTTATTATTAAGTATATTAAGAACAATTTTGTTTTTCTTTTTTTTAAAAATTGAAATTTTAAATTAAATTAATTTTTAAAATATTAAGATTAAGGTTTTACTTTTTAAATATTTTTATTTATCAATTTTATTTGTATAAACAATGAAATTCAAAGAATTCTAATTTCCCACTACTGGAAATTGTCTATATGAATTCCCACCACGGGGAAGCCCGAAATAATATTTTACCGACCGAATCACCTAAATGACAGTTCAAAACTGATTCATTTTTCGGCTTGCTTTTGCTTGATACCAAATTGCTAAATGAAAGAAACGAAAGATTGTTTTTGTTTTGCTTTGCTTTGCTTTTGCTGCTTTGCTTATGCTTATGAGAGAGTTTTTTCTCAATATTTTTTTTAAATTTTTTTTTAATTTCAAAATCAGCTGTTGTACATCAACTGTTACTTTTAAGTGCAGGGGGTATAGTGTAGTGAAAACCTAGACTGTCATTTTTAATTATCGATTCAAAACGAAGTCCCAAAGAAAAATAAAACATTTTAAACTTATTAATAACCCATTTTTCGTTTTTAATAAACATCAAGTTACACGTATTTATTTTCAAATTTAGTAATTGAAAAATTTAATGAATTTCAAAAATTAATAATTTTATCCTAAAAACTTTGAAGTAGATTAAAATAATGAAAGTTGAATTTAAATTAATTTTAGTTGAATCGATTATTAAAAATACCTTCACTTTTAATCGATTTTTCATATGTCATTATGGTATTTTGACTTTCAAATTGTCAAATGTCAAATAGTAATTTTTTTATATCGATCAAAAACTTTAAAAATCTCCACAATTCATAATTCAACTACGCTACTTAATTGGTATGGTAAGTTTTACTTAGTGTATTTTTTTTTTGTAAATTATTAATGAAAGTGATTTTAATTTAAAAAATGAATTGATATATAAAAAAACAGAGAAAAAGTTAATATAAGTTATTCAAGTTTCGATTTTCGAATAGAATAAAAAGTATTTATAATAAAATATTAAAAAGGTCATTCTCCAGAATCGCAATCAAACTAACAAAAAAAAACGTACTAGATCAAAAACATACAACAACACAAATGCGAAATCAAGTTTTTTTTCAATTAAAGTTAAGATTTATTAAATAAGTTTTTAATCAAAGAACTAAATTACAAGAAAACGAAAAATAATTTGACTTAAACATTTAAATTTTAACAATTGGAATGGAAAATAGTTATAATAAAACAATAGTGGAAGTGTGCCTTCATAAACATATCTCGTATCAAGTACCTATACCAGTCTCCATCTGCACCTCTCCACTCCATCCATATAATTTTCTTCCAATCCGAAATGAAAATTATACATAAAAATAAACACACACATTCATACACGCTTATGAACTTAAAAAAATATGAAAAATAATTTTTTACTGACTACACACTTAGAAAAGTTAGATTTTTTAGAAAAAGAAACGCTTAATTTTAGTGTTCGAGCTAGATAAAAAAAAAATTAATCAAATACATATATTCTATATATAAAAAAAAAATCAATTAATATTAAAGCAATTTAATTTAATTTAGGTGAATTTTAATTCTATTTTTTTTTTTTTACATTAGAAAAGAAAATACATATAGTAGTAAAGAGAAATAAATAGAAAACAAAAAAAAAATGGAATGTCCTCATTTGACCAGCGATTTCAAAATAAATCGAGAATTAATAAAAATAAAAAAATGTCAGCTGATTGATAAATGCAATACAACAAATAATAGTACAAGTACACCTTTAGCCCCGACAATAATTGATCAAAATCATGGAACTTTAGAAGTAACAGCAACAACAACAATAGTAACGAAAACAGCAACAAATACAGCTACTACGGCTTTATCATCTGGTAGTAATGTAAATTTAAGATTTTGGAAATGTGGCGTGGGTAAGTTATATGAATTGTAAAAAAAAAATTAATACATATCCATAATTACGTCGTTCATTATTATTTTTTGTGCTTTTAATAGCAGAAATAAATTTTGTACCTTTGGTTTTAGAATGAAATTTTGTGTGTTGAAGTTTCAACAAGTAACAACTTTATAAAATTCAAAGTGATCAAAATATTGGATTTAAATCTTAAAAACGAGAGAATTTCTAATATAATTTTTGACTTCAATTTTCATTTTATTTTTGTATCATTTGAAAGGTACATAATTATTATATCATACCTAATTGAATAAATTTATTTTGTGACTCACTTTCATGATAAAATTTCCAAATTAGCTAAATAATCAAACTGAAAGATTAATGATAATAGACTACGGTTAATAAAATCTACATAAAGTTAATTTCACGTAATATTTATTTATGTATCTTATGATCTTATGCATATATCGTGTTCTTATATTGTATAGTAGGTATGTAATATTATATGTATTTATAAATATTAAAAATCATACGTGGCCGTATATAAAATTTATGATTAAAAATTTATTTTAGACCTAATAGGCAATTGGTTAACTAATAAATGTTCATATATTTAAATCAAAATTTCTTTGTTTATGATAAATTTCTTGTATTTCTAATTCTAAAGTTTATGTTCGTCAGTTTGTCAGAAGAGCTTTTATTTTTATTTTTGTTTGTTTTTCCTTTTATCTTACATATCTATGTGTATATAATGGAAAAGAATTAAATGCATACTATATAAAACGACGAGGTAAATAGGTATACGCAATAGGCTTATTGATTTTACCCTCCTAAACAATCTGTAATATTAACTAATTTAATTGGTTAATTTTCATTTGTGTTACTTTTGAAGGTGAAGTTCATTGTTCTTTGCTCGATTTTGAATTGTAGAATAATCTCAGCATATTTTATATATTATACATTATATTTATACATAATCAAATTAGAAAAGTAAAAATCAATTTTGTATTGTATAAAGAAATAAAAACAGGTACAACCACCTGTAGCTTAGGCTTGATCAATAATATAGATAATTATTGTATAATGGAACTTGTACATTTGTTTCAATATGAATAATGATAAGCTGTGTCAATTAGATTATAAATAGATCCACGTGATTCAAATATTGAAAAAATTGAATTGCCTAACTTTTTAAATTATTGTATAATAAAATGAATTATTACGGCATCATGTACATATGTACCTATATATTATGTGAAATTAAATCCTAAAAAAAGAGCAAAAATATATAGATTCGTTATTTAAAAATAAAATATTATTATGTAGCCAATAATAAGCTTTTGAATTATACATATTTATAGCTTTAAAATTTCAAGATTTTTATGAAAATAATATTTTATTTAAGTATGTACTTAATACATAATATGTGTATTTATTTTTTACAAGAAATTACTGCATCTGCATGGTTTTAAAGTTGAAAAGATTAAAAAAAATATGTATTTATTAATTATTGTTTTTAAATCAGGAAATAATTTCATTTCAATTTTTAGCCTTCACTCACATCTTTCCAAATTAATTTTTTTTTGTTTTTGTTTTAATATACATATATCGATATCGGTCCTTTCACTCATATGAATGAAAGATTTTTAGAAAAAGATTTCTGACATTTACATTTCTTTCATTTTTATTAAAATCTAGTACTACAAATTCAACATTAAATCGTGTTTCCATGATTACATAGGAATTGAATTACAATTTGCTATACATGAAATTTGATATGAAAGATTGTAAAATTGGAAATAATATTTTAACACTACTGTTCAGTTAGTTTTGCATTAATAAGTCAGTCTACATTTTAATTAATTAAATATTTTATTTATTTTTTTTAATGTTGAAAACGTCGGAATAGTAATTTAAAAAATGTTCATTGATTAAACGAATGACTATCAATATAGTTTTGGTAATTATCTGGTAAACTTGGATCTTGATAATTCCAATTTCTTTTGTTATGAGGTGATGTATATAAATAAAACTTGAATTTATGTGGTTGAAAAGAATTATAACTTGAAATTGGATTCCACGATGTATATTTACCATAATGAGGTACATATTTTCCATTGTCAATAGAAAAAATACTTGGCTTATTTATACTCGGAAGATTGTATCCATTTTCAGTAATTCCTGATGATGACCATGATTCTTTGGTGTTAATAATTGGTTGGAACACAGGATAAATATTTATATTTGAATAATTTTTAGGAAAATTGGATTGAATTTCAAAAATTATTTTTAAATTTAAATTATTCGATATCTTTTCCATTGAGTTGTTGTTTTGGATTGTTTCTGTTAAATTTTTATTTTCTGTTTCATTTTTAGTAGCCATTAAAGAAAGTGTTTCTTCTACATTACCAGACACATCTTTCATATCATAAATATTTTCATTGTTACCAGTTTCTGTGATTTGCTTTTCTTGGCGAAATTTGTGATGTAAACCAGGGTTCAAGTTAATTTCTTTGATATTCTGCTTTTCTGATAAAACTTTAGAAATGTTTTCTAATCTTATTGGAATTTCTTGAAATTTATCCTTAGGAATATCTCCAGCAACATAATAAAATTGAATTATTAATAATACTGAAAATATATTAATATTATTTTTAAATAATTTATTTAATTAATAATTATTAAACCTTCAAAATATTCGACTATATGTAACATATTAATTACAACAAAAATATCAATAATTATAATTAAATAGTGTTATGATTCAATTTTAGTTAGAAACTTACAATAAATACTAAAAATTCAATAAAAAATTTACATTTAAAATTTTATTTGCAGAGGAAAGGGAATAAGATAAATTTACTTATCAAACCTAATTATTTTTAATTTACTTTCACTTTAACGTACGGGTCTTTTGTATTGAGTTTTAATTTATCTCATAAATTTAATTTATATATGTACGTAAATATGTATAAACTTATACTTAATTTTCAACCTTTAGTTAATGCCATCATTATGGCAATACATTCCTTAACACAAATATTATCAAAAAAATATTATCTATTGTAAAATTTATTGAAACCTTTTCGAAATGAAATTTTTGAATGAAAATTCTAAATGAATATTTTTTTAATTTGATTTTTTTTTTTTTAGATGAGTGTGATTCAAAAAACAATTGGATGTGTTTGAGTTGCGGTTTAACCTTTTGTGGCCGTTATGAAAAAGGACATGCACTTCACCATTTTAATACAAAAGATCATAAAGTTTGTATGAGCATTATAGATTTTTCAGTGTATTGGTAAGTTCTTATATATATAATATGTATTATCATATACATTTAATTATATATTTATTTTCAATTTCACCTATAAATTTAGTTACAAATGTGACAATTTTGTTGTTAATTCAACATCTCAGCTTGAAGAAATTCGTCAGTATTTAAGTACCGAAGATGATACAAAATCTGAAACATCATCAAATACTGAAGAATCAGTTTCATTATCAGGTTCATCAATAAAATCATTATCAAATAATTCAAATGCTAGTATATCATCAAATGATTCTGGTTGGGAAGAGCCTTTACTCTTAGAAACTGGTCGCAGATTACGTCCACGTAAACGTACAAATTCAAATGATAGCTCAATTGAAAATAATAATAGCAATAAAGGACGTAAAGTACAACGAAAATCTGTAAAAGATAATGAAATAAATAATCCGAATGATAATAGTGCATCATCAACTGGTACCATAACACCAAATAAGAATTTTCGTCGTTGTGTAGGTTTACGAAGTTTAGGTAATACATGTTTTATGAATTCAGTATTGCAATCATTGAGCAACATAGAAGAATTTAGTTGCTATATTAGCTCATTACCAAGCTTAGATAAAGAAGGTAGTAACAATAATAGTCATATTAATGTTACAAAACATAAACAACGTGTATACCATTCTCGTAGTATGAAAGAAAATTATGATGATGCAATGGTATTAAAAGATTTAAGAAGATTGTTAATTGATTTGGGTAAAGGGACTAATGGTAAAGCTATAACACCAGGATATTTATTACGTTGGAATTTTCCACAATTTAATATGAATGAACAAAATGATGCACATGAATTTCTTCGTTATATGTTAGATCGTTTACATACTGAATTACAACATTTACCTAATAATTTTGATGTTAATAATTCAGCAAACACTTCATCGTCGACTAGTTCGAATACAATAACAAAATTAAATTCAACAAAAGATTTAGGTAATAGTAATGGTTGTGCAAATAGTAGTGATTCTACTATAAAAAATAATAGCAATAATAGTAATAATACTAGCAGTGGAACTAATGTAGTAAACTGTAATAGTAGTAATAGTAATAATAATTATAATTATAGAGGTAGTAAAAGTTCTATTGTAACTAATGTATTTGGTGGTATACTACAAAATGAAGTTCGTTGTCTTATATGTGGAATGGAAAGTAGAAAACAAGATCCTTTCTTGGATTTATCATTAGACATTCCAGAGAAATTTTGTAAAGAATTGGCAACTTCAACAACACTGTCATCATCTAATGAAGATAATAATTCTAAAAATAAAAATGAAATAAATCCAATATGTAATATAAAAGATTGCTTATCTAGTTTCATGGAGGTGATTAAATTTTTTATTTATTTATTATTATTTTCATAAATTAAATTTGACTTACTTAATTTTTTTACATAATGTATATCAGATTGAAGAATTGGGTGTAACAGAACTTTATTATTGTAATTCATGTAAATGTAAACAAAAATCAACAAAAAGATTTTGGATTAGACGTTTACCAAATGTTTTATGTTTACATATTAAAAGATTTCGTTGGAATACGCAAAGGTATATGCATTAAAACAATTATTTAGAAGTAATTAACAATTATATATGTATGTATGTATATATATTTTTGTTTTTCAGAATTCCATATGAATGGTCTAAAATTGACTTGAAAATTTCATTCCCACTTACTGCATTAGATATGTCACCATATGTATTAAATAGTGGTCCAGAAACACGAAGAAACAGTCAATCAAGTAATATGTATGATTTAGGTGCAGTAATTGTACATCATGGTCATGGGTAATTTAAAACAAATTTTTTTTTTTTTGTAAAAAAAACTCAAATTTTAAATTTGTTTTTTTTTTTTTGTAGAAAATTAGCTAATATATCTGGTCATTATACATCATATTCAATTAATAATGGTACATGGTTACATTTTAATGATCATACCGTTAGAGAAGTATTATCATCAGAAGTAGCTGAATGTAAACCATATATGTTATTCTATATTAGAAGAGAGCCTAGTAATATAAATAATAGTAGTTCACCATCACCTCCATTATCTTCTTTACGTTCGTCACCTTTATTAAATCAGAAAACATCTGATATTAAAGATAATTCAACAACATCATCATCATCGTCTGATGTTATTGATAGTAGTAGCAGCACTGCTAATATATCAGAAAAATCTACTGGAATTATTACAAAAAGTGTAAAAATAACTACAAATGAAAATAATAATAGTACTTTTAATAATACTTTATGAGATTTAAATAGATTTTAAGACTGATTTTATCTTTTTTTTTATTATTTTTAATTATTGAAAATTAAATTAAAAATAATTTGTGTCCTGTGCGGTATATTTATTTTTTTAAACAAATCTCCAATTTTTACTAATTTTTCCAGATTTTGAATTTATTATTTTTATTTATTAGTAATAATTTTAGAATTAAATTTAAAAAAAAATTTGAGTAAACAATTGTATATATATATATATATATATATAGACTTAAATCAGTGTAATAATTAAAAAAAAATCTGTACATGTAAAAATTAAATAAAAGTATTAAAAAAAAAGTTGATAAAATTTATTAAAAAAATTCAAAATATAATAGAAATATAAATAAAAGTAGACAATTTATATTTAAGAGAACTAATTAATATTAAGGGAGTTTAATTATTATATACATTTTTAATATAAGTTAACAAAATATATATTTAATTTTCTATTAAAAATTACATTAAATTATACTTTTATCAAATACTTTTAATATAAATGGAATGATTTTATTGATTGAAATTAATTATTACTGTGATCGTGAATTATTTTAAATATACATATACATATTTTTAAATTATGATTTGTAATTTATATATGTATATTTGTTGTAAGATATCAATTCTATGCAATACCATAATTTTTATTAAAAAATTTACTATCTTTATATAAAAGCAATATTGAAATAAAAGAAATTTTTTACGCATTATAATTTTTTTTGGATTTTTTTATATTAAATGATTATTTAAACTCTTTAGATATAAAATTGGTTCTCAAAAAACAAAATTACAAAAAAAAATATCGATATGTGAACTAAAAAAAAATAATTCAAATGAAACAGAATACATAACTATAAAAAAACAAAAAACATTATATAAATGTAATTTTTTTCGGACAACTTTTCCAACACTTTTTTTTTTGTAATTTTTAATTTAAAATTTAGTAGATCTAAAACAACACCAAATAATTTCAAAATTATGTGAATTTTATTTGTTTTTGCATTTTTGAAATTCAAAATAGGTAAAAAAAACTTAATTTTTGGTTCAATTTGTGTACATATAAAAATAGCTCGATTGGGAATAAAAAAAAAAAACAATTTTTTGTATATGTAAATTGTGTGTCATGTTTAGAATTTTATCAAATTTAAATTTTTAAAAAATTTCAAAACAAAATAAAAATAAACTATAAAATAATTGTTAAAAATTACGTATAAAATTCAAATAAAATGTTAAAATTAAAATTGGCATTTATAAATTTAATAAAAATTCAAAATTAAAATACAATAAAATTTTATCATCCATAATACAAAATAAAATATATGTATATACATATGTATATATATATATATAAATATATAAAATAAACAATTTAATATTATCAAAGAATGTAATATGTTTCAAGTTCATATTTAGTCTAAAAAATATGTAACTTTAAAAAATTAAAATTTTTAAAATTATAATACTGTTGCAAGGGATATACGATTCAGCATAAATAAAATATATGTATATATATATATATATATATATATCTAATATATAAAATGTATAAATAAATACAAAAAGCAAATACAAATAAATTCAATACAAAAATATTTTTTTTAATTTCTTTTATTTAATTTTATACTCAAAATCTACAGTACATAATGGAATTACTTTATTAATGTTATTAGAAATCTCTGCTTTAACATTCATCAAATTAATGGGTTTAAGCAATATAAGTTTCATCTTCAATGTTAAATCAGTGAAGGAAATTAAATTTAATTTAATTTTTAAAATGTACATATTTAGATTTTTTGCCATATTAATGTTTTATTATTTGCAGGCATATCTCTACTTTCTTTAAATTCAATTCCATATTTGATGGCCAATTCTTTTAAATCACGTACATCACGAATACCCCATTTAGGGTTTCTACTTTTCAATGATAAATTAAAATTTACATTACTTTCGGGCACAAGAACACCATCAACACAATATGGTCCATAAGTTATTAATAATCCATTCTTTTTTAATAAATTTGAAGCATTTTTAAAAAGTCCTTCTGTACACATCCATGGTGTTATATGTATCATATTAATATTAAGCATATAATCAAAAGATTCGGCATCAAATTCATTATTCCAACTTTGGAAATCCTTAGATACATCTATATAAACAGGACTGAGAACATTTTTATGTTTACTGTCTTGTGCGTATGCTTCTATACTTTCAAAATCACGTTTTTCATATTCAGATGGTTGAAAAATTATATTTGGAAATTCATCAGCAAAATATGCAGAATGTTGACCAGTACCAGATGATATTTCAAGTAGACGTAGTGGTTTATCACGAATTAAAAAAGATTTTAAAACTTCCAAAATTGGTTGACAATTTCTACTAGCTGAAGGATTTTCCAATTTCCTATTAGTATTTTGATATAAATATGCTTTATTAGATAATTTAATACTTTGGAATTTATTTAAAATAGTTTTTTTATAATTAAATGAATTTTGTAAATAATATGATAAAATTTTGCCCAATCTCTCACATAAAATTAAAAAATATAATAAGAAATAAAGCATAAATTTAAAATTATAATTATCTTTTTTTAAATTACCTCATATTTTATATTTTTTTATAATATTTCTATTTTTGTACAAGCTACAAAATAAATAAATATTCTAATTAGTCGGCAAAAAAATTTGTTTCTCTTTTCTGATTTATTTTATTGTTATTTCTTATCGATATTGATGTATTGACATATATTTTGACAGTTAAATTGATTAATGGAAATGTAATAAAATAACTAAACGACATCTATATTGTAACACTTATAACTTCAATAACCGAAAAACATAAAATTTATAATTTCGATAAACTTTTGAAATAAAACAGTATTTTTTTATTTTCAAATTTATAGTTTTTTATTACTTAAATTTTTGTTCATTCTTAATTTTTTTAATAACACATTTATACTCCAGAAACTTCTCGAACCCAATCTCTAACAGATGAAACACGTGAATAAACTCCTGGATAACCTGCTACAGCACAACCATAGCCCCATGAAACAACACCATGTAAAGTACTGTTAACAGTTAATGGACCACCAGAATCACCTTGACAAGCATCTTTTCCACCTTGAGTTAATCCAGCACAAAGCATTCTTGGTGTTACACCACCGTATGCTTTATATGCGTTATTGCATACATCTTGATTGACAATTGGTACATGAACTGCTCTAAGATCACGATTTGATTCTTGTGAACTTTGTGTATTACCCCATCCGGATACCATAACAACTGTACCATCAGTAATTGTATGATTTTGTGATGGTAATTTTGCAATACCTGATGTCAAATTTCCACTACTATAGTTTGCTAATATTAGAACCGAAAAATCATAATCAATTGTTGAATAACTGAATTTTGGATGTTGATGAATGGTTTTAACTTGTACAACAACACCACCGCTAGCATGTTGTGATGATCCAATACGAACACCAAAAGCTGATGCACTACCACCATATGTACAATGTGCTGCTGTTAATACAACATTTGGTGCAATTAATGATCCACCACAAATATGACTGCTATAACGTTGAAGAGATACCTGATATGGTGCTGCTGTTATATTAACTTGAACACCACCTACAATGCGACCATCAAGAAATGGTTTTGGTAAAATACGAGCTTGAGTTGCAACAGCAATAACTCCAATTAATAAAATTAATGAAACTCGATACATTTTTAATATTTTTTTCCAATTGATTATTTTCTTAATGTCACAAAGGAATGAAGTACAAAATCAGAATAAAAAATTATGTATGCAATGCCTAGTATTTATATTGTTATTGCATCAATTATTGCAATTTAATGCACTTAAATTGAAAAGTGTGTTTAATTTTAAAAGTATAAAATTATATCTGAAGTACCTTCCACTTGAGTTGTATAAGTATAACGTGAATATAAAAATGTTATAATAAGGCTTTGGATTAGATAAATAAATATTTAAAATGTGTCTCGGTTATTAGATATAAGTGATATTATCATGAGCAGAGCTTATCAAAGATAAAAATTGTATTCAAGTATTAATTTTAATCCAATTTTTAGCTTTTTTAATTGCGTTGTGTAGGTAATTCATCTAAATTTGAATAAAAAAAAAAAATTTGTTTCAAGAATTTTCCATAACACGTTTTAATTTATTCGCTTACTTGTGGTCAGAAAACTTGTGTAGTACCAAATCTCAGAAAGTGCAAATATATTTTTTCTGGTACCTAACTAAGATGAATCAACAAAAGTGCATTTGCCATTATCAAAGTTAAATGCCACGTTCTATGTCTATCTCTAAAGAGTGTAATCACATGGTATCAGGCCAGTGTCTACATTTATGTGGCTCTGACTGTGTATACATACTTTCAAAACACTTCCACAATAAAATTGAAATTTCCACAACGAAATTTCAAAATGTGGATAAAAAAGTTGATTGGTGTATTATTGATGTGTAATCGCTTATCAGGATTATTGTCAGGATATATGGACAATAATATTGATGACGACGGCGTTAATTAGACACTGTTGCAATTGCATGGTTTTTGACTTCATCTTTGATTCCCTTCTCTAAACACTAATGTTTATATTGAGACCAAAGAATATTTTTAACAAGAATATGCACTGATGAGTTTGTTCATTTGCCTGCACACAAACACATGTACAAATTTGCTGAAAAATGCAACAAATCGACGATACTAATAAGAATTTAACGTGCCAGAAGAAGAAAAAATGTAGTAAGCAAAAGAGAGTAACAAAAAAAGTTGACTGAAATTAAAAAAAAGTTCATAATTTCAAAAAAAAATTGTTGATTAATATATTGATTTGGAAAAAATTTTGGGAAAATAATATCTATTCCAACAAATAACTTAAAAGCTGCAAACAAGACTGTAATATTGTGATAATTTACTATCACATATTATGCGTAGCACTAAACATATTATGTTTTACACTGAAAACCTTTAACATTTTAATAAAGAAACTCTTGTCTGATTTATCAAAACATTCGTAATAAAAATCATTTTTTAATTTTTCAAATATTTTACATTCCAAATTTTTTTTGACAAAAATTTCGTTGAAATAATATTTAACAAAATAGTTTTCTAAATTATATAAGCTGTTCATAAAACTTATAGGAGACCTAACTAAAACAGCGTTATCATTATATTCTTTAAATTCTGTGAATTGTAAATAAATGTTGTCCTTGGTATTAGTAAGTAATTAAGTGCAGTTATGAATTATGATGAGCTCTATATTTTCTCAATAACTAGCCGTCAAAATAATAATAAAGGGATTTTCTCTCCCAAAGTCTAGAGATTTTTAAAACATCAGAATTATTCATTGATTAGAAATAATAGATTCAAAGTCTAGGAATAATAAAAGATCGGAGTTAATCATCGTATGAGGGAACAAACTAAATTTGAACAAACAGTTTTTGCTACCTTCACTGATATGATATTATAAATAATGGGAACGCAAGCAAATACAGAGAAGAATAATGGGAACGCAAAATTTGTTTACAGTATGAAACAAAAAGGAAGCAAAAATCTAGTACAGACCTTTTCTCTCATAATAAATTTAGTATACGTGATTTAATATCTTGATTGTGTATATTTGATATAAGTATATTTGGCCACTTTAAAATCGGATTATAAATCGAAAACTATTAATTTTTTTAACTTTCGTCCAAAGGATGGGTTAAATTTCCATTTTTTATAGATATTTTGGAGTATTCAGATTTTAAAAAATTAATAATAAATATTTTAATTAGCAAAAATGTGTTTTAAAAAAGATCGTTCATCAATTTTCATACTAAAATTCCACTATAAAAAGCCTATAAAATATAAAATGTACCGCACTAACACATTGAAGCAATTTTGTTACTTGGCCTGTTAATTAGTATTAGGCTTGCATATTGCATAGGTACATACAAAACTGTTAATTTAGTAGTTTGGTTTTTTAACATTAAAAAATTCAATATTAAATAAATTAATTTGGAAAAAAGTATAGAATTTTTAAAATTAAAATGTAGAAGCTTATGTAGCTTATAAAACGGTTTTTTTTTACTAATAAGTGGATTAAATTCAAATTCAGCTTTGTTATTATTTGTGTTCGTGTGGATGCATTTTTAATATTCAATTCCATACAATTGTGTTTTTTATTACATATTTTGTTTTTATTGCCTTAATGTATTTGTACAAAGTGTTTAATTTAATATATTATTCTAATTCTACTATTTTAAAAGTTCCATTCTAATATGGTACACCTTTGATTTGTCAAAATTTAAACGAATCTGACTTATTAGAATTAAATTTAATTTGTGAAGCAAAACAGGCAAGTAAAAACCTATAAATAATTATTTTTATGCTAATATAAAACCTAATTTAAACCTAACCTATAATCTTAAGTAACATCTATTTACTAAAATTATCTTAATATTAAATTTTGAATCTACTATCGCTTTTATAATTAAGCGAATTTTCAGAATTGAAATAGCTTTTAAGAAAGGCAAGTGGGTGCTACTTTTTCTATTTGTTCGAAAATAATGTTAGTGTTTGTTTAGTGGTTTACTTATATAAGTGCAATCTACTAGTGGAGAAGTAAAAACCCTTATTGAATCTGAACTAATTTAAGAATAGTTTTTAATAAAATTTTCCTTTTCTGAAGCAAATCCAAATTAGTTTTAGTAGCCATCATCCATACGGGGAAACCTTATAAATTATAACAAAATGCTTCAAAAAATGAATTTAAATATTAATAATTTGTTTTCAACAGTTAAACTACTTATATTTTTTATTTATACTAACTAGAACTGAATATAACGGGGCCAATCGCGGATGTCTATAGAAATTCAATAAAATAGAATTTAAAGTCTTTCAAAAATTTTTTTTTGGTATTGCGGAAGTCTATGGAAACTAATAGACTAGTTCTTACTTACATGTTATAGCATGTTCTCACTTGAGCAAAATCTACGAGATTTTGAAAATGTAGATTTAAGTGTTCACAGTGTTCACACTACATTTAAAAGATTCTGTTTGACGTTTACTTAACGAACGATAGAAGAATTTTGTTTGTTTACAAATAATATTATTAAAAAGTGTTTTGTTTGAAAGAAAAATATAATATAATATATTCTATGTTAATAAATTTAAAATGAACAAAAAAATAAAAAAAAAATTTATTATATTTAACTTATTTAGTTAATGTGTTTTCTAAAATAACAAGAAAAAATAAGTTAATTTTATTTAAAGGAAAACGTTGCATTCGTCATCATTTGAAAAATATTATAAAGCTTGAAATTAAAAATGTTATTTTATTAAACCAAATCTTGAAAAGTTTGAAACCTAGAACGATTTGGGTAAAAGTAAGTATTGCTGTGTAAAAAAATGCAATAAAATAAAACTTTGTTTTAAATCAAAATATTCACTAGGATCGTAATAGTCGTTTTTGGGAAAAGGATGCAGTTAACAATGGTTACGAATTTTTCAAAAATAATCTTAGGATGAATAAAACTACTTTTGATATTCTATGTAATAAACTTAAAAGTTTAGAAAAAAAAAGATACATGACTGAGAAAATGTATTACATTAGAAAACAGAGTAGCAATCGCTCTATATTTATTAGGTTCATCAGCAGAATATAGAACAATTGCAAATATGTTCGGTGTTGGAAAGTCGACAGTTTGTCAGATAGTGTTAGATTTTTGTGAAGAAGTCTGTAAAGTAATGAGTAAGCAGTATCTAAATGCTTATCCACCCACAGAAAATTTTATAAAAGAGTGTGTTACTGGTTTTGAAAATTTAGGGTTTCCTCAATGTTTTGGAGTGGTATGTAGATCAAGTAAAATAAATACATAAATTAAACTATTACATATTTTATAATTTTTAGATGGATGCCACATTGAAATAAAACCGTGAGAGGAAAATGCTGTAGATTATTATAATTATAAGGGATTGTATTCTACAATATTATTAGCTCTAGTTTATTACAGGTAGTTTGTTAAAATATATCTTTATTTAATATAATTAGTTATTGTTTTTTTTTTGCCATAGATACAGATTTTTATATATAAATGTTGGTAGTCCTGGCCGATGTAATGATTCACAGATATTTGAAAATTCATTATTTAAAAAACCAACATCAAAAACAAATTTTTACGACAATGCCAAAAGAAATATGTTGAGTAAAAGTGACCGTGTTAATACTTGGTGATTCAGCTTTTCCATTTTCTAATATGTTAATGAAACCCTATCCATTTAATACAACAGCGACAAATGAAGAAATAAATTTCAACTACTCCCTTTCTAAATGTCGAAGAGTTGTTGAAAATGCTTTTGGGCAGTTAAAGGCAAGATTTCGCAGAACAGAAAAAGGACTTGACAATCGTTATAATAATGTATCATTAATTATAAAATCCTGTTGCGTCTTGCACAATTTTATAAATACTTATAATGGTAATATTAACACTCATTGGTTACAACATGTTACAAGAAGAAAACAGTACAAGGGTGCAACCTGAATTTAATGTTACAATTTCTGATGACAATCCTTCAGCTGAAGTTATTCGAAAAGCCATTAGTAGATATTTAAGTACTTAAAACAAATTCACAAAATTTAATTAATCACTATTTTTATTTTTCAAAACACAATTTTTTATTTTTCTTTTAAGGAATTAATTATTGCCATTGATAAATCTTTTATTATTTTGTATCTTTCTTCTTGAATATTAAAAAATTTTCTATTTTCTTCTTTCAAAATTTCTAATTCTTGCTTTAATAAATTTTTTTCTTCTTCTATAAGAATATTAGTTGTTTTGAATTCTGCCAATAGTTCCTTCTGTATTGAATTTTTAGATGGTGTGTAGTTTGAAGTTGACGGTGTTGATGTTGCTGGAGTTGATGATATTAAAGGAGCAATATTTGATAGTAAATCAGTAGTTGGTGGTAATACTGTTGAGGAAGATGATGTTGATACTGAAGATAATTCAGTGATACTGGGTCCAATGAGTTATAAAACTCTGAATCTGTATCTTTAAAAATAGTTTAACTCACAAATATATATGTTTATGTATATCTATTTATGTACATATATACATATTTAATTTATACCTTCAAAAATACTTTCTTCTACAATCATGGGGGTGTTGAAAAATTTGAAAGATATTATTATGAATTTTTAAGTATAAACACCAATCTGATGGTGAATAATCTGATACGCCAATTTTATTTTTTTCTTTTCTGAAAAAAAAACAACAATAAAATGGTTCATACCCTATGTCTAAATAAAAATAAACATACGTTCATCACTATTACCTGTATCTATTTGTTAAGTTGTGAATTTTTACTTTAATTTCTTCAGCTGAAAACATCACTCCTCTTCTGTTTATTTCTTGCTCCGTATTTTTTTAGTAGGTATATGCTAATTCTTTTTTGCCTTTCGCAAATCGGCAATGTTTTCTTCCCACAATTACACCGAAATTTCTTCATTTCTCTTGCTCCACTTTATTTTCTTTTTATTTTTTAATTTTTTTTTCTTTTTTTTTACTCTTTTAGCTGAAAGAATTAGCTGAAAACTTCGTTCACATAAGTGGTGTGGAGATATATGGAGATTTTGAGGTAGATTAAAACAAAATCCTGTACAAAATCTAGCAAACTTTGACAATGCAAAATCTACATTTTGTTTGGGAAATCTAATAGATTTTGATGTAGATTTTAAATTTTTTCAAAATCTGGTAGATTTTGCTCAAGTGAGAACATGCTATTACATGTACTTCAAAATATTTGCTGTCAAAAATATAAAATCTTTGTAAATTCATTTTACTTTGATATTTTTTTATAGTTGTAAGTTGTGGTTTGAAAAAGAGGTAAATTCCTATTGGTGACTATTGTTTTTGTTTAACCTACATTTGACAATGAGATGACAAAATAGCATCACCAAGAAGTTTAGTTAGCCTTTTATAATATTTAGCCTATTTATAAGTTCATCAGTGTAAATGTCACAGTTAAATTTTTTGGGTTGTGTATAAACTTCTTCAATTTTGCGATATGTTGCAATGTCAAATCTGATATGCTTATGATCTGACATTGTTGTTTCGTTTGATTCATATCATTTTGATAGTTTTTGGCTCAAATGTGATGTTGCAAGAATTAGATCTAGAACTTCTTACATAAGTTATTACTAGGATTTTTAACTTAAAATGCCCTATGTTCCCACGCGGAGTAATAGAAGATAGGAGAACAAAAAAAATTAAAACCTATCACCAGTTATTTTTTACTGCGATCACCCGAGTTGATAAGCTTCCTCAGTGCGCTAGGGATTTCCTTTGTTGAGCCACCGTATAGATAAACAGAGTATATTATAACAAAGCATACATAAATATAGCTCCTGCTGTTGACAAGTTGATACTTGCCGCCACCAGAATTTTGTTGCAGAACTCTAAAAAAGGGAAAATATTTAATTTTTTTTATTAAAGAATAGGTAGACACACGAGGTTTATCTGCACATATAATATCATACAACACATCTTGTATAAAGATCGTCTATGCTGGTGGATGATAGTGTTTGTTAGCACTGCTAACGGTGTAGATTTATTTTGATACATCTTAACTACATTTAATCTTTTCTACCTTTTTTTATTTGCCTTTTGGTCAAGGCTGCTTTTTTGGACAGAAATTGAGGTTTTTCCCGTTTGTAATACAGTTTATCTTCTCTTTAAGGTGATAACAAAATTCCATGAGTAGATCACTTTTCAAATGATGAAGTTTTTCGTAGAATTAATAAACAACGTGAACTTCTGGAAAGTTAACGGAGAAAAATCATATTTTGTACATGTGATGAGGGATGAATTTCTTAAACTCATTTTGAAATAAAAAATCTAGGGTTAAATAAGAATTGGTATAGTTACATAACATCAGAAAATGAACAGGTAAAAATATCAGGTATCAGTGATTTAATGCACTTAGCAGATAACCGGAATAAGAACAGAACAATTTAAGCTATGTATGACCCTACATATGACTATGACGTCCAGTTAGTGAGTAGACACCAGAAAGAAATTCCTCTCAAACAGTTCAAGCAAATACTTTGATGTATATATATAGTTCACCTAAAGTTAGTCTACTTAATATAAAAATAAATATTTTCTGCTATATAATTATTTTACGGGATGCGATCATTATGTTTTCACGAATAACCTTCCTAATCGCAACCTAACTGCATGGGTTTCGGGGAACGAGATCTTACCATTGAAAAAATAAACAATGTAATAAATGCTGTTAAAAAAACTGCAATAACTGATCACTTTAGTTGTGGCATCAAACAGACCCAACCTGGATGTGAGTTTCTCCCAAAAACCTTCTAGAACTGCCACTTCCATTTCTTTACTTAAAAGTAACTGGATAAAAAAGCTTTCAATAAAGAAAAATTATTTGATATAAAGAAATAGTTTTTGATTTTGAAATAATTTTGTTTAGAAATTCGTTGTAAACTTTAAGTGCCTGTGTACCTATACCTGTTTTTAGTACTTGTGTATATTTTTCAGTTTTCTCTACAATCTAATACTGATTTTATCTTATCTATAAGAGTAAATTGGAATTCCCTATATATGTAATTCTTAAATTTATATCTATATAATAAAAAAAATTTAATTATCATACATATTTAGATTATTATATTATAGCGTCCTATAAGAGTGTCATTGCTTATTTGATTAAATTCTGTTACATCAAAACTATAGAAGACTATGTAACTGTATTCTTTTTTTCACCTTTAATATAAGTATAATAAATTTTGAATTAATTTTCGTTTTGTAAATATTTTCGTAATAAATCTATAGATATATTTGAAATAGGCATTTTAAAGATACATTATCTACAAATTTATCAAACATACATATAAAACTTCAGTAAACTGGAACTAATTTTTTAAAAACCCACATGAGAGAATATACAGGCTTGATATTTGCTTGTGTATCAATATGTTCATAGATCCAAAAATTATTTGTACTGAAAAGTCTCAGAAGGTTTGCATGCTTTTTAGATCACCCAATGATCTGTCCGTAGATGCCAGCTATTTTTGGTTAGCTGTTTTTGATTAATTCAAAGCCTATATTTTTCCAGTCATATCTTTCTGAAAGTCTTATAAGTCTTTATTTCATACCAATTAATGTTTATTTACCTTCTGGTTATGTGGTCTATTGATGGTTTTATCGGTTTGTCATTGATATTAGTCTAACCGACAAAAACATTCATTGGCCCTCTTTAGGCGATTAGATTATGATATAAATGTCTAACTGACAATATGTATACCTATTGAAGAGGCTGGCATCGAATCCTTCTTTTTCTCTATTATTTCATTTACCTGCATAGTCAAAAACTACCCGACATTTTATTTACCAAATAAAACTGCAATAAAAGTGCTGTATATATACTTGATTATATCTTAATTGAAAATCATATGTTGAAACGTTAGAACTTTGTGTTTCTCTTTCTCTTTTATAGATATTTCGTTGGAAATCACTCTTATTGTATTGAACTATCATAATGACTTCCTTTACCATTCATTTAATTAATTTTTACACCGTTGAACAACTGGGTTTTAAGCCCGTATTTCGAAATACCGAAGATACTGCTATATGGTTCTGTAGCGTGGACATTACTAAAAGCAAGTGAGTGTGTACATGTACCAAACCAAAAGTGCGAATTGAAGAATGCAAATATTCCAGCTAAAAAAGTTTTCGAATACAAAACAACTGTAACGCGTCGTAGTGGGAGATCACACTTTCATTGGAGACGAGAAAGTATTGGAAGCTATAAAAAAACTTCATATTTTCAACTGGAGAGGATCTGTTCGTAACCGCAATCAGTATAGAAGACAATATTGCGCCAGACCCAGGAATTACATAGATTGCAGTACTTGCAGATAGTAAAAATGTATATAAATATGGGATATCAATACACCACTAGAAGCTGACAATCACAGTAGTAATAGTTGTAGTTGTTAGTAATAGTTGTAGCAGTAGGAATAGTGGTAGTAGAGACAATGGGCAGAGGTTGAGAAGAGAATTTTGCATGCGCCAACTTAAAAAGGAACAGCCATCAAGCTAGTAGTGCTAGGAGTATTAAAGCGATAAATTTAAGTCTAAAATGAATTGAAAATTAAAATAATAAAATATAGAACTAGATAAATTTAAGTGAAGAAATATAAAAATAAATGAAATAAAAGTAAACTGTTGGTGGAATCCTACAATTTGGGGGCTCAACCAATCCACTAAAATTAAC